>CM036589.1:65175010-66425010 GCA_020745705.1 Hemiprocne comata | reverse complement strand
ATGGGGTGGGAAACTCCCAGCTACAGGTGCAGCTCTAACATTAAATAATTCTTCTGTTGTGGCATTGAACTCTGAAGTGATATTGGGACAGGAAGAAAGTATGGGTTATTTGTGTCTAATGAGATGGTTAGGTATCCATTTTTCCTTTTTCCTTTTATTTTTGTAAACCTTGAAACTTCATTTACTTTTTAATATTTGAAACTGAACTATGGAAGTGAAAGGTTCAGCGATCTGTTGAAACATCTAACCATAATACATTTGACACACTGTGCTGTAATATGTATATGAATTGGTTGGCTCGTCTCCATCAAGACTATTAAAATAAAAACTTTCAACAGTTCCTTGCTTACACAGTTGTAATTTTCACAAGCTCATCTCAGAAAGTTAGACACCCATTTTATATTGAAAATCAATCTCTGAAAATCCCAGCTCTAACTGAGAAGTTAACCCAGGTACAGAATTTTTAACATTCTGAAGACATCTGATTTTCAAATTATATGTCTAGTTGTTGCTATAACCCATCATAAGAATATGTTAATGTTTCTGTCTGCTGCTTCTTTTCTGCAACATTCAAATTCCTTCTATTAAACTGCAGTGCAAATGAAACAAAATTCTAGAACAAATTTTTATCCAAACAAGGAATCTCTTAGAATATAAGGTATTACAGGAAGGTATTAATTTTTAAATTTTCAATACAATAACATTTTAATTACTACTTTGCCTTCATTTGTTTCAGTGATACAATTTTTTTCTTATTGTACAAAATAGTTAATTTTCTTTTTTAAATTTTATATTTAGGTTTAGCAATAAATACATTTATTTTAATAAGTTATTTAACAATTTTAATTATACATTTTAATTGTTCTAATGTAAACTTTCACAATTTGTATTCTATGAGGAATTTGTAATTTTGAAAAATTTCTATGCAATATTAGAGTTAGTTTGAGCATGAAATTCCCATTAAATCTGTGTCTTTCATATCATTATGAAATCATTAGAAATATTGAGTTTATTCAGACATTCGGTGGTGTTTTTTGATCTTCCAAGTAGGTATTTTCATGAATTAGAGAATATTTTTTACATTTTTACACTTGTTTGGATTTCAAAACTGAAATTTATAATCCTGATCTTTAGCTTTATGGTTTCTGTAACACAGCATCAAACAAAATTCATGGTTATCTTTCCATTATAAATTTTAAGATGCACTCTCTACCCTGACCCAGAGAAGCTCCTTACAGCAGAGCGATTATTAGGAGTTAACAATGACATCTCTAAAGTGTGAAGTTAGTATAAATCCTGAGTTCCATTACATAACTCTCCCATAGTTACCCATGTTTTTATTCATTCAAGATGCTTTTCTAAATTCATCACTCAGAAAAAACTATACTGACTTCTATTCCCCCACACAGCACATAAAGTTGTCTTTATCAAGTTTCCTCAAAAAACAGAGCAGACTGCCCATTTATCACATTTCCCAGTGAGCCCTTCCATGCTTTCATTCTTAACAGCCCTCTTGAACTCGATGAGCTTCTCAAACAATTACAACTTCTCAAAACCATCTCATCATCCTTTTCCCATTTCTTTTGCCATGATAACTATAAAAAAAGGAGTGAGTAAATAGCAACAGTTTTATGGCTGCAATTACTACCTACCAGGCTGTTCATAATAATTTTGTTGCTTTTATTGCTCTCTTCTTGGGCTTATTGAAGCCACCTTTTTCTCTGCTGTAAACTCACTTTCTGGCAGCTGATGGGAGCTTTCCTGGCACACATTCAGGAGGCCAGAACTTTGTTTGTTTCTAATTTCTATGAAAAAAGTAAATATATTTAGGGGTTTCTGGGGGTACAGATTTAGGATTAATTTCTTAGAATGTTTTGGGGGGGGTTGGTTTGTTTGTTTGCTTGTTTGGGATTTTTTTAGGCAGGGGTTATTACTATTTCTACCCAGTTCTTCTGCTCTTGGGTATTTCAGTTGATGTCAAGGCATCAACTTGGAAGATTAAGTATGTATTTGGAAAATTAAGTATTTAAATGCTTTGTTGGATTAGAAGCCTCAGTCAACTGCTAGAAGTGTATACTGCTGGTTTTGTTACAATAACCAGTAGAACTTATAAAACTGCATTTTGTTTTTCAATTGAAAATGATGTAAGTATGCTAACAAACACGGTTTGGTTCTTTTCTTTCTGTTGCAGTATGGTTGTTAAGGGCTGGAGAGAGGGAGAAATGGTCAAATTTACAATCTGGACACTAAGGCCTTTTAAATACAATAGCTGAACCTTGCAAACTCCAGGCTGATTTTATTAGAGGGCTGCAGCAGGATGTAGAAATCAACATATTAAACTATTCTAGTTTCTGGTGGAAAAAATTATATTTTGTGGGTATACAGCCAGAATTTTACTCTGGTTTGCATTATACTATTTTAGTGAAAGCAAGAGCATATCATTAGATCCAGGTAATACTTTCTTAGTTAATCTGTAGGCAGAGCTCCATCTTGTTAACTCCCTACCCATGAAAAACTCAGAGCAGCATTTCAGTATTGTGTATTCCTTGTTAAGTGTGCACTGTCATATTCTCCCAGCTGTAGGGAGATTCTCCTGAACAGACTGCATATAAATAGCACAGAATGCCTCTTACTCTGTTCAGAGTTGCACACATCAAAAAAGAGACTAGGAGAGGTCAAGAATGCAGAGGATATTTCAGCATATTAATTCATATTATTTGTTATATAATTTTGTTAGGGTTTTGGGGTTTTTTTTTAGGTGCTGAGGTGATCAAAGTCAACTCACCTACTAAGAAGTTCAAGTACAAATGAAGTGTTGGCATACCTTGTCAGAGTTTGTATTGCCAAACATAAAACAGCAGTAATCTTTCAAGGGCAACTATTTGGGCCAATTACTGCAAGCATTTCAGTTCTCTAGTAAGAGGATAGTGTTCAACAGAAATAACAAGTACAAAATTAGAGTGAGTGGGACTAAGCAGGCAAGAATTCTAGCAAGAAAAAAACCTGAGGTTCACGTCCTAAGCACTACTTAGAGAAGTTGATTATGCGCAGGCTGGATGGAAGAAACTTCAAGGAAAAGTCAGCAGAGCAAGCTAGTAAAGTCAGGAGAATAAATCTGTGTGTTGCAGTTTCCCACAGTCAGACAAGTCACTGCTAAGTGGCAGCTGCTGGTCCAGGGAGCCCACAGGACCTTTCCTCTCCATCTAGCAGAAAGCCCAGGCATGATGCTGGACATTTCATACTCATTTTTTGTTGCAGAGAAATCTGAAGTAGATTGATGCAAGGGTGATTCAAAAGCCTTTAAAAAAAAAAAAAAGTTTTCTGTGAAACTGGTGCCTTCCATCTAAAAACAACCATTACAGCTCTGCTTGTTCATCATGTGTTTATGACACTCTGTTTAAGGAGTGGCATCCATTTTCACAGTGGTTTTGCAGGGTTAGAGTCATTAAACATTGTCAAGACATGTTTTTGGAGCTGGAGGGAAAGGGAGGCAAACTGAACTAAAAATGAATGTCTACTTTCGTGCTTCATGGCTTCCACATTAGGAGGAGTTGCAAAGGATTCAGTAGAAGGACCTTATTTAGTAAGTGTGCAATCCTGACATTGGTTCTGCCTGACAAATGACCCTGCTGAGGCTGAAATTAAAGGCAGATAAGTGGATTTTACCCACCTCTGTTTTTTGGCTCCTTTTCCAGTAGAAAGGAAAAATAATTGCTTTTGGTTTTGCTTCTCAACACTTCTAAGAATGAGAGAGAAATTGGTAGAATTGTAAGCCTTCTTTTCATAAATGCTATTTTTTCTTAAAAAAAAATTCAACTTTTTTTTTTCACTTTAAACCTTAATAATCTGATCTGACTTGTCCCATACTTCCTTTGAAATAGATGTAATATGTAATTTTTAGAGAAAAGTGAAAACTCGCATCTCAAAGCATTTAAAAATATTTAGAGAAGGATCAAGACAGTGTTTTTAATCAAGATGTTGAATAGACAACGAGAATAACTTTATTCAGATGCAGTTTTCTTCAGCTATGCTGGCACTAAGGGCAAAAATGTTTACAAGTATGAAGATCTGTTCATGACTAATATTAAAAGTCAATTTAAGCATATCTGAATACATATTCAGCTGAGCCTGTTCAACTAATAATGTTACAGAAAACTTCAGGGAAAAACCCAAGCCTGTATAGCTGGCAATCTCTGGCATGCACTTGAGATCATTCAAAGATGTTTTTTTGGGTAAATCTGTTATTGGGGAAAACACAATTGAAATATTGCGAAGTGTGTGGATTGGCCACAAACAGTTCTAAAGCAGGATAATCCGGCAGTGATGTCTGTATGGAGAGTGCAACAGTGCTACATGAAGGGAACTGGTGACTCCCTGACATGTTTTAAGGTTCCAGGCAGGGGGAATGGGAATGTTTGGTGTTGGAAAATTTGGTTAAGGCTTTTAGTTGGGAATTTGGCAGTGCCACGTTACACCTATATGAGAAAGCAACAGGTCTAGGTGGTCAAGTGAATTAGTTCACACCTAAAATAGGGACTCATTTAAGCTTCCACCAAAATGACCTTTTAATAACCTTAATGCTGTATAAAATGGGTTTGCTTTTTTTTCTTTTTTCTGTTATTTCTGTTTCTATGAAAGGTCAGAAATCTAAATGTTACTACAGCATGAGAAGTAAAAATTTTTGGACGTATTTCCTATGCATAGACACACAGACAGAGGACATAGTGGAAAGCTTGCAAGGAAGGTCACTCTTGTGATTCAGTCCAGTGTTGCATTCTGAGGATGGCTACATACTTTGGACAAGGTTAGCATAAACATCCAGTCATTTGAGTTGTTAGTCAAGCTGAAACTCCGACTGTTTGTGTTTTTTTTTCATCAGCAGATCTGTTCTTGAAGTTTCCAACCCCATTAATTACAGCCAGACATTTGTTTTTTGCATAGCACTTGATATAATGAGATATAATTCCCATCTGGGCACTTGTGAAGAGTAATTGCACATTTGTAAGATACTGCAAGATTTATAGTAGCATCTCCTAATATCTCTCAATACGAATAACTCTATCTTACTGTGAGGGGTAAATTGGCACAATCACACCATATGGCCAAGTTTTGCAAAATATCTTACATCTCCCATGAAAACTATGAAATTATGGCCTGTCGTTTTTGTGTATTTATGACGGATTATTCTGCAAGGCTGTATTTCAAATCTACTGCTTGTGAACTTGAACAAATCCAGACTAAACAGGATACAGTTAGAGATGAAATACTGTGTTTGGTGAGATATCTGCATAGAGACCTCAACAATTTTTTATATGGGAAAATTGAATTATGGGTGCCAGGGGCTCAGAAATCAGAAGTAAATGTAATAATATAACCTACGTTTCAAGAGGAAAAATGATTGTGATGAAGATAATGATCCTTCCGAATTTAAAAATTATGCGTCTTTCTGCAAATACGAGAAAATTTTTACTCTCCATTCCCATTTATGTCTTTGCCAGAAGTTAAGGCTTCATGTAGCTTCCAGGAATCAAGTATGTCCATAAATGTCTTTCACTTGGTTACAGCAGACTGCTACCATATGCTTCCAAAGTCCTTTAGCAACCTGTGCCTAAGTAATCTCCAGCATGTACTCCTGTCATCACCACAGCCACTACCTTGCATCCATTGGATTCAACCTGTTGGCCATTTCACCTCTTCTAAAACTTCCTATTGGCAGAGAGATAACTGCATTTATTGACACTTGAACCCTATGAGATACCCAGTGAGCCCAGAAAGCTAATGAGCAGCATTTCAGAATCTGGCTACACCCCAAACAGCCCTGGGTACAGCCAGCAGTCTATAGGTGCTAGTGACATTCAAAAGTGTATATACTGCTCTGATTTACAGGGACAAGAGTATAGGTTTGGTTATTCACAGTACTCCATAGCAAAAACCAATAACATAGCTAGCTCATGTAGAAGAAGGTTGTATGATTTTATCTGCAATTAGTCCACATCTTTGTTTTTCTCTGTCATTGCTATTCTATGGCAAAGTAATACCTGATATTCATCTTCAGTAGTTGGATGCCAGTCTCATATCTTTATTTAATATTGCACTTGTTCTATTTGCTTCGGAAAGCCCAGTGGGAGAAAGAAAGGTTAGTGGTATTACACATCTTGTCCCCTCCTATGTGTGGGCCACAGCTCTTCTTCCAGCACCTCTTGCTGCCTGGCCAGGTGCAGACATCAAGGATGCAGCCAGCATGCTTGAGCTGCAGCTTTAGAGGGATCTGCTGCTCTTTTCCCACCACTTCAACTCAGGGATGCCAGTGTACTTGAGAGGAATTTTGGAGTAATCACAGCTTTCTTGTTAAGGAAAGGAAGTCATCTGGTGGAATGAGCAAACATGCATTCTGTGATGTGACTGTAAATAACTTCACTTAAAATTAAATCAAAGTCTGTATCTTGGGACAAGTATGCCAGCTTCCAGGTGAAGATGGAATTTTTTCATGGCAGACTTATCACTGGTTTCCTAAATGAACCAAGATAAACAGAATAAACCCTTTCATGTGGTTGCTGTGATTAAAACAAGGTCCTCAAGTTGGCAGCCTATCATGGGGGGGTTCAAAGTGGAAACGGGAGCTGGCTTTTTTCTTTCTTTCAGAGAATCCCGCTGCTATTTGTATGTAGTCTATCTTGGTGACTGGCATAGGCTGGAATACATGCCGTCTGTGGGCTTGGAAATCTCATGGCAGTAATCAGGAGTGCACTGGTCCTTATGGCAGGCATCAAATGGGCTACTGCCAGGTCTTTGAACTACAAAAATAAATAGAGAATAGAACTGCATTGTGTTGGTGAAGCCTGAGGCCCACTCGTCTCTCTTGGAGCATGCTCTGGTGAGAGTGTTTAAGTTGGAATTTGTCCATCACATGTGGTAGCTGCAAGAGTGGAAGAACAAAACAATGTTAGACGGTACATTTAATGGTGTGTTGGCTTAGCAGTCCTCAGGAAACTGTTGCTCCCCTTTTCTCTCTTAGCACTCAGAGCTCTACCCTCTTTGCTGACCTTCTGTGTCAATGGATGTATATATCAGATAGTGTAGTTTTCTCCCTGGTCCTACAAGGAACCCATATGAGCATTCACCCTCTGAAAAAAACTGCTCTATGGACAGATCTGTAACGTGCTTACGGCTCGAGTTGGACTTGTGTGCCCTTCCACTGGTAGTTTTGACAGCTCTGACTTAGGGGATGCTCTGTGTGAGCCTGTCTGCTCCAGAGAACATGGGAGGCAGAGGAGAGGAGCAGCACATTTGTTGGTTTGCACTGAAGCATGTATGGGCAGACAGTGGAACAAACTACAGCCTCCTCTTTCCTTCCTCTGTTAGATTTTTGCACCCGAAGTGAGTGTCCTGCCAGCCATATACCTACAGACCTGATTGCTGAAACTGTGCATGGGTGTGTGCATGCAAGGGTGTGTTCCTGGAAGGGGACACCACAGTTTTGTTTGCTGTGCATTACAGAGCACTAAGCAAGTCTTTCTGGCTGAATACATTTGTTATGGATTACCAGACAGGATTTCCAAAGAAAGAAAGAAATGGCAGTGAAGATTTTTCCAGCGAAGCAACATTATGACATTTATGTATGGCTTATTTCTTCAGTAAAGGTTTTTGGGTTTTTTTCAGTGCATTAGTTATTTGATATAACATTGGTGAAAGAAGGAAGAAGAGAACTTAAGAAAGAATGAATTCCCTAGTACAATCATCCATTTGTTTTGTGTCACTTTGAGAATGCAAAGCAGCTATGAACTCAGTTCCTGGCTATTCCAAGTTATCATAATGGCACAGATCACCGGAAATGCTGCTTTGCATTCTGAATTACTGGAAAGTAATTCAGCGTAACTATATTCAGATTTGAGTTACATTTCCAGCATTTTTTTTTAGATGATCAAACTATGTTTTGAAAGGGAAAAAAATATATTGAAGTGAAAAATTTGTAAATTCTCAAGCAAACATTTTATCAAATTAAATTATTTATCTTTAAAGCAATGACATTTTGTTTATCATAAAGATTTGTTTGTTGAGAACTTGCTGGCTCCATTACTGTCTGGGAGGGAAATGTCTGAAAGAGCTACACTGTGCAGTGCATGAGAATGAGATGAAGCTCTGCTTTTGGCCTGGTCTGCAGTTGTGGTGGTCAAGCCAGTGGTCAGCCATGCAATAGGGCAGAGGCAGCTGATGCTGCCAGGATCTTCCCCAGCTTCCTTCCGAGGAAGAACAAAGAAGCATGCACAGGCTTTCAGGATGGTAATTAAAAAAGTAAAAAGGAGAATACTGTAGGCTCTGTTGAAACAAGTTAGGAAGGAGAAGGATAGCTTATGATGATGCTTGCTTGGCATAGCGTCTGACCACACTGAACAATAAGCTGTCCATAGTGTGGTAAAAACATTTAATTAACTTAGCAGCAAAATGTGGGTTGTTTTTTCCTAGTGAATGCCAGTGATTGTCATTCCACTTATTATTTGCATCCGAGAGCTTTAAGTAGAAGTTGTAACTCTGTCTTTGCTCAGCATCAGGACATTAGAAAATGATTATTTTTATCTGACATAGCTGAAGCTTCTATTTCATGTTTGCAATAATAATTCGCTGGGCCAGGTTTTTGCATTTAGCTTAAAGGCATGTTGATCACTTCTGACTAAGGTAACATTTACCTAAATACTCATCTGAATGGAAGAGGTAACTCACCCTTGTTTATGGTTCAGATGTTTATTATTCTACTGTGCTTTGTTTCTTTGCCATGGTTTCCTTCTGAGGTACAATGGCAATAGAAATACATAGAATTATACATAAGAAAAGCCATCTTTTTGTAATTTCTCTCCTAACTGAAACCAGGACATTCTAAAAATACCACATGTATGAGATGGTGATGGAAAGCTCGATTCCTAGAGCATATCACTGTAGATGTATGTGACTGAGCAGAGTAACTTTTGGGATTTCACCAGCAGTGCGATTTGAATCTTCAGTTATTCACCCTTTATACCTATAGAAAAACTACACAAAGACTGTAGGCTGGCAGGCAGAATACTTGTTCTCTGAACTTCTGTTACTCAGGGGGGGGGATACTATTCTTTTTTCTTTTTTTCTTTTTGCATAACAGTAACAAATGTAATCTCCTTGTTTGAGTACCTGAGGTGAGCGAACAGAGTACTTCATGAGCCCTCTAAATCAGGCTCACAAACAGATCTTGAATGATAGAGCTCTGAAAATTTTTCCTCAAAGAGGTACACTTCTGTGGTTGTTATGATGCATAGCTTCATTTCTGGTGATTTTCTATGATATTTAACTGACAAAACTCACTCTATGTTGTGACAGGCTGGTTGCTTGCTGCTGAAATGCTCTGACACTTCTTATTTTCTGAGACAGATCTCAAGTACTGCCTCAGAGCATTCTGGTAGAAAGGACCTTGGTTTTGGAAAGGCCTTGTAACAGAAAGACCCCAGGGGTGTCAGTGTTTCTAATTGTTCAAGAAATGCTTTGGGTTTTTCCTCAAACTCCTTAAAATTCTTTGGTTTCTTATAAAATACAGAAAAACATTTCTGAACCAAAATTTTTTTTAACTCCTTCTGAAGTTTATAATCTATAGATGCAATATCTACCTCCATTGTTTTGATTTGCATGCTGTTTTTTTAAGAAACTCTTCACCCTCAAAAACTTAAAACACTTGGGTTTTTGGTAGTATTCATACCCAATGTGTCTTTCATGTATCTAGGTGCCTAAAGTAGGCTAAGCCTTTTTTTTTTTTTTTTTTTCCAGCTTGTAGGTGTTTCAAGTGCTCCATAAACAATATATATGCTTCTTTACCACTTGTGTTTTCTTTTTTTCCCTATCATTCCACTATGTCAGCTAGCCAGTGATTTTTTCTGTCCTTTACATTTCCAAGTGACCACTTGGATTACTTAGTTATATTCAGCTTCACAGAAAGAGTAGTTCTAGAATAATCACTGCACCTAACTGGAAGAAGCTAAAATCACGTGGCACATGTGCCTTTGCATATGAGAGTACCATGCCAATGTGCAGCATCTTTGGTGAATACAAGTAGACTGCATGAGTTTGAAATCTTTTCTTTAATCCATGTAAGAAAGGATGAGGTTCCATTATTCTTCTTAAGCTGCAGTCTATTGTGTGTCATCGTAAGATTATGATTTGCCTGATGTTTTACATTTAATTTCCATCAGTGCAATAGATTGTAGTGGAGAAAAAAGGATGAACTGGAATGATAGCAGCTACTCTGTTCTTACTCCAGGGCCAAGGCATTTTTAGAAAAAATTTGAAGAGGAAATGTAATTAAACACTCAAAATTTACCTGTTTTGTGGGTTTTTTTCATAAAATCTTAAATATAGCTATATTATTTGCTACAATACTAACAACAAATCTATCCTTCACAGACTATGCCTGTATTTTCTTAGGAATACATGTAGTAGATAATGAAATAACCCAGAATATACATCCTGAAACTCACAGGAGACTTGTTAGTTCAAAGACCACTACAGAGCCAGCATGCATGCTTTCTTGTTTCATGTTTTTCAGTTTTATGCAATGAAAATTAATAACTGAGAATAAATTAAGTTACTAGTGAATCTTCAATGTGTTTTCACTCTTCTGATTTTCATTATCTAATTGACAATTACACAGATCAAGGGTTCCCCTGATGTTGATCTAGTTTCAACAAATTCATGCTAGAGACGGATACACATTTGTGTATAGAAGAACTAAAGACTTGTTTGAAAATTGATACAAAAAGGATTTACATTACATTTTTAATCTTTTTCCTAAATTCTGTTATTAACAGTGTTGTGAAAATATTTAAAATTAAACATAATCTGTTCTGCCAGCTACCTGCTGATTTTTTTATTCTGGAAGAGAGAGATTTGTAATTTTCTAATTGACTATAATTAGACAATTTGTGTGAGGGATTATATGACATTGCCTTGATTTAGGATTAGGAAATTTCCTTTAACATAAGATGAATTTATGAAATTTTACTAGGGTATTAAAATTCAGCTAACTCAAAAAGAAGTGGATACAGGTAGTGAGGTTGAAAGAACTGTTTGTTAGTGTTAGGAAGATCAAACATATGAAACATTTAAAAATTCTGTTAGGCTTCAGGGATTTGCAGATGTTGAGGCTGAAAGAGTTATGTCATGTACAAACCTTTTTAATAGCACATACAAGCCATAAACCATGTTGCAGTCTGAACATTTAACTTAATGTGCTATAGAAGATAACACTTAGACGTGCATAAATTCACACTTGGACACATTGGCTTCCTTTGCAAAAGCATTATTTATACTGCTCAAGTTGAAAGCATCTCACGCAGTGTGGTTGGATGAGGCTAAGGCTCCTCCCTGCCCTCCCTGGTGGGGACTAAGCTGCTTTTGCACTGCAACACCATTCCAGTCCACCTACTCCAGCAACAAAAGCCAGATGGGTGGTAGAGCTGTGGACCCTGCTGTGGAGGCTCAGCATACACACAAAAAGCATGTTCTTGCATCAAACAGGGCAAAATTTTGCCCTATTCATGACAGGAACCTAAATATGATTTTCTACCTTTTCTTATATCTCTTTTAATTCCTGATATCAACCTTCCCCCACCACAAAAGCTTCCCTTTGTGCAGGTACCCATAACCCTGTAATGGCTCCAACCAGGCTGGTATTTTCTCCTGGGGCTGTCTCTGTCTTTTTCTGTATCAGAACTAGTAAGACAAATTTCTAGCAAATTCCTATATTAGGGAATACCAGAGAATACAATTTTGGAAATAACATCCCAGTTTGTTCAGGATGGTACCCATTTTATTTATTTGTTTGTGGTTTACCTTGTGCTGTGTTCCCTAGAAAAGCTGGCTCTTTGCCTTGTCTCATCTGCAGCCAGTTGTTGGACAAAACCCCCAGGACAGAGGGAAGATGGGACGGTAGGTCCTGAAGCCCCTGCTGAAGAGTGGTGCAGTGCTTGGAGTGACCGTGACGGGCATGGGAAGGATCCCACAGCCAGAGGTGAAGGGAGGAAAGCCACTCCTCTTAGGATGTTAAACAGTCTGGGAAGTCTAAAAGTTGCTGAGCTAAAAACAATACTGGAGGAAAGGCCCTGTTCTGTAAAAAGACAGCTAATGCAGCCAGGTAAGTTTTGTGTCTAGTATTTTTGCCTCACTCAGTTTTTACCGTTGTTTAAAAAATTTCATAGTTCTAGACTATAGCCTCCCCAAGTTACAGGACTAGTCATTGGGATTCATAGCTTGTAGTATTTTTGGGGTGCTTTGAGATTGACATGGGAGTCTGGGCCATCCCATTAAAAGTGTGTCCATTGTACCTTATTGTCTTGTGGCCAAAAAAAATAAGTAGTGTTGGTTGGAAACTGGGAGCAGAAATTATGTAATGCAGGGCATATATAAACCCCTGAAACTCAGTTTACTTAGGATTGTTAATGGTGTATCTAAAGGGAGGGGAAAGAAAATGTGAGAGATAGAAAGGAGAAAAGCAGACTTGGAACATGAAAGAGTGAAACACCATGCCAAAGTAATTAGATGATATAAGCATAAGGCAGGAAAGTTAGCCAGCACTTATCTTCATTTATAAATAACGCTTCTGGACACTTCTTCCCATCCCCACTTAGAGATGACTATTCTGCTGTAAACCAGACCTGCTCTAAACATCAGAGTCTCACTTACCCTGGATTAACCCAGTGTTTCTCTGCAGCATCTGGTGAGGTCAGAGCAATGCAGTATATCTCCCTGTTTTGAGCACCTCAGGTTTCGGTACTCCAGGGTTGCACTTTTATCTAAAGGTTGTACAGAGAACAATAGGAAGACATGAATCCTGGTTAGTCCCCTCTCATGAAGGAGACTAATCCTACTGAAGTGAATGCGAAATCTGTTTTTACTCAACCATAGCAGGATAGACCCTCCAAACATGAAATAGGAATTTGAACAAACATCCCTCATCACCTCTGAAATGTTCAAAGCTGACATAGGCTCTGGAGGCATAATAGCCAATTAATGATAATGGGAAGGGGTTTCTTGTGGTTCCTACATGGCTTTGAAAATGTCTGCCCCAGTGTTTAACTCACTAGAAACTGCTTGTATTTGATGCAACTCTTCAGCATGGTTCAGTACTTTACTTTGCAGACAAAGTAGTTCTTTTTTTAATAAAGAATTAATGCCACGGACGTGATTTAATTGCAAGATTCCCATATTGTGTTGAGATAAGTGCTTGCTGTGGAGTTAACCTATGGACAGATTGTCCAGAGCAGCAGAATACAGAGGGGCAGTATTTCTAAGTTTAAGAAATTATTGTCCCCAGACTTGTTAGTGTAGCTCCCTCTCCAAGGCGTTTGTGATCTGTCTACTCACAGTTAACATTTCTTCTCAAGCCAGGCTTTCCAGAGCTTCTGACTGGGATTAGTGTGCTAGTGGATAAAGTGTCAAAATACTGTGGTCACCCTTGCTGATGGTCTGTAAGTGGTTCATGGGAATCCAGTTGGTTGTATATGATGCTATTTTTCCTTATTGCAAGTTGCTAAAGCACATAAAGGCATATTGAAGGAATAACATTAAATAATACTTAATGCTACTTTCCTAAGTGGATGATTACTTATACATGCCATAGAAGTGTTAGTCAAAGGCAAGCGTGAAGGGAAGATGTCAGAACAGGTAGAGTCACTTCAACAGTCTGCATTGCTGAAAGCAAAAGGGAATTACAGAAAGCTTTTTCTAATTAAATATGCTTTTGACTGTGAAAGTGTGCTTAGCTTTTATTTAAAAAGGAAACTAATGGATAAATTAAAAAAATTACCAAGTCCATCAGAATGAAATCCATTTTGTAAGCTCAAAAATGTGCACATAATATTATTTTATTTGACCCATAATAGTATTTCTAGCTTCCATTGGAGCTACAAGGAGACAAGTAAAACAATGCAAAAAGGAATGTTTAAATTTTCCTGAATCACCAAATGCAGATATATATGCTTAATGTTCCTCTGATTATGTCAGGAAACAAACTTCTGTCACTGAGCCTTTTGGTTTTTTGTTGGTTTTGTGTTTGTTTTGTGTTTTTTTCCCCTTCCAATCTAGGAAGACTTCTGTGTTCAGAATATACACAAAGTACTGTAACAGGGCAAAGAATTTTTAATGAAATAAGAAATTAGCACAGGTTCATTGTTATTTGTGTTTTGCTTTTGATCTTCAAACTTGCTCCAAATTCCATGAAGCACTCAAACATCAAACAGGACATTTTTCCCAGTGAACTGAATTTCACAGAAAATGCCAACTGATAAGATGCCTAACATAGTCCTGTCTACCTGCTTGCTTACTGAAATGTACAGTTTTAAATCGGTTAAAAAGTTATCCCAGGAATTACTTCTGCTAGCTGGAGAGGTATCATCTTCTAAAATAAGGGGGAAGAAATGAGAAAGAGAGACAATTGTAATTCTAAGCTACTTTTGAAATAAATGCAAGAAGTCTAGTCCAAAGGATACCCTCTGGCCTGTTTCATTCCATCTGGTTTTAGAACCAGGATTCACCAGGAAGCTGGGGGTCTATGAAGTGAAAAGATGCAGGATTATTTAAAAGGCCTTGAAATACGAGTTGCCTGAATCACCATAAGAGGGTGCTTGGCGTGACTTGTCTTCCAATATACAGCAACATATCAGCTTCTTACAACAGTTCTGTTCAACATTATCTTTGACTTTTTTCCTTCAGCTATTGAGGATTATCCTGAGAATCTGACCGAGTTCTAAATTATAGTAGTATTGATCTTCAAAACCACAATGAACTCTGCCCACAACCAAATAATTAGAAGATTATGCTGAGAATGTCATCAGCATGACCTTAAGAAAGGCCTAATGCAAAGAATTGTTTTTTTTAGAATGGTTGTGATAAAACCATGTCATATACATACATATTTGGATAGATTTCAAGAGTGGAAAGAACCCAGTAGAGTTGCATGTTTGGAAAACGATATACTTTATTTAGGATGCAACTTTTTAGGCAGATAATACTAAAAATCTTAGTTGCAAATATTATCCTTTATTCCTAGAAAGGACAAGCTAGAGGCTGTTGCTTTTTTACTTTGACCTCTAGATGTTACCCCAATTGTCATCTTTTCATGTTATTTAAAAAGAAGAGTAATTTATAATGGTAAAGGAGTAGGATTTATTCTGTATCTCTTTTTTAAAGGAAACATAGAACTTGAATTGTGTACCTCAGGCTTTTTTTTTTTTTCTTTCCTTATTTTTCTTCTCTGCCAATGTGGTTCTTGGTTGCTTGGATGTCATATGTTATTATGGCCCTTTTATCTTTTATATGAGTATCACCTGCAGGCAGTTGCATCTGAGCTCCTGATCCATGACCACAGCTTCTCCTAAACCTCAAGCATCAAAAAGATTTAACAGAAGGCCAAAGAAATGAATGATTTTTTGTTAAAGGATCTTAGCTAACTGTCCAGGTTATCACTGCACTCATAAATGAAAAATGTATTTTTTGAGTTTTGTCTAGTCCTTTGGGCTGGTCCTCCTTATGCAGTAATAAATGTCCTGTGGATCAGACCAGCGTGGTAGGCTTTCAACTGGAGATCATTGATTCCAGCAACTTGCTCAGGTTGGATAATCTCAGTTTAGCTGTAGTAATTTTCTTTATTTTTTTATATCCAGTGGCACATACTGTACCGCTGTGCTTTTCTTGTTGAACTCAACGTGAACCCAGAGGTGATATCCTGCTTCTTCAAGGTGGAATTCTGTTTGAAATAGTGAAATTCTAGTAAATGTGAATTATTAACCATGTTGGGACTTTCAATGCTAATGTTCAGGTTTTTAAATTTCCTGCACTCTTCAATCATTGATGAAGGAGGATGCAAGTGCTATCAACATTATGGTTTTTTATGACACTGTAGTGTTGAGCATTTTTGATAGAGCGCCTGACAACTTTGAGCCACTGAGCAGGTTCTGGTTGAAGCGGCATCTTAATCCTTGTTTTGCCAAATATATCTGAGAACAGTGGAAGCACAACACTGTTTAGTTATCTCATGTGAGGTGTATCCAGTTCTGAATTCAGAATTCTTATAGCTCAGCTTCAAGTGTGAGTCAGCAATGGCTCAGTGTGGTCAGAGATGTCTCTCACCCCCCTGGGGCTGTTCTCTGACATCCCTGCTCTGTGTCATAGTGATAAAAGGGTCAAATTCTATACAACTGTAACTCCAGGACATGGGCATATATATATGGGCCCATCTTTTCATAGAATCATAGAATCCTAGGGGTTGGAAGGGACTCGAAAGATCATCTAGTCCAACCCCCCCTGCCAGAGCAGGGTCACCTAGAGCACATCACATAGGAACGCATCCAGGTGGGTTTTGAATGTCTCCAGCGAAGGAGACTCCACAACCTCTCTGGGCAGCCTGTTCCAGTGCTCTGTCACTCTCACAGTAAAAAAAATTTTTCTGATATTCACCTTGAACCTCCTATGCTCCAATTTGCACCCATTACCCCTTGTCCTATCACTGGTCACCACTGAGAAGAGCCTAACTCCATCTCCCTGACACTCACCCCTTACATATTTGTAAACATTGATGAGGTCACCCCTCAGTCTCCTCTTCTCCAAGCTAAAGAGGCCCAGCTCCTTCAGCCTTTCCTCATAAGGGAGATGTTCCACTCCCTTAATCATCTTTGTAGCTCTGTGCTGGACTCATTCAAGCAGTTCCCTGTCCTTCTTAAACTGTGGGACCCAGAACTGGACACAATACTCCAGATGCGGCCTCACCAATGCAGAATAGAGGGGGAGGAGAACCTCTCTTGACCTACTAACCACACCCTTTCTAATGCACCCCAGGATGCCATTGGCCTTCTTGGCCACAAGGGCACATTGATGGCTCATGGTCATCCTCCTGTCTACCAGGATCCCCAGGTCCCTTTCACCTACACTGTTCTCCAGCAGGTCAGCCCCCAACCTGTACTGGTACATGGTGTTTCTCTTCCCCAAATGCAAAACTCTACACTTGCCCTTGTTGAACTTCATCAGGTTTCTTTCCGCCCAACTCTCCAGCCTGTCTAAGTCTCTCTGAATGGCAGCACAGCCTTCTGGTGTGTCAGCCACTCCTCCCAGCTTAGTGTCATCAGCAAACTTGCTGAGGGTACATTCTGTACCCTCATCCAGGTCGTTGATGAAGATGTTGAACAACACCGGTCCCAGTACCGATCTTTTAACAGAAACACCTCCACATGAAATGTTTTGAAACATAATGACTGATAAGTACAGGCAATTTGGGATGACCATTGAATGTATTAGCTGGACCTGCTCATTCATGTTGAACCTGTTTGGGCTGCTTGTCTAATCCTTCTCTAAGGTCTGCTTTGCCTCAAAACATTTGTCGTAAAATGCACTATGAACTGCAGCAGTTCACAGTCTGCACATCTGGCAGCTCAGACACCTGTGCAGTGTGGTTAGGTTGGAGTTGGTGTTAGTTCAGTCACCACTTGAGTGCTTGGTTCCCCTGTTGCTGGCTTGCCTCCTTGCCACCCAAGACTACTTTGAGAGTCATCATTTTCAGAAGTCTGGGTGTCCCAAAGATGGTTGCACTGAAGGGAAAATTCGATGTTAATAAAAAATGTGCTTTTAAAATACTTTCCCATTGCATATAGTGTTGGAACATCCAGTGCTGGAGTAGAAATGAAAATAGATATATTACTCTTACCCTAATCCTTCCATATATTACAAGGATTCTGTTGCTTTTTCCACTTGTTCTTGGATTGTATTTATAAAACTATCTTAACATAGTACCACAATAAAACGCTCTCCAGCTGACAATCATCTCTTTCTCAGTATTATTTAAGATTTTCTCTGATATGCTGAACTTTTACAAGAATATAACTGGATAATACGGGTGACATTTCATTCTTCATTTACTAAAAGAAACATAAGAGAAAGGGGGCCAAATAATTACTTTATCTTCTGTATTGAAAAAATATTTATTTTTAAATGAGAGGCTCCCTTGTGTGACTTTCTGCTTTGTATTAGCAGAAGCATTGAAGCATTTCACTGTCTTTTCCTTTGCAACGCATTCTTATTTAGACCATTCTGAGAGAGGCTGAGCTGAGATCCATGTTGGCTGGTGTTACTTGAGTTTTAATGCTTTATGTCAAAGCAAGTGTCTTGGCTTGCATGTTATAAACCCTCGAGCATGTCCTTGGCAAACCAGGTATTTCAAGAAACCAAAATGCTTCCACACTGAGCAGTTTTGTGTGGTTACTAGCAATTCTTTCTTTTCTTCCTCTTCTGAACCTTCACTGGACACCAAATATAAAGAAGGCTCTTAACTGAAGTTTAAAATGTGGTGATCTCAATGCAAAGTGAGTGCATGCTTAAGTGGAAAAGACTTCACAGAACTTGTGGTATTCATTCCACAAAATGAAAAAGATCCCCGAGTTTTTAATTTAGTCGTATAGCATCATGATCATTTCCTTGATACTCCTAATACTGTACTTTTTTTCTCTGGACAAATACAAAACCAGTCATATGGATTGGTATTTTGTTTTTCAAAGCATGCTTAGTACAATGGATGAAAACCTGCTCCCTATTGCAATTACTATCATAACTTTAAGTAGTTTGGTTCCAAATACCGTGGGGAAAAACTTTTCCAACCTAAAGTTTGATTTTTGTAAAATGACTAAAGTCTTTAATGTCAGCAATCAACAGTCTTCACAAAATTCAGCCCACAGAAATTCTTCCAGAAAACAAAAGTAAATGTACAATGAAACATACAGTACTGTAATTATCTATAATCATCAAATAATATCAAAATTGGACTACACCTTTTCTAACAGCCTCACTGAATTGAACTTGATGGTTGAGAGTGTTCATGGCACATAGACAGGACAGTGTTAATGTGTCTGTGTAAGCAACACTGTACATCTCTCTGTCTGGATATATGATCACGAGCTGAAGATTGTTTATTGTCAAAGGCTGAGTGGCTAATAAATGCTGGCAATGGCTTGGATTCACTGGAATGCTGCACAGCTGCAGTATTAGTCAGACTTTCCCTTTTCTGAATTCAGTAATCCCTTCAATATTGCATTAAATGTGTTTTTAATATTTATCTGGATAAAAATGTGCTGAATATTGCAACTGTGTAATTCTGATGTTTGTCACGTAGGAAATCCGTGTAAGGCAGAAGGTAACAACATTTTTATTGCTAAAACCTAATGTAGCTACTTCTTGTGTCATTTGCTTGTTCAGAGGCTTGTGCTTGGGCTATTTACAGCATCCAGTAAGCCTTTGTGATTGCTTGGAGGTGGGAGAATGTCAGAAGTTCTGAAGCCAAATTTCAGGCCTTAGTGCTTGGCTGAACTCACTGAACTGACCCGTTACCCTACTCAAGAATCAGAGTTCCTATAGATTTTGGTGTCAGTAGAATTTAGCGGATGGATTTTGGATTTGTTATACTTCATAGGCCAAATACTTGACAAGCCAGGAGTTGGAATGGTTTATTAATATGTCACTATTTTTTTATTAGTTTTCCTAAACGATCAGCCGGTCTATTGTTAGCTGATCTATTGCCTCTTTCCCAACTTTTTTTTAAACAATTTTTATCTACGAACCAGATTATTTGGATAACAGTGATTGCAATTAATGATGTGGGAGCAGGGAAATGTGCTCCCCTTATGTTGTGGGTTCAGAATTAAGACAGAGAATCCAAACACATGCAATTCAAGTTAACCACATGGTCTAATGCAGTCCTGGCGATCATAGAGCTCACTGTGTCCATGTGTTTCCACCAGCAATTACTTTCCCAGCTGCTGTTGAAAAAAAAGGAAAGCACACCAAATGGAATGGATTGTGGGCACCAAAGATGACCCATTGCTGCTTGGGATGATTGTTTTAGGCATTAGCCTGACCTGGAAGCAAGTGGGCTGTAGGCATTAGAGAAGGTCGCTAAGAAAATGATATTTAAAGTCAATGGGGTTTTTTGTACATTTTGCCCAGCTGTATTAGTAATAGTTTGATCAGACTTAAGCAAAAAGCCTTTTGAATCTATTAGCTGTAGGTCACTGATTCAAGCAGATTAACAGTAGCAGAAATATGTATTAAATGAAGGATGAATTACTGGTGTCTGTCTAACTACTTCTAGTGTTTGCCTTGCAGTTAAAGCTAATTTCAGTCACTTATTGGCAGTCACAGTGGCAACAACAAGTGAGTGGGTCATGGAGACTAAACCATGCATTCATCCTGAAGAGGTCCCTGAAGGAAAAGGTGGGAGAGTGTTGGGGAAGCTTGAATGAAAGTTGCTCCCTTTCTTTGGAAATGTAGAAAGCTTTGGGAACAAGAACTGTTGATACCTTCTGGGGCATAAAAACTCCAGGTTTGACTGAACTGTTCCAAGTGTACATTGAAAGTGAGGAGCCTGGTTAAAAGTACTGTGTAATAGTCTGGAACATTAACTTGCATTGCTTTCTCACATCATCTCTTTATGATAAAGCCTTTTCATCTAGTCTCTTGACAGTGACTCATTGGCAAAATGTTTTAAGTGATTCAAATAAACAGAAATATGGAATACTAGTTTCTTTGTTCAAGAAGAAGCTCACCAAAAAAAGAAAAAAAAACAAAACAGGGCAAGGTTAATGTCCTTATCTCTGTGTTTGGCTTTCGGCTTTCCAGTATTTTCCAGTACACAAAGCAGTTTCTCATCCCATGCCCCATTACAAAACATTGATGGCCACTGTGTCTCACCCTTCCAGCCTGTGATACAACGTGTCATCTTTGGTCTTTATACTCAGGACAATGATTTATCTTGTAGTAATACCTCAAAAATACATTAACCGCATCCCATTACAGACACTGCATATTCTTTCAAAGGAGAATAATGACATCTATAGAAGATCTGCTTTTGATAGTATATTTTGATATATTTTGATAGATTCATGCTTATTTAATATTATATTCTTATTGAGCTGAAAGTTGCAGCATGGTCAATTTAACACTTTTTGGGCAGAACACACTGCTTAAATGAGGTTTTTTTGTGTTATGACATTTGTTTGTTTTTTCAAGATTGGTGTCAAGAAACATGAAGAGCAGTCCAGGGAATGGAGAATATTAGGGAACTGCCAGGTGACAAAGGCTACATGTGTTGGTAACTTCTCTTCATCATAGCCTAGGATATGTCCCATCCAGATTTATCAGAAGCAGTGGCAACTGGGAAGCTGAGAGATGGACCATAATTATAAAAGTAAGGTATGTAGAAACACTGAGTAATACACCTATTAACCCCCACCGTGGCAGGTCACTGATGTTGTCACAGTTACAGCTTAGCAAGTAACTTTTACATCACTGTCCCCTCTAGTAACATCACATACCCCAATCCACTTAGACTACTTTGCTGCCATGTCACATTTATTTAATTGGTTTTCCACTGTCACACCACAGCTGCTTTTAATTTTGCCCAATCAACATTTTTCTCACTCAGCAAACATGTTTCATATTATGTTTTCCCCAGATCAACAGGCATTCATTTTTCTATCAGATTAAACTTTCAGCCCTTAGTCTCAAGTGCTGTGGGTTCTTTTCTTGCAGTTCTTCTTGCATTCTGGTGGCATAATGTTTTTCCAATCAGATATTGCTTCCAGCCTTTATTCAGAAGCTACCACTTGCAGATCACTGTGAGGTACGTGCAGTGGAGTTTAGGTTATTACTAACTATCGTAGCTTTTCTTAAGGCATCTCTTCCCCTCCCCATACACAAATTTATGTGTTAATTTTAATCATTATCATTTGTTTATGGTCAAGGAGACACTGACCTCCTCTGGGATTTACAGTCCTTGTCTCAAACAGCCTGTTTTGTTTGGCACGATTTGTTGTTTTTCTATCTGTGCCGCTATTGTACGGCCCTGTCAGCACGTCCCAGCTGCGGGTGAGAGTGGCAATCAGCAGGGGACAGGCAGGGGGCCGATTCACCCCTTCCCAGTGCTCCACCATGCTCCTCATGATGGCACTGGCAGGAGGGCAGCCCTGCACCTGTGCTGCCCAGGGACAGTCCAGGGATCTGGGAAGGAGCAGGTTCAACCCTGTTGTTGACTGTTGAACGACATGTTCAGGCAGATCGTATCACGTGGCTTTGACCTTAGCTGAGGAGCCCACCAATTGTTTGGTTATGGAAAAATGTTGCACAAGAATGATGTGGAGGAATTGTACGACACAGAAATGCTATTATTCAAAGATAGGTATCTGCAATTTTTTTGTTCACTTTGGGGCCGCTTTCGCAGATACACGAAGCAGCTGGTCTGCATCTGGTTTGTATCTAAAAAGACCTTTGCTCATGAATAACAACATGATTGAAAATAACATTGCAGGTCTAATCTACTTACACTCATAAACCCTCAACTTCAATATGGGTACCCTGAAATAAGGGATGAAGCAATTTTGTCAAGTTTTAATGCAGAGTAATTTTAATGAAGAGTAATTTTATATTTACTTTATAAAAAGTGGGGTTTAAGGCCAAGAATGTGTATAGCCAGACATTGTTTGGGGGTTTGCAAACATAATTTCATGTTTATTTTTCTGTCTGGAAGGTGGTTGCTAAATCCTGACAATCACCACATAGTCTGGCTGTTGGGCTTTTAGCAGTAGCTGCTCTTACTGCCAATCTGGATCTTCAGTAACTAGATTCAAATTACAATGAAGAAAAAACAGAAGACACCTAATAGCAAAAAGGAGATTCCATGAAAATATAAAATCCTGTTGATTTGTTGTAGATTTATTTTTGTAGTGTCTTATTTTTGTGTTTGGGAGTCTTCTGTTCTTTCTGAAAGGCAGAAGCAACAAGTTTGCCTTTTACAGTCACTATAATGAACTATATGGTCCTTCAACTATTCTTTTTTTCTCTGAGCACGATCAGAAATTAAAAGCTTTTCTATTGCAGTCCACCTGCTTTATTTAAACCACAAATTGCAATTTTGCTCTTTTCCTTTACCACTGCTGCACAATCCTCAAAACCATCTCTTCCATCCTGGGTACAACAATGAAATCATGGCTATTTGCTGCTGGGCTTAAGCAGAGCTCTTGAATAGGAAATCTACTTTTTACTTGGGAGAATAACATCATGTGGCAGGGCTATGGCAACAATAACACCTCTACTGCCAGAAAACACTTACCCTGGGTGGCTCAGATGGCCCCAAAAATTTAAGAGCATTTTTCTTATACTGTAAATTCCCTGTGGTACATTATTTTCTACTGAGAGCTAATAACTACCCTGTCTGTAAAGCAACTGGTCTTAAGTTTATTAGCTTGCTAGACAGAAAAATAACAGACACATATCACTGACATTTAACAAAGATATCTTTCATGGGTTTCTGCATTTTTTCATATGCACCAAACGTTTCTCTTTAGTTAGAAAAACACATTTTGAACCACATTCTGAGCAACTTCTTATGAAGCAAAGCACATTTTCCAAAAAGTCCTTAATGCTTCACCAAATACTGAGTCCCTTTTCAGAAAGTTCTAAAAGCTTTTGTGAAAGAAACAACATGTCAACTTCCCCAGTGAAAGCTGATTTGCCCTTGCCACAGCAGCCATACTGTTTCGCTTGGCATCATGGGAGAACATCATCTTGTTCCTGCACTGAAGTGAAAACAATTGCACAAACGATTTTCATGTGCAAGTGACTTCTCCAGACAGTGTAAATAACCATTCACACTTCTTTAAAGTATGATGTTAGTTAATTCCTTTTGAATGGAGGTGTGGGTCACATGATGCCTGTGAGCACTCTAGAGCAAAGGTGTAGTGATCCTACATTCTGGTGGTTAAATAGAAGAGCTTTCCACTAGCTGGGTACAACCTGTGGGTAGGTGATGTGCACAGAAGGTGGTCCAGTCAAACATGAATATTTCTTTTCTGGAAGGAGTCCACTTTCAGATAATATTTTAACCAGAGTATAATGAGACTGTGAGGAGATAAAAGCCACCCTCAGCTCCTGTATTTTTTATATCAACTGGTGCTCAATGACACAGAACATAGTATTGCTGGTTTGTTCTTACAGTGACTGCCTCCTTTTGAAATAACAGCAAGTGACGTGAACTTGCCAAGGTCACTGTAAACAGCAGGTACCAGGTAAAAATGGGGAAAAAAGAAAAAGGGTGGCATGTTCAGTAAAATTATTTCTGTTTTAAACTGTCCTCTGCAATTTTTGGAATGTGAATTTTGGTGTGGAAAGAAGAATTTGAAAAATTGCTCCTCCCAAGTGGCTCAACTTTTGAGTTGAACCATGTGGAACTTCAAAAGCTGAAGCTGAATGTTGTGAAAGTCCTCCTCGAGGGCCTGGGACTCTACTGAAGTTGTGGCAAAAGTTTTGTTAGCTTAAATGGGAATAGGAATAAGCTTGTGATTATTCTTTTTTAAAGTCCATGAAGAAGTCCAAATACTAGCCCTGACTAGTAATGAGTAATAAAATTCAAAGGAGAACAAAAGTTGTACACCCTGGAATGTCAATATTAACAGCATCCACTACAGTCCCAAACTCTCAATAACATGAAAAGCAGAGGGACTAATTTTCTTTTTCTGTGACCCAAACACACACAAGATCTACCTAAAAGCCTGTCTGGGTGGTGTGTTAGAGGACAAGGAGCTGGGATAAAAAAAATCAGAAATGATCCAAGCTTCACGCTAAAGAGAAGGGATTATGTCTAACCCTGAAGAGGGGGAATGCTGGTGTTTTATAGTCAAACAGTTTCATATGACTTACAAGGAACGTGTATATTTCTCTCTTTAATGACTCACCTACTTAAAGGTGCACAAAGGCACAGTGTTTTATTATCACAGTGCCAGTGGAACTTCAGCTGTGAGTTGGTTAAATGATCCATCTACATCATCCACAAGAAAAGTAGGCATTGGACAGAAAGATCTCCCTCTTCCTTACTCTCTTCTGCTGCAAAATGTTAACTTTTTTCTTTTTTTTTTTTTTTTCTGGATGAGTGGCTGTTGCTAATTTGGATAGAAATTATTTGGCTACAATACTTGTGGAAAAAAGCATGGAACATTGGGAAACATTTGCAAAATGTGGATAGTACAACCCTCGGTTTTATTTGGACAGTTTCCCAGACGCTGCAGAAATGGAAGCATAATGCTTTTACATTTTGAATTTGAAATGAAATGCCTTTTTTAGAGGTATTTCAAAGTACCACATCTAGAATCTCACATACAGGGTGTTTAGAAAAATTTGCTTGTCCCTTTCTATCTGCCACTAGGAGCTAAGTTGGGAAACAGCATAAAAGGCTTCCTAAGACGTAGTGAATATTCATGTGAGAAATGCAAACTAGATTCCACCTAGGATTAAAACACTGAAGGTGTTCCAGGCAGCCTGATGGGAGGCAGCAGCCTTATAGGATACACAAACCATTTACACATTCTTTAATTGCTGTCAAATAACACACTATTTCCCTTGTTTTGGGTTATTTTATGACTACACCAAATTCAGACTCTTTTGAGTCACAGATTCTGTTTTATCTTAAAATCAGCAAGAGCTGTGTTGATGTAAACTGTTTTAATGAATAAACTCTGCTGCTATTTGCATGATTTTATCTCTGAATATGACCCCTAGATTTGTAGGAACTACTTTCTGAGAGAACTCAAGGACAAACATTTTACAAAATTCATATAAAGTCAGGTTGAACATGGAAAGCCTTTACTTTCTTTTTCCATAGAGAACAAAAACAGTGATAGAACAATAGTGCCTGCAAAACACAAGGGAAATGTGTTCTCAGGTCCATGCATGTCTTGCTGCCGTTCACCTTGCACCAGTTATTTCAGTCAGTGGAGGGTTTCTTTCTCTGGCACTGTAGACTCATTTCCATCCAGCTCCTGACTCTGCTGTAGACGCTGACAGGAGGAGAAAAGGGATATTTGGGTATATTATGCCTCTGCCTACCTTTTTTCCAATTTCAAAAGTTTTTCTCTTTTTGTGGTTTTTGATGGGTTTTCAACAATAATTTTGTAGGTCTATTGATTTAGAACAAAATGTAAACGGTACGATTTCCAGAGTACTTGAAAATTATGGTCCCCAGTTCCTTCTGCTTTATGTAGTCACTAAATGAACACAAAAAAGTTTGCTTCCTCTGGCCAAGTCAAGCAGCAGTAGGGTCAAAAAAGCTGTGGAAGTTGGGGAGGAGAAGGTGTCAAAAATAGTTTTAAATCTGGGAAGCTTCTTTCAGAACTTGAGTTGTTTCCTATTCAAACTCGATCTGTCTTTCCACCTCCTTGTGCTTGGAGGAAAGTCTTGTGTGGTTGACTGGAGACAATTTACAGATGGTGGAGGTAAACTTGGGGCTTGCAGTCAGCCTCTTATCTGTCTACACATATGCTCACGCGTGATTAATATGTACTGTATTAATAATGGGTAAACAATCCTGTATGTGTGGTTGACCAAATAGTTCTGCTTTGACTAGTACACATCCTAGGCCAATAAAAGAAGAATTTAATGCTGCCACCAAACACAATGGTTTTCTGTAATAGATAGAGAATGCAGTTTGTAATTTGAGACTGTTATACAAAGGCAGAGGCATGTATTTATTGAAGGGTTTTCACATACCATCTGAAAGAGAAGAAAAAAATCATACTTTCTGATGTTTCCCTATTTGTTTTTAAAAATTGTAGCATAGTCTTAATATTTAGTTTTAAAATTCTGAACTTTAAAAAGACAGAGTTTGTAAATATATTTTTTCTTTGGTGGCTTTATTTTTCATTTGCATAATTTATCCCTTTTCAAAAGTAAATTGATTTCTGATAAAATGCAGCTAATGCTATGTGCAGTCTAGAAATGTTAGGATTATGGGCTTGAGTTTCAAATTTCTGGAGTTTTAAATATTTATTCTGATGAGTCCCTTACCAGAGTATATTTTTAATTCTTTTCTTTGCAATGATAACATACAACAGAATCTACCCCTTGAAGTTCAGCAACCTACTTGAATTCCTTTTCCACCCTCTGAAAAAACTAAATGGAATGTAAGTGTCTGTAGTAATTGCACAGTGGTGACTTGCAGGTATGACTTCTTCCTCCACATAATACAGTCAAAAGACAGGGCAAAAGACATTCAAAGGCAAACTGTTTGTTATATACATTTATACACAACCCTAGAATAGGCCAATAGTAAGTAATATGTGCCATGGAAAATGGCACCTTTAACTTTGGGAAAGGCAAAAATCAGAACCTAAAAATGTTAGGTTTTCTGTCTTTCTTTTACTCAGTGTCATTGAGCAGTAAGAATTTATACATGAAAACCCCTGTCTACTTGTGAGGAATCTATTTTAAACGACAGGCAGGACAAGGAGAATGGTGTGTGCCACAGTAACATAACATTTACTTTTCAGGAACAGATAACATTATATTTTGTGGCACTGGAGGCACTTATGTTTATAGTCAACTGGTTATAAAGGTGCACTCTGGGCTTTCCCATTTTTACCATTACAGGAAAATAATTAATTTTCTTTCCAAAAATTGGAAAACTGTAGTATCCAGAGTCTCCTGCATTGACTGTTAAAGATGCATAGGCTTATCAGTACCTCAGCTGGAGTACTTAACAAAAACATATGGCGTAGTTATAATGCATTCATTTTTTTCCATAAAACTGTGTTATAAGTGGCATTATCACTTTAGCTGACATTGCAATTTACACATTATATAGGCCTGAAACAATCTGGGACATTTATTTCCCCTCGCTATAATAGTCTGTAAGTGGAGCGACACCATTAAAGGGAGAGTCTAGAAATGAGTGCTAATTATGTGACCAGGTTGAGTCAAATGGGATGAGTTCTTATTTTACTTTAATTGATAACTTCAGTTCTTACCTGACAGCACAAAATAATTACTAATGACAGTGACAATTAATAATTGGGAAATACACGTTGTAAATTCTGCTTCCAGGGGGTTGTGTGTATGATAGGAATCTATAGCATGATAAATTATCTAGGAGAAATTGGTTTTAAGTTTTTGTTCTATTTTTTACTTCACAGATTTCGAGAACAGTAAAAATAAATATATTATAGGAAAAATGCTGCTGACAATGGGATTATTAACTTATAAATAAGCTCTTTGTCCTCTAGTTAAATTGGACTGGTTTTTAATGTAGTTACACTAGAATATTAGAATTTATTATTAAACTTGTATTTTTACAACTATAAATTGAGTAAACACTCCATAACCTGTGCTTGAGCTGAAGAGTCATCTATAAACATTGCTCAACACAGTACAGTTTATTATTGATGTAAAAGCCAAGTTGTTCATTTGAAGAGATGAAAAAACATTGCATATTTTGGGGTTTTATAGGCTTTATAGTTTTCTTTATGATTTCTATTTTGTCTGATGAAAACTAAGTAGGAAATATGATAAGACTTGTATATTTAGAGGTCTTGCTTAGGTTGTACCAAGATAAACTTTTGGCTGAGCTTTTTATGATGATCACGAAGATGCAATTTTTGAAAGGTTTAGTATGAGAGCAGAAGACAAGATCAAAACAAACCTAATAAACCCCTGAACTCCTATGTTCCCTGTCTCCTGTTTCACCAGATCTGTCTGTTCTCATTTAGGTGGCCTTCATCCCAAGAAAGCAGTCTGTCTAACCAGGGATTTTATGACTAAGACTTTAATGAGTACTAACATCAGAAGTGCATGCAGACCTCTCCAACACAAAATAATTGAGATAAGAGAAATTAATTTCAAAAACTGATAGTCGTTTTTATGTCAGCAATAAAGTAACTTATTTTTAGGAACATTTTAATACAGATATTTACAGTGTAAAGCTATTACAAATTTTAATGAATTATTGGTAAAAAGCTGTTTATATATTTTCTCATGGAAGGAGTTCTCACAGTAAATATATATAAATGAGCATGCAAAGACATTTCAGAGGAATCATAAACTGGATAAAGCCTGTACTGAAAAAATTAGACTCTTCTTCCTGTCTGATAGTAAAAGACCAAATCCCTTGAGGCTTTGTTTGAACAAGTTCATCTACCCGAACGACTTTGAGAGTGAAAGCTCTTGAAATAAAAGAACAACACTATGGACAACATTGAGCTCTTTAGTCCCTTTGCTGTTAGAGCTTTCTTGATTTACTGCTAGACTAAACTCATTGACTACTGGCTCTGTAATAGTCCCCAGACCAAATTTTACAACTTCCATTTCAACTTCCGTCTTCAACTCTGTCTTTGACCCACTGTCCTTGTTAAATCCTACATGAGTGCTAGCTTAATCTCAGGGGGAATACTGGGGCTTTTGATCTGTGGGAGATGGGGTGAGTTTAGCATTATTTTATGCTCCGTACATCATCCACAAGTTTTAATGCAAAACCTTAGAAACAAGAGATTAATGTGAAAATAACAGTAATGCCCGTCTGTCAAAAACCTAATTAATACCTGCCATTTAAACAACCTAATTTCTGACATATGACTCCTCTTTTAAAACACAGCAGCACCACACCGCTTGGCCATCAGTCTTCCACAAATCAATTTTTTTTCACACTTTCCTCCACCTGCACTGCCACGTCAGTATAATTTAGCGGGATGGTATTTTTGTAGATTTTATGTCAGAATAGCATTTGTACATAAGGAAATGGAAACCAAGTGAGAAAATATTTATGGCATATTTATATTTAAATGATGTGCAAAAATAATTACAAGCAAAATCTTTGAATGTGGGTGACACAATGATTTAGAATATTCAAATCTGGTTTGGTTTGGGGTTTTTGTGAAGAGATACATTGATAGTTCCACTTAACTGCAAAGATGTTGTTTTGAAAGTTATGAGCAGGTTTGACTAATATGTCTGGCTTTAGGACTGAAATGTAGAAATGTTTTGTTCTTTGTATTTAAAATTTCATTGACAGTACTGAATATCACTGCTTTGATAATGAATTTGGCTTATACAGGAAGAGTATAACTTCTGCTACAGAAACTGTGTAACAAGATTCCTTTGACCTGAGTCATTGTTCAAGACATCATTGTGCCCCTTGTTAGAAAATGAAGATATAATATTTTACTATTATGCTGGCTACATAATACAACTCCAAGGTAAAAACTTGTATCTCAAAAGTATCTTGGCAGATTGTGGCCTGAAGTTTCTGCTATTCCTGTGGAAGCACATTACAAACAGAGAGGATGGAAGTAAGGGGAAAGTAAAACGCTGCTTTGTGTTATACCTTAACACATGTCAGTATTAGCTACTGATAGATGGATCTGAGGAATATAATTGAAAATTGCCAGAGAGAGTGAGAGTAAAAAGCAATCACAGCCTTTGTAACCTATATCTCTATTTGCATAAAGATAATAAAGAGTCAGTTAGAGGAAAAAAATTAAACTTCATACTTCCATGCAGGGATGTTGAATGCTGAATCCCAGCCCCCTGGCTGCAGGTGTACTGGCCAGCCAGCTATGGGCACACTTTGTATTAGAAAAGACTTTCCTTCCCATGGGACCTGTCAAGCCCTAATGATGTTTTCATTACAGGATTGCAGGTTTTATCTCCATTGGGTCTTAGTCCTAAGCATTTTGTGCAACTGGTACTGAGAGAACTATTTGACTAAGAATTGTTATTGCTTTATAGATTTTTTTTTCCCCCCCAAAAAATGATAAAACTAATTTCACATGCAAGTCTATTGAATAAGCTGGTAATTTGAAATGATAGTAATACAGTACTTATTGATCCCTAATTCTCTAATGTCTAAGAGAGTAGAATTCCAGAGAAAAAATGAGAACACAAAAATATTTTTATCAACCTCACCTCAGCTATTCAAAAAGAACTTGCAAGCAGAGGTCGCTTTATTAACTTATCATTTTTGAGGAGCTCTGAGGAACTTGGTCATAATAATCCTTAGCAATATATTTTTTGTTTGTCAACAAGTAGCGAGGCCTCCGGGGAACTATTGCAGAAGTATTATAGTGTATTTCAGTGCATCTCTGTATCTTTTTGTGGCATTAATCTTTATGTATTTTGGTTGCTTTGTGGTTCAATAGATCTAAACTTCTGAAAGTTATTAGGGTGGTCTCTTGAAAAAGTTTTCATCAAATCACGCTGCTTGGCTGATTTAGCCCTTTGGTTGCTTTGCTAGGGATACAAATAAAAGAAGAAAAGCTCATGAAGAAATGTCCACCAGCTAAAAAATAGCTATCTGTTCTCTCAAAGCTCCCTCTTTTGAGAAGTAGGGAATAGCTCTAAAAAGTGGAAGAGTATCAATCAAATTGTTGGCATTTTAAGTATGTCTGCTCACCAGCAGTAGCTTAGGCAAGAGAGAGTATTGTGATACTTTTCTGAACAGCCCTTTGCATGTTGTCCACCCCAATCTAACTCAAATAGTTGGTGGGGGAGGGGGTTGTTGTTCAGTCAATGTAAATTATAGTCATTAAGAAACATGTCTATTAAGTTACCACATTTTCAATGGACCAAAGCAAGTCTGCCCAGAAACATACAAAGGTTATTTTATATGAACACCTGACCAAAAAAATTATTCCTAAACCACGGATTGTAAAATGCAGTGATGAACATTGTCTGTGTAATAAGATCTTGTCCAAGGTAGAAAATATATGTGGGTATATTTTTTAATCCAGTTCTATACTGTCTCTATACCTACCACATCTCTACTACCTATCATATAGTGGAATGCATTTACTTGGTGTCCTAGGCTTGTGTGGTTGTTTTTTAAAAACAAACAAATAAACAAAAAGCATGGTTCCTCAAGGAATTTACACTCCAAATGAAGCCACCATAGAACATGAAAATAACAAACAAATGGGAGGGTAGGAAATTAAGAACAGGAGGTAAAGTAAATAAAAATAAAGAGCCAGAACTCCAGCTGCTGGAAATTAGTGTAGTTCCATTGAAGCCTATGCAATTACACTAACTGAGCAATTGGTTCATTTTTTTTTATTTATTTTACCCTTTGTTCCTTCCCTTCATTGGAGCTTTGAATTAACTGAGCTGAATTAACATCAGCTGAATAGCTAATCCTAATGTGCAATCCTAACAGGATGCACACTAGTGAGGAGAGGGAAGGGGCAGAGTGGGTAGCTTCTGAGGAGGCCTTTGAGGGAAAAGAGTCACTATTTACCAAGACTATAATTGTGCTTGAGTGCATACTCTCATTTTGGTTTGTTTTTTTTTCCCCTTTTTACCTTTTTTTTTCCCAACACAGGTAACCCCAATGGAGAGTGTCCCTGTTGGTGTGGGTACAGAGGCCTGCACAAGGGCACCAGACCTTCAGGGAAGCCAAGTGAGTCAGCAAATGAGGGAGCAGCAGGTATGGTGGGGTCAAATCCACACTATATAAAACCAGAGAAACTGGGTGTTTCCTCCATCCGTGTGTGTTTTCCAGCCTGTCCTCAACCCTGTCTGTGGTGAACTTGAGACCAGGGCTCAAATGTGCACCATGGGGTTTGCAGTGGATCAGGCGCCATCACGGATCACCGAGAAGGTAGGGGAGATGCACCCTGAGGGAACACATGGTGCAGAGTGGCAGCTGAGTAAATCACCATGACAGTGGGGAAATAAAGATAGTATGACTGCAAAGTTGCAGTTTGTAATAAACACAGTTTTTTACTGAGTTCATTAAAATGGGGTTAGGATAATAGTGTGGGTTCTTTTTAACAATGACTTTTCATTTTAACTTGGAAAGCAATATCTGACCTGTTTATTATAGATTTATGAATAAATTGATGACTTTTTTGAAATTAATTTTCAGTGCAAAAGACATTTCTTAGCCAGATTTTATTTCATATAGTTGTTATACAGTAAATCTCTCAGGAATCGAAGACTTGATCCATTGCTCATTCAATGCTTAAATATATATATAGGCTTGTACATTATTACTCAGAAATACATTAAAAGAACATTAATTTGTGAAGTTCTCTGAAGTGAGGAGTGCTAAGTGCAAGTGGATTTGCAGTTCATCTGCCTTTTGCATTAAGGCACAGCCTTTAATTACATGTTCGCACGTACTCTAGGCAGTTTCCTACTATTTCTTCTTTCTTTTCATTATTCACTGCAGAGCCCTTTCACGTCTTCAAGGCTTGAGTTAAATGTGGAATTCTACGTTTGCTTTTGGTCTCATTTAAAACATTCATCAATGTACCAGCCAGGTACGTGGTGAACATTAAGACATTTATCTCCTTTTGACATACAGGGCTCTTATTTCCATTTTAAAGAGAAAGAACTTAAAGAGAGAGAGAGAGCTGTTTCAAATGATCGCAAGGAGATTTAAACTGGTACAGAGAAATGAGGCTTAGAGGGCAGGGTATCATAAATTCAGGACTCATCTTTGTTCCCTGGGATGAAACATCTTCCATTTGGAGGTGCTTATTTTTTAACGGAAAAAAGGTAACTCAATATGAACCACATGCCATTATGTGCAAATATTACCACCTCACTGTGCTGCACTATTAGGGATTTGGCTACAAAGAGTTTTTTACATAGATGTTAACCATCTGAGCTGCAAAGCTGCCCTTTCCAAAACTCACTCTCAGAGGATGTAGCTGTTTCTGAGGTTGGTCATGAGATGAAGGAGCTTGTCGCCCCCCTGCCGATGAACGCTAGAAATTACGGACTTCCTGACTGAGGTCATGGCCCCGTGAGCTCAGGACTTTTTTCAAATCCAAATGAAATTTCCCAGCACAAGAAAAAGCTGTCTCCAGGCTGAATATTAAAAGGATTACTGCAAACAATGGAGGTGTTGAACCTGAAATAATTTTGGATGACATGGTGTATAAGTCAACCCAGATATAAAGTTGCATTTTAACTACTAAAATAGAAAATACATTACCACCAAATAAATCTGCTATTGTGCGGGTTGTAATAGCCTTTGCTTAACACCATATGACTAATTTAAAATGTACTTCACCATCAGGACAAAAACCAGCAAAATTTATTATTATGAAGAATTCAGCAAAAGTAGAGAAAAATAATTTTCATTGCTAGTTTAACAACATGATCTAGTCATTCTTTTTGACTCCAGATATTTAAGTAGGTAGCAAACAGGTATTTGTTTTAAGAATCAATCTTCTAAATTCAAAGAAGAAAGCTGGATACCTTGTTACAGTAATGAAAGTTATTTGGTGATATTTCTACTCATGTCAATATAAATTGTAACCATCTCTATTAGAGATTTAAGATTTGCTTTGGAAGTTGTATCACTGGTAGAGGATTCAGTGTTTTCATTATTAATTTTGAATTCAATAGTAATACAGGTAACATTACAGTCAGGTACTTTTATTTCCTCCATGAAAAAGCAAAGAGATTTTTTTATACATATTCTTCTCCTGTGATGTGACTCTCCTACAGAGAAAATCCCCAAATGGATTCTATATGTGATAATTTCATTTTACATAGCGACAAACAGTAGCTGTCATACATGATTACCAAGATAACCTACCAGCAGCTAAGAAGAAAATAGTGCCTTAATTCAGGAAGTATGTAAACAAAACAGTGAGTTTTATTTTGACCATATGGGTCCCATTCACATTATTTTGCCATACTGCTGAAAATTTTAATTATATCTGATATGTGCTAATGAGAAGAAATGTGTGTTCTAGCTGTAAGGCAGGTGGAGCTGTGGGGTTTTTTCTCGTGTGGCATAAAATAGAGGAGACAGGGCAGTGGTCAAAATCTGAGACTTTTGATGAAGAATGGAGTGAGACACAGAGGAAAAGGTGAGGGAAAGGTCCAAGGGGAGAGCTCAGGAACGGAAAGTGAAAGCTAAGATCCAATTATTGTTAGTGTACATGTCATTTTACTTCAAAGTCCTTTTTGAACCCTGCGGTCATTTTTCATGAGAGACTAGTGACTTCCATCAGTGGCAGTCTTGTGCTTCAGTAGATTTCCTTCCTTAGCAATGCACTCTGACAAAATACCCGGTGGGAAAATGTTTCTGGAGAGCCAGGTGTCAGCTACAATATTGATCCATTTTCATCCCATGCAAAGCTCTGCAACTTTTGTTTCTTGCAGCCAGATCGTGGACTCCCCTAATTGCTAACATGCTTCAGTAGCTGTGCGTGGCCTGCTAAGAACAAAACCCTACCTAGGTGACAGCTGAAAGAGATGAAAGTGTAAGTGAGCAAATGTATGAAGTAAAACTTCAGGAATTCTGGTAAAACCAGGTGAAAACTGAGAAAAGATGAAATGAGGGCTGATGGGAAATTGTGCCTAAACCTCAAACAGAACCTGAAAATGTGTTTGTTCTCTCTCAAAAACAGAAGTATGTGGAAGAAGCCTGTGTGGCTCCCCTCTTATTAGCTCTGTTATTTTCTACTCAGAGTTACAAGTAACTGGCAGTCTTCCTGACTCAACCTGGGAACTGGGAGAGTCAAACTTCAGTTCTTGGTGTGGAGTTATCTTAAAATCCAGGGAGGCTCTGGGTAAGGAATATGCAGCAAATCTGATGAACAGGATTTACTGAGTAGCTGCAGAGAACCCTGCACTGCAGGCTCCATGGGCCTGCTTTCTCCAGGACATGCCAAATGCACACCTCATTTTATAATCAAATCACCTCTGTGCTACCTGGATCAAATACTGCCCATTGCCTTGTGTCAGGGGGCAGAAAATTATTCTGTAAAACTCAGTATTTACTCTCAAGTGAGACTAAGATTTTTGTAATTCCCTGACTTGGTACAGGTCAGATCATATTCTGAGACACATGGTTTTCTTTTATAAGTCTAGCAAAATATGTTTTTCCCATTCAATATTATGGTGACTCTTCTTGCTGTCTTATAACTTTCCAGTCTTTTCTTGAATGCAAATAAAGTCTTAGCTTTGATGCTATCTTGCTGCAAAGAAAAGCTAGTTGTGCACTTCATTAAGAATTGTTTACTTTTGCCTGTAAAGCTACATAATAAGGAAAGGGTAATAAAGTTTTCTCTCCAAAATAGCTTGATTTATTTTTTTTTAAATTGTTGTTATTAGGTTTTTGGTTGGTTTTCCTCTTTTACAGCTTGTAGGAAAACAGCTTAGTAAAAAGTTGTGGAAACACATCGGGCAATTGCTTAGGAAATTCTATACCATGAACAATGTTTTTACTGTATCAATCTCAAAGCACTGAAAAAAATGAATTTTTGGGGTAGGTGTTGATATTTGACTCTAATTCTAGTTTGTTTCTTTGCCTGTCACCTCCTGGGGCCCATGCTGCCCCAGAAACTTGATTTGTGAACCATATTAACGTCTTTGGACAGGGATTAGAAGAATAATACAGTATTAGCTTTGATTTCTTCCCTCCAGCTTATGGGGAACAATTTAGTTAAACTTTTTGCTCTTTCATCTCAGAGCAGATCAGTATAGGGGAAAGATCACTTCTTCTTGGCCCCTTCCTAATCTTTTCTGTCAGCATAGTGAAATGTAGCTGTCTCTGCAGCGCAACATAGCAGTTGCGTAGGAAAGGGAAACATTGTTTGTGCTCAACATATTAAATTCAAATTATTGAAATCATGTCATCTTCTTTTAAAAAGTGAATGTGTTATTTAATAGTTTTCCTTCATTTATAAGAATAATTGTCCTCAATAATATTAAACCGGAGCATTATTGTTATAATTGAGTGGCAAAACCCACTTTCAGTATCATTGTTATTAACTACTTTTTACTTAGTGCTCTGATATCCCTAAGAGTGCTTGCCTAGCTTACAGTTAGGTTAATGCAAATGATTAATGTATATTACTTTTGAACTGTAAATTAAAATTATTTTTCATGTAATAAGGAAGAATGATATGGCTTTCTCCAACTGTGATACAGTTACACAGGTAAATTGTTGGGAATAAAAGAGAGAAGAGCACACTTCCTAATATCTTCCTGTAATTCCCTTAAATATTCAAATACAGTTACCAAAGTGAACTTGCTAACACAGGCAGCTTTCATATTTGCTAATACAGTTGTTCTCATCATCACATTAATAAGAAAACTGCAGAATGAGTTGAGTCCTGAGGGAAACTCTCTCTGTGACAAATACCATAGTTGTTTTCATGGTGCAAAGATAGTTGCATATTAAAATATAGCCTGTCTCCTGAGAAAGACTTCTACTACTGTAGCTGGTTCCATGAGGCAACAAAAGTTCGTGTCATTTCAGATTGTATTTTTCTGTATTAGTGACATTTGGCAACAGCACGTGCTCAAAAAAATTTTATACAAGGTAAAGTTTGGCTGATGAGCTCTGCCTTTCTGTCCGATGTAAACGTATTTATCCAATGGATTCGTTATTTATGGTCTGGCCTTTCTATAAAACTACTGTTGTATTTCTATTTACTGGTTTTAAAACACTGTCTATGTGGGTGGGCAAAATGATCTTGCAGTGCTTACCTCCTGTGCCAGCTGGCCACCTCAATGTCTGCCTGTGTGTGTTCAACTTTGTTCAGTTGCCACTTGACACGAAGCAGGGCTGTGACCCCGGTGATCCTCCTGCTTGTAAATGTAAGCTCGCCTATAAAAACTGCTGTGATTCCGTCAACAGGAGGTTCCTCTGTGATGTTTTCTGAACTCAGTGTTTGCTGAACTGAGTAGAAATAAAGTTTTTCACGTCTAGAAAAGTAAAATTTATTTGCAACAGGACCAAAAATTGTCATGGTTAGACCTGAACATAAAGATTATCAAAATATCTTTTGCTTATAGTCTACTGAAAGGATCCCAACTACCGAGAATTCATGTTCTTTTTCAAAAACCCACAGGTTTGAAATGCTTTGGTTAGAGGTATAGAGAAATACAGAGTTTTGGGCATTCCTCTTGCTTAATGTGATATATTACATTAGGCTTTTGCTGAAATTCTGCCAGCTAGGGAGGATGAATGCTGCAATGTGTCTAAGCACATCATAACATGGAGCGCCAAAGCAGTGTTTTGAAGAATTGCATTTACTGCTATTATCTCCTTGTCTCTATGAACGTTTAGAGGTCACCACTGTGAATTATGTCCTGACTTCAGCAGCAACATCACTCTCTGCAAAGTACAGCAGATACAAGGACTAGAGGATGGAACTGGGAACTGTCACTGCACAATTGACTTGTTTGGATGCTCTTTTGTAAGCATCTGGCATTGGGCACTATCAGGGGCAAGTTGGGACTTTTCATACAACTCAAAACAAATATATTTTATGAAGAGGGAGGCAATATTGACTGGTGGAAGTACAGCATTTTCTGACCAGATGTTAGTGAGACCTGTGGAGAGAGAGAGAGATAGATGAACAACACATTGGTAAGTGTTTTCAAGTACTGATATTCTTCAGACATAGTGACAGAATCAGATAACGCAGTAGTAACTCCTATGAACAGATTTTCAGGAAACTCCTTTTGTTTTGCCAGGGAAAATAAACTCAATGCTAACCAGTTGTTAGAGCCATCAGGATGGATCCCAGCAACAAGGAAAATTAGGACCTTACTGCTGCTACCCTTCATCCCACTGCTTTGGCCTCCCGGAGAAGATCTCCAGCAGCAGCACTGGAACAGTAGCAGGAAGCAGGCATAGGAGGAGCTAGAAGAAGCATGGAGTAAAATTAAAAGAGGTACCAGCAGCAAAATGTCTTTGTGCTTTTGCTGGCATTTGCACAGGGTGAGACTTACAAAAGGACTTCAGAACTTCAAGCTGAGTTCACTTGGTTTGCTTTTGAAAATTTAACAGTTTTAATGTGAGTACAAGGTGTAAGAATTGGTTCACAAAAGTATTGCCTGTTTTATCTCTTTCTGTCTATTTCTCCTTTTATTTTTTGGGGGGGAGGAACGGGGGTGGTGTTGTTTTTTTAATCACCACAAGGGTGGAAGGCCTGGTAGAAAGTCTCTAAGTTGCCTTGCTGTGAAGCTAGCTTTTGACTTCAGCTCTACTTTCTGCTGCAAGCTGCTCCTGATAAACTCACTGCACACCAGGACCTGGCCTCCCCTGTGGGCGATGGAATTTCAGGATGGCTGGTTTGGAAACACTAATGTTGTTTATAAAACTTCTTGCTTATCTCTGCTAGTCTCTGAGTCAACTATACTTAAATGGGCCTGACTGGTTAGTCCAGCCCCAAACTATTTCTGACTATTTTAACCCAAATAAAATAGGCAGCAGGCCTAATGCATTTTTCTCTGAAAATAATACACAATTGGGGAAAAAAAAATCTAGAAACAAGATTTCAGTTTTGAAGTGTGATGAAGATTGACAAAACAATCTGGAAAAGAGTCCGAAAAGATATGCTCAAATTAAAAAAAGAATCTTACAGTATTTTAAGTCTAACCTCAGGGTTCCTTGTATAGGAAATAATGGCATGTACCAAATATGCATTTCACATTATTGTGGGTGTGTATTTGATTCTCTGACTCCCCTGTAATACAAAGTCAGCTTTCTGTTCTGTTCACAAAGGCCTCAAGATGTGAGTGGAGGTAATAGATCTAGTTCCACTGATTTCAGGGGACAGAGCCAAGGGGTTGAATCCGCTCCTTACAGGTGTTCAGGAGCAGGTTATTGCCACCTACAGTTGTGCTAATTCCCAACTGGTGAACCAAATGAAGAATCTGTATTTTCTGACACTTTTCCTCACTTAGATGCAAGACACACAATATTGATAAAGAGAATTACTGATTCTTCTAATTAAACATAGTTTTTACTTACACCTCTACAGAATTTCTGTTCTTATAAATTTTTTAACAAATATTTATTATTTTTTTCCCTAGAATCAGTGGAGAAGCTTTCCTTGTGTTGGTTTCTAAGAAGTGAGGAATGTACAGTGCACTGCATAACAGGTATTCCTAGTTTTTGTGAACATAAATGATATGGCAAATTATCAATAGTGAAAGAATTTTGAGGAAGCCTTGATATTGAGGAGCCACTGTATCTCCTCTTTATATGTCTGAATCTGCTTATTGCTATATAATTATGTAAAAGAGCATTATGCATCTGTCTGCTGATTTCTTTGCACAGTTATGTACATATTCTACCAGGACATGCAAAAATATGTCCAATGTTTAGAAAGCAACAAAATTCCCACTCTGAGCAGGTCCATTACTGTTTCCTTTTTGCAGGAGTATCAGCAGGGAAAACTCCAGATTTGCTCTACTCTTTATAGGTTGTACTCGGTGTCTCAGGGTCATGTAGGAAACATTTTGAAGTTTACCCAACCAGTTTTTCCTGCCTTTTTCATGTGTTCTGGTTCTTGCATGATTTTAATTGTGTTTCCTTTTTCCCCTTTTTGGGGAGAACACGAGGCCCGCCATGACTAGGTGAGATGCCTCCTCATTCCTACTTTGTGTTCCCTTTCCTCTGCCCTTCCAAGCTGACCGTCCATCACAGTCTGCCATGCGTTCAACCATGGGCAATTTGGTTTATGTCAGTTTGGTGTCAGGTTTGGGCAATCAGCATGTGACATTGTGGGGTGTTTGCAGATTGATGGTGACTAGCTAATGCTGTCGTAATGTGTTTCTCATCTGTTGGTCCTTTCAGACCATTCACAGAGTTCAGGTCCCGATCTCAATTAGTCGCAGTGATTCTAAACATTCGGAGCTGGCTGATGATTCCTGCGGTATCAGAGATAGGGGCAACTCCTGGGTGAGTGCTGGGGTCTCCTGGGGCTGCTGTGCACATCTTTAAAATCCTGTTTGACATTAGGCACGGAACACTGGGTGAGTGCAATGCAGCAAATTAAAAAAAAAAGCATGATTTTTACCATTTTATTTCAAATTCTTTCAAGTTTTGAATGAAGGTCACTTTGTTAAATACCGACATGGCATAAGAGAGGCAAATCCACTTCATCTGGTATTAACACACTTTAAAATGTATTTTTAAATACTTAAAACTAAATTATGCTTCACTGAAGTTTTACCATTGACTTCCGGAGCTAAAGCTCTATTCAGCTTCAGTGGGTTCAGAGTCTCTCCTTCATGACTGCTCCTTCTAAATGATGCTTCATGTTAGGAGGTTCATCCTATACCCTTTTGGAAACATCGCTCCTTTCCCTGCTGGAAGCCCAGCTGTATTCTATCACTCAGATCTTGACATTAATTAATCACTACTATCTCACTATTGAGAAATTTAAATATGGAAAATAGTTCCATTTAACTGTATTGTTTCCTGAAGTTGCCACTGGGCTGGTATTCCATTTTTTATTTCTGGTATGTAATGATATGACTGCCTGATCAGACCACTGAGGAAACAAAAATCTAATTGAACATGGATTTCCGGGAAGCCTCTACTTGTATTTCTTGAAACAAACTTGCATTGTTTGGTTTTACTGCTTTCTGCCGCTGAGTGAGAATCAATCTTTTGTGGCTGGTAAAGTTTGTTTGTATATGAGATTTGAAAACACCTTTGAAATATTTTGAGACAAAGAAAGCAGCAAGTAAGTTTCAATATATTCAGGCATTCAAAAGGAAACATGATGCAAAGTGGAGTTTGACTACTGATTCTGTGTATTCACAGGAATAAAACGCCTATATTGGTAACTATTTAAGATGAGTGTAGCAGAAATGACAATGAAAGGAAAAAAGGATTTTTACTGTCTTCTTAGATTATAAATATAGCACTTGGTACTGGACTGAAGGAGGTATGTTCTTAAAGAGATTAAGGAAATGTATGTCCCACCGGAGATTGCAGAGAATCAGGCATTTCATTCTGGACCTCACAAGTTTTGTAAAATTACAGATTTAATAAACAAACCATTTTACGTCTCTGTAAGGAACTTACAGGGGATTTTGAAAGTCAAACACTGAGGACCCTTGCTTTGACTGTGGTGGTAAAAGTAACATCTGCCTCAGACATTTTAACAACAGTCTGTTCAGATCATTCTTTTCAGCTATGGTAGGAGACTTGACAGACATAAGCCATCCTACCCCTCGTTTCTACACTTGTATCTCTCAGCTGAACTAAACCTTACATCAAAGGACTCATGTCAAGGACATTCAGATTTAATTTTTCCCTTCTCTTTCAGATGTTCAGTTCATTACAATAACTTTTCTGTTTCCTAATTAAGACAATAGCAGAGGAATAAAAGAAAAATTATAATTTTGTTGGTCGCATCCCTGGAATGCCACAATATCTTTTTTTTCTTCTTTGCTCCAAAACTAAGACAAAAGTCCTGGCTGAAAGTTCTGGCACACACACACATCCATTTGCCAGTACAGACTCAGGACCCTGTGTGATGTGACTCAGACTGCCACCCACCAGTAAGTTATCCTAGTGATGCCAGTGTGTGTGCTGCCTCTTCTTGAGAAGAGTCCCCAGATCATTGAGTGCAAGACCTAGGATGGGGAGTAGACCTGAGATCATAGGCCAGTCTCATTCTTTTATAAACACATTATGACATTAGCTTGGGGTAAATGCAAATACAAAGAAAAAGAATATGAGCCAAGGATCTTCATTGCTGCTTCTATCAGCAAGGCTCCTTCTTCTTCCATTGCTGTGTTTGTCTCCTCTTGGGCACATAGCTCTGCCCAGTGTTAACCCACCCTCAGAGACCTGCTAACTCTTTCAGGTTTCCTCATATCCTTGGTGCCAGGCATTTTTTTAGTGACTGTATGATTCTTATGGTTCCAAAAATATTACAGTAACATTGGCTTCATTTCTTGCTTTCAGCTGAAAATTTCAAATAGGTGCTTTGCTGAAGATTTTGAGTTCACAGTTGCAATGCTTTTGTGAAAGCTCTACTCTACAATATTTATTTCCCTAAGGAAAGTTAAAAGGCAAGTCTCAGACAAGGCACTCAAAATACAAAGCCAAACAAGGGAAAAACAGAAACAGCTTGAGAAGCATTGAAAACTATGTTTTAGTATGGAAAGATAATAAACAATAGTTTTCAGGGTCTTATCATTATGTAGTGTCTGTATCTCAACACATGGTCTTTGTAAAGCGGACAAAACTGGTTTTATTAAAATATCAATGACAACCAAAAATGCATTTCCCCACATCATCTCTTCTCCTGGTCAAAATTTATTTTGGCTGGCAGGTGTAGCCCATTCACTGCAACAAAAAGTGGAAGGTCTGATGTTGTGATTGTGCAATCTCAGGGAGCCAACACTCAGCTGAGCTCTCAGTCCTCTGCTGTGAAAGCTTTCCTTGCAATCTGTTTCCCAATAGTTTTCCAGATTTCCTACTGCATCAGCAACATTATTTAGCATAACAGTGGCTCATAACCCATTCTCATGTGGAAAATATCTGCTCCATCACAAAAGAGGTGAAATAAAGTGTTCCTTTGCTGACTGTGAGGTCCCTTGAAGTTTCAACAGTTGGAGTATGTGCTTACAAACTTTTAAAACTCAGTTTTGATCCAGAGATACACATGCCTGTGCAATGTGTCCATTTTGATTTATTAGAGAGACAGGCAAATACTCTGAAAAGGTCTTGAATCTTTGATGTAGTTGATGAAATATTTATCTCAGTGCCCAAAGTTTGTTAGTGCTATTGTTTCCAAGTTCCAGGGCATATATTTAGCAAAACATCAAGACTTTGGTCCAAGAGAGTGATTAATTATGACCCTAAAGTAGTGCATAAAATCCACCATAGGAGATAATTTAAACTGGGAAGACAAAAAAGCCTTCACAGCCCACAAAAGATTGCCTACAGATGCGTAGAATAAAAGCCAATGAGGGTGACACATTTTAAAGCAAGTTCTAAGTTCCTCTATGGAACTTAGTTTCCCTGTGCTGGGTCCTGAAACCCATTTCAGATATTAAACTCCCTTTTCAAAAACCTCTGTAGCATATACACTCCTCCTTCTTAAGAGCTCAGATCCTATTTTCCCTGTTCTGCTGACCCAGTAGCTGCCACTGTGGCAGCTGTACCTTCAGTGTCCTTTTTCTGTTCCCATCTCTTGGTCTAAATCAAAAGACCAGGCAGCTGCCATATTTTTTTCCATTCCTCCACCTGCTTTCGGCTGATGTAACTCCTGTCATTTCTATTCAGTGCCCCCCCATTTCTCAGACTGACATGTTTTGCAGCCATCTGTACTTAGTATGTTGGGACTGTTGCCCTCCGTTTCTCATCAGGCTCCTGTCCAGCCCACATAATGAAGGGCAAGTGATCTGCTCACCAATACTTTACCTCCTTCAGGCTCTCTAGTTCCCTCTAACTCTAAACTTCTCAAGAATAAGAAGCTGAATGCAAGCCATCATTTTTCAGCTGTGCCTCTAGTCTATAAACCTGTGTTTGGTTTGTACATCAGTGGAATTTGAAAAATTCTTTGAAAAACAAAGTTACCTTTTCTACATCAAAATAATTGAAACAGACTCTACCAAGTTATCTTGCAGTGCGTAGTTACTGTAATTCACTGGCAGATTTTGGTACATCATCCTGTTGAGAAAATACACAGTAGATTGATTGAAGTGTCTACAACTGAATAGCCACATGTTATTCTGAACATGTATTAATCCTTCCTGTCTCATAGTGTCATCTTTTTTACTTCAGCCTTCTAATTCTCCTGCTGTTTACACACACTGTGTTTCCTGAATGTGTCAGAAGTTTCTTTTCCTATCCTTCATAGAATAGTTTGGGTTGGAAGGGACCTTAAAGATCATCTAGTTCCAACCCCCCTGCATGGGCAGGGACACCTCCCACTTAGACCAGGTTGCTCAAAGCCCCGACCAACCTGGCCTTAAAGGCATCCGGGGAGGGGGCATCCACAACTTCCCTGGGCAAACTGTGCCAGTGTCTCACCACCCTCACAGTGAAGAATTTCTTCTTAATGTCTAACCTAAATCTACCCTCTTCCAGCTTAAAACCATTACCCCTTGTCCTATCACTACACACCCTGGTAAAAAGTCCCTCCCCAGCTTTCCTGTAGCCCTTTCAGGTACTGGAAGGCCACTATGAGGTCTCCTCAGAGCCTTCTCTTTTCCAGGCTGAAGAGCCCCAACTCTTTCAGCCTGTCTTCGTAGGAGAGGTGCTCCAGCCCTTGGATCATCTTCATGGTCCTCCTCAGGGCTCACTTTAAGAGCTCTATGTCCCTCCTGTTTTGGGGACTCCAAAACTGGACACAGTACTCCAGGTGGGGTCTGATGAGTGCAGAGTAGAGGGGCAGAATCACCTCCCTTGAACTGCTGGCCATGCTTCTTTTGATGCAGCCTAGGACACATTTGGCTTTCTGGGCTGCAAGCACACCCTGCTGGTTCATGTTGAGCTTTTTATCGACCAACACCCCCAGGTCCTTCTTCTCAAGGCTGTTCTCAATCCATTATCTGCCCAACCTGTATTTGTGCCTGGGATCGCCCCAACCCAGGTGCAGGATCTTGCATTTAGCCTTGCCGAACATTATGAGGTTGGCATGGGCCCACCTCTCAAGCCTGTCATCCCTCCCATAGCCCCTTTACCAAACTGATTTTACATTTACTGCTTTCATTCCTAAGTGCTTCCATGCTTTCTGCATACATGTAAGCAAATAACCATACATGAAAGATGTACATATGAAAGAGCAAGCCTAGAAGAAATTGGTAAAAATGTCCAAGGCTGGATGCTTACTTCACCATCTGGGTAAAATGGCTTGTCTGCTGGAACTATTGAGCGTGCTGCCTCTTGTTCAATTCAAAATACTCTTTTTGCTCACCAGTCAGGCTGATCAGTCGTCTCACAGTTCAGAAGGGAGTGAAATTGCACTCATACACTTTGCTCTTTCTCCTGGTATCTCAGAATCACTGTCTCTGCAGAAAATTGGGTATTATTTTAGACATCTCCCAGGATATTCTATATAGCTGATGCCAAGCCACAAAGAAAAAAAATTTAGTGACTTAAGGAGGTTTGATAGTGATCTGACACAATGATTTTCTCCTACTGTATTGCCAGTAATGAAGCTCAGAGCTGGCCTATTTTGTTGGTAGTCTTGCTTGAGGACCCCTCCAAGGACAGCCTTCTTGGGGGGTTCAGAAGCCTTTGCCCTTGCTGTACCACTTCTGTGCTTCAGAGGTGCTGGCTAAAACAATGAAAGGTGAACCAGACAAAACCCGGCTGAAGATTTTGTGCTGGCCATCCAGACAGTGGTTGCACTTGAAACCACAGTTCCCCACGTATATGGTCAGTGGTGGAGGGGTCAGGACCAAGTGACTCAGGCAGCAGAGAGGAGAGTTCAACCCAGCTAAAGGCTGAGGAGCTGTCTCTGAGAAATGCTGATGTGGCATTTAATGCTACATCCCATATTCTTAGTTCTTGATTGCATGCTTTCACACTTTTTTAATTCTGGAGCTGGAGAGGAGTATCCAGTGATCTTGGGACAATATTTTCTTTATGCAAATTTCCTTCTGTACAGAATATTAATCTCTGTCATTGGCATTGACAGACAAGAGTTAGAGTTTCATTTTAAATGTAAAGCTCTGACAGAGTATACAGAACACTCTGATGTGTTTATAAGATAATTGTACTTATTCTTAATGACATTTAACTTTAAAAGTTGCAAACTCCAGGCATGCTTGTCCCCTCCATGGTGTCTACTTAGTACCAACTGTGTGGGTGCAGTGAACCTTCTTCACAAGATGCTGTAGTAACAGGTTGGTGCAAGGTTGTTTTGCCTTACTGGATTTCAGCTTGAAACGACTGTTTGTTATTGCCTTAAAAGATATATAATTATTTGTTACCATAACCAAAATTAATCCCCTACAAACAGTAGCTGCCAGCTGGTTCTGGGTTGTAAAACTCTCATAAATGGAGATTGCCAATTATTTTGGCAAAAGCCCAGGGGAGTCTTATTTTTGTTGTATGCTACTCTGTTTGCAGGAATTCATATGGATGCATTCCATCTCCAGTAAAATGTTATATTATGCTGCAGGTGTACAGCACACACAACCACTAAAAATAAAATAAAAATCAAAGCCTCACAGGTTTCAGCCCTTGTCCATTTTTCATAGCTTATGGTGTTGGCAGGGAGTGCATGTTCTAAACCAGCAGTGGGCAAGATGTCCCGTTCACTTGCATAGGAAGAAGCGACCAGGTTTAGCAGAGGAGCACAGAATCACTTCACCCTGGGTGAGGTCTGAGCTCAGTTTCTGTGGGAAATTCCAGTTATCTGAATACTTCCTAGCTCCCAAGTTAAGATAGTGAAAATTGGCTCTCCACTTTCCATTTGTTGTCTTGAGAGGAAGGGCGTTTGTGAATTTTTATTTTCTGTACTTATTTCAGCACTCCTCCCTCTTCTCAGTTTCCATACCACATACCAAAGGAGATGCAGGCATTAGCTTTTCACAGCTTTAGAAAAATAAGTCAGCATATATGATTTACAACATATTCAGTCAGAAACTGCAAATGGGCCAGAATTTTTAAAAAGGAGATTGACAGGGTACCTAAATTTAGTATTTGACTAAGTGCACAAAATTGGAATTAAAGCTGCCTGTGAGCATAAAAGAAACTTAAAACATTTACTTGACTGCCAGCTAATTCATATTCTGTGTTTGCTTTTTCCAAATTTCTTGTTTTCTTTAAGATTCTATTTGTTGCTTCATTAACATGATCCACTTCCAATGAAATAATTTAGGTCAAGAATGCCCCAGCAAAGGCTTTTTAGGTATTTGCAGGGTTTTCTTTTTTAAACGATTTAGCAGATCCCATGGGATAGAAGCATGGTTGTTTTCTCCGGGGAAATGTCACACAAGTAACTTTAGCAGGACTGATGGGTATCAGAAGAGGGAAAGCACAGGCTGTAAAATGAGCTGCATTCGGGAAAAGTGTATTTCCATCACCCTTCCCTGGAGAACCCAGGCCTCAGCCCCAAGGAGGCACCTTCTGTGAGTCATGGGGAGCTGCAAGGGAAGCTTCCTGTTGCAAAGGGTGTCTAAGAAAAGTGTCCCTCCAACTCAGCAGGGTGGAGCCTGGGAACTGATAAGAGCAGCAAGGGAAATACCACCTCGGAGTCTGGGGAGGAAAAGGGAAAGGAGAGGTGGGGTTGGTAACTTTCACCTGCAAAAAATCAGCGTGTTGAGGAAAAGAGAAAAGTAGAAATCCCTTCTCCTAGGCTTACCAGCAGGGCCACTAAGGGATAGTGGATCTCTCCCCATCCTCGATGGAGACCTCTGGTACACACTGTGCCCAGCACAGGAAGGTGCTGCCCGTCCTTCCCAGAGCCCTGCAGCAGCTGCAGCATCCTTGGCTGACCCATGATTCCCAACACAGTGGGAATTGTGACAAATACTTGTCCCAGCCAGGGCTCTGTGAGGCCAGCTTTTTTTTGGGGGGGAGAATGTTCCTCACAGCATACACCTCCTGGTGTTAGGTGACTGAGAAATAAGACCATGGTTTCAAAGCCTGAGACACATAATTTTGTCAAAGCTTCTGGCTGGTATTGGGTGCATGGACTAGCTTCCTAGGGTGAGCATGGAACAAGGGAGAACAGTGGTGGAGTGCTGGCAGGGTGAGGAAGGCAATGTGCACTTCCACAGTCTGCAGTGTGAATCACTCAGGATTCTCTCAAGAGCTGAGAGAGTTTTGGAGTGGGCCAGGGTGCAGGTTTGGAGCAAAGAGGGCTATCAGGCATGGACAGTACTTAATGCAGTAGGGGACTTGTTTGCTAAAGAAGTGTGAGACAGATCATTTAGATTCACAACGCTAAAGTTTTGAGATCTACAGTTAAAAATTACTGAAATGGTGAATATTTGAAATATATTTAAGGCAGTGTCTTCACCTGAAGCACTTAAGCAGTATTGTGTCTGCTAATTGTTCTGATCAAAATACAGGAGCATAAAGTGACCCACCTCAGATAAAAGAAGGGTGGCTGTATATATAAGTTGAAACAACAGAAAAGAGACCTCTTAATTGTATGTTGATAAAAACAAGTATAACCCCAGTCAGGCCAAAGCTAGGTGTGTTTTAATGAAGCTTCTGTTGTCACTTCTCTTTCTTTTCCCTCCTCTTGCAAAGACACACACACAAGACCTTCATTCCCTGCTCTGAATTTTGCCCGAATTTGTTTATTAGCATGGCAGTGTGGTCACTGCTCAATATGACAGGGACAAACAGCCAAATCTGACCTTAAACATCTTATACGATAAATGATTTGCCACCAGCTGCAGAGATCCCACAACAAATACCTTCGTGTATCAGAGGACGAGGACACAAGTTTGTTTAAACAAATCCAATAAAGTTACCATGAGAAACCAAAGGAAGTGGGTCACCAGGTTCCTGGTAATATTTATGACAGTCCCGAGATAAGAGAACTGGAAAGGAGGCCCCTTTTTCTTCCATAGTTTATGCAGAAAGACGAATTGTTGCAGGATAAACGCTGATGTCATACGCTAGCTTTGTCACTCAGACCATCTGTGCAAAAACATAGATAATGGTGCAGAATCTGGGGCAAACACATGATGTTTAAGATTGGGATTTTGAAGGAAAGGAGGAGAATGATGGATTTCTCTAAGGCACATATTCTGAAGGCATAAGGGGACCTGTGAGCAAAGAACTCAGTGCTCTAAGACCTAAGAAGGATTTTCATGTAATTTCTCTGGCTCAAATGCACAGAAGCATTAGGCAATCATCACCCACTGATTTCAAGGTTTGAAACAAAATAAAAGCTGGCCTGATGGCTCTGGACTTTGAAACGCTCTTCTTTACTGTGGCACACAATGAGAATGGATACCTTCAGCAGACAAATGTTAACTTTAAGGAAAAGTAGTTGTGGTGCCAATAGGCAATAATATTGACATTAACAGTTGTGATTTTCTCCCTCCTTTTGCATGCCAGGCTGTATGCAGAAGTGTCAGGCCATGTGCAGAAGTCAGCAGCATGCACATCCCATCACACAGCACAGAGCAGTGGGGAAGTCTAGGAACAAGTTTAATGACATGACAACAGTGTCTAAGCTCCTATCAACACTTCTGGCAGCAAATCCTTGCTTCCTGAGTAGAAATGAGCCATGGACTGGTAAGTGGATGGCTCTGATTCCTTCTGAGCCTTCCATGGAAAGATGACATAAACTGTGCATGTATCTTGTCTTTTAATATCTAAGTAATCAGGCATGAGGACTGCTTAACTTCAGTGCATATGTCTTCCAAGGACAATCTCAGAAGCTTCTAATTTAAGGACAGTAAGGGTTAATTAGGGGATAGAAAGGCCCTGCTGAAACTTAATCTACCTATTATGCTTTTGTGTTTCAATTTAATTAGTTGGAGTTAGAGAGAAAGCTAATATGAGCAGCGTCCCATGATGAGAGTAAAGGATTTGTAAATGCAAGAACAATTGTTTTTGGCTTCTCCAAATTGTGGTCTTCATAGCATGCCCAGCTGGAGCATGCTGAGGAGCTCTTATGGTGGTTCTTTCCTTCCCACTCACAAAATGCACCAGTTTAAGCACATTGGCAGCAATATCCTTCTTTCACTGAGTTTGGAGGGGTTTTACAGTCCCAAGGTCCTTACAGGGGAATTCCCCCCTTTCCCTCCCACCTCCAAAACCTAAGGCACTTCAGCCATCACTAAGCTGGGTAGTCACCTTTAAGGAAACTATCCCTTGGGACTCCACATGAGCTTCCCCTTACATACCCCTCACATTTCTTGGGGCAACTGGAGCCATCATTAGCAGTGAGGGCTCCCTCATGGGCCGTTTAGATTTTCAGCTGATCCCTCTAATTTGTGCAAGTTCCAGACCTATGGAGACTCATGGTGGCCTTTCCATGGGGAAGGACAGTGTTTCATTTGTAAGGAATAAATAGCAAAAAAGTATGACATGAACCTTGCTGAGGTTTCCTCTTTGTTAACCCTTGTCTGCTGTATTTTTCCCCAAGTCTCCACATGGTTTTGATTTCAGATCTTCAAAATATATTTTATGTTTCTTCCCTGGCCTCCTTTGCAGGACTTGGTTTTGCAAAACAGAAAATATTTCCTTGTGTTATATCTTTGTCAGTAGCTTGAAGTGGGAAAAGCCCTTTTTAAAAAGCCCAGTGCTCATAGGAAGAGGAGCTCATTTCTGCTTCTTTTCCACTACAGGGTGGCTCTTCCTTCTGCTTATGGCTCAGAAATTCTTACACATTTGTCCCTGTTAATTCTTTTCTGCATTCTTCATTTAAACCCTCAATGTACGTGGAAGGTGTGACTTGTTAGCAGTACATAATCCAAGACTTGGTTCAGACGTGGTTAGTGGCATCTGACACCTCAGGGATGAGGAAGAGCCTCTTCCAACAGAGAGAGTGCTTTCCTTTGGCCACTGGAAACCTCCTGGCTGCAGAGCCAAGCAGCACCCACTCAGTCTGGCAGGAAATTTGCTTGAGAGAGGAAAACTGTGTCATAAAACTGGTTTCATTTCTCTCAGCCATCTCAGCCTTTGCGTGGTGGAGCAGGGAATGTAGTGGGAAACCAGAAATCGCCTAGGGCTGCTCCATACGAGCTATTCTTGGCTGTCAGAGATGTCCCCGAGGCTGCCCTTGGTCAGGCTGAAGCATAAAGTAGTTCTTGAGTCATCAGGGGTTTGAGCAACAGCAAAGTTTGTGTAAAGCCCACTGTTTCCCCTCCTGTTCCACACCAAAAGTAGCTGGTGTGGACCAGAAATAACAGTGCCCCGTTGGTTTTCAGTGTCTCATCTCCAAGTGAGCAATCTCCAAGTCAGAGATCCTAAATTTATTGCCTTAGCGCTCGTGCATGACAATACATTTGGGATAATTTTGTGGCTCCATTTCTGTGGTGAAAAAAGTCTGAAGGAGTCTATGGTAACCTGAAAACTACCCATGGATGTGCTGCAAGGAGGAGAGGGGAAGCTAAGGTTTTGTTTGGAAGAGGCAGGGGGGGGGGAAACCACGATGAAAGTGAACATGAGCCAAGACATAAAGTCTCATTTTGCTCCCATGTGCTAGTGCTTGAGCAGACTATTGTTCTGAACTCAGAGATTGGTTCTTAATTATGTTGAGCAGTGCATGGTTTGAATTACGGCCACATAGTTTGGTGAGCACAAGCCTGTTAAGAATTTTGGCTGGAGAGCAGCTGCAGGGCTGCTCCGAGATCACAGAAGGTGGCTGATGCTGGAGGTGTTTTTGAGAGTTAAGAGGCGTACGCGCTGCCACCTGAAGTCCCATGCTTGAATGCTCTATCTAAATCTGCCCTTGTCTTTATACTGCTATTTCAATCTAAAATAAAACATCTTTTATTTATTGTATCATCACATTTAGACACTACCATTTTGGAATCTCCTGTGGACATCATCAGATCCAGATGTTTCCAAATGTCATCATCCATACACTGAAATGATTACAAATGGAGATATATTTCTGTAAACTGTTGCTACTCGGTGAAGATTGCCAGTTTCCACTGGCTTGCAGGAGACTTTTATTTTTAATGGGGTAGGGATGGCCTCAAGTTCAATACTGCAGATTTTTAAATTACACATATTGTTGCATGAACCACAAGTGGTTGCAGTCTCTGTTCACTTATAAATTTGGACTGATTTCCTAAGAGGTTACTAATTTTAACACGAGTAGGATGATTTTAATATTGGGATTACACAATCTGATTACCTATCTCTGTCTGTATAGAGTGTGATGGGAGTTCACTATGCACTCTGATCGTGGTCTTAGAAATGCAATTCATTTCCAAGGAAGAACTATTTTTCCTTTACATCACTCCATTTGGTTAAATTATCTAATGACTGCCCTGGTATTTATATGTACTGCACACAGCTCTGTCTGGTTCCTGGATGAATACTGCTGCCCTCTACTGCAATGAATATCTAATTCCTGCTCAAAGTTGCATGCTGTCTGTTCTAAACATGCACAAAATAAGGGGAAATGAGTTATACGGGTGCCCAGACAAAAGTAGAGATACAGCCAACAGCTCAGAAGTTGCAAAGGTTGATGCTGACCACTTTGGCAATGCTCTAGATGTCAGGGCAAGATTGGGAATTTCTACAATTAAAAAAAAAAAAAAAAAAAAAAAGGTGCAAGTAAAAAAAAACCTATGCAAGAATATCATTGGAGATTTTGAGGTAGTAGGCTAGAGACCTGCCCTGTGCCTCACAGAAAAATTGAGAAATATTTAGCTGTATTTGGTGATGTTTCATGTCATGCTTAAGACTAAAAAAATCCAAGAAGCAAGATAATATCTGAGACAAAGAAGCCCTCGATATAGAAAGAGGCTTTAAATAAACAACAAATTGTGTATTCTATGTCAAATGAAATTATATTTACCTTTGGTAGAGCAGCTACTAATCTCATAGTATAGATTAGTGATAACATAGTAGCAGCAAAAAGATGAAAAACCTGAATTTACGTATGTAAGAAATAATACATAAATAAAGAAAAATAGTGACTATATTTAATTTCAGTCTAGGTTTACAATGATGGAAAGAAAATCACCTTTATTGCTTATTAGCTTTTGATAACGTATATTAGACTTTATTTTGGAATTTCAAAAATGGTGCTTCAATTTTATTGTGTGGAATGGAAGTTTACTTTAGTAGTATGTCTAATGTTGACAGTTTCAATAACTCAGCATTTTAAATTTTAAAAATGGCTGAATATTGAAAGTCAAAATCAATCCAGATAAAGCTAATACATAGTTAGAATTTTTTAAGTTAGCACATGTTTTATACTATCTCCAGTGTATTTTCTCATTGACCAGGTGATGAATCCATGGCAAACTTGTGGAACTTCAATAACTAAAAAACCCAGCAATAGGAAGAGCTGCCAGATTCCAAAAGCAACTGATCCTATTAAACTGGAAGAAGTTGGTAATTGTTATCACAACTGCGTGTATCATAAGAATATTGTTTCATGAATGCTTACTGCCAGGTCAGCTGAACTATGCTCAATAAACTCTAGACACAGGGGACTTGTCAAAGTATTATTCACGAGAGGTCTTCATGTTGTTATTGGACAAGGTATAAAAGCTCTTGGGGAGGAAGGGTTGTGATACTGAGAAAAATATTTCATTCAGCATCATATGTATGTATCATCTGGTGCTGTGAGAAACGAGTCTGTGTCAACATATTATTGAAGCAATACTCTTAATAGTACTGAAAATCATACCCAAGGATACTAAAAATTAGTAGGATAAGAAACATCCCTTGCTGAATTCGAGCTGAAGTAAAAAAAAAACTTGAGGTCCTCTGTCTCCTGTATAATTGATTAAGTGATCGGCTGATTCTTAACTAGAGTATTTTGGGGAGGGTTCCTCATGTGACAAAATTAAATTACCCCTCATGTCTTGGTTGGAGACGTGATTTCTCTCACTTGGTCTTGCATAGCAATGAAAAAAAAAGTTAGCTGAATCTCTTTGTAACCTCTCAAGCTTAAAGACTCAAGCTCAAACTTGCCATGGATTTTCTGTTAATCCAGCACGTGATCTATTTACTGTAAACAATTCTGAGGCAAGGGAAATGGTTTCCAGAGGACTGAATGTGAGTTTTCTGGACAAATTGAAAGATGTTTTTGCAATGAAAGACCTGTGCATTGAAATTGTTAAAAGAGATTTTGTTTCCAATTCAGGTATCTGGCTCGACCAGGACAAGTTGGCTGCTGCTTCAATCTGTTCCAAAAACATGAAGCACTTAGCATATATATATTAATCAAGGTGTATATGTTTAATGGCTCAGAAGGCTGTAAAAGGAATATTTCTTTTGTTTTTGGACACTAAAGCCAGAAAAGCAGGCAAAGAGTGGTTTCCTCTCACCAGCCAACAACTTTCTGTGTTCAACAGTGATGGGGAACTGGGTACAGCAAAACTTGGTAGCATCATTCTGCCTATACAGGTCAGGTGTCTACAGGGATATGACATGTTAGTCCATTGTATTGTTTTCAAGGAAAGCATAGAGAACAGAAATGAAAGCTGTAGAATTTGGCAAGTGATTGTGGAAAAGAAAGTTAAAATATCTTTGATCCCCCTCAACACAGGACATAAGGGATGTTGTAAAAAAGTCAAAGATAACTTCCTTTACCATTACATACTCAAGTTGTGTAACTAGAGAACTAATGGATTTAACCAGTGGGCTAAATGACTAAATGAAAGAAATGAATTTGGAGATTTTGAAAATGATCCACTCAGTGACAACTAGATTAAGAATGAGGCCACTTCCTGTGGCACTGAAACTTCTAGTGAAAGCCTTTTTCCACAAGATGCTGGGTTTGCAGTCAGGAAAATGGTGCTGTTGATTGTAAACATCACTCATCATTCTTATTCTTTGCTGATGACAGTATGATAAAGCAATTTACAGTTTATTATTGATGGAGCAAGAGCTTTTTTTTTAAATAAGAACTGCAGCGGTCTGATAGTCAATCTAAGCATCCATTTTAAGAAGGCAGATGTGGTGGTTTCTGGAACAGTAGTCTTCTTTCTACATAGCTGTAGTATTATAGCTGAAATGTTGCTGAATATACTCCTATGTGAACCAATTTATTATTGACATTATTAGGTAATGTAGAATTTTTATTCTTCCCCCTTCCTTCCTCTCTCTTTTAAATGCTTCCCTCTCCAATAATTTTGGACTATATCTTGCACGTAAAAACATCAATAGTAGAAAATTGTAGAGATACATGCTAGTGCACATCTGTTTGGTAGCATCAGAAACTTGTTCCTGCAATTTCTTATTCTGCTTCATTTTTTCAAGCAAGTTTGTTGCGTAGCTCTAAAGAGAGTTTAGGAATATATATAAAGCATCTTTGATGCTTGGACCTTTCTGCCTTGTCTTTAAGTAACAAGTCCTGTGGAATTTTGAAAAGATTGCAGCTTAGTCTTGCCCTTTATTTGTTTTTCTAACTGTAAGTCCTTGCTTAGAGTTGTCCCTCAGCAAAATTAACTGTAAAGAGAGGGAAGTACATTTTGTCTTAGTGATGTGCTGCCAAAATTGCTGCAGGAAATTTCCTCAAAACTTGTTTTTGTGTTTCATGTGACATTTTTAAGGTATAGTGCTTTTTCTCTCCTCTCCTATTTCTAGAGTCAACAACACACAACCACTGCTACACGCTTTCCATTCTGTCTAATTAAATATTAGTAAGTGCATGTTGGGTTTTTTTTTTGCACGTGGCTATTCTAGCTGGACCTTTCATGGGGGCTTTTTAGTTGTTTGTTTTTTTCCCCAGCATTGGTTGCAGCGATAGGTAATAATCTGACTGAATCTCCTGACAGCAACATCTTGAAAAGTGCTGAGCATTTTGTGCCTGTGAGGTGGTCAGTTATGTGAGTGTGAATTTCTCCTTGGAAGTGTGCCACATAGTTCCAAATCAAGTGGATTTATTTTTCTTCCTGAGGTGAACAGGTCTCTGCTGACCCTTGGAGGTCTCCTCTAGACTAGGAACCAGATTCTTCATGGCTGGTATGTGTACTGGGATGGGAGGCAGCAGAGGTGATGAATAAGGGGATGAGGGAGGGAGTGCCAGAGAAACATTTGAGCTTGTCTTTTTAATCCTGCTTGGCTGGTCGCTCTTCTTACTGATTTATGTACAACAGCAATTTAGTGGAAGAGCTGCAGCTCTGGGGAAGGACTAACTGACCTGTGAAATACATGAACAGCACAGGCCAAAACTAAGCGATGGGCAGGTAATTCCAAATTTTCTTCCCAGACAGCTACTTATTACGTGAAACTTTGAGCTGGGGACAAAGCACCAAAGTTTGTTGGTGTGGTTTGGTAAATGTCATATGGAACTTCCTTTATGTGTCACATACAAGGCTTTTGGGACCTCCGGTGGCTTTTGGACTGCTCTGGGAAAAATGTTCTGTAAAGCATACACTGGTAGATTAATGTGTCTCTAAATAAGTACCCAAACCTAAATTAAGGAGAAGAGCATGAACTGTTCTGGCAGTGGTATGGAGCATGAAAGTCCTACCATTCTGAACTTCCCTAAGACATCTTGATGGTCACTGAGGATCAGTTCTGACCTCAGCTCTTTCTGTGATGCCAGCTGTTGCACAAATGCTAAAGCCCTGTGTAAGCATGGAGTGAAAAAGGAATAGATTCAGTTTTGAATTAAGGCTGTAAGGAGATTTCAGCTGAATATTCCAGATGAAGTCAAGTATTTGTAGAGGAAGCTGGCCATTTACCTTCCCGTGTTTATCCCTCAGTACTGCCCGGTTGTTCACAGCAGACATTGAGTTGGCAAACTGTAGTTTTTCAGAAATTTGAAGTGAACTTACTTTGGCACTACAATACCGTATTGCTTCATTTTGCATGCTTGAGTTGTACAGTTCCTGGCGGGAAAAATTGCACTTTGGGGTTTTTTGTATTCATTCTAGTTAAGACACTGCAATCATAAGTGGTTATGTCTCTCCTGGCAAACTGTAAAGCTGATTCCTGATTTCCCCTTTCTCATGCACCAACAGAAGGTCTCCACTGGCTTTCAGTTAATAGGATTCCCTTGATGTAAAAGTGGTGTGAGAGTGGATTGAACCTCAAATGTGTTTGCAAGTTTAACTGACATTCATCAGACTTGGGGCCATTGAAGTACAATAATTATGTATATGTTTGGCAACACTTGTCTCCTGGTTAATATTTTTATGTTCAGATATTACATTACTTACAGATGTTGTCTTTCTGCTTATTTAGCAGATTTCCATTTTTAAGCAATCCCATGTAATTTTGCAAATATTTAGTAAACATTACAGTACTGGGATTTTTCAAATGCTGCAAAACTGAACTGGCTCACTTAAGTTAATATCTTATTGCACTGTAAAGGCTATTCTTTCTTGTTGTTTTTAATTAGCATAGCATTCTTCGATTTAATGCAGTTATGTATTTTCTTGTAGATACATAACACAGAAAAAGTACTGCTAAGTTCTTAGCTCACATTACAGTTTACAAAATTATTCCTAATACCAGAGGACAAATATTTTAGCTTTGTGTCCAGAAAAATTAAATATTAATCAGTAGATCTTATCCAAACATTTGGACTTGTCCATTGTAACACCCTACAAAGTTTTACTAATGTCAGTGCATAAATGCAGGTTGCTAATTTATGAAGAACTGTGGTAGCCAGGTTGTTTACGTGGTGCTTTCTGTTAAGAAGAGTTATATTCTCTGTATTTGACTGATTAAACTAGCAGTAAAACCACATTTTTCTCTATCAAGCCTTTAAAGGTTGACTGCATTTGGGATTCATTCCCAACTCCACCATGTTTTTTCACTTGAACATTAAAATGTCAGATAGAAAATAATTCACAGCTGTCTTGGGGCTTGATTCACCCGCCTCTGACATCAATTTTATGCCAGCATAACTCCATTGAAAACCATGATCTTGCTCTGGTGCTATCCTGGTTTAATAGAGTAGCAAATAGAACCTTGGGGGTGTTTCTTGGTTGCTTCTAATTTTCTGATTAAAGTAGAGTTATTGAAACTCATAAAATCCACATAGCATTGTTGCTCCACTGTGGCCTATCTGCAGCAGAAACCTCGCTTCATTCTGGAGCTTAAGGAAATTCCCAGCTGGCCTCAGCTCAGTGAAGATACGTTCAGTCAAACACTTCAGCAGGATTTTTATTTTTTTAATTTTCATATTGTTTTAACCACATTCTAGACCCTTTCAGACACAGAAGTTCAAAATATTCCATAGATTTTAAATTCTTAGGCAGATGTGAGGCACCATCTCCAGATTCTGCTTATCTTCCTTCCCTCATCCTTCCTTCCCATGTAGCCAACAAACAGCAGATTACTGCCCAAAATATTTTCAAGATTGGCCCTTTGGGCAGGAGAATTCATTATTCACCATCTATGGCCTCTTGCTGGATGTGCTGCCACAGCCTAAGGGCTTCCCAGGAGTAATACTGGATGCATAGCACCAAACTGATACAGCTGGAAGAACAGACAGAGGATTTAAAACAAAACAAAACTTTTTTTTTTTTTTTTTTTTTTTTGGTATTGATGCTGTTCAGATTCTGCCCCTGAATTAAAATAAAGTAAAATAAAATATTAAATAAAATACCCCAAGCCCTACATACCTAAGCAGAATTTTTAATGCATCCTCACCAGGGGTTGTTCGCCAGCCATGTGGCTTGAGCAGCGTCAGGCAGCTGCAGTTCCTCCCCAGTGTGGGGCTGTGGGGGGGCATTTTGCTCCTCCCAGGCCTGGTTGAGCACACGTAGGGCACTTGCTGTGTCTGGGGGGATCGATGTCACATGCACATTGCCACCACTAAGTGGTTCAAGATCATGAGTCAGAAACTTCTTAATAAGTCACACTGTTCCAAAATCATGCAACGGCTAAGAACACGGGGGGGATTTTATTTGCCCCTTTGCTGTGCTATTCTAGTCCTTGGGGTTTGTTGGGTTTTTTTCTCTGCTGTCCCAAGGGTTAGAAGTTAATTACTTATAAATAGAGTTTCCCACATCATATACAATTCTAAGAGCTGGACCTTAACATCACCACTGAAGTAATGGGGGACTCTAGGTTGGAGCAGAAGAACTGGCAGCTCTCTGACAAGTTCATCTGGATTGTTTATGTTTTCTACTCTGGGAGCCAGAGTTTTCTTTGAAAGCATTGCATCACTTCTCTCTGGGAGGAACACTGTGATGGGCAGCTTCTTGCAAAACTAGCCAGAGAATTTTCAACAATACATTGTAGGGCTAAGCTTTCCAACACTGCATCCAAACCTCCTCTACGGCAAGAAGAGGCAAGAGTGGATGTAAACAGAAGTGGAAAAACAATGAGGGGAATGATTACAGGAATTCTTTTCATGTCTCGAAGAAGGTCCAGAGAGGTCTGGTCTGACTCATTATTATGGGTTGTAATCGTGTGCTTGCCGTTCAACAGAGGGAATATGGCTGAGGGTAATGGCTTCCCATTGGATAAATTAGTCTAGCAAGAACAGAAGTTGTTCTGTTGCCATTGCCTGCAGGGGCATAGAGGTTGTCCTCTTCAGGAAAGTCAACGCAAAGTAAGTCTTTAAATGTGCACTGGTTTTAGGAACAATCTCATGCATAACTAAAATGGGTTTTCATTTCATTCTGCTTTATTCAATATGTAAATTCCAAGGGATAATCAGAGAGGTCTTTGATTTCCTAAGAGGTTAAAATCTAGAAGTGAAGACGACATACAGAAAAAAAAATGTTTATGGGTGAAAAGAAAAAAAAGAAAAAAAGCTTGTTTAATTTCAGGATAGTTCCTGGTGTGGCTAAAGCCCTGAATGAAGATTTATGTTGATCCTGCTTGGTCCAAACGAGTTGCCTCTCCTTAATAACAAAGCTTTCTTTGAGAAGGTTTAATGCATATTGCTGCTGCCAGATACAACCTCCTACTGGGCAATTCCGAAGCTTTCTTTGGCATGGGAAGATAATTCATATCTTGGCCTACAAACCGACTGTTCACCCAAAAGCGCAGGATGCCCGGGTGATGTAGATTAGGAATAAACAAAAGGAACTGGAAAATTCTGTAGAAGTAGCATTTTAATAACCTTGCTTCTGCTTCATATGATGGAAAATACTTTTGAAAAGTGAATAGTCTGTAGAGGTTTCTTTGCCCTTAGTTAAAAGCTTAGTTTTCTTGTCCCTTTACACGTGTATGTAGCAGATAACATAGAAAATGCTAATCCTAGTCATAGCCTGTTGAAAAGGAAAGATAAAAAGTGAGACTTAAGTAACAAATCTGGTTAATATACCAGAGGAGCATTGGCACAAGAATGGCAGAAAACACACGGGAGAGAGAATGTTCAAGCCTTACTGTATCACACAGAGGAGTCATCAAAATCAACACTATCAGTATGTTTGTTACAAAGCTGAGCATTCCTGCTGGAGTGCCAGGGGCTGCAGCACCCCAGAAATACCCTTCAAAAGCCCCAGGCATAGTTGCTGACTCTTGAAACTTCATGCCAGCCCTGATGTCAACAGAGGATGTTCCAGCAGTATGCCTGTTTCCATGGAGTACGTCAAAGAACAATGGAGCAGAAGACAAAACTTGGATGAAGCTACCCCCCAGGAAAGGTTTGGTTTTGTTTGAAAACTGAGACAAAATGTACATAAATGAATAAACTGAAACGGCTGTAAATAGCCTATGAAAACATGATACAATAAAATTGTTTAGAATTCTTCTTCATTATCCCACTTCACATTTGAGAGGTTGACTGGAAAAGAAGATCCTGTATTTTTTTAAGGAATCCACAGGCATTACAGCAAATGAGCGTGTTTTCCAGTTCAAATATTTTGAGTATTTTTTTAATGTTTACACAGGCTCAGGATTTCTGAGCCCATATAATAATCTGCAAAAAAAAAAAAAAAATCCCAGCATTTCTTGCTTTGCTGCCACTCACCACATGGTGAACGGTTGAAACCACTTTCCTGTGGCATCTTTAATAGGTTGCAGAGGAGGCAGTACCTCAGGCATATGCAGTTCCTTACAGAAAATGGGATGAGAGCAGATAAAATATGTCCTGCTTTCCCAGAGCAAATTGTATGGCTCTGTGGCCACCTGAAAGGAAAGACCACTTCCAGTTTAGCCACACAAACATAATCTCTGTGTATTCTTAAATTTATGAGTGGCTACATTGCTGGGCAATTAGCCTGGATTACCAAAATGTTGGATAAGGAGAGGGGAAAAAAAAGGTTTGCCTCCCATTATTTTTTCCTCTGAGTGTATGTCTGCTTTACTCAGAGTTTCCTATACCTGATTCTTTGGTGTCTGTGACCACCAACAGAGTTTCCCCCAGCCTTAGCAGTCTGGTTTAAATGTGTGTGCTGTATATTCTCCATGTCCAGAGGGTTCTGGTAAAGGCATTTATCTGTTCAATGACGTGCAGACTGCCAGATTCAACAGATGACAGCTTAAGCGCAGCACTAGTGACCACCAATGGTGTGGTTTTTATTTTGGGATCCTGCTCTTTCTTTAAAAAAAATTGTTGTCATTATTGACTTTTTTCCCCTCCCTTTTGCAAGCTGTTTCTTGTGAGTTCATGAATCCTCCTGCTCTGTCCCATATTAAGGACTGATCTTGATTTCACGTGCACTAATTTCATGCTGCTCCTCCTCTAGCCCTCAGCAGTTGCTTGTGGTTTGTGCTCCTATGAAATCAAAAGCAGGGGTTTGGGAGCAGATGTGAATAAACAGGCATGGACACAAATACATGCCTTCTGGTTCCCTCCCTCTTTCTCACCTGTTGGCCATTTGTTAAATGTAAGACATCAGGCAGTTGAGAAAACACACGGAGCATGGCTTCCTTTTGTTTTTTCTTGTCCTTTTTGCAGGTGGAGAATTGTGGAAAGACAAGATAGATGCAACGCAGAGACAGAAAGGAGGCAGACTGAAAGGACAGTCCTGGATCATCCAGCCCAGATCTTTGGTATCAACAACAACCATGTCATGTAGGTAGGTCCTGCTCGTGAGTGCATCAGGCTGGCATCTGCTTGGCAGTGTCGTTGCCAGAAGAATGTTGTCCTGTCCTCATGAAGCCAAGTGTGGTTCCAGTTAATCTCTCCAGGGGTGGCACTACTCTTCATGTAGGATGGTTTTAGAGACCCAGGAAATGAAAAAGTCAGACAGGTGCAAATGTGTATGGTGGAAATGCATCCTTCCCCAACCCTGCATATCACCACAATGGCTCTTAACTGGGATTTTTCTTAGCAAACAACATATGCAAAGATAGTAAGGTCCCTGCTGATACTGGCAGATAATCTCCTTTCTGATGGACTCAGTTTCATTCACATGCACACTGGGGGGTGAGAGAGGGGAGGGGGAGCAGGGAGGAAGGATTATTTTAGCATACTTACTTTCTTTGCTGGTTCACATCACTTGTTGAGCATGTACAAATAGGAAGGATGCCAAAATGTTTACAGGACGATCAGAGATTATTTGAGCCAAAACTATCGTTTTAAGTGCCCTCAAACTTTTGGGGTTATTCTGATATGGTGAGGACTCCAAAACGTGTGACTCAGCCCCATCTCTGCACTGGAGTGGCTGTCAAAATGAATATTAAGGACAAAAGCCCCATTCTCAGTTGTACTAAGAGGTCCCACTGAGTGCTAGATATGAGAAATCACCCTGACTCTGTCAGCATAAAACTTTCAAGGCACAGGTAATATACATCATAAATCTGAGCTGAAAATTTAGCTTTTAAGAGTTTTTCCTTTGAAAATCTTACAAAGCTCCTATCTCCTTCTCCTTCTCCTTCCAGACCACCCGCAGTTACCACCCACAAGCCAGTCACCCCATGGCCTTTAGAGGTCATCTGTCATTCTCAGTATTATCCTAAGAGCATAGGTTCTAAGCAAAAAAAAAATAAAAATCACTTCAAACAGGTGCTTGATGTCAAAGATACAATTAATATACTTAGAATAGAAGTGATATTGACAACTGTGTGTTTACTTCCTACCAAATGCCTGAATTATATACCTTGGCTACGTATATGATAACAAAGGGATGACTCCATAGAGATATGGAGATTGGACGTTTGAGGGAAGGAATTCTGCTGTGAAGGAAACAACAGGAGGTACATCATCAGCTTTGACACACCAGCATGATACCAGTGATGCTTATGTAAAGCACTCAGGTCAGTATCATCGTCCAAAATGAAGCCTGTGGATCAGGAAATACTGTAATGACATTTCCAGTACTACTTTTTTATTTTATTTTATTCCTTCAGGGTATATGTTATATGTAGATTGAAACTGCTGAGTAGATGAGTGGCAAGGAGGAATTTTCAAATCAATCAAAGTAAAAGAAAATGTTTTGGTGATTTCTTATTATATTAATCCTCAGTCACATACTGCTCTATTATTTTTAAAGTATTCTTGAGATTAATGCTTTCCTGCTGAGACAGCCGAGACCTTCACCTAAGCCCTTATCATCTCTGGCTTTGACAATGGTGACCTTCTCTGACTTACCTAACACTCACTTAACTACAGCTGCCATAGATGACCTTCCTTCCTTTCCACTACAGTTGGGGTCACCCTTTCACTGAACCCTTCCACTGACTCATCGTTCACAGCACTAGAGGAGCTTGTTTCTTGTCCTCAGTTTCAAAAGACTAAATCAAATTCACCTTTTCTTGACTTTGTGTGTCAACTGTCAACCAACTACTCTTTGCTTTCATAACATCTTTGCTATAGAGGTCTATATCACTTTGAGGCCTTTTTTTCTACATTGTGATGTTTTTCTACAGCCTGCAAACCTGCTTTCTCCTCATCTGGCTCCATCCTCAAGACTTAGTGCCTATGCCTTTATGTATCTCCCTTCAAGAAGAGAAAATGATTTGTGATTGGGAATTAGTTTCTACATGTATTTTTTAAATTTGAAATATAGTGTGATGATGGTCATGATACACACATGTCTTAGGCTGACTCCCCAGCATTATTACTGTTTATTGCTTCTGTCATCTTTGATTTCCCTTTCAGTTGCAGCTTTCACTTGCTGAAGCTTGTCTTAATTTCAGACCCAGATCTGACAACTTACACATCTGCTTACCTTTAGTCATCTGCATATTCCCATTGATTCCAGTGAGAATACACACATACTTTAAATTAAGCACATGTGCAAGATTTTTGGAATTAAATCGTGGGAAATAAAGTCTACTTGTTGTTCTTTTTCCCAGCTTCAATAACTAGCACAGCTTCTGCAGGTGGTCAGACCTGCAGAGATTTAAAACCCATGGTTATTAAAGAAAAGACAGTCAGTCTGAAATCAGTGAGATCTGAGAAAAGGTCTTGACAATATTAAGAGAATTTTTTATAGCAGTAATAGTGGTGTGAGCTTTTATAGCAAGGGTTGTTCCAAGACAGTAGAACTGGCAATGACCCAACATTTTTTCTCTTTTCTCAAGGCAATGCTCAGATCAGATGCAGTTTTCCTCCCTTATGTAAATGGGTGTTGTCAAAAGTACGGGGCAGGAGGGACAGGGGAAGTAGTAGTTTCTAATTTTTTATGGGGAAACACCCCTGGTTTCTGAAAAAAAAAATTATGTGGAAAATCAGGTCGAAGAGCTATCTATACTGTGAAAATTGACTGCATTATTATAATTTGTTTTTTCTTATTTCTGTGTATTTTCTTAAAATTTAAACTGTTACAACAAAGGCTGGAATCCTCTCAAATTTCAGTCTGCTTAAGTAGCATTATAACTGCACTTCAATTAAAAAAAAAAAAAGAGAGAAAGTGTAAGTTATGCTATTCTAAATCACATACCACATGGTATTTAAAATTACTTGAATCAATTAAAATAATTAAAATAATTACAATTATTTTTCTCCTTAGCTAATATAGGCTATCAGTGGCAGAATAAAAAAATGAGAGAAAATTAAACTGTGGGAAGATGATCTAATGGTAGTTTAATTTTGATTTAACATTTTGTTCTTCCAGAAGTCCAACTTTAAAAACATGATTCAGGATGTATTTATGGAAGTTAAATAAAATGCTTCATTCCAGCACACCATAAACACAGGTCTCAAAATACTGTCATTCCCAGAAGAGACAAATTCTGGGCTACCACCATCTCTGCAGTTCTGTGGCCAATATCTGCATTATTTATTTGGCCTGGGAAACCTCTCTGAAGGAGCAGGATCACAGGGCAACGTGGACAGGACCACCTGGGAGGAGATGGGAGGTCAAGCCCTGCAGCCCTTCACCCAGCTTGTCCCTTGTGGCTTTCACCAGGGGATGGCTCTTGTGTCTGCAGCCAAGGAAACAGCCCCAGCAGCTCCAGGTGCCTGTTGGGAAGAGAAACCCAAGAGACCGAGAGAGAGACTGAGAGAGAGAAAAGCAGAGAGAGGAAAGGATGTAACCTAGTGTTTCCTGGCTTTGTCTCCTGGAAAGGGCCCTCCAGCCTCAATCTGTTGGCTGCACAGAGGTGTATGAGGTGATCTCAGCCTTGGAAACCAGTCAATTAGACAAGCCAATTAATTTCTCTGCTAACTTTTTGCTGATGTCTGATGTTCTGTTTTGATTCCTATGATCTGTTGGTAACTTAATTCCTTTATGTTTTAGAAAAAAAAAATTTCCTCTTTTTCTCCCTTTGTGCTGTTAGTTTAAAATAACCATGTTTATGAAAGGAGCACAAAAGCCCACAGGGTTGGATGTACTGGAGACACAGGGGCCACATTTTTTCACAGTCCCATTTCTGCCTTCTCATCTCTGTCCTCCTTGCAGGCAGGGCAATAGTGATTAGCATGATCTGTTCCCTCTTCAGAGTATATTTATATTACCATCCACTAACACACATTTTTTCATTCTTCTATGAATATGACAGTATCTGCAAACCATCCTTGTGCTCTCTGATATGTGCTAAATGTTGACAAAGAAAAAGAATGCATGCCGAAACAAGCTGACCTATGGTACAAGAAGAGTAAATCAGCTAACATCTTTGGAGATGTCTTTTATTGTTACTAATTCTTTTTGAAATACCACAAGTCTCTTCTCGGTTGTGGAAGCCAAAGAATCCTCCAGTGTCACATTAGATTGGGGGCAGGACCAAGTGAATTGTGTTTGTCCCAAATGACAAATTTTGAAGAGGTGGAGCGGGCTGGCTGTGGTGTTAGCAGCTCTGGTTTTACTGGAGCTGATGGGTTTTGGAGTGGTTTCTTCTACCCCACAGCACTCACCTATGTCATGTATCAGGGGAGAACAATTACTTGACTATGCAGAGAGATATTAGGTAGTACCTGAAAGTATTCAGCTGGTTTGGACGGTGACTGGAGTCTACCGCTTCATAAAATTCATCTTTATCAGGGCCCAAGAATCTTCTTTTGTAGCTTATCCAGAAACCGTCCACGAGCCAAGAAGTTCAGAACAACCAAGAGTATGAAAATGCAGTTAAAAAGTACATGTGATATGCATGTATGGGAGAGAGTTGCAGGAATTTTAAGGTTTGACAGAAAAAAAGTACCTTGCCTCCAGTGAAGGGTACTTGGGAAGCTTATTTAACCTTCACTCTGGCTATTTACAAACAATTTTATGTTATTATTTACTACATGATTGAATTTAAATGTTAATTTGCCATAGCAACCCAGGCTTCAAATGTTGCTTTGAATATGCTGCTTTCCAAAACTACAGCACCTCCTTAAAAAGGAGTAAAGAATCGTGCTCTGTGTAATCTGAACTCTTGCCAAATGTTATTAGCAAAATACGGCTTTAATAAACAACACATTTTCCCCAATTCTTAGAGTACATTTAATAAGGAAAGGTTGCAATTATGAACAATTATCATATATAAAATGAGCTATTTCAGCTTAATCCCTTTTTGAGGAAAAAATTAAGGTGGGGGACATACAGTTGGCAGTGGTAAGCCCAAGGTCCTGTGGGACATTTCCATGATGTGGGTGAGGGTTTCTGTGCCACTGCCTTCTTGCTTCACTGTAAGAAAAACAATTAAGTGACAGGTCATACATTCATTCATGCATTTTTACTTTTCCCATTTAAGCTGTCCTTTTGCCAGAAAAATAACAGCACATCCAGCAGATGACATAATTGTACATAAATAAATGTTTATTCAAATCCCCTACTTGCAGTCACTTCCCACTAACAAAATACCAGAGTCAGCTGGAATTCTGGAAAGCAGAATGTGTCCAGAAGTTTTGCACGTGGATGTGAAGGTGTATGTTTGTGCGTGTCTGTGTACCTGTGTGTGTCTTATCTAACCATATTATGTGATAAAAAACACTTGGACTTGTACATCCATTTCACTTTTTTCCATTATTCTCAGGTAGACATTGCTGATAAGATTTAACTTAATCACAAACATGCATAAGTTTGTCTACTGTGGATATCAATTTTATATAACCGATGTCTTTTTTTTTTTTTTTCTTTCTCCTTTAAGCAGATTGGAGAGATTCAGCCATGTGTATTGTTTGGCATGAGAAAAGAGCTATACAAAAAGGAGCAACCTTCTCACTCTCTTTACAAATTATTTCTTGTGAGTCAAATGACAGTGAAAATTGGGCAATTCCGCTGTTTCTTACCATTTTTAAAAGCATGTCAAGAACCCAAGCCCTGTAACAAACAAGAAGTACTGCAACAGGTGAGATAAGCCATGTCTTCCCAAACACTTCTAGAGATGTTTAGAAATTTCTTTTTAATAGGAGATAAATGGGAGCTGCTTCTGCACCTAACAATGAAGAAGCAGCCCCAAGCCTCTGAATTGTACAATTGCTACGCTACTATAAGCTTTCTTTCACAGTGCAGGCCAGTGTACAGGATAGAGGAATCTTGGGGCACAGTGGCTGCCAGATTTACTTCTATGCATCCCTAGTATCCAAGCTAGTAGTCTAGGCCCAGAAGAAATGCAATTTCAGTGCTTAAAAGGCCAGTGGTGGGACCTATTTTGGACCTGCTTTTTGATGCCATGCACCAGAAGCACTGGCAGTGGGAGATGTCTGGACATGGGACTCAGAAGAGCTGACCCCTGTTCCTTGTTCACATGGACACAGTCAACCTACGGTGGACACATCAGCCCTTCTGGTCATCTTCAGAGTCTCAGTCTGGCTGCTTCAACTCATCCACTGTCAGACTTTCTGTTCCTTGTAAATAGAGATCTGGGAATCTGGACCAAGCATTTTTGCAGATATTCTTGTCTTTTCCACTTTATGGGTAGTTCTCTCTTTCAGGAGGTTACAAGATAATGTTAGAACACGCTTCAGCCTCAAATACCAGCTTCCCATTTGCAATTCATGACATTAACTGAAAATTTCACAGGGCAAAAGCACATCCTATGGATTGGCTTAATTCCACTATCCTTATTTTAGATTCTAGTAAGTTAACAAAACCCACAGCAGGTTTGAATTTTGTTTCTCTTTTTAATCTAAAGATAATATTTGTTTTGGCTTAAAGGGCATTGTGAGAAATACTGATATACTTAAAGAGAACACAGTTAAATGCTTTCTGAGGACAGCAAATCAACTTTAGCAGTGAGATCCTGCAGTATGTGAGGCTCTAAAATTGCCATGTACAAGGGCTTTACTGGGATGTAAGTATAGGGGTGCAAAATTTGTTACATGTCCAAATGTGTGTAATCGAAGATGATATCCAGTCAAAAATGGCAAATGCATAAGGAAAAAATTATTCTCAAAATGTAAAGGAATCAGTTTATACTCCCATCCAAGATTTCTTGTGACATCACACACCATGAAACAATAAAATCTAGTAAAGCGTGTTCATTTCAACAAAAGTTTTAAAGTATGTTCAGAAAGACCTTCCCTCATCAGTGCTGCCTGACTTCAGCCTTGCAATCCTAAATTTGACAGTTGTTCACTTCTTTTTTACTTCTCTCTCTACCACACAGAGCAGCATCTTTGCTTTGCCTTCCCAGCCTGCACCCACAACACGCATCAGCCATACTGATACTCTGAAATATTGATTATATTTATTTTCTTCCCCATGTTCCCTGGGAAATACCAGAAATGGACGCAAGTCTTGATGTAAATTTTCAATAATGTGCTGAAATTAGTTCCTATCTAGCTAGGAGCAGTGCACATTTGAATTCATACCTCCATAAGGACATGGCTACATGCAGTGTAATTTCATAGTTCTCAGACTATGTGAAACCCAGGAGCTACTCAAAACATAAACTGCAATTCCTGGAGGTAAAGTGAAATACCTATTAGTTGTATGTATCAAAGTTTGTCTTCTCTAAAATAATACACATCACAGAGAGATACTTTTGATACATGGTCTTATGTCAGGGAATCAGTGCTGTCAAAGTATTAAATGTTTCATTCTCAACCCTACATAAAAGGCAGAGTCTTTTCTTGGCCTTGGTCTTCACAGAGTAGAGTAAATTAATTTGAATTGTGGTTTTATTAATGCTAGAAGTCAGGATAAAAAGTCAGGACTGAGCGCCATCATGCCATTGCTTTGCTATTTGGAAAAATGTGCTTTCTTAGACTTTAAGCTCCCTGGGACAAAGTCTGTCTTTCCAGCAGTTTCAGACAGTGTACAGGACAATAGAAACAATGCTGGAATATAATAAATGCTTCACAGTATTAGCAGGGCCAGTGGATTCAGTTCTGGTCCACCTAATTGCAAAGTGTGTCCAGATGCTGCAATGATGCATACCTTGTAAATGCATATAATGATAAACAGATAATAAAAGTTGAATTAAACAAGTTGCTGGTTTTGGCCTTGTTGCTGGCTGGCAGTTAGGGAGTGTAGGTGAAATAAACCATCACCAGAGTTAGCATTGATTGGCACTCTAACATCTCCAAGGAGATCCAAGATGTTGATTCTCTCACTTCTGTGAATGGTCCCTCTGGGGCAGCGCTCGAAGCACTGACAGGTTGGTGCACTAAAGCCTTAATGTGTAATGCCCAAGCTTTCAATGATTTACCAATTAATTTTGACTTTGGGAGCTGTCAGGTCAGCCCTTTTTCTAGAACACAAAGTGCTTTTTAAATGGTTTTCTCACAAGATAATTGCAGATGGATGGCCAGTTCCAACACAAAACCCAGGCACCGCTTAATTAGGTACCTAGAAGGAGATACAGGCCTTCTTCCTAATTTATCATCAACTTGTTTATTAATCTCATGATGTCCCACATCTCAGTCACTGCACAGACCATCCTCTAAGATCAGAGCTAGCTGTAAAACCTATTTAACTCTATTCAATTATATAAACCAGTTTAATCTAAACCAAGAGCAATGCAGTGTGTCTGTAGCCTGGGTAAGAATTATCTTGGCTGTGCCAGTAGATTTCCTGTCTTCTTCTTAGCTCTGCATAGTTCAAGTCTCTTCTGTAAGAGCATCTGTCTGTTACTTATTCTGAAACTCCGTATGACAGGGTTTCCACAGAGGTTTATCAACACCTACTTAATGTTGCAGATGAACACAGGTGCTTCGCAAAAAATGTGATGCACTTGAAAACAGCCTTTATTGATGTTTTTCCAGAGGTCAAAAGATCCTGTGATGGAAGGTGTTACAACAATGCAAGGTATTAGTGATAGCCAGTTGGCAGTATTCCCCATTTCCCTGGTTTCTTTGAATTACAGCACATGCAGGTCGGTCTGAAATCAGAAGCAAGGATTGTCCTGATACAGGAAGGTGCCATTCTACCAGGGCTGGGCATTGATGGGTAGGAGTCTCTTACAATAAACAGAGCTGGAAGACAGATGAATGAAAGCTGACACAAAAAGGAAGTCCTTTGTGCTAAATGATTAAAACTTGGGCACTTTGCCCAAGCATCATAGCACACTACTTATTTAGATGAAGAAATCCCCCAAGCTCCTCTTCTTGCACACTGACAGATCTGTTTTGAGCCATCAATTATCCCCAGCAATGTGCCCAGGATCGCTGCCATCAAACGCACAGTAAAGCCTGTTGCCCACTGAGGCCCACTTGAGGATATGGACTCTAGTTTCTCCTGGAATTATATTCCTTGAATGTGTGTGACACAACAGACTGCATGATAATGAGTGCAGAGTTCAGAACTTGGCACCAGTGCCTGCTCTTTCTCCAAAGTCAAGTGTAAAGTCTTAGGGCCCTATTAATGAAAAATCCATCCCATGGCTGGATCACAGAAAAAGGAGGGCCTCAAATTATGAGCAGGGTCTCTTATAAAAGCCATGTGTTCATGTGAAAATACGATGGAATATGGGCACAGAAAGTTACATGTGGATTTCACTAGATGCACAGGGATTCCTGGAATGCACGTAAATTTATATGTTGTACTTAGAGACACAATGCAAAGGGTCAGGAGGCTGTAAATATGTTTCCTTGCTGTGTAAAGTAGGGTGATAAACAGTGACATGTCAAAATCCCTGAAAATCAAGTTTGAGGCCAAACTACAGCTTGAAGTAGGACAACCAAACACAACTGTCCGTGCACAGACAGTAGAGCTAAAGAACTCAGCAAATGGTGAAAGATAAAGCACATCACATCTAGCAGGTCTTATTTTCTTTGCCCTTTTAAAAATGTTTTTGTTTCTGAAGAGTGAAACCAATTACTCTTTGATACACCAACCATGCTCCCTGAACAACCTGGGGACCTGTTAATACCTTATACCTATCTGAGTATTTGACAGAGGCAGCAGGAGTAGTCAGTGCTGCTTGTTTTTAGAAAGACAGTTAAGAGGTCCTAAAATACAAATACCAACAAGGAGTATGTTATTTTTCTCATGAAAACTAGTTATTTTCCCAGTGATTTCAGCAAGTTAACACACTCACTGCTATTACTTTTTACTGGTTTAATCGAAGAGGTCAGGAAAAGATATGACAAAAGAATTTTCCATTAGAAAATATCACTGGCAGATGGTATCCCTAGCCTTAGCCAATTTTTGCAAAGCAGACTATTGTCCTTTCTATAATATGTTTAATTTTGCATACCTCTCTGCTCAGTCCTTCATGGACAACCTGGATTACAAGAAAGTGTTCTAGCGCTTTTGTTGTTGTGTTTTGTTTTGGTTTTTTGTTTTAAATAACAAGGCAGGCGGGGTTGATGCTGCTCACTTTCTGCATGTTGCACTTGTAGCCTAAGCTGCTCAGCATCCTTTCCCTCATACCTGCCTGTGTGCAGCTAATCCCCAGCATGATGGGTTTGGAAAAGAGACAATGCAGAAGTCATGAGAGGGTTCTTGGGGAAGGAGATTTAAGGCTACTTTTGTACGGTTGCTTTCAAAAGAGCCCTTTCTCCTTAGCACATGCACAGTCCTACTGCCAGAAAAGGCACGGAGAGGAGTGAGGCCAGAGCATATGGTTCTTTGGCAATTCTGGGTAAGAGCTTTGCTCTTTGGACTACTTGAACTAGGCATAATTTATGCCTTCTTAAAGCTTTTAAATTACATCTAAAGCAGCCCCATCCTCTTTGGCATGGATTCTTATTAGAAAGCATGAAAGAAGAGCCATTGTGACTGAGAACTAGTCTTTCTCACTGACATGAAGACCTCAACTGTTCCTCCTATACATGAAACAACATGACAGCAGCTTTCAGCTTTTTAGTGTAAGCATGTCACGGCAGCTGGAGGAAGCATTAAGCCAGCTGATTCAAGCAGGGGCATCCAGGATCTACACAGGTCATGGAGATCTTCAACACTGCTGATGCTGCTTAGATTATTTTTTTTTTTTACACATGACTACAAGGCCAAATTTCAGCTCCAGCAGCAGAGCTTCATATTTTGTCATGACAGAAATGCAGCCTGGCTGTGCTGCAAGGCAAACACTGCTGGTAAGGATGGCTTTACTGCTATAGAAAAAGTTGTGTCAAAGTAAAACAGCCTACAACAAAGGAAAATGGAAACTAAAGCATCTTTGCTCCAATTCTACTTTCATATTAGTGGGGTCTTTAGGCAGAATGTGTGCAGAGGGGCGTGTTGGGAGCTTAGAAATGGAGGAGAGTAGAAACAGTTGTCTTAGTCAATATGTTCCATATACCTTGAGAATTCATGAAGTGGCCTATTAATTACTGGTGCCAGTGTAACAGAGGCAAGAGAGTGAAAAACTGTCTGTTCATACAGTCAACAAAAAGGAGGAAAATACCACCAAAGTCGTAAATATGTCACAGGGGAACAGAAGGTTTCATTAACATTATGACTTTAGATCTGGAAAAGAATTCAGTTAGGACACAGGTGGTTGTCATAAAAATTGTCTATATTAGGAAAAAGTCACAGTGTTGTCTGTTGCAAAGTAAGAATAATTCTGTCCAATACCTTCTATACATCCTAACTGGCAGGTTTTATTTAATAAACTGGGGTAATAAATACACTGTATAACCACATGATGTATGTGTAATATTACTATACATGTTGAAAATGCTATAAACATAAGGATTTTTTGTTAAAGTATCCTCTATGAGAAATCCACTCCGTCCTCTGAAAAATGTTATCATTGAAAAGATAAGACTACAGTGAATATGCATAGGCTGACATAAAGTCCAATTCTGCAAGATGTTGTGGAGCTTTCTCTCTTACTGCTATCACTAGGACTGCAAATTCCTTGAAATAGTTGCTTAATCATTTTGTAGGAGATAAGAGTTCTTTACATCATTAACATTTTCAGAAGGAAAAATGAGTCTGTATTTCCATGGACAGATGGCTCAGACAACACAGCCAATGCTGTTTGGGATTTATGTGGGACAGCAGGATAGATGAGTTCCCTTTATACATCACCCAGCTAGAAAAAAAAGTAAAATTATGACGGGGTTCCCTCTGTCCCATCTTGCATAGGAGATAAGAGGGAGGAGGAGATGACATTTGGGTTGTCTACTAGATGCAGTTGCAGGCTGGCTGGAGAATGACAGCTCTTGCATGTGCATTAAGTAATGTATGTACATCTATGTACATTTTTGCCTCGGATACTCGGTAGGCAGTAACAGAAGAGCTGAACAATTTATGATGTTGTTTTTGTCCATTTTTAGTGTTCCTATCCCCACTGTGTTCTGTAAGCTGTAGATTCTCAGCACAACATACACTTCTGTTCTGAAAATGGAAGATTGTACTATTATTGCCAGAAGGTCCCACGTAGAAAACAAACCAAAACAAAACAAATCAACTGTGATAAAAAACGACAACAAAAAACCAAGCAAAAGCACTCTTCTCCTGTCATCTTGCAAAACAAAAATCCATCAGGCATGACTTATTAGTAAAACCAGCTATGGACAGTTGGTCGTGTGCATCTGGATCTAATGAACAAATGCACAGCCAAAACCAATTTATTTTTTCCCCCCCAGAATTTAAGTGGAGTAATTCATCTGTACTTTAACAAAAGCTTTTATTTCCACATGAAGAGGTGGGCAGCCATTCAATCAGACATGACTGAAATTGATTCAGTCAGTTAAATTGCCCAATATTTTCATGTTAACTTGAAAAAAAAAAAGGGGAGCATGTGTGTGCCAGTTTGATGTAAGGAAACGAATACCTCTTACCTAAAAGATGTTTCATATCTATACATTTGTATACAAGTATTTCTGAATCTATTATACACAGAGAAAGTAATATGCTTGCATTAACATGGAACATCACAATGAATTAGGATCAGAACTAATAGAAAGTATATGTGGAATTAAAAGGCTGGGATATTCTTTACTCATCTCTATAGCCTTCTGGGTAGAAAAGCTCATTTTGGAAGCACATGCTCCTGTCTACTCTAACAGAATTTCTGTTTAAGTAGGAGAAAATAAAAAATGAAAAAAAAATTGAGTGGGTGGTCCCTGCCTTGAGCTGGCAGTGAGGATTTTTAGCAATGCTTCCCATCACTAATTGCCCAGATTTTGTTGCACGAGCACAGCAGAGATGGGAGGACTTAAGGAAAAAGCTCAGTAAGAGTTTCTCTCTGGCTTGTATATAGTATTTCAGTACCTTTAAGCAATGGGTGCAAGGAGGCTCACTGAAGTCAACAGAACTACTGCTATGTTTAAAGTGAAACACGTGTGTTTCGTTGTTTGTAGAACTGAAGTCCATGATTTTAATTCTCTTTAACAGTGGCTTAACTCTTAATACCATACAGCTAGCAGGCTGCTTTTCTTTTACTCCTTTTTTCTTTTTTTTTTTTTCTTGGAAGAGTGCCACAATTCTTTTAAAGGAGCTTTTGAATTAGTCTAGCATCACTGCTAAGCAGCACAGCAGAGTATCAGGCACTCTTGTGGAGTTTTTCCAATTAATTTAGGATTTGCAGCTAAACACAGGTGACATGATTTAACATATGAGTAATCCATGAATCAATAATCAGCAAAATTTCAGTGGAGGAGTTTCTTTAAAAAAAAAAAAAAGAACAACTAAACAGCCAAAATGTTTCATACTTATGCCAAACATTTACAGGGTTTTTAAGCAGCAAGTGGCTGAAGGAAAGTTGGACAACTGCAAATAATGCAACTTTAGCTGGTGGATCATTTAAATAATAAAATAACAGCTGATTACTTCATATTCAGGTAGCCTTTACTGACTTTGTTACAGCCTCACACTCTTTGTTTTTTTGTTTGTTTCTGAAAATCTTTTATAACAGGAGACCAATGATCTCTGAAGGAGATTGACCTAGTCAGTAATTTTCTTCTTGCTCTGAAACTTAAACTGACATATTTTTTCATGCAAGAAATTCAGCTAGAGCTCACAACTGTACAGGAAAAAATAAATCTTCTATAAGATTTATGTTGATAATTGGCATGGCTCTTCTTACATGTTATTTATTTTCTGTAAAGAACAAATCTTTAGGTTAAAAAAAAGCTAATGAAAAGAAAAAGTACTTTCATCCTTTTAGCTTTGCTTCCACATGCAAAGCAATGCGATATGAAAACAATGGAAACTGAAAAAAGTGACATAAAACTGAGATATTTATATCCAGCCACATAAAAAGCTAATCTAGCTAAGTATCAACCTCACTGTCTTTATTCTTTCTACCAGTTGTCCAGAGTGACATACAAGTCCAAGAATTATTCAGCAGTCCAGTAAGGAGAACTCTATATGCTTCCCAGCCAGCCTTTCTTTGTGAGCCAGTTAGTAAAATGAATCATATTTGGGTGCTATATCTAGTTTTGCCCAGAATTTATTGTTTGATCTTGGCTAGTGCCCAGTAGCTATTTCGTTAAATGAAGTTTTTATACAGCAGTTTTAATGCTCTATTGGAAAAGCCTTCAGTCTAGCTTTCCATGCTACCAAATAGAAAACTGTAAACATATGAGTAGTATCTAAGAGGAGCTACTACCACTCAACTTCCTGTGGCTGGAGAAGCTTCCTTGTTCTCAAGGAAATTACATTAATTTTCCTTAAGTTATATTTTACTTCCTTTATCACATATCTTAGTAACTGAGATCCAAACATGTAAGGAATATGAAGTATCAGATTCACTTCCTATTTGAAGTACATTAAAGTGCTGAAACAAAGCAATAGGCAGGATAGGCTACCTGCTTCCCTGCAGGGGATCCCCTGGGGATCCTATGATCATAGATGCTCTCATGAAAGGTCATTTACAATCACAGAATCACCAAGGTTGGAAAAGACCTTCAAGATCATCAAGCCCAACCTACATCCCTTAACCACTAAACCATCTCCCAAAACGCCACGTCCACCCATTTTATAATGATAACCCTTTTTGTTTCAATAACCAGCAAGAAGCAATAAATTATTTTACAGTTGAAGGGACTCAGATTTTTTTACCTTTTTTTTTTTTTTTTTTTGCAAGAAGCATTGAGCATTGGCATAATTTTCAGCTTTGACTGCTTCTAAGGATTAAATTAAGACCAGGAGGTATTTTAGAAGAGGTTCATCTAATTGTATATCTGGACATGTCATGAAGCTCTGAACTATTTCTTCCCCTGGGAGGTGAGAGTGCTGGCTATTACAATAGCTTACTTCTTTCACGCTTGACAGTTCAAGGGCTTTTTTAAATAACGGCAGGAAGTCCAGGGCTTTTCTGTGTTCTCCTTTCCTTTCAGTATGCCGGATGCCCTGGCACCAGAGAGGCTTTGAAACCTTCTCCTGTTTCTTCAACACCTGATGGTGATTGTTCGACTGGAGAGTTACAGCTGACCTGAAACTCAAAGCTTCCAAATAGCTGAAGTTGCAGAAGGTTGAAATGGTGCTGGATTCACTGGAGTGATAGCGTTATCAGCTCCTGACAGCTGCTGTACAGTGAAATGAGATGGTAATTTCTGCATTCCAGTGGTCAAATGCTCCTACTACCAAAAACACCCAACACAAGTCAAAGAAAAAGCTGTATAGAGGCCTTATCTTCCTCACACATTTGCATATGTTTGAGCTTTAACCACATCAGTAACATTACTAGCTTTAATGGAGTATCTCCTGTGATAGTTTACTCATGCTTACAAGGACTTCCAGGATGAAGGCCTTGGGTAGTTATCTCTGAGGGGAAGCAGCCCCAGAAGTCATGATCAAGGAAGAAAAGAGACTTCCTTCCCTTGCTCTTGGCGATGGTCCCATCCCATCAAGCTGAGAACTGACGAATCCAAATGGGGTGTGGGGCATCTCTGCAAAATTTTTGTAGCCTGGGCAGTGTTTTCTTTCACAGAATGGCAGCATCACAGATGGCTGACAGGCCCCAATGGAGATTGTCTAGTCCAAGCCGCCTGCTCAAGCCATGTCAGCTAGAGCACGTTGCTCAGGATCACATCCAGGTGGGTTCTGCATATCTCCAAGGATGGAGATCCTACCACCTCACTGGGAAACCTGTGCTACTTTTTGAGCACCCTCACTTTATTTTTCTTTCTTTTTTTCTTATGTTCAGGGAGAACCTTCTGTGTCTCAGTTTGTGCCCATTTCGTCTAGACCTGTCACTGGGCACCAGGGAAAAGAGTCCAAGTCTATCTTCTTTACTCCCCCTGTTAGTTATTTACACACATTGGTGAGATTCACCCTGAGCCGTCTCTCCTCCAGGCTGGTCAGTCCCAGCTCTCAGTCTTTTGTAGGGAAGAGGCTTCAGTCCCTCCATCATCTGTGGACCTACATGGGACTTGCTCCAGTATGGCCTTCTTTCTTCTGCACTGAGAAGCCAAGCAGTGGACCAAGCGCTCCTGATGGGTCTGACTAGGACAGTTGCTCAAGCGTTATGAAAGTCCTGAGTGACACACAAAACTCTAAAACACCCCATTATCTGTCCCCTTGTTTTCCCTCCATCCACAGCTCCTAAGAAACCACTAGTAAGTGAGAGCCAAGAAAAAAAGATTCAAGTTTTTTTATAAGAACAACTTGACACCTAATGTTCAGGAATGGAAGGTTTCAGTGCTACTTGCTCCTTTAAAGCCACAACACAGCATTTGAAGTGACACTGCAAAACTGCAAAACAAGTGTTCCTGCAGGTCTAAATAAAAGCAGAGATATGGTACAGGATGATTTATGTCTGTAGGAAGGGAAAGTTACTATAGATAGGTAAAATAAAGCCATGAAGCTCTATTAACTAAGACATAAAAGGACTGCACCAGGGATAAAGTTCCCTGTTGTAGTAACAGTGGAAAAGGAAAAGTTATTCCAGAGATGAGACTACCTCACCATCTGAGGAATATTTTTAAGCTGTAAAATAAATACTCTCTCAGTAGTGATTCTTTTCTCTCATTAGTCGTTCTCTCATTAGTCTTGTTATTACTATCAACATCAATGTCCTTACTCAGATGTGAACATTATTGGTAGTTATTCCCACAGCTGTAAGAAAAAGCTTTATGTGGAACAGGGAAGAATTAAAAGGAAAACCCCTTTTGCGGGAAATATATGTATTTAAAAAGAAAAAAAAAATAAGGAATGGTGGTATTACACTGTCAAAAATCAACCACAAATCTGGGCAAAGATGGAGTATAATCTATTTTTTGAAACACTAATAAGTATTAAGTGAGGAAGAAAGAGATTAAGAATGAGAGTATTACATTATGTGCATGTCTTGAATTATCTTCTTGAAATGATAAAAATATTCTTTAAATTCTTTTAGTCTGTATTATTGTAACAAAAACCCAGTATCTAACAGTTACAAACTATCAGCATCTTGTTCTAACTGTGGTATATACAGATTATTGTAGTAAATCATGCACACACAGAGTCATATGCAGGTATGTACGTAGTTATACATTTACCAGGCATTTTGTATTTTCATACTATTATTTTATATTTACATTTCTAACAGCACAACATCCTACTTGCAAGAATCCTCCTATGTCTAGCAAGAACCTGTGCTTAGGGAAAAAACCTAAATGCCATTGCCTAAAACTAGCTTGGCAACCTACTTTTTAGGCTGAAAAGAGTATGTTGCAAACACAAGGCAGGAGATCATTTGCTCAGTTTTCTTTCGAATCTACCTAAAGCAGTTATTTAGATATTAAGTGGTGTAAATCTTGAAAATAAACAAACTGCACTCGGTTTTCATGGGTATCCTACATTTGTACACTAATACTGTTTATGCAGGTGGATTTCAGTCTGCCTTCCTAACTTCCTAAAAAAAGACTTGCCACCCTCCCACCCCTGGTCAGTGTATTTGCAAGCAAAATGTGCCACGAAAAAAGACAGCTCATGAAACCACTATTTACCAGAAACCTTTGTACTTTCCTTTAAAGGGAAAGAGGTTAAAAAAATAAATAAATTATTATTGAAAAAAAAATCTGTTAAATTAAATACTGGGTGATTAAACATTCTGGTTCAATGTTTAGGATAGTTCATTACAGGACACTTTCAGTGTTGCTTAGCCTTTGGGTACCTTACATCCTGGGAATACAGTAGAATGAATGTTCTAGTAGAATCCTATAAAAAAAAAGATGCCTGTGATTATCTTTTTTTCACTAAGCCCCCTCCCCCATCCCAAACCTTAAAAATTGCTTGTAGGTTAGAATTTTTTACAGTTTATCACGTTACACTGCAGAGAATGTTTTACTCCTTTTTTTTTTGTGAGTCCATAATATAGCGTTTTATAAGACAATTTTGAACTCAAGCATCTTCAATAAACAATAAAATAATGACCTTGTTAGAGACAAAAAAAAAAATAAAATCTATGAACAACAGCTACTTCTGCAATGCCAGGGAACAGGTTTAATGTATCAATGTGTACATAGTTGTAGTACAGACCAGTCAGTAAAACAGGGAGCCTCTAACTTTTTTATGATCAAATAATTGTTGCTTTTGAATAGCTTTTGACTCATGCTTTCTTCCTTCACTTTCGTTTAACGGGACAGGAGCTTGCACTATTAATAACTGCTCTTAGAAAAACATTAGTAAAATAGTTTTAGCTTAAAACCAATACAGATTCTTGGGCAGGACAGGTTTAGTCAAACACTTTATGCACCAAGATTAGCACAAAAGAGGGTAGAATCATTTTAAAGATAGATGGTTCAAAATTATCCTTGCTTGTACCTTTAGCAGCACACTGGTGTTTCAGTTATAAAACTGCATCCTGAAGAAAATGCCTTGCAATTTTTCCAAACAGAAACAAAGTACTATATTTGAAAAGCTATTCTTTTAAAAACAGGGAAGTTTCACAGTTGTGATTTTATATCAGATGCTTTAAAACCCTGTGCTAAGGAGAAGCAGTCCTTTTGGCATCAGGAAAGCGATGCTGGAATCTGAAGGTGCAATTTGCTTGTGCTTATAGAAATTGGTAGAGCTCTTCTCCTTACTGATCAGTGTCTATACTATGTTACAGCAAATGAAAACATAGCTCTTAATTTCATTAAATAGATGGCTCTGAAAAACATAGCCACCAAAAGGACTATGCCTATATGTAATTTCACACAGCACAAACTGCAGCAGTTCAGAGCAGATGGAGCAATGCAGGCCGAAGCATTTATTTGACGTATCTAAAAAGGCAGGGCTCTGTGTCTGCCAGGACTCTCTGAGGAGCTCCCTACCCATAAATATTTAAATACTGCTTTGATGAGCATTGGTATGTCCAATCCATGTGACTCCTAACATCCAAAGGCATTTCCAGCTCCAAGCAGGTGGAGTGGGCACCTCCTAAAGCCGGGACAGCTCTGGCTGCAGATGCTTAATGAAGCACTGCGGGGAGAAACTCACCAATGAACTGGGATGTTTCCAAGATATCATGAGTCTTCCTTCTTTATTCTTCATGTTTCAAGATTTTTTTCCCAAGTTGTGGAGTGTAATTATGGTAGCTGAAGCTTTAAAAGCAGAGAACAAGCAGCTCCAAAAAGATTTCTGAAAATACCTGAACAGCAGTGAGAATTTAGTTGCAGCTGAAATTATCTGTGTCCATGGATGATGTGTCTGAAATGTAGTGATTTTCCAGGGTTCACTGTAGTCATGACAGTTTCAACCTCTTATGTTGCTTAAAATTTATTACTTTAATTATGCTACAGACTATATTTAAATATTTATTTTAATAAGAATTCTAGATATGCTTGTAAAAGAGAGCATTATATCATAGCAGTGGTGAATTAAAAAGTAGAACTATGTAAGAAAGTGCTATCCCTTTTTAAAACAATACTTTGAAAACAAACCAGAGAAGATTTTTTTCCCCTATTCTTTTGTTGAAACTCTTACGGAATGTATTAAGCTACAGAAGGTCTATTTTAATAGTCTAAAGAATGGTTCAAAAAACAAGAGAAATGATAGTCACCATTATTACTATTTGCACATTTTACCAGCATTTCTACATAAATCTACAGACTTCATCCTCATAACATTCTGTAGAAACTTCTTGATAACAGATATCTACTTTTATATATATATATACACACACACACACATATATATATGTGTATGTGATAATGCATATCTTCTTGATAATGCACATCTGTTCTTACATATATTTATACATACGTATGCGTGTGTGTGTGTGTATGGACATATGTGTGCATTGCCTTGAGGATTTATTTTTTTATTTAGAACTTACTTGTTTTAAGAGATTAGAGAAAATACCCATGCCGTAGTCATGAAAGCAAGCCTTATTGTGGACTCCCTCACCATCTGTTTGCTACAACTGATTTCTAAGAAAAAACACAGTAATACACAAAAGGTTTATTCTAAAAAAACGAATCGCATTTTGTTAATCATATGACTAGTATTTTTTGCTTAAAGATTTAAGGTAATATAGAACACACATTACAAAAGATTAGTTGTATACAGACCCTATTACTATCAGTCATGAGCTACAAGACAAAAAAATGTTTTTCTCATATTGTCCTCTGTAGACAATTGCACTTCTTCCTACCATCTGCTCAAAAAGGTACACTTCCTTTTGGAAGCCCTGCATGTTAGAAACTTCTTTCAAGCACGTGGAACATCTTGGTTTTTTCCATTTAATCTCTCCAGTACATGAAAAAAATGGAGTAATAGTTGCAGAGTTGCTCCTTAGAGAAGGAAGTTTTCTGTGTGTTAGTGTGAAACAAGCAATCTCGTGATGCAAGAGCTCTGTATGATAGATAGCATTTGGAATGAAAACTTTCATGAGTACAGATATTATCGGAGCTGTTCTTTAGCCCCAAGTGAATATTGATAGGATGTGTTTTGTATTTCCTAATACACTTTTTGAGAACTCTTAATTAATGGAAAATACTTCCATTCTCAGAAATACGCAGTGCTTGCTATTGAATGTGATTTGAATAATTGATTTTTGGCTATCACTATGTAGTTAGTTAGAAGACCTCAGTGACTTAGTGCATTCAGTACTTACTGCTTCGAAGCCTTTGCTATCCTCAGTCAGCCTTCCAAAGGGCACTTCAAAAACGAGATGCAAAGCAATAAACATAAATAAATAGCAATGTTTTTCTGTCAATATCCAATAACTGGGCTTTTGTATAGAGGTGGTAGCCCTTGGATGTTGAGTTCAAAACAGACTGTAACACTCTATTTCGTAAGGAAGCCAGAGATCACCAAAAGTCATGCATTCCTTTATGAGCAGTTTGCTTTTGTTCGCTCTTGAGTTGTTTTCTTTTCTTAAAACCAGAGTTCTGTTTTTTTAGATTGTATCTATTTTCTAAATAAGACCAACATCACCAAATGTCCCTCTTTATTATGGGTTCTAAGAACATGCAGACTACAATAACAACTAGGAGTTTTAAAAATATGACAACAGGCAGTGACAAACTGCTAGGATGAGCTAGAACAAATCTGTGCCACTGACAGCATAAGTAAGGATGTAGTAGCACAATTCAGCCAGGCACTGTAAGAGCATGAGAGAAGAAAGCTACTGTAATTAATGGAAAGCTCTGCTAGTTAATGCATCACTTTGCTTCTGAATAAAATCTTTGAAGGAAATAAAAAAACTCCCAAAACAACAAAATAAAAACAAACAACCCACCATCTAGAAGTATATTTTAGTCCAAAGCAGCAGGCTAAGATTTTAACTATTTTTTTCATACTTGTAGAACATTATTTTCCTTTATTACTTTCAGTAGCGCTCTTAAAACTCTCTACTTACATTTTTAATAAGTCTGTTTCTATTGCTTTAATGTGACAAATGCAGCTAGGATTAATCAGAGTGGTGCTGTTCATGGCATTAAATTAGTTGTATTTATCTCCCAAGTTACACAATCTGACATTGTGAGGATCTACAAGATACTCTTTGCCTTGCTTGGTGTTGTGGAGTATTCAACAAACTCCTGTTGGGCAGCTCATCTTACTTTCTGAAGTTCCTCTTACTCACCATTGACTGGTAGAGACATTCGGATACGTTAGTCTAAAACAACCACATTCTTGCTTATTTCTAGGGCTTGATTCTGCCATTTTATTTATGCTGAAATGGTATTTAGCTGGCAGAAAAGGAACTGAATCCAGAGTACAGTGTGAACCAGACTAAATGAAGTTAGCAAAACAAAACCAGAAAGTATCAAGGTCCAAACAACTCACATTGAACAGACCTTATTTCACGATGCCTGACTCATTTGGAAAAGCACTTCAGCCATGAGGAACTCCAATGAAGTGAAGTGCTTTGTCAGGAAACATGTCTGCTTAAGATAGCTGCAACACTGATAACATGTGGGCACAACGTCAGTCACTGCCTAGATACCAGATAACTGGAATTATCCACTAATCCAATCACACCAAATTAAACCTGTGTGCATGCACGCGTGCGCACACACACACACAGAGAAGGGAGATATTTCACCATTACCAGTTTCAATATAGACAATTCCAGTTTCAACATAGACAAACCAGTTCCCCCTGGTTTTTGAGTGTCAAGGCCATGGCGATCTGCTTTCTGTTCAAAATAAGCTCACTTGCTAACAACCCTCAGTGAAATCACTGCCATGAGTCCTGTATTTGAGTATTACATGCTCTGGAAGCTGCCCAAAGACAATTCTTGGTGGTACTTCAGGAGAAGAATGCATATCACCCTGGCCTCTGCCCTTAGGCAAGATGCAGGAGCGCAGAGGTCCAGTGCCTCAGTGCAAGAGCTGGGCTGAAAGACCTTGGGTGTATTTCATCTGGACTATGCTGCTTCCCACAGGCTTCACTTCAGATGCCAGAAGTTGGTAATGTATGTGGCAGGATGCTGTCTACCACGTTAGACTGTAGTTAAGCAGACTGTGGTAATGGGCAGTAGACCCCACCTGTGGGGCTGCCACCACTCTCTGCAGTGGGACAAGAGGAGCAGACAAAGTTGAGCAAGCCGTAAACTGCTCCTCTGAGACTCAAAACCACCTTGTAACAACCCTGTTTTTCTATCACGCTGCCTGCTGCTCAGGCTCGTAGAGTCTGCTCAAAGAAATAGGAATATTTTTATAGACTGTGAAGCTAGACTTGTTCTACATGGAAGTGAAAAAGGGGATATTTAAGAAACAGGAAAGTTTTGGGTTGCAAAGCTGCAGCTGATTATCCCTTCATTATCACGCTTTCCAGTGGTTTGTGTCGATAAATGTGAAAACGTCTGAACACTGTTGTGGCTCTTCCACCTCTTAGTCACTGAAGCTCAAGATAGACTGCATAGCAACTCACTTTCTCAAACTTTCTCTGCTTACACACTTTTACATTAGCCAGTTTAAGATCTTTTTTTTTTTTTTTTGTAGCAATGAGACTAATGTTATGTTTATGGAGTGCAACCAGGAGTACAGAGGAAGGAAAGTTAAAACTCATGCCCGGGAGTTTTTGACACTAAAAGGCTTATGCATGCACATAGATGAAAGTACTAATGGGTATTTAATTTCAATTTTTTTAAGAGGCTGCAAATAGACCTGTGGCACTTTATCATTACAACACAACCCATATTTCTGTAAAGAACGATAGAAAGACTCTGGCAGATGTAAAAAATGTAAGAAGTCCTTTACCATTTGAACTAACGAAAAAGTCGTAACTTTTTAGGTTTCTTTACATCAGTATTTACAAGTAGTTGAAATTCAACAGATTCTGTCACAACTGTGAAAGTGCCTGGTGGCTTCTCTCACACAATTTTAAAACTGATTATTCCCACATAACTAAGCTTAAAAGAGGAGAATGCCCGAGCACTTGGAATAGATAACCCAATGAGGATATATAATCTTTGTGTAGCAAGGATTACATTAACAAAGCATTACAGCTTTGTGCAGTCTGAGGTGACAGAAGGAAAGACTCTGTAAAACAACCATTTAAGCAAAGTCTGCATTGACTTTATTTTAAACACACACAAAAAATTGGATTTTTTAAATGTATTAGGAGGAAGAAGGTAATGCATATTTTTTTCCCTAAACACAACTCTGAGAGGAGTCTTTGCAAATCAAAGTTCCTTTTCCCTCCTCTCACACACAAAAATTCCTCTGCTGTAATCCTTATTTTGGGCCTTTTGCCACAACATGAAATTAGATGAATGCAGAATTATCGCTTGAATTTACAAACTGAGCAGCAACAGGATTTACTGACTGATTGAATTATCTTCATGCAGCCTAGCACTTCTGCATGTCAGATACCATTGTAAACTAGAAAATATTTCTCAGGCAATCACTTATGCAAGATACTGCACTAAAGGAGCTAAAGAATTAACATTAACAACATGTGCTAGAAAGCAGAATAATTTGAGTAGTGCGCCTTTTTCAAACTTTGAGTATTTTTCCCTGAAAGCCTCATACCACATTACTTGCATACTCCTGCTGAGACAGACAGGCTATGGGATTTTTTTTTTTTCCTCCTCCACTCCCTACCTGTCAAGATATTCTTTGTTGAGTTTTGTGTCATGTGGCATTAGGAAAGCTTTCTTCTTAGATGTTAATTCTCTTTTTCCAAGTCTGCTGTGGTGTGACATTTACAAACTAATGCACTTGCCCTTTATGTAGCCCCTCACATAAATCCCATGCCCAATGGGAATTACGGATCATTTTGCTTTGAGAAGGAGCTTCATCTGTGCTAAAGGAAATTCAGAAATAAACACCCACTGCAAGACTTACTGCCTTTTTCAACAACAGCTTTCATGTGTGCAACTGTTCATTCCTTCCTAATAAAGTGTATATCCAGCATTACATTTACCACTTAATTGAGGGGTAAAGGATCTTTCCTGTCTCTGCTCCTGAAGACAGCTATAATAAAAGATTATTTTTTTTTTAAATATAAAAATTGTAATGTATTTCTGTTTGTCAAGAGCAAAATCAGCGTCATCCAACTGCTTGTCCCTCTTTCAAATGTATGTTAGATCATCTAATACCTCTTTTCCCATCTGAGCTCTTTTGTACTTCCCTGAACAACATTATTTAAATATGCTATTACTATGTTCTTTGTACCAGTATTTTTATTTTAAACGGGCACCTGTAAAGAGCAGTAATTGAATAAAAAGTTGCTCACACAAACTGTTAATTGGCTGTTATGGTAATTCTACTTATTTGTATGACATAATGCTTGGGGCCCATTTCTGTCATTAGAAATTAAAAGATGAAAGGGTGAAGCATGTAACATACCATGATCAGAGATAACTAGTTACCACTGGTCCCTTCCACATAATGTCATTCCTAAACTACTATAGTTTATGTTTTAAAATATACAGAAATAGGACAGAGAAGTGAATAATTCTAACAACAACTGGGAATGCTTCTTGGAAAATGAAACACTCTGGGTGTATTTGAAACCTGATTGTTTAAAAGAAGCAGCAGTCTGTGTTTAACAAATGTTTTTCCACAAAGCCATGGTGAGTCTCCTAGAACATGATATTACGTAGCAGGGCAGCGATTAAAGATTGATAAATTGCTCTGAGTACATTTTTTTTATTTGAGAGTTTGGCTTTATCCCTCCTTGTAAATGTCTCTTAGAAAGATCACTACAGTATATGTAGTAGTTTATATCTGATTCTTATAATGTACAATACAGAATGAAGACTTCTGGTCCAACTTTTAAGTAGCATCCATATGGAAAGCTTCCTTTCATGTTTTTTTCATAGATTTTTTTTTTTTTTTTCTGAAAAATCAAGTGGCCATTTTTTGCTATGTTCTGCTGTTACAGTATGGAACTACTGAGAATTTTCTCAATTTTAGAACGAGCTCAGTGCCAAAAGAAAAACACAGAGGTTATGTTATAAAAACGGCCTGTGCAAATAAGTGGTTCAAAACGTTAGAGCAACCACTTATAGCATTTCTAATCAAGTGAGCTTGTGAAACTTTCATTCAACTTAAAGAGCTTCCCCCAAGCCACCAGCAAGGCTTGGCAATGCCAGCTCAGGATGCTCTGCTTGCACAGCTGCTCCTGAGCTTCCCCCTGTCCTGTCCCATGCAGCCGTGCTGCCAGTAGGAAATAGCTGCTACTTCTAGGGCTGTTATGACATCAAAAAATCCCTTCCTGTGATTTGTTGTAGCTACCTATAAGCAGAGTTAATCTGCCGAGTCACAAACCTGAGGCCTCTCCCACAACAGCCCATTAGTGCAGGAATGTGTATATAAACAGGCTGTCCTGCCACTCCTGGTGATGTATGGCCCCTCATGCAGGTCATGGTGAGTCTGTGGTGTCATGGAGGGCAGCCTTTGTGCCAAAATGTACAGCTCGTACAGGAACACAGCTACTGTGGGAGTGAGGAGATGGGTATGAGGAAGGGTTTAGGCACCTAGAAGTTAGACCTTTTTCAGGTGACAGGCAGCAGCAGGCAAGGGAACCCAGAGCAGCAAGGCTTCTGTCAGGCAAGTGGTGTCTGCCAAGCATTGTGCTTGGCCATGCATCCATTGGACAGGATGTTTGAAGGAATAGTGAATGCTCATGTTTTCCTATGGATTGATTTTTAAATTGACAGCATTTATCATGATCCCATCCTTGGCAGTGATGGATATCCCTTGCTTAGCTTCCCCTGTCCTGAGAAGGGCTTAATGAAGCCGATAGGAACAGTACCTGTGGCTTTGCTGGATCCACCCTTTAGTTTCTGGAGCCACATCAGCCTGAGTCTCCTCAAGGTCGCAGCCACAGCAGCCATTCCTGGAAACAAAACTCTGCTTTCCCAAGATCTTGTTCCCTTGAGTGGAGAGAGAGAACGAGAGAGAGAGAGAGAGAGAGAGAGAGAGAGAGAGAGAGAGAGAGAGAGGGGCAGCCCAGAGGGTGCCCGGGATTACTCCATTCCTTTTGCCATTGATGATACCCATCTTTCCCCAGCCTCTCCTCCACTCTGGTGTCTAATTGAGTTCCTGCTGCATGTCACAGACATTCATCATTACAGTGGGTCTAATGTATTCTCACACTGTCACAGACTAAGGATGAAAAATAGCATTTACTGCATTAAAGATCGGCTCAGCATTTACCTCCCAATTCTGCTGTCTTCACTAAACCGATTCATATTTTTCTTTCCTGCGCTGTCCAATCCTTTTCCAGTGAAGTCCAGGAGACTGCAATGGGAATGGGAACAGGGGCAATGACAGGACACCTTCCCCCAAAGAGAGTCACCCCACGTTGTGTGTGCTATGAAATGAGTGAGGGATGTGGAAGCCTCAAAGAATGGTTCATGGTGCTTTTTGTGTGACTCTTGAAAACAGAGGAGACATAAACCACAGTACTGATGCAGCTATTATTTAGAACAGTATTGCAAGTATGAGTTTGATTGTGATCGTTTAATTTATCTCTACAAAGACAAAATCCCAGTCACTTTTTACTAATTATTATTCACTAATTTTTTTCCTCCATATAAATAAGCTCTCCTTCAGAAAGCCTCTGCTCCTACACTGAAATCATGCTTCAGGCAGTGGCCATTTTGTGCTTGCTAACATTGTCTCTATTCTCTCATGCCTTCATACGCACATGCCATTTGGTATCAGTTTTCTGTTTGATGACACAATAAAAGTCCCCTAATTAGGTAACAACAACTTAATGTATTAACTACATCCTTGTAAAACCACAAGAAATTTGTGGGACAGGTTTACTGCTGATGTTTTACTACTGTTTGCTTTCATTTCCTTCAGTTGTATTTTGACCCTTAGCGATATTAGAGGTAAAATTCTGTAGAAATCAGTGGCAAACCTGAAATGACTTTAAGAGCATTGGGATTTCTCATTTAGTTCTCCATACGGCAATAAGAGGAGCTGTTCTCACGAGAAAGCTCTGCTAAAAGAGCCCTCCGTGTGCAGTAATACTTTATACACAGGACATGTGGATACGCTGCTTTTTTTTTAAACAAAGTTAGAAGAACAATAGCAGCTTAAGCCAAGCACTCAGAATATGGGAAATGCCAGAAGGGAGATTCTCGGTATGATGTCTCTTCAGACCCCTTGTGTGCTTTGGTGGTTCTATTGGTTACTGAATTATTTTTCTTTTTCCTCAGACATCACTGAATCACAGGAACTCTGGCAGATTAGCAAGCAGTTGTTCAGTATTTCACTGCATCGACTTTGTTTAATGTGTTGTTGTCGTCCCCCCCATCCCTTACGCTATTTAAACACAGTTAAGAGAACGCTTTATTTCCCCAGAATTTATATCATGGCACCAGTCATTGCTTCACCATGTATTTATTCTCCTAGGACCCATTATTCTCAATTTTCTCTCAGAAGCTGGACACACAGAAGTAAGAACATCAGAGGGTATAATTTAGAGCGTATACTCTGAAATACCTATTCTGAAATATCAAGACCCTGATTATTAGAGATCAACACCATGTGGCAAAAGAAAAACAATTAAAAAGGTTCCGTGATTTCAGATGTGAATAGGGTCCCTAATACTGTGCACACCAACATCATACATTGTGAAATATCTGAGCTCAGTTGAAATAATTAATATCGTATTTGAAGCCAGTTAGTCAAAGTAGGATAGAGTTCAGCAGTTTCTGTGTTATTCTTAATTAACCTTACAGCTTGTCCTCTGAATGAAGTGGTATAAATGTAAGTTTTGTGCAAACAGATCTATAGTACCAGACACCTTGTAAATATGTCCTCACAGAGACAGTAATTCTTTAAGAAGAATAAAGCACTGTGATTACAGAAAAACCTCAAGTATTCTCAGTAACTCTTCTGACTCATTTTTTCCTCTTGTGGAAAATGTTTTGACTCTTTAGAGTGCTTGTCTAACAATTAAAATGCATTCCACTTAGTCATCCATTTGTCAAGATGTTCTGCCTGATAAATATCAAGCAAGGTATTTGCTGGATAGATGACAGATGTCTGAGCATTTGCAGTTCCTCCTCAAGCAAACTGGAATATGGATCTCATGAGAAAAAGGTCCCATTTGCCTTGGGAGATACCACAGAGGTCAGCTCCAGCTGATGGGGAAGAACAGTCCTGAGTAAGCACTGTTTCCTGAAGATGATTAAATGCTTAAATATGCCATTTATGAAGGTGTAGCATCCCAGCCACCAGAAAATATATTCTCAGGTCCTAATATAGGACTACAATGAAAAGATGGATTTATAAAGGAGTATTACCTGCATACCTATAATGATCCATTGTATTTTATACATAAAGATACATCCAGCATTTAAAAGGAAAGTTGTTTTCTTTTAAATTTTCTATAAACATTTCACTGACTTTTTGGAATGAAATTTCTACAGTGAGAACTGAAAATAAAACAAAATGAACTTACTAGAGTACTTTCCTGAGCACTAAAGCCAAGTGAATTAGAGAAAATAAACATGTAGTAAGTAGCATGAAGTAAATTAGATTTTAATACGATTTCTTATATAGTTTATGAACAAGAATGGATTTCTATGTTTACCAGAAATACACGGGAAACTAATGGCAAAATTAAGACCAAAAACCTCAGGCACTATACAGATTTGGTTTGGCTGGTGTTTAACTCTTACACAGCTGGACAGTCAGCTGGTTTTATGTTTTGTAGAGATCTTCAGGACATCTGAATTTTGTTTAGTTATACGATATGTAAAGGGTGTGAGGGAGGAGGATTTAAAGTCATATAATCAATGTGATCTCCATGCTATACAAGTTCACTTAAGGGTAGATTCAGTGGAAACCTCAGCCCATTGCCACCAAAACTGTCAGCATGGATCCATTTGACAATAGTAGGAGCAGATAAATGATCTGTCAGCCCTAGCATCTTACAGAATCCAAATACAAATTTATGGCTTGGATCTTGTTTATCATTATCTACTTTTTCTTTTCAGTTATCAGATAGCCATCTTCTCAGGCTTGAAATTCTCAGCATGAAAGACAACATCATAAGGCCTGAAGAGTTTGAAGACAGAGTAGCCTCCCTAAAATGTAATGTAGTACAGATGCTTCTACATGTCACTCCTTCAATTCACTGATAAATACCTATTAAGTTTTCCCTGAACCTTGAGATGTAGTCTAGCCACTCATTCCAGGCATCTGGGTAAAATAAATCTTAAATTGAAAGTTGACCTCATCACCAAATGTCATTTATTTATATTGGATTTCATCCCTCTGCGTGGCCTCTCTGTACGTATTAGAGGACGAACAATTAAGGCCTTTGGTTCAGAGAAGGGAAGGGCACTGGAGGTCACCAGCACTATGTATCAGATTTTAGCCAAGAAAACTTCTGTAAGCATGTTATTAAATCACAAAAATTACAGATTAATGCTCCACTAAGAAGGCAAAAAAATGCTGACTTTGCTTCTGGACTGTTCTCTGATGCACTGGAAGTAAAGCTGGAGACTGGAGATGATTAATCTTGGGACTGAAATTTAAGGCAAAACATTTATGTAAAGGACCCTTAAGACACATTTCTGTGTCTTTTTTTAACTTCTCCAGAAGTTCTTGTAACACTCAGAAAAGTCTTTTAAACCATATTTCTTGTCTCGTACAGCTGTAAAATAATTTTTTTCCTCTTGGATTATATAGAGGAAAAATTTCCTCAGCATTAATAAGAATTTCACTACACGGCTATGTAATGTTTCACTATGTTTCACTAAAGGCTAAAAAATAGCCTTTCCCAACCTTTCTTCACTCAAAGAACTCTCTAATCCTTTTGGGGAAAAGTAATGTAGATAACCTTACAATGTACTCCTTTAGCTCAGTGGATAAGCTGGAGGATTGGGGTGATGAATAAATAAGGCACTTACCAATACTACCGAAGAATTTTTCAAACTGTCACAAGGGCAGCCAAAAAAATTTTAGATAAGCCTTCAAGCCACTAGGAACTGGTGCCCAACTAAACCTGCAGGTACACAGCCCACTCTGTGGAAATGAATGTGTGCCTATAGCATCTGTTTTTTTTGTTTTCTGTTGACAAAGAGACCTTTGGAGGCTTATGAAGCACACTGTTGTGGGAAGAATAGGTTAACCAATACTCAGCATGATGATGAGGGTGGTTTTACAGTTCACTAACATGCTGGATTATAAAAATGAAACAAATTACATCACACCATTTAGAAGTCAAACTTCACATAGAACAAGTGGTCATACTGCCTCAGAACACAAGAGACTGCTCTGCCACAGGGCATATGTGATGTATCTTCAGGACTAGAAGATGACCGTTTCACATCAATGAATCATGCACTGATGACATATCCTAAGGGCAGGGCTCATTAGTAGAACAAGGAATTGAACCCAGGTCTAATTAGTCTTGTTCTTTGATCACTTCCTTCCCTCAGAAAGCCAACAGATAAAAAAAGCCCAGAGCATTTAGCTGAGCTTAGACCATAAGAACATGTACTTCAGCACTGTAGTCATGGTAAAGTTGGCCTCATATAAGTGGATTAAATGAGGAATTAATCACCTCTAAGCTACCATAAGCTATTTTACTTCTGAGCTTCTTTCTCTTCTTTCTTGTGTATGTCAGAGAAAAGCACTGAGCTTGGGAGACTGCAGTAACTGGAGGCATACAGGTAAAACAGACATATTTGGATAATCCCATCAAATAATACTGATAACATTTTTTTTCTGAAGCTGGTATCAGAGGGCCCTTCTGGTATTCAAATATTCTTCGAAGCAAATATATTAGTTTATAGCCTAACTCTGTTAGCCCTTTTAGCCATTGTGGCTATTGCTGCTCTTGTGTATCACTAACTACAGCTTTGATGGCACAGTACCTTATTTCCAAACTGGAAGTGTCTTAAACAACCTTACACCAGGTGGAAAACGGCACTTAGAAACTGAGTGCACTCAGCTAACATAAGTTACCAGTTTTCTAAACCTTTTTTCTCCCTGTCCAAATGTGTTAGGTTTTCAATAAAGAATAAAAACTTCACTCTTGTTAGACTGCTAAAAAAATCAGCAAAAAAATCGGCCTTTGTCAACTAGCCAGGTTGCCAGCAGAAGGATGCCAGCCATCAACCACTTTCACATACAGTAGATTCACTAGTGTGCCCCGAGACCTCACCATAAAGTGATAAAAAATTCTGAAGAAAAAAGGAGAAAAGTTCTTTTCATATAAACTCAAACCAAAAATAATTCTAATAACTAACTCCCTGAAGGACATGCCATGAAGGACCCCTATGCATGTAGACTAGGCACAAAATTTCTGTCAGCACTAGAAAATTGCCTGGAGTTTATACACGATGTTGTAGATGTAAATGAAAGCCACTCGAAAACCAAAAAGGAGTTTGAGAACTGTACAGTTTATCCATACAAACATAGCTCATGTGTAACTAGATCTGAGAATTCACTTTGGGACTGAATCTGTCTGTTGTCAAGCTTTCAAAGTGTTTTCAAGTGTCACACACAGAATCACACAGAATCACCAAGGCTGGAAAAGTCCTTCAAGATCATCAAGTCCAGCCTATGACCTAACACCACCACATCAGCTAGACCATGGCACTAAGTGCCACATCCAGCCTTTCCTTGAACACATCCAGGGACGGTGCCTCCACCACTTCCCTGGGCAGTCCATTCCGATGTCTAATCACCCTCTCTGTGAGGAAGTGCTTCCTACTATCCAACCTAAACCTCCCCTGGTGCAGCTTCAGGCCGTGCCCTCTTGTCTTGTTGCTAATTGCCTGGGAGAAGAGCCCACCTCCCACCTGACTACAACCTCCCTTCAGGTAGTTGTAGAGTGCTAAAGACTATTCAGCCTGTCACAAGATAACAGTTTTCAGAACAGTTCTGTGGCTCTCTGATGACACAAAATCAACTTTTCCAACAATGAAAGGAATTGCCAGGGAGGTATGCTAATCTCTAATTAGAACACAGCACATGCAGGTACAACATGGAATCACTCTCGGCCCCAGAGCAGTCAATTTAATGCACTTAACAGAGTCCCAGGGTGCACCAAACAAAAAAGGAATGCAGAATTCAGTGGTTGGAATGCAGAATATAGTGGTTGCAGATTATCTGTTCACAAGCTTTATATAATAGCCAGAATTAGGCAGCAAGATACTATGGTATTATGTGCAATAAAGCTGTCACAGGCAGATCTTATTTCAGCTTAAGCAATACTCAAATCTTACATGAGCAGGTTTGAATGTTCTGTGGAAAACTGAAGGTGTGGAATTCTGGCCCCACAAATGCACTGGGAAATTTGCCATTGATTTAGTGGAGCCATTATCTCCACCCTGTTCTTGAAAACATTTAATAGATACAGTACTTCACTCTGGGGCCAGCCAGTACAGTAAAGGCTCGCAAGCTTCATCATGGATTGCTCATGCTGAATAGCTGCCCCTTCAGGCACACAGAAAGACAATCTGAAACTCCACCAGCAACAAGCTACAAATAGCTGTCACATCAATAGCTGACCTAGTAATGGGTGTAACGATTCACTTTTAACAGCCAGAGGATGAGCCATCCTTTTCATGTTTTCAGTATTGCAAAGAGAACGATTCACAATGAAGATGCAGCTGCACAAATGCAGCTTAAAGAATGAATGAGTGAGAAATTCTCTTTGTCTTTCAGTGAAGTTCATGGAGTTACCTTTTTAAACACTGACTGGCATGCCTCATTCAGCAGCACAGTTTTTTAGCAAACTGCTATACAACATAGGTGTCCCTTGATATTGATGAAAACTCATGATCTATCTGTTACTTCAGGTCCCTAACGTGAACATAAATATACCAAACTCCTCAATTGCTAACGGTAGTTAGTCTTAGAGCAGCTGCTTAACAGCACTTAATAAAAATAAAATATTAACTCCAGCCATCTCCCAGTTCTCCATGCTGCTCTTAGGAAACATCACAGTTAACTGGGAAATCAGACACATAGCAAAACAGCCACACAAAACCATCTGCATAAGGAAATTTAAGTGTACCTTACCTGTTAGTCCTGCAAAGTCTCACGCATGATTTATGCACTGACCCCCTGAGTATTATCCAAGCATCCACCAGAAAATCCTATTTTTTCAGGCATCTAGCCTTGACTTAATTTGATTGACAGAATATATTTTTTCCAACATATTCTTGGACACATACAAGACCAGTGGCTGCAGTATGTGTGGTAGGAGATGGATGTATGAAGTAATTAGAGATGGGGAAACCCATTTTCTCCTCTCTAATGCATGTGATGGGATCAGAGGGGGATCAGAGGAGAGCAGCAAGAGGTTTCTTGTTTCTCCCAAAGGTTCCACCTTCTCCCTCTGTGTGTGGGTGTGCGCCAAGAAGCGTGTGTGCGCAGGGCTCTGCTCCTCTAGAGGAACATGAATTAATTTTTGCTGGCTGCTCACTGTGCACATTTGGAAAGCTTTACTTTTCTGAGCTGGTAGCTAAGAACTGAAGCAGAGACAAAGCAAACAATGCTAGGACTTGGGAGTGGAGCTGAGGAAATACAAATGTGATCTGCTGGGCTCCCAAGTATCAGGAGCAAGAGAGAGATGCGAGAATTATTTGCTGAAAAGAAAGCAGCAGTTCCTACCTATAATTTATTCTATAAATTCATACAGTTTTCTAGGTCAAGGTCCATATCTTGAGGAAAGTGGGTAAATTCCCACCTCTCTTGAAGCAATCTTTCAAAGTGCTTGACAATTTACTTCTGGGGATTTCTGCAAGATAAATGTGTGACCCGCAGGGTAGTTAGCTAATCCTTACCTGGAGACATTTTGAGTCAGAGCTTCCCAAGACAAACTTTCTCATCTGTCCTAAGGTGAATACACGCTACTAGTGAATCCTCTGCTGAAGAAAGGTATTAATCCGAATGTCAGAACAGGCTCCAAAGGGTTTGTCCAGCACTTACTCAAGATAACACACCTTGTCTGGAAAGGAATACTGATTGTAGAATGAAGCTCACAGTGTCGTCTGCCAGATGCAGTCGTTAGTCCTTCCTCTGTTCACTCAGTTACACTGGAGAAAGAGAGAGAGATGGTGGGTCTTGGGAAAGGCAAGAGACACCACAAGACAAGCGCTTGATAATGAGATCTGTTCTCAATATAAATTCAGTATATATTTTCATAATCCACATGTCATTCCAAATGAGTCAACTAATTGTTCAGAGTTAAGATAGCAACCTGGGGAAAGAAAACATTACACGATTTTTCTTTCAGCATGGCTTAAGCCTATTGTTTCAGTCAACATTTTCTGATTTGGGCTGGATTTTCATTTCATAATCTTCAACGGGAAGCTGACAGCAACCTCCCCTCAAAATTGTTCCTTTGAATATTCAGCAAACAAGGGATTTGAATTGCTCCTACACAGTGGTTAAGAACAGGTATGGGCTCTGATGTTACCACAAGCCACATTTTCAATACTCGCTAAGAAAAAGGATCTGGGTTTTAGTTGAAAGTTGGGTCAATCTGACAAAAGACAGGTAAGCTTTGTGGCTTTATAAGTAACTTTGGCCTAAATTTCAAACAAACCTTAGGCAACTCAAGCTTTGGATTTAAGTGGTTTCATATGTCTCTCAAGTGCAGGTCATTTTCCTTAAATTTCAGTTGAGAGTCTGAGTTTGCTCAATCCTGAAAGTCAGAGTTAAATTTAGGGGTGTGAACCCATCTGGACTAAAACTGAAGGAAATATTGGCACAAACCTCAGCAAAATGAAACTGCCAAAACTTGGAAACTCTGATATATACATCTAATCAGAAAGCGAGAGTTTAATAAAAGTCAGTAGTTTGTCATAATCATAATCAATTTAGTCTGTTTCACTTGGAGTTTGAGGGAAAGGAAGTAAATTTAAGTGACCTATGGCTTTATGAGCACTTTGACTATTTTAAGAAATGTTGACATTTAAACATTTAAATCTTTCCTAATGTTTGCTTGCATGCTAATCAAACCTAAGTTAGGTCAAGAAAAATTAAGAGGCATTTTGTTCTAACACTGCTCTGGGAATAGAGAAGAGAGGAGAGGGGAGAAAAGGAGAAAAGAGAAGCCTAATGTTAAACAGAGTTTGAAATCCATTAGAATACAAGTCATGAACTCCTGAATTGGAAGAATTTTGATGGGCATTGTTAAGTTTGGAGGAATTTTATGGCTTGCATAGGTTAATTTGTTCATTACTTGAAGGGTGAGCTCACTCCATTGTAAAACATCAGGCTGAATTGGGTTATTAATCTGCAGAATTTTTTCAATTTCAAGTTTATTTTCAAGGGTTAAGGAACATTACTCATATTGTAAAAATGCATAAAATTATCTTATTTCTCAAACACACAATATTTCCCAAGTGCTCTAAATAACTGTTTAAAACTAAGGCAGATTGCAGAGACTGAACAAACCATTTGATAAAGCAGTGTATGTAACAAACAGCTCTAACTGAGCCTTTAAACTGAAGAAGCCCTCCTCACAAAAATGTCTGCCTTATAATGTGGCCATTGTTTCTCTGGCTAATTACTGCTGTCTATGCCAGTGGGAAGCCTTGCTGTAAAGCAGCAGGAGTGTACACCTCCCATATGCATGGCCTTTTTGGAGATCACACAGGACAAAAAAGAGCTCGGGAAAAAAACATACAAATGAAAACAAAGATCTAACAGTTTATTTTTCTGGGAATGAAATCACTGGAGTCCATAATACGCTCTCTATATTGGTTGGAGTATGCACTCACACATGAGTTACTAATCACGGATAAGAGTGTCAATGTGATAACCAGCCTTATGTGGATGGTGCCACTCAAAACAGCCCCTTTGAACCTTGGACCATTTCCAAAATGTTCAAAGAAAGTATGTTCTAACTTAGGTCATTTTTATTTTATACCTTAAAAGTATAGCTTCATTCCACAGTGGCACTAGCCACGTAGCTAAAAGCTTACGGATAGCTTATGTGTATTTTGGAAGGTAGAGGTAAGCAACACCTGAATGTACAAGGCAAACATACATATGGAGAAAAATTTTGTTCCCGTGATTGGAAATAGCAATATTGTAGAGATTCTAATGTGTTTACTGGAACTTGGAAAGATATCTATTCATATCAACAGAAAGATCACAACTTTCTTATCCCAGAAGAAGCAGAGCTTTCCAATTTCACCTGTATTTTTTTGTAGTGTTTGCTGTCTATTGTAATTATACAATAATACTGGCTAAACAGCTAAAAAACTCCTTAGAATGAGCATTTCTCTGAACAGTCTTCATTGCAGTTGGAGTTTGAGAGAAACTTTCCATGGAAAATTGTAAAATAGAGGGTGCGACTGAATACTTTTAAAATATAAATGAAATAAAAAAGCTTTAAGCCTTTAAAATTAAAATTACAGAAAAGCTGATCATTGAAATATAAACCCCTTTAAAATGTTACTTATATCCATTGAATTATGTATTAAATATAATTTTCAGAGGAAAAACAGGAAGCTAATAATATTACAATCTCATATACTTTAACAGCTGCCAATTTAAAGATGCACAAATCATCAACTTTACTAATTTGTTCTGATCACTTCCTGATGACGTCAACAGAAATGTTGACATAAACTTTGTTGGGGAAAGGATTAGGCCATACAAAAAGTACAGAAGTTTAACAACATTCCTTAAGACCACAGAACATATTCCTTCTAGAACTTAGCACGCTTTTCTTGTGCGTGCATTAAGCATATGTTTTATAGTTGATTATTAATTCAGATATCTCACTAGTTATTTTTTCTACTCAATCTCCCATAGTAAGGTTCTTCATCATGAAACCTAAAATTTTGCTGCTGCTTTGTGATCTATAAATAAAATCTTACGTCTGAAAAAATATTGCAGGTGACTAGTAAGTGAAAAGTCCTTTCAGACTTTCAAAACACTACTTCCAATATGCTAAAATATTAACCAAATAAAGGTTAGCAACTGAGAACACTGCATTCCTTTAAGACATTTCTAGCATGTTTCTGTGCTTATAATTTGTTGACAACTTGGTTAGTGCTCTAAGGTATTGATCACCGATATTTTTTTCTTTTTTTAAATTCCTCTAAAAATGTCCAGGGGAACTTGCAATACTCTCTTCATTTGCTTCTGGAATTTACTGTCTGCAAACAGATCCACAGTTCAGTAGAAAAATATTTGTTATCCTGTATCCCTTTGTGCAAATCTTCCTTTTTTTTTTTTTTTTTGGAAGTTTCAGCGTGCAGTGAATACTGTTCCAGGAAAACACAGGACAGATACAAGCGTTTGCTCTACTGTAGTTGTACCTGAGTACATCAATCTTCCATAGACATCAGCAAGAACTGGTATTTCTGTAACAGTGTTTTCTTGTCTTCTACATCTGGCTTGGGTTGATGTGGACAAGAAAGAATATAAACTGCTGAGACAGTGAGAATCATCGCCCCTTCATTCTAATTTTGAAATTCCACTGGAATAAGAAAGTTAGAAAAAATTACCAAGGGAAAAAAAAAAAAGAAAAAAAGAAAAAAAAAATCAAAAGGATGGAGAGGAGATGGAATATGTACTCACAGCAAAGTAATTAAGGAAAAATGAGATCATTGCTAAAGGAGTGAAGAACTGTGGAGAGCCTTGATAGGGAAGAGCAACAACAGGGAACCTGTGAAATCAGTTGAAAGAAGAAAGAGAAACAATCTGAGGGACCCACAAAAGGGACAGTTTTCATTTTCATTGGTATGTACAGTGAAAATTGCAGTTCTCCATCTAAATAAAAAAACCAGTCCCCAATGTGGCATTAAATCTGAGAAAAATGAATAAACACTACAGTCAAAAGCATAATTCTGCCTGGGACACCACTGCTGAATGAGGCAGCTGCACCACTCTATCTAGGTGAGATGTCTCTAGAGTACTGTTTAAAACAATGCTAATGACATATTTGTAGTTAAAGGAACACATATATTCGTATATGCATATTTTTCTTTTAAATTGACTCAAAATGTTCTTAAAAACTATCTTTTTAACTTCACTGCTTGATTGGTAATGGCAATGTGACAGCACATGGCCATGTGCTGTCACATTGCCATGTTTTTGCTGCTTACTCTCTCTCCAGTGCCAACAGAAACTATGTGAAGAGGGAGGGCGCTGATAGAGATCGTGTTGCAGTTTACAGTCTGACCACAAATCCTCCAGCATCTGATCTCCAGCTGGGGTTCAGTGGGGAACCTTGGATCAATCTGTATGCAGAGAGACCCAGCAGAGATGGTATCCCTGTTGTCTGTTGGAGCACTGGTCAGGAAGCAAACTGAAACACAGTGTATGTGCACAAAGGTGATTATGAAATGTCTTTACTGCAGCAGCTACCACTTGCTTTCCTGCCTTGAGTGGAGGGATGAGAAGGTATCTTGCTGACTTGTCTGCTGGAGGTTGGTCAAATGACAATCACATGGCAATGTGAGATACATAGTGAAGAACTATTTTTCCTTTTTATTTTTTTGTCCTGTGGGGAATAAACATTTTAAGAACCATGCTGAGGGCTAGCACATGACAACCCTTTCTCCTTTAGTATGGTCTAGAATAATCTAAAAGCTCTAATCCAAACAGTCTGACAGTGAAGCAAACGTGGATTTCAGACCACATTCAAGCTATAGTATAAATCTAGCAACTTGCTCAGGAGGCTTTTAAACACTTGATTATTCCCCTAGCAATTTTGTACATAAGCTATTGAGCTATATTTTACAGGGGGAATACTATGAAGATTTGCTTTTCACAAAGGAAGGACCTAGGCTTGACTGCATGGAAAACCTGTGGCAATTGATGTCTACTGAAGCACACACATGAATGAAGGTATGGAATCCTTAACGAGTTTGAAACCCTTAAAAATGACTAGATTTTTCTTCCTCTCATGATGTGTATCGTGAAGGTCAGTTCTCTGCATATTCCTTGGTACCAAGTGTGTGGTTGCCCACATGGATCCTTGCTCTCTGAGGAGACCCTCTCAACAAAACATCTACCTCCTCTGCTCAGCTGCCTATGACTATGACATTTATAGAAGAAGAATATCTTGGAGAGCACCATCCATCACATGTAACCACATTTGGTTAAAATTAGATAATAGTGACAAGGCAGACAAACAGGATGCTCCTACAGTCTTCATTTCCCCATGAAATGAGGCTGAAATGAGGGGCTTTTTGTGGAAGCCAACAAATACTAATGCTACAGACTAAACAGAAACAGCAATATTGTGTTTATCTTGTCAGGCTTTTGAATATTTCTCTTCACTGTTTTCAACAATTCTGCCCATTTTTCATAGATGAGCACTATTTTACTTTCTCTGCAGACCATCAGCTCAGGTGTATAATCAACTATGGAACTGATCCAAACCCCACAAATGTCCTTGGAAAATCATCCTGATTTGAATTGACTTTGGAGGGCCTTAACACTCAGCAGTCATGTAATTAATATTTTTGGCAGTTCCTTGGGCTGCTGTTAATGTATGTCTTGTCATCTTTGTTGGTAGATGATGTGTTATGGACACAAAAGTAATGGAAAAGGTAAGTCTTTCTCAAGAGACACAAATTAATTTCCTTATTTCTAGCTTTTGTCTTTTAAGGTGTCATTTCTTTAGATCAAGTTCATTTTCTCATACTGCAATAAAAAGAGAGGGAGACTATATATACCTAGATGGGCATAACTGACTTCTAGGCAAGGTGTCAAGTACTTCTGGGTGACTTATATAAGAGAAGGAAAAAAACAAACAAACAAACAAACCAGTGGCAGAACTCAAATAAGCATTGATTATAAAGATTAGCATGTATTTCTGGGTAAATTAGCTTATTTCATTGTGTTTTGTCTCATGTGTTTTAATGTGTCAATCATTCAGGGACTCCAATATAATGATTTCTAATTAGCATACTGCTGTCATAATTAGATGAAACTATGCTCAAAAAATATTCCTGATCTTTCATTTTTGTACAAAATATTATGTTTTTGCCTGGAAAAGCTGAATAGCTAAGAGTTACTTGGAATACAAATTGAAGAAATACAGAGTTTCCTCCAATTCCCCTGTTGAGATTTCTGTGGGTGTCCCATGGCAGCCCCTACAGTCACTCTTTTAAACACAGTTTAACCCTATGCAGTAATGTTGGTTGATTTAACTCATTTCCTCTAATGTTGCTTTGCTATACCACATACAATGTATATTTTTCTCATCCTGCAGCATTTGATGCTCTACTTAAATGAATCTACTTAAAAGACATCAATTCCCATTGTGCCTAATTTTCAAAAGGAAAGTGAAGAAAAGTACCCCCTCCAACCCCCGCTATGCTAATAGTGACTTTGGGGAATCATCATGGCAAAAGTTGTGAAGTTTTTCATGGAAAACAATGAATCCCCTGCCAAGTGTGTAGGATATACAAAGAGGCAAGTGGTAAGAGCTTAGCAGAGATACTAGTCTCCACTGAAGGGATGCTTTCTGCTGCCTCACCAGATGACGACCACCAGCTCAAGTAACAGGAAAGCAGGTAATGGAAAAAACATACACAGGTAAAGGAAAAGCAACATCCACTCCCTTAGCTTAAAATAGAGCTAATTGGTTATTTTCACTGTTGAAAAAAATATCCATCAGAAAATACAGTCCCATCTGAGCAAATGTATCAATCTGAAGTTGTAAGAAAGCTCAAACTGTCTCAAACAAGGTTTGACTGGGAAGCTGCTGGGAAGCCCAGGTTTATGCCCTGTTCCAGGCCCTACCACACAGAGTGCCATTAAAAGAGGACTTAAAAAAAAAGCCTGTACTGAGCTTGCCTAGTCCTTCTTTGGGCCTGCTTCTACTTATGACATCTATAATAGACATTGGGCATTATCCTCTGCATTGTATTTGTATAGCATGCAAAAAAAAAAAGACATTTCCTCTTTACTGTCCTTTTCCACAAGACAATTTCATTGAATGTTTTCTCAGTTGCTGATTATGAGAAACAGCGAATAATCAGACAGCTCAGCATCTTAAGAGCACTCATTACTATGTAGACTTCTATCATACATCCCCCCGTTTGTTTCCTTTTTCAGCTGAATTCCATTTTATTTGTTTCCTCTGGATTTCACCTATTTTGCACACAAAATATTTTCCCTATGAGACTTTCTTGTATGGATGACATTTTTGGTTTTTGGTCATATTTGTTACCTTCTCTACACCTTTGTAGCTTTACTAGAGCATTTTTGTCATAGGACCCCAGAGCCTGAGTTTCAAGGTTTAAATTAATTGGGAACATTTCTTCACAATTTTTTTCTTTTGCTCATTTAAAAAAGAATAATTTCTTCATATTTAACAAAAAAACTCCAACAAACCCTATAAACTATGTCTTAGAGTATCCAAGAACATCTAGCAATAGACAGGTATCATCCAAGAAGTTCTAGATATGTCTCTCACATGCCAAACATGCTGTTGCAGTTAAATTACGTACTGCCAACAGATCAGTGCCCACGTAGCAGTAACACACTACAAACATACACAAGACACAGAAACGTGTCATCTTGGTATGGCTGTTTGCCTCATGCTTGATGCTACCAGTGCTACAGATGCAGTTTCCATTTGTTTTGAAGGTGCAGCCAAACTGAGAAATGGCTCTCAGGATGTCTTTCATAGATCAGGTTTCACAGCAAGAGCAGGCTCCTGCAGTGCTTTGAATGCTTAATGATGCCTCAGGTATCCTGTCTGAGAATGGTTGTTTCACACTGGTATAATCTCTAGAGTCTGAGTTGCTCTTAGGCCAAACTATGCAATTTAAAAAAAAAAAAAAAAAAAAAAAAAAAAATCTCTGCTTTTTCCTTTGTATGAACAGGAATGACAAATGCCTTCACCCCAACTAACAGCTCACAGCCATGGGTTTCAATTTCTAAACATCACCTTCTCCAGAACTTCGCAAAATTATATCACTCTGCTTGAAGGGAGAAATCTTGCCGTTATCATTTGATACTGTATCTATCAAATCTGTTTCTCCTACACAAATTTCACTCCAAGTACATATATCCTGATTACTACTTGCTACAAATATCATGAAATGAAAGATAATTCAATGGAATCCATGGACAGCAGATCCCCTTCTCCCTTTACTCCCTTTTCTTTCTGATCTGTGTGGAAATGAAAAAATGGTAAAACATAAAAGCTATTGATGGTTGTACTCAAAAGGCACAAAAAGATTCCTAGCAGAGATCAAAATCACTGAGATCAAAACAGTTTGGATAACAAAATCATAAGAATTTCTTTTCTTTCCCTCCTCCAGAGCAGATGAACAAAGTTTTGCACAAGGGAGAGACTGTAAAGTATCACTGGCTTCTTTTCTTAAAATAGAAATATAGCCAAATCCCCTTCTATGGCTTCTCTCATCCTTGTATTTGCCAGTTAAAATGACCAAAGAAACATTTAGATAGAAATCATCTACCTTGGTTAAAATAGTTCTTCAGTCCTTCAGATGGATCTGTTTGTCTGGAGACGCAGGTAAATAGCATATGCCTAGCAGATTTTCTTCATAAATTGTAGTGCTGTAATTCCATTATAAGAAGTTATACAGGAAAATTCAGTTTCCATTAATTTTACTGATACAAGAGTTTCTGCTACAGCACTATAGCAATTCCCAGCCCCATCCATATCAGGAATTATGTAAGGAGAACCTTTCCAAGTTATTTCATTATTTCCTCTTTCTCGAGACAGCTGAAGAGAGAGATTAAAAGCACTCACTTTTCCCAATTTTAAACTGAAGTTTTTTACTGCTGTCACTCTCATACAGCCACTGATCTGTCAGCTGCTGATAATCAGTCTATTGATAAAGCATAAAAGTTCAAGATGATTCTGATCTTAACCAGTTGACTTACTCCTGCCACATATCTAAAAAGGTAGAACATATCATACGTATGTTGAAAAGTAGCAGCCTAATAGCAATGAAGTAATCTGGAGTTTATAGTATTTTGGTTGGATTGAATTTTGCAAATCCAGATCAGAAAGTAATTCCATTTGAGTTTTGCTTCATTTGAACCCCAATTTCAAGCTCTGAAGGCAGAACAAACAGCTTATGGTTTTCACTCATTCCTACTGAGTAGTAAAAAAACCCCAAAACAAACAAAAACTCAGAAATTCCCCTTTTCCTTGTCAGATTACATGCTCCAGAATTCTTGTCCCTGTTTGAATTGGTTCACTTGCTTTAATGGAGCACATTCAAAAGAGAAAGAGGAATAGAAATCTCCCTGCCTTGGTAGAAATGGAGTCTCAAAGTCAGAGGCCACTTGTACCACTGCAATCTACTGAACTGTATCCCATCAGGTTTAATTTCTTTTTTTTAATCTCTCAAGCTCAGCTTCACAAGCCAATCTCTTTTATTCTAAAGCAACGATAAAGGAAAAATATAGAAGAAGGAAAAAAACCCCAACAACAAAAGAAAAACAAGAAGAATGAACTGAAACTACTCATCAAAGATCAGGTAAATGATACACAGCCATCAACTCATGGTCCAAAAGCAAACAACAAACAAGAAATAAGCTCTGGAAAAAGAAAAAGAAATAATTCATGCTGCATTAAGGACATTAGAAAGCTATTATTGGATATCATAACTAAACCATGTTATAATTATCAGCAGTTAAAGCCTCAAAATGGCGTGTTATCCTCCTTAGAGAAAAGTACTCTTTCATTTTATATTCTTTATTTAAAAAAAAAAAAGCCATGATCAAAAGCTGTCAACTTCAAACCGTATCTGTGAATTACAGTGAGAGAAAAGAAGTCGCCACCCCTGGGAGTTTTTCAATGAGAAAGAGCAGATCAGAGAAGTAAAATGGAAATGGACTCTACACATACTTCCCCAAATTTCTGGCTTTAAATCTGCACAGTAATGTAAATTATTGAATGTGCAGAGAGTATTAAATCATTGTGGTTTACTTAGAAGTGTTTTTAACTTAGAATTCAGGGAATACAACACCTGCTACCTGTGTTTGTCTGCAGTTGCTGGTAATTCTTGAGATGTACAAGGAAAATGGACTTGGCATTTCACATGTTATGCAAGAGATGTATCTTTATAAATCAGAAGGTTACTTTGGGTTGGCTATGGGACCAAAACAAGGTTACCTATTAAGAGATAACACAGTATGAGACTTTCAGGGAGGGTACAGAAAAAAATGTTTGAAACCTCTCTGAACATGAAGAGCTGGGTGAGATCCTAGACAGGTGTCATTGCTTTTAAATGAGTCTTAGTTCATCTTAGTAAATCCTTTCCATGCAATAAGAGAGGAAAGACATTACTTGAATTGCTTCTCTTAAAAGTCCAAAACAGCTTGATATCACATAAGGGAGGATATTTTCGTTTTGCTTTGCATAGATAAGAAACTCACATTTTTTAAATTTATATTTTTGGGGCTAACAACTTTCTGTCCTAAGTCTAACTTCATTCCAGCCAAGTTGTCCATAAAGAGTTTTCACTAGAAGCCAGGTAGCTCTAATGTCGGTTTGCAGCTACAAAGAGGATGGAAGCAGTCTCTTCACAAGTTGTCACATGTAGAAGACAGGAGGCAACAGGTACAAGTTTGGGGAGAGGTTTTTTATCTAGACAAAGAAATTTATTACAGTAAGAACAGTCATTCACTGGAACACCCTCTCCAGGGACATGGTAGAGTCCCCATTGCTGGAGGTTTTCAAGACACCTTCAGACAAGGTAGCTAGATAAACTCATCTAGGTTCCCTTTCCCACAAGAGCTTGGACCAGATGATCTTCTGAGCTCCCCTTCCAGCCTGGGCTATTCTGTGATAGGCAGTGTTCTGTGGAAAGGCTTAATGGCATCTCAGACACTGATCTTAGGAACTAGTGTGCTCTCAAGGGCATTTCCCCAAGGAAAAGAGAAATACCAATAGGAAGAGGTGTGAGTACCATCAAAGGGAGTAACAGTGACTGGAAGCTCTCCTGTGAGAGACCCAGATGACTGAAGAGTTTTTAGAAGCTAGTAATCACTGCACACTGTCCATATGGAGGGCTACTTGTCCTATCTTTTAACATCCCACCAAAATGCAAGACATCCAGACTAGACCTCACTGAAATGAAAAAGAATGTCAGTATTGATTTGATTTCACCGAAGAGCTTTGTTCAGGTTAAGAAGTAGCACTGGAAATGGTCAACTGTAGGACTGTTTTTTCAGGAGTGTCTCCTGACCGGCTAATTTTGTCAGGGCCAATAGACTATTTTCCACTATAACTTATACATCATATTGCATGATATATCTATTACTGCCTTCAGAAACTACAACAGGCACCATTTGGCATGTTTTGTGAGTTTAAAGTACACATCCCACAAGTTTTCACTCTTTTTCCATTGCAGACATTGCCCAGGGTCTGGCTACACACTGTAACAGATTGTCCCATAGAGACAGCAGAGATGTCTCTCTAAACAAATCAAGTTAATGTGGATAGCACAGCTGAGTTAACACAGTACTCAGCCAAACTAACATTTGCTGGTTTGTTACTGCTACGTATGTGATATTCTGCAAAATTTCCAAAGCAGGATGTGGCAAAAAGTAAATGTGGAGATAAGGTCAAAAAATCCCATCTAGTCAAGGACCTAATGCTCCCCCTTTAGTTTCAGGATTCCAAGGACTGATGCTGTGACTCAGGGTTATGAATCTCCCCTTAGGAGGCACCACTGAGATCCAACACTCCAGATTGATTCTAAGGGCAGATATTTTTCTGAGGTAAAAAGTCTAAAAGGTTTCCCCCCCCACACCTCAAAAACAAATCCTAATTACACATTAATTCTCATATATTTTCCTATTTATTATGAGTCAAATTTATGGCTTAATGGAAGTAACAAAAATCTTCCTTTTTCACAATTTACTCCTAATGAAAGTAAGAATAGCTCCCCTGAAAAAAAAAAAAACAACCTGCTGCATTTTAGCATCTTCTAAATGAGTCAACTGATAGATTACTACAAAATCCTTTGAAACCAGTCTGAGCAACACAAGCAATCTTTGAATTATTTTTGGTGCAAATCTTGACCACAGATGCATCAAGGCTGGGGGAGGGTTTCTTTTGTGAAATGATAAATAGTGAAATGGATAAATCTGGGACAGTACTAAAATCTTCCAACGGCAGGAAACACAGTAATATTATTTTGAAGAAACATCACACAAAAAGGGTTAATAAGTATGTGGCCAAGATGTGTGGGTTTTATAAAACTTTTATAGAGAAGTTAGGCCAAAAGACTCCAGCACTTTGAAAAATTTAAAACCATGTATCTTTACAGATAATTGAGCCAAACTAAAATAGAAAATATTGATTCTTATTTCAGAAAACTCACCTTTAGACTTCCACGTATTATCTGTAGCAGATGTCAACTGTGTAATTGGCCACGCCGTTCATATTTGGTTAGAGTGAACATCCACAAAAAAGTCTTTGTGTCGTGTCAGCAATGCCACGCACGCACGCAGAGTTGCACGTTCCGAGCTATTTGGACATGTAGAGAATGAGGGTAGAAGGCAGAACAAGAAACACCTGCAGTAACTGGGAGAGAAATGTAAGGAATTAATACATTGTTATTACTGCAGAGGCCTCTCAATTGGAAATGTCAAATGCAATTAGATCATAGAATCATAGAATCATAGAATCCTAGGGGTTGGAAGGGACCTCGAAAGATCATCTAGTCCAACCCCCCCTGCCAGAGCAGGGTCACCTAGAGCACATCACATAGGAACGCATCCAGGCGGGTATATAATGGCTTAGATCTTGCATTGGGTTCATATTCACCACGTTCAATGGGTTGGTAGCTCTTCTGGATCCCTACCTCACACAAGGAGTCCATAACTCCCCTTTTCATGATGTCTCACTTTGCGGCAACAAGATGAGGCTGGGAGCTTAATAAAAAGCCAAATGCTAACAGTAGTCTCCTAAAAACTGTGTCAGGACAGAACTAAACTCTGGGTGACATCTGAATGCCAGACCAAATATCACTGACTTCAAAAAATAAAATACCAGACAAGAAACCGAGTGTGTTGTTCTGAAACAATGAAGTTGCCTGTAAAATAGTTACAAGTTTTTCATTATCATGCAGTCATCATCAAAATATGTGCCTTGGCTTGAAAAAAACAGCCCACTAGTGATATAAAATAAAGGAAGGGGAGAAAAAAGCCCTGTCCATTCCTCAAATGCAGTGTCTTTGTGGTTGTGTCCCTGCCTGTCAACACTTTCCTTCCCAGTTGAAAGATTTTTAGAAAAATAGGGTTCTGCCAGTGCCAGTGGCCTCAAGAGCCTCATTATATCATGAGGATAAACTCAGAGAGAACACAAAATCTAAACATTGGCCATACGGAGTCTGTTTTGGTCAGGGTATGCACACATGCTTCAGTTAAGTCTACCAGCAGGTGAAGCTCATATAACTGCATACAACCAGAATTAAGAAAAGATCATGAGAAACTTGGCAGCTTTTATCTAACTTGATATGGAAAAAAAAAGAAAAAAGAGGAAAAAAATGCACAGGGCAGGCAAGGAAAAGGATCTGGACCCGAATTCACACCCTGTGTTCCCTTTTCTTCTTGGGCATGTGCAGTTTTGTCTATTGAAGGGGGGAACTGAGGCCTGTGAGAAGAGAGGTGAAAAAAAGGGTGAATATGGACTCCTTGGAAGATTTTCTCATGAGATAACTAAAGGTCTTGTGGTCATATCTTAACCCCATCCCTTTGGAAAAAAGCTTACAACGCTTTTATGGCTTTTTGCTCTTGGACTAAAAGCCTACAGCTGTTTTGAAGGTTGACATAGTTCTAGCATATAATTAATACCATTTCCATTTAACTCACCAGTTAAATCTTAAACAGAATGCACAAGCTGTGACATGTTACTGAAGAGAAGCAATGCATATTGGACAATTGACTCGGTGGTGGCCTTGAATGCTGTGCCCTGTTGGTGTGGTGTCTGTGGCTACGATTTTTCATTGGAGAAATGTCAAACAGTTCATGGGCCTGGCAAACATAACTATCACAGGCAATTCTGCTTCTGCTTGCTTTCATCTTGTGAAACAGTTGCAGTTGCTTACAGAATATGCATAGATTTATATATGCAACTTACACTATGCATACATGTGTATCTATTTTTACAGAAATACGCATAGGATACAGTAGGTATTACTGGAAATCAGTTCTGTCACTGCAGTGTGGATATACTCTTCAAGTGAGAGATTCATTGTGAACACTAATTTACAAATGCAAAAATTGTGTCTTAAACGAATTCTTCAGTATTTGGTGGAATTGCTTCTGTGATAATTTCTGTCTCTAAGTTCTCTCTTTATTGTATTACTGGAAACCAGGCATGAAAAGGAAAATGAGCACAATAGAAGTAAGAGGTTGACTAAATATTGCAACATTTTTTTCAGTATTTCCATAACTCTAGTCAACCAACTCAACTCTGAATTGCCAAGTATATTTGAATCACAGGATAAGGTTTCTCCAGTGAAAGCTGTTTCCAGCAAAAGTTCTTGGTAGCACAGATTAGAAATACCACTTAATGTCATTAAAGTAATCAGTTCTCACTAACAGTAACCAATCAGATGGCAGAGTCTGTATCACTGCTAGACAAATTTATCACGTCTTAGCTAAAAGCAACAAGAAAACAGAACATCCTACTCAAAAGAGTAGTGATGAAAAATACACCAGCAATAGCATCACAGGTAGGCTATTCCCACAGAGGAAAATCTTAAGAAAAGTACTGAGTAAAGATTGTGGATTCCCACTGCTCCTCTTGGCACTTTTTTTTTTTTTTTTTAAATAATGTACTGTTTAAGGGAATTTTTCCTCTTTCCAAATCTTTGGTGGGGATATGACAGTGACTGGGGCTTGCCCAGAATGCAAACAGTGTGGACAACTACTGCTCTGAGCTGTTGTAATCACATTACGCTCCCCTTATGTTCTTTCCATCAACTGACTGTAATGTGGCTGGTTGGCTTTGAATTGGGATTATTAGTTTGGAAAGTCATTAAGGTGTTGGGCCTGGCTGAATTTTAAACACACAGTAACATGACACCTGCTCTTTCAAGAATCTGCTATCACTTCAGAAATTGGCAGGTGACTGTATTTTTAACTGTGGGGGGCACTACAATCCCCTGATTTTAGTTATTCCCTCCTAACTTTTAAAACACACCTTTATATCTTTAATTTTCAAAGGTGTTCTCAGATTGACTACTATTGGCTCTATATATTTTCTCCCCTATTCAGAATTTTTTATTACTGTTCTTCTGGATCCATGACATTGTTTTTCACATTTATACTTTGAGAACCAGGAATTATATTTTCCTTTCACTGTTTTACACTTACACAATGTTTATTCTGTTGCACATACTCATGTAGATAGAGCAAATGTGGTATGCTGAAAATAATACTGGGATTAGGTAATTAGGGATTTTTCAATATTGCCTTCTCTCTTGTGTTCCAATATAAATCTATGCATTATTTCAAACACGGATATTTCTCTTTGTGTGAGACTTGAAAAGAGACCTTACTTTCACCTCTGCTGCCACAATCAGAAAATGCCTCCCTGAACAGCCTGCACAATTATATCACTTTAAAAATTTACTGGTCTTTAGTATGAGGCCAATACTGAAAGAATGACAAATGTCTTTCAAACTGTTTATAAATGTCTGTTGCACACAAAAGAGCTGGCACTGCTTACATAATTTTTAAAGTGGTCTGACTCTTCAGCTCCAAATGGATGTTTTTGGTTTGTACTGGGTGCAAGCTGGAGTAAAATTTGAAACAAATTCTTTCCCACAAAGAAATGAATTGAGAAAGAGTGTGTTTTTGAAGGCAGCCTCAACAACATCTGGAAAAATGCACAGTTTACCTAGTTTTACTTGAAACAGAGAATACATTTTTTTTCTGTGGCTGAAGGTCTGATTGCAATTTTTGTATTGAGAAGTTGCTTATTACTTGACACAAATTTTCAAATCTAATACAGAATTAATGAATCATCTCCTCCAACCTTCTGTCTGACACAGGACTCAAGCCAACCATAAACTGAGTCAGCCATGACTTTTTCCAACCAAGCCTTGTAAACCTCAAAGGTAAGTTCAAGTCCTGTCAGAGCATCCACACGTGGGGACAGGAGCTATCACCCGCAAGATTTAAGAAAAAAAAAGAAAAAAACAAAACACCATCCAACAACTTAAAAGAGCACTTTCATCAGACACCATGCATTGTTCTCTCCACCCCCTTAGCCCCTGGGAAATGCTTTTTCTACTTAAGACCACAGTTTTTCTGGTGTGCCACCATTTTGTCACCAAGCAAAGAATGCAGCAGCAGCATAAAGTGGTTACTACTGTTTTATTAAATAGAGATCCTCATAAATTCCAGCTGTTGACCATGTGTTCCATCTTTTTATGTGTACATTTGCTCTCATTTTAAGAAATGCTGAGCACATATGCAAGTACAGGCTCTTGCAAGTCCCCAGGCTTTATATTTGCATTGTGCATAAACCCTCAGCATGTGACTTTAGCATGAACGATCTGTTGAACGTGCCCCTGTCACCTCATAATCATGGTGGTATTTTTCTGAAAATGAATCTGGCTTCAAAAACCTGATCAGCTGATCATTAGACTGTTTTCCTCGAGCATTATCTAGCATAGATAATCTGCAGAGATAAATGAAGAGATAAGAGATTTCAGCCTGTAATCATAGCAATTTGAAGGGGAAAGGATTTCGCCCTAACATCTGTGGCAATGCAGGACTGGAATTCAGGGCAAATGGCAGAGGGCAGCTAGGGCTTTGTTCAGAAAAGCCACCAAGGTTTCACAGGGCATTTGTAGTGATGGTTAAAACCCAGCAGGCACGACAATAAACATGGTATCAAGCTAGTATTGCTTGTGAATGCCAGCAGCTGCTATCCTCAGGACGCACACGGTCATTTTTTCCTAGTTAACTTCAATGGAATTTGGAGGAGATGTTTCATAAAGGGGTTTGATCAGTTTACTAGTTTAGCTTTTCTAAATCCAGTCAAAGCCACAAAACCCCCTCATTTGGATACTGCCTCCCCAAAGATAATAGGGAGAAGACTCTGGAAGTTATGCTGGTTTGACTTTTGTAGTAATATAATGATGTAGATAACTGTGGTATCTTAAAAGTCAAAGCATAAACTCTCCACCTCAAGGAAGCTGGCAACTAACCACTGTGATAAGAGAACCTCAATATGAGGAGTTGAATTGCAATCCAGCAGACCATCAGTCATAATCACAGAAATTGTTCCTTTAATTCCCTCAGCTATTGCTTAAATAGGAGAGCCTATTTAAATTTTATCCTTACATATACTCAACAAAGTCATGTATATTCAAGCACATTAAAGAAACAGAAGTGAGCTGCTAAGATCGAAGTGACCTACAGCCCTCCATGACTGGAATAAACACAGCCCCAGGCAACTTTAATGCCAAGATGAGCTGTTGCTTTTAGTACCCCTAATAATGTTTAAGGAATAGAAATAAATATATATAAATAAGAAAGGGAAAACATACAGTACAACACTTGTGTGATCCATTAATTACCTGCCAGCTTTCCAAGACAGTAACAAGCAACTAGAATGATCTGACTAAACTAGGCACTCAGTAATAACAGGGCTTCTAAAAGAGGGGAGATGAAAGTAAATTTCTCCAGGGAATAATCAAGAAATTGAGGAAGGTGGCTGCATTTATGTAAGTGATAATTGGGCAAACAGAAGTTGTGATTTGATTAATGTAAAATTTGTTAAAATCAAGGGCAACATTCTGCTTGCAAGTTGCAATACTGGCCTTGAGAAGGGGTTGGTTAATAAAATATCACAAAATTATTCAGAAAGCCATTTAGAGCTCTGTTTCCATATTACTGATATCTTGTTTATGTACCAAAGACTGAGGCATGATGGTTAAATGACTGCTTCAAAAGATATATTGAAATACTTCATACTGCATTATTTTCAACAGGATTTATTTAGGATAAAGTTGAGTGTCGGTTCTTAGAAGGAAAATTTATTTTAAGAAATAAAAAAGAGGGAGAGACACCCCTTTGATTAATACTAGTAGAACTAAAACTAGGCCAAAATTCTGCCATTCTGTGATAGTAGAAGGGTTAGAAAGGATTGCAACACAATATTTTCTGAGGGCAAAACCCAAGCATTTATACAAATTACTGCTTTTGGTTTTCATTCTTAAGAGTGAGGTTTCAAACAAGGGCACTGGATTTGTGTTGCAGTATAGTCCTGTTGCTGGAGCCCCTGGGGTTTGTGACAGTGCCATAGGACCCAGGACATTTCTCTGCTCTTGTGCAGAGGGGCATCCACCAGCCACTTTCTAAGCCTGTGGTGGGACAAGGTTCCAAGCACACATGGCAAGGGAGAGCGGTATGACAGCCAAAAGGAGTGAGGAGTTAGGGTGCCAGCTGCACATCTAAAGGTCTAACCAAACTTAGGCCATAACACATCTGAAGTATAAATTAATATTAGAATGAAAAGCTAAGATAATTTGAACCGACCAGTCTAGGTAAGGTCAGTTTTGGATTATGCATAATGAAGATCAGCCATTTAAAACAGCTTCTTCTACTCCAACCTGAATTGTTGCTATACTCTGGAAAGGGAAGTTATTTTCTGGCTCTTCAGAGTGACAAGGTCAGGAGTACACAGAGAAGAAATAATATCTAAATGCAGCATAAACTTTTGGCATGTAAAACAGAATTGAAATAATTTAATGCGGATGCAATGTGAGGACTTTTCGTCTTCTCATTATTTGCCAGAAAGATTTGTATAATACGTGACTATTCATCTGCCAAAACCATATGCACGTCTGACAGAAATCACATTATGTTTTGTGTCTTTTTTCACATGGACTGACAAACACAGCCTTCCTCATTGCTTTTTCGGTAGTGGAAAAAATAAATTTAATCAGTATCTTTTTTTAAAACTGAGACTGTTCCATGTCTTTTCATCTTTTGAAATAAAATGAAGCAATTTTTTTTAGAGATAGCATTTTTCACTTCTTAGCAATTGTATGCAATTTCACTAATTACCTGCTATTTTTTCTAAGAGAAGTGCAAAGGTAGGTAACCTCATCAACTTCCACACCTCTGCTAACTTTTAATTCTGGTTATTTCTGTACTTGCATTTAACTTACAAACATAAATGTTCTTGCTAAAAAGGAAAATCTTAGACACTTCCTAAAATTTTAAGTGTTGATTGCCTAGAGAAACTTACCACTGAACAATATGTAGTTTAACCGACCAGTTATAGTCTTTTTAAAAAACCCAGTAGTTTTTTTGGCATTCCCTTTTCCATACCTATCATTTCAAAGATGGTCAGACAGTGAAGCATCACTGTCTCACTTTCCTTGAGTTAAACGAAATCAGATTTCAGTCTTGTTATTATTTTTGCCTTTCTCTAGAAGACATGAAAGATTTTCACAACTTGCTTTGGAGACTGACGTTTCTTCCGCCCTAGTTTTCCGTTCTTGAAACATTACGAGCATGTGCCCTGCTGGCATTTGTTTGTAACACTGGCCTCCCCTCGTAAGTTTGTTTAGTCTTGAGATGGGACTGAGGAGTGCTAATTTCTTCTGTTTTCTTGATGGTTTGATTAATGAGCAACTGTTTAGGTCTCTAGAAGGGAAATCCCTCTAAAACAGATCTTATCAGGGAACAAAGCTTGGGCTGTCGTTAACTCCCAGCAAGTTCCCTGAGACTTGGCTGACACCCTTACATTCCAAAACTCTTTAAGAAATTTGCTGCCTCTTCTCCTGCAGAGTAATCACCTGTTTAGGAGACCCCTCACAAGAACCAGATTAAAAGAAGCAACAGACAGGCATTTATTTATTAGAGAAACTGGAAGACACAGGAAAAGAGGTGCCAATATGAAAGTAAGTTTAGAAAATATGAAAAAAAGGGAAAGAAATATATGTTCTGTTGACCCTCTGTTAAAAGTAGAAATGGATTGACTCAACACCCTCCCTTGTTCCAGAATAATAGGATTTGTCTCTGTAGGAGTTCGCTGAGAAAGCAGAGGTCAATACAGCACAACTGGGCACAGCCTAGGGACGTGAAGGCTCAGTGCACAGCACTTTTCAAGCTGAACTTCAGAACTTCAGGAGACTCTAAAAAGTGAGGATTCTTATTTTGCCTCATAAAACACAAATTATATTCCAGATTGCTGTGTTTTTGTTGAAGGTTTTGGGAAGAACTGTTGGACATGCAAAAGACGTGACAAAATGTGACTTGAGAGGAAAGAGGGAAGGTTTATAAATACATGTATGTGTAATCTGCATCGGGAGAGGAAATATTCCTGCAGTGCACATCAAGGCCAGCTGTTTGCATCTTTCAAACCTATTAGACTGTCTCTATTTTCAATTTTCTAGCTTGAAGAGAAGGGGCAAGATATCATCATGTTTTTATTTATAATTTATTTCATTAGGAACCAGTTTTCTGTTTCTTTTTAAGTGATTTAGTGTTCAAATGACAGCAAAGATTCCAAGTGCAGTCTTGAAGAGAAAAGAACTATCAGTTGTCATTGGCTTCATTCTTCCTGCTACACAGAAGTTTAACTAATGAATACAGTTCTCCTGTGCTTGGAATAACAAATTCAACATGAGAAAATTGCTCAGGGAACTTACAAGCCAGAGTTATTATGTACAAGGCAGAAGACTAACAGGAATCTAAATGAAGATGGTAATTATTAAATGATCCCTTCTTTGAGGATTTACATTGGAAAGCCTTAGCTGGCTTAGATATTTGAACCAAGCCCCTTTAGCATAAAACTCTCTGGTGAGTGTGAGGAACCTGCCACTTTACTGTGGAGTCCCTTGAGAGAAGGTAGCATGTAAAGGCAAGGGCTTTTTTCAAATATTACTGAAGTAAGTTTCATAACAGACCTGAAGAGGTAGCAACGTTATTGTTCCCACTTGACAGATTTGGAACCTAAACCACTAAGAAATGATGTAATTTCTGTGAGATCAGACTGCAAGCAATAGCCCTTGCCATCTTCCCTTAGAGCCTTAGCAAACAACTTTTTCCCCACAATTATTCTTCAAGGCAAGATGATATTATCCCCCACTTTATAGCTGGAGAACTTATGCCCAAAAGATTTAGCAGCTTGCTGGAGATTGTACAAAAAGTCTTTGACAGGTCTGGAAACTGAAACGAGATCTTCTGAGCCTCAGTCTGATACCTTAAACACATGCCCATCCAGGTTCCTCTCCTTTTGTCTGTTATTTAAACCAATTTTACCGGATTTGACTTTAAAATATTGACATACAGAACATAGTCCTCTCCTTGCATTCATTTTAAGGTAATAAGCACTAGCAAATGTGGCTGGTTGGAAAGCAGCAGCAGTGGCTGTGGCAGCCCACAGCACAGATGTGCACCACAGAAGCAGAATTGCAGCAGTTTTGGAAAAGAGGTGCATCCCACACCACGCGATTCCTTGCCTAATGCAAAGAGAATCAAAGCTACATACCAAAGGCACTATACACTGGTTCTCTGATAAGACATGCCTGATGGCTGCTTCAAAGATGAAAAGGATATTTGATGTTAAAGAGAGTCTCTGTTACACATCTTGTGAATGGCATCCCACCAAAAAAACACTCAAAACCCCAAAATGAAAACAAAAAAACCTAAACATCACAACAAATCCATGATGCTGGAAGAAACATACTCTCATTCCTTCTCTCCCACGTGAACTAAAAGGCCCTCTGGGAAGTTGCCTTCAAACCCCAGTCAACCAACGTATAAAATCATAAAGATATCTTAATTGAAAAAATAAATGACTCACAGCAAGTCTGGGCTATCTCAACCCAAACAATAAAGCAGCTCAGTTTATTTAGGCAAGATGGATTAGTGGAGAAAATAGTTATCAAACCACAAAATAACTAACCAGGGACATCCCTGCTAAGAGATTTACTTTCCTAACACAATGGCCCAGATTGTTTGTTCTGGTCTTCATGCTCACAGGCAGAGCAAAGGAGGGTGTGCAAAATTAGGATAAGGCACTTAAATTCCTCTGTAATTCGGATGCCAGTTATGCAGTCCTTCATGTATTGTCAGGGAGCTTTCTATGTGTATTCTCTGGGCCATCACAGCAACCAGGATGATCAAGGAGTAGAAATTCTCTGGCCATGCTACCTTCTTTCCTGGTCACATTCGTGGTACTGTAGCAGTGATGAAAAACATCTGTTAAGGTTGTTTCCCTAAGATCAGAAAAGATCCATTTAACCATGGTTGAGCTGTGGATCTGGATGAGTAAACAGTGTTTGTGCAACTCTTTAAGAAACTTTCAAAAGCAGTGATTATTTTTTTGTTATCTTAAAAACTGGGGGGAAAAAAAGCAATGAGAGGTGGGTATGAGTGGATATAATCAGAAGTCCTGACTTGTTGATATCTCATGATATTTTTCTAGACAGCAACTTCAGAAGCTTTCTGAGATGAGTGAATAGCTATTCTCTGAAAAAAAATGCAGTCCCTGGAGGGTCGTTTTTGGAGCTCTTTCTATTCTTGTAAGGTTTGACATCTGGAATTTGGTGGCCAGCATTCCTTACCAATAAATTAAATACAGCTAATTTTATGAAATGCTGTGGAATTATCATTCCTATTTACTGAACAGTCTCAATTAAATACCCTGAGTAATAAATGAAAACCTGGGGAAAACTATATAATTTAAATAGAGCCCATACTGCAATCTGTGGTAAATCCACATCAAATCATAATCTAACTTTTAGATTCATTACCAGTTCATCATGCAAACAAAAAAAACATACAAAGATAGCTGCCCTTCTACTGCACTTCACAAAAAATGTGATGGAAAGCATAGGGAAGAATTATGCTTACAAAACTACTCCACATTATCCACATAAGTGACTAATATAAGCATCCATAAAAATGAAGGTCAGAAGAGAAGTGTTTCCCAGAGTAATTTGTCTGACATGACCTGACCCTGGTACAACAGATGACTACTCAGTGTGCTGCATCATGTAAAATTCAACTAACTCCCAAAAGAGAAAAGGGGAAAAACAAATAAAAACAATATGAGGAAGCAATTGATATTATCATTCCCCCATTGTTCTCTACCCTATAAGCCAAAATAACTCGAAGGACACTATGAAATCCCCTGATAAAATATCAAGGACACATAAGCCTCCAAAAAGCTTTTTTGCTAAAGAAGCTAAAAACTAGAAGACATCAAGACTACCACACAGTTTATTTTCCCAGGGACATTTTTGGCACTTAAGAAATTTTCTTTGGTGGTAAGCTCCACACACAGGCCATGTCAAAAATGTACAGACTGGAAGCAGTTCCACTCAGCCCAGCTGGGCTCCAAACCTGTGTCAGGATGAGATTTGTGCACAAATATTTCTTCTTTGCCCATGACTTGCTTCCCCTAGGGGAAAAAAATCCCAGACATGTGGGAGGGAGCTGCAGAGCTGGGGCTGGACCTCCAGCAGTAGACAGGACCACAGGGCACTATGGCACACATACCTACCTCATGCTCTGGGAGAGGCACCAGCCTCTCAAAGACATTCTCAGTTGACAACAACAGATGATTAGAGAGTTGGGGTTGTTCTGCCTAGAGAAGAAAAGGCTCCAGGGAGACCTTAGAGCAGCCTTCCAGTACCTGAAGGGGCTACAGGAAAGCCAGGGAGGGACTTTTTACAAGGCTGTGTAAGAAATAGGAGAAGGGGAAGCAGTTTCAAACTGGACAAGGGTAGATTTAGATTAGACATTAGGAAGAAATTCTTCACTATGAGGATGGTGAGACATTGGCACAGGTTGCCCAGAGAAGTTGTGGCTGCCCCATCCCTGGAAGTGTTCAAGGCCAGGTTGGACAGGGCTTGGAGCAACCTGGTCTAGTGGGAGCTGTCCTGGCCCATACAGGGGGTTTGGAACTTACATGATCCTTAAGGTACCTTACAACCCAAACCATCCAATGGTTCTGTCTCACTAGAGCACCTCTTTTGGTGCACAGTTTGCCCTGAAAAATAAGCTTTGAATGAAACAGGGTACACTTTACCATCTCTAAAGAGAAAGTTAAACAACATCCCAAGAAGCTGAGAGACAGCCAAAACTGAACCTTAAATGGGCATGTGTGATGCCCTCAGCGTAGCGAAGAGCACGGATGCATTATAGCCAAAACCACAGAGCCCGTGCGCTGCCAGGGCAAGAAGGATTTCTGACAAGATTTATCATTTCTCTGTTGTGACCTAGCCCTGAAGGCATTTCATTTTAATACAAAGTAAGCACTTGTGATGATTAAGAGAAATGTACAGTTGGATCACTTTGTTGTTCGGTGGCCAGTCATAACATAAAATCTGCTGGTTAGTGCAGAAATACCGTGTTCCAGCCTATGTGTGGTTACCGTCTGCTCCAGCATCTGGGTCGATGCAGCCAGCTCTTTGACACAGACCGACGGTGCTATTTTATGCCTTTGTTAGCTCCCCTCCCAGCTACCCTCCTGCCGCTGCCACCAACACACCAACATGGTGCATTTCTCTCCATAGAAAAAGTTCATGTGCCTGAGGGAAATGCAAGAGTTTATGAAAAATGTTCACACCAGCAACTCTTGCTGGTTAAAGTAATCGCCCAGAGCACACCCCTGCTCCTGAGGGTCTGGCTCAGCAGCTAAGGGAGGCCCTAACGCACTGTGGGGTGGCTGTAGTCACCTGGCTGTTCCAGGCCTGTCTCTGGCCCCAGTTCCCTGCCCCTGAGCCAATGCCCTGGCCTCAACCTGTCCCCAGGGAAGTGCCTGATGCCCTGGGGTGGTGGGGCAGGCTGGGCTGCCAGGCCTTGCCCTGACAGTCCCCTGTGGGGAGCCCCTATGTCCTCAGGGAGCCCTGTCCTCTGCCAGTGGTGCTCCCTGTGCAATATTTTCTGACTTTTATACCTAGACTGCAGCCTAGGAAACGCGTTTTGGGAGTCGTTAGAATGCAAAGCACTCTCCTCGGATATACGTGGAGAGCCTCACAGGCTGGCCAGCAAACAGGCATGGGGTAAACTAAGAACAGCTCTCAGAGAGGCTATGGAGCACCAAGCCGCACACTTGGCCAGCATTTTTAACAAGCTGCGTGTGGTACAAAGCACACACGGTGCCTGTAAACAATCTGTGGCCAAACAGAGCAACTGCTTGGCTCCAGCATGCACAGGTTTGCTTGCACTCACCAGCAGTGCAGCTCCCCTCTGACCACCAGCACTGCAGAGGTGAGGGGCACGGGAGAGGAAATGGCCTCTTTGGGGTGAGAGCCTCTTCTCTCCCACCCAGACCCTCCCCAGTCTGGACATAAAATCCTTGTTCTGGCTGTCTCCCACTTTCTTCCCAAATCTGCTGCCCTTCTGAGGCTGGTGTCCTTACCTGTATGCATCTGTGCTGTTTGTTTATCCCACCCCCTGAGGAAGCAAGCCACATGACCTACAGTCCAGACATTTGATTTACATAAGCATCCAGAAAGGCGTCTGGAAAGCTGGCACGTTCATTCTCTCAAGAGCAAGCTCCTAGGCAAAAGAAAGGCAATGTTGCCGAGCTCCAGCCTGTGGCATTGCAGCGTGCTGCCTAATGAAAACTAGGGAACAGGGAGTCCCAGCAAACACTGCTCCTCACATTGTCCTCTGCTCCGTCCTCCACTCGAACAGCATGCCCAAAGCCACTTGCCTATTAACACTGCTCTAAGCAGTGCCAACATGACACTTTTTGAGACCAAGGCAGTTGGCAGACTTATTTCACAACCTAATAATGGCACGTAAATGGTTCCTCTGGCTGTTTCCATTTGTGATGCAGTTGGCAAGAAAAACCTGCACAGCACTTACACAGAGAAGAGGATGATAAAAGAAAGTATTTCCCCTCAGCAATGTAATTAACACGTTATTGTATTCAGAGTTATCGATTACATTTGCATATGTGCAAACATATATATATATATATGTGTGTATATATATATAAAAGACTTGGGAGTGTATAGGTAGAGGAGAGGGGGAAAAGGAGAGATTTGAGATGTACTTAAAAGTAAATTTTAACATTTCCGAAAATTCAAGCTGAAAAAACAATATAAGGGATTCCTACTGCTCACAGTTGACAAATGGATTTTTTAGATGGGATGAATGGTCTGCTTACCTATTCACTGTCTGCACAGCCGCCAGGAAAAACAGAGACTTCAGATTCTGCTATGATAACCTCAACAAGATTCATGTGCTTTCCTCCTGCTTTTCCTTTTCTGTTTGTCTTTTTTTTTAACTACTTTTTCATTACCATTACTCTAACCTTCCTGTGCCCGGTTTGGATTCCCACTCTGCTATTCTTCCTCTGTTTCCCCTACTAGCACCTTCAATGTAGACACACACTTGTTTATCTGTTGCCATTTTCAAATTGAAATCAGGAGAGCTGGGTTTGGTTTCCCTGAAAGACAGGTGCCTCTGTAAGTACATAATTAATTTCCCCTGAGATATTTCAGTCCTTCATTATGCTCCTGCCTCCTGTTGTCATGTGTTAACAGATATTTCTGGGTATAACTGAAGACTCCTCCAATGCCTGATAATGTAATACAAAAAGACAACTTGTTGGGTATTGTGTGTACTGTTCCTTGGCTGCTCTGTGGCTGGGCAAAGGTGCTATGGTGCTACCCATGTACCCACTCAAATGAGAAGTATTTTGGATAGATCACATATACGCCTAATGATTTTCCTGGCCGGTGAAATGATTTAAGCACTATGTAACACCTTGTTTCAATGAAACAGGAACTAACACTTTGAGATGGTGACAGATGATAACCTTTTACATGTAAATCTATACTTTAAATCCTCCCAAACTGGTATGTTTTTACCCCACTTCCCTCCTGGGAAGAGTTTATTCTCAGCAAAAATTAGGTTTTCTTATTGAAAAACAAAGGACATTTGGAAAATGTTGGGTAACTACTAATTTATACTTTAGAATCACCTAGCCAGTGTAGGTGTTGATGGTGCCCAGGAGTGAAGAGGTATGTGTTAATATCACTGAACTTGCAAGAATCTGCAGTTATTTTTGCAAGCAGGAGAGGAGTTCAGATTTAGGAAGACAGGCAGACCCAGTGCGATGGTATGGGCAGCATGGTGCTCTGGTAGGCACTTTGCTGACATACATCATGACATGGCAGTACCAAGGAAGTTCCTTTTTTTTTTTTTTTCCCCCTAAGTGTGTTTCAATAAACAGTAGGGCTTCAGTTCTCCTCTGACACTGTCAGAAACAGATTTATTCTTCCTTCTCATTCTTGGAAGCCAAGTTAACCCAGACAGCCTGAATAGATTTCCAGGTTCACTAATGACCTCACAGGAATTGAATAACGAAATCATATCTGCCTCCTTACTGAATACAGACAGCCCAAGCTTACACAGATCTAATTATTGCATTTCTTGAAGATAAATTGCAGCCTTGAAGGCGTCTTGCAATCAGTTATCAGGCACAACTCCATGGGCACCAGCTTTAATTTTTCTCCAGTACAGTGATGTACTGCCAATATTTAACAAGGGGCTCCCACTAAAAATTTCCCTATTAATCTGTTCTATACTCTTGTGTCCCTGAGGCACATATTCTTGCAGGGAAAGAAAATAGTAATGAAGAAAATCTATTCATTTATTTTTACATTACTGTTTAAACATTTTTTGAGAATCACAGCCAAAGAGAAAAATAAAACCACTTGGCAAACAAACCCCTATTATATGTACTTTTGCAGGAAATGTTTATACTTCACTTCATTCCTGTAAGAAAAAAAAAAAAGTTGGAGCACTTATAAAGTGGTGTTTGACTTGTAATACTGGAGTTAGTAGCAGCAAAGATGTGGAGTTACCTGTGTGTGGAAATGTGACAAACTCGGGAAATGTGTCCTTTAAAAAGAGAAGGGATAAAACTGGTATTCTCAAGTATAACAAGAACAACAATTAGCTGAGTTAAGGGGAAGAGATTCTTCTTGAAATGAAATGATCACCACCTTACTGCATTGACCATTTGTGTCCATTCCAGTGCAGTGGAGGCACAGGCAACTAAGAAAGAATAAAAGTCACAGGATCACTCCGTGTTTTTAGACAAAAATAATTCTGCTTTTGATTTTGTACAAGGACTGCTCACTAGAAAATATAGTTACAAGAGGATGAAAAGAAATACTCAGATTTAACAAGTACCTAAGGTGTGCCACAGTTCCACTAGAGGCAGAAATCATCCCAATATTCCTTGCAATTTGGCTGCAAAACCTTAACAAGACTCTCAAGAAACACCAGGGATTTGCTCCAGTGATGTTCACTTTTTCCCTTTTTTCATCCAAATATGATTGTGTTTTTAAATTGGCTAATCTTTTACTTGTATTTGCCTTAACAAGTAACCAGAGATATGTTTTTAAGTTTTTATAGATTAAGTCCAAATGTAAAACAATTGCTACTTTATTTTTATTGTTTGTATAGCTGGGAGGAGTGTTAATGTCCTTATATGGATTAAAAGGGGAAATAATATTTAATTCTTTTTTGCTTTAAAACACAAAGGTTTTCTTACTCTGAAGTGAAAAAATGTGTTTCACTTGAAAGTTCAGAGCTTGCATGAAGTTTTCTATTATTACTCAAGTCTTACTTGATTTTTTAAAAGAACTGATGTGAAAAATATTAGGGTGACGTGACTACTCATCCTGATAATGAGCCCTGCTTCCCCACCTTGATAATTAACAAGTAGCCACGCGTTATTAAGCAGACCAAATATTTCAATAAAGGATCCTGCTGAGTTGTCTCTGTTCTGAAACTAATTTCACTTGAAAATTGAAATAATGAGGTTCCCCATAACTGATAAGCAGGTCAATCAAACCCACTGCACTGGATCCATAAACCATGAGCAGAGTTTTCCTGACAGAGCCAATAGAGGGGCCTTTTCCTCTCTCCTGCTGACTAGTTGTGGTTCCCATGATTCAAGTAAATCTCTGTAGACCTGCCTGCAAGGAAAACAGTTTGAAGTTGAGACATCAGTTAAAAGGGAATTTGAGGGAGCTGCAAAAACAATGCCCTGGTGACTCTGCTGAACAATGTGTACAGACAGCTGAAAACCAAACACCCAAGCAAGTAATTAGCAAGGCCAAATCACTTCCAATTAGGCATCCGAACAGCAATCCTATGTGGTTTCAGAGGGCCAGGCCATTTGAAAGATGATGATCACCTCTATAAATATACAGAAGCACCTACACAGAGGAAAGGTTTTCCCATGTTGGAGAATGTAGGAAGAGCAGCCTATGATAGCACAGGATCACATGCAGCTCTCTGCAGCAGGCAGTACATCTCTTCTAGTGCTACAGGAACATTTACAAACACTTAAGAGTGCATATATCCTGATTCTGTCTGGGAATACTAAGAGTAAGATTTAGTGTGTGAGAGAAAAAGTCATGCTGAAGTAAATGGGATTAACCAGTATTTCTTCTTAGCAAAACCATAACTAAGACTGAGTTGGCACTTCCGTATGACTGTTCAAACACTGTAGTAAATAGGCTTTAAAAATGTTTGGACTAGATAGAGTGGTAACTGCAGCGCTTTTGGGATCAAAGAAAGATCAGAACTTTAGAAGTTCAAGTCAGTCAATGAGCCAAAGCAGTGACCCTTGCCTCTGTCTCTCCTCTATTAAGTAGGAAATGTTGGATACTGCTGAAGTAACGATGTCTAACTGAAAAATCCTACACATGGTATCACAGACAAACTGTCAAGTCTTCCCATGCTTTTCAAACGGCAAACAAACAAAAAAACAGGTTCAAATAAAAGAAGATTCCAGATTTAACAAAAACTTCCAATGCCCTTTACAGCAGAGACAGCAGAGGTATCAGTCTCTTCCATACTATTATTATTGCTTTAGAGCTACCAGTCTGGAAAACAAAGCTCAATGAAATTAACAGAAATACAGTTTAACATATGTGCAGACTTTTCTAAGTTTTACTCTGTATTCAGTTAGACTTAAGACTAATGTGTTCATCTGAGAAAAAAAAAAAGGCACATTCAGTCTTTGTACACAGTGTATTAGATTTTAACTGATTTATTTTTCTGCTGTGTGGACTTGAAGGAAATCACTGCTGTGGTGTTTCATAGATTATGCAGAGTTCAAGATGAAATATTTGTTATGAAAGAAACTATTTGTTATAGTTGCAAATCTTTATAAGCCACATCGGTGAAAAGCAAATTCAATACTACTGGAAACATTCCTGTCATACACCAAGGAGCTGGAACACAAAGATACTCACACTAACACACGAGTCTTGTACCACATACCTTCAGCACCCAAAACTTTTACTTGTCTAACACATATCATTAATGGAACTGTTTTTTTTACTGGGTGGGATTCCAGTGAGTTCAAATAAGCCATGAAAAAAACAAACATTATGGGAAGGCTTCCAGTTCCACTAAGAGTATGGATTGTTTAAGTCTTCCCTTTCAGATCTCTAACTAACCTATTTGCTTAACAACCAAACCCCAAACCGCAGCCTGTTTGTAGTCTCAAAATATTTGAGGCACTTTTTTCCAAAAATTATTAGGACTATTGTTAGTAATGAACAATAACAGAGAGTGCACGTATAGCAAGGATGCTGGAAAGAGCTTCTTTATCTAATGTGTGTGCTTGGTTTTTTGCCACAAAGAGGACACCAGCATTTTTGGTTTCTGTGTGCCAGTACCGAGGGCTGTATTGAATCTGTTTTATTGCACAGACAGGAAACTCCTTATAATCCTAATACCTGTACAGTCTAGCACCTGCTATTTTAATTATATAAGTACTTTTATTAAGTGTTCATATATATACTGACCTGGGAATGACACAATTTTTCATAGCACTCTTGAGTGTGTCAGGTATGGGGCAGTTCTGCTCCCCATGAAGTCGGCTGCTGTTGCTGACTTCTACATGGGCCAGTCCTTAGAATCTTTGAAGATCCCCTCCTGGATTCCCAGGGAGCTTGCCCCAGACATGTCTCCACTTTGTGACATTCACAAGGCACTTCAGTGTCTACAAGCTATTTCTAGGAATTGCTGCATGTGAGGAAAAAGTTATTCTATACATCCATTTCAGACTTCCAAAATGCCTCTCAAGTGCTTATTGGGGTGTGCATGTGCTTGTGTAATCTTCCTACCTCTCATTTTCATTTTGAGAGAAGGTCTATACAGATTCCTAGACACACACCCCAAAACCCCATACCCTCCTCCCAAAAAATATCTTAAAGATTTTCTTATGGAATAAACATATAAAAGGCAGGGTTTTTCTTTAACAGTTATTCAGAGTTTGCTAAAGGGGAAGTATATGGTGTATCCACTTATATAACTTTCCTGTCCGATGAGCCAAACAGAAATTTTCCTATCAACATAATGCCTTATAAAGACTTCTCCTGACCTTTTATTGATGACACAATTAAAAAGGTATATTTAAGCTTAGCAAGACTACTCTCAGAAATGGAGAAGTCCCAGTGTCTGTGAATTCACTGGCATGGCTGCAAAACTGCAGGAATATCTCTGTGCTTCCCAGAGACCAAATGTACCTTTCCTTTGAGGATTGTAATCAAAACTGAAACTATCTGACTTTTGGTGAAAGATGAACATGTAGAGAAGTGGAACAGGCATAAAGGGCAGTGCTTTTGCATAGAGGGAATAAGGAGGTTGTGGGATATGTGTGGAGAACATTCACAATAAAGCACTCTCAACTTTGTATTTGAGTACTTATACATATAACTGATCTACTTTGTGTGACGTCTAACATGAAAATGAACAGCGAAAAAAGACTCAAACTTATTTGTGATTGTCATTTTAGATCACAAGCCAGAGTATCAAGTAGAAGGATCGTATTTCAGTACTTCAGAATGATGTTTCTGACTTCGCCTTCTTCAGGAACAGGTTATCACAGCTCTGCTCAGTTACACACACTGACATCCCCGGTGTTTGCACACACATGCACTGCTGCCCCTCTGAGTGTAATGGCAAAAGGCAGGCTTAGCTGCTTCATTCTGTAAGGTAATTTAGCTGCATTCATTATTTTGATGTACTGCTTCAAGTCGTGAAAAGCTCATGACCACTAACTACCTCAGAAAGAAATCTGTGAAGTCAAAGGAACTTCAGCACTTGAGCCAAGCAATCAAAATATTAAAACTCTGCACTATTTAAAAAAAACCAAAAAGTACTTTTTAGTGTAGCAGTAGGTATTGAAAAAAAAACGAAAAAACCCCAAACAAGAAATAAAGCTGGTATGTCCTTTTCCAGAGATTCATATAATTTCAACTTTCACAATTTTTTAAATTCCTCTGTTACTTGTGACATGATATTTGCCTGAAATCAGAGCCACCTTAAATCATATCTAAGTTAACACTTGAACTTCACACAAAGCATAACACTTGAGTATATGGAAAAGATTTCCTCATCTTTACTTAATTCTGGCCAGCCAGTGATGTTTTCTTCCAGAATGAAAATGTCTAATCTGTCAAAGAGTCATCCAGTTGCATTATAAATGTTTTCTTAAATGGCAGTTCTGTCTTTTTCTTGCTACTTTGCAAACCACAAATATTTGTGATGTGTTTCAGAAGCTTCATTTTTCAGTCAGGCTCTCCTATAGTCTTTAAATGTAACCTTGGCATTTTCTTTTCAAACATTAGACCATTACCGGCAGATACTGGAGTAAAGTCTCATGGCCATCCTGGCATTCATTCCAGATAAAGAACTGACAGACTGATTAATCAAGCCTAAATCTTATGCAGACTGCAGAAAACAGTGGCGCTGTAGCTGGCACAAATGGACAACAGTCGCGGGAGAGAATCTCTCCGAGATGCGGTACATCATGCAACACGAGGGGATCTGAGACACAAATGGCAGGGGAAAGCTTATACTAACACTTTCTTGACCTCAAGCAGATAAAAAAAGTCCTTGAGACTTTCATAGCAGTGTTTGAACTCACCTTATAAAGCAAACTCCTTTGTAGCATCCTGAGGCAGCAGGAACTGAGCCTGGAAATTGACACACACATTCACAGGAGCTTTTCCAGAGTGCAGAAAAATGGTAATAAATTAAAGATGCAACATTGTTTTAAAAGAGAGAGTCTGAGCTGACAAAGCACAGCGCTTTTATCCTAGGCTTCGCCTACAGTCACTTGGCACACCACTTATGTGAGGCAGCACAACATTTCATTAAAAGTAAATGATACACTTGTTCAACACAGAGCTCGCATAAAAGAGAAAGGAGAGTGAACCACAACTGCCACTCTCTGTGCCTGGATGTGCTAATTACTTATATATTCTTTTGTAGAACCTGTCATCCTCAGCATACAAACAGAACACTTAACTGGCTTGATTTGTTGAAACAGTGTAGCGCTAGAAGGGCATCACACAAATACAGAGTAAGTAGCTCTCCTAAACTTAGTATGTCCTGAAAGAGAGTATTAAACTGCCGATTGCCAATTCCCAGCTGAACCATGAACCATTTCTCACTTAAGCTGCCCAAGTTCAGTTCCATTTCTTGCTGTTTCAGTGCAGCAGGAAAGAAACGTAATTTCAGAAGACAGAAACAAATTCAGGGTTGAGGAAAGAAAGTATTCAGTATCATGCTCTGCCTCTCTATGTATTCACTAAGATTCATTGTTCCAAATACAGTCCAAAAAATAAACAACTCTTCTTGCTTTCTGCCTTTTGTGCAGTGGAAGATCTCGCTTCCACGTGTTCCTATACCACAGTCAACTGGGAAAAGTTGTAGGTTATTTTGTTTGGGGTTTACTATGGGACAAAACCTGCATTCCAGAAAAAGTGTTTTAGAAACAGAGACATAGCAAACCCTGTTACAGTCTCTGCCTGTTGCAAGAAGGTTCCAAAAGATGAATGAAAACTTCCACTCAGTGCCTAGGAGGTAAGAACACCTTTCTTCCTTGTTTTTGGCAAACTGCCTCTTCCAACCTGACTTTCTGTTTCAAGCATGAGAACTACAGACCCCTCCTGAGCTGCAAGCTCCCACAGCAAGCATGTTCTCTCCAGCTCACTGATAACATGGTGTCTGTAGAGTCAAAAGGCAAGTGCTCTGCATGCTCAGGCATTCCACTGGATGTTTACTGAGCATGTTGAAAACAGTTCCACAGAGGGAACTCTCTTCCTGTTGTGCAGATATAATCCTCTTCTTTTTCTCTTCGTTTCAGTATAGCTTTACTTCTCCAACCCCCAAGCCCCTTTTCATGACTAAGAACACTTCTCTGATCCTCAGCAAGCTCTGTCATTACCAAATCAATCTTCCTAATCTTTGACTTTCCAGTCAAAACTATTCAGTTTTGCAGTAGCTGATCATAATGGGGTGTTTGGTGTTTGGTATTATATTCTTTTGACCTTTCCTAGGTCACCTTAGTCTTATTAGAAATTCTGAAGAAATATGGTATTTCATACCTTTTTAGACAGCTTTATTTCAAGTTCTGGACAATGACTCATGCATCTGTAATTTCTTTGAGCATTTAGAACTCATTAATAAATTAATTAAATATTTAAAAAGTCCAATAAACTAATGCTGTACATGCTGTCGCTTTATTAAAAAAACAAAAGCAAAACCAAAAACAAACCCATGACAAAAAATATTCATTCTTCAAATAAGATTTTAGAAGTTTTAAGAGCACGTAAGAAGTGCAGCATTCCTAACTGCAAGAAGAGTAACTTTAGTTTTATCTCTTCATTCCTTCCAAAGTAAATTAAGTTAGAATTTAATTTTAAAATCTGGGATGTTGCCAAACATTGGTGCCCATTCATTTTGCTGAACTTCCTTTTACGCAGTGTATTCTTTCAGTGGTGACTATGTCAACAGATTTCTGTTGTTCTTATTTTATGCAACAGGAAGCCTTTTTTTTTCTCTTTTGCATTGTATTTTGGAGGTTTCAGTGTTGTAAGTGCAGTTTCAATATTCAATGTGGTAAGCAAATAACAAAGGAGAGATGCTAACATTTCAAATACTGCACATACGGTACAAGAAGATAAAAACGCTATCACAGCTTGCAATGCTTGGTGGACTAAGAGTAATGACTACAATAACAAAAGATTGATTTAATTTATAAATAGCATTGAAATCTGAGGCATATACTACTGGTCAAAAGTCATTTCAGGGGGTTAGTGGTTTAAATGCATTAGCAGAATACTTACTGTTGGTTGTTTTCTTTATAATATTTACTGTTCAGTACAGCTAATGCAAAACACTGCTAGAGTCGCAGTGGGGGATTTGGCAGCTAGAGAAACTTGGAAAGTCTAGCAATTACAGTTTAGGAATGTGCCATGCACACACACAAAAAAATGCTATTGTGTATATACAAACAGCAGCATGAACACAATCAAGAATTACTATTCCATCACCCCCATCTACTCTGAGGCAAAGTTTTAATTTTCTTAAGTGAACAGCACTCAATAGAGTCAGATATTCTAATTCTGCTATTACGTTAGTTTTTCCAGCAGTTAACAAACATGAAAGGGAACTATTTTCCTTTCATTTCCCAGATGAATTGATTTTCCATACACCCAGTTCTGCTATTCACACTGACTTTTTTTTTTTTTTTTATCAGTTGAAGGCCATCCTCACGCAAAATTTGAGTATCAGTGCAGGTAATGTTTCAGACATCATTTAGGAATTTCCAAGCCAAGTCATGCTATGCTAGCAAGGCTTGAGCACATGGAACTTCTGATATTTAGCATCCTTATAAGAAGGTAAGTGTACAAAAGAAGGAGGTGAAAAATGAGAAGGAAGCACCTGTTTTACCTAACTTATTGTTTGTTGGGCATAAAGTTTGAATCTCCTTCACAATTTCTTTAGTGTACAGTTTTTTTCAGGGAAAGATACTCCACAGACCAATGACAGCATGAATGAAATTAAAAAAGTTATTTTCCCAGCAGGGAGTGGAAGAACATTATCCAAGAAAGATACTGTCTGTTGAGGGATGACATTGACAGTGATGGATAGAACCCTGAGGGCTAAAAATAGGCACCAGCCCAGAAAAGCATGTAGTATTCCTAGCACATTTTGGAAAAAAATCAAAGAAACAAAAAAACCCAAAAAACAACAAACCCAACAAACAAATAAATAAATCCGAACAAACCCAACAACAACAACAATATCAAAACAAAACCCAAACCAGATACTAGTGCTGTGAAGGCATAAGCATTTGAAGGACTACACATTTGCTGTCAGCCTCATGAACTCAATGCTCCACAGATATTTAATGCACCACAGGACTGAACTCCAACAAGGGTGTTTGCTCTCCTGCTCCATGCCACATCTGTACCTTCTAAGTGATGAGAATCTGTTCACTATCAACTCTGTGGTAATGCCAAAACCTTGTGCTCCAAGGAAAACATGAGCAATTCGGAATGACCAAGGACAGTGGTAACAGCTGGAGAGACTGTGGTTGTCCTGTGCTTTAACCTCTGAATGTTTTTTTTTTTTGCCATATCTATACTGAAGTTGGATTAAAGTACAGACTCAAACTGCACAGTCATCCTTTTTGGGTATTACTTTTATATTAAGAAGTGTAGTAGCTGAAAAGAGGAAAATTAGTCTAAAAGGCACTTAAATATTAACCAGCAGCACACTTTTCAAAGCAAATGATTGAGTCAATAAAGTTCATACGTAGCCAATAGAAAGTAAATAGGTTCCCTCTAGAAAGGGATTTAATAAGCAAGGTCATTCGTCTGTGGCAATCTACTAGGAGCAAATTAAACCTGGTAACTTTGACAAGATACAAAATAACACCTGTATTGCATTATATGGCAGGACCATTTCCCCTTTGCCAGCTGGTAACAGAGTGCAGGATTTGTAGGTTGGTTTCTTACTCGAGAAGTCAGGGCTGCGGAGAATCCTACAGTTAGTTAATATATTTATTCAATACACAGCCCATCTCTTTACCTGACCTGGAAGTTGTGAGATCACACAAAGCCAGTGTTCTTCCACAAAAAAGTCATCCTACTGGCAGCACTGAGAACCCAGTTTCTTTTGGATATCATGTATCATTCACATTTCCCTGAGCTTTAACACTTGGAAATTTCCTGATAAAAAATTGCTTACCCTTCAGTGACTGCATTGGTCTTAGAGGGACCCTCCTATTAACCCCATTCTGTGACACAGACAAAGCCCATCCAGATAAAGGAAAGAATGTTTATATGTGGAACAATTTGTCTAAATAGCCTCAAAAGTTGCTGTTCCCTTTTCTCACGCAGAGCTTTATCCCAAGTGCACAAGTATTGATGATTCACAGGATTTTGCATAGTAACTTTGCCACACTCAAAGATGTGAGCAGTGGTAAGAAACACCAGACCAATTGTAATTCTTCCTGGAAATATACCCTTCACACATTCATAGTAGTCATTGATCAAAGGATCACAAAGTCTTATAAGGGAAAACAAAACAAAACAGCTTTTTGCCCTTTTTATTTTTTTTCCCAGTCAGAACACTATGCCTTATTTCAAGTTTTAGTTGTATCCTGAGCTTTTCAGCCAAGTTTTGTACCCACTACACGGAGCAAGGACCAACCCTTTAACTGCAGGAGGCAAGGTACATTATCTAACAGAATAAATAAGTTGTCCCTTCTCAAGGAAGGTGGTGGATGAGCCTGTTCTTGCTCGTGATAAAGTAAGCACAACACACTGATTGGTCTCTGAACAACTGCTTTGGCTGAGAAAGATAGAGAGGATCAAGTAATGTTTTAGATCAAGCTTTCAGACACTTTGAAAAGCTACAGGAGGGTTTATTCATTCAGAGAAATCTGTGGTTATTCAAGTAACTGAAAGCATTTAAGGAAGAAATGGCATGCAAAAGAGAAACATCAATTGGGCTGATCATAGCACTATAGATTCTTGTAAAAAACAAACATATTTATACATAGCTGTTCCTCTGAAGCATTTTAAGGCACCATTTCTTTCTTCCTTATCAGTGTAACTGGTATCTTCATTCAACTTCAACCAGCTGTTATGTGAATTTGTAATAATTTCGTTCCTTTTGGGGGAAGGCTTAGTCTTTTGAACTCAAGGAACAATTACTATTGCAAAGCAGTTTTCCTTTTCCAAAGGGACTGCTTTGGGGTCACTGCTGCTTCCAGCCTCTCCAGGCAGGAGAACAATGAATGCATTGTTGGTGCTGGAACACTGTCCCTTCCAAGGGGGCTGGTGCCTTCTCTTTCTGCCCTCACCTCTGCATATTGAAGGGAACTGTGCCACATCAAAAGGCTTCAAATTACCACTTCACTGCTTGGAAGTGTCTAGAAGCTAATTTTAAATCCTATGGGGCTAAGAACCTTTTCTACATCCTTATGCCCAGGTATATTCCTCAGAATAAGGTGGCTTACAAACATAAACAACACATTCATGGTTATTTCCTCTCCTCATGAAACACAATTTTTAATGCATATTTTACAATTTTCAGTGATATATCAAACTGAATGCACATTATCCATTTTATGAGAGGTGAGCAGCTATTTTTCCATTTGGGAGAAGGCTAGTTTTCAGTGACAGGACAAAGGATTATGGTGGAAGAGGGATGGAAGCTGCAGGAAAAAAAAACACCGAGTGCTGCTGCCAACAGTAATCATACCAGTAAATGATCCTACTGACTATCAGACAAGCAAATGGACTTAGTAAATCCAAATGACTCCATAAGCCTGAAAAGTAGCGTGAAAAATAGATTTTTAAAATTGCATCTTCTTAGCACGTTCAAAAGCTTGACATGTAACCTTGAGCCATACTGAATCTCTCTTTATCAAATCCCCTATCAGAAACTGCAAGTAACTGTAAGGTTAAAATAATCTTCTTGACTCAGTCAACACAGAACAATTTAAAATAAAGTTAAGAGGAATCACATCTTCATGCACTGAAAGGTCATGATTTAACTTTGCAAGAACATTGTTTTTATATTGTACTTTTCTACAAAGTGAGGCAGAATCTATGTTTGCAAGAGACCAGAATTTACACCTGCTTTCTTGCGCTCCCTGTTGATGTACGCTGCAGCTCAAATACAGATTAATTAGAGAAGCCTTGAGGTTCAGCCTTCATTTCTACCATAGCTCAAATTACCAGTGGGTGAACCTGAGTACAGCAGCTGAAGGTAAGTGCCATCTTCTCTTCTTCAACACAGCCTGCACAACTATATATGGCTTTATATGACACCTCTACCTCTAGGACATTCCTGAAAATTAAATTACTACCAGTAAAGACTTTGTAGCCTGAATGGAAATCAAGAACAAGGACAAGTGCATCAATATAATTAGACAGTCAACATCTGAATAACAAGAAAGGTGCTTAGAGTTTGTAAAATACACATGTGAAAGTTGAAGTCTGACAGAGTCTGCATTTAGCACAGTTTCTTGCTAATAAGAGTTTTGTTTCTGGAATAAGGCTGATCACATGAAAGAAAGCTCTATGTGACTCTTGAACTTCTTCTCTGATTATAGTGTTCTGCCTGAAGCCTCTTACCTTTTTTTAGGTAATAAAAATTGTGTTTTTCCTTAAATGGTCAGAGTAAAATGTGTTCAATGCCAGGTAAGTATTAAATAGAAGAAACAGAAATATGAGCAAAGCAATGTTAATCCATAATTAGCAGAACTGTTAAATCCATTCTGTGACTCCAATTTTTTTTAAGCCAAGAGCTCACCAAGTACTTTCAGTACTCTGGTCTCTGCCCAGGAGAATGACCTCAGTGATTCTATTCTGAGCCAAAAGCCTTAGGCTTCCTCATGAACCACTAACCTCTCCCCTAGGTTTCCTGGCACAGGTCTTAGGAGGGAGCGCAGTGGTCAACATTTCTGCATCTCTAACATCTGAATTTATTCTCTAAGTTCTGTGGCTTCATTTTTTCCCCCTTCAAATACAAGAGGTGCTAGAGAAAGTAATGATTAATCTTGTGTTAGATAGCAGTTGCTGGTTGGTGAGAAATTGCATTATACCACACCTATTTATTGTCTGGAGATGAAAAAATACTGATGTGATATAATAATCTGAAGGATTAGTTCTGATCCTGGCTGTATCAGCAAGGATAAGTGGTTAAGTAGTATTACCAAAGAACCACAAAACCTTTCCCAACATGTTTTTAAGGAACTGAAGCATACAGTGGTTCATCCTCTGGAAGTGTTCTGCTATGCCCCATGTACCATGGCTATGGATACAGCCATTGACAGTACTGATTCACCAGCATTCAGGTCCTGGTACTCAAGTGCAGTGAAAAGGAACCTGAACTACATAGTTGTATCCTGAAGGGAACATAAAAAGGATCAAAATAGCAAAGTAAAATCAAACAATCTCACGCAAAAGTGTTTGCAGTATTTTCTGGGCACTGCTGCCAGAGAGTAGGGCCTCACAGTCCAGGTTGGCCCAAGGGTGGAGCTCTCCCTGGGGAGCATGGCAGTAGATTTGTGCCATTTCTAACATCTTTCCATAAGCAAATCTGCTGGCCGCTATTTGAGAGAGTTTGGTGGATTCTGAGGGCACTTTTAACATGGCTTTCTTAGGTTTCCCTCCCCAGGACGTCAGATTTAGAGCTCCTCTTGCCAGGGATGTCCAAGTAGGCACCAACTGGCAGCAGCCATCCATGCACCTGGCCTAAACTGAGAAATGTGCTTCCCTCTCACTCTGCAAGGGACCAGCAGCCACAGGAAGCTTTAACCGCACAGCTCCAAACAACAAGGTCCAGACTGGCCTGGCACAGGGTTGCAGGAAGCATCTCGTCCAGTGACTCCAGTGGAGTATTTTATGAGCAGTGTCTACGGGCTGTGTGATGCTCTCTGGTCTACCAGTGCTCAGGTCAAAAGCTGTTTAATAAGGGTCTGTGTAAAGAATGAATGCTGACAGCAGCTCAGAGGGTCAACAGGGATTTCCATGCCATGGAGAACACCAGCTACATCCCAGTCAGCAACACTGCAAAATTGTTTTACAATTTTCTTATTGGTACAGAAGATACAGAAGATCTTAAAATAATGTTTGAAACCCAAACTGCATCTTTAAGGGATGTGGACAATGCACATGGTAACACAAAGAGGCGAAAGGAATGGATGAAAGGCAGCATCAGAGAAAACACTGCAAGGAGCAAAAAAAGGTCACAGAAACCGCATGATTCCTTGTGCTCCACAGCTGTATACAGAATACATAAACAGACTTCTAAAAACTAATTAAATTCAGAAGTGTATTTTGAAGAACATCGTGTCAAGCCAAAGACTGAGACGTTGCTCTTACTCATTAGCACCCAGCACAGCCCAGGATACGTAGCTTCCAGTGGGTTTATAAGCCAGGGGAACTCTCTACTATTTCTAGGCACAGATGGCTCTATTTTCCCCTAGGTCTGTTTACCTGACAATCACAGTTGGTGAAAGGAAGCCTAGTCATATGCTAATTCCACCCGCCAAAGAGAATGTGAAGTTGCTGGGGGCCTGATCCTGCAAACGAGTCCCTCCTGCAAGCAAATCATTAAGCTCTTGGCTCCGCAGGGCTGCAGTCTGGGGACAGCTCGTGGTGTTCACATGAGGATCATGACTAAGAGCTTTTGTCTGTGTGTCGAGGAAGGTTACTATTCTTGGGATTAATCTTCCACCTTGTAGCACTTTGTTGTTGTTGTTGTTGTTGTTTTTCTAAAAAGCCTGACCCGGTCTTGTCCTCAACAGCTTCTTGGAGAGCGTTATAAAACCCCAGTTACACATCTCCTCTGTGTAGGAATGATAATAACTGCAATTAAATTTTGCTGCCCCGCTGTACAAAACATACCAGCCCTGATGAATTACAGACATATAAATAACTTTCACAATCTCAGAACCATACGTAAGTGAAAGAAGAAAATGAGATTTGAAAGTGTGTAACCATTTCCTTGCCTCCGACTGTGGCTTTGTTAAAGGTTAAAGCCTGGAGGATGCTGAGTGGCAGTCGGTGCTCTGGGGTGCCCAGCACATTGTCAGACCTGCCCCAGCTGTGGGAATGCTGCATGCCTCTTGACTGTAAGCCTGATCTTGCTCTCCTTGCAGTCCATGGCAGAATTCACACCCATTTCTGTGGCCATATTGCTAATTCATTTGATATTCCTAATTAAAGCTATACAGAAATCGCCAAAACCAAATTTGGCTCCAGAAACACATTCTCCAAAATCTGGTTTACCAAGACAAGAGGGTTAGCCCTGAAATACAGTGTAAATTCAGTTCCAAATGTTTTGTAATTTTAGGAGTATTTAAGCCTGAGGATTAAAGTTAGAATTCATCTCTTCTTTCACTTTTTTTTTTTCTAACAAGAATGAAGGAAAAACATACAGAGTATGACTGAGATCCACTACATAGAAAGACCTAAAATTATGCCACAGAAAAACTTGTGGAGAAATACAGGTTTCTCTTCACACAGGTCAAAAATAAAGGTTTACATTAAAAATTTCAGTTATTTTAAATCCAATCACATGTGAGGCTGAGACACACAAACCTAGCAGCACACTAGTTTATCTCATAGGTAAGTCTCTGTGCCTGTTTCCCTGTTTTTGACAGGTCCTGCTGTCACTCAGCTGGTTTCCAGGTGTCGTTACAATAGGAGGTTAGAATGAGAACATCTAGCTTTTCTTACCATCTCACCAGTGACTGACACTCAAAATAAGCCAAAGCTGCATGGCCCAGTACTGTGGTATTTGAGTGGTTTAGGGATGGTTTGAATCCTAGTACTGCAGTCACTTGCCTCACTAACTAGGTCCTTGGGCTGTACCCTTGAAAGTGGGTACAGCCTACGCAATCCAAATCTTTGTTAAAAACCCTAACTGCAGGTAGGTGAAAGGTGGAAAGGAAGGGCTAACTATAAATTTAGTGTAATATCCCACAAACTATTTGGGTCCCACTGATGTATATGTGATATATTCTGAGGAAAAAAATGAAAGAAGAGCAAAGAGGGTCACCCACTAAGGTTCATTTTTATAACTATTGTATAAGATTTCTGTTTGAGACTGAAAGTACATTAAACAGTCATGGTCTGTCAGTGACCTTATATTTAAGAGCAGAGAGGCAATATGGGATTATTGGTAACACACTATTTTACAGGGCATCAATAACCATGTGTAAGAAATTACCATAGAATTACAAAGTTATTACATGGTTATTTGTAGCTTTGCCAAATACAATGTTACTTGATCATCCTTAGATTAATGGGGTGTTGATCGGGTTTGGCCATTTACCTCCACTCTAGGTCGTAAACCTGAACTAGCTGAACCAAGTTCCCAGCCTAGCAGCACAGCATTTAACATTTCTTTCCCTCTGCAAAAATAGGTTGCTGTTGGGAGGTATGATAGGCTCCATCCCGAGGAAGCAAATCTCAAAGTGCTTTGGTTCTTAAGTGCAGAGACTATTTCAGACACAAGCTTTCAAAAAGACTCCATCAAAACCTTTCCAATAAATGCATGCTATTTTATATTCCCTGTAGCCTGTAAGCAGATTCTCAAAGTTTGGAAATGCATATTTTCCCAACCTATTTGGCTTTTTCCATCAAAAGAACACAGCTTGCCACTACCCTTCTCTGCACTGTAAATGGAAATAAAATTAATGAGCTACATTTCATTTAACACTTAACTTTTATGAAGGCAACATTCTTGCAAAGCACAGACCTATTGTTCGTTAAATCTTGGAGCAGGCAGAGCCAATGCACATCAAGTTTGGACTTGGAAGACTTTAGAAAATACTTATACACACATCTGTGGGCATACATATATTTTTATATATGCGTGCCTACTTACGCACTTGCATTTATCTGTATACCTATGTGGTAATTAAGATTTGCTCAGGAATACTATAATAAAGTATAGACAAACCAGAAATTTAGGCCAATGCACTGCCCTTGCTTGTTCAGATATTTTTAAGTGCAATGTTGAGCTGTGGAGCTGAGGCTTTGGCACTGAGGCCAGCCATAACCTCCACCATTTAAACACTGACAGAAACAGGCTGTGCCCTCCTCGGCATTCTGTTTTCCTAGTCTTTCTCCCAAAACCAAGGAAGGTTGAGGCACTAGCTATTTTCTTTACTTTATACTGAGAGATCAATTACAGGGCCCTCCACTGTCCAGGTCTGAGAGCAGCATAACAGCACCCTACAACAGCCTAGAAAGTTCATGGCAGTGTAGGCTTTATGTTCCTTATGAGTGAGAGTTTAAAGTAAATTTAAACATTTTAGGGTAGATACAGAGTTGAAATTCCTATGTGCTTAGGTTGGCTTTATTGGTATACCTCACAGCAGCAATAAAAAATAAAACAATTTCTAAAAAGCAACTGCAATTCTGAAAGAGCTTGACCTTGCCTTCCACCTCATTGAGTAATAAGTGAAAATGCTGTGGTCACAGTGTGTTGTGCCCATTTTGTACTCACTTTACAAAGTTGTAAAGTACTACAACACACAGTCCAGGTCATACATGGAAAAAAGCCCTCACTGCTGGCCAGCAAGGGTCATCCTATACCTCACATGACCCGTATTACAGTCTGATGTGTGAGAAAGTAATTTTTTACTTAATCAAAGACATGCTGTGTAAGAATAGGAAAGAATGCCTTTTCTCTGAACACACTTATCAGAGGAGCAGCAAGGATTCAGCAATGGACACACAGTCCTTCCAGCTTTTGTTCCACTCTGCCACTGATTCCCCATGTCATCTTGAACTAACTAATTTCTTGGTATCTCAATCTGCCCCAAATCCCCAGTGCAATAATAATCCTTTCTGTCTCTATCAGTGAGGGAGGTAAGTTGTTAATATCTGCAAGCCACTTCAGCTCCTAGGGTGAAAAGTGCTATTCAGGCTCAGATTATAGTATTCAGAGCTAAGAATAATGGTTGGTATTCAGCTCTAGATAGTCTCTACAACTCAGCTGTCCTTTTTCTTTGCTTGAAATGTAAACCTCTGAGCCAACTGAACACTTTCCCCCCACCCGGTCAAGGTAACTGTCATTGTTCATATTGATGCAGCTGCAATTCCTATTTTCTTTTCTAAATGTATGGAGGAACAGAAGGGATAGAAGAATACCCACAGAATCACAGAATCATTCTGGTTGGAAAAGACATTTAAGATCACCAAGTCCAACCATTTATGTAACTCTATTGAATTCAGTGCTAAACCATGTCCCTAAACCACTTAATCCACACATCTTTAAATACCTCCAGGAATGGTGATTCAACTACCTCCCTGGGCAGCCTATTTCAGTGAAGAAATTTATTCTATCTAAACATCCACTGGTGCAACTTGAGGCCATTTCTTTTCATCCTGTCACTTGTTACTTGGGAGAAGAGACAGACCCCCACCTCCCTTCAACCTCCTTTCAGGTAGTTGCAGAGAGCAAGAAGGTCTCCCCTCAGCTTCCTTTTCGCTAGGCTAAACAACCCCAATTCCCTCAGATACTACTCATAAGACTTGTCCTCCAGACCATTCCCCAGCTTTGTTGCCCTTCTCTAGACTCACTGCAGCCCCTCAACATTTTTCTTGTAGTGAGGGACCAGAACTGAACACAGGATTCGAGGTGCAGCCACACCAGTGCTGAGTACAGGGGGATGATCACTTCACTAGTCCTGCTGGCTGCACTATTGCTGATACAAGCCAGGATGTTGTTAGCCTTCTTGGCCACCTGGGCACACTGCTGGCTCATGTTCAGCCGGCTGTTGACCATCACCCCCAGGTCTTTCTCCCCTGGGCAGCTTTCCAGTCACTCTTCCCAGTAGCCTCTTTTTGCCTGCCCCTGGAAATTGCTGTCTCCTCCGCCAGGAGGCTGCTGCCTGCCAGCAGCAGAGGCGAGGGGGAGGCCGTGGGGAGGGCCAGGGCTCTGGCAGGACTGGCAGTGAAAACTCTCATCACCAGCTTTTAATCACACACACCAGTCCTCCTGTAAGGGGGGTGTCTGTCAGCAGCTCTGGTAATTCACTGCCGAAAGTCCTGCTTGCACTGTAGTCTAATTCAGGAAACAACTCTTCTTTAAGAGTGTTAATATTGGCATCCAGTACCTGATTCCAGCTTATATTTTAGCAAATAATTTCTTTCCTTTCACCAAATTCATCCTCAGTGGAAATTAGAAATATATATTGCCATACTCTTGAAAATTCCTGAATAAATCAAGGGCTGGGTGATTTGAATTCGTAACAGCACCATCCATCACTCCTTGAGCTTCGCAACACTAATTCTCTGTTTCTCTTCCATCTGAAAGTAACCTGAGGGATTAAGCACTGGGTATAAAATCACTCCACATTTGTTACCAAAAATACTAGGAACACGGCAATTTCACTTACGTAAATTTGTCATAACACTTTGCCTGAAAAGTACAATTTCCAGATACGGAATATGCCTACCTATTATTTGTGCTGTACAGATTTTGACACATTAACAATAAAGAACATGTGCAGTTTCCACACCCTCTCACTCTTCCCAAATTGCCTGCTTAATGATTTCAGTTTTGAAATTGCAAACCTTGAAACTTTAAAGCATTGCTTACTGGACCCACCTGAGCAGAAGGTACGGGGATTTGAACATGGTCTAAGCACAGTTAAAACAGAAATGCAAAAAATGTTTTATGCTTGTATCCCAATAAAAAAGGAATAAATCAAGTAGTAAAGTTCTAGTTTGATAATTAACTGTCAAAAACAATAATTTTTATATATATATACACACACACACACAAAAGAAGAAAAAAACACTAATCCAACAAAATACTTTTTTTTTGAGGTCAGGATAAATAAGGATTTTGAAAAGTTGAGGTGCAAGCTGTTAAAATATTAAAATAAACAGTGAATTCTTATTTGGTCTGTTACTCTGCCTTATAACTTACTGAATTTAAAAAACAAGAGGAGAAAAAGAACATTTTAGTATTATATAGCAAGAATAAGACATATTAAAGATCTCGCTACGTCAAGATGAACATACTGAATATGAGGACAACAGCAGGAGAGGTGATAGAAATGAAAGCGCAGAAATAGAAATTATTACATGCAATACATAATCAAACTTGGGGAGCCCTAAATTATAAATGCCTCAAGCCTCAAAACCAGCAGCTTTCTGAGGACTTTGCACACTGCTGCTCATCTGTGTCAAAAAACAATGTGTTTGGGTGCAGGATATAGCTTGGGAGGCCAATTACATGGGTCAGCTTCCTCGAGGAAGAAGTTAGGCTTGTTGAGCTGTTGGTTGCTTTGCCATAGTTGAGCTCTGTTCGTGCTTTGCCTCACAGAGCTCCTTGAAAATAAATGTCTGTATCCAGCAATCACTATGGGGCAGAAGAAACCTGATAGTGTTGCAGAAGGGGACCAATTTTCCTATGAAGGAAGGACCATCTGCTTGTGGTCTGTCCCATGGCCTTTTCTGATTCAGTGCAGACTCTAAACTGGAATTAAAATGGCTCGACAGACCCTAAATTATAATCAGTGATAGCATGACAGCCATGCATTAAATGTTATATGCACTGATGTTGCTGTCAATAAATCTATATCCAGAATTACATGCAAAATTAGGATTCCAACCTGGATGAAGTCTGCTGTAGCCTCCAGTCATGTTATCTTCCATTTTGGGAGATAATCTTCATCTGAAAAAGAAATTAAAAGCTCCATGTCTTATAATGTAAAAATGTAATAAACATCAAAAGACATGAGGAAATTAAATGAGAGAAATGGACAGGACTTTTGAGTCCAGTCTTTCATGGAATTCCCTATAACTTCATATAACAATAATTATTAGGTCTTTTATAATTTTAGTATAGCAATAAATAAATACATATTTTTCCCAGAAAAAAGTATTTCTTGAACTCTATGCAAAAGAAAGAGGGAAATATCTAAAATGAAAGCCAGGCATATTTTATGTAGATTACAGTAATAAAATCTCAACCTCTGCAACCATCAGAATCAATGTTACTGTAGGGGTCTGACCCAAAATTCACTGGAGTCTAGGGAGAGATTCGTCCTGACTTCAATGGGCTTTGGATTAGGTCCTGCAAGAACAGCCAAACCCTGCAAAAACTTGTTCTGCCAAGTTCAAAACCAGATCTTTGAATACAAATAAAACTGAACCTCAATATCATCTCTTCTTGCAATAAATTTTTTTAAGTTCACTGGGTAGAAGGAGTTGAGATTTCTCAATACCTAAAAACTCCAGTTCCCACATTCCAACAGAAATAAAGAAACCTGGTGGGGCTTTACTTGTTCCATCTTTTCTTGTCTCCAGGGAATCCTGAAGACAAGGCTCCTCACTCTCCGTTCCCACGTGAAAGTGGGTAGGAACCTCTACCACAATTACAGTTCACAGGGTAGGAGAGAGATGAAAAATGCATCCTTCTTATATTCGGTTTCCACAGAGATTATGGATATAAATCCTGTGCCCAGATGGAAGGGAGGCCGCCTCTTTTTTTTTTTTCCTTTTTTTTTTTACCCTCTCCACAACTTCTTGACTTCCACCTCTTACTTGGAAGTCAGTTTTATTTATTTGGGGAGAGGTGCAGGCTGGACAGTTGCAGCCATATTTCATCTTTGCAGTCATATGACTTTAATGGCTCTGTTTTTTTTCCACTCACCATTTCCCTGCTGCATTCACTCATCACTGCAGAAAGAATAAATCCCAAGATTAATCCCCTGGCTCTGTAGCACATTGAATGCTCTTAGTGTCCTCCAGAGAGCAGCGGCAGCCATCACACCTCCCCGACTGCTCACCGTGGGAGCACTCCCCCTCTGCTTCATTCCCATCTGGCACATGCTGCCTTAGGGCTGGACTGATAAAGCCAGAGAGGTGGTCTCTACACATAGCTGGCAGGCATTCAGGTGTGGGTTTATGTAGATATTACAAGCCCTGTTTGAAAATGTGGGTCAAGGGATTCTGTGGGGATGGCTGGCCTCTCCATCGCTGCTCGTCCACATGGGTGAAGGTTTTAGGGCTGGGTTGGAAAAACAGTGATCTTGGACAGAATTTACTAGCTTTTTCATTATTTGAAGGGTTATATATATCAGCAAGTCTTGTATTACATGGGGCAGATTTTTCTAAATAGCTCTTCCTGTGGTATTCCTCTGCCAATAATACTTTAATTTAAATTAAATAGCATCATGAGAATTCAGTAACCTGGCTCACCATGCTCCGCAGTTTTGCTTGGGTGAGACAAAGGGATGGTGCTTCTACTTTCACCAGTCACATTTAAGTCTGAGTATCGTCTGTCTTCTGTTTATATATTAAACTAAAAACAAAAAAATGATAATGCCTAACCACATTTCTCTCTATTTTATCTTTTTTTTTTTTTAGATTGCTTCATATTTAAGATTTTTTTTTTTTTTCGCAAGCTGCAAGGAAATCTGTAACGTATCTTTGTTGTTTTCAGGAGAATCTGATACTGACTTTTCTCTTCTTTAACTGTAACTGACAAGAAAATGTTTTGATTTTCTTCAAAAATTTAAATATGTGAAGAAATGATGGAAAAGCAACACTTGATTTCTTTTCCCCTTCACTTCATTCATTACCCATCACTTAAACTCATAGCTCACATTAATTCAGAAGAAGTTACTTCTTGGGGAACCAAAAAAGAAAGAAAGAAAATAAAAAAAAGATGAAACATGAGTGAGCAGGAGATGCTATCTAGAAAGCTCATGTGCCCTTTGGTAACAGAAATATCTCAGGGGGATGGCAAGTCAGATTTTGTGAGAAAATCCACTGTCGTTACTATTAAAATTATTTTAGTTGACTTCAGAAACCTGTATAAAAATAATTCCCACACAGGCTCTTTTAAATGTATGTAAACCCATAGCTCCATAAGCTACTATAATACCTGGGTTTAGCGTTCAAAATCCCTACATTTTCCCTGTACACTATATGCAAAAAATACACATCTACACACGGTTTTGCTGTTTTAAATACAGGCCATATTTCAGCTCACTTTCTGTGAGTCAGGACACATGGATTTAAGTTAAAGCAATAGGGAACTTCTCTCTGGTTAACATGTACAAACATCTCCACATGCAGTGCTCATGAATCGACTTCAATGCACTCAGCAGAACAGCTTGACAATTTTACCAGATCTGATGTAACACACATTTAAAATACATGGTCACTGGCTAAAGAGCTACAGAACAGATGACTCTCCCCAACAAATGTATTCATTGTCAACTTCCTCCAGTTGTAGCTGCCAGATAGTTTATCCTAGCCATCAAGGATGTTTTCATTAAAACTGATTAGCTGCTGAAAATAATAGAGTAAAAGGGGACACCGATGATTTTTGTTCTAAAATTAGCTCTTTTTTTTTTTCCCCACACAAGTATCATTCATTTCACCCACAGCTATTTATTCCCATCTCAAAAGCAGAACCCAATCACTAAGTATGAGCCAAAAAAACTGGAAAGAAAGAGACAAAAAAATGACACTGTAGATGGAATACTACTAACTCAATTCTGATTATGAGCATATACCCTTACTTTCTGAATACACCTGTAGTAAATTTCTGTTACTTCCAAACACTAACTAAGAACTTTTTCTCCCAGAACCTACATACCTGTATTACCTAGCATTAAAAAAAAACATCGGAGGCAGGACAAAACATACTAAGGAAAAAGTACAACCATTCATGTGAAGACAGCCTTCAGCCAGCAGCAGTGGGGCACTGAGATACCCAGGGCAGCACCCTGCTCACACTGTCAGTATTTACTGCCTGACAGACCCCCTCGCTCTCTTCCCACTGACTTGCAGATTACTCCTGCAATAGAAAGAAGGCAATTTCTAAAGGAAAAAGCACTTATTAGGTTAAATGATATTATTTGGTGAGAAGTAAGAGGAAGGGAATCATCACACTTCCCAGGAAGCTGAGATTTTTTGTGCAAACAGGCAGAGAAGAATGTTCTCTTGACAGCAACCTGCTTCTTAAGAGGGGCTTACAAGAAAAATCGGGACAAACTTTTTAGCAGGACCTGTTGCAATAGGACAAGGGGTGATGGTTTTAAACTGAAAGGGGGTAGATTCAGTCTACATACAAGGAAGAAATTGTTTACGATGAGGCTGCTGAAACACCGAACAGGTTGCCCAGAGAGGTAGTAGATGCCCTATCCCTGGAAACATTCAAGGTCAGCTTGGGCGAGGCTCTGAGAAATGTGGTCTAGTTGAAGATGTCCCTGGTCCCCGCAGGTGGGTTGGACTAGATGACATTTAACTGTCCCTTCCAACCCGAACCATTCTATGATTCTTCCCTGGCTGTAACAGTTGGATGTAGTACTGCAAAGCAGGGCTTGCCTCTGTTGTATCCTGACTACAGCTGCTACACGATGTTGGCTCTGACACATGGAAGTAGCTCCATGCAGTAATTTGCTCAGAATTAGAAAGAGGAAACTCAAAAAGACAGAGCAGGCAGAGCTGATGTCCAAATGTTTGGAAAAAAAGATAACTTCTTGTGGAGATTGAACTTTCTGTAGCCAAAACTACTTGGTTTGCTGTGAAGATTGTTGATTCACTCTCTTTTATTATTTTAATTTGTCTCTATTAGACTACCAGTGTATTAGGAGCCAAATCCTCAGCTGGGATAAATCGTCTGATTTATCAGCCTACCTTCATAACACCCTTTTTGCTCCAGCATAGTGTTAAATACTGCTTCAGCTTTGTCAGTAAAAGCCTTTTCCAAGTCACAGTGCTGGAGGTAAACAGAGGAAAAGCCTTTTCCGGTTGTTGCTGATACTGCTCAGAGGCTTAGCATGGATTTTTCAGGCTAAGAATTTAATTGCAATGTCTAATCTGAGATGTCTTTAAATCTTGGATGCTGTTCATTAGACAGATACTTTCTCCTTCTTTTTCCAAAACTTAAGCATCACAAAAACAAGAATGTATTAATGCTGGAGCCTCAAAAACCCGCTCTAGGCAGCTCAGGCAGACAATGGTGTTCCTCGATGAGATTTTTCAAATCTGAAAACAGTGTTTCTAGGAATCTTTGCCAAAGCATTTTGGAACCTCTTTCTACCAATGTGACATACAATAGGCTGTGACTGAAAGAATTTGAAAAACAAAAGATTCAGGACATGAAATGCCTTTACCCCAAACAGCCTGACCGAGTAACAAAATAATGATTCAACATTTGTTTTCCATAGTGTTCACAATGTTGTAGGCACTTCTCCAAGGCAGGAACGTGCAGCTCCTGCCCAGAGACTCACCGTGTCTGGCTGAGGGGCTTTCACCACACTCTGCATGGAAAGAGGTGGTAAGATTTCCCTCTAACACATACCTCTGGAGAGAAATCTGGTTAAAACAGTTCTGTTACTATTGCATCCCTTTTTATACTTTAAATGTTTACGAAAAATGGGACCAAAACACATGAACATGAAGAAGTGTTGCCTGACACTGAGCATCAGTAGGCAATCATGTTTTCCTGTAACAGAATATATTCAGAATCTCCTTCAGTTATTTTATTAATGATTTTATATCATAACATGCAATAAATCCTTCTATTTTTAATAACATCAGTAAAAATGAACTTGTTAATCGCATTTCTCTAATTGGACTGTGAAAGGCTGCATATATTCAAGAACTATTGGCAGTCAGTAAAATCACCAGCAGAAGATCCTTTATTTTTCTAATTTGCTGCAGAAGTCTGAAGTCAAGTTCTTTCCATATTTGCTTTATGTGGTGAAGCACATCACTAATTCCTAGATGAGTGTCTCAGGTATTTGGGGTATGCTGAGTGAAGTTCTCCTTTTAATCAATGTGTTCAAACTGAGGTATTTAGTATTTCAAATAATCCAACACACAGTTTTTATTTCTTAACTTTTTTTCTTCTATATAAAACCCTTTAAATCTCTTTTTTGGTGCCCTTTCATGTCCTGACAGTTTTTTTCCCTTCTGTTTCATAGTTCTTTTCAGGATGGTGGGCACCTCTGCATTTCATACAGAATAAATAGGAGTACAATTTCTGTGGATTTACACTGGTTTAAATGGTGGGAGAAACAGGTCTAATATATCACCATCTCTACTCAAGCTACTGTCTTTCATCCTCCTGAATACTTTGGAAATGACACTATTTTCTGCTGTTAAATCTTATCTGTGTTCTCATTCTATGCAAAACCAAACAAAACCCATTTATCTCTGGTGAAGTCCTGCAAACGATAGCTTAATCTTCCAGGAAACAGCACAGACAGACAGTATTTGAGCTTTGGGGGATGGTAGTTCCCTGTGGCATATGAAATTGGACCAAAGGACATGTGAAGGGAGGCAAGGACTAAATAATTATTTTGCTTCTGATTTTTTTTACATTGATTCATACAGAAGGGTCTTAATGCAACTGGCCTCAGGTTTTCCCTCTTTAAGAGCTCTCTATTATAAAGGTGGCCTTAATTTCCCCCTTTTAGTAAAATAAATACATTGTATTATATTTAATAGCATCACAGAATCGTCATGGTTGGAAAAGACCTCTAAGATTACAGAGTCCAGCTGTCAACCCAGGAAAAAACCACCATGTCCACTAGAGTATGTCCTGAAGTGCCACATCTACACATTTTTTTAATACCTCCACAGATGATGACTCAACCAGCTCCCTAAGCAGCCCATTCCAGTGCCTGACTACTCTTTCAGTAAAGAAATTCTTCCTAATATCTGGTCTAAACCTCCCCTGGCACAACTTCAGGCCATTTCTTCTAGTGCTATAGTTACTCGGGTGAAGAGGTCAACACCCACCTCCCTTCAACCTCCTTTCAGGTAGTTGCAGAGAGCAATAAAGTCTCCCCTCAGCCTCCTCTTCTCAAAACTAAATAATCCCAGTTCCCTCAGCCTCTCCTCACAGGACTTGTTCTCTAGACCCTTTACCAGCTTGGTTGCTCTTCTCTGGACATGCAGCAGCAACTCAATGTCCTCCTTGTAGTGAGGGGCCAAAAACTGAACACAGTACTTGAGGTGCGGCCTCACCAGTGCCGAGTACAGGGGCACAATCATTTCCCTACTCCTGCTGGTCACACTATTGCTGATTCAGACAATGCTGTAAGCATAAAAATGTATTTAGGTTTTGACCTACACAAATACATGCTGACAATGTCCCTCTCCTCCATCACAACTGGTACCAGCCCACCATGACCTGCAAGCTGTGGGATTCTGCCTGCAGTGGGGATGCTGGGGCCAGCCAGCCCTGTGGCTCTGCTGCTATTCCTGTGCAGAGAGCAACTTGTTCCTGTTACTCTGGCTGCTTAGAAATAATGCATCCCAGAGCTGAAGGCGGGAAATCGGGATGCGAGCGCTCAGCCGGCCCTTCCTGGTGCACAATGGCAGGAAGGCACCACTACAGTTTCTCTGGGACCTGGGTGGTCTGATATAATGCTGCAAAAGAAGTACAGCCAGTGTGCATGGCAAATGTGTATACAGCATGTGAGCTCTGTGTTAAAGGACAAATAATGACAGATACTTTATCAGCTACATTATGAAAATGTCTTGTCTGGTGGCTGCAAATGCTAATTAACCCTGTGGCATCTTACAGAATCATAGAATCATCCTGATTGGAAAGGACCTTGAAGACCATCAAGTCCACCCATAACCTAAACCCACCTACCATAACCTAATCTACCCGTTCAGTCCTTAAATCATGTCCCTAAGCACCACATCTATATTTCTTTTAAATACTTCCAGGGATGGTGACTCCACCACCTCCTTGGGCAGCCTGTTCCAGTGTCCAACCACTCTTTCGGTGAAGAAATTCTTTCTAATATCTAGTCTAAACCTCCCCGGAGCAACTTCTGGCTATTTCCTCTCATCCTGTCATCCACTTTAGAGAAGAGGCCAACTCCCAGTTCCCTACAACCTCCTTACAGGTAGTTGTAGAGAGCAATGAGGTCTCCCCTCAGCCTCCTCTTCTTCAAACTAAACAATCCCAGTTCTCTCAGCCTCTCCTCATAGGTCTTATTCTCCAGACCTTTCACCAATTTGGTAGTTCTTCATGCAAAAAACCTGGTGACCCTTATCAAATAACCATTACACTTATGTATTCACACTTTGTTTCTTCCCTGACTTGTCCTCACACTGAACTACTATGCCTACTACTGAGAGAAGACATACCATGACTATGTGAAACATTCAATATGGGTGAAGAGCAGTGTCAGCCCCAGAACAGCCCTAGTAAACCAAGAAAGAAAACTGAAGATAAACCAGAAGGCAACCCTGTGCATGGGATGGGTGTATGTTATACAGACATGGACAAGGACCAAATTTAAGCTATCCTATAACCATATTCTGACAGTGAGATCCAGATGCTGTGTTTGTGTGAATTCCCCAGCCTCTGGGTAAGGTAATCTTTTGGATATCACTTAAACACAGTGACTTGACACAGTGGTCATGGGCTACTGTTTCAAGCCCTGCAAAGTTCCCACCTAAGTGATACCTTGGTGAGATACCTTGATCTGTCCCACCTTGATATGTCCCACAATTAATTCATTCAAGGTATAAAACAACAAGTTGAATTTATTCCATTTTAAAACCTGTTATTTTACTCTCTTGATGGGAAAACCACATATACAAGCTACATTTTGCCACGTAAAATGACTTACTGTCTAGGTACTCATCATGGTAATTTCAGCTGTGTGGTCACCCTGTACTCCCTGACACAGATGATCAGCCTGTATCAGCTCCCAGCACAACCACAAGCAGCTCGCTGTTTTTCAGACATACCTATGGATTTGGTAAGTAGAGGACCACTATAGTGGGTGGGTTTCAACCAAGGCCTGTAATACCCACAGTTTCTCCCACCTTGTAACATTTCAGATCACAGAGGTGACTCTTTTTTTTTTTTTTTTTTTTTTTGTGAAAAGCTATCATTAAGGCACCCAGGAGGCAGCAAGTGATGCAAAATCCTACTGAGTTTCAGCCCCCTGCTCTTTCTGACATACTCAGTGACATAAATATGTGGACCTGTAATTAAAGTTACTACAGAGGCAAAGCAAACAGATTCTGAAGTCTATTAGAAACATCTAATCACGACAGAAAAACTGCACTACAAAAGTATGATAAACAAAACACTTATTGTGAGTACCTTAAAAACCAATGACAAATGCGAGATTGTAAAGATCAACAATAAAAATTAAATGAAAAAAAAAAATCTGAAAACAAATGTCTCCCAAATTAATGACAATATTTATAGAATAGATCTAAGCACAGACCTAATATTTAGCTTTATTTAAATATTGGCTCCCAAGAGAATTAAAAAAACAGCTGGTATTGTTGATCTAATAGCGCCATGTCGGCCCAAGCAGACAGTGTAAGAACTGTGTGAGGTTCAATGTCAACAAGCTATAGACATGGAAAGATTGAGTTTACTATTTTATTTTATGTTTAAATGTTGTGCTTGATGAGAGTGGAATTAGATGAAATTCTAGAGCAAATATACAGTTTAAAACCTAATTCATTTAGTCAGTTTAAGCAAAGGGAGAAATATATATCACCTCACTGGTTGCAACCAGCTGAACTGTACATTACAACATCAACAGGGAGCATCAGCTGGTTTGGCTTCTGGAGCTCAGGAACTTAGTTCTTTGTAGTTCACTTTGGTTTTCAGGAGGGATCTGTAAGACTAACTTATAAATGACATAGTGATCTTGATTCAGTTCTTAATTAGTCACCTATTCAGAGGAGGTAGTTCACTGTCTGATTTTTCAAAACCTTACAAAATTAAGCTGTCTAGATGCTTATTTGTGGACTATAATATCTAACTTTTCACCATATAAATAGCTATTAGGATCCTTTCTCTTAAAACATCAACAACAAAAGAAAACAAACCCATAAAAGGATTTTGTCCTGATGTAGTTAGCCAAAATGGTAATCATCTCTAGTAGGACACTGTGGTCTATGAAGTATACTGTTCAGTTACTGTTCTACACTACATTTCTGCATGTTGTACATTTATTCTGTGTTCCTCAGAAAATATCTAGGGCTTATTCAGCATGAAAAGACCTACAGGAGAATCTAGAAGTATAGGTAGTGACACTGACTTAATTAATACTAGAAAAAAATCACGTTTCTGACTGCCAAACAAAATGTGAACTCTAGTTAATGGAGTTTTCTTCCTTTGTGACCCTGCATTCAGGCTAGTATAGCTGTGGATGTTGCTTCTCTCTTGACTGCGATTCCTAGACCTTTCCTGAGTTGTCTTTCAAATAAGGGACCAGTGAAACACTACTAGAAAACTAAAGTAAAAGCTTGTAGCTTCTTAGGCTTAGCCATGATTACAATTAACAGACACCTACAGAGGAACTGAAATTTGCAGTCTGATATCTAGAAGTTATTTTCGTAAATCCAGATAGAGCAAGCTGGGGCATGGTGGGAAAATTAAATGCAGAACTATGTGCTAGCTGTGCTTTTCTCAACTGTATTCATCCCTTCTCCCCACACCACTATGGCACTGGCCCACGAGCAGTCAATGGTATCTTAGTCTGGTGTATTGTGGGGCTAATAATGAACCCTGAAGGGCAGAGGAATATTAGAGAAGACAAAAAACCTGACGCTGTTATGTACGTAGAGTCTGTAGTAAGAGCAAGAGGACAGCAAGAGAGCAAATCAGCATCTCCATAATTCAGTCAGAATGATCACTTTGCAATCACCTTAGACAGCTTCATAGCTTGCCAATATATATTTATATTTCTAAATTTACACACACACATATATTAGTACAAGGCTGCTGACAAACTAAAATCTGGTTTGTTGGTGCCAAAATTGATTCCAGATTGCACGTATAGAATTATATAAACAACTTGCATGTCCAGAGGTTGTGGAATGTGTAGGAGGGCAGGAGAGCAGCCAGCTCCCCCACCCAGCCCAGCACACCCACAAAAAACACCCACGGGACTATCTGAGTGGCACTGTACCCAGGGAACAAATATTTAACTAGAGTGACAAATAGGATGAGTGGGTCTGAGCTGTTGCCCCTCCTTCCTAGGCAAAGAGAACAAAGCAAAACACTGGGAGGGAAGCCTCCGGAACGCCTCTAGTGCCTCTCGCCTGGAAGGATGTTTCTTCCCTCCAGCTTTTCCAGCTTGGCTCTTTTCCCTCTCATGTGGAACAAATGTCAGAATAATCCTGACATGGAAATCTCTTAACCATGCTCTAAAGTCTGTCTGCACATGGGGAAAAAAATAAAATATCCAATACATGCATCTATTTGGGACTTCCCTCACTGACAAAAATCTGTAGATAAATATTTTTACCTGGCAGGAGTGTCTTCCCACGTAGAGGCCCAACAGTAAGCTACCAATGTGACATACTGCATGGTATTGTAAACTACCTAATATGCTATTTCCCTTCTTTATATTTATTCATACTGAGAGCTCATAATCTTTTACGAAGATGCATATTTTTAAGAAATAACAGAAAAGTGCTTCTAAAGCTCATTTTATAGGGAAACTTTCTTCCTTTTTTTTTTTTTTTCTCTTGTTGCATATCTTTTTCCCCCCTGGAATGGTTTCTCAGTGATATATAGTGCTAGATGCTCTTTACCATCAGTTTCTTGGCATTAAATTGCACCCAGTTTAGTTTCTGACACATCCGGTTGAACAATAAAGTTTTTGGAAAACTTTGAGCCCTGACACACAGGAGCTGTACATAATTTTTCTTTAATGTTCCTAAAGGCACCTTTTGCAATCAGGAGACCATTTAATAGCACCAGACTTTTTTTTTGTTTTAACTGTTCTACCTTCCCCCTTTTTTGGATCAGGTCAGTGAGGAGTGAAAACTATGGAAAATCTCTGGGTTAAATTTCCTATAATATCCTTGCAAACCAGAACTCCATAATTTTTTTTTTTGTCATTTGAGGATGGACATGGCGTCTAAAGTAACTAGCTGTCTTATAAACCTGGGTTTCACCCTCATTCTTCAACATAAATGTCAAGGATTTTGTTCTATTTCAGGAACAATAGCTGATTAATATAAGCTTGCAAATTATCTGAACTCTTACACAGAGTATTTTTTCAGGTCTGATAATAATTTTAGTATATCTATTTTTAGAATCTGCTGTATTTACTATCATGCTTAGACAAAGGCAGAGAAATTAATTATAGTCCTAATTCAGCACTAGCAGTTGACCTCTCAAGCATAGGGCAAGCCTCTGAACTGCCAAAGCTGGGCACAGATCTGAGATGAGAAGGGCAAGCACTGAGGTCCATGTTCACCTGGGGGAACAGTGGCACCTGCAGTCACTCCTTGTGCTCCCAGTCCCACACGCATACCCAATGTGATGAAATCTGTTGCTCTTTTCTGGACATCTGAAAAGAAGGACTTTGGATCACTCTGTAACACACACCTAACTTGCAGCCTAGGGGCAAATATGGTCATACCAAACCCCATTTCCTCAGCTAGAATCACAGGACAGTTTGGGTTGGAAGGGACTTTAAATATCATCCAGTTCCAACCCCCCTGCCATGGGCTCCAAGCCCCATCCAACCTGGCCTGGAACACTTGCAGGGACAGGGCTTCAACAGCTTCCCTGAGTGACCTGTGCCAGAGCCTAACCACCCTTACAGGAAAGAATTTCTTCCTGATACCTAATCTAAATCTATCCTCTTCCAGTTTAAAGCTATTCCCCCTCGTCCTCTCACTCCACGTCCTTGTAAAAAGTCCCTCTCAAGCTTTTCTGTAGCCCCTTCAGATACCGGAAGGCTGTTATAAGATTTCCCTGGAGCCTTTTCCAGGCTGAACAATCCCAACTCTCTCAGCCTGTCTTCATAGGAGAGGTGCTCCAGCCTTCTGATCATCAGAAGGGCATAGCCAAAGTGATATGTATTCATACTGAGCAAAGTTCTCATAAAATTGTAAAAGCTCTTTCCTCATGCCTGGTGACAGGGTCACCAAACAAAGTTTTTCTCAGGTCTTCCAATCTCTGGCTTTATGAGTGCCAGGCCAAAATAATATCTGGATAATGCATTTTGTATTACATTGTACAGTGGCCAGTATGCCATATGCAGACTGATTTTTTTAGTATCTCCTCCTCATGACATGCTGAACCACACAAAAGCTTACATTTCCTACATACACATCTAATGCAGCATTTACAAAAGATAAGCTAACACGTTGCCAGTGAGCTGTAATTAAATCAATAATTCCTTGTGGAGTTCTCATTAACTAGTATAGTAGGAACAGCTATAGCCTGAGGTACTCCTTCCTGCCTGCAGATTTATTTTGTTTTTCTGCACATCTGCTTCCTATTGTGCCTTTTAATACTAACACCTTGAATGCGAATGATTCCCCTAGGCTTTCTGGCTGGCCACCTTACTATTGGTTTTCTCTTTTAAAAAATGATAGTAAAAAAACCTCTGACCTAAATGATTCAGTAGTCCTTCATAAAGCACTACTGTCCTTACTGAATCTTTCTGATATATACATTTACATAATTAATCCCTAATAAGGGGATTAGATATTTCCTTGTGAAGCTTATGACTACACATCATACAAGAAATACAATTTGTTATTCATTTTTCCCCTTTGATAGAAGCCAGATTGTTTTCAGGTTTAAGATTGTCCTCTGTGTACGTGTATATAAAAGCAGGATGGCTCAGTAGTATAACCTGATTTCCAGAAATCTGGGTTCAATTCCCTACCCCAACATAGACTTTGTATGATGCACTCTTAGCTAAGTCATGTAGAGTTTGCCTTTCCCTTATTTTAGATCCCTGTTCCCTGGAAAGGGCTGGATAACCTGGAATCTAGCACTGGTGGCTCACCGAAAAGAAGATGGAGAGGGTGGTATTGCACAGAAACCAGCCCTTGCAGCTGACTGAAAATGAACAGATGAGCAAGAACATGTCTCAGGTAGCAGCTTCTCCTAATACTGGTATGTTCAGACCACAGGGAGGTGCTCAAAATATTAAATAAAAGTCTGTCAAAGCTTTACGGCCTGTTTCATAGAATCACAGAATTGTCATGGTTGGAAATGACCTCTGAGATCACCCAGTCCAACCATCAACACAAATAACCCCAAACAACCACACACACTCCACCAAAAAACACCCACATGAAAACCCTACAACCTCGGCCACTAGAGCTTGCCATGAAGTGCCACATCTACACATTTCTTGAACACCTCCAAGGATAGTGACTCAACCACCTCCCTGGGCAAGCTCTTCCAGGATAGTGACTCAACCACCTCCCTGGGCAAGCTCTTCCAGTGCCTGACAACTCTTTCAGTTTAGAAATTCTTCCTAATATCCAATCTGAGCTTTCCCTGCCACAACTTCAGGCAATTTCCTCTGGTTTTATCATTATTTACTTGGAAGTAGAGGCCAACAGCCACCTCCCTACAACCTCCTTTCAGGTAGCTGTAGAGGGCAATGAGGTGTCCCCTCAGCCTTCTCTTCTCCAAACTAAACATTCCTAGTTCCCTCATGTGTTCCTTGAATGGCTTGTTCTCTAGACCCTACACCAGGTTGGTAGTTCTCCTCTGGACATGCTCCAGCACCTCAATGTCCTTCTTATAGTGAGGAGCCCACAATTGAACACATCCACTTCAGCAATGGATAAGAAGGTAAGTTTTGGATGAAGGTGGGTACGTTTCAATGCAAAGGCTGTAGCAATTGCACAGCAAGTTGAAGATCCTCTGCCTGATGCTATTCAAACTCATATCAGACCTCCACATGCCTTCCCTTACACCAAGAAATTGGCTGCTGCCAAAGTAGGGGTTTCTTCACCTTCCTTTTGAGTAGTTTTTCAAGAAAGACAGCTTTTCAGAAAGAGAAAAGAGTTAGAATGAATGTGGCCTCATAGCACACTCAACAGTGATAGTCATGGATTGTAGTTCTTGCCCTAAGAAGTGTTTACACTTCCACTGATGGGAGTTTAATGGAAAGCACATTGACCTAGCCTAAGTACTGCTGCACCCATGTTTGCTAGGGGGGAAAAAAAAAGGCAACTCTGTAGGTCCTTTTCCCTTTGCAAGCACTTCTTGATTACTTGTTATTCAACCAAACAAACTTTGAATCATCTCAGTCACCCTTCATACTTTTAGCTTTGATGAAGTTTAGACAGCACAGGTAAAGAACTCTCAGAAACTACACATGCATTTCATATCAATGACCTATCACTCCATCTACTTTTCGTTCTTACCCTCTTCCTTGTGTCCCCAGCATAAGCACTGCTGGACTGAGCAGGCATTTGCCCTCATTCTTTTGTGTTTCACACCTTGGAGTGTCCAGTATTTGCTGAGAGAGGAAGAGCAAGTTAGAGAGGAGGACTAAGGTTTCTCCTTAGCATTGGGAGCCAAAAATGCTTTGGCCTGTTCAGAAGTTATGTTTTATAGATATGGTTTTCTCACACTTCCTACTTAATTGCATGATAAAATAATTCCTCCTCTGTCATGGCTGGTTGAAAAGCAGGCAGTACCCAGATGCTATGCTCTCCTTATGTGAGCAAAGCAGAGAAGCACTTCACTTCCAGACAGTCACAAATTGCATCTGTCTTTCCTTTGTTTTTATGAGATCTAGTATATCAAACAGGATATGTTGGAGGCCCCAATTCAAGTACACAATTCACTTTATGCAAATGTTTATGAGCATTACTGAGTATGAATGGCTTTGCCATATTAGGAGATAGGAAAAAGGAATAGTTTGAATAGTATATGTCCAAATTCATGAAGATTCAGCCACAGATGTCTCAGCAAAACTCTTGAAAGAAAAACAAAACTCCAGATAGGAGCAATCTTGTTTATCGATGAAGTTCATGAACTCATTTGTCCCTTAAAGAGAGGCAAAAAGGGAAAAAAAAAAAAAGCTCAAAAATGTATTCACAAGGGGGAGAAAGGGGATAATGCTTTATTCGAAGTTCACAGTGGTCAAACTATGGGCAGTTTAATTAGTTTAACTATGCTAATACAAAGATGTTTTTCATAAAAGGATGGAGTCTTTCTGACAATGTCTCCTATAGTAGTTTGTTTCTTTTTCTGTTATAAATTCTTAGTAAACTTAAGAAGGCAAGATCCTATAAATAGTGTAGCTGCTCAATGTTCAGCCCTTCAAAATTCCTCCAGGCTTACACAGTTTTCAAGGCTCCATTTCCCCTTCATATGTCACTTCCTGCACCACCTTCCCCTTCCCTCTCCCAGGGGCACCCGAGTTTTGTGCACCACCTGCCAGCAATGATGCAAGGAGCTGGATGGTGAGATAAAGCCACACCCTGCACAGACCATGAAAGCAGCTCTCACTGTTCTGCAGGAGCTGGATCAGGCCTACGTCTGGTGCACTCATGCTGGGTTTGCAGTCTATTCTAAGGCAAGCAGAGTCGCATATGATGTAGTTAGTTGGTGCTGACAGAAGAAAAAACATGTTGTAGCCTGGATGTAACACATTTAGCTCTGAAATGAATCAGGTGTACTCTCTCCACAGCAATCCTAAGGTTTTTATAGAGTTGAGGGGTTTTGTGACACAGTAGTTGATCACGAAAGGACTCTTCCTTGGTCAAACAGGGAAGGAAGACAGGTTAGAAAATAGAATTCAAAATACACCTCACTTTTTAAGAGTGACTTCTACTAGTCCCTCCTTCTGTAAAAGTAGCACACAAAGTGTCAACATGATGAAACCTTTGTTCAGAACACTTGGGTTCTAGCTAGCTTCTATTTATAAATCCCAATAGAAATGTTGCTAAAAGAAAAGGCCAACAAGCTGAAAATTAGAGCTGGAAGCTTCCAGGCTGGGAGTTCTGGTCCAAGTGGTTTGTGAGCCGTGCCTTAACAGCTCTTCCTTTTTTCCCCCCTTCCCAACTGCTTACTGCTTCCTCTGATCTGTTTAACTTGGCAAACTAAACATCAGCCATCATCTCTCGCAATTTAGCCCACAACATTTTCTACCTAACAGGCCTGTCTGTAAATTTTCCATACTTTTGCAATTTCTTTTTGATGATGCATTTCTATTTCCCTGAACCTCTTTATCTGACCAACCATTCTAGATGCTTGCAAAATATCTTCTAAGACACATTTGGTCTCTTAGATGCTGCCAACTCTTCTTTCTCTGAAGCTATTGCATTTAGTTTGGTTTCCAATGCACTTTTTGGAAACTTTTAGTTACAGAAACTTCAGAACTTTTCCCATTGTGTTTGGTATTCATGCCCCTAGGCCTGCAAGAAAAGCAATAAATGAAGACATATTCAGATGTTTCCAGACTAACATTCTTGTACAATTTCCTTCAGTTCAGAGCAAAAATTTATTTGACATAGTTTTCTTCACTAATTGCTTGTATCAACAGCCTGGCTACACTGTTTCCCAGCAGTCTAGTCTGCTTTATCGTTTCAGCTGGGAGAGTTATTCATAGACACCCTGAAACAGAGTAAAAGCCGTGACTATGGCTCATAATGCAGACTTTGTTCTTCAGGAGCCTCACAAACATTAATTATTCTGCATCGACCATACCACAGTGCAGAAATAAAAACATTTGTTCTAAGATTTTATCCCTAAGGTTTTCTGACTTTTTTGGCATCCACAAATCACAGTGACAACTCCAAAGTCCTTCAAAGTCTCTCAAGAAGACATGTCAAAAGAACTGTAAAAAGTAAAGCTTCAGAAAACATCTAATTCAATGTCTTTTCATTTCACTGCTTATTCTTCAACTGGCTATGACATTCTTCAAGAATAAAAATTGAAGAGCAAACCTCTTTACTTCCTCAAGCTCTTTTCTAAAGACAGTGCTGTAGTGTAAGCAACTTGGGGATGTTACGCATGCTTTCCTTAAACTTTCCACCAGAAAATAAATTTAGAAGCTATAAATAGAACATGTGCATATAGAAATGAGTTTACCCTATAGGCTTAATTTTATGTATAATTCCAGTTGTTTTTTTATGTTTTGTGTACATTAGAAAGCAAGCTCTATACAGTGTATGGTTGAAATTCTGAGACCCAATAGAGTATAAGGAAATAGCACTAAATCACTTTTATTTGCTGAAATGTCAAAAGGGCTTTAGCTGACATAACATTGCAGAAGACTGGCTGTGACTCCTGCCAAGTTAAAAGGTACCATTTTCATGGAAGGACAGCAGAGATGAGAAACTGTTGCAGTGCCTTCCTCACACTCCTTTCATTTCTCTCAGCTCCTGACATGACATTTTCGCTCAACTAGAAGTGGACTGAGAAAACTTGCAGACTTACAAGCCTTCAGTAGGTAATCAAGAAGCAGCGAGTATGTAGCAGCACACACGACTGGTTACTGACCTTAATAAAACTGCCTCTTCACAGGCTGGCCCCAGAATTTGGCAAGCTGTGCTTCCAGTCACTAATTAAAAAGCAGCTGAGCCAAATAGGTTTGCACAAGTGTCATGGTCACACTTCTGTCTTCATGCTGGTTATGTGATCAGCATCAGAACTGCTCTTTAGAAATGCTTCTAGAAATGCTCTAGGAACCCAGTTTTTGTATTTTGGGTGACAGCTACTTCAGCTGCATGTGCCATTAGGGGATGCCTAAATGAGTAGGCAGCTGCTTAATTTTCTCCGTGTCTGTGAAAACAAGGTTAACCAAGCATGTAATGGATGCTGAAGAAAAATGACAATCACTGTTTGTGTATTTCTGTCAGGATGAAAGATAACATTTCACAACTGCCAGGACACATCTTATTTTGAAAACCAGTCCTTAGTTACTTTCCTGCTGCTACAAGCAATCTCAGTTAGGCAAAGTCAATATACTATCCAAAAAAAGATCATCTAAGATTTTTTTACTCCAATACCGACCCCACAAAGCCTCTGCAGCTTTGTAGGGGCTAGAGAGCAGTGAGAACAGCCTTGGTTAAGCTAGATGTGCACACCAGGAAGAGACAATGCTTCTCCATATAGTTTAGCTGTGGAAGAGTGGCATTTGGGCTTTGGGAAAGGCTTTTTGGATTCTCCTGCCTGCCCCAAGTAATTTCCAATAGGCCTAGCAGAATCTGTGTGAGATGAAGAACACCTACATGATTCGGGACATCACAAAATGTTGCATATTTACTTTCTGAGGCAGTATGATGGGACTTAGATTTCAGTCACAATTATCACAAAGTTCACTGTCATTCCTTACTGGTGTCTGTAACTGCTGCTTCTATGCAGGGCATGCTGGGCGATTTTATAAAAAAGGTAATTCTGTGAATTACAAAATCAAACCTTCATCATTATGACAGGCTTTTAAAGAGCTGACACCAAGCTGTGTGAGGAGTCATGAAAGGAACCCACTTCTTACCATTAAAAAATGTGAAAGGGTGGATGGAGCAGTGCTTATCCATTCCAGTCTGACACCTTTGACATTAAAGCAGATTTGCAAGTAAAAACGGTCTTTGGTAACACAATTTAAAAGCTGAACGTAAATGTGTTATGCTTTAACCCATGGAAGATTTAGAGAATGTGTCATGCATGACCCAAAACTGGAGGAAATATAAGGAAATAATAGTCAGATATCAATAGTATTTTTTTTAAAAGGAAGCACATAAGTCCTTATTTTTGCAAGACTAGCAGGGCAGACAGTTTCCTGATAGTCTTTACAGTCCCTTCAGAGGTGAAAATTCAAATGTAACTCGAATGACTCAGCAAATCTAATGAAAAAAAAAAAAAATAGGATAATGATCACAAAACCGTTTTGGCAAGAACAAATACCCCTTCTTCCACCTATTCATCCTTGCCATTCAAACTGTTAATTCTTACAGCACTGGAGATGTATAACTCTGACAACAGGAAGTAATGAGGGAAGAGTATAACGATATGATCGATGAAAACACAAAACAGTTCAAGGTTTTGTATTCCTTGCAGTGCATTTCGTGAGCCTGTGGAACTCATGGGTAAATCAGAATTTTTACTGTGGCCATCACCTGAACCTCATGCTTTTCAATAGCTGGATTTTCTAAAAGCTTTCCAGTGAAAGCTTCTGTTTCACTCTTTATTCTAGAGCGTAACCTCAAAACCATACTCCTCTACATGGGTACTTTACACACCACAGACTGTGAGAAGTGCCTAGAAAGACTTCCTGGCAGAAACTTCAGTTACTCTGAAGAGCAGACATCCACAAGGAAATGGTACAAGCTGACCTAAACCACTGCCAGTAAAACTGCACAGCAAATGAGATAGCTCTTTGTTCTGGGAATCTCACTTATTTTACTGAAGCCATATTTTGGATGTTCTTTAGAAAAATCAAAATATGATTTATAGGCTCCTGTTCTCCATGACTCTTTGTGAAGTCCAGTACCACAAAACCATATGAACAGACTTCAGAAAGAAAAAAACATACAGCTGACAAACACCACCTCCTTTGCAGATGGTACCCTGGTAATTTGGAGCACCACTATGTGGGCCTTTAGAACTGTAATTAAGATTGCAAGGAATATAATGGAGAGATTCAAACTATGTGGATAAGAATCAGATCAGGATACAACAAATTCCTAGAACTGAAAGCAATGGCTTGTTGGATCTGAAACCTGTAATAAGCCCAGCGCCTACTATTGCAGCAGACACCAATTTGGAGCAATGTATTTATCTTAAATAAAGCCCTTGTGTGAGAGGGGGTAATGCATATGTTTTGCTTATTTTTCAAAGGCAGCTGTTGTTATACAGAGGCTTATTGGTTCGAGTGCCCCAGGAAGTGTCACTGCACAAAAACATTTTGTAGGTGAAGAGGTCAAAAGTGAGTGCCCTTTAACTGACAGAAGGTCAGTTTATCAAGTGACCTTGCAATTTGTCATGGAGCCATCATTATCACAATACATCTGTTACAAATGCTGACATACTGTATATAACATGTATACATGCAGCGATTTTATTTTTCAGTATTCTGTACTGTGTGTGCATGTTTATAAACTTATAGGCACACAGGGACAACTCTGTCTTTTCTCTGCTTTGTTCTCCTGGATCACACACATGAACCACACAGTAAGCACTGGCAATGTTTCTGTATATATCCAGTTTTGACACAAATACATTAATTGTTATTTTACAGCATTATCTTAGATTATCTGTGGCCATGCATGTTCCTTCTAGATTGCATTGAGGTATCTGTGTCCATGAGCATAATTGGAAATACGATTCTCCTTTTGGCACTTTGTCTCAGGGGTCAATTTTCTCCATAAAACATCTTGGAGGCATTGATAATGCCAGCTTAGCCCATTAAACTATCAAGAGATTGAACTTTGAAAGGAAAACAGATGCTCCTCTTTCAGCTCTTGGTCATTTTGCTTACTTGGCCTAACGTGCTTTTCTTTTGCAGAGCAATTGGACAATAATGGTAAGAAATGACCAGCTGCCACTGAGTCTCTGCTGACTGCATAAAACCCACTAACTCAGAAAAATGTTGGAGGCCATTATTCTCATTTCATTTGATTACAGGGTGAACTTTAAAATTTGATCTACACAGAGAAAAGTCATTGCTAGCAAGACAATCATGGAGGAGCGAGAATGTTCGCTTCAGAAATTTGAACCAAACAACACTCTCCAAGAGGACTCTTTGGCCTTCAAAAAAAAAAGTAATTTGTGGATTGATGATGACTAGGCACAGTACTGACATTAGCTCCCAGACACCGCTAGACAATAGGAAAGTACAGGAAACCTGTAAGTCAAATCATTCTCCTTGGGGGATACACTTTGTCTGACCTGGAAACCACACACTCAGCCCTGTCCAAAAGAGAAAGATTAGTCGCTGAGGTAGGTGGGCTCTGAGTACTACCTTCCATGAGGCTGATGACAGCCTGTTAAGGATGGGTCCTTGTGAAAAGGGAGTTGGCTGGAAAACAAAATCTTATAGGGAAAACATTACCATTTGAGCTCCTTTATATGTTCTGTCTAAAAGCAAAGACCACATACTTGGGCAGGATGCAGAATTAGTATCTGTGGAGGCTGGGGTCCCTTCTTTTGCCATTAGTATGTGACTGCAAATTTTATGATGTTGGTAGTACTCTGTATCTTGCAGTGGTAAATCTGAACAAAGAGGAAAGAATAACTGTCCATTAAATTCCTGTGAACTCCTAAGTGCTACGTATTTGTAGAGGGTAGTCTGTTCTAAGTTTCCCATTAATAGGGAAGAAAACCTGCCAATACATTAACTAGCTTACCACAGTCCCCAGAATTTTCCACTTTGACTGTATTTCAATAATATGGTTTTGGGTTAATAAAAGTAAAGAATTCTTCTCTGCATTTCTAGTCATCTCTGTATGCTGGGTTCACATCAACAGCCTCAGAAACTTCCAGCATCACTGCTTCAACTTTATTGTGTAAGGAATGTAATAACCTTCAAACTATTTTTAAGACCTTTTTTCATGACGCAGGGCTTCTCTGCTCCCTGCTAGATGAAGGCATTTTGTATAAGGAGTCATGTGCACCAAGACACAGGCTTCATATTCATATTGCCTGCCTCTGGATACACCTCTGGCCCTGGGTCATGGGTTAGGGACCTCAGAGTGACGGCTGCCACAGAAGACAGCATTGCACACCTTAAAATGGCAATTTGGGGTTTCTCCTTTGAGATGTTCACAGGATTTCATAGCGGTTTTCTGTCACCATTTCTCCTTTACTGGGGCTTTCATGTTTCTCACTGTTAGCTTTCACACTTTCTCCTATGTTTTGGCCCACAAGCTCTTTAAAAGGCACTGAAAAACTTTTCCCACATGACAAATTGGCGGCACTGGATCGTTATTATTCTTTAGGTTAAACAAACAGTTTGGGCAGGGAGCAGATCTAGGTTAACTGAGGTAACAAGAAGAACAGAGCTGCTGCTGAGACCAAACACTTGGTGGGTGGCATTTGCTTGATTCCCTACTGCTGCTCTGAAATGCACAGAACTGGCAATCCAAGTATTTTGCAATCAGGAATCAGAACCAAAAATCTGTACTTTTTTGGCACTGGGGTCACAAAATGGAGTTTGGGGTTTTTTTTCTGGCTTTCCTCCTTAGATTGGAGCGCTAGCAATTTATTGTTGCATTTTGTTTTTCTTTCTTAAGTAGATCTGATTTTCTCAAAAACATTTGACTTACTAAGTGAAGACTTGAAGAGAACCACACAGTCCAGAAGATGTGCCATGCCACCGAAAGTCTGGTTCAAAGAGCACTTTCCACTTGCAGTTTCAATGGATATCTGTGGAAGGATGAGCCATTGCCTCCTTTTAAAAGGACTGCTCTGGTCTCAGCATCTGCTTTTTGTGCAAAATCTCATAGGCATTATCCCCATCATTGCTTTGCACAGGAAAGAGCTAATAAAAGTTGCAACTTTCATTTTAAGCAAATCTTAGTGTGTGGTATGAGACTTGCTGCAATGCCTGGACCAGACAGCAAAGTTTCAAATAAGTCAGGGCTTTTTCAAGAGACAGGTAAGTCCCTTGGCAACTGCAAGAATGAATGGTTGAATTTCATTGTGCAGAAGCCTATACCAGACTTTTAAAGTAAACCAATCTAGATCCCCACAGGGTCTTTCAACTTGTTTACTTTTAGACTGCTGGAAATTTGGGGTCGTTGTTTAATTGGCTTGTTACTGTCTTGGCAGCTCCTCCAGTACCTTTGCTCACTACATCCTCACAAAAAGGAAAAAAAATAAAAAATAAATTCAATCCCATAAAGATAACATGATAAATATTGCATCAGCAGTTTTCCAAAAGGATTTTTGTTGTTATCAAAACTGGCAGACATTAAACAGACAGAGTCTCAGAATAATTGATAGGGGCGAGAGGGTAAGCATTTAGTCTCCCAGTAGGCCAGCCACCTGTGCAAACACCACTTCCAACTTCTATTTCAGTTGCTGGCTCCTGAACAGTCAATTATTTAGGGCTTTCCAGAGATTTCAGTGGTGGAGAAACAAAATATCCAGGCCTGTTTTTGAAAGGTAGCTTCACCAGCATAGCTCAGTTGTGCAATTACAGCCTCTGTCTTTATTCCTATTTAGGTGACAGGAGGTTTTCAGCGAGATGGCTCTCTCCTTTAACTTTTGTTTAACTTTTGGGGAGTAGCAATAGTACCATTCATAATGTTCCCATATTCATCATGCCCACATGATCCCTTCTACCTGCAAACTCTCTGCATATGCTGCAGAAGAACAGGATGGTTCCAAGAGCCACAGATCACTTTGTCCCTCCCTTTCCTCTCAAGACAAAAAACACAATTCCTGAATAATTCCTAATGGGTAATTTCAGAAATGACTAAATTCCAGTGAAAATTAACTACTTGGAAAGACCTTTTCTTGTAGCTTCAGCTTTCCTGAGTTATCATTCAACAATAAAGAATGCACAATGAAATAGAAAAGTCATGAATTCAGAATGAAAAGATGCACAAGGTTATCTCACTCAACTGGATTAGACATTGGTGTGCGTAAGAATATCTGTATGTTTTTAGGTAAGGCTAATAATAACAATAATAAAACAACAACTAAAAAGACCTGTGTGTCTTTCTATTTTGGGAAGAAATAGAACCACTAACTGATAAAATAATGCATATTCCTGGTTTATGAATTTGTAAGTTGTGTTGCATGCTTTCTTGTACCCATGACTAAGGAGGATATTTTATTTCAGAAACCTTTTATAATCTAAATCATGCCTTGTTCTGAACACTCATGGCGACTTTGGAAGAAACTGTGCTACTTTTTAAAACAAAGTTAATAATTTGAAACCAAACATAAAACAATTCCTGTGGGAAAATACATTCCTAAACTGATGTATAAAATGCTTGGCTCTGATCTTCTCATTAGCACCCAGGAACAATGCTTAACAGTCAGTGCTGACAGCTCAGTTTTCAGTAGTAGTCAGAATATTCAATATCAAGTCATCAAATATGGTAATGCAGGCAAATATTTTCCCTGTGAGTTCTTCTCCTTCAAGGATTGTTTACGAATTGCATACTTGTAATTAATTCTACCTTCACTTTGCATTTGGTGTCTCTCAGAAGGAATCACTCAAATTTCTTCAAGTTGTTTAAACACTGACCACTGCTTGTGTTCTTGTTGTGTTCTTGCCCGGAAAGATACATGTTCAGCCCCTTTATGTCCTAACAGTTAATGTTATCTTAAAATATTTTTGACCACGATCCCAAAGTCACCTTAATGAGTAGTTCAGGATCAAAACTGCTGCTGTTTCTGACCAGCCAGCGTGCTATTACACTGCTGGTGTCATTTGACTCTTTGTCATTGCTGAGTTGGGTTGAAGAGTTATTTGGGTCTGGGGACTGGGGTCTCTCGGCACAGCTGGAAGCACTGGTGTTACACAAGAGCAGCTGCTGACCCGTTCCTGTCCCCCATCCTCACAGAACAGTTCTCCCTCTCTTTCTCTTCCCAGAAGGAGCTGGCTTCTCTCCGCACATCGCTCAGCAAAAGGAAATCACTTTTTAAACATATTTTATGGTAATCCCAGAGACAGTATGAAACACATTCCTCAGCCCAGCTTATGGTAAGGTTTTCTCATGGGAGAACTGAAGTCCTGTGGTCTCAGTCAGGGAAGCAGTAGATGTCACACAAGCAGGCAAACCTGTGCAGCATCTCCCAATGGCCACAACCTGTGTAGGGCTCTGTGCCTTGCCCTGGGTGCGAGATCTCCCCTAAACAGCCCACTTCACATCAGCAGCTACTTCAGAGCCTAACATCAAAACTAAGCTAAATATGCAAGTAAAGAGAAAAGAAGATGAAACAGTATTTCCAATTTTAAAGCTGAACCAGCCTTTCTGACCTGAAGAAAGACTACAATCAGAAAATTACTGGCAAGTCACTTCCGTGCCAGAATATTGATGCTTACCCATAAATATATTCAAGAGCTTTATATAGCTCTAGTGACTCAAGGGGTAACATTTCCAATATTCTCCTCAGCAGATTATTCACAGCCCATTTAACAAAACAGATTTTTTTTTTTTCCTTCTGTTAGCATACATATCCTGTTGCTCATTTCATCCTACTATTCACAGCAATACTTCCTTTGAATGGCTCTATACCATGTTCTCCTGGCATATAGCATTAGACTTAAAACATGCTCTGCTATCACCAATGAAAGAGAACACACTCCATTAGGCAAGAAAGGCTTAAACACCTTTGGGCTGCCTAAAATTTACTCATTGTTTAATTTGAGATCTTTTTTTTTCCTTGAACCACTGAATCCCTCCCAGTCTAGGGACACTTCTGCACACACAGTACTCTGGATGCGTTTCCCAGTCTCAAGAGGTCCTACCAAAAGTTCTGCTGTGATGCCTGCAACTATATTATCTCCTTGCTTGTGAGAACTTGCAACCTCCTCTTTCTCCTTCATGCTCTGTATATGGAAACAACACACACATAAAAAAAGGCATGCAAGCCTCTAACTTTCCAAGCAGTTCCCTCTCAACAGGGGCCTCAAAAGATCTTCTGTGATTTCCATCATGTTTGCTGTTTTGGGGGCTGTCAAGCTCAACTGAAGTGCTGTTGATCATATAGCTATGACTGCAGACAAAGTGGTATGAAACAGCATGAGGGAGTTAAACTCTGTCTGCTTAAATTCGGTACAGTTGTTTTCAATAAGCAAGGAAAGCTTCAGCTAAAAAAAAAATAAATCTATTTTCTGCTAATAAACTAAGATAAAACCTTTCCAGCAAAAGTAACCCTTTTCCATGAAAGTAAAGGAAGGCCAAAGTGCATCAGTTTTGTTTGCTTCATGTGTCTTTTTTGTGGGATCCATCAGGCAAATACTACACTGAAGTATTCATTGAGCACGATGCTAACATTTGGCATCCATCCTGCATCAGCTGAACTTGTAATCATTAAAGAGATTTACATTGTCCAATCTGCCTTGTTTTGACTGGTCAAAATCAATCTTAATACAGGGTGCTGGTTTCTACCAGATGTCACTCTTCCCTAAAGTACATGGTTCTAGAGCAAGTATATTAGGCAAAAATCACAGTAAGATGAAGAGTATATATGCTGTTTTACAGAAACAACAGTCAGGAGCTTCAGTCTCATTGCAATTCTTCATCCCACCACTGATATTCCCCTTCATAAAATGACAGATATTTTGACAGTTTTATTGCTAACATTTCTATCATGCTTTGGTTTTCTCTGATGGATAAACAAGTACTCCCCTATTCACTCCCAGTAGTTTTTTTATGTGCCTTTTAACGTGTTTATGTATGTTGTAAACTAAACACAGCCTGGCTCATTTTAAACTATATTATGAAAATATCATGGGTTCATTTCAGAGGCTATCGAATGGGAAGTACAGCTTTGCAACAGATTTTTATCTTACACTTTTCCTTTCCTTTTTATTTCTTTTTAAAATTTTTAAATTTCTAGTCTTTGTGTCCCTTTCATGACTTTAGAAGACATGGTGTGTCCACATCTCTTCTTATTCAAAACCACTTTCACAAATTAATCACAAATTAGGGCCTGCATCATACAAACCATTTTCCTTTCTACCACCAAACCAATTAAAAAAACCAAACAAAAAAAACAAACAAACAAACAAAAAAAGCATTTGCTTTACATTATTTTCTAAACACATTGACATTGTCAACTACTCATTTTTAGCCTGATAAAACACCTTTGTATCTGTCTTGCCAACAGCAAAACTGTGGAATTCACCTCAGTGATTCATACAGTTTTTCCAGTTACTGGAGAAAATGGTTAAAAGCATAGGAAAACAGATGCATATTTGGAAAGATTACTTTCAAGGTGTACCACAGTGTCCCATTACACACAGTCACAGATTATATTCCATATAATGCTGGTAGACAAAATATGTTTTGCATTTGTTTTACTAAACAAGACCCTTAATCTCAGGTGTACACGACTTCTAGCTCTTTTTTCAAAAAACAGAATGGGAGACCTTGAAAGACCTTGCAGGATATTCATGCTCTAGCTTTTCATCTCTCATGTGAGCCCTTACTGCAAACCAGTGTTTCCTATTCAATCAAAAAGTCCTCCTCAGAGGACTCCAAGTCCATAAGCAGAAGTTGTTGTCTCTCCAGTAACCATACAGAAAGACTAGGCATTTAAATTAGACACTGAGAATTCGACTTCATAGAAACACCTAGCTCCCAGATAAATATCACAGAAGAAACAGCCTTTTTCCCTCCCTCTTAGCTGCAAAATTTGTTAATTAATTTTCTTCCACTTGTGAGGCAGGACTCATTCCTTCAGCTCTACATGCAAGCTTTCGGAGAAAAAGGTAGCAGAACCATCATTCTGTCATGATTTTTCATGAAAGATATTATAATTGGATTTAGTTGTCATAGTATATTCTCTGTGTCCCCAGTCTGAGATGGTGGGTTTAGCCCCTCCCCCCAGGTAGCTAGAGTTAATAAAATCAGCAATCCTTTTCTGCATCCTTATCTGCCATCTGGGGCACTGCTAGGGTCAGTAATTCTCTACACTGGTGGCAGCACAGATGGATTTGGGGAATTAGGGCTTCACACAGATTGTGCTGTAGATTCTCTCAGAATAAGAGCTTTTGGTTTTAAACAAATTAAGTACCTCCCTTCTCTGCTTGGCTGCAAAGACCCTTTTCCAATATCCAATCACATATCCATATAATCCCTTTGTTATTGCAGCCTCAGTAGCTACCACATTGAGAGAAAGAAAAGCAAACCTCCTCTTAGAGGTGGTCGATGAGCAGCTTCGTCCAGCTGACCAGAGCACTGGGCTGGGGTGGAGGACTCTTGCATAGTCTTTGGGTTAAACATATGACTCATGTAAGGACCACAGATACAATGTTTGACTGTTCTATTTTTTCCCATTTCCTGTTTTCTGGGGTTTTTTCCCTCATCATTTGCTATTTTGTGGCTCCTTCCTAAGTCTCTGGGATGTGCTTCAACCTCGGAAGGAGTTTTTGGAGTGAGATAACTAAGGCAGAAAATTAATCCTTTGCCAAATGGTCACCTGACAGCTGTTAGTCACCAGTTCTGCTTGGGCACCAAGCTTCTTTCAATGGGCTTTCCCCGCACGTATCTTCACTTTGAAGCTATTTCATCCAACAAATTTCACTGGATACATTGTGTTTTTAAGGAGCTAATTTCAACTGATTAATGATATTTGCATGGTTTCCAGAAAACACATGAAACAGACAATTAGCCATACTTTTCCTGGGGATTTAGAGTTGCTGGTAAGTTCTACTTCCATTTCTAACAGTGAGGAAGAAAAAACAAAAGCTTTTTTTTTTTCTTTGAATTGTTACTTGTAATGTCAATGGAACAGAAAGTAAGCCCACCAGACCAGAAACAACCTCATACTCTTCACATAGGTCACAATTTTAATAGTCAAAGTGTATTAAAGTCATTAGAAAGCCCAGTAAACTGGACATGTTTACAGTAAGTCAAAAAAGGTTATAGTCCAGAAAGTTTCTCTCATTTAAGCTACATTCATCACCAGTTTCGAGACAAACATGCATTTAGACACTTTGGCTGCAGAAGTATTTTCCAGCATCTATTATTTTCTGTCAGCTAACAGCACTGAATACTCCAAGTGTTGAATTTAATGCTGCAAGTAGCAACATTAGTCGTGCTTTCCCTTGCTGTCCCCTCTGGGCTCCAGCCACGCTGCTGAGCCTGGGCTGGAATTTCCATCAGTGCTTGGGCCCTGGGATTGCAGCTGATGGGAAGGTGGTCATCCTAGATGATGCTCTGCACCCTTCCTTTTTCAAATTACCAATGCTTCCTAGCCCAGCTGGCTCCTCACCTGCCCACAGAGCCTCCTGAGCCCTCTCTGTTGCTTTTCTGACCCTCCATCAGTCGATGAATCGCCCACAGACCCAGTCAGGACACCACCAAGTCTGCCTCTTGCCACACACAGCACCAGGCAGGCAAGCACCTCTGGGCAAATCACAGCAACAAAGGGTGAAACAATTGGTATGAAATTTATTTTAATTTTCAGTAGGCCACAACAAGGAAAGGAAGCCAGCAGTGAGGTGATATGTGATGTTTTGGCCTTGAACTCTGTGGATACTCAGATCTTGGTGCACATTACCAGATTGACCCAATTGCAGCTAATTAAGTTAAAAGGTACGAAATATTTAACACTTCTGTTTAATCCGTTCCTAGAAATCTTATTCGGTATTCTGGGAAGCAGATTTTTTCCCCCCATACTTTACACTCCATTGCCTGAGTAAGGAAAGGATTAAAAAAATAGCAAATTCCTCTCATTCTTTCTAGTGCAGAGGGCTACAAAAGGTGAACTCGTCATAGGTTTTTAAAGGAAAACTGAAAACGACTTGTACAGCAGAACTTCAGACTTCGACCTCAGAAGCTGATAAACTAAATCTGTTCTACTATGTTTGAAACAGTTGTAAACCTTTGTACACTTTTGTACACTTTAAGGTCCTCCACTGAGGCCTAAGTAAGGCACAAAATGAAATTATCCTGGTAGTCATCCCCCTTAAGAAGTGGAGAGGCATACCTATAGAGTTAGCTGCACCCCTGCTCAGCATTCACAAGGAGGGCTGCCTAAGGAGGTGGTAAACTAGAAGTCTAAAGGACAATTCCTCTCCATACTTGTAGAAAAGACAAAATGATTCATGCTCTTTGCACATCAAATTTTCCTGCCTTTGATTCAGTTTTGAGTCATTGATAAGCAAAAGGAATTTCATCCAAAGAAGGCGCATGAATATACACATACAAATATAGTCTTCTTCCCTTCTCTCCTGTTAATCACGGGCTCCTAATTGGAAGACTTCCCCGTTTCACCCAGGCCATTCACCCATAGTCTTTGTGTGGAAACCTGGGTCCTTAAAGTAACCTCAAATGATGAATCCATCAGAAGATACCACAACTGATTAAATGAAGATATTAATTTCTTTTAGAGGTTTTTCAGAACCTAATCATCAACATCTGTTATTCAGAAATTCTATACAAGGAGATGAACCGTGTTCTAAAGCTGGCAAAACTTGCAACTGAAAAAAATGAGAGGTGTGGCAAAAGAAGAGTGCAGATTACCACTTGGAACAGTTTAGCTCATTGGGTTATATGATCACACATACTAAAAACACAACCTATTGAATCAACTCAATGCAATGTAATACGCTTGGGAAATGGGGAGACAGATTGTACTTGTGGAAGAGGGAGCTGTCTTGGGAAGCTGTGACTCAGAAAAGGATTTACAGGTCATCGTGGATGATTACCTCCACATGAGCTCCTGGTACAAAGCTGTGGCAAATGCAGCTTCTTTTCCTTAAATGTATTTTAAAAAGGAATATGGATGAGAATGTCAGTGATAGGGCATCTTGCAAAACCATGCGTTCAGCTTTGGTGTTGCACATCAGGAAGATGTAGCCAGGACCAGTGAAAACTGAGAGATTTCAGAATTGGAACAAAGTGTTTTTGAGGTGAGGCCAAAGAAGCCGAGCCTACTCTAAACAATGAAAGGAAGGCAAGAAATGCCTCGACAACATAATACACATGGACAAGAGGTTTGGTGGTGAAGACTGTTAAGACTTCTCTACTAAAGCCCTGCATCGCCAGGAAGCTAAAGTTAGACTAGTACAACCTTGAAACAGACACCTTCAAAGCTGTGAAGGTTAAACATTAGAATCGCTTACTGAGGAGATGGGTGAGCTTTGACATAAGATCAGATAACTTGCTAAAGTATTCTTTGATCAGTTTTCAGGAGAATTTCTTCTGCCTGTGTATGTGTTAAGACTGGGACAAGACCCTTCCATTTATCACCTTTGTTTGCTTTCCCTCTGAAAAATATCTTTGCTTGCAATGTGCTATCACATTTAACAGCTACACATTTGTGCAACAGCTGTAATTGCATCCTGTCCCTGAAAGTTCTCTACTGAGGTCGAGCAGCATTATTTTTGCTTGAGGAACATCTGCTTTGTTCTTTCTTCTCCAGCATCAGAGACTGACTGCAGTAGGGCTCTGTGCCAGTACAGAGAAACCCCTTGGCTTGCTGAATGTTTAGTACATCATTCTCAGGGCTCTACCTATTTGGGGACAGAAGACATTTTCCCACCAGCCAGAGGTAAGGAGACATTGCTGGCTTTCAGCTTTCTTTACTGCACGAGGATGGGAGGAAACGCTCCATGGGTTGTACCTCACCATCCAGTCATCCTCCCAGCAGGCTCTTTGCCTGTGGAGTCATGTTTTATTAAGTCTGAACTAGCTGATCTTGTGATCTCTTGGCCTAAGGAACAAATATTTAGGTATGAAAACCATTGACTCCCCAACACACACCTCCTCCAGTGACCTATGTGCTGTGAGCAGATATACCCCTGGCACTTATTCTTTATGAGCCTTCAGGCAATTTGAAAACATCACCTACACAATTTTCCGATCTTTACAAAGAGTTTGAACCCAAGAAAGAAGCATGGGGATCATTACTGAAAAATAAATCAGGCAATGCTTTATGTAACTGCAAGGTATACAGTGCCTCTGTTCTTCAGTTGTACAGTAATTGCTGACTATTCAGGCTCATGGAAAATGTCATATGTTTAAAGCAAAATTGCATGAACATCCCATATTCTTTAACTCAAGATGGCCCCACTATTAACTTCAGGTTTTACTAATGCAGTCATCAAACTGGAGGCAGCAGATGACAGGAGAAGCAGAGCTGCTCAGGCTTTTGCAAGAATCAGAACAGATTCTGTGATCGAATGGGTCAAGCCAGCTCTACATTTTACAACTGCAACAACTACAGTGCATTTACTGGAATGAAATACAAGAAGAAGGCTTTACTGACATAAACAAATAAGACTTAAAGTAAATACCTGGGGACTTTTTTTTTAATAATTTCCATTAATTAAAAATTAAGACAAAACTTTTGACTTCTTTCCTTTTTAAAAAAAAAACAAAAACAAACCATAACAAAACCAAAACATACATGTAGGGCTTTTGTTTGCACTAGAGCAATGTAGGTATTTTTGCATTATCTCCTCTGTTCCAGTTGCAACCCCAATTGAGAAGCAACGCAGGTTTAAAAACAGTCTTAACTGTGTAGGGTTGGCACCTGAGTATATTCATATGGAACCAGATTCAGACACTGAAATAGTATGCTCTTTATACTTATTTGAGTGTAAGGGGTTTTGATTTTAATTCGGGTGCAGCAAGTACATTCATCAACTCGACCATTCGATTGTGCTCTTCTCCATGTGAAAAATAAGAGAAAACTACTTTTAAAGTGGGCAGCGTATCTAGTACAGGTCTCAGGAAATAAAGTCTATTTCCTCAGTGCAAAGGTTTAATGAATTTTCCTTTCTCTTTGGGAATTCTTTAATCCTTTTTCCTTCATTTTTTTCCCCCTAATTAGCACTTGACAATTTCAGGTGAAAATGTCTAACATCATTCTTTTTCACAGTGGTGCCCACGCAATTACAGGAGTTATTTCTACCTAGTCAGTGGCCTTAAACATCTGTGATTTCTGTGAGCAATTTCAGCTACAAGCTCCAGTGCAGAAATATCCACCCTTTCAGTCAGAGTAAAGGGAAAGCAGAAATTATATGTGAGGGCTGTATGATTTTCACTACTACCTAAGAAAGCAAAGAGAAATAAGAACTGCAATATTTGATGCCTATGAATTATTCAAATGCTCCAATACTTAGTTCCAGAGTATTTTTACTACCTGTCAAGGCAGTCTAATAATGATGGAGCAAAAGGGAAGGAGAATGCCTCTAATTATACATTTTTTCCAACCTCACAAACTATTTGAATTAATATGAAAAACCTACACAGGTCCATGCTTTCAGAAACAGCTACTGATTTTAAATTTACATGCCTATAGGTAGGCGGACTTTAATTACCAAGATTATAGCAATTAAAAATGCCAAGTCACAATTTGGCTACCTATTCTATGCCCACAAACACTGCTTGTGTGTTATAAATGTTTAATTTTCTACGTAAACGTAGAGATAGGCCAGACTTTGGAAGATGGACTGATGATTTTCTCAGTTTTTCACCCAGCTGACATGGGTGACATTTCAAGATTATACAGATGACCTCTTCAGTGAACTAAAGGAAGCTTATTTCAGGTTAGATTTCTAGTATTGCATGAAATTCTTGTGTCAAGAAACTTTCTTTATCTGACATGGCTCAAGCCCATCTAGAAAGGTCAAGTAACTTGCCCTAAGTGACAAAAGTGACTGAGTGGCTCCCAGACCTCTGCTCCCAGCTACTAGACCTCCCACGTTCCTCAACCACGTCACACCGAAACTCAATAGCCCGTGTCATTAGGGAAGTGTTATTGCCTCAAGTCACATCTTGCTGAAACCATGTGCTAAGGCTGGGGAGGGGGAAGTATCTAGAGGTGTAGAAAAGCACAATTTTTGTCCTCTTCAACCAGCCTGCAAATGCCCATTTCCCCCCTCCTCTCCCCCTGCCCCTACCCATCTGGTTCAACAGCAATCAGTCCATCTCCTGATGTTGGCAGCCTGACTCTGCATCAGCACCTTTCCAAAGCGAGCAGATTGCAAAACACACTTCTGCTGCGGGGCTTATGTCTTTTTCAGTCGTAACCTCCTGACTCATTTAATAGACTAAGTATCTGGGATGGAGACCAAAACTTTGTAGCTGGATTCTGTTTTCTGTCCCCTCGGGCAATTAAGTCCTTCCAGCAGTGTGAGCTTGAGACCCCTCTAGTGTTGCCTGCTTGATCCAGACGGGACCATTGAAAGAGAAAGAAAAAGCCTAGTGTGTTGAAGTTCTTATGTTCCCGGCAAAATATTGTTGCTTTGTTCTAAAGAAGTGATCTTAAAAGACCTACACATATAATATTAAGCAGTTAGCCATTCAGCCCCAGACTTTAAGTGCAGTATATGGACAGGTTAGCCACAGGGCTCCCATTGACTTTAATGGGAGTTTTGATACAAGACCTTTTTGCAGGGTATTGGTAATCTGTACATTCACACTAAAAGTTTTACAGAAGTAAAATATCTTGAAGGGTTCAAGTTAATGGAAAAATTCTGATGTCATGACAAGACAGCTCAGATCTTATATTACTCTTGAGTGTCTGAGTGGGTTGGTGATGCTGTGAGTCCAGAGCTTTTGTATGAGATTTTACATGCTGTCTTATTTCCACATGTCTGGAGCATCCTGGAAATTCTCCTGCAGTATTTCACAAGTCATTATGACAGAAAATATGTGAACACAAGACTGTTTCTGAAGGTAAAATGCAATACTACTTTATAAATTAAAGCTTTCTTTGAGGTAATTTTAACTTATTAATACCAGTTCGCCACATACAGAGAGAGTCTATTGTTTTCCTAACCCCTCTGAATATTTTGCATACCACCAGACATTTTTTTTTATTGGGTTGTGCCATAAATCTTAGTGTCACGGGTCTTCAGTGCATACTAAAAAGTTAAAGAGGTTCACCAGCTCTACAAAAATACGCACAATTGCAAAGCTACAAAACCAGATTGTTTCTGAGATTGTCTGAAAAAAGAGACTTATGGCTTGGTGAGATAAGTCTGCAAGAAAATGACTGTCATTAGCAGTAGACACTTATAAGTGATTAGGTATGCTTGTTAGAATGATCCCTTGGAAACCAAACATCTCACTTCCAAATATGATGCCATACATCTCTCTCTCCCTCTTTCAAAGGATTTATATCTTCATTTTAGACTTGACACTTTAAGTGTGTAAATGGATCAGCTTAAAGGGCAGATCAATTTGCTCTTTCAGAACATGAACATTTTAGCAGCACCACTGTACTTCCTAGTGTCTTCATTGCCTCTGCTTTTGAAGATACTACAGAAATACTAAGGTTTTCTGTCGATGCTTTTAAATGAGAGGGGAATCAGTGAATGGACTAGATTTGGAAATAATGTCCACCAAACTGTCACCTGCAGAGCATTACCAGAAAGTTACTGCACTGTACGAGGAAGGCATTCAGCTATACAATGTCAGTCTAGATTGCATACTGAGTCACAGAAGTAGCTGAAAATTGATAGCGTGTGAAGAAAGAGCTGGTAGATATATTTAAAGTGTGGAGCAAACTGGTTACACAAAAGAAAGAATAATAATTTTAGCAGATGGTTCTTCAGAAAGCCTTGGAGAAGAGAAGGTCACAATCATCAGAGTAGAAGATGCCCAGGAGATAAGTAGATTAAATGGAGGGAAAAGAGAGGATTTTGCTGCTCTGGAGAAAAACCAGTGACCAAATATTCTTGTGTCAAGCAAGCGTAGTGAGAGAAAAAAGGAGATGTCAAATAGGATCAGCTGGAAAGAACGGAGTCTGTTCTAAACACCTGAAGAAAAAAATAAAAAGAGAGATACGGTATATATGGCTGTGTCTAAATAACTGATAAAAGCTGCAGTGTTTTCCAAGATCCTGTTCACTGATTATCTAGACAGCAGACCTGGCCAAAATGTACTGTACTGAGGCTCTCTTGGCCAGCACGTCTGCATTTAGGTCCATGGAAATTATAGTATGGACAGGTAGGAGGAAAAGGCCTCAAGTGCACATCCAGATCGCATCCCAACACAGAGCTGGGACATGTCCAGGACCTGCACTTGGACCCAGAAGCCAGGGAGCACTGCCAAATCCCACAATATTCACATCGTCTTAGCAGAGCGCAGGAGGATCATGAAACCATCAGTGTGATGCAGCTGTGAAAAAGGCAAAACGTTCTCCTGGGATGTAACGGGGGAGGGATTTCCAGCAGAGATAAGGAACCATTAATGCCTTACAGGGGCCTCATTTGGCACAGTGAACTTAATGTTCTCCACGTTGGAGAAAAACTGGCTTGCGCACGAAGGAGTACAAGCAAGAACTACCTGGGTAAAGGAGGGACTTTCACTAAAGAAATCAGTTGAGGGCTGAACTGGGCATTTTAGCCTCCACTTAGAGGTAAAATTATCACTATATTTTGACACCTGGGGACATAAATACCTGCAAGTTCCCCTCCACTCCCCAGAGCTTTCCACCACCCCCTGCTTTGCCTAGCTGGAGGATGACCTCAAGCTACAGTATGGTCAGCTTGCTGCTCTTCACCCAACCATGGCTTGGGATTCAGGGGGACTTTAAGGTTTCCCCAGGTGGAGGCATTGCAGTTTGTGCAAAGTAGCTGTGTTGTTCAGGCCCATGTTGCTTGCTCTCTACATAAATTTAGCTACTTGACCACGGTTTTGTTTTTGATTTTTTTTTCTGGCACATGGCATTCAGTCCCATAACACACCCAGGGTCTCAAGCCAAGAATGACACTTAATTTTCAAGCAGCCTTATTGATGGTATTATAGCTAATATAAATTATACCAAAATATTTAAAATAGCAGCAAAGTCATTTTGCTGCCCAAAAACAGTATATGAAGAAATTTATATTTTCTTTTAATCATTCTCACTCAATAGATAAACACTTTGCAAGCAATTGTTTCTAATGCAAAGCCAAGTCAGGTATTAGATAGCAGAGGTTAATATATATTTGAATTTGGGAACGTTGATAATACACTGAGAAATGCTATGTTTTCACTCAAAAAAAGGCAAACCAGCCAAAACCACCCCTCTCTAATAAGCCTGACAAGAGCTAGACACATTCTAGGAGGAGACACATCTGGGGCAAGATTATCAATTTGGGCCTCCAGCCCAGCCTCACTTACGGGCAGCCAAATTTGCCCATCTGTGCATACACTTTGTGAAGTGTCTGCCCTATGCAGAGGGCCTTTAGCACAGAAAGCAACGCTCAAATTCCACTTAAATATCCTCAAAACACAGCCTAAGACAGACTTAAGTGACACAGGCCCCTGTGCAAACTCTTTACAGAGGAGTACACTGCATCATTGTTCACGCATTGACACCTGCGTGTACAGCTGATAGATTCGCACACCTGGCTAAACAGATGATTGACTTTGCACCTGGAAAATCCACTTCAGAAATGATTTTTACACATATAAACTGCATGATGTTAGGAGTTCATGCTTGGAAAATGCCATGTGCAGGGCTGGAAATTTTAAGCAGAAGTTGCTTCTCAGCGCACAGGACAAAAAACCAAAATTGGGGATAAAAGAAGCAGAATTCTTATCCCGTACTTCTCAGATATTATAAAAAAAAAATATATCTGGAAACATGTTTTCCCCCCTTAATTGTATCGATAATAGAAAACTAGTTCAGGCACAGTCACGTGCCAGCCTCTCTGTCTTTTCCAGGCTTTGCCAAAATTTTGTAAAGTTTCTACATGCTACAATTTTGTATTTCAGATTTCTCTGTCTGACTGGGGCAAAGTTATAAGCACTCTAGCCCATTTCATCCTTCCTCTGGCTGATCAGCCTTATTTCTCCTCAGGTCAACGAACAAAAGCCAAGTAGATTGTGTGGCAGCAATCCTGAAGCGTGCCTTCCCTGCTGCTGCTGCAGCATAAAGCTGTGATGGGATACACGGGAGCGTCCCCAGAACGGCTGAGCTGCTGGGATGGAAAATTAATTTCACAAATATCAACTCCAGAGATTCTAACAATAATCTGTGACCATATGCTATACCTATGGACAACAAGTAAAGAACTGTGCCTACTACAGACTGTACCACTTAGCCCCGCAAAACAAACCAGAGTAGACAGAATATCCTCCTCTGCCTTTGGAGCCATTCTTTTCCTCAACTCCATGATCTTGCATCCATAGTATTAGATTTATATTTTGATCTGTCAGCTCTAAGGCATCTCAGGTGCAGGTAATACCAGATGCCTCCAGGATTTTCATTAACTAATTTTGATCATGGAAACATTATCCAAAACACTCTATTGACAGGAGATTCTAGTAAGTCTGGAGACATGTTAAAAGATGAAACCAACGTTTCTTTGCCATTGCTGTTGCTGTAAGAAGAAAAAAAGCAGTCAGAAGGCTAGGACAGTCAAGAAGAACTGCAACTGGCTAGAGGGGCTGTGAAAAGCACCTCCAAGAATAATTGGTGAGCGAGACTGTGCCACGTGGGATCTCCTTCACCTTCTAGTCCCTTGCCCAGCGAGCTAGGAAACGCCTGGGTGCAAGCATCAGTTTGGAAATGCTGGCGGAATTTTGCTCAAGCAAGACAAAGTAGAAGGGCTCACCTGTTAGGTGTGAGAATTGGCAGCCCAGCTGCATGGAAAATGTAGAGCTGGTGAAGGACATGGATGAAATAGAAGTTACTCTGCTGCGCCAATCAATCAGTTAACACCTTTGTCAGTTTGTGCTACCAATATAACTTAAGTGGGATATTCAAGTACAGAGGCTAAATATAGATTTACAGGAAAATGTGATTCCACATTCAGTGATGCATCACTTGGACTCAGATAGGTCTCTCATTTTTGAGTGCTTCCATATAGTTACTTCCCAAAATGCATATGAACATGACAAAGGAAGAAAAGGGAGAATGAGTGGGAAGAGGATAAAAAGAAATATCCCTTCTCCTTCATTGGTTGCAACTACAGGAAAAGGGCACAGCTCTTTTGTCTACCTGTGTGCCTGATGGCCAGATCCTTAGAGACAGCAAGTACAACAAAAGGCTGCAAGCAAGAGACGGAAAGGGGTCTGATTCCTTTGTCTCATTACATGACATGAATATAGAATCTATGGCTAGAGGGAAAAACAGGAAAACAAAAGATCCACCACATTCAGGCCTGATAGAAGAAGAAAATATGTAAAACACAATTCTACTCTGAAAAGTGACTGCAAATGTGGTGCCTTGGGAGGAAGCACTACATTCAAAACTACTCCTATCTGCCATTCATTACCATGTCAGAGTTGCTGATTTCTAGAGCATTACTTTCCATCAGTCCTGAGATGCAACCAGAAAGTTCAGTGTAAAGCTGCATTTATTTTCCCTGGTGAGTGCATCAGACTAAATTAAGTCTCCAGTGGATTTGTAAAAGAATAGCTTATTCAACTGTTGTGAACTGCTCTATTGGTATTCAGAAGAATTAGAATAATTCCCTCTGTTTTTCAGCAAAATCTGCAAGGCTATGCAGGAATAAAAGTTACACCCCCTTCCCCAAAGAGCCAACAGCTATGATTTTGAACAAAACCCAGGAGCAGATCTGCTGAAAAAAATCCTAATAAAGTTCAGGATGTTTACATTTATTACTAGATTTGTGTCTGAAAATGGTAGTTGAGAGGCACGCTCTCCATCCGCAGCAGGAGTGGGGCCAGTGAGGGTACAGCCCCTCCCAGGAGGTGCATCTCTGGTCCCTCTGCTCCACGGATGTTGTACAGTCTCCCACACATGGGACTCTGCCCCAGCTGTGTGGATGACCAGAGCTTGGCTCCTCTCTGGGGGCAGGGATCACAGTAATGGTCTTGCCAGGAGCCCATTGAGCCTGGGTTCTTTGCAACTTCATTCAGGACACTCAGGTCAGACAAATTTATGTCTCAGCATTTGCTTTACCCAAAGAGGAGAAAATGACAGGCTGTGTGTATTGCCTGCAAACATCAGGCAGGAGGCTGGGAGCATTTTTCCTCCCACCCTCCTCTACTCTTCCCCCAGCACCTCACCAGGCTTTGGCATCAGAGGATCAAACTGCATCATCAGCTTATTACATCTGAGCACTTTAGTTCTAAAAGCCCACAAACACAACTTAGCTTAGCATCTGCGTCCATCAGCTCTTGTGTTTCTTTGTAGAAAACTTATTAAAACTGTGTGTTTTGTTTCTGTGGATTTATTACTTGGATGCTTTTCAAAGTCCTAATCTTTTTTTTTTTTTGAGACCTTAAAATGTTAGAGAGTTTGGGTTAATCTTTTTGCCTTTTATATTCTTGTCATTTTGGTCCACTAAAAATAAAGTATTGGCTTTACTCCTATCTGCTCTGCTTAAAGTTTTGATAACTTAAATGTGGGCAAATTCTTCTTTGAAGCCAATTACACTGAAGACTTTAGTAAAGAGCAAAACTTGAAGTAGAAAAAAACAGATACAATATCATATATAAAATAATGTGGGATTCCATTCTTTTTACCATAATAATAGCTTTGAAGGGTTTGCTTTCACAAATAATTCAACCCTGGTGAAAGCGATATAACTCAGCTGAAACCAGTGGAGTTCATAACAGCTCTGAACTTCGATTCACTGTTTTGCTCAAAGGGTTTAAACTCCTCAGCATGTGATTTAATAACGACAAAATGGAACCGTCTATCCTAGCTGCTACTAAGTAATTTAATACACCCTCTTCTCAGCAACAGAGAAACATAAAATACTATGACAAGTTTACATCATCAATAGAAATACACACTTGAGAAGAAGGCTGCTCTGGGAAGTCCTTCTAAACTTAAGTATACACTTAAGTATATGTTATTGCTACCATAACAGAGAATGAATGGTTGGGGCTATCTGGATCTTGAGTATGATAATTTTCCTCAACTTACATCATTATAGCATTCCTGGACTTGTTGCTGATGTGCCCTTACAGCCAGGCACAAGCCTTCATCCATGACTTGGCAAGAACCACCCCGGACTGAAGGGAAGAGGAGATGCTCCTGTAACCTTTCTGCTCCCCCACCCCTTCCTGCTGCTGCCAGGCCAGCAGGACAACAGGTCAGTCCACATCCTGCTCACCTCTTTAAGGATTCCAGCTAAGAGAGCTCATGTATTTTACCTGAATGGTCAGAAACAGAGCTCCTGCCATTCTCACAAACTCAGAAGCTGACCCTGGGGCATTTCATCCTCTCCAGCTGCAGGGCCAGGATGAGTTGAAGGACAAGCAGTGGGGACCAGAGGGGATGGTGTCTGCTGCTGTACAACAGTGCTGTGTGATAATGTTGACAAGCCAGCCAGAAGTTTGCCATCACTAGCCCAGATTAATTAGAAATGTATATGGTTTAAGTATATATTTCAAAATATAAAAGGAGAATAAAAAAAACAATACAAGAACTGAAGGAGCTGGAATCTTAATATTTAGATATTTCCAAATGATTTATATGTGATTTATTCCCCTATGTTTATTTGAAGCTCAGCAGACTGCTAAAGAGCAAGACAACATGTCTTATTCCCAGGTCTTATACCCAAGGCTGACTTACATGGGAAGTGCAGTGCCACTCGGGACTTCTGCTCTCTCAGCCAGTTCCAGGCAGGTGCAAGAAAACCTGCAATAAATACAATAGTTCATTTGTCAGAGTGCTGGTGTGGTTTTCAGAGGTGTACATACAAGGTTATTTCTGTGCCTTTGCCACTATTGCCATTTCAGAAGGTAGCTGATACGTGCAAAGGGCTGGTTATATGCAGAACTAACCGCCTGCTCAGGCAAGCACTGTGTTCTGGCATGTCTGCAATTGAAAATCAGACCTTATATGTTAATTGATTGAAAGAGCCAATTCCTTGGGGCAAACCAGACATTACCAGGAAGAGGACATGAACTTTCTAGGAAATAACTATCTGAAAATGCCAGCAATAACAGAGGGACTATTAAACATACCATACTTGCTGTCTTGCTTTATTCACAGAGAAATTCTGGAGGTACTAATTAGGCCAAATGAAATTTACCTTCGCTATTGAACATTAAATTTGCAAGTTATTTAAATTACTAACATACCTACGTATTTCTTTCAGTAGCTCCAAGAATGAGTCATTTTAAATTTCATTCAAGATCATAGCTCTCCTATCAGAAATAATAAAACCAAGCAATAAACTACTGTTTTTATTCTGGACTCTCAGTGAAATGAATTGTCTGGTTTTGATGGACGTAGGCTACTAGATGACTGGTACAAGGAAAATCAGAATTAGTCCTGAATTTATTGGTTTTTTTGTGTTTTTTGGTTTGTTGGTTTTTTTTTCAGGAGATACCTTTAGGGAACAACTGGCAAAAGTACCTGCGTCATCTGTAATTATTTATTAAACTAGCATCAGAACGCCTATGTTCCCTTGATGAGGCAATTCTCCAGCCCTAGGAAACAGCATGGGAGAGACAGGAACTCTACACAGGACAGCTAAAAATAATCAGTAGGCAGTCCCAATTGTGATAATAAAATTATCCAGAAGATTCTTCAAAGAACAGTGTTATTAAAGGTTTCTCTTAAGCAACCAGAAGCAAGAACTGTCTATTAAGACTGTAGTTATTATTGCTGAGATAATTAGCTTCTAGGAAGCATCTTGGAGTGTATGTAACTTCCTTTCTTCTAAGCAGAAGTAACATTATTTCCTCTCAGAAATGAATTTTGTTTGCCTCCTTTACATTAGGGCCAAAGTAACCATATAAAAAACCTCGGGACCAAATTTGTTATTTTTAAAAAGCAAAAAAAGGACTCTTATTCTTTAATGTGTTTTACCAATTTAAAGCCATATAATTCATCATATTCTCCCCATGGAGGAAAAGGTCTCTAGCTAAACAGACTAGGCAGATATTGCAGCCTCTGAATCTAGGTGTACAGAGCAATTTCGGCTGTCACTCCTGTCACTACACTAAACTTACAGCTGTCTCACCACCACAAAGATTCATAGCCTTCACTTAAGCATCCAGGCCTCCTATATACTATAAGTATACATATATATATATATATAAAAATAGTCTGTGAGGAAATTGCCTCAGGTTGCAGTCCTTAAAACCTAAGATCTAAGAGGTGCTACCTCAATATGGCATGATAGAATGACAGAATAGCAAGTGCCTAAAGCCTTGCAACATGAAATACTGAGGTTATGAGTGAGATCTACATGCCACATCTCAAGGACCCACGTATCTTAAAACACAGAAGAAAGAAACAATGCCTTCAGCTGTGATGAATGAATAATGTGATGACTACTAATAAAACAAATCTGTTCTGCTAAAAATTGCAACAGATTAACAGAACACATGAACAGTTTTTGCTTCACATCTAAGGCAGTGGTCCCTGTCAGCGCTAGAGCTCTTCTCCATATTACTAATGCAGGCATATGGATGACTCCCTTACTCCAAAGTACATATTTTTTAATTGATAGAGCAGAAACTCTATCAGAAACTACACCAAAGCACAGAACAGGCACCATATTTCCTTCTACTTATTCTATTAGGCACATGGAAAGACATATGTAGGTCCTGAAGTTAAAATAAGAACCTCTCTTTCATTAAAGGGGTGAGTCAGTACAAGAGAATAGAAGTTTTGCTTTGATACTAGGACAATACCTGGGAGAGAGAAACTTATCCTCAGCTTCAGTCCCTGTTCTAAGCTCAATTTGCTCTTTTTATCCACTAACTCTGAAACAGGAAATGCCTAGATCTAATCCAGGTGTTTCAGAAGATGCCATCATGAGCAAGTTGTTTGCTTTCATTCCGTTGGTAGCTGGAGTTGCCATTATAAAGTGGAACACAGCTGAATCCTATTAGCTCATCCTTCTTCTGCTCTGGTGTGGCTTTCCATTGCCTCACTATTCTACATCAGGCTATTTTTCTTGGGTCATTTACTTCTGCTCCCATGTAGCATTCAAAAACCAGAGAGGAGAAATGCTTCCTTTGGTGTCTGAATTCCACCTGCTGTGCATGCTCTAATGTGAACCTCTGCACAGATGCTCACTACTTGCAAGAGCCTCCTTAAAGTACAAGACTGAACTTCATAGCAACAGTGTAGAAGCAGGGAACCTTGCACTGTGGGGTAAAAAGTATTAGTAGGGTACTGCTTCCACCTCTTTTTGGGATGTGTTTTAAAAAAAAGCAATGAGTGATGCTATATCTCACATGAGATCTAATGTGGTAGATGCACCTGTATTTGTATTTATAAATTGTATGTATTTGCACACTGTCAGAGAGGATAATTTAAGTAACAAAGGTATCAAATACTCGCAAGGTAAAATCAGAACTTCAGCTTCTAAAACCAAAGCACACCTAGATTGCAGAGGTCTATAGGACTGTTAAGCAGTTCAGTCTGAATTTTGAAGGCTGGAATTTCAGATTTGCCTACTAAGTCCTACCAAAGTCCTGATGGAAATATCCCCTGTCTTTTGTGAAGCTAGATAGATTTTCTGGTCTGAATTCCTTCCTCTCTCTCCTGACACCTCCCCATAGTCAAGAAGCAATACTTCTGCCATGTACCTTGCTCTCTTTCCAAATAATTAGAAAAGCTAGATCACAAATTAACAGTTCTTCTGCATATCTTACTTCTTTTTTTTCCTAGTTTCAGTGACTCTAGGCTCATTATTGGAATAACGCAAGTGAGGAGGATGCTTGCTTGCTGTATGTACTGCTTTCCTGTTACTATGGCTTCCTGCTCCTTCCCAAGTATTTTACCCACTTAGCAAATAGAGAATGCATGGAGAAGAGTATATTGATTAGGCACATTTGCCCTTTTCATGGTATCGAGTCCTACTTGCTCACAACAGATCAGTGCAGTGGAGGAAAGAACTGCTCAGAACACTTAAGAAGAAGGAGTCAAGTTGGAGCACTGGATAGATACTGAGTCTCATCTCTAGGTCAGCTCCTATGCTGCCCATAATAGGATTTTTTAAAATAAATGTGGAATTTTGCCCCAAGACATTTTTTGTGACCTAAGTGTGCAGGCTTGGTTTATTTCCCAGGGTATCCATGTTGGAACTTAAATTCCACTGTTTGGTCCCGTTGATATAAAATGAAACCATTGTTAGCACCCAACACTGATGGCACTATACCTGCTGGACTACGCTATTCCATTATTTCTCCTACTGGGCTGTTTCTCCTAGGACGACATGGTCAGCACACTGGTCATGGTTTATGTGGAGGCACATACCTTCTCAGTTACCTCATTGCCAGGATGTTGACACTCAAGCCTTAAGCCAGACGTTTTCTTTCAGAGTACTTAATTTTGTTTGTCCCTGTGTGTGGAAATTTGTCCCTTTCAATCCCTCTAGGACTAGCTCACCCCAAGTTACTTATTTACTCTCTAAACTCTCTGCTTGGAGAAGGCTGTACAAGCCTAATGTACAATGCTAATCTTCAACCACATACCAGCAGCTCAGAGGGATGAAATAATTTAGGTTGGAAAAGACCTTTAAGAACACTAAGTCCAAACTTTAACCTAGCACTGCCCAGTCCACCACTAAACCAAGTCCCTGTGCGCCGCATCTACCCATCTTTTAGATCCCTCCAGGGATGGGGACTTAGCCACTCCCACCCCACTTGGTGTCATCTGCCCACTTATTGAGGGTGCACGTGATGCCCTCACCCAGATCATTGATAAAGATATGAAAGAGAACTGGCCCAACACTGAGCCCTGGGGAACACCACTTGTGAGTGGCTAACAACTATATTTAACTCCATTCACCACAACTTTTTGGGCCCAGCCATCCAGACAATTGTTTACCCAGCAAAGACTGCACCCAACGAAGCCATGACCAGCCAGTTTCTCCAGGAGAATGCTGTGGGAAACAATGTCAAAGGCTTTACTAAAGTCTAGGTAGACAACATTCACAGTCCTTCCCTCATCGACTAAGTGGATCACCTTGTCATAGAAGGAGATCAGGTTCATCAAACAGGACCTGCCTTCCATAAACCCATGCTGACTGGGCCTGATCGCCTGATTGTCCTGCACAGGCTGTGTGATAGCACTCAAGATGATCTGCTCCATACCCTTCCTGTTTCAAAAAGAATTTTTTTGACTGAGGTGTCACTAGTGGACAAGTAAAAATTATGGAGATTCAATATAATAATTATCAAGGCTGAGGAAAGGCAAAAATATGGGGAAAGAGGAGCAAAGCCAAACCATAGGGAAGTGTGTAAGGCTCTGACTGCCAATGCTGGCCACTCAGTTTTTCCTATGGTAAGCCACAGACTGTGCTTGAGACTCTTCAGACCTATAACAAGGCCCCAGTCTTTCCATAATTTCCCCTTCTTGCCTCTCTCATATCCTTTAAAATCTACATTTTTAACTTTTTTTTTTTAAAGGGGTGAGAGAAAGGAACAGGCAATCAATTGACCATTAATCTCCCATCTTACTGTCAGAAAAAAACAACAGTCTTTCGTCAGAGCTAATTTAATTATTTTTATAGGAGACTTAAATCTCATTAAGAGCATTATTTAGTAACAGAAAATTCCCAGGAGCGGAGGCACTGGAAGGCGAAACCCAGCCTGTCTTCAGCCAAGCATTCCCAGCTCTCCTGCCCCAGTGCTCTCTCCTCCGTGAACAGGGCTTGTGCAGCCATTGCTGCCTCACTTCCAGGGACAGAAATCACACCAGCATAAGAAAAATATAACAGGGTGCTTGAAAACAAAGCAGCAGAAAGTAGATGTCATTTTAAAACCACGCAAGAAGTCTCATCTGCCTGACAGTAAGTTAATTGGCTTTAGCTGGTCATAGGCTGGACTTGATGATCTTAAAGGTCTTTTCCAGCCTTGGTGATTCTGTGTGATTCTGTGAAATCACAAGCTGCTTTGTGTGGATCTTTTTGAGAAAGGCTTAGATCAAATGTTAATTGATTAACCGTTAATTGAATATATTAATGTCTGGTGCACCTATTCCTGGTATTCTTAGGCAGGTAACAAAGGAAAAACAGCAAATTCTATCTAAACAAATTTTGCTTAGATAATACAATTCACTTCTAATGAGAACTGGCTCCTTTCCAAGAGGCCACAACAAATAGAAACTCTTACTCAGTGTCTCCTAGAAGACAGACGTTTCCGCTAAGGCACAGAGAAGAGAGTGGCTGAAGAATGAAAGGGCTTTTTCAGCACATGCACAGCTTTGTCTCAGTATATGAAGTAGCAGCTAACAGGAACAGTAGTGTAGAGGTCCATACTTTAAAAAAAAAGAATAAAAAAAAAATTCTTCTAATGTGGCTGCACTGCATTACTACCCCTTTGCTGCTGTCTCATAACAGTCAGGGAGTTTGGTGGCACACAAACCATTTTGTCACTCAACCCATCACGAGACGCTACGTGGTGTCATACAGACAGCTGGCATCAGGCCCAAGCTGAAAAACGGCCCAAAGCTATGTTGCCAAGAAAAAGTTTAGCACCTCCTCTGATGGGAAATGCTCCTAGGTGCTACAACTCTAAAGTGTTTAAAAGCTCAGATGCCTGTCGAGGTCAATGTATGTGTAAAAGACAACAAAGAAGCTGTAAGTTTTGGGTTGCTGGGATTCCTGGACACACAGAAGCTAACGACATCCTTCAATCTGCCAAGGGAGACTTGACATGGACATCCTTATCTGCATTCACATGGCAAGGGATGAAGTGTGTGGGGCTGACTTGGGGCAGGGGGGAAGCATGGCTGCATCCTATTAGTATCTAGTGGCTAAGCACAGAAAAGCAGAGACATAAAAAAAGAGGAGTAATGTGTATGAATAAACTCTTCTGCAGGAACACAGAAACCTCTGCCTAGAGTCTGGCCCTCATGACAAATCCTTAATCCATGATGTTTGCCTCAGCCTTGTTTCAGAGCTGGGTTTATTGACCTAAAATGCTAGGCACATGAGAGAGCATTTAAGAGAGGCATGTGCTTCATGTCACACTTATCTTTTAGAACAGGAAAAAGGAGGACAATTGTTTTTCCTCCATGTTTCAGTTTCAGCCAAAATCTGAAAGGAATAATAGAATAGTACCTAGGTCTGCCCCTTTTGGCAGTTTTTATGCTAGATAAAATTCAAACCAGAAACTATCCTACCGTAAAAACAAATGCAAAAAGATAAAAACTTTGCAGCAGAAAGTGGAAAATGGTGGTTATGCACTGGATTTCCCCCTAGCTATTTGAGTATCGGTATGAAAGTCATGGACAAAAAGAAATTGAGCCATAACATTTGGAGCTGGACTGACTGTGCTGAAAGTTTTGACTTGGGCCCCGAACTTCTGAGTTGCTAGTAAAGAATATCTCAAGACTGAGAAAATCTCACACCAAAAGAATGTGAGATCAGGTCAGGGAGGGAACACTTCCTTGCATGGCATGAAAGGTTGAATCTGGAGGCATTAACCGTTTCAAGCACTGAGCTGAATTGGGATCAGAGTGATATCGAAGCAAGACGTGTTGTCTTGAGAAACAGTTGCCATGCTGAAATTGTCTCCTATTTTTAATATAACTGAGCTGAAATCCGGAGTTATGTTTGGTTTATTAATTTACTCTGTTTGCTCAGCCTCATATGTCAGGAATTTCAGAGCATCACCAGAAGTACAGATGTCAGCAGTTGGCAGCCAGTGATATCTGGCTCTCAGAAGTCATTTTTCTCTTGGATTCCTCCTGTGAAAGGTTTGAAATTCACCATTGAACAATATCGCATTTCATGCCTGCTTGCTTCTTCAGGTCCAGGAACTAAATTTCTTCTGAATAGTGGAATAGTGAACGTCAGAGAGGTTGTTTGCTTTTTTGGTGTGTAATAAACTGTTTGTACCTGTGCTCAGATCACACATCATAAAATAACTAACATACACTCCTGCCTGCAAATGGATTGGGGGGGAAAAAAAAGAAAGAAAAAAAAAAGGAATAATATGGCTAATTTTTTCTTTTTTCCAAATAGGAGGTTAACAATTCAAAAAACAATTACCGATTTTGGATTTCAAAGCAAGATTTTCTGATTTTACTTTTACTACCTAAATGAAATGAAGAAATCTTTTTCATTCCTGTATTATCACTTCATTATATTTATGTACTTGGAGCTGAGTTTGAATTGTATAGGACTGAACAGCAACTCTGTGCTCTGCATTTCAAGTTAGCTACAAGGTTAGAAAGTTCTGTATTTGAAGGAAGTGAGTCTGAGAAAAAAGGGAAGTTGGACTTATAAAAAGGTTTTTTAGTACACATGGAATAATTTAAAACTATGAGCAGTTGATGCCACAGACATGGAAATTAAATGTCTCTCAGACTACAGGTCTTGCTTGTGCTGCTCTAGTAGTGAGTAATGGTAAGGCAAGAACACACAAAAAAACTACTGAACTTTGTTATACAAAAATTTTTTAAAAGTATTTTTAGTGGAAGAGGTACTGCCTTTCCTGAAACACTGCTACTGAAAAATTCAGCCTTGCAAGATCATATTGGATGTCAGTGTCACACAAACTGGTTTTCTCTCCCTGGGGCAGGAGAGACTGAAGGATGGGAGGGCTGCAGGGAGCATAAGGCAGATCTGCAGATTCCTTCTGTGTCTGACCAGCAGCTGTGCAAACCCCCTTTGTTTTGGGAATAAAGCACTCAGCTGGGACTAAATCAGACAGCTCACTCAATCCTCCTTGCAGGAGAATATCTAGGAACTGCCTTGTACACAGAGGTACGCTTTAAGCGTACATGTATGAAACCTATTTTGCTATATATTCATGTATTTCACTTTAATATGAACATGGAGCTTTTATTGTGCTTTACAAACAGAAGTAAAGTGTTATTTTACTGTCATTGTAACTGCAGCCCAAAGTTTGAATGTCTTACCCTGAACACTGTCTGTGTGTTCAGCTCCCAATATAAAGTGCTTTTCACACTGCAAATCTATGAACAAATATCAGTTGAGTGTACAAGAGGTCCGTGATTTCACCCAGACAGAAATTTCATAGAGATATTGCATCTGTTCTGGAGACATAATTTTAAAACAGCAACACTATAATTATGAAATGTATTTCTTTCAAAAGGTGACAAAATGCATGGCCACTTTTCTGACATTTAAGCGAAGAGCTCATCATGTAGATGAACTTAACAGTATGGTGCTGTGTGCTGATCATCTGAGTTACTGCTGATGAGCATATTCTATTATCAACAATAATTAATCAACTTTAAAAAGTTAACATACAGTGTTTTTCACCTCCAATAAATCAAGCTGTATAAAAACATAAACATACAAGCGAATGTTTATAGATGGAAACTCTGACCTAAGGCTTTAAACAGACTCAGACCACCAGAGTTTCATCCTCTTGTGATACACGTGTCCCATGCAAATGGTTGTCTGCATGGCACTTGTGACTCCTCAGAGCAAACCCTGAGAAAAGCCCTTAGCAGCAGGAATCCTTATCAAGGCGAGTGACATCTGATGTGACACTGCTCAGTAGTTGCCCTGATAACTGCCTGACATCATAATAATGATTTCTGAGTGGCCATACAGACAAATGTGGCATTCAATCCAGCAGAAGTTTTTAACTAAAAGGACAACAAAAGTAATGGAGCTTTTTTCCTACAGCTATTGGTTGGGCAGTAGGGATGAATGAAGAGGAAAATTAGGGAAAGGCCTGTAGCAATCAACTAAACTAAGCCATCAACTAAACTAAGCCAGTGAAGTCACAATAGACATTATTTCAATGGGGAAAGAGCTTCCATCCAAGCAGCATAAAACCAGTTTTGCAATTTAAGTAATACAAAGAGAACAAAACAGCAACAAAAGATCATGCTTTTTTCTTTCTTTCAACTTGCCCTGCAGTGGGACAGTTAACTGCCCTGAAGGAGGTGGCAATCTCAGGGTTTCAGACCTTTAGCTTTGTATTAATGGGAAGAGAAGGGGAAAGAGAGATGTGTACACAGTTGGTAAGTCCATTTAACACACCCTCCCAACTTCACTTCAAAATACCATGAAGGCTTTTAAGAAAGTACGTATTTGCACTTTCCTCTGGAGCATAGCCTACACAGTGTGTTTCAAGACATACTTCCATGAAAGCAAATCAGCCCTAAGCAGAGGAAACCTGAGAGATTTCACCAGCTAATCTGAGATTCACTTTGAGGTGACTTTTGAGGCACAAGTATCCACTGTGCTCTTCTGTCAAAGCTCTTTGATGCAAAATAGTGACCTGCTGGAAGTGTACTTCTGATTTTCTCAGAGGCTCACAGACCACCAGCTAATTTTGAAAGCTTTATGCTACCTTCTGGACCTATGTGAGTCACCAGCAGTAAAGGTGATTTGCTTGAATTGGTCTTTTAGACAAAGACATTAGACCCTCCCACAGAAAGCGTCAAAACCATTGTGAAATTCTTAGTAAATCAAAAGGGTATTCTGGGTTTGAAAACTTATTCTCCCTCATAATAAAAACTCCCAAAGTAGTGTAACAGCCTCCTCCTCTGTAAGCATACGGCTTTTAGTGATCTCCTTTAGAGGCTAAAGTTCAAGACATACCATGTTGCTGACATCAAGAATGGCAGCTAAATAGTGGTTAGATGGTATAACAAGTATATATGTATACATATTAAATAACATATACAAATTATATTCCTACAAATATATTGCTGTTAAAGAATAACATTTGTGTTTCCTAGGGGTTTTTGCATGTGATGTTACAGAATATAAATAGGTATAAATAAATATATGTATAAAATAAACCTACAATATATATATAAAAATACAAAAATGTATTTAAAATACTGTTAAGAGAAGAAAAAGGAAATTGCCTGGATAACTGGCTACCTCAGTGCATAGAGAGAATGTGTTTTCTCAATGGGCTTTTCAGCCTATTAATGAAAATTTTCACATCAAGTATCTCACTGCAGTCTCAAGTTCAAAAAAACCACTCCCATCCACTTTGGTCGAGGGTGGAAGCAGATCCAGACTTGTTGGGTGGGCAGCAGCTTCAGGCGTGGAAGGGTGCATGCAGGTGGAGGGGCAGGGAAACCCCCGCGGGCTGCAGCGGTGGAGGGGTGAGCCAGGATCCCGGCTGCCGGCACCCTGCTCACGGCACCGGCAGCGGCACCGGCGCCCGCCCACGGTCCCCGGGCCGCCCTGCCGCTCACCAGCCAAAATCACCAGCTTATTTTTTTGCCCTGGCAGAGCTCTGTGTCCTTTGGTCTCCTTACAGAAACATCGATAGGTGACTACACAGTCTGTAAAAGCTGTTTACATGACTTCTACGACTTTGTTTTTTAATGGAAATGGTATATTCTGTCTTTTTGGTCAAAAAGGCCCAAACATTTACTTTGGAAAGAAATCATAAGGAGCCAGAGCTGCCACTGAAATGCAACAAAGATAAACATTACGTTATGGTAATTAATTGATAAGGCATATAAAAGAGTTTAAAACAAAAAAAAAAAAAAAATACCCTGAAAGCCTGAGGTAATTTATTTCTCTGCCATGAACTCCCTCTTTATTCTTTGCACAGGGAGAGAACAAGTGGATTCATTTTGGTCTCTGGCACAATGTACATGTTATAAACACTACTTTTTTTATGGCCTCTTTAGCTCATTAAGGTATCAAAAGTTTCACTAGACTTCATTCTGTGTAGGATGCTAGGCACTGTTGGACACAGGATGCTTGGCAGAGGCTTCTCATGTTTTCCTTGCCAAACCTCTAATGAGAAGTTTGCCTTTGAAGTTTTTTGCCTACTTGCTGTAGGACCACTCTGTCCTGTGGTAATCCCATTTTCAACCAAAAAGCTTAACTAGAAAGAAGTTTTTTGACCCATCTAACTCTTGGAGACAGAGGTTGTGTAGCTTTATGATGGGGAAAAAAATACCCCTTGATTAATCTGATTCCTGTGTCAGTAAATGGGTGGGTTGTTGCTTTTTCAGCAGCTGTCTACTGTGGAAAACATAGCTCTAAATCAGTCAGTGAAATCAGTTTTCTTGTTCCTTATGCTCTTAAAAAGAAGCAAGTGAGAAAGCCAGGTTCATATCTACACCCTAGAAAAATCTAGCAAGAGTTTCAACACAGTGAGGAGGCTTTTGACAGTCATGACAGAGTACTGAAATGGTGAGCTTGGAATCATGCTTAATGGACAAATATGGATTACAATTTGGATCAGCAATCTATATTTTTCAAGACAAAGCTTTTTGTTAGGCCGTTAACAACCAAGTTTCAAATATCCCTGGCCTGGAAATGAATAGTGGTACTTCATACTCTGCCAAAAGCTGGGGAAAGTGGTTGGTCTTTGCATACACTATGAAGATATCCAGGAAGACAAGATTTTTTAATTGTTATTGAAACCCAACAAAGAACCCTTAGGTGACCCATACTAGAGACTACAGCACCATAACATTGCCAGAACAAAGGTCGCAAGTCAGCTCAGTTTAAAGAAATTCAGCTCTGGTGTCCCTATTTACTTATCCATGCAAACTGTTACTCTGCTGTTTTGTGCTGGAGATCTGGACCACTGCTCATATTGTGGATGTCAGGCACAAAAACTGCAGTTCATGAAGAGGGGACTGCAGTTATCCAAGGAAAAGGAAAGAAATGTGGTATTATATGGAACTGTTGAAAGCCCTCAAATAGGGTAATTGGTTTGTACACCTTATGAATTGATTATTCTTTCTCTATTCTGATTGGCATTTAATAGAAATTTTATCAGTTTCTCCCCTAACCATCTCTTCTTCTTTCTTCTGTTAAGCCACCCATCTCTTTTTAAAGCCATTTCATTCTTCCTTTTGCAAACTAAGTCTCACTCATTCTGCAACATGAAAAACTGGCCTCATTTACTGAATAGCAACTTATTTTTATGCTTCTGGGTATTCTTAAATCAAAACTTACTGAGGATCCATCCTGTTGGTATGTGAGATTGTTGTATCTATATTTAGATTTTTTACTTTCACAGTATTTGAATGTCCTGGAAAAAAAATAAAAATCAATTTTGTAACAAATAAGAGACAATCAGAACTACCAGACCATGGCAGGCAGGTAAAGACTCTATTTTTTTAAATGAAGAGATTTTTGTTGAATAAGCCTTTTGATATTTGCTTTCTGAACATGCTCAACAGCTGAGGCCTCTACAGGATTTTTTCATCTAAAGAACAAAACCTAAGGCTCCTATTACCCTGATCACTGTCTTTCAGAACATAGCAAGCATTAGGACTCTAAAACATTATGTCTGCGAAACCTGAAGAAATTAATTTAAACAATGTTAATGGCAAAGATGTATTACAAATGGAGTTTTACCCAATTAAAGATCAAATGTTAATAAAAGTCACATGAAATTACATGAGATGGGAACATTTTGCTCTCCCATTCATAGAGGGGTAATAGAAAAATAAAATAGAAAAACGGGTGTTAAAATAAGAAGGACCAAAGTTTTGTTTGCTCTCAAATCGTTGCATAGATTGATGCACAAATTACACAAAATCATGAAGATATTGGCCTCAAAAGCTGTGCTATAATAATTATGCCACTTGAGTAACTGTTAACATTTTTCTATTTTACAAACAGTTAAGGTATGTGGTTACATCTCAGTCATCACATTAACATTACTGTTTCTTCAGAGTTTTTTCTCTGGCTCCATACACTTCATGCTCTAGATACTACAGCTCCCAGTACTTATAAATGATTTACACACATTACACAATGCTTCATTTATGTATAAAAATTATACAAATGCACCGGAGTTGGAAATGGGACAACAGAGTCAGCTTTATGTAGTACATTTTCCAGGTTCCATGGTATTTTCCTAATTCTGTCACGTTAATTAATGTACTGCTAGAAATGAATTTTAAACAGACTCCGACTGTTAGTTCGAGAGAATTATAACGAATGTTTTTTGTTCTCTTTCATTACTGCACATTTGTAAATGGCAATAGTCATCTCCCACCAAAAGAAAATAGTTTCCCACAATAGGAGAACCCTGGTTCTTTCCTCAAAGCTATATGTTTTCATTCATGAACAGTACCCTCATAAAACTTACTCATAACAGGGAAACAAGACATACCATAGAATTTCTAGACCAACCCTGACAGTATTTTGACAACAGCAGTACCCTGATACTATTGCTGATCCACAATGGTTTTTTCCCCCCTACTTGTATCTTTTTACCGATCCTTTCCTACTCTTCTGTTTCACCTCACACCAGACTCAGTAAGGGACTATACAGGACTTCAAATTGCTGCCAGATGGTATTTCAGTTTAAAATGTTGAGCTAGCCAAAGATCTGACCACATAGGTTATGCTAAAAAGTATTGGAGACTGTGCTCTGCTGGGATAAATAATCACCAAGACCTCCATCCCAGTATGCAAAGTAACAACTGGTGAAGGTCTTGGTGGCTTCAGGCTCAGAAAGAATAATTTGGAAACATATCCAAACCATTGTTAACAGAGACCAAATATTTTCCACCTTTTCCTGGGTGGTTATTATAAAGCTCACCTCTTCCTGGGTATCTCTTCCTCCTCTCGTACACCTAGGAGCATGATGATGCTCATCTGGCCACCACACCTTAAACATGATCAGGACCCCAGTATTCCCCTTTCTTTTCTCCAAAATGTCCTAGCTTGCACCTACCACCTGCACCCAGTGAGTTTGGTGAAAGGAGGGTCAGATGGGGAAACAGTAGAGTATTTTTTACTTGCAGGAAAACATAAACAGGGTGCTAATAAGACTAGAGCCTGAATTCAAAGCTGGAAGTTGGCATTTATACTAGACATTTTAGCATCATCCTTCTGCTTATAATTAATGCTGAGCCTAATAATAAACGTAGCATACTTACCTTCCTGTGCTTAATATCTTCACCTCATGTGTATCTTCTTTCATGATGACCACTAGCCAAGTCTCAGGCTCATCCATCAGACTTCCCCCAGGCTGTGAACTCCACGGGACGGGGAAGCTAACATCATGCTTCCCTTTCACTTGGCTCCCATGGCTGAACCATCTGCAGTCAAGAAGGAGAATGCCAGTCCTATAGACAGAAACATGTATTAGATGCAATGAACACTTCCATAGCTACATTTTCAATACATAAAAACATTACTTAGCTTTATTTACATCTTTGGATTTTCACACTTTGTAATGACAACCTTCAAGTTTGGCATTTCCTTGCAATTAATGACCTGTGAAACAGAGGCCTGATGGTTTCACTGTACCTTAGATCCAACTAGTCATTAGCCATCAGGAAATGCCCTCCCCATTGATCATAACTCCTTAGTTATGTTCATTGACTCCACCTGTGAAATGCACCCTGGGTGCATTTTAAAGCATTATAGGAACGTGTCATTGAAAGTATTAGTGATGACCTTTTTTTTCTCTCTAATGGGTGCTCTATGCTCCTTGCACTTTTAGAGTTAAGGCTATTTCAACTTTTTTCCATTATATAATTCTCCCCCCTCAATGGTTTATAACTGTGCAATAAAAATTCACTCAGTTTGAATCTTGGCAAATAAGGTTTTAACTTGGAAAAAGCCACTAAAGCCAAGCTGGAGTTTAAAGAGTGTAAAATATAAAGGATACTGAATTTTCTTAAATATATTTTTGTGTTTGTATAAATTAAAAACAGATTAGTTATTTACATTTATTGAATTTTGATTGTCATACACAAAATAAGTTCACTGTTCAGTGTCTTTTCCTTGGTCCTAAAGCACAGGCATGTTAGATATATTACTTATTGTCAGACTATGGAATGGAGAAAGGTGGTACCTAGGAAAGAAAAATAATCATATGATTAACTTGAACTTGAAGTAAAGCTCAGAATATGAGGTTTTCCCAAGGTTGTCTACTTAAGTAACGAGGCAAAGCATTCATTTAAATGAAATGCAATCTATCTCCCAGTCTCAAAAACTCAGGGGCCCTTTTACCTCTCCGATACGCACTATGGCTGATATATCATATTTTTATTCACCACTAGGACATTTTTCAAAGGATTGCTACCTGAGGTAAGATGCTCTAATACATCACTGGGTTGCTTTAGAAACACTTGTGAGATTGGTGATGTAGACTGCAAAACAGCCAGCACCTCTGGATGAGTGCATCTAAATAGATGCAGTGGTACCTTGGTGAAAAGGAAACCTGGGACACAAGATCTGTTCACAAAATGTAACTTTGCTGTGGCTAAACAAACCCCTTATCAATGCCATGTAAGAGAGATGAATTACTTCTATCATTTTGATCTCAATGAGGAACGGTGCTGTACACAGAGAAGCATCTTCAAGTACTCAGAATTTGGTCATTCAGCTGTGTGAAACGGGCAAATGATGTTTCAAAACAAAGTAGACAAAAAGAGTCTCAGTTCCCAAACACATGAAAGATGTCTCATTTGGTTCCTTTACTCAGTCTGTTTGATGGTTCTTTTCTCTTTAAGTACAGGAGCTTTGAGCTCTGGAGTCATTTATGAAAGGATTTTAGCTGCCATCATTGTAAATAAGTGCTAGTTAGGAGGCTTAGTTAGAGTTACAAAGCTATTAAGCAGTTAGTTCTATTAGTGATTTTCACATTAAAAATAAAAGTGACTCAGAAGGAAGATGAGGAGAAAGATGAGCAGAAAGCCACGATCTAAAGTGAACCCAATGGCGCCAGGTCCCATACTGAACTTCAGAACTACTTCTCTTTTCAAAGGTGCTGTGATCTCTTCTCTTAGTGGAACAAGTGCTCTTCTCTTCAGTCAATTTTATTTAGGGCCCTCTTTATTTTCAGAGCAAAGAGGCTTTTCAGCAATTTGCACTTTACTGCTCAGCCAGGCTGGAAGTCAGTTTTTGGGACTGACAAACCTTCATCCATTCAGTTAGGAGATTAACTGTAAATATACCTGAAATTTGTCAGTCTGTTATACTATAAGCAAAGATAAGCAAAGTCTGAATGGCCCATTATTCTTTTCCCCTCATCTCAGCCTTAGCAAGCATTTCAGAAAGGAATTTTCTCTTTTTTTTTCTTACCAAAAACTGGAAAAAAACATGGGAAGGAGGCAGCAGCAAGATAACTACTGATCTGGCTTTAGTCCTGTACTGAAGAAATATTGGCTTTTCCCACCTGTTCATTTGTCTTTTTCAGGCTATCAACTCCCTAAAGGGCTGTGGTCATATGGCACTTTCAATCAAAGTCCTTCAGATTTGGGAAGCTGAAGACAACTTCCTCCATGCAGTTTCATTATCCATTTCCTCTCCAAAACAAGCCTTTATAAAATGCCAATGTAAAATTGAAAACTAATGCTTAATGGCTAGAATAAAAGCCCAAGAATCACAGTTCCTGTTTTTTGTTGTTAGAGTTGCATACCTAATGTTGCTGGACAGTTGCTATTTGGCTTTGGCAAGTCATTTGCTTAGTTTCTCCTGGTTTCTAGCATTATACTTTGCTTTATACTCATGTAAGATGCGTAATAAATATTTTGTAGCATGTATTACATATACATATTTTATAGATGTAGAATAAATAGAGGTGCAAGGTAACCATTGTAAAGAACTCTGAAGACCTTCAGTAGAAGTACATACATGAAAAATATTCAAATCACGTTTACTAACTAGAATTTTAGTATTTCAAGCAATATATTTCAATACATTGTGTGGCACTGATAACAAAGCTAAAGGAGTACAGTAACTTTATCCAAGAATTACCTCATATAGATGTTTAGTGTTGCACCAAGACTAAGATGGTGAAGCATAGTCCATACTTTTCTTCAGAGATTAGTAATCATGAGAAAGTAAGAAATGTATTCCATTTTGTACTCTTTCCCACAGCGGTCCAACACAACATATATTAGGAGAACTTTGGCAAGCCCCTAATATAATAAAAATATTCAGTTTACAAAGCAGAAAGTGTGCCCCTTCTTCTTCCAAAAATCTACTGTAACAGGCATTTGTGGCAAAAAAGACATTTTTGAACACAGAGAAAACACAGATTACCGCATAATCATGATGTAATTGGTTGAAAGCCACCACGGCTGTTTTCTGTTGCAAGCCATATAAAAGGTTTTTGACTATTTTAAGGTTGGGATGAAATGAAGTGAGAGGAAGCCTCCACAGATTTCACTTTGCTAGAAGTCACGTGAGCAAACGAAATGAGATCAACTTGTAAAGCAAAGGCAAAGCTGTAGCTGGAAAGATTTCCTCATGGCTGCTGCATTACTAAGCTCAGAGGAGAACTAAAGCAGTGTAGACCGTTACCATGTAGTTAGCGGGATGAAGGCATTCCACTTATTTTTACCGTGCGCTCTTACATCAAGTTACAAAGGTAAAAGGCAGTAGCTCGTTCACTGATCAGCAGAGCAACATAACCTTTACACATACAAAATACCAACACAGAAATTAATCCTGGTCCCAATGAGTGCTGTACACCTGGCTGCTGCTGTGAACAAACAAGGGATTTTTCCTGGAAGAAGTATTAGAAATCACTTACAAATGTGTTGCATCGATCCAAAACATTTATAATAATTTGACTTTTGGGTTTGGGCACAGGGTTTTCATTTGCACATGTACACAGGCAGACAGATCCTCCCTGTCTCCTTTCCGCCCCCCCGCCTCCCGCCTTCTCTCATGCTTTCTTATAAAAGCAGTTGCTATTTCCTGACTGGCCTTCTTCCAAATTTGGGAACTAATTTAATTTGGCACCTTTTAACTCATTCCAGTATGCCCACCACAAACTTACCCTAATTAAAAAAAAAAGAAATGAAAACATGTGATTGAAGGAAGAGGTGGACACAGAAGAAAAGTAAAGGAGACGGGGAGCCAAGTGTACCAATGCTGGTGTATAGAACATAGAGGGCTAGCAAAGGGTACACAAGCTGTGCACAACATGTTTCCACAGAGCCAAAGGTGTGAGCTAGAAAGGGTATGGCTGTGTTTGCAGGGTACAGCTGTGCTTGCTTGCAGGCTTCCCAACCCACATGGTACCTACGTGACATTACTGCTTTCACACCCCAAGTAAGTCCAGAGGAGGGCCACAAATATGATCAGAGGGCTGGAGCACCTCTGCTATGAAGACAGGTTGAAAAAGTTTGGGTTATTCAGCCTGGAGAAGAGAAGGCTCCAAGGAGACCTTATAACAGCCTTCCAGCACCTGAAGGGACTACAGGAACACTGGAGAGGGAGATTTTACAAAGACATGTAGTGATAGGACAAGGGGAAATTATTTTAAGCTGAAAGAGGGGAGATTTAGCTTAGACGTTATGAAGAAATTCTTTCCTGTGAGGGTGGTGAGACACTGGCACAGTTTGCGCAGGGAAGCTGTGGCTGCCCCATCCCTGGAAGTGTTCAAGGCCAGGTTAGATAGGTCTTGGAGCAATATGGTTTAGCGGGAGGTGTCCCTGCCCGTGTCAGGAGGGGTTGGAACTAGATAATCTTTCAGGTGCCTTCCAACCGCTAACATTCTGTGATCCCCATACAACCTTCTCTGGAGCTGCCTCCAGCCTCTCTGGGCATCATTACATGGGGCAGATAAATACTCATCTCAGGAGCCTGTCCACCCTGTTACAGGATGCTGCCACCCTTCTACATGAATAGTTGGAAAATCCTGGGACTTTCTGCAGGTTTTCAGACACTCCTGCCCAGGACAGGTGCTGTGGGGAGTGAAAGGTATCTGCACTGCCCTGCCAGGTGACAACTCCCCTCTGGCTGCAGGGAGGAAAATGCAAACAAAGTGTGACAGTCACTGCTGGGCTCCTGCACTGGTGTTGAGCCACCACAGCTGCACTTCACCACCTCCCCAGCCACAGTCCTGCTGGACCAATGCAGCATCCCAGTGCCAAGGAAATGGGTGGCTGCAGTGACCAACCACTGTGTTTCTTTCCCAGGAGCTCTTAGAGCAGCTCAGAGCAGTCCTTCAAAAGGTGTAAGGCATTTGATAAGTGGTATGAATAGCTTGAATTTGCAATATCTCATTCCATATTTCACTGGATAACCAAGTGCTTTACAAAGTCATTAAACATTAGGACTTTTTTTATTAAAAAAACCCAACAAACTAAACAGAAGTTTTACTGTAAACTGTAGGTTTCTCATACTATTAGGAAGAAAATAACTCAGCTTCTCAGTCTTGACTGCGTAAAAAGACCTCAAGAGAAATATTCCAATACCTAAATGAGATCAACCTATTTGCACCCTCTTCAACAACTGAAGGATCAGGATCTCTCACGCAACTGATGTACAATTTATGTGGCATGACATGCATTAAGTTGTTATATGCACCACCACAAAAGAATCAGTATGACAATATTTCTGCACTATTTCCAGGTAGAATAAACTTAAATATAAGGTATTTAAATAAAAATAATCCAGAAAATTCAGACATACAACTTCAGTTATCATTCATCTGCCCAAGGCTGCCATTGCAATCCCCTATTCCCATAACGTGAAGAAACACAGACATTTATATCCTGCCTACACCAACCAAAAGGGGAATATTTGAACATCCTCACACCCTCTGTTGCACATGCTGCATCCCCTTCACCCTAGCTTACAACGTCCTTGCTGTCAGGGCTACCATGAAGAGCCATCCACCTCTGTGCATGCAGTCCCTGACCCAGGCATGGGGGGCAGAGTACTTGTACCACGCTCAGGTCTCCGTGCCCCTGCAACAGCTCCTCCTGGAGATGCCCACTGAGCACGGTCATGGCCCTTGCAGGGACAAATGTGGACACAGACTGCGAAACTGCAGAATATGGGTCTTAAAGAGGGACAGCCAAGGTGGAGGTGACCTTGGTTATGAGTTCCAAACATGGCACAGATGTGAGAACAGAAGTGATCAGCCAGGTTTATGTAAGGATACTATGTGATACCACTCTCAACAAGGCATCTCACACAGTCCACAAGGAAGACATGGCAGAGTGGCACAGACAGAGCAAGCAAAGAGTTAAAAATACAGTGGATACACAGTCAAAAGCATCTTAGCTTTTCCATATGTGCAGAAAAGTTGGGAACCCAATGAAATGGATGGAATTTGATTTCTCAGAGTACCTACGGTTCTACAAAGAGTCTTCCCAATGGTTAACCACTTAGGGATCAGAAGCAGAGTTATTTAACGTACCACATGACAAATTCACAAGTTGCAGCTGAAGTGGCTGAAATAACCGATCCACTCAGCAGCGAGCAAGGTTTACATGAAATTTTAAGTGAGCTCCTGCTGGGACAAGGCTGGGAAGGAGAGCATGGCTGGGGAACGGGTCACAGTCTTCTGATGTTCTGTGACGAGATTATCTTGTACAAACAGTCACTTGAAATTCATCTCTGCATGTTATCACAGTCATTCTTGTCAGAAGTGGTGTCTGAACCAATACAGTGATATTACACAGGACTTTCGCATTTTCACAGTTCCAAGAAGTCTCCCTCTCCAACAAGGCCCACTCCCCAATGCATTAAGATTGTTGTCACAGTGAACTAATAAAAAAATGAAACAAAACTCCCCAAGCTGCTGCTGCCATATAACCAGAATTTCCCAGAGTTACTCATCAACATCATGGCTGGAAAAATGTAAGAGTTTTCTCTTTTTCTTTCTCTTTAATGCTGTACTGAGAAGAAAGCTGGCTTCTGGTTCACAGCTCAGAGCAGGGTGGTGCTTTTTGGGAAGGGTCTATCAGTGACCTCGGCCTGTCAAAAGGAAAGCCATCCCCTCTCCCATCTCCCTCATCCTGACAGGCCTACTTATCTTTCTTAAAATGAGGATCTCTGTTTCATGCAAATGACAACTATAAATTATTTTCTTGAAGTCAGAATAACACAGTGAACAGGTGAAAAGTCTCAGGAAAGACAACGTGGTCTCTCAGACAACACATGTTCCTACTTAAAATATTGAGAGATTTAATGTATATCTGTAACTTTTAAACTCACATAAAGTAGATTCTATTTAGGGAATGTCACATAAAGCTTACAGAATTTGCTGATTTGTTTTCATCAGGAATGTTTTATCTGAAAAACAGACTAAGTAGGAGAAAGCTTGAGACATTCCCTAAATAATGTGTTGATTAGAAATTGGTCTTGGGTAACTTTGTTAATTAATCTCACTAACACCTTTGTCAGTAGTTATTCTCTTTCTTACCTACGCTGACATCCCACCGTTTTAGCAACACACAACATTCTTAAACTTGGAAAAGAAACTCAAATTCTAAAATTTCTCTTCAATAAAGCAAAATCCACACATGTATTAAGTGTCACCAGCTCACATTCATAGAATCATCCTGGTTGGAAACGACCTTGAAGATCATCAAATCCAACCATAACCTAAATCCACCTACCATAACCTCATCTCCCCTTTCAGTGCTTAAATCATGTCTCTAAGCACTATATTTCTTTTAAACACTTCCAGGGATGGTGACTCCACCACCTCCCTGGGCAGCCTGTTCCAGTGTCCAACCTAAGTCCACTGTAATCAACTGCTTCCATTCGTGCCAGTGGCCCTAATTGCAGCATTGCCATCAGGAAAACTTTCATTTTTATCCTTAGGTATAATGTGAATTAGAGAAACAAATAAAATAGTTACAAGAAGTATACTGTTAAAGCAACATATTACTACAGAGTTATCATCTAATAGTTGCAAGTTGTAATTTGTAAAACTGTGATATACAGAGGTTCCTCCCAATAAAATTGCTAGAGGTCATATATAAACGTAAGTAGGTGCTCATCTATTTGCAAAACAAAAAAACCTTCTCTTTTTCCTTCACTTGTCAAATTTAATTGTTTACAGCTTTCATGACTTTGCAATGCTGTTTCTCCAATTAAAAGCTTCTTTACACAGTATCTTAATATTGCTATATGACTAAGAAACCCTTTTTGCCACTGTTCACACAAAAATAAGTTTAAACTAGGTTTCATCTGCATATGTCTCTCTTTGTATTTCTTTCAGGAATCAGTAAAATGAAAACTGAAAATTATCCCTTTCCACTTCATTTTATGTTGAAACTGCTTATTTTTTGCCAGAAACAATTCTGCCTGAAACCTTCTGAATGCAAGGCTGATTTCAATATGGACAGAAGCTTGGGGGGAAATTCTCTGCATTTACTATGGCCTGCTAATGCTGGCAAAGAAATCAGGAGCAGCTGAAAAAATTACTAATGCAAAATGGGGCAACGCATCATGAAATCTGAAGTCAAACATCTCCTCAAATTGCAGAAGTTTGGAAGAGGTGGCAGAGATTTACACGCACCTCCTCCAAATCAGTGCTTAGAGACAAGCGAGACCATCACAGCCACAGCGACCGGAGCTGATAAGAAACCAGAGGGAGATGAGAGACATGAGGCTATGAAGGTGCAGCAGGGCACACACCATCACTTTTCTCTCTAGACTGAGTACAGTCTAAAGGTTTTTGGTCACAGAAAGGTGCCAAATCATCTGAGGGAACAGACTATGATGAGAGCCATAAATCTATTTGGATTAACTGAAATTTTCACCATTTGGCTTCAAGTAGAAAAATTAAATATTTTTTCTTGCAACTAATCTGTTTTGACTCTATGAAAAACATTTTCATTGCAATAAAGTTATTAAAGTCTTAGCACTTACTGTTTTGTAGTTAATATAGGAACTTTTTTCTCCCTGCCTGCTAGTTTCTCTGCAATAAATTTCTTTGCACAAGTCAGCTCCTCACTCTAGTTCTCTTATTACTTCATTTAAGAGAATAATTTATTTTAAACCCCAAACCAAACACAGGATTGAAGAGTAGAGGTTAAGAAATGGAATAAAAAGAAAACAGACCTTCACCTTTCATTATGCTTGTCTTAAGTATCCGCTTTATTAAACTTACTCAGTGTTTAAGTCTGGTTTATTAAAAACCATCAATGTTTAGCTTATGCTATTTTTAAAGCAGTCTGTGCTGTGTAGTATTTAACAGGCTGCCCAAAACAGATGAGTTACATTATTTTTTTTTAAAGCAAACAAATTCAGAATGCTCCAAGATATCCATTTGTATAAAACAGTTAACATTCACATAACCTTGGCCAATGTCATCTCAAGTTAATTTTATAAATCAAATCCTGAAGTGTGTTTACTGCATCTAGTATGGCTACTCATTAAAGATATAATCTGGTTCCCTCTTAGAAATCTTAGTGCAGATTGACATTTACGTCAGTGTTTAGCTGTACTCTTTATCCATATAAAAATCTCTTTACACTGTCAAGATCATGTAAAGAAGCACCTGCCAGTAGTAACCTGATGTTCTTTTCTACCCCTCAAATCACTTATAATCAGCTCAATTATTACCAATCAGTGCAATCAATGGAACTTTCTTAACGATTTAGATGAGAGCAGGGCTGGCGTACAGTGCATTTAGAAGCAGGGTCCATCAGCAGCCACTGCATTTAAAATGCTGCCTTCCAGCCATTGCTCCCATGAAGTTCACAGGCAATACTGCCAAAATAAGGGACATGATTTTGGCTATCAAGTGTTATTAGGTCTGAAGCAATGTAACTGTAGCATCTCCACCACATTATCCTTTTTAGAAACAGGGAATTTGGTATGAATCATGTTCATCTCTTATTTGGTATTGTTTCTCCCTCTCTCTTTGTATGACGTGGTTTGGAAGGCTACAGCAAGAGACAGAATGCCTCAAACCAGCCAGCAAAAGTCCTAGTTTCTGTGGTCCTTATAAAAAGATCGCTAGTTAAGACATAAGAGCAGCTATATATGACACAAAGAGATCTTTCTCAGCTCTGAATAGGCAGCATCTAGAATTCTAAAGATACAGGATACATTTCTTTGTCTAAACATAGGGCACCATGTACTGGTTTAGATGCTGCAAGACATGACTCTACTGCAACCTGGCCAAGAATGCAGAGCAATTTCTGAAATCAGTGCCCCTACCCAAGAGGTGCCCCCATGCAGCAGCAGCCGCCCCAGCTGAAACCTGTACCTACAGAAGCCAGGCAGCTCCGAGACCAGTCCCTTCACCACCCACCCCATTGTATCTCCAATGTCATAGCAACACCAGCCCGCTCTCAGCCTCCCAGAAGGGGGCTCCAGTGGGAATGAACTGGTGTGACCACAAAGGCCTTCACTTGGTTCCTTGCAGCCACCCCTCCTTGGTCCTCAGCCAGTCATTTCATCAACAGCTGGTTTCCCAGCTCCTGAGGGTGATCTGCAGACCCTATGGTCCCTACACAGTGGGTGGCTTGTAAGCCATGCATTTCTCCTTTCCCCACCTGACTTATGCTTGGCTGCATTCAACATCTCACGTGTTTTGGCAGGACTCCTCTGTCATGCTGCAGAGCTTTGCCAAGGCCAAAGGGCAGTGGGTTTGGTGGGACCCAGCTGAGGAACCCCGCTGCAGCCACCAGCAAAGGCCAACACTGTCTTCAGGGACAGCTGGGGGCACCTTGTACATATAGGCAGACGCTGTAAGGGATACTGCCTGTGCATTGTCCTTTCTTGTCACTAAGCCTCATGAAACACAGCTTGCTGAAAATCCATTTCCCTTCCCTGTAAAAATACATTGGTACTTTGCAAAAACAAACAAAAAGCCCCAAACTTTGTTCCATGTCAGAATGAAAAGTGGACATTTTTTAACTCCCAGTAGATATAGCCATGTTTGAGCAAAACCAAATTTCTGGACCTCACAAGCTGCCACATAGCAGAACTGTTGTTGCCCTTCAGTCAGCTCTAATTAGGAACTAATTGGGTGAGTTTTTGTTTCAGACATTTCTGTGAATAGCCTTGAACAACAGAGTCATAGCCAAACTTCTTAATTTAAAAAGCTGCTCCTGCCTTTACACTCAAACATATTGCATACCCTTTTGGAATACGCTGGAAAGCAGGTAAATAATTCAAAATGTGTAGCTTATCCCCAAATCTAATGTCTAGCACATTACAGAAATAACAGTGAAAGGAAATAAATGCAAGAGGGAGAAGTCATAAAAACAAAGCTCTATGAGGTTCCCATGTAAGGTCACCAGAAGAGTTTACAGAGCTGTTTTTCTTCTTCCTCATAAAGGAGCCTAAATCTAATTTCTCTTTTAATTTTTTACTTTCCTCTGCTCTTTTCCTCTCAATCTCCATCCTCCTCCTCTAGTTTAAAATTCCATTCCCAGCCATATGTTTCTCATTGTGATCCACCTTCCATTTTTGGTCATACAGCAAAATGTGGTTTGAAGATCCAAGAAAGTCAGAGCGTGTTGACACAAGGACGTTGGATTCTAGGTTTTGTCAACACTGAGCTGAAGAGCTTTGGGCCTTGAATCAATTTTAGCCTCCTTGACCAAGGAAACCCTGCAGAGTCAGACTAAGATCAACGAGAACAGATTTTCAAGTGAACAGAGCCATATAAGTATATCTCTCACAACAGGGGAGTGTTTTTTATTTTCTGTATGATCTGCCCTTGCTCCAATATTAAATCCAAACACTACTCAATTTTGCTTGGCATGCAGCTCTCTGCAACAAAACCAAAAAGCTTTCTTGTAGGTGTTACACAGTAATGGGAGCCTTAAGACAAACCTGAATATCAAACATCAGATGGCTTTTTTTTCTAGAAATTGAGATAAATAACAAACCCAAACAACTCTATGGTCTCGCAGTGATCTATTATGAAAGCAGTGTGGCTGGCAAATGACAGAGAGTCCTGCTCCTTTTCCAGATGACCTAGGGAATTTCCTGTTAAAATACTGTGCTCCCAGACGTCTGGGCATGTGAGAGTGGGTCCACTGGCTAGCAGCTGAAAGTCCATCTCCTACCTTGTGATTCAACTAAAAACATGTGTGTAAGGCTGGAGAATGGAAGAGGGTGTAAGGGAAGGAGAATTAAACTGATGTTGACATTATTTGAAATTTGCTTTAATTCATGCTCTGCCAGATAGCTGAAGATTAATCTCAAACTGTTTATTTTAATGTATCATATTTCTGACTTCCAGCTAGCTATCAGCTGGTGTAATATAAGCTTTAATTTTGGCACCACCAAGTCTTCACTGTGTTTACATTTTCACTCACACTTTCTTTGGTTTTATCATAAGCAATTTCATGATTTAATGGCACTTACTTTCCTGAATAAGAACAGGTGTAGTTAATTTCTGGAGATGGGAGAGAGACTTTTTATAAATTATTTATTTTCCATGTGTAGTTGCTTGCAACGTCAGGGGCTTGAAAGTCCCTTAGTTAGATGGCCATTTCTGAGGGAAAGTGAAAATGAAACAGAGGATTGCCTGGTTTTAAATTCTGCATTAAGGATCGGGCCAATCTGATTAAATCTGAAAAGTTTTAATCGGTTTTCTAGCTAGCACTCCAAACTCCACATTGAAAATATCAACACTTTAATTTAGCTCAAACAGAGCTATAGGATATTCAGGAAACAACCAGGAAAACACTGGCAATATATAATCATAGCAACTAGTAATGAACCTTTTTGCTGAGCAAACAGAGTTCCTCCAGAGCAATCCATTCTATGAAAGAATTTGGATTAATTAATTTGAACCAAATATCTGGAACCACTCAGAAATACTGCTTCTTTAAATGAGTGTACGCCTACATAGGCAGGCACGGGGGAGGTGTGAATTCATACTAACTGCCTGCAGTAACACTTTGCAGATCAGGATAGCCATGGCTAGGAAGTGTGCACTGCTGTGGCCTCACTGGCTGTGGAGTCACAAACTGCACTCCTTTTTTTCCCCTAAGGGAGGACTGGCTGTGGCACTCGAGCCACTTCTCGCTCCCTTTGTCCTGCCAAAGAAACAGCTAAAAGACTAGACTAAATTTACAACTGCTGGTCTGGTTTTAGCATCTGTGGCACGTTTCCAAGATGACATACTGGTGTGTTCAGATGCCTTCAGTAAGTGGCAGTGATATGCCCAAAAGGAATTTTTATAAAATTCATATATATAAAGCTCAAGGATTCATGTTTTACAGGCGGCAAAGCAGCCTGAAGATGCAGCCTTTCTAAACAAGGCAATAATGCTGAATCGTCCGAAGCTACACTCCAAATGCTACAACTCACAAAATGCTCTAAGACCTCACAAGTGTGGAGACACACTAGTAGGAGGCAAAATACATCACAACTTCTAGCCAGCTTTCTTGGCTTGAGAAAATTGCCCAGCTAGAGAAAGTTACTCTGATTTTGGAGCACACTAGAGAAATTCAAATAGAAGCAATATACCTTGAAGATGCGTAAAACACTGAAAATAAAGACAACATTTTTGCACCTCTATCTACAACTTTTATCCTCCTGGGACATGGAGAATTTGCATATAGCATCTGTGGGAGAAGACAAAATGTGTAGGCATAATGAAAACAGAGAATGAGAAATTATAAAGAAAGCAATAAAAAGAAAAGAACAGGAGACAACTCCTAGACCTCACACAGCCTCTGTTAAACAATGGGAAGAAAATCTTTCAGGAATTCAGTAAGACCTGAGAAGAAATAGAGGCACTGTTGGAACAAATGGCTGCTGGCTCAAGTTCCACTGAATGACCTTGACTGTGCACATAAGAGCTAGTTGTTACATCAGGCACTGAAATGGAGAACAGACCATAAAAAACTCTGAACATTTCCTCCCATAAGATTCCTTTGTTATAGGGCTCTTTGTAGCATTTAGTACTAATTTCCTCTCTGACTAATGTTCTTGTGCAAATTATAATGCCATTATGTTCTGATGCGAGCTTTTCCCTCATTTCTTAGTTAATTCATCTTTATAGAGGTTCTTTAGCTGCCAGCCAGTACTGAAAAGTTATTAATTTCAAGTGACTTTAATAGCGCATGGAAGCTGAGGAGAAGTTTAGCAAACTCTCAAAATATTTCTTTACCAACACTTGACTGAATATTGTATTGTCCACTAATTTCTCTCTCTGCTGGAAATCCTCCACCTGGATCTCTGCCATGGCTCATGGCTTTTTCAGCTCTGACAAGGAAGAATAGGTAGATTGCCAACAGGAAGCATAGGAAAGATGGAGATGAAATTGGCTCCTTATTCCCTGTTTACACGGTAGGCCAATCATAGGGTTTACTTTAAAACCTTCCCTCTGTTCCCTTCTGCACAAAAATGTTAATTTTGTTACACATATAGCATAGCCAAGGAAGCCAGACAAAGCAAGTGAGAAAAAGAGCTGCTCAGACAATTTCTTCCTGTGTGGTTGGCCACATCCAGCTATCAAAGTAAAGGTGTTTCAAGACAGCATGAACATATTGTTCAACTATTATTTCTCTTCTGATTGTCCAGGATGTTGCTCTCACATTTTCTTCCTCTGTACTCCAGTACATCTGTAGGCCCTAATGCACCCTCTATGTTATGATCCAGTGGTGTCAATACCTTCACAAATTACTATTTGCTCTGCTTCACGAACAGATTACTTGTGCTCACAGTCTGATTAAAAAGCTTGGCAAAAGATGTAACATGATTGATACACCAGAAAGATTGACTTTGGGAATTCATGTGATACTCACCCAAGAGACAGTAGAAAAATGTTTATAAAGCAAATTGTAGGAAACTGAGGTTGCAGGAGGTACCAGAGTGGTGGTTTGTATGTTCACAGTTGAAATCATGTCCGAGATTGCACTATTTCTTCTAAATAACCCTAATAATAACCATCATAATACCATTTGCTTTAGAATATCTGGCATCCAGTACCTGGCAACCACTTTGACTGATCAGGAAGAAAGATGCCCTCCTGCTCTAAATAACCTCAGAGGAACGCCACAGATGGAGCTTACTCATCCTAAAGAAAATTTTCTGGGGATGGGAATACTTCATCCTTTTGTAAGCTTCCAACAAGATTCTTCTGACTGGCTGTGAAAATCAGCATGATCTCTCTCTTCTTCTGTTTAGCTTTGTTCAAGTTTAACACAAACAGCTTAAATTCTGTGTGGTTACTGGAACAAAATATACTTCCAAGGACTGAAACTATTGAAGCTTTTCTTTTATCTCTTCCTCATGAATATCACATGCCCAGACAAATTAGGTTGTTCGTAACAGTCTAAGCTTAAATGTTTTCCCTGCTAAAAAGAAAATACTTCTGATAACAGATGTAGAGATGCACCCCTCCACAGTGAATTTATAGCATTTTTTCCAATGATGCTAATTAACCAGATTCATAAAGGTTGCAGCTGAATACTGTCTTGCAAGACACATACATTTACTGTGATGCCATGTTTATAAACTTGCTCAAGATCTTCAAATCATAAAATGATGTATCTTCTTTTTAACAAATTACACTAGGGGACAGTTTTGGGTGGCTGGGAGACCACTTAAATAATATGATCAGCCAGGTGCTGCTCAGCCACCCCAGGATTAACAGTCTAAATGACAGGGGTATCAGTCCTTCACCAACAGGGGCCATTACATTCAGCATCCAGATGAAATGAACAAAGCAACCCACATGAGAAAGGGAGGTCGAGGAGAAAGCAACATGTTGCACAAGAACATAGAAACTTAATCCAGCACTCTATCTTACTGAAGGGCAAGGACAAAAGCCAGAGCATTCCGAGATCCACTTGGATGAAACTGTCTCTGAGGCTGTGTGCAATGCCAGGAAACACAGGACTACATCCATGTGGATCTGGTGCAGCCCTTTGCAGTGAACCAACCCCACACTAGATGTGGGCTGGACCACATTGATCCCCTGCTCGGATGTCTGAGGGAACGGGCACAGTCTTACCAGTTAGTGTAGACACAGCTTTAATTCCCACGAAGAAGTGCACCCCTCACAAGACATTTTGATGGAGAGCAGTTAAGAGAGCAGCTATTAAGAGTGGTAACATGGTGCTTGTATGAGACTCTCCTCTGCCTGTCTCTACAAGCACCCTTCAGTGCTGACTCTCCTGGATACTTCTTTCCTTCTTTGAGCTGGCTGGAGCAATAGGAATGAAGGCAGTATTTTCTGAATGCCATCAGTGAAGATAATCCTGCTTATCACCACAGGAGATTACAGTGAGCATCTGTAACTACAAGCCATGAACTGAAGCAGCGAGAAGGCTTCCAGGTTCCCACTGATGTGACTCTTGTGTGTACAAAGCACCATTCGTCTGACTGCTGCCAGTGGTCATGCTGGGTGGGTAGGAAGGCATGGTCTTTCCCTCTCTGAGAGAAATGGATGAAGAACTTGTTGGAAAGGATCATAAGCAGTAGGTGGATTGAGCAGTGGACAAGACTGCAGTTGTTACAGGGTGTTTCTCACCAAAATGGAGTTACATCATTAAGGCATAAATAAGTTAGGTGTCTAAAGTATAAATAATGCCTTATCAATTATGAGGATAAAATAACATGTTACATTGAACTCATACTGTATTTTTAAAGCTGAGAACTAAGTTGTATTTAGTCATGCTATTCCAGAGGTCCAAATAATGCATGTAAAATATAGCATCTAAAAGACTGGTTTTGATGAGGAAACCAGGAAGGGAGAGGGAGGAAACCAAAAAAAAAGAAAGCTTGAAATAAGAGCAAGCCACTAAAAACTACATATTATGGAAGGTTCATATGGAATACCAAAAGTTTAAAGTTTGCCCCTCTATTGAATTATAGTTCAGCCTGGTTGACTAAAGATCACTTCTGTGTATGGTGACTGTGGTGTATGACTCTGCAGTTTGTATTACATTAGTGGCTGACAGCCTCCATTAGCATGGTGTTGAAAAGCTAAAGAAAAAATAATAATAGTATTTAACACCTTTTTCTATTAAACAAACTAATAATCCAAGATTCTTTTTTAATACCCATCACACCAGCCGAGTTGGTTTTTTGCTGTGTGTTATTTGTGCAGAGACAGAAGCCTTCACAGACTTAAAAGAACCAAGAGATCTCATGCATCAATCTACACTACAGCCTACACACTCCAGCTAAGTAATAGCCTGAATGCTGATCTACCCTTTCCCCTCTGCAAACTGTGACAAGAAAGGAGCATCTTGCAGTTGTTTGCTGTTTCTCTTTTTGTGCAAGAAAAAAGCCTATCATGTAACCTGCTGGTAACTCAAGGGTGCAATAGATGCCTTTCTAGCAGGAGAGCTGTAGCCTCTCACAGTGAATACATCAAAGTGTAAATCTGTCAGTGGTATCATACACTCACTATAACAGGTGTCAACTCTTGTGCTTGGATTCCTCCAATTTTTTCACTTCGTTCTACTAGCAGAAAATCATTTCAGCATGCTGAACCATCCCACCAGGGATGAGGTCAGGGCAAACAAAACTCAGAGTTTAGCCACCCAGAGAAGGGAGGACGCAGATCTGCTGACGAAAGCAGAGATTAACTTTAAATTGGCCCCCCTTACCCCAAAACACAACAACATCTGAAGCTCTGCAGGTGACCCCTGTGCTCAACATTTTGAAAACCTGAGCTCTAACTTTCAATGGAAAAGTTGCTGCTTTGGATCCTTTTAGGATGAACTTTAGGATATCGGCAGCAGAGAGACTATGTTACACTCATTTAAGATTGTAGTAACTTCATAGATTTTAAAAATTATTTGTTTTAAACAGTTTCTGACCATCTCACTTCTTTTGTCTGGACCTCTGACCTTAACTCAGTAGACTTTGATTTCACAGTATAGAACCAATAGGAAGGGAGAAAACAAACAGAGTTTCTTTCTGAAGGTGGTAAGATGCTATTAATAAGGTTCAAAAGACAAAACAGAAGGAGGAAGTTGAAAGGATAAGTCAAATTGTTAAGCTTCATGCCTAACCACAGTAATAAAAGTGCACACAAATATTATCCTGTTAATTTGTTTATATTGCTGTTTAACTCAGCATATTTTGTTTGGAGCTTCTGCCTGAGAAAGTGCTCCCCAATTACAATTAATCCAACGGTTAATAAGAATCTCGGAAGGGTGCTGAATTTCACTTAGACAGGATTTTAGGCTTTTTCCTTAACTTTAGGCATCTTTCACTCCTGTATGTGCATTGCTGAAAAAAAGAGTGTGATCAAGTCAAAGAAACACTATATTTGATAAATATCCACGAAAGACAGAAGGAAGTTATTTAAGGTGAGGTTTTGCTTTGAAATCAGAAAACTCCAAACACAAAAACACTGTGTAGGTTTAATTCCTTGAGTATTGTGATAAAGTTCACTTGAATTGTCTAACACCAATATAAAAAAATAATGTTTGCTATGTTATGATTATGCAGGTATCTGATGGAGAAGGAGAAAGAAGAACATACGCATGTAATTTAATTGTTCCCTCTAGACATTCCAGCATTTAGCACATTTGATATAAAGACTTTAAATAAAAAATGCAAACAAAATAAGGACAAAAAAACCCCCAACCTTACCTTAAAAGGAGAAAAAGCTCTCCAAGAAGGAGCTAAAATATTAATAGTGACTTAGAGGAGTGATGATAAAGTTCCAGTGTTAGGATTTCTGGGATTTAACTGGACTGACACTCTGTAGATGACACTCTAAAATCCAGTATCTAGAGAAGCCACAGCCAAAAATTTGGCACTGTCAGCTGGCCTCCTTAGTTCCACTTCTAAGTAGCAGAGCAGAGAAATTTATCAGTCAGTCTTTGTCTGGTTATCACAAGCACTCTGTGAACACTATAAAAACATGGTAAGTGTTTGGTAAGATTTTATTGTGAGGGCCACTTCAACACCAACAAATACTTATCTGGGAAAACCAAGCTGCGAGCATATTAATTAATATCCACAGAACTGACACTTTTTTATGGCAGAAAAAAGAATTCTTCTTTCAAAATCAAGGATGAATGCTTTTTTTTTTTAGTATATACAAGATGATAAGGTATCATGCTGTATTTACCAGGTTCATAGGATCTTAAAATACAAATATCAGGAAAACATTTGAACCACATCTGTAACTAGACTTTTTTTCATTAACATTCTAAAAGAAGGGCCACTTTTGCTTGCATAAATTAGTATGAAATTCATTAGTCTTTTCTAACAAGGTTAAAAAGTGTTAAATCTGCATAAAGTAACAATTAAGTTACTACATATCCACAGAATTCCTGCTTTCCTGAAAAAAGATATTTACCAGAGTAAACTCTGATTCCTTTCATAGAAAAACTAGCAACAACAACAAAGGAGATTAATGCAAAGATTTTAGTAGCAGCAGTATTGTTGCAGCTGTAACGGTCTAAGGGCATAGGAGAGGAATCATTAGTAAGAAGATGCAATATCTTTTTATTAGACTGACTGACACAGTTGTAATCCACTGAAAAATGTTGGACAAAGAACACACAGCTCAGAAGAAAAAGAAAATCCAGAGATATGGTTAGCCAAATGTAGGTGTCCTTATGCCTCACAGAGGACCTCTTTGGTCAGAGCTCCATCGAGGCTTCCAATACCAGAGGTTTCCCTCCAGGTGGGGTTCAGACTCTGCACAGAAAGGTGTGCCAACAGGGATATGGTTAAACACACTGTTCCACTTTAAAAGAAACATACTAGTCTGTCAGAAGAGATTATACGTCATCAGAGCTAGGACAATGAACTCCAGGGAACAAACTGTGATAGATGTCACTCCATGTGATCTGTTCTTCTGGAATTTTATTTATGACTACTAGACTTAAAACCACACTGAAGTGCTGGCCAAAGCCAAACTTACATTTAAATTTGGATTAACCCTGACTAAAGTTTATCCTGAAGAGGATAATTTTGTATTTATAGCTGAGACTCAAGTAAACTGTTTTCTCTCTCATACTATCCCTGCACTTGAGTTATGTGAAAGAAACTGGTCTACTCCTCTATACTAAGGAAGCAAAACCAATTGCAATGATTTATAGTCAGACAGTCCATTCACTTGTAATGAAATGTAGGTGCTTATAACTGAGATAAAATTTAAAACCTGAAACTATGGTAAAAAGCTTTATGGTCATACTCAACAGCTCAAGCACTTTGTATGTTAAATCAAAATGGCATGTTACGAAAGACTGGCCAAAACCAGGATTCATTTTGGAACAAAAACATGATGAGGGATCACTAGACCATCAATTCTATCTAACATTACAAAAAGTGTATCTTTGAGTTCAATTGGCCTTTCCTTCCTACACGTCTTCAGCAGGCGTCAGCTCACAGCTCTCGTGAGTTTTTCAGGCAGTCTGACATATATAAATCTAAACACTCGCAGGATCAAAATCGATGTGTGTAAACATACAAACAACAATTTAGTCAGTCACTTCTTCAAAACAACTTGTTAATTTCACTTTCATTACATATACACATTTGTGTATCTAAGTATATCAACACAAAAACACCTACCCTGTTACACAAAATGCTACCTTTATACAGCAGATTGACTGATGCTACTATATTTGTGCATTTGGTTCTGATAAAAATGACAGAAGAAACAAGAGAATGAACAGAATTCTTCTTTCAAAGAGCAAAATGAAAGAAATGCTTCTGAATATTACAATTCCTTTAACCCTAATTTGTTTGAAATGCTGTTCACAAGCATCACAGTGCTATTTCCAAAGGAAGAAACTTAACTGGGAATTTCCCCTGAAGCTTTTTTCAAGTCACAAAACCAGAAATTATTGAATGTGATTGAATGTGTAAGCTGGTCAACATGAAGACAATGGAAGCCTAAAATCAGGCTAGAAACTATAGAGCTGGGGAATTCACAGACCACCTGTTTCCATATAAGAAGGGAGATTCCAGAAAGGTTTTTGTTAAAACTATAGGGTCAATTTGGCCACAAGGTAAAGAATTCTCTAAAAAAAACCCCCAACATTTCTACATCTCTTGTAGAATCTGTGAAAACTGGGTTGACTAGGAATAGCATCCAAGAATACAGCACTCTTTTAGGAGTGCCAGATGCTAAAGATAGTTTCTGTGGATATTAAGATGGAGGCAGTATTTCAGACCACTATCGTGAACGCTGGGACATGGTAGGATATTAATTCTCTGAAGTTTTTGGTTTTTCACATTAAACAAAGACAGAGGGAATAGAAAAAACCTGTATTGTAAAAAGAGAGGAAGAAGATGACGTTTCCCTCTGTTTTAAAATATTCAAGCAGCATATCAGACAGAAGCATTTAGAGTCACGTTTTGGTGGGCTGTTGTGCTACTCAGCCAAAGGAAAACAAGTTTTGTAACTTGTCAGATCATCATAAGGTTTGAAGTTTTCATCATAAATACAAGTATTGAAATAAAAACTTCGTTCTTTTCTCTCCCTGACATAGCAGGTTTAAGTAACAACTCTACTTCTTTTATTATACCCTGCTTAAACCTGCCATTTCAGAGGAGAGAAAACAACAGAGGATAAAGCAACGGCATCTCTATTTTGCATACAACAGTGGCTTTATATTTTAGCTGTAATATACATTAATATATTTTCTGCAGAATGACATATTAAGCACTAACAGAACTGAACTCCAGAAACATTCTTCATCAAGAAAACCCAGATCTTAAACTTCAGCCTGTAGCCTTCTGTCTATGTGGCTTTAACCCCTTCAGACTTTTGTTTAAAACTAAGAAAACTATTATAAATGGTGTTGACATTTTCACTTTAGCTCAAAGGAAAGGATCTGTTAAAACAGATTAACCTGTCCAAATGCCCACTGTGATGAAAGAGGCTTTGTGAGAGACATTCCATGACTAGTGAAGGAGTTCTCACATCCCAGTTCCTTACTCTCCAACCTTGCCAGACTTGAGAAACATTAATAGCAGAGATCTGAATTTAGTTGTTCAAGTCCTATTATCAGGAAGGGGAATTGGATTTCTTCCCTTCTAATGTGCATATGTATCACCACTAATATTAAGCAAGAAAGAACTGATACCCTACAAAATCACTTCCTCTAGTCACATTTAAATCTGTTTACAGGAACAACTAGACAATTAGGGTTCCTGGCTTATGGTAGCTGAATAGTCTTTTCTGTCAAATAACTCCAGCTGTAGTAACTTTAGGGTTTATTGTTCATGACTATGCAAAATTTAACACCATCTGATAAAACTTCCTTTCTAAGCTTCTGAGTTACAAAAGAAATTGTTTAACTCTGTTGCATTCTTTTCTACTGAATATGCTGTAAAACACTTAAACATGAATTACTGTGTAAATTCTCAAACTGAAGTTTTTATGTAAATAGTCCACACGTAATTTATAGCATTCCTGTTTGTGTAACATTCTAGCTTATTGGCATTTGTCCTATGAATATACTGTTTTGGAAATTATGCACTGGGGTTATAAAACATTGTTTTCCCAATACACCGTTTTAAGGAAAAAAAATAATAAAAGTTAGTCTTGAAAGACTTGTCTGGTAAAATAATTTAAATGTAAAGATCATGGTGAATATGTACTTTCATGAAGTAAGGAACCACTAACTTGTTACTAGAGCAACAAACTTTGCAACTGTGTAGGTATTCAGTGAGGTTTATAAAGCTTTGGGAAAGGCATGAATATTATTTATATTTCAGAGTCCTCGGAAGTGCTGAGCACCTCATACAGACAGCAAGAATAGCCATGGCCTGAATAAGTAGCCTCCAAGAGAGAAAAAAAGGGGCAGTATTGAAGGAGGCTGGACGAAGTGATGGGAATTGTCCATGCTTGCCTAACTTGCCAATGAGGACTGATAAAGTCAAAATCCCAGAGCAGGGTATTTGCCCTGCATCCCACTGATGCTGAGCCTCCAGTGTTTTTCACATCGATGCATACGAGTGTTTGATCCAAATAAGCAAGCACATACAAAGCAAAACCACATGCAGAATCAAAGTAAAAAAAATACAGAAATCTTGCTTGCTATGGGAACCACTAAAAGATGTTCTTGTACTTCAAGTCAGTCAAGTGTATTTCCTTCAAATTAACCATGATTTTGTTATGCATTTATTGCACATACAGCTTAAATATTCACAACAGTGTTTGAGCAGGAGCACGTAGCGTGCAAATGTGCTCAGTGAAATACTTGATATAATTCAGAAAAAAGGGTAAAGTCTTCAGAGTGCTCTCTCTGCGCAAGCAGAGCAGAAGGCTTCTTCATTGGTATAATGACCTTCTTTGTTTGATCCCCAAATCTTTCTCTGCATTGTCCCAAGCCTACCTAATGCCCCAGGACGATAAACACCAACAGTCAGGCTTTCTCCTGAAAGAGGAGGGTGGAAGGAAGACAATGTAGGTGTCTTTATACCAAGTCAAACCTGGACACAAAGTACTGAAAACATAAGGATTCCATATACCCAGGATAACAAGGAACTAATTTTTGTTCTGCAATTGTGATTTGGCCACAGTCTCTAACTTGATTGACAAAAGACTGTGTTTTATCTTCCCAATACATTAAAAACACACATATTGGACTTCAAAACACACAAATCATTTCCAACAAAGAGGCTAAATGTGAGATGCAAAAACACTAAATGAAGAAGAGAAACAAAATAAACGTTAAACTAAACTCTACAGTAAATATAGTCTTAAAAGATCATTACTGTATATAAATAATTATCAGTATCAAAGCCATATTGTTCTCTCAGTTATTAATGCTGACTTTTAAAATATTAATGACGTTGTGGTATCACTAATTTCCATTCGTTGGTGGTTTGCTATCTACAAGCTAGCACTGTTTTGCTTTAAGTGCTCGGTAAGTTCTTCATTTCATAAAAAAAAAAAAAAAGAGAGAAACGTTCTCATTCTTCCTTTCCTCCCTCCCACATCTATACTCCACTGGAGATGGAAGGTGTCAATTTGAATAAGGTGTTTTTCCCTCCACAGGATATAAGTTTCATCGTGACACTGAAGAGCCCTATAAAACAATGAAACTATTGAAATATGTAATTCTTCATATCCTTGCTAATAGCATGTAACTTAAGCAACTCAGGCAGCAATTTGAGCAACACCAGAAGTCATGTGCTGAACAGAGAGTCTTCTTAAACCCCTTTGGCTTCAGTGACACTTCACCATATACATAAGGCTAGAAGGGATCAGGATTTAATTAGGAGTGCAGAAGACATCAAGCCAGCATTTTAAAAGCATTCAGGCCCTAGGCTTTCTTCGATCACCTTTTTCCCCTCCAAATCCAATCCTTATGTCTCAAACTTCCTAAATACTGACACTGCACTTTCCATATCTGATAGGTTATTATGCTATTAATATCACGCTATTGCTTACCTGAAATTCATAAAGGGGAGCTGCTGAACAGGATGCTACATGAAAAAGAATTATACAATGATGTAATAAAACAGGTATTACAGACAGGCACAGGAGGTAGAGTGTGTTTTAGATTATTAGGGTTCCTCAGAACAGTTATTTGCATTTCCATCCCAGCTTTCATGCTACAGTTTTGAAAGATAACCTGGGCAATACAGACACCCAGCAAGCAGACAACTTAGAAAACCAAAGTGTATTCTGTTTTACAGAATAACAATCAGCTTCTGATCCCAACTGTGTAGGAAAAACATCTCCCCTTGTACACCACAGCAGAAATCTCATTCTTTGGGATTAGGTTTGTAGAAGAAGCACCTTCAGTTTTAACCACAACCTAGCCTAGCCTTCTGCAGGTTGTCTGGAACAACATCCATTTGTGTTCAAAGGCAGTGGTACTTGGTGCTCTTAAACACTTCCTTGAACCTCTGCAGTTTCTATGCATCAGTGATTTATTATATCAATATTGGCTAGAATTTCATATTGGTTTGATACTTTGTCAAAACATTACCTCTATCTTCTGAGCAAATCAGAGCCACCTAATTGCCCCAGCATCTTCAATGACTAAATTACTCTAGCAAGTCAATTTTAAAATCTCACCATCAGAGTCCCCTTTGCAGTCTGCATTACCCATAAATTCTCATTTCTCCCTGGATGTTCTGGGTTGTCCTTCACCCACGCTGTGATCACAGCCTCCCAGCACTTTCAACGTGGTTCTGTGCCCCGTGGCATCAAGCGGTCATCTGGCTTTCAGCTCAGGAAAGCAAATGATGCCAGGCTCTGACCTGATACTGAGCTAATCAAAACCTCACCTTCAGCTCAGCCTTACCTCCCATAGTGCTTCTTATGTCTGCCTTCACTGTCCTGGGTTAAACTCATACTTTAGCTCACATGCTTTATAGTTATGAACCTTAAGACTCTCCCAGATTTTTATACCTACTTTAAGAAATGGTGGTGTTATGTCTGCAAGCTGCCTGCCCTGTGTCTGCTCTCCTCGGCTGCCCCTCTCCCCGGGAGCCGCTGCCTCCTGGGGCAGAACAGCTGTCCTACTGCAAAGGGCTGGTTTTCAAACCCCCTCCGCAGCAGGCTGGTGGATTAGGAGCGAGAGGGAGGCAGCCAGACGGCAGCACACCAGGCACTGCAGAGCACGGATTTCTGCTCCCTTGCTCTGCCCAGCAGGCACGTTACACAAGTTTGCTCAAAGGCTCTTGCCTGAAAAGAAAGCCACAAATAGGTTTTGCCCTCTTTCGAAGTCAGCGGTTCTTGCTGAATCTAGACTACATGGCCTTGTGCTTTTTTTTGTCAATTTTCTGACTGATGTGATGAGACACGGTGGTGCCTGCTCTGTTCACCTCTCAGACCTTAACGGCTGAGTAAGCAAATTAAAGAAGTCTTCATTCTTCCCACACGTCAGACAAAATGATATCACCACCAGCCCACGTATAAACAGATTTCTTAAATATTTTCAGAAACTAATCAGCATCAGTAAAAGCTGAGTTTCCTTCCTCTAGAGAAGTCCTCTATCCTAGACTGGCAATGCTATTTGCAATAGGAAAGGCAGCCAAACATTTTTTGGGGTTTAGTTTTGTTACTACTTTGTCTACCCAAACATAATTTGGATGGTTTAGCTCTCTCCCAGCTAGGGAATAACAGTGCTGGCAGCTACAAAAGCCCTTAACAGCAGATTAGATACAGCCAGCACTACTGCTACAACAGTAGTCAAAGCAAGTCTTGCACATTTCTGCCTCCACAGCCTTATTCCTCAGACATGCTTCAAGGTGCTGACTTTGAAGCAAGTGTCTGATGCATCTAATTCACTCCAGGTGATTGGCAGAAACACAAGAGAAACTGCCCACGGGTCACATGCACACAGCCCTTCCCCCCTCCCCACTCCCTGCAGGGAGAAATGGGGCTTTGATCAAACGGGAACAGCTCAGGTGCTAAAACTGGTTACTGCAGGAGGGTTAGACAGGTATGGCCCTCAATTACAACTTGGAATAGCAGCTAAATTTCCAAAGAATTGAAATTCTTCATTCTAATCCAACTCGGCCATTAGATTTAGTCTAAAGATATAAAATGAGATGAACTGCAATACATAGAGTCAGATATAAAATCTGCATGATTTTTAAAAGCTTAGTTGAATTTGAAGTAGGTTATCAGTTATTTACAGCTGTCAGAAGGAAACACAGAGCAAGAGACAGAATTGTAAACTACTATCTTAGTGATTTAAGTGCAGTTACTGATCAGCTTTTTTATTTGGACTGATCAAGACACACCAGAAAAAAGTTCTTACAGAATTCAGAAAGAGGAGGGAAAAAAAAATGCTGGAGTTCAAGAAAAATCCTAAGGTGGAGAAAAGCAAAAGATATTATAGCAGTAGTAATAATAATAGTAACAATGCCTCATTTCTTACAAAAGCATGAGCATTCCCATTCCAAGGTTCTCTCATCTGCTTTCTCACACTGCTGAGAAGAGCCACTGCTCTTCATCACCACCTCCCATGCTGATGGGCTGCAGGTGGCTCCTCTCCCTGCAGCAGACAATTATTGCAAAGGGCTTTCCCTGGGAAGGGCTCGTTTTTTAACCCTGCCACTGCCAGACCCGGTTTGTAAAGGACCCACCACTTCCTTAGATAACCCACGCATACCCGGACAGGGCTGCAAGGGAAGACAGAGAAACTGGAAGCAAGTATCTTTCAGTGTTTGTGCTGCTCTCCTTAGCAGCAAGGCCACCAAATGACAAAACTGTCCACAACTGCATGTCCCTTTCTCTGCCATCAACTCAGGCACATCACAGCACTGACACAAAGCTAGCAGCTTCTAGGCAGGAGGTGGCTGAGGTCCAACTGTCTGCAAGTGTCCGCAGAAGGATTTATGTTTGTCTACACCTAACTGCATAAACCAGTTTTAAATTTGGCTATGCCAGATACCAACACTTGAGCATCCTGACATCTTTCCAGGACTCAAAGTCCTTTATTCACTAAGGTGCAAAGATTATTTCCCTCCTGTTACAATTCATAGGCTTCCCTGGCTCTTAGAGGGGCGAATAAATCCAGGATACCTCTGCCCATTTTCCCTTTCCCCCATTAACCAAGAAGCTCTCATCTAGCATAATAAAAACCTAGATAAATTTACCCTTCTTCTTCCCTAGACCCCCTGATTTCGGTAACACAGGACTGGAAGTCCCCACCCAGCCCTTCAAACCTGGTCTGTCACAGTCAGCAGCAACAGTGCAATCAGTGACAGATTTTCAGGAGCCATCTGAACGTGTACATCACTGGCCACCCCAGACCACATGTCGCTATACTCTTCCCAAAGCCCTCTAAGCCTTTGCACCAAGAGTTTATCTGACAGCAGTTCTCTAGCACTGAGACACTGGAATTTGGGCTAGAAAAAGGCCCACTTAACATGGAATTAACTATGCAACCAGAAGACGGAATGCAGCTCTGTAAAGCAGGTGTCATGCCTGGAGGGTAGATCTAGGTTTCCATCCCTTACTCCTGCGATATTTTTTTTTTTAGTATTCAAAATTCATTAGAGCAGGACCTGGATTCACTGATTCTCTCCTGCTGGGAAAATACTCTTGCTACTGGGGGGCTTGGCCACTCAGCGTGTTGCTCTGATTCAATGAAGGTGCAAACAGTCCAGGGAAAAAGAAATCAAAATTCACAGAAGGTGCAATTAACAAGTCTGTAGGGGTGGAAAGCACAGGCTGAGGATATAGGGAGAGGTAATTCCTGACTGGCCATAACTAAAAATCAGCATGCCTTCCTTATTAGGACCAGAGTGACTGGTCATACTTATGAGCATATTTTTAGGTATATTGGGAACTCAGGACTGCAGCCTTGCCTAAACACAAAGCCATGCAATTTACAGTCCCTGCAAGCCAAATTAAACTTTCAAAACTCTGTTCAGAGTGGGTTAAAAGTCCATAGTTTTTAATAAAAAGAAATGTTTGCCTTTACAGAACTGGGGTCTTGGTAACTGTATTACTTTGCTGCTTTGGTATGTGTTTAGCCTGAAACTATTGGAGGGCTCATGCAGTTCACAACAAAGTAGTCACCACTCGTTTGCACCCTGCTGTCTCCTTTGTTGTTCTGGTACAAGTGCTCTAAGGCAAGTGGATGGTGAACTTGAGAGGAGACTCATTAACAAAAATTAGTACTGCCTTGAGGGGTCTGCTTTAGGCTATGGCACTTAGTTGTACCCAGAGCTGCTGGGAGTGAAGGTGTACCTCAACTTAAGGAGACTAAGTTATAGATGCTCCTGACTGCATGTCCCCATTGTGATGAGGGTTGGCTGGAGTGAGGGCTGCAGAGAGGCTGTCCTCCCTCTACCAGAGGCGTCCAAGGGCTTTTGGTTGAGGGGGCTGTGTGCTGCGCTGCCTGGCTTGCATCCCTCCCCAGCCAACAAAACAGGAATGGGACACCACTGAGAGAACAGAGTCCATATGCAGACCACAGTTTTAGGGTTGAGAAGAAAACATGCAATCAAAGAAAATTGCAATTAATTGTCTTTAGAGTTGATGAATACTGTCTATGCAAATTATTCCAATTAAGTGAAGTTAAATGTTTTATTTCACAATAGCAATTTTTTTAACAGCTTAGCTGCCTAAATTTTTAAAAAACATCCCCCCTTCCCACAAAGAATCTAAGGAAAGAATTCCTCCCTTTAACATCAAACCAGTGTTTTTTAATTCCTAATGTAACAACCCAATGAATTGCAGTGAATAGTACCAGACTCTGGGAACTTTTACTAGTGCTGATTCCTGATGTAGGCTCTCCCACCCTCATCCAAGTCAGAAGAGTGGACAGTTGGAGAAACATCTTAAATATAAGCACAGAAATTACCATACTGACTCAGAGTAGTGATCCCCTTCATCCTTTTTCTCAGATAATAGCCAGTGGGAGAGGTCTCAGAGACTACAAGAGGAAAAAAGGCCTCCAGGGAAAAGACTTACAATTAGGGGGTTCTGCCACAAAGCATGAGGATTTCTATTCTTTTGCTCTTTTTAATCCTACACAACTTTTTAATCCTGCATAATGCAGATGTGAATTTACATCAATGCCTAAGCTTTCTCAATTCCAGTCAGATCCTTTGTATCAGTAATAACTTTTGAGAATGAGTTTCACACCTTTGCTATAACCTGCCAATACATATAAGAGCATGTTCATGCGTGAATAGTTTCTAAGTTTAAGTGTTGTGATTGTGTCTTGTAGGTGATTCTGTTCAGTAAGCCAAGAAAAATACAAATAGCAGCAAACAGCTATTTAAAAACAGAATAGGAAAACCACCATTGACACACAAATTTGGAAAACAAGGAGAAGAGATTTATAGTTTTATGCTGCAATTTACAGAGTCGTAAACATTGAAGGGAATAGAAATATTAGTACCATTCTTTCATCAAGAAAATAGCTCTCCCCTGACTTGTTCCTCCATTGGATGGCCACTGCCCAAATTAGCCACGTCCTCTCAGCACTCTTTTAAAACTTGGGTCTACTGGACATAGCCAGAGCTACAGAAAATTACCCACATTTATTTTGATCTCAAATTCTGAAGACCAAAAAAAAAAAAAAAGAGGAATTTAGGTGGGCTCTTTGTCAACATTCATAAGGGACTAAAACACCTCCTCTGTTTTTGAACAGACACGCCCAGCTGGAGCTAACTCCTTTCTGCTGTTCTTGAACAGTGGCTGAAGCCTGGCATATGAGTGTTTTATCAGTTTAAAAGTATTTCAAGGCCTACTTTCTCTTAAGACTTTTGGGGGATTGTTACTAAAAAAATCCTTTGCCAGGTTAAATATTTGTGTTTGGTTTTATGAAGCCAGAAACCCAATTTGCTAGCGTTTCATACTAATCCAACTGGCATAACAAAAGGGAGATTAGATTAGGACACTCTCACAGAAGTATCACAAGAATTTGCTGTTGTTCTATCTTCCTCTTTTATCATTGAGGATAATTTTCCCATGCAAATGAAAGCTACCAAAAAAAAAGGAAAAAAGGAAAAAATCTGGTGTTCGCTGTGCTTTAATAATTCCTATAGAAAGGCCAGCACTACCCATGCAGCATCTATCAGAGAGCTCAAGCAGGACTGGCAACAGTCATTGTTCTGTCCACTGGGAAGTTAATGCCAGATGAAAACTTCTCTTTATCCAAAGCTTAGATGTTGAGTTAAATCATTGCATATGTACTTTATATTACCTATTACACATGACACAAAATATTTGCCTGATTTTAATTAGACCAATGTTATTTGACCATTAAGGGGAAACAAGAATTAGATCAGAATACAAAAAAGAACAAGTTTCATTTAAGCAACATCAGAATGTGGCTGTGCTGTTACCAAAGCATCTGTCAGTGATAGTGTGGAGGTCCATAATGTCTTCCAGGAATTTTAACATTAAAATTTGCTGACCGTGAAGAAATAGTGGTAAAAAAACCAAACTGCTTTTAAAATGCATACTAAAAAAAAAAAAAAAGGTTAGGAGTGTATCAGCCTTGTGGTATCCCATCTCATAGTATGAGGAGGTCCCATACAGACACACACATAGCATAAGGCAGTCTGGCTTTGCTGAAATCAGTAGTCCTGCTACAGTCACAACAGGAAAGAATTTGCCACATAGTTTTTCTAATTGCCAGGTGCTCAAAACATCCAGCAACAACTGTTTCTGGAATCAAGCATTTAATATCAATATTCTATAATAGATGTTTATATTATTATTTACTTATTATCTCCCGTAAGGGAAGCATCTTTCTTTTTGCCAGTGTTGCCACAGTGCCTAATCTTCCAGGGCAGAAGGACACAGCTAATCTGAGTTTACTTAACAGTAAGTAATTTTCAGTGTGATCTCAGCCTGTTTTGAAGCTAAGACTTTCATCCAACGATTTGCAAACTGACTTTTAATTACCAGAAAAATATGTTCCCAGATCTACCTATGTACTTCAATGACCTTTAAGAGATTTGATGTAGGATGGTTTTTTTGTTTTCCCTACAAGTTACAGTCATCTTTTTCCTGCTTAGAACTGGTGACCCACAATTAAGTGCTAAACAATACAGGATTATTTTTGTTAGGCTTGGGATTTACGGAAAATTGTTTTACACTGATCTGTGGAAAACCTCAAATGAAGATGATGAGTTGGCTTGGAAGCAAGAAAGGCAATTAGCACCATACATATTTGCGTAAGGTTTAGGGGCATTTAGGGCTGTTGACAGTTTTTGTCACTTCTCTCCTCCTTTGTCTCTCTTTGCCTGTTTGCTTTAAAACTCCTTCTGCAGAAGATCAAAGCGTCAGTAGCTGAATGGATGTTAATGGGTTGAGCCATTTTTGAAATTTTTCCCCCCTCAGAAAAGTGCCCAGTTGGAAGTATTTGACACTATAAGCAGGAATTACATCCACCCTCCCAGCAAATACTTTTCTAACAAACTTGCATTAGCATTTGTGAAATGGCCATCACGTTACACAGCCTCTTCCATCCCATTGCAGAACAGATATTCCAAAGCAGGGACCTTCCACAGGGTAAAAGATTTCTTCCTCATACATATACAGTCTTTCAATGTATGTAGTCCGAGTATGATCCCAACCTTGCCACACAAGCTTGGGAAAGTTGCCTAAGCTGCCTGGAGGCACTGCAGAATTGAATTGAACGCCGTGGCCACGTAAAGATGTTGCTCAGTGCTTTGCCTTCAGAACTGGAGTCAGTCAAGTATCCACTCAGCTTGGGGCTGGATTTATGATCACATCTTAGAACTGCGGCCCTCATGAAAAATTTCACTGCCTTCAGACAGATTAATTACAGCCTTCCCTCCCTCCCCAAAACAGTCAGTAAGGAGTCTCTGTCTGAACTGAAATTAAACATCAATTTTAAGATCATCATCAAGCTCACACTTACCAACTCATTAAAAACACCTTAAGTCTGAAGAGTTTTCTGCCCAAGCCTAGAAACAGCACAATATTGAAGACATAAGGAGTTCATGTCCCAGGCCACCTGTAACCCTTCAAAAACAGCCCCTCCACCAGGAGCAATCAGACCAAACCCTAGCTCTGATGGCAGAAAGCCTTTCATTCTTATTAGGCTATAATGTCATTTCACATTTCTAATTTTGATCAACAAAAACAATCCTAGAAAGAAAAGCAGGACTAAGTGAAATAGGGGACCCGCCAGGGGGTCAGGACACATACGGTGAACAGCTGTATCACAACTGCTGAGGCAGGCTGGGAATGAGCTCATGCAGCTGAGGCTGGGGGAAGACAGCTTTAAGGCTACCCAAAATGTCACTGCAAACAAACCCTCCATCTTCGCAGCTGAATTGCAGCTGTGTGGTTAGAGACTGTGGTAGAAATACAACTGGATACACCAAAATGAATAGCTATGGTTTAGGTCATGTAATCACTGCAGCACATCTTAATTTCCCCCTGCTGCCTTTACCAGACCCTAACTGCAGAATACATCAGCACTGCATAATCAAGGTGATGAGTAATTTATCAAAAGTTTAGGTATTAAGGTTGTTTATACAAATGGGCAAGTGCTTGAAAGTTGGGAAATTCTTTCCTGTCTTATCTGAATCATCATAAGCTTCCTTAAAAGGTAAGTTCAGGAGCATGCTTTCAAGGATTTCTGGTACTTTAAAGGCTTTATTCTGCTTGGGAAAGCCCAACAGCTTTGGGCCATACTGAAACATAGGTTTTCTCACTGTTTCAGTACTGCTGTCATGATGGAACCTTAAATCACCACAAATGGTCAAGATGCAAGCCTATGCCTGTACAGAAGGTATATACAGATAGCTAAATGTACAGTTACTTGTCTCTATAATATGTTCACTTATTTTGCAAAAGCAGATTTTCTAAATAAATAAAATTTTGGTATTCCATTTAAAAAAAAAATATATAAAAATATATATAACTATATATCTCATTCAAATTGGCTCATTTCTTCTGATGATACTGAGTGAGTACAGAAGCAGAACAGCCCAAGTCTTACTTGTAAGATACTAAAGGCTTTTGAATTATGTTAATGACTCTACTATGGAGTCATTATTTTGGTTTCACTGTTAAATTTAATTTGCAAATCAGATTCTGCTCCTGGTTACCTCAGTGCATGTCTGAGATAGCACAGCCCAAGCTGCTCAAAACTACGTAAGTGCAGATGTAAACCTAAGCAAAGCCTATGAAAATCTGGCTGTCAGCAGAGAGATTTTGGAGCCACCACAGAGCATGCAATGTGCCTGGCTGACTGCAACAAACTCACTCTCTCATGTTTCAGTTCTTCTGCCTCCTCCAGACTCTGCTGATTTCCTGTCCGATTAAAACACAACCAGTGTAACTGAAGTATTGCGAAAAAAATATTAAAAAAAATCAAGGAACAGCAAGCCTCAGTAATGTTAGGTTATGTTTAACTGGTAGTGACTGAAAGAAGTCAATGAATCTCCGCAGTGTAAATAGTATCGAAAGAAAAGTTATAGGGAGAAACTAAGCCTCTGTCACTTTAAATGTTATTAATTATGCAAACAAACTTGGCTGCTGAGTGAATATTTCACTTTGAGAAATAAAGCCTGAAGGACCAGCGGCACAGTTTGTCTGTAGCAGATACACTATAACACAGTATAAATAATCACGGCAACGCCGGCCTTCAGCACCATCATAAACTATTTATCAGCAAACTGTATTTAACTGAACGAGCATTTTTGCTTGCAGAGAGGTCACCTCTCGAAGCAGAGATTAACTCTGCTAATGGATTTTCCTTACCTCTATGAAAAAGGCATTGTGTGCTTTAAGGTGATACCCAGCACACCACTGGAGTTTTGCATGATGCGAGGCTGGTAACAAAATGTTGCTATGCTCTGCTTCTCCTTTGCGGGCAGGATACCAGGGTGCTGGATGGTGTGTTGGCCTCTTGGCAGCCCAGCACAATACAGCATTATCTGGGCTGTTTTCGCAGGACTGTCACACAACTGTAAACACAAAAATACATTTTGCATCCGATTCTGATCTCAGCTATCTCAATATAAATCAGAACTAACTCCCATGGAGCCAATGGAGTTCCACCAATTTAAAGCTAATGAGAACAGAGACTGAGGCTGAGTTCTCCCTCTCCCATATTTTCTGCCAATTACTGCCTTCTATTAAGGCATATTTTTCCTTATGAGGCTACAAGCCTGAGGTGGATTTCACAAACCAGCACTGCTGCTCTTTGTTCCTGTGTCACGGATGAGTACCAGCAGGGCTCTGTAGCCCTGCCTGCTGCACCCAGATGCTGCTCAGCTAGGGGGCATGGCTGGATGGTGGAAAGCTGCTCAGTGGAAAAGGACCTGGGGGTATTGGTCAGCAATCAGCAGAGTATGAGCCAACATGTGCTGGGGTGGCCAAGAGGGCCAACAGCATCCTGGCCTGCATTAGCAATAGCGTGGCCAGCAGGACTGAGGCAGAGATTGTCCCCCCCATACTTGGCACTGGTGAGGCTGCACCTCAAATCCCCTCACTACAAGACAGGACACTGATGGGCTGGAGAAAATCCAGAGAAGAGCAATGAAGCTGCTGAAGTTCTGGAGAACTCTTACAAGGAGTATCTGAGGGAGCTAGGGTTGTTTAGCCTGAGTAAAGGAGGCTGAGGGAAGACCTCGCTCCCAAAAGAAGTTTGTAGCAAGGTGGGATTTGATCTCTTTTCCCAAGTAAAAAACAAGAGGACAAGAGGAAATGGCCTCATATTGTGCTAGGGGAGGTTTAGATTGGGTATTAGGAAACATTTCTTTACTGAAATGGTTGTCAGGCACTGGAACAGTCTGCCCAGGGAAGTGGTGGAGTCACAATCCCTGGAAGTAATTAAAAGACATGTACATGTGGGGTTAACGTTGGTCTTGATGAACTTAAAGATCTTTTCCAACCAAAATTATTCTATGATGCAATCAACTAGGGGACACACCCAGATCATAGTTTAGGCCCAGCCAACAATAAACAGCCATGCATCTGCACACTCCTAGCCCCCACTGTGGGATGGGGAGGAGAAAATATTACAAAAAGCTCGAGGGTCAAGGCAAGGACAGGGAGGGTTCACTCACCAATTATGGTCACTGGCAAACCAGACTCAACATGGGGAAAAAAAAACCAGTTAATTTGTCACTGATCAAATCAGAGGAGGACAATAAGAAACAAAGCCACCTCTTAAAAGCCTTCCCCACCCCTCTTTTCTTCCCGGGCCCAAATTACTTCACTCCCGATTTCTTTGCTTCTTCCCCCTCAGTGGCACAGGAGGACAGGGAAGGGGTGTTGCGGGCAATTAGTTTGTCACACGTTGATTCTGCCCCTCCTTCATCCTCAGGGAGGAGAGCTCCTCACAGCCTTACCCTGCTCCAGCGTGGAGGGCCCTCTGATTCCTTCACGAACTCCTCTGATACGAGTTGCTCCCACAAGGTGCAGCCCCTCAGGATCAGACTGCTCCAGCACGGGCTGCCCACAGAGGCACAGCGTCCTTCATGGCTGCAGGTCCGTATCTGCCCCACCGAGCTCCTTCATTAGGTGCAGAGCACAGCTGCGCCTCACCACAGGCTGCAGGGGAACCTCCAGCACCCCCTCCTTCCTCACCGACCCCGATATCTTTCCTTGGCTATTGCTCTCATCTCCCCCTCTCCTCTCCCCTGCAGGTGTTTTATCAGTTTCCTTCTCCCCTGCTTAAATATGTTAATCAAGAGGCGTTGTCCTGGTGGCTGATGAGCTCGGCCTTGCCCAGAGGCAGGTGCAGCTTTGGAGGCAGGGAAGCTCGCAGCAGCTCCTCAGAAGCCACAGCTGTGGGCCCTTCCCCAGCTAGCACAGCCCCACCACACAGACCCCACGCACCTCACCACCGTGCTGTCAGCTGGGGAACATCTAGCAGTGAAGAATCACAGAATCACAGGGGTTGGAAGTGACCTCTGGAGATCAGATCATCTCGTCCAACTCTCTGCTAAAGCAGGTTTACCTAAAGTAGGTTGGCACAGGATTGTGTCCAGGAGAGTTTTGACTGTCTCCAGAAAAGGACACTCCACAACCTCTCTGGGTAGCCTGTTCTAATGCTGTCACCCTCAAAGAAGTTTTTGCTCATGTTCAGATGGACCTTCCTGTGTTTCAGTTTGTGCCCATTGCCCCTCACCCTATCACTTGGCACCACTAAGGACAGTCTAGCCCCATACTCCTGACACCCACCTTGTAGATATTTGTAAGCACTGATAAGACTCCTCTCAGTTTTCTTTTCTCCAGGCCTCTCAGCCTTTTTCCTAAGAGAGATGCTCCAGTCCTCTCACCATCTTTGTAGCCCTTCATTGGACTCCTTCCAGCAGTTCATCACACTATTCAAGGCTCCCTTCAAATAATTCAACCTAAGAGGAAAACCTGCGAACACATTTTCCACAGCACTGACAGCTGGGTAGGTGCTAGATTGTTCCTTTCATTCAGTGCCAATACCAGTTTGTCTCTCTGAAAAGGAGTTTCTCACCCTTGTTTGCATTTCAAAACCATAGAAATGCAAGGCACTTCGACTGACTTTGTGCTCTGAGCAGCCCAGAATCTGATTGTAAGTAGTCAAAAAGGAAAACAAAAGGACGATTAAGGAAAAAAAAAAAAAAAAACACAAAAAAAACCCGTGAAAAAACCCAAACAAACAAAAAAACCCCAAACCAAAAAATCATGAGGAAGGAGTGGAAGGGAGGCAGAGGAAAGGCTTCCAGCTGGCTGATGCAGCATCAACCCAGAAGCAAATGGTCTCACCTTTCTGAAGGCTGAAATTGTGCTGAAGCTATTGTAGATTATTAAATTGGGGCAGCTAATTTATGCAGTCTCAGAGGTGGCCTGACTCTAATTTAGTACCGGGAATTTGAAAGTAATCGCTCTCAAGTTTCTGTTCCCATCACTTCCACCAGCTCAGACCATTATCAAGCCTGTTGGTTAATCTGGGATGAGGTTTTAGCTCAATTATTTCCCTCCCTCCTGAAAAATGCAACCAAATATTCAGTGGCCTGGTGTGATGCCAAGATATGCCACACTGGTAAGAAAAAAATAAGCAGGGAAGAGATGAGAAAGTCAGAAAAGCAGAGGGGAAAAAAGGGAAAGAAAGGGGCCATATTGTTGTCAGTGACGACTCTGTGTGTGGATTGGCTTCCTGCACACCAGGTAAGGGACCAGGTAAGGGACCCACTTTTGGGACAGCAATATGAACAAAGTCACTGCAGTTTGCTAGTTTCTTGACAGATGAAAATAGCTTCAGCAAGTAGTGTTTTGGATGGTTCGTTACTGTTTTCTCTCACCAGTGTTTTGTGGAATTATGCTAGTGGAGTTTTACTGGTCAGACTGTCAATATATACAACGATAATACAATAATAAACATACAGAGTCATGACTCCAGAGCCAGGCTGTTGAAAGAGTAAAGCTTTGGAAACACAATGGTTTACTGAGGGCAGTTCTGTTCCCCCCTGCCTCAATCCCAGCAAGTTTATTTATTTTTTCAGGGTCTTCTTATCACAGAGTATTAAAAACAACCCTTCCCCTCCAAAAAAAGAACCACCCAGCAACACAAAAAGGAGTGCTGTTGTAAAGACAATGAGCAGATAGCAAGAATAATATTGTTATTTTTTGCTATTGTAAGACCAAATGTTTGCTCCCAGTTAATCCATAAGTCTATCTTCATTGAAATGAACTCATTCACAATACAAATGCCAGCAGACCGTTCCAATGGCAATTATAGAAATAAGCTACTTTGACCACACTCTGCTATGCTTCCCATTATTATGAAAGCACATGAAAAGTAATTAAGTCTTGATAACTCCATATTTTTTAATCACTAGATGCTGGCTTAGCTTTTTGATTTTATAGAAGTTTATGCAAGGAACTGGATGACACAGAAGGGTCCTACTGCATGTCATGCTGTATAGGGGCCATATGGGCAGAGAACAGGATGGGTGTGAAGCTGCTTTGACAGCCTTAAATACAGCAACCACTACCTCCTTGTAGTTGTGCACTCTGATGTATCATCTGAGTAAACTAGAGACTGGAGATTGGCTTTAACAAGTGTAAAATTGATAGGCTCAAATCAGTGTTTTGAGAGCAGCTAGGTCCTAGGCTTGCTTAAGAGCTGAGGTCCATCACAGATGCTCACACCAGGTTGCAGTGGAAGAGGCCAGCAAGACCACTTTTTCTTTCTGCACTGCAGAGTGTGCAATCAAACCTGCTTTTTCTGGTGGTCACTTCCTATCTGCTAGTTAAAGAACAAGTACTCTAAGCAAAGCAAAGGTTTTATTATCCGAATGTAAGAGCTCTCCCAGCTGAAACCATCAAAACCGCAAACAATGTGGAACATTTTGTGATTAATGGCATTGAACCTGCACACCAGAGAAGGATATAATCGTACTCTGGCATGAAGTGCTGAATGGATGTTATGACTATTATTGTTCCCCAAACACATAAGAGATTTCTTCCCAAAGCCTTAGGTGCTTCGACACAAGTGGGCAAAGCAACACTTGTGATATCAGTCCTTTAGAAGTGACAAAGTTCTCATGAAATTCACATACCCCCATGCAGCTCTAGCCCCTGTTTAGCATCAATGAAGCCAAATAAATCTGCCTTTAATTGGCAAGGTGGCAGAGTGGAGAATGGTCACAAAGAGAAAGGCAGTCACATCACAACACGACTTTTTCTCATTGCCCAGTTGAGCAATGCTGAGCACCATGAGGATCTTCTATGGATGAGAGAGGGTTAAATTTTCTTTTGGGTGTGCCTCCATCAGCACTTTGCCAAGTGCTTTTCTCTGGAGTTTTTTTCCTAGATTTACAGCTTCTAGCTATAATTGATCAGCTATATACAAGAACACATAAACTGCTAGAAGAAGTGCAGTATAAACAAGTGGAAAAAGTCAGCCAAAGCCAGGAAAGACTGAACAACAAAACGTAGATCAATTATGCCCCAGTTCTTTACAGATTGTGGGACTAGGAAATGGGCCTAAATGCTGCCCACATATCAGTGCTTATATCCAGGATTTGGAGCACAGAGTTTGGAGGATAATGCTTTATCCAAGCAGGACCCAAAGGGTGTCTTGATAGGGCCCTTTAGCCTGAATTCTTTTAGGTGAGACTTGCTCTGGGAAAGGGTTGTACATCGTCCTGATGTATTATTGAGAAGAGGTTCAGACAAGGAAGATCTGGTAGTTTTGAAGTGTTGGTAACTAACAATTCGCATTGGGAATGGAGAATTCAGGCAGAATGTAACACTTTTTAAGTGGGGAAAGGAGGGGAGGAGAGGATAAACCGCAGCTGGTGTCCTTAGGGAAAAAAACAGAGAGTGGCAAGTCTGCAGTGTGGGACTCCTCAAGAGTCTTTCATGCGGTTCTGCATCAGACGAATTCATTTACTTCGCTATTTCAGCATTTTTGGTTAGTGGGTGACCAGAGCATTATGGTGTAAAACATAGCTTATGTGTGTTTTTCTCTTTGCTCTTGATCCTTGACTCCAAATCCCACTAGCCCAGGGAAGGGCTAACGCATTAGATGTATTAATGAAGGCTACTGCGGTGTTTCTATGTCTGACTTTAAGAAAGGAAAGTTTTCATCTTTTGAGCTACATCCTACCACTTAACCCAGTATCACTTCTCGTGTGTTTCCATTTCAGCCTATGAATCTTTGTGAATGCTCTTATCCTAAGGAGGACCTATCAGTACCCAAATTCTGGTATAGAACACTGTCCAGTGCATGGATCTCTGATTTCTGTGCCGAGGAGGCTGGGTGATTGATATGGGTTAGAGCTGCTGCACACTGCAGAGGGCTGCATGCTGCCCAGCCCCTAGACACTGCACCACATCCCAGAGAGGTAGCCCTAGGTACACCTGGGACTGAGGAGACCGGTTTGTGGAATAATCCAAATTTCACTAAGGTAAAAAGCAATGGCAGCTGATTTTTATTTTTTTTTAAACAAAATAAAAGTCCTCCTCTATGCATTTTGCACATGCATATTTTCTCATGCATGCAAAGCTGGAGCGCAGCATGTGACAGAGCTCACTTTATAACAGCTGCTGGAGAAAGAGCACCAAATGAAAAGCAGTGCACAAAGAAATTCATTAGCCCGTTCCGCAAGACCGAGAGTCCAAAAGAGACTAAACATGGTCTGTCTTTCAGCACAAGGCTGGTGGAAACATTAAAACTAGGCTCAGCAACTACCATAAACACACATTCCTTAAAGCATCTGAAGACAAGCAGTTTGCTGCCACTCATTACAAGGAACAGAGGCCAATACTAGAGGTCCTTCCAAAGCAACCTAATTTAATGCTGTCTGCTTAGATTTCAGGATAGTAGATTTCTCATAACTGCACACAGTGAGTAAAGAATAGATCCTGAAATACTTAATGACTCTAAAACACTGCTGAGAAATTTGTTTGCTTTTCATAGCATTTTAAAGACAAACCTGTACAAAGCATGGGCCATCTGCTATCAGATCCAAAGCTGCCAAGGCACTGCTTTTAGAGCTTTTCAGCCATCTACCTGGAAGGCTCACTCTTCATTGTAGGACTGAGTAAGCCTGAAAAAGCAATGCCCTTAGCCCCTTGCCAAGGCAGGAGGGAAGAAGCCTGGAGCAGCTCTTAGCCCAGGAATCAAACTAGCAGCAGGAACATTTAAAGCAAGAACATCGTGTAAGGATCTTATACCAAAGAAGATGCCTGTTGACCCTGTGTGTCTGTGCACCTCAGTGACCATCATGCAGTTTTCGTGCAACTACCTTACTTCTTTACTTCTCTGCTTGTTCCAATCTTGTCACTGGGGTTGCATCCAGCATTGAAGTTCCTGCTGTGCCGTGTCTCTCCCGCCTGTCCCTTTTCACCAAGCTGGTGTCCCTTACACTGCTTTGAGGTAGGATATGGCTCTGGCCAGTCCTGGTCTGGGCACTGATTGTCACGAGGAGCCCTGCTGGTTCCAGTCTGTGAGCTGCAGTGAGCACCCAGGGTTATGTGAGATGCCAGGTTTGATTCTCTTCTGCTTGATTTGCTTCTGGGAAGCCAGCTGGGAAAGAGGGATGTGGTTGTGTAAATCGGCTCCAAGTGGGCTGTGAACATAAAATGTCCTGCATTGGCCCAAAAGCTTCACAGAGGCTCTAGATAACTGATGGCTGGACTCAAACTGTCAAGAGCAATCTAAAACACTAGAATATCTCATGGAAGTTTAAAGATGTAAACATTTGGGATCAACATAATTGCAAATGTTCAGACTTTATACATCTTCACAACATAGCATAGTCTCACTGGACCCCTTGCATCTTACCCACCAGCAGGAGACCTCACAGCTTTGCTTGTGCTAATCTTTTTATTTTGCTTTAATTCTGTGGTGAGCAAGTAGGTATAGAGTGCTAGCTTACATCCCAGCAGAAGAAATGCCAGGGAGCAGCAAGGTGATCCTTGAGCCCCAGGAACACCCGATCACACTCTGAAGGGCTGTTCCCTTCCTATAAATGTCAGAAATCAGGGATAAAGAGAAATGAATGTGTTCTACCACAGCTGCTCCCAGGGCAGCAATCTTGGGTGACGTATAGAGTGGAAAATGTGTCAAAGCGGTTTAGCAGAAAAGAAAAAAAAACATGATGAAGGGCGGCTGAGTGACAAGAGTCATGAAACAAACATCCAACCACAAATAATTTGATAGTTTTATTTGTTCCTATTACACTGCTGACATGGCATGCTTTTCCCTGCTGACTGCGCTTGCTGTATTGGCGTGGAAGTCTGGCGAACTTAGAGACTGATTTCTCTGGAACAAAAGAGATCATAAACAATAGACAACTGCTTGCCTGTTGCCCGTCTCTAGATGTGAGATCAGTACAACCAAGAAAAAGAGACCCCGAAAACTGAGGTCACTTTGGTACAGTTTTCTGCAGGAAAAGAGCAGCATAGGCTTTTCAGAGCAGCTATGGCAATAGAGAGCTGCTTGCCTTTCACACCCTCACAGCTCAGTGCTGGCTGTGAAAACTCAGAAGCTGTTGCCTTTACTGATCCTGTAGCTGGGAAATGGGCCAAGATCCTTTTGCTGGCAGTGGGATCTGCATAACCTTGTTAAAATAGTTGTGTTCAGGTAACCTGCGGTAGAGGAGGACCAGGTTAGAGGCCACTTAGCCAAACTCGACATCCATAAATCCAAGGGCCCTGATGGGATGCATCCACAAGTTTTGAGAGAGCTGGCAGATGTTATTTCTAGGCCAATCTCCATCATCTTTTAGAGGTCATGGAGAACAGGAGAGGTGTCTGAGGACTGAAGGAGGGCTCATGTCACTCCAGTCTTCAAAAAGGGCAAGAAGGAGGACCCAGGGAACTACAGGGCGGCTAGTCTCACCTCTGTCCCTGGTAAGGTGTTAGAAAAAATTATTCTGGACATCATCACAAAACATGTGAAAGCAAATGTCATTGGGAGAAGTCAGCATGGATTCACTCAAGGGAAATCGTGCTTGCCCAACCTGATTGTTTTCTATGATGTCATTACTGGCTGGCTAGATGAGAGGAGAGCAGTGGATGTTATCTACCTTGACTTCAGCAAGGCTTTTGATACTGTCTCCCGTAACATCCTCATTAGGAAACTCGTGAAGCGTGGGCTTCATGAGTGGACAGTGAGGTGGATTGAGAGCTGGCTTAGTGACAGAACTCAGAGGCTGGTAATCAATGGATCAGGGTCGAGTTGGAAGCCAGTAACCAGTGGTGTCCCCCAGGGGATCAGTACTAGGTCTGGTCTTGTTCAATGTGTACATCAATGACCTGGACAAGGGGACAGAGTGTATCCTCAGCAGGTTTGCTGATGGTACCAGACTGGGAGGGGTGGCTGACATTCTAGAGGCCTGTGCTGCCATTCAGCATGACCTGGACAGGCTGGAGAGTTGGGCAGAGAAGAACCTCATGAAGTTCAATAAGAGCAAGTGTAGGGTCCTGCACCTGGGAAGGAAGAACCCCAGGCACCAATATAGGTTAGGGGCGGACCTGCTGGAAAGTAGTTTGGAGGAGAAGGATCTTGGAGTCCTGATAGACAGTAAATTATCCATGAGCCAGCAGTGTGCCCTTGTTGCCAAGTAGGCCAACGGAATCCTGGGTTGCATAAAGAAGAGTGTGGCCAGTAGGTCGAGGGAGGTCATTCTTCCCCTCTACTCTGCCCTGGTGAGGCCACATCTGGAATAATGAATTCAGTTCTGGGCTCCATGGTTCAAGAGAGACAGGGAACTACTGGAGAGAGTCCAGTGGAGGGTGATGAAGATGATAGGGGGATTGGAGCATCTCTCTTATGAGGAAAGGCTGAGAGAGCTGGGACTCTTTAGCCTGGAAATGAGAAGGCTGAGGGGAGACCTTATCAATGTATACAAGTATCTAAAGGGTGGGTGCAAGGAAGGTGGGGACAGGCTCTTCTCAGTAGTTCCCAGTGACAGGACAAGGGGCAATGGGCACAAAGTGGAACATAGGAAGTGCCATTTAAACAAAAGAAAAAACTTCTTTACTATGAGAGTGACAAGGCACTGAAACAGCCTGCCCGGAGAGGTTGTGGAGTCTCCATCTTTGGAGATATTCAAAAGCCGCCTGGATGCAGTCCTGAGTAATGTGTTCTAGGTTATCCTACTTCAGTGGGAGAGTTGGACTAGATGATCTCTAGAGGTCCCTTCCAACTCTAACAATTCTGTGATTCTGCAAATGGCATTGTATGGCCCAAACCCCTGGATGTACAGCATGGTGCCAAGTCACAATGTGATTCTAGCAGAGATAAAGTAAAAAGATTAAACAAAATCAGATCTGTGTGATGTTTGACTGGTTTGTCATCAAATTGGTTCTAGAAGAAAGAAGAGTGAAAGCCAAGGCTCCCACTGGAAGCTAAACCCTGGTGCCTTTCAAAGGTGGTCAAGGATTTCTCCCCGCCACGTGGACTTTGCTGGTGTGGAAGGTCCTCTTGAAGTTGTGTGTGACCCTCCCAATAATTTTTTGAGCCTCAATAAGCAGGGGAAGAACCCTCTAGAACAAGAAGAAAGGAAAGTACAGTAGAACAATTAAGAGCGTAAAGGGTTGTGGAAAAGGAACCTTAAGAGATTTTTTCCACAAATCTCTTAGAGTTTACAAAAATATAAAGGACCCCCTGAAAACATTAGGTTGCCTGCTGCTTTTTGTTTAGCAACCTCCATCCAGCCGTCACAAGAAAGATACACAGCCTCTTGGACGTTTCCCTAACAGTTCTCATTTTAGGTAATGTAAATAACATTTTTTTACACTAACATCTTATTTATGTAGAATCTTCTGTCTCAGCAGATGTCCTACAGCTGTAGGTGTATAAAATACAGAACAGGGCTGGGGGTGGGTGGGAGGATTAATCTCTTCCTTATACATGTAAGGAAGCAAGTCAGTGGAGCTGTGGAAGTGTTATCAGACATCAAATATCACATCAGCCGGCCATTGGACCCACAGCTGAGGCTCTGTTTGCCTAAGACACTGTTTATCTCATCCCTTGATGTCTTCCATATTATATTTTTAAGTCAAAGATGTAGAAGTACAAGAAATACTATGAGAGAAACAAAATCTTTTTTAGGTAGTAAAAGAGGTTCACAAGTGGCAGCCTTCATTGCTTCAAATTGTTTGCTTTGGTTAGGGCCACAGAGATGATCCGAGGGCTGGAGCATCTCTCCTAAGAAGACAAGCTGGGAGAGTTGGGGTTGTTCAGCCTGGGGAAGAGAAGGCTCCAGGGAGACCTTACAGTGGCCTTCCCGAAGGGATTACAGGAAAGTTCAGGAGGGACTTTTTACAAGGACCTGTAGTGATAGGACAAGGGGAAATTATTTTAAGCTGAAAGAGTGTAGATTTAGATTTGAGTTTAGGAAGAAATTATTTCCTGTGAGGGTGGTGAGACACTGGCACAGGTTGCCCAGAAGAGTTGTGGCTGCCCCCTCCCTGGAACTGTTCAGGGCCAGGTTAGATGGGGCTTTGAGCAACCTGGTCTAGTGGGAGGTGTCCCTGCCCACTTCAGGGGGGTTGGAACTAGATGATCTTTAATGTCCCTTGCAACCCAAACCATTCTGTGATTCAGGGATTCTAAATGTTTTTTTTTTATTCCCTCAGAGATACTGTCATGCCATGGTTGCTAACAGACACAGCAGTGTAGAACCGAAACAAGTTCTTTGTCCATATAACCCCCTTGCAACTCAGTGAAAAACAATAGCACTTACAGACCACTAATATTTGTAAGTGAGCTGCCTTTCTACAGAGCTGGAGCATCTTGTCCAAACCAGCAATTACCAGGTGTGTCAGTACACAGCTTTGAAATGTGGATTTCCCCTGGCGTGCTGTTTCTCTGTTTACTTGTGAGCCCACCTGTTGCCAGATAAAGCCTTTTCTGGCTCACTCCTTCAGAAGTACAGCCGAGCCCTCGCTGTGTTAATTCTGAGACACAACAACCTGTACCCACTGAGATCTGCACACGCTGCCAGGGTCTGTAAGGGCACAAATGCTGGGTGAGCCCAGCGCCTGTTGGTAACGGTGCTGGTTAATTAGCAGAGAAGTACCTGCTGTGTGTGAACTGGGCCATGATAATTGCTAACGCCTCTGTGCATCGGTAGGAAGCCAGCCTCTATATGCCTATAGGAGGAGCATCTAATTTGGCTAATGAGCTTCACCCAGACTGACCAATTCAAGACTCCACATGCATGTCGCTGAGGGGACAGAAACCTACTCACAGATATTTGGGGGCCTGTGCTGTTCTTCTGAACTAACCATGAAGAGTCAGCTCTACAGCTTTTATAAATCAGCAAAGTGCTCTTGTTTCCAGCAAAGGGGTCCAGTTTTGCACCAGGACTGTCAAGCCTTCAGCTCAAAAACCAGTATGAGGCAGTTACACCCAGGAATCTGCACTATGTGATCTTATTAAAAACATTCATTTAGGGCAGATTTTAGCTTCGTAACCTGTTGCTTGTGCATGAACTCTCTGGTTTTCCTTATTACCTTTGTTTTTCAGACACTATTAACTCTGTAGCTTTCTTTTTCATGAAGTGTCAATGTCTCCTGCCAAAAGGCAGAGAAATGCCGATGAGAGAAATTGGAAAAGGTTCTCTTAGTTGTTATAGCACAGCTTTTCTCTTGTCACTGACATTTGCCAGATTAAAAACTCTCAGTGGTCTACAAATTCTTAAAGTTCATTTATAAGGGGAAAAAACTTCCCAATCCTAGACTCCTAAACTAGCTACAGAGAAGTCTTATTAAAAATCCAGGACATTGTGTACTGCATGAGCAGAATGGTTAGATATGTACGTGTCTAGCTATTTCATGGATGGAAAAAGAAAAACTGACACAATTACAGACTTGTCATACTCCACTTCTTTCTTCAGGGTATTGAATGTCACTTAAACCAAAACAAACAGCCGAGTTCATTTCCCATGACAAACATCCAGGGACATCTTAAAGTCAAAACAGAAGCAACCAAAATCAGAAGGCAAAGGAAACTTTGACAAAGTTTCAGAACCTTGTCAGATGCAATTAGTCAGAAAGTATATGCAGATCAATGAAAAAGAAGGGCCACCTTCAAACTGCTGAGCAGCTGTTGAAAGCTTTTGCATGCATTGCTGTCCGCAGGGTTATCTTCATTTAAAAAACTGCCTCAGGTTTTAATGCTAAGAACAGGTGAACAAAACTAATACCAATAAAACCAAATGAGATACAGAACAGCATGTAACAACAGGATCTCTGCTGACCATAGGAAAAGTAGTCAAAGTGCATCTAATTTAATATAATCTCCCTCATAATAAACTAGTCCTTATTGCAATCAGAAACTTGAATCACAAAAATCAGTTAGCTTGAAATAATGAGAATATTTCTTACCTTTTTCACATGACTGGAGCCAAAAACTACTTTAGAAAAGAAAAAGAAAAAAAAGGATCAAAAAAAAAGCATAACAGGATTAGAAAAGCCCCAAATGACACCTGTAGCACATTATTTGCCCTAGCTGAAAAGTAATTCCTAATAAAACAGGCTACAAGTTTTGAGCATTTCTGGCACTTACCGGGAATGACCTACTTCAGGACAAGTAGGGAACAATTGTCATCCTCTGGGACCTAGTTGTTCCTTGAGGATCTGTTTTCTGCTTGCTGTGCTTTGAGTGATTGGGTGGTGCTGTTAGCATAGCCAGGGCACTGTAGATACTGTGGGTAACTTTAATATAAGTACATTTGATATGGATAAAATAATCTGGTTATTAGGCTTTCCTGTGGCATTTCTGGGAAGCCAGAGTTTTATGCAGTTTCATAATACAATTGTTGAAACACTAGGGTGCTCCTGGAGATTAGATAGATTAATTTTTGGCTTTCAAAGGATTGCATTCTTACATGCTGTTACCTTTAAGTGCTTTCAGTTTTGATTAAATCTCAGACAAACCTAGTTTCCAGTTTATGTTGCCTATATGCATTCTTAATTGGAAACCAGAGCAGCAGTCAGATGAAACCACGCAGTGGTACCTCTGACCTGGTACCTGTTAGTGTAGCAGTGCCAAGGCTGTCAGGGCACTCCTCTGCTTGCATGGTGGGTCAGAACCTAACCAGCCAGCATGGTGATCTCTTTCCAGCTCTCACACTGGAAAATGAGTATACTGGAGGAATGGTTATGAGTACTGACATGGTCTTGGCTCTGGGAAGGGGAACACGTCTCAGGTTGCGCAGTTCTGGCACGGAGGCATATGACAGCCAAGAGCTGTCTTTGGCTGTCCTCAGAGCCTCCTTCACCTCCTTCAGAAGACATTCAAGTTGAATTTCCTAATGAAAATTAATACTTGCCATTGATTGTCATCACTTCTGCAGCCATCACTAGAAAACATGCTTCTGTACTGCCCTCCCAAAGTATTATTTGCTCACCTGTTTGGCCAAAAAGCTTGTGAAGCACTGGACAACAAGAAAGGTGATAGGGAGCCTGAGAAGATGACGAGCTTTTGCCTATCCTTTTATCATGGTGACAGTAACAGGTTCAGACTTAAATGCCAGTCAACATCCCACTGGAAAAGCATTTGATCCCTTGTAAATAAATACTTAGGCAGGAATTCACAAGCAGTTACAAATGCCTGGGGGTATGACAAGCAACGGCTCCACTGGGGACCCGAGTCTGGTCCAAGCGTTTTGAAGGTGAGGGAGCTGAGGGCAGGTTTTCTGTGTCAGAGCTCACTGCTCTTTCTCAAAACTAGTGTCCTGCCTCGGGCGCTATGGTGTAGTAACTGGCTTCCTAATAACATGTCTTGTCACTGTAACCCCCTTCCTCAAAGTGGGGAGGTGTCACCAACCTGATCTCTGCATCATTACCAAAATGGTATTCTCTGCCACATGGTGCTTTGCAGCTCTAGAAAGTCCAGTCTGTTTTGGTAATTGCAATGAATTCTGCAGGTGTAAAAAAAAAAAAGTAAAAAATTATTCCTTTTGCTTTTTAATATGCTTACCAGCAGTTGTTTTAAGAGAGACAAACCATTCCAGTTCTTATTTAGCTTGCTACAAACTAAAAGGAATTCTTATAAAATTATGCTGTCACATAGTGTCTTTGCCAAGGTTTAACAAACTGTTTTAATAAAAACTTACATTATTAAGAGGGAGCTGTATTTTAAAGGAAATTACAGTGCATATTTGGAAGTCTCCTAGATCATTACACCAAAGTATGCTTTTTGAATGACTCAACAATACCCATTTCTCATCTGGTGTATGTTCTTTCATATTAATGTTTGTTTTTTATATTAATGCTTATTTCTTATTCCCTAATTTGCTCTCTAAGCTAATTGCACAAGATATGCAAGAACAAGCACTAATTACTAAATCAGACTCTGTCTTTGGAAGGACTCAGGGGAAATAAACAAACAGGAAGATAGGGACCTGTTTGTTTTACCTACTCCTTGTCTGACAGTCTATACAAACAGACACAGTATTTTAAGAGAATGAGCAGAATCATACACAACAGTGGCTTGGTTTTGTATTACTGGGGGAAGAGAGGTTGCTAATCTATTTTCCAGTCATGGAAATTTGCAGGTATTAATTGCTATATGGAAAGCATGTTCATGATTGTTCACACACATAGGTTGCTATGTGTACACATCAACTGATGTGCATAAAACCATCCTCCTTTGTAAAAGAGGATTTTTTTTTTTCAGGCTACACGATAGTTGTTGATCACAGACACCTGAACTGTTCCCTTGTGTATGCTGATCATGGCAATGAGGGTCTTTGATGAGGGTCGAAGCCCTTGGGAAAAATACAGAAATTTCTCCTTCCATCACAGCCTTCTGAGTTCTACTGTTTCTCCCTCCATCTCCTCTTTTACTTCTGGCTTTTCAGTCTGGCACATCTTTTCATACTGAACTTTCTGATCTTCAGTGGCTACTGCCTTATGGTTTCCACCCCAAGCTCTCTCACTTTCTTCTCTTGACATTTTTAACACAGTAGACACAAGGTGTGAGTTATCTGAAATACCCCAAGTTGTCCTTGGGGCTCAGGCAGGAGTCTGGAAAGACTGTCATGACTTCAGCTTTCAATCCGTGTGCTGTTCATTTGTCCTCACTAAAATAAGTTTTCAGATGTGGGGCTCTGGTCTTTGTTTTCTTCAAGCTGACGTTGTTTGATGACTCCCTGAAAATGCTCCCTCTAAAATGATTTAACTTAAAGGTAAATGCATTTACTTTAGCATTCCTGTTTACTGGTGGTCAGAAGGAGCTGTTTCTATTCCTCCACCTATTGCTAGTTGTGCTTTCCAGTTGTAAGGGAGGGGGGAAAGCAACGCCGTGATGGATCCTTATTTTGCCCTGTGCTGAAAGCAGAGAAGCTGGCAGATTGTGTAAGATAGGGGATGATGCAGAGCTACAAGCAGCCACAGTGTGATCCGTAACAACCACAAAGAACAGGCAGAGGACGTCGCCGTTTGACTGGCAGGAGGCACCATGCAGGGTCTTCCCGTAACCAGCCCTTCATGAGTTCTCAGCTGAAAAGGGCTTGAGGAGCTCAAGCCAAGTTGGTGGAAACTTCTGAAAACTGCATCCATCGCCCCAAACAAAATACTTCCTTGGAACCACAGATGAAGAGCCTTTTTCTTCCCCACCAGTAAAAGGAACAGATTTTGGTCAGTCATGTGGAATTACTTCAGAGCAGCCCCTGGAAACCAGCCCTTCACTTTGGTCTGTGGCAAAAGATTATATTACTTTTGAACTTGCCCTCAGCTGAGGCTCTTCAAAACCTCAAAGCATGCTGTAAGATCTTCTGGCTTTGGGTGCTGTCAGAAGTGGATCCCAGCTGAGGCCTGCAAGGTGGCCAGGTCTAACAGGTACTGCGCACAAGAATCCAACTAGACTTGTTTGCTAGAAAAAGCTTTTCTAAGTCTTAGCTAAATGAAAGGTGAGGTTCATACAAAAATACAGGAAAGGTCAATTGAGTGCAGATACCTACATTTTTAAAAAAGACAGGCTGTGATGCTCACTGGCAACCTGAATGCATGCTGGCAGTCATCCTTATTAAGTGCTATTTATAGAAAACCGAAGTGACCACGTAGGAATGAACACAGCACTGACTTCACAGAGCAAAGATTGTTGAATGAACACATAGATGGACATGGAAAAAGATAAAAGGGTGAACAGTAAAAAACTAGCATGAGAAAGCAGAGATTAACAACTTAACTCTCTTATTCCCTCAGTCCTTCAAAAAATAGTAACCTTTTTTTCATAATCACCTTTTTCTCCTCTCCTCATTCTCCTTCCCAAATTTCAAAGAAGATCCACAACAAAAAACAATAATTAGGAATCTCTTATAGGTTTCAGTTAAGAAAGTGCCCTTTCCATGGCAACATTTTAAAATGAGGTACTTACACTGAAGGATAATACTATTATTTGAATTTTATGCTTCAGAAATATAACCTACACTACAATAACAAAGACAGTACTCTCAAAGTGGCACAGGAGGTGATCAGTAAAAGCATACAATGCAACGGGTACTTCAGACTACAACCTGTAGGAGCTGGCTGGCAAAACTGAAATCCAGTGTGAATTTACCTTACAGCAGCTGGTGGCTCTAGTCCTTTTGCTGTGCATCTCTGAGAAGTGTTGGCTCCATCTTCTGCTTTTGAAGGCATCAGTGATGTCCTGCACCCCCTTCCCACTCCAAGCCTTCTCATTTCCAGACTGGAGTAACACGGCTCCAGCTGGATTTCGCAGTGGAACCGATACCCTTTGACACAGGTTGTGGTCTGCAGTGTAGACTCACAGTCCTCTTGCCAATGGGGGATGTTTGCACCAGAATGTGGGACTTCATCATACTCTTTAATGCAGTGTGTCTTTCTATTAATTTTGTGGTTTTCGAATTATATAACTTTGATGAAAAACATTGGAAAGTCTTGCATCAGATAAATCTAGATTTCTTCTTTTAATAATTTATCCCCTACCAGAAATGATGGTATTTCAAAACTCTGTTATGTTTTCATTTTCATAGGTTTACAAAAGAATGTGAAGTACATCTGCCATATCCCTGCCCATTTTAATCTGGTTAGTCATCAGGAGAAACCATGCCCATCTGAGACAGCAGTGACAGCTCAGCTGTAGCCCTCTAGAAGAGGTGGATGGTGGCACAGTTCCCTCCCTCATCCCAAGGCAAAGAAACGGGAGTGTCTCTGCAAGCTGCTAGCAGAAAGATAGGTCACTAAGTCAAATTGCTGACATGACATGTCTTTGGAGGCTTCTGCACTGAAGCAGCACAGACTGTTTTCCTTTCCACATATCTATGACTTATAATATGTCCCAGATTTTGAAACAGGACCGTGCAGTTCAGATGATGAACCAGGGGAATTATGCAGCTCACTCCTCACGACTCTATTAACTTCAGATGATTGTTCCACATGATTCACTTGGAGCTCTTTTATGATCCTCATCATGAAAGAATTAAAAAAAAAAAAAGCAGAAATGGATCATGTGTTTAAGTGTCAAAAACATCTCTGTGCTTTTCAGAAACAGGGAAACAAGGAAATCAGTAAAATATTCTTTTGCCTATCATAGAAAGCATCAAAGTTTAGAGAAATGCACTACAACATAAACTGCAAACTGACCTAAATTTTTAAAAGTCCACATTGCATATTATTTTCCTTTAACAAAACTTTTTGATAATCTTGGAATGCTTAGCTGGCATAATACACTTCTCAATATGTTTGGTGTTACATTTAAAAGATTTCATTTGTTAAAGTTTTCATGTGTTATTAAAATCACTGCTTGGATGTGGTACAGTTTGTATTAAAGGATAATATTCAAACTAAACATACATCTTTTTAACAGATGTTTAATTACAGCAGCTTCTCAAACTCTGAAATTATTTGTGGATCTCCTGTTACTTCAGACGAAACTACTTATATGCAAATGGGGGCTACTTTGGCCCATTAGCTTTTCACTATTGTGGGGCAAGATAAAGTCGGCAGCATTTGTTGCCAAAAAGAGTCAGCTCATCATTGCTGGTTCTGACACAAACTGACCAGAAAAGCTCTAAAACAAACAAGTAACAGATAAACCCTTGAATTGTTATTCTTTTCCTGAGTTCTTTAAACAAAATAGCATTAATTCAAAGTGTAACCTCAGAACTCACCTCTTGCCTGCAGCCTTAACTTTTTCACTCTTTGCATTCTCCAGCAAGTTGTCTAAGTTTGATTTACTCTCCTATAAATATATGATAATTCAGTTATTTATTGTTCAACTGCTGTTTTATTAAAGAACACTCTTGTTCTCACACTCCTGACTATCTGTGTACTGGAAAGCTTCAGCTTTGAGTGGAGATTTAAGTCATGGTTACCAAATGTAAACCCACTTGCTACTAATAAACCGCTATGGACTAAAATACACTTTTTTATGTAATTAGAAAATTGAAGGTAGATTTGGTATTTTTTTGACATTATCTTAGGCTTTGCAATGTCAAAATACCATCTCTAATCCATCTTGCTGAGACAGGTGAAGCTTGCTGGCTGGTTTTGGTTGGTTTTTTTGCGTGAAATTCATCCCTTTGTAAGCAACAAGCAGACTGGACTCAGTGGGACTTCAAGAAGTGCACTGGGCTGGTGCTGCCCTTCTACAGAGAGATTAATTGAATTTCCACAGCAATACTAGTGCTGCCTTCACTCTGAATGATCTCTGACTACGTAATTTTACATCAACTTGCTTCTGAAAACATAAAAGTGAAGATCAAGGAGTGGAATTAGAGAGAGAGAAGATGAAGGGTTTCCATGAACACACTCTAAAGATTTTAAATAAATATTTTAATTCTATTATTGGCATTTACAGGTAGAAAGCATACAGTATGTTACAATTTTATCAAAATGTGAAAAATATGGATGTTACATAAGTAACAAATGTAAAAAAAGTATTTTTCTTACCTTCCCTGAAAGTAAGAAAACTATTCAGCATAGGAAAATATTGATATAAAAACACAGCTTAGGTAAAAAAAAAATTGAAGTTTTTACACAGTACGATAGGTTCATCAGATCTGCATGAAGATGTAAGGATTTTGTGAGGTTCTACTTTACCTAAAACTTCAAGGAATTTGGGACAAACAGTAAGCTACATTAATGAATCTACAAGTAGTTTCCCCTCATATCCGCTCCAAAATGCTAGAGTGCAGTAATTTTCTATACAATAAATAATTCTTCAAAGTTTCTGTCACAGAAAATCATATAATGAAGAAAATGCCACTCCAAGGTCACAAAGGCTAGGCAGTGCTTTAATAATAATTATGATAATACTGATTATAGTGCTTTATAATGTCTAAGCACTTCAGATGAGTTAACTAATTAGTCCTCACAAGACCCCTGTGAGGCACGTGAGTGTTATTCCTACCTTTCCATAGCACAGCTGGGGAAAGCCCAGACTGCAGCAGCAGCAGAGCCAAGGTGACAGGCCAAGAGATGTGGAAATCAAGGTTGTTTTTTTCCCCTGGCTTCCACTGATTGTATTGCTGCAGCCAGCCAAGGCTCTTGGGCTGGGCTGACCAATGCCCATCACTCTTCTCCCACTGGGAAGCACTGAGGGGGGCAGGCAGGGACCAGGGTTAAGTATCCCAAAATATTACATAGAGATTCAGAAGCTCTCACACAACTTTGTCAAAAAAAACAACCAACCAAACAAAACAAACAAACAAAACAAAACAAAACCCCAAACAAAAAAGGAAAGAAAAAAAGGGGGGGAAAAAAAAAAGAAAAAAAAAAGGAAAAAAAAAACCCACCCCAAAAAACAAATAAACAAGCTGAAAAGAAAAAAAACTCCTAAAGTGCTGACTGGCTTGAGCTGCTTCTAGCACCTCTTGTATGGAATAAGACTTACAGCACTGTTGCCAGCAATTATTCAAGCTGATTTCATCACATCCATCATGTGAGCAACTGCAGGATAAGGTAACTACATTTTCTGAGACACCTTTACTACTGTTATTCCTTCATTCACCACCCTTCTTCCATGCACTTCTTAAGGAAAATTAAATCCTCAATACTCTTGCATTGTAAAACATGTTAGTAGCTGGAGACAATATGCACATCCTTCACAAGTGAAAAAAAAAAAATTAGTTCATTTTTCAGAACAAAGCATTATTAATTTAAGAATCACAAACCAAACAATGGGAAATAGGAAACCCTTTTCAAAGGCTGCATGCCGAATATCTTGCTTCCAAATACAATGCATGCAGGAGAAATAAATTCATCCAAGCATAATTAAATTAAAAATGTTTTAAAGTCTCTTTCAGCAGCATAATGGTTATTATTTTTAAAGTCTCCTCCAACCAAACTGGCCTGGGGTTCATATGCTGACCTTTGCTTTTCTACAACCATATAATGGTTTGACTGGTCCCTGTGGCTTTGCACTGTGGCACCACCAGGAGATAAAGCCTATACATACTGTTCTGCCTCCCCGTCCTTGGAAACAGGCTTTGTTGTACCACCTTTACCATCTTCACCTGCTGCTGCTGCTGCTGCTTTTTCAGGAAGTGATGCCAAATCTTTGAAAACATCCACATAATGCCCAAAGCCTGGGCCCCAGTTCAAGAGGTTGTCCCAGTTGAAGCTTCCTGCTTGCTGCCCCAGCTTTACAGGCAAGGAGCATTCTCCAGCGCTGGCGGTGGTGGCCTGTGCCCCCACTGGCCCCCCCTCACCTCGGCGGCCAGGGTACCGCCTGGGCTTCAGCCTGGCACCGTAGTTGTCCTCATCATCCGCATCGGACTCGTTGACCTGGGATAACTTGGGCATCCTGGAGGTGTAGGCTATGGGCTTATCCCTATCGTACTCCATCTCTGAGCAGGTGAAGGACTCGTGGGAGTCGCTGTCGGAGGAGGACTCGGGCGCGGGAATACCATCAGCCGGGTTCCTCGTCCGGGACAGAGGCCTTCTGCAGTCCTCCTCAGATGAGGACCGTCCGTGATCTGCGCTGCAGATGCTGGGGTTTCTGGGGCGAGGGGTGTTCAGTCTCTCCACCTCTTCAATGGACAGCCCCACTGGAGGAGCAGTCTCCAGAGGGATCTGCCCGATGGGCTGCTTCAGGCGGCTTCCCGGTCGGGAACTGTGGCTCGCCATGGTCTGTGGACTCTTACTTCTCCTCCCCAGCCGAGTGGCATAATTAAAAATGCCAGGCTGGCAGACATCATTGTGCATCTCCAGTGGGCTCCCTTCCCTTATGGCGAGGTGCAGCTCCCTGGCTGGACTGTGCCTGTAGAAAGTCGACGATTTGGAGAAGGGTGCGGGGCTGTGTCGAGACAGGGGGTTGGGAGTGGGGCATGCTGAGTGGCTTAAAGATGTTGTCCGCAAGCCCTGCCCGTAGGCGGGCTGGTAGGTCAAGCTGCTAGCTCCCAGGGGCATGGGGGACTGCCGGGCGAAGCCCAGTGGGCTGTGCCTCTGGATGGAGAACTTGGGCGTGTGGCTCCGAAATTGCTTGTAGTGCTGGATGATGTCAGCGTCCGAGGGGGCAATGCTGCTGGCATTGTCAATGTCGTAGTGCTCGATCTCAGGCTCGGGGGAAGCCAGTGGGGCGCTGGGGATTGTCTCTGTGGCATGTGGGATGTCAGTTTCATCATAAATGAGATATGGATTTTCTCTTTCGATGATATCGGGTTTCGGGTTCCCTTCGGGTTGCTTCCTGACAGTCATGTCATCACCATAGGGTGGGATGTTGTCAGGGTCATCGAACGCCACGTTCTCGCTCCCTTTTTTCTTCTTCTCTTTTGTCTTCTTCTCCTCCTTCGGGGCTTTGGACTTCTTTCCTCGGCACTGGTTGCAGAGGATGAGGCTGAGGACCAGCAGCGCCAGGACTGTTGCGCAGCTGCCTACGATGGCCGGCACGGCCCAGAGGGGCAGGGACAGCTCAGCAGGGTGTGGGGTGGGCAGGCAGATGTGGCCACCATTGATCCCTGCTCTACACTCGTGGCCTGGGGTGCAGGAGACCCCCAGGCACGCCACCACTGTCTGGCACGTCCGTCCTGCGTACGCCTCAGGGCAGCTGCAGGTGAAGCCGGTGTGAGCCCCAGGCTCGCAGCTACCCCCATTTTGGCAGGGGTTGGAGCCACAGGCGCCCGGCGGGACACACTGGTAGGCATACCACTGATTGATGCACATCAGCTCACCCCAGCAGGGACTGCTGGCACAGACGTTGGGGCCACGGCAGCCGATCTTCACCGAGGGGTCTGTTTTGGATAGAGTGACGAGGCTGTGCTTGCCGGCGAAGGGGAGGCTCTCCCCACCGTACTTGATGTAGGAAATGCAGCCATCGAAGCCTAGGAGGAAAAGCAACATCAATGTTAGGACCTGAAGACTGAGTATGAACTGTCAACAGAGGCCGAAGACACTCTGAGCATCAATAAGAGAATCATTTTCGTTGGAAAGGACCTTTAAGGTCATAAAGTCCAACCGTTAACCCAGTACCGCCATGGCCACCACTAAACTGTGTCTCTCAGCACCACATCTACATGTCTTTTAAATACCTCCAGGGATGGTGACTCCACCACTTCCCTGGGCAGCCTGTTCCAGTGCTTGACAACCCTTTCCGTGAAGAAATTTCTCCTAATATCCAATCTAAACCTCCCCTGGCACAACTCGAGGCCATTTCCTCTTGTTCTGTTGCTTGTTACTAGAGACCAACCCCCACCTTGCTACAACCTCCTTTCAGGTAGCTGTAGAGAGTGAGGAGGTCCCCCCTCAGCCTCCCTTTCTCCAGGCTAAACCACCCCAGTTCCCCAGCTGCTCCTCATAAGACTCGTGCTCTAGACCATTCACTATTACCTTGTGTTGTGATTAATGTGCAGATATTTGTGATATTAACCATAAAGGTGTAATATTTAAGTAACCACTTATTTCATTAGAAGGATGGCCTGTTCACAGATGTTTCAGTATCTGACAAGCTGCACTGAATCATTCAGGCTCAGGTGTAAGGAACATTTTGTTGTTTCTGTTAAATATTTCCTCTTACATAGTAATGACTATTTTGTTCATAAAATTTTTGATAATTTTTTTGGGGGGTTATATTAGAAATGAACTGAAGTATATTTTTAAGGAGAGCAAGACTAAATAAAGGCTGGTCATGCCTGGAGCTTCTGACATAACTTCTAAACATGCACCTTTTAAAAAAATAATTTTTCACATCTAAGCTGTTCATAGAAATGGAGATTAAAGAAACTAATTAAGTAATTTTTTTGAAAATACAGGCATGGCACTTATATAAGTGATACCAATATATCTTGGTTCTTCTAAGTCTTTAAGAATTCAGTAATAGAGCATGGTTTTTAACTTCAACACTAAGATTTCATAGCAAGAAAAATATTCTTAGGTGAGTAAATAAAATGTACCAAAAACTGCAATTAAGATGCTGAAATCAACATATAATGTTTTCTAGAAGGCCTGTTAGACACTTTACATTCCCACTGCTTGCATTAAATATGCCAAAACAAGCCATTGTAAGCAGAAGCCTAAATATAATTTGAAATGTTTATCTGGCTTTTGACTCCTATAGGCTGCACAGGGGATGGAACTACTGCCTGATTAAGAAGTATCTCCCTCGAGCTTGGAGACTGGGAATAAAGTTCAAATTGAGGAAAAAAACAATGTAAAACCAGGTTTCTCACACATAGACTCAACTCTGCTGGTCACACAGCAGATTGGATTGGAGGTTTGCAACGTGAGTGGATAATTTTGTACCACTGTAGCATGTTCATCTTACAGATAGACTCATTGAAGGAAGTCTGAAGATTTAATTCTCAGATTGTTATTATAATGTAGCTTCCCCCTTGAAGCAAAATTATTTTGCCAAAACACTAAGCAATGAGCAAATGGTTGGATTTTGCAGAAACATTGTATTTTCTAAGTACATATTGTTAAACTGACTCAATTTTCAATTTACGGACCCATTTCACTGAAGCTAAATGAAAGGCTCCATTGTTCAGTAAAGAAGCCAAGAATTCAAATGGTTACCATAGGGAAACATCTATTCTAATAGTATTTAATGTCTGTAAAATACATTCGAACAAATATTCCTTCTGACTTCTTAATTCAATATACTTAAATGCTTTTGTTTCCTAATTTTCCCCATATTTCTAAAACTTCTTATCATCCACACAGAGAAACCTGTGTGGAGCTGGCATGGCTTTGCTAGCAGAAAAAAATCAGCTTCCATTCCCCTTTGCTCATGTGCTTCCCAGTTTCCCCTGGTCTGAGCTGAAGTTGCCTGTTGTGCTTCAGCTGAGTCTCCTGTCTTGCTGTCTCCTAAAATCATGGCTATCATTTTATGTCTCTGAAGTGGCCTTTTCCCAGACTTCCCATAGCTTGGTTGCAGCCCTGCCCTATCAGCGGTGATGCCAAGTTTCAGCGCTGGGAGAGCGCATGGAGATGGGATTATTCCTGGCTTTTGTGCGGTGGTTGTATGTGAGGTAGGAGGAAAACCCAACCTTTTGTCAGCCTAATAATTCTCCATGTTCCCAAAACTTAATCCTTTCTAAAAGGGGCGTAGAATAGCGCAACCTTACGCTGACCTTGACTGGGAGCTGTGACAAAATGGCACGCAGAGACACATTTTAAGTTACGCTCTTGGTGTCCACACGTGTGGTTGCTGTAAGAAACATGTTTATTTCTCCTTAACTTCTGATGGGTTCTCTGTGGGATGCCATGCATGGGGCCAGGTTTAGCGGAAGATACTATTCAAGACCAAATTTATCAGCTATTATCAATTAAAAAAAAAATCAACAGGGAGAAGCGAAGTGCCACTACTGAGTTCCGAAGCATCGCACTTGGGTGAAAGAATAAAAAGGAACAACTTTTCCATGCATTATGAGTGTTATAGAAAGGTTCATTTCTACAAACAGGTTGCTGTAATGGGAGAACAGTCACTATGAATGGGAACTTCGTGAAAAAACTGTGGAAATCTCTGTAAACACTGGTAGCACAAATATAAATATTATGAATATTTACTCTGTTACGAAACAGCAAATATACTGTAGTTGTATGAGGTGATATTACAGATTTCTAATTTTCTAAGTGCGTTGTTTTAAAATTTGAACAACTTCTGATGTCAGAAATGAAATATGAGTGCCACATCAACTATGTTTCATGCAAGTCATGTGGTGCAAAAGGACATGAAAGAGCCTTCTAAGTTATGCAAGCATGCTATTTCTCTATTGTTTCCATTCTGAAAGAGATGTATTTTCTTTCAGCATGCCTTATATTTTAAATTTCTTCTGTTTTTACATTTCCAAATACAGAGGCAATGGAGGATTGAGGTTCAGGTGGGAACCCAAGCAAAATGGACAATTAACCTTGGTGCATGCTTGGTGGGCCCTTGCAGCAGTGATGTGATTAACAGCAATCGGTATTTTTGTCAGGTCTACCCGGGCTTGAAATTATTATTGGCTATTTCAGCCTCACAGCCCTGGTATTGTCACCCGCTATGTTTTTGTCTGCTTTTAACAGTACTGCAGATATTTTTGACTCACTGAGTTCATGCAGAGTTTTATACCTCCCCCTTGTAAATCCTTGGTATGTTGTACACAATGTAATCCACTATTAAAATAAAATAAAATCATATGAATTAGAGATTTTGGATTGTGTATTCCTAATGGAAGCCAGACATTCCTAATTTGTCTGCCACAGCATCAGGCAGTGGTGAGAAGTTAGTGTCCTCAATTTTCTTTGTTCCAGCTTTCCCAAAAGCCTCTGATTTTTCCATGCATACGCTGCTCATAAAACATACATGTAAAAAAGGGTAAAGGTCAGCATGGCATCCATATGTTTTTGTACTGCATTTCATACAAGTTCACAATACTCCACTCAAACATCCTTTATCTGGTCACAATTCTTGAAGTCAGGAAGATTTTTCAATATAAAAGCTCTGTGAAACCTACTCCTGCATCGTCTGGAGTATCTCAGAGTTTGTAGCTAAAAATCACTTCCATCTTTACTTATCACTGGGGGAATGATATCAAATATATGTTATCTGCTTCTTTTGCCAGGGTCTAAGGCAGTTGCTTTAACTCTTAAGGGAGACTGATTTACTTCTTAACAGCTAGATGTTGGTCTGATTCCCTATTGTCCTTGGTTTCTGTTGCTCAGAAATAAATCCTATTCTTCATTTGACAACAGGATAAAGATGGAGGAAGTTGGAGTTTCAGAAAATGTTTTAATCATATTAAAACCAGGCTAAATCCTGCAGTACTTAACAAACCCCTACAGAGATAAAGTTCTCATGTAGCATTTTTACCCAAGTAAAAGATTTGCCTTGACTTTGCAGATTCTGACCCAAGTGACGAATAGATCCTTTCTTCTCCATTAGCATAACAAAATTATAACAACTGATTTATAGACAAGCAAGGAATCCACCCTCCCACCTCCAAAAAGCCCTGCAGATGGAATGCCTGCTTTTGGAAACAACAAGGCTGCAACATATATTGGAGGAACCAAGTCTGCAATCCTTACTCATTCAATCTGCAGTTTTCCTGGCAAAGTACAAAGCATACAAGTTTCTAATAAAGAATTACAGTGCATTCTGCAGCCTTTAAGCAAAGAGACCCTTTGTCTGCTGAAATCTGCTTACGTGCACTATATTAAAAAAAACAAAAATTAATTAAAATTACCTGCAACTGTGCTCTTGAAAGGCTGGCTTGATGGGATTCCTCCCAAAGAAATGGTAAGAACGTTCAGTCCACCAAAGTCTTGTGTGGTGTGGAGAATGTCTCGGCTGTGAGTCTTGTCAACCGACAGGACAGTAGCAGAGCCGTTCTTCTCAAGGAGTACAGAATGCCACTGACCATCAGCTGCGTACACCTCGGGGATATTTCTTTCCACCTTTCCAGCAATTCCAGCATCGGATATGTAATGCACTTTCCCACCTTTTAGCTGATCAAAAAGCAGTAAAATACAGAATTTTTAAATTATATCCACGTAACCACTCCTATACAAACATAACCTCTGTAATTCCTCTTCAGTAACGCTACAGTATCACGTGGCTTCGGTTGTAACAGGAAGCCTGGGTGTATTTTCCCCCAAATAATTGTTTTGTACTAAAATCACGTTAATTATTTAGCACTAAAAATTTGGCTGCTATTAAAAACATCACTGCATCTGTAGAAAACTTCGAGCTGCCATCCACCCATTCCCCAGCTAATCTTGTACGAGAAACACTTAGTGAGAGGCCAGTAATAGGCCATGACAAAACATTTTAACCAATAAAAGAATAATTCTTCCTCCTTCTTCAATGCAAGTGTGGAAAATGCTTTGCAGAGTAAACAGATGTCCTCACCCAAAAAAGTGGCTTTCACTATGACACAGTAGAATATACACAGCATGGCAGGATTTGAGCAAGATTCCCATTTCCTATCTGGTTTTGCTGCTAATTTTAATTTTGCAGAAAAAGCAATTGCATTTTAGAAACTTTTCTGAAGAGCTGCAAAGTTTATTATTTTGTGTGAATTTTCAAATAGTGCTTACTTAAACAAACTGCTTTTTAACTTGGAACTGTTAGGAAAAATAGGTACTATTAAATGTAATGAAAAATTTTTTGGCTTTTCCTCTCGGAATGACGCCTTGCAATTCTACTGAATCATGAGATGTAGGATTTCAAACCTCTTATTAGCTCAATAGTAAATGATCCCAAAATGAGATCAGGGCAAATTCTGCATTTAAGATGTAAGAGTTAAAAAAAACCCAAAAAACATCCAAACCTGCCAGCTTCTGAAATATTGCACAGGAGTTGGGTACAACAGCTGACCTCCTGTGGGTGTACAGACTTACGTACAGCTCATGTAGGGTAGTTCTGCAACCTGTTGCAGGTTTTCTTACATACCCTGCACGGTTGATCATACATTATTAAATAAGATGACTATTTTCCCTCCCATGTTCCTCACTGCAGCTTGGTTGGTCTGTGATCTGTAACATGAGTCTGCAGAACGTGCACACGTGTAGTCCAGTGAAGGTCGAAGCCCCAGGTTTGTTGAAAGCTCCCTAAGCCTTGCATGCTTTGTTCCAGGAAAAATAACATTCACCTGGGAAGAGCTGTGAGGTGACACACTGGCTACAAGAATGCTGCTCTCCTTTCCAGAAACTGTTAAATGCTCTGGAGTTACTTCTTCAGTGATGCAAGCTGAGGACTTTGCTCATACAACTCAGCTTTAATATGGCTGTAAGACCACTCTCATGTCTTGGCAGCAGCCTGAACTGAACGTATCTAGCACGTATTCCGTTTGGTTCAAGAAATACAATGGTTAATATGTGTATGCACTTCATTTATAAATGCAATAATTTGGACTCCTTGAAAATGTATTGTTTGAGGGACTCTTTGATAAAGCCACCCCTCTGAGATAGGAAGCTGTTGCTCCTGGCAAATGCAGGTGGCAGGCATCTGCACTGTCACAGAGTCCAAAGAACACCCCACATTTGGAAACGCAGTCACACAGACTATTACAACATATTAAACACCATTTGCCACAATCTATAGTAATTTTATAAAAAGATTAACTGGGCAGAATATATAAATACATTTGTGCCTGTATTCTGTTATTCTTATTTTGTGTTTTATGTTACCTAAAACCACTAGATTGTATTTTGGTAAGCAAAAAGAAATATGCCAAATCAGATAATATCCTCTAAGCTGATGGGGAAGACTAAGTACAAAATTGTAACTTTTAATGTCACATTAGATTAGAATTGTGGAATTAGTTACCTGTCAGTACCTGATATTTTCCTTGATGATTTATGACTCTCTAGCTCTATTTCTGTTTCTTTAAAACAGCATGTGACTAATGCTAATTAACTCATAAATAATATACTAGCACAATTTGGAAAATCAAATTTCCAGATACAAGAACAGTCCATGACTTCTTCAACCAGGAAAAAATAAGGAATGCTCATCTTGGTTCCTTGAAGTACAATGTATTTCTAAATTTGAAACAAATGCTGGTACTGACAATATTGAGTAACACTCATTTTTGGGTTTTATTTAAATGGCAGAGCAACTGACAAGTAGAATATAATGAAAAGAAGAAACCACTAAAGCCAACAAATTTCTAACTACAAGAATGATTCAACTTCACTAATAGTTTGAGTCTCCTGCACTAAACAAATTGCTTCTTATTTGTCTTAAATTTGAGCACTGGCCTTTACAGATTTATGGCCCATAAATTGTTTAAATGAGTTACGTTCTGATGAATTCCTGCAACTCAGTATCTGCACAGAATGGTTTGTGTGGGAAGGGATCTTCAAAGATATCTAGTCCACCTCCTCCCTACCATGGGCAGGGACACCTCCCACTAGACCAAGTAGCTCCAAGCCCCATCCAACCTGGCCTTGAACACTTCCAGAGATGGGGCATCCACAACTCCTCTGGGCAACCTGTGCCAGAGTCTCATCACCCTAATATATATGTTAGCTCATATAGGTAATATGTAATCCACATTCTCTACCTGTACAAGTCATAGATTTTAGGGCCACAGTTATGCTAATTTAATCTGATTTCAAATGAGATTTTTTTAGCTAAAACAAGGCAGGCAATTTCACCTTTAACCTGCTGTATTTATCCCATGACTTCTAACTGAATTAGTTGCGATGTGTATTACTTGTAGGAAAATAAGCTGTAAAAAAGAGCTTTACTGATAAGGAATCCCCTACTCTCTTCCTTTTTGTGTTTTTTTTTTGAAGGAATTTGACCATTGCTTAACTTAATCTGCTAGGCTTTCTATCTTTCCTGGATTAAGGACCCTTTTTTATCATAAAGAACTCTCTTGGGTTCTCTGGGGGGAGTTTACATCCACCATTTAGTGAATCAGCTGCTCACAATCTCAGTGGGTCTGATTTATTACCATTTCTCTAATTTTACCCCAATCCCATCTACACCAAGACCAGTTATCTACAAGAGGAAAAAATGTGGAGGCATGGGGAGGTAGGCACAGGACATGTAGCTTTTCCCTAGCATGGCTAAATATTAAAAAACACATGGCAGGTTTTCTCTGAATGCTCACTTTGGCTAACAAGCATATCAAAAGACCCCAAAATCAAGTTATAAAATTGTCTGTTTTGAAGACTGACGAGAGCTGTCAACAGAATTCCCCTGCAAGCTCATCCTTCTGCCCCAGAGAAGTGCTCCTTGTGCTACCTACTCTGGGTATGAGGGGCTGCGCAGAAGTACCATACTAACTACAGTTAAATTACTACAGTTTTACTAACTAGTGTCATCTGGGAACTTGTTGGCAATAATCAGTATGGGGATGTTGCCTCCCCTGCCTCAAACTGCCGCATCTGTTACTAGGCAAACCTCTGCTCTTTGCCCTTGCACAGCTGGGGCTGGGACTTGACACCCTCTGCTTGCTTGTATAACTTCACCAATATTAACAATAATAAGAGTGTTTGCATAAACACACCATGAGGGCTGAGGGCTTTCCAGCCAGGGAAGGCAACTCTCTTTTTCTTTTTCTTTAATAATACTTGTAGAGCTGACCTAGCAAATTCTACTAGGGACAGAAAGGCAGTATTTGTTTTTTTCTCTCCAGAACCCAAACCGATGAGATCTTATCTGCTAATATGACTGAGGCAGAAACTTCCTATAAAATGATGTGGTAAAAGCATATGCCAGGGAAGCAGACTTGCCTCTCCGGAAAGCTCTGAACAGGCAGGTGAAGAACATCCATGGGGCCGAAGCTTAGAAAGTGTGAATTTCTGTATAAGTTTCTTTAAAAGTCAGGGAAAAAAAACCTGGAAAGCCTTACAGCAGTCAGGGAAACTTGGAGCTTACACCAACCCAATAAAGGGGCTTGCCAGCATCACTGCTGTACTCATTTAGAGTTATGAGTAAATGGACTGAGTCATAGCCAGGATCTGAACCTCTTCAGAAAGGTAACTTCTGCAGCAACAAACTCTTTGGGGGAAAAAACCCAAAACTATATGGCATTTGAAGCATTAATTCAGCTGCTTATCTCAAAATAATTTGCTATTGACATTGGTCTATGGGTAACCTCATGAGTTCAAGTTATCCCTCATTTCCTAGTTTGATAAGCATGAGCCATGCTAGTAGGAATTAATGAAAACTTTTTGGCAATTGTTTGCTAGCTTAAGGAGGGTCTGAGTTCAAGGCCCAAAAAATCAGAAAATAAAAGGCCAATAACAAAACGATTTGTTCTGTAGAGTGTAACTTAATGATGATAACAAATATGGCAATGAGTATTGTTCCTGTGGCCTTAAAACAGTCACTATTTGGAGTCTAGACAAAACTGATTAGATACAAAACCATCAAGATCTTCTGATACCTTGGCAAATAGCAAGGGAATTGTTGAGAAGATGAATGATACTGGAGCAGTGCCTAGCCTCAGTTAAAGACCTAATATTTTAGAAAGGAAACAGCAGGAGAAATGGAAAAATGTGATTTTGATCACCACGCATGAGGCAGCCCAATCAAACCAAACTCAGCATTAGCTGTAATCTTACCTTCAAGGTAGTGAAGTTGCTGCTTTCCTGGACGTGAAGTAAAACGCCGTTCTCGCTTCGTGTCCTGAACTTCACTTCCAAGCTGTCTGCCCTTGGGGGTCCCTTCCTGGTGCCTCCAGCCCCATGTTTCAGCAGGAATTCTCGCTTCTTGTTTGGGCTCACATGGTAGTCCAGTCGTCCTTTGCCTTCCAGCGATAAGGCAGTGTCAGCAGTAATATCTGGGACAAGGATGGGGAAGTTCTGAGTAGGCAGCTTGTTACAGCCCTGGTGATCATCTGCATAATAATGACCCTTTTCTTTCAGGGCAGAGATCAAGTTCAGATCAGGTCAGGGGGGAGAGCAGGAGTGAATGGCCATTTCAGCCCCTCTATTCCTTGGCTTCAACCAGAATCTGTTTGAGAGTGGGAGTGTGCTAGTAATTTACTGCTGCTATCAGTCAATAGTAAATTAAAACTCGCTGGGGAACAAGTGAGGGAGTAGGGAAAAAAACTTTGGCTCTCAAAGCCATAATTCCTTCCCAGGGATGTTACTGTTTCCATTACTGCAAGCAGGGTTTCATGATATATTGAACTCTAAGCTCTTCAGGGCAGAGATAATGACTTTCTATTTGTTATGGCATAAAAAAAAAAAAAAAAGAGTAAAAAATGGCAGGGCATTGACTACCAAATGTTGTTAAAATTATGGCTGAATTCTTTTGTAAACAGGCACAATAAAAGCATATAAATCAGCTAAACAATAATGGGACATGTAAGAAAACAAAGCCCAGTCATTATACTGCAACTACGTGGAAATAAATCACTTTACTGTCCTAGACAATCCCGTATTGATTTTTAGAGCTACCCATATGCGAGTTAATAACCCCAGAGTGTAAATGGCTTGCTTTTATTTACATTTACCATATTTTCTTGCATATAATCTGATGGCCATTTGATAAAAAGGCCTACAGCTGGGAGAAGCCAGAAGCACATGCACACAACGGTTATGTGAAGGGAAAGGATTTCCCTTACCCTCTTACCTCCCCACAGCAGACAAATCCCTCCTTTGGGATCACTTTATTTTAGTTTCTGATTATACATTATTGGGAAGCACTGGTTTTAAATGAGTGAGAGTTACCTGAAATGTGATATACACACCAGAAAACATAATCTATGTAACTTCTTGCTATTTTTAGTTCATGAAAGGACAATAGTCTATTGTGGACTTGTCCTTCAAAAATATTTAATTATTTATTAGACTTGCCGCTTGTTTTCATTATTTTATAAAATGCATCATTCCATGCCCTTTAAAAGAAACCCTTCATGGTGTTTGCTTCAATCATAGTTAGGTGTATATTAAAGAGAAAGACAGTAAAACCCCCTCCATACATTTTTCACAGTGCTTTCCCGTCAGTCCATCTTTGCAATGACACTGCTGCCACGACCAGTGATCAACACAAGTGCCACCATGTTGGCAGGGGCTGGTTGTGCAAGCACCTTCAAGTCTGGGGCATCTGAAACAAATGGGAAAAGTAGATGCTGAAGGACATATGCACGAATAAGCAGAGAAAATGTGCTGGGAAGTGCCCTTCCCCCCAGAAACGCAGAAGTGGCGAGGCTCTTCTCCATAGACAGCTCATGTTTCTAAGCCGATCCCAATTTTCAGTGTCAAGTTATAACAGTCTTACGAAAGAGAAAGGAATTCAGAGACAGCAAAATTCCCATTATCTATTATGCAAGAGAAGAAGAATCTCTTTTAGGTGTTTTTTATGCTGCAGAGCTTAGAGACTTCATATCACAACAAACAGCGCAAACTTTGGGTGTTGAAAGAGAAAGGGTGAGCTGGCAAATTTGGACTGACATTATTGCAACAACTGTGACTTCAAACACCGAGGTGGAAAACCAGTAGAATCAGATAGTCCATCATTTCTGAAAAGCCACTCAGAGGATATGAGGGAAATTCAGTGATACTTGAGAGGCAAAGTGATAGAACAGACATTGTGGATTAAAAAGAAATAAGAGGGAGTAGAAGGTTAGCAAATAGTATGAGTACAGTCAAACCCAGGTGGATTTTATAAAGAAACCCAATAACAGTGCTACTCTATTTCAGCCTGCAAAGCAACTTTAATAATTGGCAATAGAAATGTACTGATGTTGCTTTTTTTGAAGCCTCTGTAATCTATTGCGAACCTTCCATCCAAGTTCACTTTCATCCTACATTTTTCACACTTTACAATAAATTCTAGAGTTATTTTTTTAAGAATAAATATCTGATGGTGTCAGAATGGAATAGTATCTGACTTTGATGACTGCTTCCTTTACTGTAAACACAGTCCATTCGATACCATGTATAGCAGACGTACTGATCTAAGATTCCTTGAGCTGCCAAAGCCTGGCTGGGCTCCAGGGGACGTCCGTTCACTGCGAACTCCATTATACAGCCCACAAAATCATGGCTTTCCACCTGTCCTCTCCTTTGAAGGATGGGCTCTACAGACCTAATGCCACCAACAGTAACTCGATTTGGTTGCACATCGAGAGTCCTATAAAAAAGTCAGAAAAATAATTTATCAGTATTGGATAAGATAGCAGTGACAACACAGGAACTGTAACCATCAGCTACGGTCTGCAGCTAAAATGCCTTTTCCAAGATTCATATTTTACATTTAGAAGGTGAGACAGAGAGATCAGTACTGCTTGAACTAACAGTTATAATGGGTATGACTCGAAATCCACACTCAGTTATTTCATGTCAAAATTTCTATTCACTTGACTGAGCAGCATGCTTGAAATCATAATGAATAGGTTTTTTACTCAATTATTGTTTAAATTGTAGATGATATTTAAGTAGCTGGAAGATGGATTCATTATTTTACAAATATATGTCATCTTTGCTAGTGGGGAAACCACATGTGACAGAAAATATGATTCTGATTATTGTGAAAAATAAGTCAAAGTGATGGGGATAAAAGTTATTGTTATCTCCAAAAAGGATCTAAAGATGGAGAGAAAGGCTTCCGAGTTAGTTATGGTAAACACAAGGAATAAGGTTTGTTCTCTGTGCTGGCCAGCTTTTAAGAAGTGAAAACTGTAAATGATGACATCTTGAAATTACTGAAAACAATGTCAAAGTAATTACTCTTAAATTTTTTTGTATTTTTTTAAACAAAGCACTAATCGGATTATGTTATTTCTTACACCTCTGTAAGAAATGAGAAGTGTAGTATACATACCCCAAAGCAAAGCCCAAAAACTGAACATTAGAGTGATATGTAGATGCTACTAGAGTAATAGCATTTTGAGTCTGAGCTTGGTTTTGGGAAGATAGATATGATTCAAAATGTAAAAGTGGGGTAGGCTTTGCTAAAGGTTTGTAGCACTAAATATTGTAGAACTTCAAACTGTCAGAGTAGTGCTGTATATTGAAGTTAATTGTGTTCTACTGTGTAACTAAGCTTTACAAGTTGTCAGTAATGATGAGCATCTGATATTCTGATTTGTTAACTCTTTCTAGATTATGATGTGAAATCTCATAGCATTAGGCAATTAAGTCTTATCCCCATTTACCCCACAGTGCAGACTATCCATGGCCATACAATTCTTGTGTGCCACCAGAGCCTGGGGACAGGGATGGAGTAGAGAACTTGGGATGTATGAAAAAACTTCTTGTCACGAAAAAATTCCATGCAGAAATGTTTCCTGAGTTAGAAAGTAGCCATACATGTAGAAAATTTAATTTGCTTCTGCAAAGATGGGAGAAAAAGACACTTGGGATCCTTGCCTTTGCCTGCCTCTGAAAGAGTGCAGCTGAGGTGTCCATCCCTTGCTCGGGGCTGGGCTAAGGGCAAGTAACTCATTACTCCAAATGTCTCTGGCTTTAGAGGGTGATTTCATTTTCATTTTACTCCAAAAAAACCCAACCCAAAACCCACAAAATGAAGAATTATTTACCAGTCAGTAGAAACAGCAACATTGCTAACAGTGCAGTAACCTGGCTCCTGATCCTCTGAGCAGGAATCCACTGTCAGTGATGCTGCCTGCAAAAGCCACGCACACAAATATGCTGAATAATATAAGGTAGTCCACAACCACATTAAATATCCATGATTAAATATATTATAAGAAAGAATTAGCTAGAATGGAGCACTTGTATATTACTGCGTCACTCAGGATTGCAGGATGCTTCACAGCTACTGAACAACTCTGTTCTGCATCAACACACTGAATACTGAGATGTGGGTACTAACAGAGAGTGAGCCAACTGACTGCTTCATAGAGACAATCAGTGAAACACAGTGTTCAGATTTGGGTTGGGTTCCCTTCATGTTTGTTTGCTTTACTCCTTAAAACTGCAGTTATTTTGGCTCATACCATATGCTACTCTTGATCTGAACAGAGCACTGCTCCCTCCAGACACCAAGGGCTTGGCAGTGACATTACACATATTGCTTAAACTTGATAAAAAGCATGTTACAGAAGCTGGGCGTACAAACTCTGAGATGACTAGTTAAAAATAATAACCAGCCACTAAAAAATACTCAAAGAACAACCAAGTGGACCTGATTAAGGTAACCCTTAGGCTGACAGGTCATGAAAGATATTTGCCCCACGTTGATAATGGTGAAACATAGAATCATATAATCATTTTGGTTGGACAAGACCTTTAAGATCATCACGTCCAACCGTTAACGCAGCACTGCCAAGTCCACCACTAAACCATGTCCCTAAGCACCATATCTATATGTCTTTTAAACACCTCCAGGGATGGTGACTCCACCACCTCCCTGTGCAGCCTGCTAAACATCCAGATACCTACAGTGGGACCAAGCTGATGGGATCAAACTGACATTCAGAGAAGTATCTGGCATCACTAGCACTTAGAGCTGTCTTCCTCTTTACTATCATCTCCAAGCCCCAGACAGTGAGGTTGCTGTTACCCATCTCAGTCATTTACACTAAAGCGAACCATAGCACTTTTATTTGTGATCGCTAAAAGTCTAACCAAAGCTTTCCCTAAAATAATGAAATAAATCCTGCTGATTTAAAAAGGAGTTTCCATTTTATTCCTTATTTAGCAAAGAACTTTCACCACAGTGATTTATTAACAACAGATGCAAAAAAACCCCAACAAAACAAAACTAAAACAACCCTGAAGGTTATTTCTTAAAACAAATTTTCAGAAAAATAAACGTAATCTCCAAATTGTACATATCAGCTTCTCGTGTTTCAACTAGATGTGTGGCACAGTTTTACAGCAAATTTAAATCCAACATCACTTTAAAAAATGCTTTGCTTTATATTTTGATTTAAGTTACTCTACAGGAGCTGAGCAAACAGCAACAGCCATCAGTACGTCATTGCTCTGCGATGGCTTTTTTTCCTGCTTGCAACCAAGTTCACTAAAAACGTCCTGTTGAAATCCCCATAGATTGTCCATGCTATTTTCAAACACATGCTGTGAGCTGATGCATTGCATTGACCAAATAAATTCATAGCTCTTAGCCCTACATCATGCCCTACAGTACGCCTAAATTGTTCAATTTGCTATTTTTAATGAAAGCTTATCTTGCATTTCTTTCCATACATAATGAGCAAACTGCTTTTCCCCAGAAAAGTCAGTCTGCAGTTCCAAAGCAGATTATAGCCCTGTATAAATGAAACAATTTATAGCAAGAATAATAAGCTGGCAGGTCTGTATGCCATCACATGTATGCATATTTTTGCTTCAGAATATCAACAACAAAAAACGAAATTAGTTTTTTGTTCTTAGCTCAATCAGCCTAATCTCCCTAACTTACATTGCTATGTGCTGTGAAAGCCAAGCTACAACCCCAGCTGAAGGGCTAGATATTTGAGAATATGTTTTACTTGGACCAGAGTTCATACAATTTCTTTTCTAATGTTAGTCAAATGTTCCTGCTTGTTACTTAAGCATTACTCTACGGTTACCTCGCCACATTGTGAGACTTTCTATGCTGTCACTCTGCAATAGCTCAGGACTGACAACTTAATGATTTTACCAGTTTCCGATAAAATCCTGCTGTGCTGTAGGAAATGACAGATTTGGAATCCTGAAGGAGGGCTATTTTATACAGTTTTGGACACCTGGGAGACACTTTTCCTGCAGTAGAAGTATCTAAGACAAAGGCGATTCTTTTCACATACTGTGTTTGTAAACAGCTGACATTACTGAGAAGGTTTAAACATTAAAAAAAAACCCAACAAAACACACAAAGGTATAGGTTGTGTTAAATGTTTGCTTTCAGCCCAAAGCACTCCTAACCAAAATTTTCTGTAAATAGTCCTCTATGTTCTCTCTTCTTCTATAGTCTAGCCCTCTGGCATATCAAGAAGTTAAACATTTGCCTGCTCTATTTTTTTCTTATGTGTATTTCATTTATTTCTTGCAATTTTTAATGCGTGCTCCTATACTTAATCGTTTACATCTTATTGAAACAAATATCACACTAATTTTGTAGCTAAAATGGGAGCTTGGTGCCTTTCCAGATTTAGGTGCACCTTTGGGCTTCACCATTTGGAAGATGCGATGCAAATTACTAAGCCTCTGATAAAAAGGCACATTAAAACAAAGTCATTACTCAACATCACAATCACCCTTCATCTTATTTGGATATTTAACTCCTACAAACACAACCACATTGGATTTTCAAATCCAGCTGAAGAATAAACCATCCCCCCTTCAATAAATGGAGAACATCAGATCTCACACTAAAATGCAGTTCCAGGCTCAAGACTCTCTAAGAGAGAAGAAAAAAGCACCATTTAAGAAGGTCAGGAGACAACCCTGATCCTCCAAAGAACCCCAGACCACAAGGTAATAGATCCCTCAGCTGCTCTTGGGACATTTGTGCCTATGGACATCTCACCTCAGACCTGAAGCTCTTCAGAACAGTGCAGTTTAAAAAAATACCAAAGGGCTGTATCTGAGCAGCGCTGCCTTCCGAAGCAGCACATGATGGGAAATCTCTGCAAGGACTCAGGGGCAGCCACACTGGGCACAACAGTTTATTCTTTTATTCCATACATCACTTCTGGCTTGAGATATATAAAACAAAATGTGGAGCTCCAACCATACATTATTTTTATATGACTTTGATTTCAAACATGGGAAGAATATGGGATTCTGCATGCGCTGGCCATTTCTGTCTGAGAAGGGAGCTGTTGGGCAATAGTTACTGATTATGGATGGCAAAGAGATTTGATTTCATTTCTAACTCAAACACTGTAGAGTCAAAAAGCTAAAAAGCTTGGCTGGAACTCAAAGAGCATTTGGTTTATGTTCTGCTTTGGAAATATTATTTAAAAAATGATAGAAGAGGAATAGAAAACATTTACTGGAAAAAAAAAAAACAACAAAGGCAAGAGAAGGGTCAGAGTACCAGTCATAAGGCAATCAGTTGTCCCAGTCCAGTTTTTGGCAGAATTCCTCCCCTCAGATGCTTTCTGGGGGACAGAAAGAAAAGTAACTTCCCTCCCTCCCTGAAAAAACCCCTCTCAATGTAGCACCTTTGAAATTTTTACATGTATCCTACAGAGGAAAACCAGCTTTCCAGTCCAATGAGATTGGTAAAATCTCTGAACTAGCTCAAGAAGGTCAGGGATGCCTGGAATTCTAAGTTTGTCCACTTCCATTTTCCAAACATTGAGAAAAATTATTTTGAGGCTTTTTGTAGTAACTATGGTTAATTAGCTTCCCCTGATAATCATCCCTGTAATCTGCATCAGTTAATTAGCCTCATGTGTAGTAATCTATTTCATTAATTATTCCGGGTTCTCATTTTTCACATTTAGAGTATGGGGCATTGCACATATTTTTTTAATCATTCTTTATCATCATCATACTAATCAAACCATTCTAGGCCTTTGAGACAGTTGGAGTAAGACAGAAACAAGGGAGGTTTTTTCCAAAGTTGGAGGTTCTGCTAGCAAACACAGTGTTACTAATTTTATGTTCCTCTGAGTTCATATGGATGCCAAAGTGACTTGGCTGAACTTGTCTTAAATTATCATTTGAGCATTTCTTACCATTCCAGCCCTCCGGGCGATAACTGTGTGAAATTGTCCATCAGACACCTTCTTAGTTGTAGTAAGCCTGTATGTGCCACTGCCAAGATTGTAGGAGAATCTCAGCCTCTCTTCTACTATTTCCAGGGCCAGAAATTCTGCCCGCTCTCCGGTTTGGTTATCATAGTTATACAGCATTAAGGCATTACTTTTGATAGTGGCAAACTTTATATAGATGTAATTATTATTGGGATCCATACTGGGAAACTCCATATATGACAACTCTTCAAATCCGTAACTGTTCAGTTCACAATGATTCCCAAAAACACCTGCAAAATGAAAAGTAAAATCTGCTATTAGGTAGTTTCTTCCTGACTGATCATCCTCCCAGAGACAAAGTTCTGATGTGCTCTGGCCATGGCTATGAGACATGGGCTCTTTAAGAACCCCCTAATACATATAATTAAAAATTGAGTTACAGATGACAGTTACATCTATTGAAAAACAAGGTACATTTCATTGAGCTCTACAGTTTCTTTAGAAAACGAAAAAAAGCAAGTTTTACAGCTATGTCAAATATGGCTGTTAAATATAACCAGGCATTTGTTAATCCAGTTACGGAAATAGATTTGCAACTTGAGCTTATTTCTCTCTTTATAGATATTATCTAAACTGTTTTCTCAATCAGTAGTTCATTTTTTATACTTACGATATAAACATAGGTATGATTAAAACATTATGCCTTCTCAGTATTTTTACTGATCTGAATATGATGGTACATTCCACATACTTTTCAGATCTCTTGTCACAGAACTTCCCTTGATTTTTTTATTTTTTTTTTTACTGCCGTGACAATGAGAAAAAACTTACTTTATGAGTATTAGTTACATTTACAATGGACCATGACTATAATATAGGATATGAATAAACTCCGAGAAAACATAAAACAAAGGAAATAAAATAAAGAAGTTAATTTACGTGTTAGTAGAAAACCATATTCAGCTGTAGTTACAAATGTGTACTGAGAACCATACTTTTGTTGTGTGAGGGTTTTCAGCAGCCTTAAAACATCGTAGATGATTTCTCAGGTTTGTCTGTTTCAATTAATGTTTTGCATTTACTTTCATGCTTTTCTATATGAACAATGAAAATTCTCGATTAATCTGCATTCAGAACCGATCTTGCTGCAATTATATCCTGATACATTAAAATAGATGTTGTTTTATGTCTTCATTCGGTTCATTCTGTAAACCAAATTTGGGATAGTAAAATTCTAATAATTACTAAACTATTTTGGCAGTACTATATGCTTCTCTGATTCTCGGAAATGTGCTCTGGTTTTGGAACTCAGAACTTACATAATAAATTGAATGGGCAAGTACTGCTATGGGCTAAAAAAGCTGGTTTGATTCAGTGAGGTTCTCTTGATCAAATCTACTAAGTATAAAAGTGCCAATATCTACTGTTGTGCTCCTCACTTGCAGAAAAATGTGGGTGCTCACTAGTTCTTACTTTACAGATATTTTGACAAATTATGCAAATTTCTCTAAAGAAAACCAAACCCTCTCCACTCAGTATCATCCCCAAGTCCCTTTTTCTAGTTCGACATTCTGACGACTTCCTTGCACTTTGCAAGTGCGTAGGGCCCAGGAATACTGATGTAATTTACAGTGATCTTACTCTTCAACTCTGCTAGAAGTGTCTGGTATGAGGAAGGAGAGGAAGGAAGGAGAAGGGAGAAGAGACAAGGTGCACTCACCGAAGGGGCAGTGGCAGTAATACCTGTCCACCCCACTTTGGCAGGATCCACCATTGAAGCAGGGGTTGCACTCACAGTAATTGACAGTGGAGTCGCATGTTTTCCCTGTGATTAGGGAATAAAAGCAATTTCCAGGTCAGAGTATTGAGGGCAATAGAAAAGTCAGGTAATGAGCTGATGAGCCAATGCTGAAGGCACGGCTAGGAGGGAGGGTGCCAGGGACCAGGTGTGGCTGTGGGATGGAGAGAGGACACACAGGCACAGTGCTGGGCTGCTCCCAGGCCTGACACAGGCATAACCCATGGCCCAGAGAAATTAATTTTACTTTTCAAATGCCTCACATTGTAATCATCTCGTATAGGTATTGGGTGTTTCAGCTTTTAATGATTTTTTTAAAATTATTTTTATTAAGTGGTGTCCCCAAAAGAGAGATCATGAAATGAAAGGAGATCAACAACAGCAAAAAAAAAAATATCTTTTTTTGTTTCCTATTGAATTCAATGAGCTCATTAGTGTGAAGGAGATACAGACAGCCCTTGCTGGACCCTGTATGAACACAGCACGCTGAACACAGGCTGCTATTGTACATTATATGATTTTTCTTATTTTTCCTCATCAATTACAACCTCCTTCCAGACTCGGAGGGACCACAGCCCTCCGGAGCTAGAAGAAGTTGCCCTGGATACAGTCCCTTTCTAAGTAGACATTGTCACATGTGGTAAATATTATTCATCAGAGAATAAACTGAAATCTCATAATTCATTTCAACAGGGAAAGGAACCAAGAGAACAAGTGAATATTTTAACAGATGCTGAATACTGACAAGGGGATTCTTTGTACAGAACTAAAATTTTCTTTGAATGGAAACAGTAACTACAGAAGCACTGGTCTTCACTTTTAAGTTTTTAGTTGCTTAGCTTTTGTTAAGGAAGGTACCTGCCTGCCTTCTGCCAACAGTGCCCACCTTCACTGCCTGCTCAGCAAAAACTTAAGAGTATCATCATAGAAATATTTTGGTTGGAAAAGGCCTTTACGATCATCAGGTCCAACCGTTAACCCAGCACTGCCACATCCAGCACTAAACCACGTCCCTGAGTACCACATCTACACGTTTTTTAAATAACTCCATGTTTGTTCCTCATGTTTCTCTGTAAAAAGTGGCAAAATCAGCCATGCTCTTCCAGACCTCTCCTTGGACTTCCTCTAGACCAGGATACCCACGCACAGCAAAGGCTAAGACTGCCTTCATGCTTCTTATTGCACTGATAATGATTTATTTTATTCCTCACACCACATATGTTTAAATTAAAAGTACAATGTGAGCGTGCATGGAGAGCGTCTGTTCTTATATGTCACATACACCTTATAATTCTCACATCTCCTGTGATGGCACTGCACAATATGGAATCCTTAGGGATTGCTTCTCCCTACAACTGCAGAAAATCAGGACTGTGCTGTGTTAACTCCGCTAGCTTTTTCAGAATTTCACAACTTCAGTCACCTAATTAAGAAAACCTCTTCCCCCCCCCCCACTTTTCTGTTTAAAGTAAAGAAGCCTGCAGGCAGTTCTTTCGTGTGAGCAGCAGCCCTCCATGTGTGACTGCAAGCAGGATAGACACGGAGCGCTGGAAGATTCCTGTGGTTAATACGTAACTTGTAGATTCACCATAAATCCAGGAAACATTTCCAGTGTCTGAATCTAATTATGCTTCAGGGGTATTTATTTATATTTTGTTCTTTAACGGGCATGACTGAAGGATGAGCTAACTTTTTATGTTAGATTTTGCTGTTTTCTTTATTTTAAAATGATGGTATGTAATACAGATATTTGTCTTACCAACGAGAGCACATAGCAAGAGTGAGGCAGAGATGCTTAAAATAGCTCAATGATGTTTCTTAGTTTTCACAAAAATCAAGCGTAGCTAATAAGGCTCACTCAGTTTTTTGCAGTTCTAACTCTTCTTTTTCTCAGCTAACACTAAAGCTGGCATATTTGCTGAGTCAGCGACAGAATATGGATGTTTATTTTAGCTGCATATATTTTAACCAGTGAATAACAACATCTTCTTAACATTTAACAATTGTTTGAATAATTCATGAAACTAATAAAACTGTGTTTGCATTTATTCCAACTGTTTTGACACTGGAGAAGATGAATACTCTGATTTAAGAATTCATCAGAGCTATTAAAACTAATATTTATTTAAAATGAAGAAGAAATTTCAGCTATTCTTTGCCATTCACTGAAGTGCTAGAGACCAGGGAAAAATGTATCTATTTACATTTGGAGTAATGATCCAACAAAAGATGCCTATGAAACTTATTTTTCCTCTTCAAATGCATTTAAGCATGCTTATCCTAGAAAGCAAGAGTCCCTCAGCCACATACCAGCAGAACAAAAGTATAACTTAGTATTCCAGTTTATCACTATGGTTGTTCTGTATAAGGACTTAAAATAAATTACTTTGATAAAGCAAAACCATTAGAAAAACCTGGTAAGCAGATGATGCGAGTTAGAAACTGATACAAAAATCATGTATACAGTTTAATATAATGTCATACAGCTTATTTTATTTAGCATACAACTAATTTTCAATTAGAAAAAAATCTGGTATGACCACTTAAAGCTCTTAAAGACATCCATCTTTTTTTTCTGCTTTAAAATATTTTTAGCTATATTCGTCTTTCTTCTAAAAGATTCCAAGTCTCCTGAATTTCTTCTCCTATATGTATCCCTCCAGGCAATCTTGTCTACCAATTACCTTATATCAGCTCCTTCTGAAGACAGTTCCTGCTACAATGCCTCATTCCTTCTTTTCTGCAGAATTCTGAACTTCATCAATTAATCCAAATTTCCTGCTACCATCAGATCTTTGGCCAGTCCCTCCTTAGACTCCTTTGAGAAAGAAACTCTCACACATTCCTCATCCATCCTCTAAGGAAAGGTCTCCACATTTCAAGCTATTATTGGCACCCTGCATTGGTTACTCTGCCCAGATCAAGTGAATTTCTAGCAACTCCTGGTTTTGGATGAGTTGACCAGTTTTCCAACTGTACCTTCTTACTCTTTCTTCTCTTTTCATCTAAACCATGTTCCTCATGTGCCCTTATTTTTTCCCTCTACTGTTATTGCCAAGACTTTGCTGGCAGACATGAATCTTTGAAGACCCCTGACAAGGACATACACTCCAGAAACCATGAAAAAGGCTAGGCTGGAGGAAGCTTAGAGGTCATGATGTCCAATCTCCATTGAAAGCAAGGCAACCTTCAAAGTTAGATCAGGTTGCTCAGGGCTTTACTCAGCAGAGTTTTTATCTTGTCTTTTCTTCACCATGGGGATTCATCTGGGTAAGTTGCTGTGACACCAGTTACATTGCACTTGGTCCTGCAACTTCTACTAAACTTTGACTTTTTCCTTTTAACACCTTATTCTTATAGCAAGGTGGCAGCATGTCCTACCCCCTTCAGTTATCTCCCTTGCAGCATGCTAATGCTAGCTTTCCAATACCTTAGTAAAAGAGTGTATTTGTTCAAGTCCACCCCAATGGCCTACTGGTTTCATGGGTTACAGACACAATAAAGTGTGTACTAAAGATTTAGACTTTGACAAGCAAAATGTGGCTTGCAAATCCATTGTTTGTCCTGTTCTGCCTAAGATATTACATTCATATTTAGGATATGTTTTTTGTGGAGAGAAAAAAAAAGGAGTTTTAGAAAGGACTGTTTTTCTTGAGTAGAGAATTTACACAAGTACTAGCTATTTTCCACAACTGATTTAAGATGGGATTTTTTCTGCTGATTTAAGTTTTTCAACATTAATTTAAGAGTAATGTTCCTGATAGCCTTTATCCCAACTAAGTAATGTACCCTGAAAAATTAGATGCATACATTCTCGTGGCTTATGCAAGCCAATTTCAAGAAGCATTTCACATATTCAGATTACTAAGCACTTCTTGGCTAGGGAATCCTTTCATCTGGACAGCATAAAGAATTAGGCTTATGATACATGTTTGATTAGTGTTGCAGAGTATCAAATCCAGCGAGGGGAAGGAAACTTGTCAGCCAATGTTTTGGGAACCAAGGAGAACCCAAACCAGAGCCACCCCAGTAACACCCCCACCCAGATGAACGCTGCAGTTAGTTGAGTGCATAGATCCCTTCTCAGCTGAAATATCAAAAGATTTGGGGTAATAATTGTTTGTGCCAGAAAGATCATTTTTTTCTGAAGACCATGAAAGGGAGAATAATGCTGGATAACTGATAACTGACAGCATTTACTATTCATCACCCCAAGCTGATGATATCACATGCTGGGGCTTATGCAAAAATCTAACTTCCTGATTCATTTTTTTTATTGAAAAATGTAACAGGAACAGATACCAGCTGAATGCTCTTGGGTTATATTTCAGCTGATTTGAGAATTTTAGTTTTTGTGGTTCTCTGTGTCCATCTTTTAAAGTGGTAGTTCAAATATTTTTTAATCTTGCAGTTGAAACAATTTCACAAACCTACATTCCTTCATCTTAATGAGTCCTGGAAAACAGGAAATGAAGGGTTCAAAGGAAGGGCAGACAACTACTGAAAATCACAAAGAATATTCCCTCCAGAAAGTGATTATTTTAAAAACAAAACCTGATCATCATTAAGAGATGTAATTATAACAGATTGTTTAAACCTTAACGATGTTGCTCTGAGGTAATCAGTCTTTATAATCCTATTCACTGAAAAGAACTACATTACCTTTGCAGTATGATGAAGTGAAATGCAGCTGACAAAACATAATAAATGAAGGAAAAGTAAGACTCAGTTTTCAGGTAGACCATTATAGAGGTCTACAGCTCATGTACTCTAATTTACTGTGAACAGAGAGTCTCTCTCAGAAAACATTAATTTCTACTTGTACGCAGTACCATGTAAATATATTTTTTTTGCCAAGCATGCAAATTCAATTATGAGACTGCATTTTCATTCCAGGAGAAGAAGCAGAGCTATGTGTATGGTCAACTGAATTAAAAGTCCACTATTTTGGTTGTCTTTTTTTTTGTTTCACTCAAAGTTTATGTTCATAAAGAAACAGTTTCAGACTATTTTTGTATTCACTATAGCTATCTTTAATCATATATAAATCAGGAATAAACACCCAAGCAGCCGTGTTCTGTTTCTGTTTACACTGTAATCATGATATAATAGTCTCTATGTCAAGCATTCTCAAACAATCTGTATTCTGACATTTGCAGAACCTATTGAATATTAAATTTGCAGAATCCCAAATATGCTTTTGCAGACATAAAATGTCTAAATGTACTGAATATTAATTGTGATCTTATCCAATAAGGTCTGCTGATATTCAACTCCAAAGATATTTTGGTTATTAATTACATACTTCGGTGCCATTTGTTTTCTGTCTTGACCAATTAATCTTCAGACACTTAAATAATTCTTGATTCTGCAATGGCTAACTGATTAAAAAAGATCTGACTCCCAAATAGAAACGTCTGCCTCAGTGGTAGTCTATTTTAAAGTTATTTGTGTTGACAAGGACTTTAAGAAAGCTCATATCAGATGTCACATTTAATCCATGGCGTGAAAGAAATCCAACACTTCAAACTGTAAGAGTCTCTCATCACATTTTCTTAGTTAAAGGATTTTTTTTGAGCTTGTCACATGTAGACCTTTATTTTTAGCTGACATGAGGGTTGGACAGTAAGATATGAGCTTTAATACCAGAAAAAAATAGTCAGATGTTTTTTTAATGTTTCAAATTATAGGCTAGAGGCACATACTCTAGCACGCTGATAGAGTTAATGAAGTGTTTTGCTTTGTTGTGCCAGCAAACATATGCCCATGTAATCTCTGGTGCTAATGACCTAAAGAGTTACAAGGGATAGGTGCCCTAGAATTACTTTGCCATGCTCCTGGCAAAAATAATTTCATGTACTAATACAATATGGAATAAAATCCTGGATCGGTAACTTAATTAGAACTGCTTGGCAATTAACAATAACTGCAGCTGACCTGAGGCTCAGCAGTACGTTCATGAGGTTCATACAAAAGATGACATCAGTGTCCTTTGCATCAACAGACCTTTCACACTGAGTATGTGTATGCAATGCTGTAGCTTTAAATGAGGTAGTTAAATCCTTTAACCTCCTTCTTTGCCATAACGTGTAACACATCTCCTGCACTAATCCGGTTTAAGAAAAAAAAACAAAACAAAAGAACAATCAACCCCTTGATCACAAATGAGTTTTGGTTGCAAGCCTGGATACCCACCCACACCATAAAGAGAAGTGCTGTGCTGACCTCGGCTGCCCTGGGGCATCTGCAACACAGAAATACTCCTTAGCAAAGGCAGTGAAAGCCTTACCTCATCTCCTCTGGTGACATTTTTTTATGATGTGTGTAAAAAGTGGCCATAAGCAATGGTTAAAATTGTTCAGACCTTCCTTAAATATCAGACTCATGACAGAAGCAACCATCAGCCTGCTTTTCTAGGGATAAAATATTGTTATGTTTGAATGTGTAATGAATATTAGAGGAAAAAACATTCAGAAGAGGCAGGAGTGCTGCAGACATTTCAGTTCTTAATGAAAGAAATAAATGACAAAGGGACAAAATACAGAACAGACATGCTTGATCACTCTGCCTGAATTCTGTTTTTTCCCATATCCTTCATCTGTTTTCTGTCTTGTATGACTGCAAGCAATTTGAGGCAGAGGGCGATTATCTTGCTTGGCACACTCCTAGCAGATTTGAAATGCTACCACAATATGCATAACAATAACAGAAAAATCAGACTTAAACATTGGAATTGGTTTCTACATATTTAATAAATTAAAACAGCTCTTGTAAAAAATCTTTCTGTTCTAATGCAAATCAGGTAAGTGAGATTTGCCTGAGGACAGAGCTATATAATACAGTGGACACCTCTTCTGTGTTTTCATAACTACAAATACCTCATTTTGTTTGACCTCTTCACCTGCTGGGAATGCTCATATTAGAGAATCATAGAATTGTTTTGGTTCGAAAAGATCATTTAAGATCATTGAGTCCAACCATTAACTCAGCACTGCCAAATCCACCACTAAACCATGTCCCTGAGTACCACATCCACACGTTCTTTAAATATCTCCAGGGATGGTGACCCTCCCCATTTCCCTGGGCAGCCTGTTTCAGTGACAACCCTTTCAGTGAAGAAATTTCTCCTAGTATCCAATTTAAACCTCCCCTTGTGCAACTTAAGGCCATTTCCTCTTGTCCTTTTGCTTGTTACTTGGAAGAAGAGATGAACACCCATCTCACTACAACAAGAGGATGAAACATGCTAAAAAGGAAAAGCGTACCTGTATACCCAGTTTTACATAGGCAGTTGAAGCTTCCTGGGAAGTTCTGGCAGGCAGCACCATTTTTGCACGGGTGGGAAAGGCACTCATTGACATCTCTCTCGCAGGCCATGCCAGTGAAGCCCTCTGGGCAACTGCACGAGAAGCCCCCCACCAAGTTGTGGCAAGTCCCATCGTTGTGGCAGGGGGAAGGGAGGCATTCATCAATGTCGGTCTCACAGAGACTCCCGTCGTACCCCGGCATGCATCTGCACACGAAGGGCCGGAGGGGCTCATTGGCCACGATGATGACAGGGACGCTCTCATGGCTCTTCAGAGCTGGACTCACTGCCAACCTCCTCAGGCAGCTCCCTCCATTCTGGCAGGGGCTCTGCAGGCACCAGTCATGGTCCACAGCCTCGATCCGCACTCCGCTCTGGCGGAAGAGGACATCTTTGATGCTTTCGAAGAAGGTGGCCACACCGCTGGGATTCACATACTGGTTGTTGCTGCGTTTGACAGCAGCCATCAGGAAGGTGTGGTTGCTCTCCTCGTACAGGCCGTAGAGCTGGATGGCGGTGCCTAGCCCTGCCAGCTGGGAGCTGGCAATGCGCAGGAAGTGGAGATAGTGGTTGGTCAGGAAATCCCGCACGCTGTGGGTGCTCAGGCGGAGGAGGATGCTGTTGTCAATGGTGGCATTGCCAAAGCCTGCGAAGAAAATCCGGACGCTGCTGGTGACAGCGCTGTGCAACCCATCGTTGCTGAGGACAGCCAGGTCAAATGTGCCATCTGTGGACCTCGCCTGGGAGTGCAGCTCACAGGTACCACCAGGAATGCTGAAGAGACTGGTGACTCCTGAGGTGAGGGAGCACTGGAAGCTGTCTAGCACATCTGGATCCTGCGGCTTTACGTTGCCCAAAATTCCACCTGGGAAGAGGTTGCCATAATAGTGAACAAAGATTTCTACCGTTCTGGGCTGAGATGGGTTGTCGTTTTGGTCTATTACCTTAATCTGCACAGTTCCTGTGGAAGACATCTGAGGAACACCAGAGTCCCTTGTAATCACTGACAGGTAGAAATCGCTGATTTGCTCCCTGTCGATCTCTCTTGTTGTTGTCAGCACGCCAGCGGTGCTAAGGCTGAAGTAACTGGTTGCGGGGCCAGTGCTGAGCAAGTAATATGTAAAAGGACCTTGGTTCGGAGGGAGATCAGGATCTGATGACTGAAGCATCATCACAAGAGTTCCTGCGCGGTTATTCTCCATGACTTCTCCATGGCTGGTGGACAAGGTAGGGCCGTTGTCGTTGATGTCTTCCAAAGTTACCAATAAAGAGGTGCTTCCTGTAGCAGACGGTGTTCCTGAATCGATGGCCAACACAGACAGGTTGTACACAGGCAACGTTTCTCGATCCAATTCTGCAGTGACCGTCACCTGTCCTGTCTGTGGGTTGATGGAAAAGGCACTGTTGTTGTTACCAGAACCAATGAAATAGGAAAACCTGCTCCAGCTTGGGACAGAATCTGAATCAAATGCACTCACAAACGTGACATGAGTGCCTGGAGGGACACCCTCACTGATCCGTACATTGTAGGTTCCTAAGGTGAAAACGGGAGGATCGTTGGCATCCAGTACAGTGATATTAACAGTTACTTCATCGATATCTGCACCACGAATGCTCCCAAAATTTTTTGCGAGGACTTTCAAAGAGATTCGTTCTTCTTTTTCTCTGTCGAGCGGTCCTGAAACATAGATCTGGCCACTTTTCTCATCTATCTGAAAACCTTTCTTTCTGCTGTTGCCAAAGATAAGGTAGTGGACTTCTCCATCAGCTCCCATATCACGATCACTTGCAAAAACTTCACCTACAACAGTACCTTTGGAGGCTGCCTCAGAAACCTCAAAATAATAAAGCTTGGACACAAAACGAGGCACATACTCATTTGTCCCTTCTAACTGGATGTTGACAGTAGCAAAGCTGCACTTCTCTTCATCTGGAACATTAAAAGCCTTTACTGTTAAATGGTAACTTTGCTTTGTTTCATAATCTAAAAATCCCTGGGTGGTGATTGTTCCTGTATTGGGGTCAATAACAAAGAGGTCACTATCTGAGGACTGAATAGCATATGCAATCACAGCGTTAGGTCCAGAGTCAGAATCAGTGGCATTTAAACGAATAACAGTTGTCCCACTGGGGGCATTTTCTAACACGTTGGGAAAGTAGTCCTCCGGGCTGAATGCTGGAGAATTATCATTCACATCAACAACATTAACAGTGACACTGCAGTAGCCTGTTCTGGACACCCATCCTCCATCCTTGGCAGTAACAACGAGCTCATGCTTTTGCTGTAATTCAAAATCAAGTGGTTTTGCTAGTGTCAGTGTACCGGTAGTTGTATTGATAGCAAAGATGCCAGCCTCATTTCCAGAGGAAATATTGTATCTGATTAATCCGTTCATAGCAGCATCTCTGTCTCGGGCTGAAACTGTCCTGACCACTGTTCCAACAGAGTGACTCTCCAGGATAGTAACACTCATACGGCTCTGAGAAAACTCAGGTGTATGGTAATTTTCCTCTGTCACGACTATTTCTACAGCTACCTCGGATGAGAGTGGAGGATTACCTTTATCCTTTGCTTTCACAGTAAAAAGGAAGTTTTTGTTCAAATCAGCCATTAGCGAAGATGACACAGAAATCCAGCCCGTGCTCCTGTCCAGTCTGAATTTATTAGTTTTGCTTTCCTCAGAGATAAAGTACTCCACTTCAGAATTCAAGCCAAAGTCTTTGTCATCCACGGCGGTAACTTTAATTAAGTTTGTGCCAACCCTTACATTCTTGGTAACAGGAGTAAAATATTTACGAGCAAGGAAGAGCGGGGCGTTGTCATTGCTGTCTACTATGTTAATGGTGACGGTTGTCTCGCTCATTAGTGGAGGACTGCCCCGGTCTGAAGAAGTAACGATGAAGCTGTGTCTATTAATGTTGACATTGCTTGAACCGCTGGAATTTTGGTACCTTAAAACCTGCTTGTTGAAAATTTCCCCTGTGGTTGCATTGATTCGGAAGAACTCGGACTGGGATTTTATGAAGTAGAAGACTTGGCCATTCGAGCCTTCATCGGGATCGGTGGCTGAAACCTGGGTGACCTTCAACCCAATCCCAGGAAGCTCAGGACACTCCAGGTAATAGGATGGCTTTGTAAATCGTGGAGCATTGTCGTTGACATCTGTGACAAATATGGTGACATCCGTGCTCACAGTCCACCCGGAGTCATGCGCAGAGACCCTGATTCTGTAACGGTCCGTGTCCTCCCTGTTTAGTGGCCTGCTGATGGTGATGTCCCCAGTGCTGGGATTTATGGTAAATGGGAGACTTGTATCCCTTATGGAGTACCTGCTGACTGCGTTCACCCCAATGTCTTCATCCGACGTCGTGACTCGGGTTACTGTAAAACCCAGAGGTGCGTTTTCAGGCACGGAAGCACTGAATATCTGGGAAAACCTCGGAGCATTGTCATTTTCATCTAAAATATTAATGATAACTTTGACAGTTGTGCTCTGGAGCGGTGTGCCTTTATCTGAAGCTTTTATGGTTAGTGTGTATCGAGACAATTTCTCCCTGTCTAAGGCCCTGACGCTTCTTATCTCACCAGTGGCCTGATTGATACTAAAACTATTTTCTGTATTGCCCTCAATTATTTCATAATTTAGCTGTCCATTTAGACCACTGTCCCTGTCGACAGCAGCCACCATCAGTATCTTCCGTGGGGACAGGTTCTCCACTACTTCTGCAATGAAGGGATCTTGCTCAAACTCTGGAGCGTTATCATTGACGTCTATCACCATTACTTCCAGTTTCTTATATGAGGAAAAGGGAGGAAAGCCCGTATCTCTGGCCTCGATCCAAACCACGTATTTCTGTATGGCTTCGAAATCTAAAGCCCGCCCGACAGAAAGCTGTCCTGTCACCTGGTCGACGAGGAAGGTGCTGCCCAGGTTCCCACTGGCGATGTAGTACGACAAGGATCCTCCTCTGGCTGAAGATCCGGAGATGGTGGTGACAAGTGTACCCACTGCTTGGTTTTCAGGAAATGTGAAGGTCTCCTGATCTGCCTGAACGTGAGGAAATTCTGCTCTGTTCACAAACCTCACGGTGACGGTTGTAGAGTCTGTCTTGGGGTACCGGCCGCTATCCCGCACATGAACAGAAATGGTGACTTCAGACTCCCCAGCCAGCGGACTGGCAGCCAGGATTGCCCCCCTCACTGGATCAATGTGAAATTTCTCCGAGTTTTTCCCCACGAGGGAATAATGGAGCTCGGCGTTGGAGCCAGCATCTGCATCGGTGACAGTCACAGCAAACACGAATGAGCCTGAAACACAGAACAAAATTAGGGCAGCTCTTTAATGAACCCACCGACTGTGGGAAATGTGATTCCAGCCTTTCACTTGGAAGCATGTTGTGGAGCAGTATGCTCTTTCTTACACTGCTCCGAAAGTGAACTGCTTTTTTCACAAGATGGTAAGTTCAACAAGGGGTAGGTAAGTTTGTGAGCCCACGAGACAGGCAGCCAGCCAAAAAATGTGGGTTTGAAAAGTGGGTGAGTGCATTCAGAGAACTCACACATCTGCACTGAAAAATGGACCTGCAACTTTTTGGAAGTCTAGCATCCTATTTCTAGAACATTCACATTATGAAAGCCATAAATCTAAAAGACTGAATGTTATTTTGATTTTTTTAAATTGCTCATAGTTTATTTATCCACGTAAAAAAACCAGACACCTGGAATTCAACAACCATTAATGTTTTCTAAGTGAACTGGCAGCACCTATCCTGGACATTTGCCCTTCACATCTACCTTCTCTTGCAGCCCCTTGAATATATTACGTTTCAGGTCTTTCCAATTTATGCTTTGCTATGACCTCAAATATACAGGCACTATTTGCATTAACCCCTCTATCTGCCAGGGTGTTCTTTTGCACAGGAGTTTACAGATCTAATGCATGGCACATCTTTCAAAATTGACACTGTCCAACCAATTTGCAGGACACGCTGCTGGTGCTTTACTGGTACTGAAATTTAGAAAATACCCACTCCTGTATGAAAATCATGTTGTTTTTCACCTCTTAAGGCAAAATCATTTACAGGCAGGAATGACTTTGACAGCTTCCCCTTAAAACTATGTCACTGCTCGTCACGTGCAATGATTTGTACTCCAGGGGGACAATTATTTAGACAAGAACAGTATTCAAGCCCTTGTGAGAAATGAGACAGGAAATTTTTTTTTTTTTTCTTCAGTTAAGCAAACTTTTTTATTATTATTATTATTATTGTTATTATTATTGTTATTATTATTGTTATTATTATTGTTATTATTATTACTTCAAGGCCAGGTTGGATGGAGCTTGGAGCAACCTGGTCTAGTGGGAGGTGTCCCTGCCCATGGTAGACAGGTTGGAACTAGATGATCTTTAAGGTCCCTTCCAACCCAAACCATTCTGTGATTCTATAATAGTTACCCCTTTTAAACTGGAGTAAAAATAACAAGGAAATTAAGCATTTTATTTCAAAATGTTCACTAGATATTCTATCATTTTAATAAGAGCAAGAGCCCCGATCAAGTCACGAGTGTTTGTTCTTTTTTTTTTGGAAAAGCTATTTCAGATGCTGCATTGGACTGCAATAAAGTTGTTGTTTTTTCCTTTTTCTAATGGATGCCATGCCTGCTAGTAACATCATTGTCAACAGGCTTCCAAAATAATGTGCAAAGATATTAACATTTCATTTTAAATGAACATGAATGATCAACTGAGGAAGTTGCAAATAAAAAAGTCCACATATCCCTAGGTTTTTGCTAAGTTAAAAAGAGAGTAAACATAGCTTAGGCTTTCTGTAGGTTTCCAGCTATAGCGGGTTTTCTACAAAAAAAACCCAAAAAGATATTGCCAGAAAATACCAGTTAAACCTATGGGTACTCCTCATAAACGCATTTAAAGCACTGCAAAAAGAACCACACGAAGACATTGCATCCTAGCCAGAATACACAAATAATCACCAATACAATAATAAAATAATTTAATAATGCTGTTCTGGAAGCAAGGAAGAAATGTAAACAAATTCATTCTTCCATAAAAAGGAGAAGTATTTGCAACTGTTTAAAATTTAGAGAGAAAACCCAAGACATGGAAATAAGCCCTTTTTTGTTGTTCTTTCAAAGGAAAATTTGTTTTGTAAACCATTTGTCTTGGAATCCTCTCTGTAGGCATCACATACCGATGTATGCGTACGCATGTGAAAACGCACAGCATTGCCAACTTCTACAGCCAACCCACTCTCACTGCAATCTGGTGAATCTGTGGTAATACAGTGATCATATCACAAAATTCTTTCACTGTTTTGAGATAGCAGAGGTCAGGATAGAAGTCCATTTTAAATCTTGGGAAAAAATAATCTCAAAATGGCAGAATTTTTCTGTAAATTATCTCCATCCTCATGCAAAAATACATATTCTTCTCACTTCCCCCTTGCAATGCCAATTCTGCAAATAGAAAATATTAGTATTTTGGACTTACCCATTTCTAATGTATTTATTTATCAGGCTTGTTTAAACATAAACTGAATCAGAAATTAATTCCTGCATTGAGTGAGCACACTGGAATTTGTGTGTAGTTTCCACAAAACTAGGTTTGCTGCTTGGCTTTTATTTTCTTTTACTTCAACACTTAGCTCAAGCAAATACAATAAAATTAACATATGATATTGATACAGCCTTTTTGGAAGAGGCTGACAAAATCCTCTCTAAGAATTGCTCAGGGTTGACAAAGAACATCTACATGCAGGAGGAGACTCAGAGGAAAAAAAAAAGGCCACTGCGATCATAACCCTGGCAAAATAACTTACTCACTTGTTTGAGTGGGTGCTCATTTACACTGTGTCTTCTTTACTTTACTGAAGGAAAGTATTAAGCTTGGATGGAAGGAACAAACTAAAAAACACTGCTAAATTGTGGGTGAAAAATAGAGCCCTGCCATTATTCATTCCCATGCAACACGAGGACAATAAAACCTTGAAAACAGCAGCAGAGGAACATCTCAGAAACATTTCTTGTGGCTAAGCTTTGCATTTCATCAAGATGTTTATGCAGTCTGAAGTATCCCAGGAGCTGCCACTGATCAGGTTACCTGAAGTGGTAGGCGATGGGACGTGGGTGACGTAGGGATGGTGTTGGAATTTGGGGGGGTTGTCATTCACATCAGCAACAGAGACCAGCACACTGGTGGAACTGGAAAGAGCCCTGGGGAAGCCCCCATCGCTTGCCACCACCACCAACGTGTAGTTCTCCCTCGCCTCTCGATCAAGGAGAGCACTGGTGATGATCTGTCCTGTTGAGGGGTTGATTGTGAACTGGGAATTGCCACCGGTAAGCCTATAGCTGTTTGAAAGAAAAAACAAGGAAGAAAAATGTGATTAGTATTTCCTAAGACAGCCTCCTACCTTAAGATAAGAACGATTTCCTATACTCTGCTGACCACCATGCTGATGGATATCAACATATGGATTTTCTTCAGACTGTCCATCTGTCTTTTCTTCTCTTCTATATTTCGAGACCTGTCATAAATGACATTTCTGCATTTTTTAAGTGCAGTTGCTCAACACAGATTACTAATAAATGAGGCACAGACTGAGCCTTTGTCCATTTGCAGATACAATTAGACATACTCTAAAAATTCCTACTGGAGCCATCCTGCAGTACTTTCTGGGCTAATGCATTAAATGTTATTCCAAAAGGCTGACATAACCTCAACTGAATCCACAAAATATAGTTAGAAAAAATACTATTTTCTGAACTAGCAGGATGACAAGTTTACAAAAGAAATATGAAGATTTATAATTCATATTGTTTTCTAAATAGTGAGCTAACTTTTGCTAGTCCATATTTCAATGTTAATTCATATCAAATTAGCAACCACACAGCTACGTTAATTGAGACTAATTGGGACTAGAATTTGACCCTTGATTGGTGTGTAGGTATGTGCACACATCCATGTGTATACAGAGATGTGATTTGATTAGAATGGTGTGCTTACTGCACTGGGTCCTATGGGCTACCTCTGCCTTACTACCACAGTGAATTTGTCCTTTCTCTTTGAATGCTTACCCAGCTTGTGTTCATGCACAATGAATCTCAAAGTGGAGCACTGGGCTGTATTTTTAAGGATAATTAGTTAATATTATATTTGTATTAACTATTTTATTAACGTTATTAATTCAGATAATGAGTCTTCTACAAAACAAAGGGAACAAAAGCTGGATAAAATGAAAAATTCACCTATTCAATATTATAACCCTGACAAAAACCAACACAGCTGTGATGAGCATTGCTTGTTCAGAGAAGCCTGGTAGAGCAGAGCAGCAGCTTTTTTGAGGTATAGGATTCTATAAAAGATTCAGAAGAAAATGGCTTCTATGAAAGAGAGTAATATTTCTATCTTTTTAAAATCAAGAGGTTGTGACAGAAAGAATAACACAGGCCAGAAGCTTTACCTAGAGGACTGACAGCCAGCCTGTGTAACAAACTGTGGCAACTTCTCCTGCTCAGTCATTAATACCTACAGAATGCCATGAGCATACTTTAATTGCTTAATTATGATGCAATGTGATGGCCATATGTAATTATTCTCCAGCTATAGCAATGTGCATCTAGGGTGGAAACAATGTGCACAAAGTTTAAACCACCACTTAGATCTCCCTAAATACCAGCAGAACAGGCAAATTTCACCTTTGATTTGCAATCATTTAACCTTCTGTGAAGTGCTGCAGAAGACAAGGACTTTCTTGTCTGTATTTCCAGATATATAGAATGGCTCAAGCTTTAGTATTAGAAAGATGCTATGAAGCCTTTTTTTAAAAAAAAAAAAAAAGATAATTAAGACAAATTACATTTGCCATAGGATATTCTGAGTTTTACCTGAGTATAAGTGCATGCAAACCAACTGGACAGTGTGTGTCTCTGTATAGTTATAAAAAAAAATTCCAAACCCAAGCCAAAAATACCTGCCAGGTCCCCAAATTTTAATGGTGACAACTGGCATAAAAGGAATTTGACTGAAGTGCTTAAAATTTGGCCTTTTGTCTAGTCTGTGCTGACCCCTCTTATCTACTATCTTTGACAAGATTGCTCACATGTGCATGGCCATTAACCACTACATCAGCCTCCCTTAATGACTTCACAGGTTATGGCCAGAAATAAAAAGAATTGGCACATCTGGACATGTCACAGTTTTGCAGAAGTTGATCTTCACTGACAGTTCATTTTTTACTTTATTTGAAAATTTCAGCAGAGGATTTCATCTTTGGAAACCAAAGATTTGATTGTGAAACAGGGTCTAACAAGAATGAGAAGTTCTGAGAGCTCAACACCTCTGACACGAAGACCTTATGTCTTCTGGTCCCTCTGGGTTTTGCCAGCTTTGTAACACCAGTCGTATTTTGAGATTTGCAGTACTCTGAGTGCTGAATCTGGACAAATTCTGTCCAAGAAAAACAAAGTATGCTCCTGAGTCAAAAAAGTGTAAAACAAAACCTGAAAACAATTTTTAAAGAGCTACTTACAAAGGAAAAAATATTTTTCTCGATTATTCTACTATGAGGTACTGAGTGAATGACAAAGACTAATGGCAGAAATACTAAAGCAATTCAATCACACTAAAGAAATCTGAGAGCACCTTGGTAACTTCTGATTACGGGACGCAATCATTACAATCATTCACACTTTGTGAGGAATTCTTTTTTCTAAAGGAACTTGCCAGAAATAGTTTCTTAAAGTGAGAGTGAATAGAATGAAAAGCTTCATTGTTTCACAATTTAATAAATGGTAATTTTGGATGATTTTCAAATACTTAAAGATGCCAAAACATCAAGTTTCGATTTTTGGCTTGTAGCTAGATCGAAAGAAAATATTACAGTATTTTATACACACTTGCTTTGCCATAACATAGTTTTGTTTAAAAAAAACAAAACAAAACCAAAACCAAACCACAGTGATATTCTTACATATTTTGAAGAATTAACTGAGGTAAACTAACAAACATAAATAAAGAGGCTATTTTTATATCCTGTTTTCTAAGTTTGGAATCAGAGATACAAGTGTTTGCAATCACAACAGTTAAATGTGATGAGATTACCTACGTATCCTTCTGGTAAATAACTAATATGAATCTGCTTTGTATTCCATTAGCAATAAGACAGGCCTCAGTGGATAATCTTCAGCTTGTCACTGCCCCTCAACATCTTCATTATCCTTGTCTGTGAGAATGGGAATGGCCTACGTTCAGCCCAGTGCCCAGTTCAGTTTCATCAACTGAGCTCTGCAAACCATTTGGCATTTAAAGCAAAAGTGTCAGTTTCCAAATTTCACTGGTTTTTACTGGTCCACAGCATCTCCTGTTACAGGTGTATTAGCATGTTGGGTGACACTGTACCTGCTTGGCTGGTTTATTATAAATGCAGACAGGTCTGCATAAGCAGTCATCTAAACTACAGTTTGGTTTGAAAAGCCACTTAAGGTTCAACATAAGGCACTGAAGCCTTCCCCAAAAATCTGTATGCTATAACAAAATTAACACTAGCCACTAGTTTTGATATTTTTATGCAAAAATGATAGTGGTTTATAGATCTACCTAGCTTAAACATTAAAGTTTAAAGGTGACTAGAGCTGCAAAATACATTTTGTTCTTTTTTTTTAGGGTGAGTTGTTTCATATAAACATAAGTGGAAAAAACAAACTATTCTTTAACTCTGCACTGAAGTCAGCTTTTGTAGCAAATTTGTTAATGATATTTGAAAAGTACATCTTCCTCTTCCCCACAATACCTTCCTGAAAGCTCCTTTGATTAATATTTAAGAAGTCTGTCAGTCTCCAAGAACAGTCAATGGTTTCTATCTTCTTCAGGAATACACTTTAAAGGATTTGTATTTTATCTGTTAACTATACCTTTCACTACAAGGCCTCAACTCTAAAAGCTACACTAAATAGAATGCAAAGGCCTTTCCAAAGGCTACACAAGTTGATAGCACCAGTAATGGTACCATTCACAGCCTATATAGTAATTCTTTATGCAGAGAAGTTATATATAAATACTCCAAGCTAAAGTACTTAATTATTCGGAATTTCAGGGTTTCTTTGTTGTTTTTTGTTTTGTTTTTGGTTTTTTGGTTGGTGTTTTTTGGTGGGGTTTTTTTTGTTGTTTTTTATTCATCTTCTACGCTTACTGCAAAACAGGAATCCAGCTTTATTACCAATTACACTCAGGTGCAAGATAAACATGGTTGCTTTTTACTTAACAAAAGACTAAAATAACACTGCAACTCCACTTGTCCTCAATATAATTCTAAAAGCCTATAAACAACAACAAAAAAGCCAGATGTGATGAAATTACTTAGCTACAGATACACAGCTACCCTTTTGTGTCTTACAGCTTTGTGGCACATTGGTAATGGACACTGGGGGAGAAAATCTTCAGGCAAGGTATGAGGCAGTACCATATACATCAAGAGTAAACCACCTACCTAATAACAGCATTTGTAGAAGTGTCAGCATCTGAGGAGTTTACAAGCAGAATATCTGTCCCTGTGGGAGCATCCTCTGGAACAGTGGCAGAATAGACATCAAAGGCGAATGTAGGGACATTGTCATTGACATCATCCACCACGACAGCAATGGTTCCAGTGCCAGTGAGGGCAGGAGACCCTGCAGGAAAGCAGGATACAAAATGCTAGAGGTTACAAATACCACCACGCTAATCCAAGGTCTGCCATCCCTGATTTGAAGCCTGGTGCTTGAGCATGTCACAGTTCACAGCACAAGAAAGCTCAATGTACAGAACAGGGTCAGATTTGTTTCAAAGGCATCTCAATATAAAGGACAAGTTATGAAAGAAAAAAAAGGAAAAAAAAGAGAAATTATTTTTCTTGTTCCATCTAATTCCAGAAATATTTTGTAATACAAGCACAGCAGAAAAAGCTGGTCTTGGAACTGCTCAGAAGCCTTCCTGTAACAATTAGGACCAATTTGAACGTGTGGTTGACTTTCCTCTTTCTCTAAGAGAAGACATTCAAAGGTGGCATGCTGACAGCTGTGAAAACTCCAGCCCTCAATTTATTTATCTGTGGAACCACAAGAGCAGAACCAGCGGCAAACCCCAGCCTTCCGCACGGCTTTGCCACTGCTGGTCACATCCCTGACCTGGGGCGACCTTCCCTGAGTGGGTGCAGAGGCTGCACACTCTCCAGCCCTGGTCAGACTCAATTTTTCTATAGAAGCAGCCAAGCAACCATCTGTAACAGCAAATATTGCTCACACAGGTGGGATATTGGCTTACGGGCAATCGGACTAAACTTATTTAACCTCTTTTATCCTTCTTGTTATTCTAATACTTAATTCTGATGAGCAGAAACAAATGAGAAATAGCATGTTTATCCATGTACAATCTCTCAGGATTTATTATTTTAAGCTTTTCCTTTGTAAAATTAAAAAAAAAGACAATGAAGAGTTTTACAAGTTGATGTTAGCTTTGCCAGGCTATTACGCTTCTTTTCAGCCAAGAATCAGTAAGATATCTTCTGCTACCCAAATTTGGCACTGAGGGTCCCTGAAAAAACTCAGGAACACATATTCCTTGAATACATAACCAAAAGGAAGAGAGTGATAGTGGAGCATAAAACATGTGCTTTGTGGCCCCTTTTTCTGAAAAGACAGATGATGACCTGTTTTGCCCAAGATTGCGTTGATTTCGCCTTTAACCTCAAATGGATTCAACCATTCAATGTTTGCTGGACTGGGGAAAAAAGTGATGTTAATGAAATGCTTTGGGCCAGAGACTGGTTGAAACCCTTGCTGCAAGGCAAGCATATCACATGGAGCTGTCATCTGATGAAACACAGGCAGCCTCTGTGTCACCACCCACCTCCCTCCAATCCAGCAGATGATTGGGTCACTGCTACCCGAGGTTATTGCTGAACCTCAACCTTTGGGCTGGAAAAGAGACAGGCTTTGCTCTTGGGTCTCACATGGTCTTGGCCAGGGCTCCGGATGCCAAGCTCTTGTATAAAAGAAGAAATAACAACCCATTTTCCCACATGTTAACCCCTGCAAGATTGAAGTACCACCACACTGCACCATGAGAAAAAGTGGGGAGCAACTTCTGCAGGGGAAGAAGGTTTATCGCCCCAAAATACTTCAAAGTAACTTGGCTTAATGCACAAATGGACTGAAGGAAAAGACCTTCCAACTGAAGGGACCTATAAATCTTGCAAGGCTGACTTCGAAGTCTGCTGATGGGATGGGATGGATCACGATGCCAAGGAAAGAACATGCAATGCAAAGAGTATAGGTTTCACACCACACACAATAGAGGCCTTTCTCTGCTCTAGTCTGAGGTAATTCATTTTGCCAATTAATATACTTTCAGCCAGGAAGGTTACATTAAGGCAATAAGTCTGACTCATTTTTTACTCTTCCCCCCCTTATTTTGTCATTTAGCCAAACACATACAGATAGAAAAGACTGCAAAAGCATTCTTGATTGCAGAAATATTGCTTGTGGAGTGTTTATTATTACTGCATTAAATGAAACAGAGTCCTCAGTGGTGCTTGCTGCATGTGTCATCAAGCTCTGGCCTTCCAAACACATTTAATCGACATTCATCTCGCAGCTAATGAAATGAAAAGTTGAAAGTTGTTAAGTTTCACAGGTGATTAAACAATTTACACATAATTCAGAAATTAATCTTGAGTAAGTCACATTCGAAGAGCATCAGTAACACAATTTAGTCTGGAAAAGAAAGCTAACACGCAGCTAAAATCTGAAACTTATTGTTTTAAATGTATTTGCTACGTCCTAGTTTGAGCCAGGACAGAACTAATTTTCTTTTGAGTAATTTTACTTTTCAGTTGAGTCTCTCCTAAGCTACTGGTGGTATCCAGAATCAAGGTCACTTCTTGGTTCTGCTTAACTTCTTGTGTGCCAGATGCAAAAGGGAGGAAAAGAGGGCAAAGGAGCTGACAGGACAGGTGACCAAAATTGACTAAAGTATTCCAATCCCATACACGTCATACTCGGTATAAAGCTGAGGGGATCACGAGGGCCAAGCTCTCTTCGTCCATGCCCAGCATCCTGGGAGAACTATGTTCATTAATCTGCCTTCAATCCCAATCTGTGCATTCCTAAATCTGTGTGTTCCTGCATCCAGCTCCTGTCTGCTGCTGACTCCAGGAGCTCAGTCTGAGACTTTCCCAGGGCCTGCTCTGCAGCCTCGGTGGTGACATGAGGATTATTGGGGGGCGGCATAGTAGTGGTTTTGTATGCATTTATATATATTTCTCTATTTTCCTTTTCATCATTATTGTTTCATTAAAGCTGTGTAGTTTAGTTTCTAACCCATAAGTCTCTCTCCCTTATTCTCTTCCCTTTCCCTTTCTAGGAAGGGTGGGGGGTTAATAGAGAGCATCTGTCAGTCATTTAGTTGCTGGGCCACCGTTAAACCATGACATACTCACACAAAGAGTCAATGCCAGAAAATTTACAATGTTGGTTTAGTAACAAAAATGAATGGCAGTGGCAGCACCTCTAGAGGTAACCTAAGGCTTGGTGATGGGACCAGCTCTGCAGGCTGGCCCTGTCCCAGGCTGGCCCTGTCCCAGGCTGGGTGCCACACCAGCTACACTCCCAGGGCTGGTGAAGAACATGTCCACGTCTGCTGGCAAAATACCACATGGACAGATGCTAACAGCAAAACACTGCAATGGGTTTGTTCTTTCTCCTGCATGGCTATTAAATCCTTGGTCCCACAACAGAAATGGTTGAAAGGGATGCCAGATGGAATAGTTGCCTATGGGCTATAGATATTCTCCTATGAATTTGCAGGGTACTAAACAAATTCTCCAAGGATCACATCCCAACCCTCAACCTCAGCCCTCTATATATTCTGTGCCATCATTCTCTGCTTCCACTTCCACATTGGGTGCATTTACAAGGCACCGTACAACAGGGTATGGACATGTTTATATCAGCCTCAGAGAAGGGACTATACCAGCCAAGGTAGAGCACCATGCTAATAAAATTAGCTAAGGCAATGTAGGGGACCCAGATCTCCTTCAGCGCTACCTTGTGGCTGGCTGCATTGTGCTCAAAGAAACATTCTCAAAGTCCAATAGTAATTCAGTTGTTTGTAACATCCCAAGTCACAGCTCTTCAGTTCAAACCCCAAAATCTTTCTCATTTTACTTATATAGGAAAACTCATTTACATTAGTTTCCTGTCTATGTAGTTATCCAAATACATTTGTTTCTTCTAAGTAAACATCACATCCACAAATTTACTCCTTTATTCTATTACACTGAAAGATAAAGTTGCAATCTCAGAGTCCTCAAAGCTTTTAGTCACTTGAAATTAAATGACCAGCTCACATTTCTGCAGTTGCTGAGAAATATAAGAAGAGGAAATTACAAATGAAGTAATTTTCTATGGAAAAGAAATAGCTCGGGACTGAATTCTACCATCCGCAGTGAACTTTCAGTGAAAGTTGTGCTTGCATAAGGACCACAGAATTTGGCCCTTGGTAATAAGTAGGTTTCATAAAATGTACATGTCATATTTGTGGTGAAAGAAGTAGTTTCCATGGTCAGGCTGAGTTCCAAGATTTCCTAGTTTTGCTTCGATAGCAAATCTTCCCCAAGTCAGTTATTCTTATTATGCTAGACCATAATCTTTTTTTTTTTTTTCTTCAAACTGCACTTAATATTTTGCATAAGTGCAGTAAATTTTGTGTAAATTCTGAAAAAAAAAACCCAAATTGCTGCATGCAGCCACATAGGCCTGTGAGTACTCCTACAAACAGCCCCAAGGCCTAGAGCCACAAAGAAACATACACTTTTCCCTTGGTGAACTTGCACTAAAATTTCTACCCATTTTTCATAAAGGTTTGAACTATTTTTTCAGCAGAAGCAGCAACTATTTCTTTGTCAGAAACCTCTTACTGAGAGCATTTCTCTAGTGCTGTAATATTACTAGGCTTTTTTTTTTTTTTTTCAAATCACATAATACCATATCTTACACGGACTTAGGATGTTCCATGTCAGAAAAAAGTTTCCTAGAAAGGCAGAGGAATAAAAGAACCATCAAGTGATTAATAACCAGAGAGAAAAAATTTAACTATGTGAACTAAATGGAAGAGATGACATTAACTGCTCAGTGAATATCAAACCTTTAAAATTTAAAATACGATGACATCAATATATTCTTATTATTTTGAATTTCCCATCTCTGTGTGCTGTGGTCTGCTTCCATGAATTGAGCAGTTTCTTTTCTAGGTGACAGCTGTACATATACATTAAGCAGATAGTTCCACAAATGTCCACACATCATTGTTGAAATAAAGATTAACCTGGGATAGTGTCAAAATAGTAACACTGAGTTCAGGAAGAAAATTGCTTCCCACGGATGTTCTTCCAAAAATTTCATCTTTTTTGCTTACATCTGCAAGTAAACATGTGTCTGGGGATGAAGAGAAGGAGCAGACCTTGGGAACCTGCTCCTTGGAGGCCTGTGGTTGAGGATGAGTTACAGGGGGAGGTTACAAGAGGCCACCTCCAGCTTGGCCAGTGCTAGGTTGTGGATCCCCTCTCCCCATGGGACATTTGAGGAGGTGAGGTGAAGAAATGGCTGTGGGGGACCATGGGACAGACAGGCAGTAGCACAGGGCTAGGACCTGCTCACTACAGGGGGGTTGGACTAGGTGATCTTTAATGATCCCTTCCAACCCAAACCACTCTATGATTCTATGATCTCTCTTCTCCCAGCAAGGTGGGACTGGCAAAGACAAGCTGGTCTTCCACCACATTCACCAATGCTTGTTTGCAGCTGATTGCCAAAAAACCATGATGATATTGGAAATGCATCAGCTTAGAAATTATAACGAGCCCTCTCAACTTTTTCCTCCTCCTCTCCAGAAGAAGTGGGATGAAAAATATTGGCTATGTGCAGCAATGCAAGTAGAAGAAAGGAAACTAAATGCAGGCAGGCAACAGTGGGGAGAAACATCACTTCACCTGACAATTTCTACTTCTCAAATAGAGAAAAACCTGCAAAGAGAGGACACTACACATTTCTGAGTCAACTCATCATAAGTCAGTCACCCCTTAATTTGTGCTAGCACTTATGAGACACAAAAGGGATGCACCCTCATGCTCCTTTAGAATAACAGAATCACAGAATGGTTTGGGTTGGAAGGGACCTGAAAGATCAGCAAGTTCCAACTTCCCCTGCATGGGCAGGGACACCTCCCACTAGACCAGGTTGCTCCAAGCGCCATCCAACCTAACCTTGTACACTTCCAGGGATGAAGCATCCACAACTTCCCTGGGCAACCTGTGCCAGTGTCTCACCACCCTCACAGTGAAAAATGTCTAACCTAAATGTCCTCTCCTTCAGTTTAAAGCCATTTCCCCTTGGCCTATCACTCCATGCCCTTGTGAAAATCCCTCCTCAGCTTTCTTGTAGGCTCCCTTCAGGTACTGGAAGGGAAGGCCACCTGCCATCTTCAGCCACTGTCATCCTGGGGAATGGGGAAGGAAAGTTGTTCTCAGCTCCCTGTAATATCCAAACACATGACACTGTCTGCTCCAGCTCTCCACAACGTAGGTGGACACCAGGACACATGAAGAATGATCGGAGCACTTAGTGAACTGGAGTAGTAAAAGGAAACAATTGCAGGAAACCTGCAAAGCCATTTACATTCTTCAAGAAAGCCCAGGAAAAGATAATGCCATTGGAAATTATCTCAGCCATGTGGCACTGGGTGGCTCACAGTAAAAATCAGAAATAGGAGAATGTGTCCAGCTCATTATCCACATATTGTTGGAAGTTTTAATGGCTTCTGGGCCCTGTCTGTGCCATGGTTAGCACAGCAGATAGTTAAACTATCATTCCTTTCAAAAACCAAGACCTCAAAAGTTTTTGCCAGCGTTGAAATATCAAAATTAAGTGCTAGAAAACTAACAATAAACTAAAGGAAAAAAACTACAGATACATTTCACTAAAATGAAGAAAAGGGATTAAAATTAAATAAAATTACTCTAAATGACTAATCGCAACCCATACTGCAGGCAGTTTACCACGTTTTGTGGTAAATTAAACACATCATTATCCTGAAAATTGGAAAGCGATTTAACAGAAGTGGAATTTTTGCTTCACTGAAATGTGTTGCTTTGCAACAAAGCGGATTTCACTTCTCCAGTCAAACACTCCATGAATGAGTCCCAGGACTAGAAGTTGTATGTGTTATTACAGAGCATTAACTTTTTCCCTCAAGTAAACATGGCCTCTCTCACAATAAGCCAGCCAATCTTTCTAAATGCATTTAAATGCAGACAGAGTGTGCTGAGCCTCACACAACTGGTGAGTTTTAAAATAAACATGGAGCTAGGGTAAGCTAATGTGCAACTACCTTGCATTATGCTTTGGATTTCTAGTGCACACAAAGCTTGATTTGAAACACAGAGGACCTTAAATTAATTTATTTACCAGGAACATAAAAGAAAGTATGTATGCAAAATGAGAAAAATAACTAGTTCTTTTTACATGATTGCACCACAAATATTTGCCCTGGCTGGATATGTTGATTGGGTTTTGTTTTCCTCTTACTCAGTTTTTCGCTACAGGCTTCCATACTGAGACTTAAAAAACTGGTGAACCTAGTATATTTTGAGACAAAAAGCTGAAACATACATAATAACATGCTCAGAAGCTGGCCCTGCTCTCATTCAGTTCAGTGGGTGGCTGATGAATGAGGCCATGCAGGAATCTAGATTTTCCACACTTCTGAGTGTGTCAAATCTGACTTTTTCTCATATGTAGGTACAAAGTAGTCGTTGTTCCCAAAGCTGGTTTAACAGACCTTGTACTTGAAAAAACAAGAGAACTGTTGGGATAGATCTGCACTTGTGTCAGGGCTATCTGACACTAAACAAATTAATTTCTTTTTTCTATCTAATATCTGCATCTGATATTAGATAGGATAGTAGATCCCACCTGCCAGCCTAAAGAAGCTGACAGCAAACAGATCTCAATTTAGAAACATAAGCCATCAAAAGTAACACATCAAAAGCAGTAACATGTCCAGCCATGCTTGGGCTGATGCACGTGCACAAACACACGCACTCACACACGTTTTGGTAGTGCAAAAGAAATCATTGCCCCAGTGATGCAAGATGGGACCTCTCATTTGGTTTTACCCACATGATTGTTAAATTTGGATAGTTGCCTATCAAAATCCCCAATTGACTGCATCCTATGAATTCAATAAGCTTTGCAGTTTCACAACAGGGGCAACATTACATTGCAGTAAGTTTAACATGCTGTTGAAAGGGTGGGACTTGTATGCACACACTGAGACAGTTTTAAGTCCCCTGGTGTATATATGCGTTTCCCTATCCTTGTTCTTCTCCTTTGATCTGCTGAACAAGTTACCTATGGCTGTTTCTTCAGAGAGGAAAAAAATAGTTGTGGCCCTGTTCCAGAGATGGACCCAACGAGGTTGGATGGGGCTTGAAACAACCTGGTCTAGTGGGAGGTGTCCCTGTCCATGCAGGGGGCTTGAACTAGATTTTCTTTAAGGTCCTTTCCAACCTGAAGCATTCTGTGATTGTATGAACACAGATACAGACTGAGAACAAAATAGAAGCAATAAAGCAAGTATATATTCATATATATAGAAGCAATAAAGCAAGTATAGTATATTTAGCACAACTTCAAGCTGTCCCACGTAACGATCTTGTTCTACATATCCACATGCACATTATCATATGCTTATCACTTAGACGTCTGAAAAATGGTAGATAACATATTTCTCCAGGGTAGCATTTTTTCTCTGCTGTTGCTTTTTTTAAAGCAAATTCCAAAATGCAGGAAAGAAAAGCTGAAAGTCCTGCTCCACCACCCACAGTGCAAGCTGGATACGGGGATGACAGATGCCAGGTACTGACTTGAGGCTGTCGGGTTTCGTTCTTCCACAAAAAGCACAACCATTAATCCCCTATGCCACAAACCCCTTGAAATACACTTGTCATCTATTAACATGGAAGGCATAAACCATTGGAGATGGTGCTCAGTTAAGACTTAAAGATACTTAAAAGGTATCGCAGGTTTCTTAGCCAGAACTATGCATAATCTCAGAGCAGGAAGTTGCCTTCTTTCAAATACATTCCAGAAAATGAGTCTTTAATTTCTCACAGCTGAATATAAAGCTTATAACAAAACCTGTCAAATGACTGGTTGCAAGGGTGCATTTCCCTGTGCCCACACTGCAGGCTGTCCCAGGAGAGTGGCCGTGGCCATGTGCAATGGGAACGGCAACTTAAAAGAAAGGCAGAGACATTTAAACAAATATTTTCTTAAAACCACCAGATTACTTCTGCTTGTTATAAGTTATTGCTGTAAACAGAAGAAATAGAGAAGCTGGCTCCTGCAGGGGCTGCTGACTAAGGCAATTGCTGACTGCTTGTGACTCCTGAATATCCCACAGCGAAATTCCTGTAATGCAGGATTTTGAATTATGCTTTAAAAACACCCTGTATAAATAGTGAAGATTAACCAGCAGGGTAAGTGTTCAGGCCATATGTGCATGTTTTACTTCCTTTATCCTTGCAATTAAGGCTTCCTGAAATTGTAGCTTTGCATTTGCAGAATGAGCTAGCAGACTTTCAATTTATAAGGTGTAATGTTTAGTTTTAAAAATCGTTTAAGATCATCAAGGCTGGTAAAATCATAGTATTTCTCATAGGCTGAGAAACTGCATACCATATAATGACTACTCTGATTATCTTATTCTTCTGCAAAACAGATTACATTCAGTCAACTCATTAGCACATTTGAAGTAGAATTTGATGTAAGAAGGACAATAATTTTAAATTCATTTTAATGTAAAACTTCCAAACTAGTCAGAACAAGATGGATGAACGAAGAGATGAGAGGAAGTGTAACAGCTTGAAAATTTATAGACAATTCTTTCCTCCTTGAAATTTACGATAGACTATTAAACCCTACATAGTGAGCTTGTTTTCCAGTTAAAATTAATCTATCTGAAACGTTTTTCAAAGAGATACCTGTTTCCCCCCGCCCTAAGAACTAGCACTAACAAGTTAAGAAACAATAGTAAAGGAAAAAAAAAAAAGCCAGAACAACAGTGAAAGCAGCTTGAGATCTGACATTTTTCATTCATTTGGGTCAATACTGCACAATGTTTTTCTGTACCACAGAAAAATTCTCTGAAAATTCAATTGCTCTGGCATCTTTCATATGTTCAGCTCTCACTTTTTCATCACTCCCTCTCTCTATGTTCATAGTAAATAACTTCCTAGAAGCAGTGACTGGCTGTCCAGTATACATTCAATAAAGCTGTACTGCAACAGTGAGAGAAGTAGATCTTGAGACCATGCATGTGAGATGAGACTGAGGATCAGGATGATAACTGGCTTGTCTAATGAACCTCACACTAATTAGAGCAGTGTGCATCCATAAAGTGACTGCACCCCCTCCGTCCTTGCGACATATTACGGTAAGTGCCCATGAGTGTTTTGTGAACATTCAAGAAATTAACACAAGATACAATCACACAACTTGAGAAAACAATGGTATTTCAACCAAAGCACGGAGGACTTTTTCCCAACTGGGCAATGCAAATTTCCACCCTAGGGTGGATGGAAATAAAGGAGAAAAAAATATCCCTATCAAGCAGATGAGCTACTTGAGAAAGAGTGGAAAGAATGTCTTTCAACTGTATCTTCCATACAGTACCATGCATAGTAGAGTTAATCACAGCTTACCATAGATCAACATTTTTATTATTTAAGACTGAAAATATTTCAAACTTTAATCAGATAAATCAGTAAGCCTGCATTAAAGATAATGCTAATTGCTTTTTATTAGATTAACCCTTTAAGAAGGAGCAGAAATCAGCTTTGACAGTTCATGGCACATGCACACCTGACAAAGCTGGTAATTGTAGCCCTTTTTTTCCTTTTTTTTTTTTTTTTTTTTTACAAGGTTCTTGTAAGAAACTCTGGATGATGCAAAACAACAACGAATTACTGGATAGTCCTGTTTACCTTATTAGCAATGAGGTAACTTGACAGGATAAGAAAGACCTTCACCTACACTAAGTCTTTTTGGTGGCATAAATTATGTTTCTTGAAAGAGCAACAACAATTCTTACCAACATTTACGACTAACTAAAAATTCCTAATAAATAATTATGTTTCTATCAGTAGTCTGGACTTCTTTTACTTATGAGGGATGCAAAGAGGAAAAAGATTTAGTTACCTAATAAAACTTGGTATTTTCAACTATAATTCCAAGAATGTCAGTAGAGAGATTGAAACTTTTGGCTGTATTACTACATCTTATCTTATGCTTTCCTGGAATCTAGAAGAGAAGTACATTAACCTCATTAAGATTCTGCTTCTCTATTAAAAAAAAAAAATAACCCAACAAACAGCTAATAAAACAAATACAGGATTTACATCCATACTGAGGTTAAACCTATATATATGTTGAGTTCTCCTCAACACTGTTTGGACCTGAATAACATTATGATATTTCTGTGCCGATAGTCTGCAGGTTTTTATATTGCAAAGCACAAACACACCACACACTGTGCTTGATGCCCCCCACTCCCATGTCAGTTCTGCCATGGGTGTCTTCCAGCACCCCAATTTCTGAACATTCTTTTGCCTCTGCCTCTGTCAATGCAAAATCTCTGAAGATCTGTTTCTAAAGAACAATACTGCTAAAGGCTACAGTTTAGTAATTAGCGGATTTTTTTAATCTATATTATAACTGCAAATTAGAAGCTCTTACATTTATTACAATAATTTCTCTTCTTTTTCTTTTGTTGAATGCAGTGAAATGAAGAACAGCTCACCCAACAAACCTCAGCTAGAAGCAGTTTATTATTATTACTTGTTGGATTCTCCATGATCCCAACAGAGAGCAGAAAGGGAATTACACATGCCAGAAATGTTCAAAAGGAGAGGTATGCAGTTAAATTGAGGACTTTTCTAGGAAGCCCACATGTACTTGTCCAAATAAAACCCACCATCAGTGGGTTTCAAAACTGAAGTTTTGTCCATGATTTTAACCTGAGTGAAAAAAATTGTTTTCACAGATTTTTCAGCTCGCACTGGCCAGGCTGAGCTCTCTGCCAGCCTCTCTCCCACACTGCACCCCAGAGAACACAGATGCTTGGATTTAGCCCCAAGGCTCTTGCTGAACTGTTTTGAAAATAGTGATTTAATAATGAAGATTTAGCTCCAAATAGAAGACTAAATCCCTCAAATGGTGTTCTGGGACTGGACTGCACATCTTGTGGGATGGTTGTCCCCTGAAGAGATGGGCTGAAGCCCTCAACTCCTTTGGGAAGTAAGTGTGTCACATCATATAGACATAGATACGCTCTCTTCCTTGGCAATTACTCTCCAGGGAACATCGGATTGACTTTGCCATAAACTCACTTCCTAAATAGCTTTTTTAGCTTTTGTCTTCTAGAGAAAAATTAAAAAGTGCTAACAGTTTCTAGGCTCTATGAAAGGGTATGATCCTGCTATTCACTTCCCACAACTACAATAAAGCCAGTCTCAGTTCTCTTCTCTCCTGATTTTAGATGATGGTAAGACAAAATTAACACTATGAACTCAGTGATGAGTCTGTCGCCATTTCAGTTCTCCCACTGTGATAAATTAAGAAATTATGCAGAACTACTAAAACAATAGTTTTACTACCAGTATTAAAACAGCAAAAATAATGAAACTAGTAAAACAGCAAACCAGTAAAATTTGACATCAGTAGACAGCACTGACAAGAGGAAGAGCTTCCATAGCAGCAAGGAAATAAATGGAGCTGGGAAAGAAACCAACATTTATTTTGGAACAGCTGTGGCATAAAACAAGACCAGAGAAGAGAACAATCATTATGTGAACTGCTAAGCATCAAGGTAAGCGTTTGTCAGCTTCATTTAGCTCACCGAAGCCTCAAGTGATGTCTATATTTAGACATAGCACAGAGAAGCATGGAAAACAGGACATTTCTAACTGGAACTTGTAAGTTGCTTATTGTTTTGACAGCACCAAGATCTAAAAATAGCTTTAAAAATACTACTCATTCTTTTTGGGCAACATCTTTTCACGCTGTAGACAGCATCTTTAGTAGAAATACAGTGTATGCTATGAAAATAGGATGAGTATAAATAATGTCTTTAAGCCCAGTCACAAATCTCACACAATGTTAACCCTCGAGACTCTTTCCTACCATTACTAGAAAACACAGATGTCCTTCACTTGTCACCCCAGACTGGAGAATACCTTAAAATGTGTTAAAGACCAATATAACTACATTGTCAGATTTGATTTTAGGATTGAAGGGAACCAAAAGCCAATCTCAAAAGAGAACTCCTGAGGAGGATATAACCTCTCTGCTTGGTTGCCCCTCCTGCATTCCTGAAGGGAAGAATGAACAAGTTGGGGACCAAGGGTTTCTAAAGAAAAAAAACATGTTGTGGGTTTTTTTTTCATACAGGCTAGGGATGTACACCAAGAACAGCTAACTAAATATAATAACCAGTCCACTAATTAATTACTTTCTGAACTATTTATCTAAATCAGTAAATAGATTATTTTAAAAAACAATAATTAAAAAAACCCAACACGGACAGTTTCTAATTAGAAATAATACATTTTGATTTTGGTTTTATTGGGGCAACATGTCACTCTGATCAACCAAAGCAACTGATGGTGGTTGGAGTTTATTTAAACAGTAGTCCTCAGGACTACTGCAGATAGCAGGTTTCCAGATGTGCTACTTGATATCCCTGCAACCAATAAATAAAAGGACAACGACTGTTGGAATACTAACATTTTCTCCAGAAAACAGCTGAAGAGTTAAAGACAGGGATGATAAAAGCAGCTGCACGAGTTCTTGTCATGGTGCCAGAACCAAATGTTTACCCAGTGCTGTGCTCCCACCAAATTGGGGGGGGCGGGATGCACAGAATTTTAGAAAGTCTCTTCCTAACCATTTTGCCATGAAGAAGGGTGTAGTGAAGCAAAACAAATTATTTATGTGATAGAAACAGACCCATAAAGCCACATGCAAATGGTTGCACGTAGGTTTCTTGGCGTTTATGTTACCAGAAATTTTGGGGGAGCATTTGGAATCTAAACATTATCATGTTATTCCACAGTCCATCATTTTGCCTGTCATTATATTTATAATTCACACTCTCTGGTCTTAGGGCTTGTGCTGCAAGAGGGGCTCTAAACTGGAATGGGTAAACTTTGGAGCTGAATTATGTTTTATTTCTCAAAGCCACAGGTGTACAGCTCTGGAAGATGCTGGATGTTCCCAGTGATGGATGCCTTATGTGTCTTTGTAAATCCCCACTGCCTAGAGCAGCAGTCTGGTATCTGAGACCCAGCAGAAGCTAGAGCAGGATGGGAGTGCAGAAGTGAGGGAAGAGTGATGATAAAACAAAGCTGAAATCAAGAACCTTTGTGCAGACTGTCTTGTGGAAACCAGGCATGAAGCAAGCTGCATGGCCACAAATCACTGAGCCAAGGGCCAGAAAAGGTTTTATCCATCTTTTCCCTCCCCCAGAGTGGGGGGAAGACTGTCAACCCAAGATCCGCCCAGAGGACTGGGTGGAGGATTAGCAGGCAAGGCCAAGGAACAGCTGGGCCAGAGCCAGGATGATGCATAAATCATGGCTGACTTCTCTGGGCCTAAGGGGAGCTCTTCCTTGGGAAAGCATTTTTTCTTCAACTGCCCGAATTTCCATCGCCGGTGCATGTGGTCCCACCAGCGGTCCCTGCCTGACCTGCCCAGCATGCTTATGAGCAGCTCAGCTCTTAATAACTCAACAACTCTTCTTTTGTGCCAAGGACTGAGATATGGGCTCTGGAAGAGCAGGCCTGCACGGCGTGATGGAGCACAGAGACATCTGGGCCAGGATCCCATGCAGCCTTGTCGGCTCAACACTATGTGGGCTGCTGCTTTGCCATGTCCCATCCTTCACCTGCTGCAGACAGGCTCAGTGTACATGCTGATATTCATGCTATAAAACCCATAAGGTACTGAGGATGAAATAACAGCCATTACCAAAGTGGCTGCCCCTTCTGAGGCCACTGATTATTTTCAGGACATTGGATTGACACCTCAGGATAATTACAAATTAAAAATTCTTCTTCCATCAACTTCCCCATACGCAGGCTAGGGTAACACTAGAAGAACCACAGTTACAAGTTGATGAAGTGATAATAAACATAAGAAAAGTAAGAAATCCTTGATTATGTAACAGGGAGATCAGGAAGACAGCCAAAAACCAAGCTGAGAATCCATCACTTCTTATGTCTAAAGGTGCTTCTAAGTATGTATTGCATCTGCTTCCTTAAAAGAAAGGGAAGAGTTGGCACAGACTTCTACAGGAGCAGGAGATTCTCCTTTAATATTTTAAACCAGTCAGTGTATCCTATAAAAAAATGGAGATGCCGATCCTAAGAAAACTGGGAATTGGGTTGGACAGATAGAATTTTGCCATTCATGGGATACCCAGGTATTTCCAGAGTTAAATGCATCTGGACGTCTACCATGATTTTTAACTGTATAAAAAGACAAAGCCTAAATAAGATGCACCATATATATGGCAAGACTGTTGCTTAGGCTGCTAAAGGCAATCAAGAAGACTTTCTTAGAGCTAATAAAAACCAAACTCAAAGTGCAAAATATAATACCTTTCCCTTGATTTATTTTCAAAGGTGGTGAATAATTTCAAATAAGTCTGCTTTCTTAAACATTCTGGCAGGCACTGCTTTCCTAGAGAGAAGCCCTACCGGCGTGTGTTTCTGGTTGGATTTGTCTCTCCGCAAAATCCTTCTTTCTAAGCATTATCAAACAAATACAAACTGAGACACTCCAAAGAAATAGTTATATTAGGCAAAGAGCTGCACATGCCTCAGAGTTTTTTATAAACGTTTAGCAGCTGCTCAAGAACGTAACACTCAAAACACTTTCCTTACCCACTTCAGGATTGTGTCTTTGCCATCTTTCCGCTAGTACAGACACAACTACCCTGACTTAATGAAGCAGGCACCAACTACCAAAGGTCAGGACATTACCTCCTGGATTTCCATCACATACCCATACTGGCAGCTTTTGTATTGTTTTGCATTATTTTATAATATAGTTTTTAGAAATACATTCTTCTTCTGATAAGCTGCAAGTCTTTTAGAAAGGCTTCCTCCCATGATATTTTTCCAACTCAGCTGCCAAATGTCAACAGAAGTACATGTGCATTCTGTGAATGATAATGTAAATTACAGTAATATAAAATTTGAGACACAGCATGACAGCAATCCCAGAGTCTGTAACTTGGCCTGTTTGTTCCACATTATTGTGACAAACATGGCTTTTTAAGAGATCTCAAATGAATTACATTACAATGTTCTCTACCATCTAGACTGCTTGAGTCTAGATGAGTATGAGTAATTCAAACATAACAGGGATCTCCTAGAATTTTCTTAAGCATGCAATATATTTAAAATACCTAATGTATCTATTACGAATATGTTCCACACCCCTCTTCTGTGAAATCAAGGGGTGTTCTGGCATTGACTTCTAATGAAGCTGGACACTTTTCTGTGATCTTTTAGTTAAATCATGACTAACATAGTTTTTATTGTATTCTTTGATAGCATGAATTTAGAGCGAGTCTTCAGTCTAATCAGAAGATGCTGTCTAATGTTATTCACCAGACTGGTGGCAAACTATACCAAAGCATGCTAACTGAGGATTGGTTAGACTGTAAAACACAGCAGAAGAGTTAAATTTAGCTGAACATCTGCTTCTGAACACTTTTGCTATTGCTTTTAACACTAATAGGAGATAAATAACAACTTGGTGAGTTAGCTTTATAAGAACACAGCAAATAAAAAAACCAAACCAGCTTCAAACAGTATTTAATGTATGTAATGTAGAGCTAGTAAGTCCTGTACAATCCTGACTCCTGCTGTCTTGTTCTGAGAGAGTAAACAGACATCAAGGATCTGCTTTCCCTTACAAATCCAGCCTCTGCTTCTGAAGGAACATAGGGATGTTCAAACCTAAGCAAGTCCAAGTCACAAGCGAGCAGTTTGTGGCTACAGAGTAATGGGAAGCCAGTGTAAAAAATACAAAGCATAAGGTACCTTTAGCCAAAGGACAAGACCAATGATACATTAAGTCCTAAAATTATTTTGCAGCTTCATTTGTGCTCAGACTGTGAAATACCTGAGCACTGCTGCATTAGGAAAATACAAGCCACAGATATTGTCACTGAAACAAGATACTGCACACAATATGGCAGAAAACAAAACTGTATCCACTTGTCAGCAAGTTGGGGTTGCCTCTATTTTTACTATTAGAAAGTAAGAAAAAGTTGTGCAGTAAATTAAATCCATCAGACAGTGGGGGACCACAGATCAGTGCAGAAAATGATGCAGGATGTCTTCATTACTAAGATTCATACCAAAATCTGAATCCAAAATTCTGAGCTTGGACACCCCTCAAGTGAAAGTGTAATAAAACTTCATAACAAGAATTCCCATCCTCTTTTAATCTAAGGGACCCTGGAATACATTTGGGATTCTGGAGCAAATGTATGACTGGATGCTGAGCAAAGCAGAAAATTAACTCTGAAATGTAAATTGTCATTACAGGGGTAAGGTTTTGGTAAGCTTACCTGAGTACTCCATAGCGGTCTTCCGTCCATTGATTTGACCTGTCTGCACATTTTTTACGACAATACTCTATCGGGTTTTATTGTCATTTACATTGGCGGGTTTTTATTGCCATGCATGAGGCTCTTATAACCTAGGTAGGACCACTTACTACTGGCAGGGCAGACATTAACCTACTTAAAACTGTAGTGAGTCCTATTAATATCAGACTACTAAACATAAGGATAAAATCCTGACTTCCAGAAACCTACTCCTTTCAACAACAGGTAAGCCCAGCTCTCCCCACAGAGATCTCAACTGAAGCTTGGGTACAGCTGCCATCCACTAAAGTTCCAGACCATCATCAAAATGTTTCTTTTCTATGCAGAATGTTTTCACTGTTCCAATGCAGTGTTTTCAAATGACAACGAGATTTCAGCAGCAGAGACTGCCTGTTGGCCTTACCTGCATCAGCAGCTGTGACCAGTAGCACGTACTTCTCCTTTGCCTCCCGGTCCAGGCTCTGCACCAGGCGCAGCTCTCCACTGGCCGAGAGAGTAAAGGCTCCTTCTTCATTTCCAGCCACCAGCACATAAGTAAGCTTGCTGTTTAGGCCCTGATCATCATCCCTTGCTACAACCTATACAAGCAATGCAAACACGTGAGACGAAATATCAAGAACTGATGAATTCTCTATGACAATAATCTAAGTTAAAGGTTTGAATCAATCCAAATGCTTCAGAATCATGTAATCACTTTGGTTGGAAAAGACCTTTAAGATCATCGAGTCCAACTGTTAATCCAGCACTGCCAAGTCTACCACTAAACCATGTCCCTAAGCACCATATCTACATATCATTTAAATACCTCCAGGGATGGTGACTCCACCACTCCCCTGGGCAGCCTGTTCCACTGCCTGACAACCCTTTCAGTGAAGAAATTTCTTCTAATATCCAATCTAAACCTCCCTTGGCACAACTTAAGCCTAGTATAAATTAGCTGTAATTGTGAAAATTACTTAACACAGTGATGATGGACTTAAACGCATAGTTTGAAAATATTAAATAGTTGAGTACTTATTTTTCTCAAGCATAAATACAGTAAAGACTGTGTTGGGGCTCACTGAAAACCACAGATAATCGGGCGTAGGCTGAGCTCCATACCAAAGCAAGCATTGCATGTCCTGAATCCAGTTAGTGCTCTTTCACTGTCTGGCACAGAGCCTCATACCATGTAGGCAATGATCAGATTGAGAGATTTGCTGCATGAAAGTTGAGACCAAGATGAGAGAGAGAGCAAACTCCTAAAGTCCCAGTGTAGGAGGGGAGATAGGCAGGGAAAATAAAAATGAAACTCAAAAGCACGATATAAACTTTTGGTAAAAAACAAGCAAAAAACCCACCCCATCCAAACAAACAAATGGGAAAAAAAGCCAGTGGCCACTGCATGCTGGATCACAGCCAAGAGGTAAATTTTAAATTATCTTGCACCTTTTTAATTTTGTAGAAAAGACACTATACATTAATATCATATACTGAGGCATGCTAATAATTGTAGGAGACATTCATATGCTGAATGTACTCACCTGAAGAATAACTTTCGGGAGTATCTCTAAATTCTCAGGGACGTTCACAGAATAGGGAGAAAGTTCAAATGTGGGGATATAATCATTGACATCCTTCAGAATAATACTGACTGTTGTGGTATCAGTCCTTGGGCTGCTCCCGCGGTCAGCTGACTGAACAGTCAACGTATAGGAGGGATTTTTCTCTCTGTCCAAAGGCTTGGCAACTGTTATCACCCCTGTCACAGAATCGATCCGAAACTCATTATTGGCATCTCCACTCACGATGGCATAGCGGACCTGCCCGTTTGTACCTTCATCTCCATCCATAGCAAACACCTGGATTACATCTGTCCCTGTCAAAGTATTTTCCCCCACCTCTACTTTATAAAGCTTTTGGGCAAAAAGCGGGTTGTTGTCATTAATGTCCAGGACTATAACCACCACATCTGTAGATGAAGAAAGGGATGGCTGGCCCTTGTCTGTGGCTACCACAGTCAAGGTGTAGTTGGACACGGCCTCTCTGTCGAGCTCCCCAGTAAGCCTCACTTCACCATCAATAGTTCCAATGCTGAATTTGTTTCCCAGTGGCCGGAGCAGACTGTACTCAATGTAGCTGTTGGGACCACTGTCAGGATCAGTTGCCTGCGCCTTGAACACAATCGTATCTATCGGTGTGTTTTCCGGGACGTAGGTCAGCTTTGGGGAGATAAAGCTTGGCGGGCTGTCGTTCACATCCAGCAGAATAATTGAAACTTGGGCTGTGCTTGTGTACCTGGAGGCTGGGAGAGGGGCCATGTCGTGGACTTGCACAACGAGGCTGTAGAAAGACTGGCTTTCCCGGTCCAAAGGCTGCCTGATGCTCAGCACCCCGCTGTTGTCTATGCTAAACTGCCCTGCGCTGTCCCCAGATGTGATGCTGAAGGACAGCTGTGAGTTGGAGCCTGGTGATGTGGGGAGAAGAAACAGAGAAATTGAATTCATTCCACTGACTAGATACAAATGTTTCTGGCCTAATTTCCATAGGAAACATACAATCGTGTTGCCTGCTCTGCCTTCTCATCATCAATTTTGAATCCATCAGCTAATTTCAGTCAAGTTTCACAGTGGAGCAGAAGCCTTTGAAATAAGTATTTTCTGACAAGAGCTGAAGAAAGAGAGAGGGGAGGATGCTCCACAGAGGAACAGCCAGCAGAGCTCATCTCTGCTTTCAGCAGCAGCTGCACGGTGGCAACACATAATTTTTCTCCATCTACAATGGTCAGAGAGAAAGGTTTTGAAGGTTTTCCTTTAGAAACCAAGACTCGATAGTTCTGCTGCACACTGAACAGCTGTTTTCCTCTCTTCTCCCCAGTTCAACAGAACGACATTATTATTAATGTAATTCATTAATTCTTCAACCCAATTAAAAAAGCCACAACAGGAACTCCCAAGCCCAGTTGGAGCAAGCCAAGAGTAAGTACTAAGGAGAGGTATGCTCCCCATATATGGCATGGTATTCCAAAATATCAGATGAACAACCCTCATCTTATGATGGAAACATAACTAGCAATTACGGTCAAGGGAGAGATTTATAATTCTGGTAATGGAAACTGCATCCTGAATCCTGACAAGGCTGTGAAATGACCTTAAATATGCCATACAGGAAACAAATGCATGTTACTGCTTCAACTCCAGAATTCACTCAAAGCAACTAATTTTTGGGAACACCTAATAGAAATGGGTATTTTGTCATTTATTCATATACATAAAAATATTTTTTAAAAATTGAGATTCTGTTACTCCTATTTTAATTAATTTTGAAGATTCTGCTTTCTTTCCTTGGTCGTAAAGACTGTGATTTAGGATTAGTAGTTCAACAGACCGTTTGCTACTAATTTACCCCTCAAACTTGCTTTTTCATGCAAAGAAACCAAGCTGTCTGCTTAAGTAGCTGATTACTTTGTTGTGTGTTTTGTTGGTTTTAATAAGCAGCTCTTTCCCTTCTGACTGAATTGCTTTGATAACATAACTATTCCTGCATTAGATTTACTTATCTCTGTTGTTGATTATGCTCAGACTTGGGAACTCTAGCCCTGCTTGTCTTTCCCCCAGTGGCTACTCTAATTGGCATCTTTCCTTCTCTTCTTCCCTTGTAGGAACTTAACTATAAAATAAATAGAAGCAAACATGAAAGACAAAGTACTTTAAGGCAATTAAATAAATTAATATATTTATATGCAGATATTAGTGTTTCTACATTACTTTGATCAAGTGAAATACTGTTAAAGTTTAATGCTAGTCTATCTTTTGTTCAGCTAATTATATAGGCGAAAATATTCTGATTTTAGTAAAGTGCCTTCTGGCAATGTAAAATTTTTGTCAATTGACAAAATTAGGAATTTGATTTTACAGAAGAAAATTATTTTTAAAAAATACTCTTTTTCTGCCCCTGCCCCCCCAGTGGTCTCTATGGTGCTGTTTGTTCCTGTAAAACTTACTGTTTGTTCTTTATTTCACCTCCATGTACCTTTTTGTCCCTTGTCCTGTGTTCTCTAGGTTTTGATGCTGTTAATGCTTATATAGAGTAAATGGTGAAGCAGAAGGAGAGTTGACTAAATACCTCTGGAGCCGGGACTGCTGCTTAATGAACTATTATTTTTTAAACACAGCGTGCCAAGTTGGCACTGTGGACTTCACCCATCCCCTCTCCCCAGGCTGGGAGCTGGGCTTTTCTTAGGGAGAATGTAGGGGCAGCCTCTTTGCTGAGCTCTGGGTTTATTAAATCTGAGGGTTAATCTCATAAAACTGAGTGACAGCTCAGACATGCAGCCACCAATTTAATGCTGAAACTTTAAGGGTCTTGTTTCTATCTTTAATTATTTACTAATAGGACAAAAAAAAAATCCTACTTCCTCCAGCTTTTCTGTAAATACCTGAAGCATCTAGCTGGGAAATTCCACTGTTTTTTGCCTGGAGGAACACCTTGCTATACTTTTTAACAAATAGACAAGCCTGTGCTTTGCCCTGAGGTTTTTCCTGATAATTTAATGTGGAAAAAATTACGATCTGAATCTCAAAATGAATGTGTTCAATGAAAATGAGTTCTTTATTGCTCTGTAAATAACCAAGAGCTGTAGCTGATATTTACTATGCATCCGTATATGAAACTGTCCAAGCTGGGATAAACAGGTAGTGTTTCCTAAGGGCTGTGCGAACACTAAAATTAAAATGGGAACAGTTTCACTATCACCACATTTTTGTCCTTCATCAGTGTTTATCCTAAAATGCCGAGCATACGTTGTTATAAAACAGTATCTTTTCAGAGCTCTTTCAAACGATGGGATCATATAATGTGCATAATCTCTGAAATGTTATTTGTATGCATTGAGTACACTATCTGTGAGGCACATGCAAAGGAGTACAGTATAAGCTATTTCTGTACTCTAGATATATGTAAGACGACACAGGATAACAAATTTGGGCTTGAAACAGAAACACCAATAGATCATAACATTTGCTGAAGTTACAGTCCTATGGGGAAATTCAACCTGGCACGCTCTTGGAATGAAATTTCTGTCCTATTAATTCTAAATCCAGCCTGTTAGAAAAATAAGTGTGCCAGAAAATATAAAAGGCAAGATATCTGACTTTTCATTGCACTACTCCTCAAATGCTCATTTGCTTCCTTGATAATTGAGTGCATGATGAATGTAAAGTGATACGTCAGTGCTATGATATAGTTGACAACTACTGCGCGCAGATGGAAATGAATGTATGAGGTGCAAGAGAAAAGGAAAATGAACCTACATTGGTTAAGTGAATTTAACTTCCAAAAAGATTTGAAACCAAGCATTGTACTCCTAACAGCAAAATAAGAAATGGAAGGAGATAGATTAGCCAAAACCCATTTATCTACGTGTCTGAAGGAACAATCACTTCCCTGGATATGCATGATGCAAGCACAAGTTCCTCCTCCAATGTATAGTTAGTTTACATAAAATGAAAGCTTTAACAGGCGTGGTGAAAGAGAGATCAATGCAAGAATAGCCAGTATCACCAAGTTATAATTTCTGACTTTTTGGCTTATTTTATGGAATCTCTTCTCGCTCACTTTCTCATTTTGATCTAAAAACCACTTGCACAATTTTTACCATGGAAAATTCCATCTATCAGCACAAAATTTATGTTCCCACAAAAATGTTTGAGTTGAACAACTCAGCATTTCCTGAGGAAAAACTGTTTTACTGAATGATCTTGATCAGCTCAGCTGTTTTGTATGCATAAACTGAGATTTCTCAAAGTATGTAGGTGCTTTGCACTTGAAGCACACATTTCAGTAGAAGACATTTCTATGTGCTTTGCTGAGACAGTGTCAAGTTGAGGAGACAAGGTGGCTTTACATGTCACAAAAACAACCTTCACCTGTAGAGTCACTATGAGTGCTATGAACAACTTTATATAGAGTCACACTGCTGATGTCTGTGGACACTTAAGAGAACGCAGTATGCTATGGAATGATTTTTATGTATTTTATGGCATAAATATATATATTGTGTAATTAGTCTTGCCTGAACATAAACTGTTTGGCAAAATGGTTAAGCAAGCTATAAAGATTATATCTTTTACACTCTGACGCATTAACACCTTCCAGATGCCATAAGTAATCCCTACATTAAAGCTTGTTTTAATGAGAAATTTTCTCATTATCCCTTTTAATCAGTTTTTTAACCTCCACTATCAATACCCTGTAGATCACAATTCTCTTCATGATACACTTTAAAGTTACAGTACATTTAAGATGATTGCAGATAATGTCTCATATTGCCAGCACCTTATTTAGAATATATTATAAGCTTTAATAAAAAAACAGTCTGAATGAGCACTTAGGTCTAATTTAAATGTGTAACATAAGCACCAGGGGAGAAATCAGCGTTCCACTGCTGGAACATGCTCTAGGTAAAATACAGCTCTGCAACTCATTTCCCCAACAGCAGTTAAAAGCAGTATTTGACTGCATTTTTAATGTATCACAAATAAAAATAAGGAAGAACCCAGCTGCTTAAACCTAATGTGAAATATGAGAAAAATAACTTCGATTTACACAGCATGCAGTGAATTTAAGCATGTGATGGCATCCTAAGGGTAGCCCAGATTTGCTTTTTCTTCTAGGTCTTCTAATATGTTGCTAAGGTGAAATATGTATTTATCATTAGAGACAGAGAAGAAGCGCCTACCATCATCTGCATCAGTGACACTGAAGTTGAGAATAGCAGATCCTGGAGCCAGGTTCTCCATCAAAGATGTGCTGTATGAGGTCATGCTGAACACGGGTGGGTTATCGTTGATGTCCAAGATATTGAAGTACACTCTGATGGTAGTAAATTGGCCTCCCCCATCTTCAGCACGGACAGTAAGGATGTAATACTGCTGCACTTCATAGTCCAGCGCACGAGTCAGGTTGAAGACTCCAGTAACAGGGTTCAGGAAGAAGACACCTTCCTCATCATCTTCACTAACGATGTATGTGATTTCCCCGTTCATCCCGGAGTCATCGTCAGTGGCTAGAATGGCTGCCACTAAGGAACCTGCACAGCACGACAGGACAGCAAAATCAGTCTTCTCACTGGTGGGATCAGAGCCAGCTCATCATCCAGCAGCTCCGGACAATAAGAGGGATCCTCCGGTAGAAATTCAAGCCTCAATTTTGTATGGCTAACTACTACGAAAGATTGTTCAAAGCTGAAAGGAACAGTGTTCAGTATGATATTTATTTTAAAGGGTTACCATAAAAAAACCCAAAAAAACCAACCAAAACCAAACACCAAAATACAAAAAATGGCCAGGAATATTTGTTTTTATCTTTAAAGGGGAACATATCCAGATGAGATATCAACAGGGGCAGAAATACCTTTTCTCCTGGCTAGGTATTTTCTTTCTACAACTCAGAGGATCCTCCTTCCCACAGACAATTATGAATTCTGAAACCTTCTAGATATTTCTTTCTAAATGCAGAAACTGAAGTGTCAGTACGTACCAAATATCCCAGCTCTACTTTTCTGAAAAAGTGCCTTCGTAGGGTAACTGTGGTTTGAAAACTAGAAACCTTATAGAGGTCTGTTTCTTCAGTGTTTTTCTGAAATTCAACTCCTTGTGAATTTGTGCCATTGTTTTCATTTCTGCATAGCTGTGTTTGCATGACTGACCTATCTTACTAAAGTTTGGAAATTGTCACTTTTTAGTATTTCAAACATTAATTATAATTAAGATTAGCTCAATTCCAAGAAAAGAAATAATTTTTTTTCCATTGAACCAGATGAATTACATGCATTGCAGCACAGTTAACTATTTTGAAGCAACATGGCAATTAAAATCGTTTATCATCAGAATGAAGAATGGTGCTACAATTTCCTTTAATCCAGCTGAAAATGCTGCTGTTACATTAATTTTACTACCTTATGCTTTAAGCTTTCTGATTGTGCATTAATTGGTGGAGAGGCTTGGGATGGGAAGCTGGATGGGATTTATCAACCCTCCTGGAAAGTTTGCAGCCCACAGGGTCAGGGAAGCTCAGTAGAGAGTCTCATTGGGGCTCAGGGAAGGTACAAGTTTTCCAATTGTAGCTGCCAGACTGCAAGGGGAACGGGGATTACACTCTGGGATGGAGAGAACAGTCATGAAGGGGAAACCTTGCAGTGCTTCTTCTCCGGACAAAACTGCCCGCTGCTCTGGGACCTGTTTCTCCCTTTGGCATCCATCACTGCTGAGCTGGGTATTAGGCACAAATGTACAGCCCGTAAGTGATTAAAGAGAGAAGGCTCATCTTAAAGTGGAGGGAATTACGCTGGGCATTTCCAGGGTTATTCCTGCTAAACCAGACTGAGCCTCAGAACTCTGAGTGATGGGAGAGAAGAGTGTAGCTGGGGATCAGCAACCAAACCACCCCGTGCAACGCAGATGTCTTGATTACTTTCAGACCAGATTCCTGAGGCATGGCTGATTGCACTGTAATCCTTTAATGCAAAACACCACTGAATTTCAGGACTGGGATTGTGGGGGACAGTGCAAAAGTTGGAGACATGGGGGTAATCTTGGTTGTCCCAAGCTCAGCCTCTCACACTTAAAAGTCAAAGCCTTAATAAAAGCAGGAAAGCTATCGCTATGTCATTTGCAATTCCTTTGTTTATTCATGTTTTAGAACAGGGTTGCCCAGAGAGGTTGTGGAGTCTCCTTCGCTGGAGACATTCAAAACCCACCTGGACAAGTTCCTGTGTGATGTGCTCTAGGTGACCCTGCTCTGGCACGGGGGGTTGGACTAGATGATCTTTCAAGGTCCCTTCTACCCCTAGGATTCTATGATTCTATGATAAGGTTCTAAGATGCTTCAGTTACTAATATTGACAGATACTGCTTTTATACTAGCAGTCTGTATAACATATGGGAAACTTTTAAGTGCAAGTCATACTAATTTCTCACCTGGAGACATAATAATATAGCACAGTTTTTTATGTTTTTTTTGTCTAAATATTTTCTAGCTTTTGACCTAACTTTTTAACATCAAAACACTCTCATACATGAAACAAGCTTTAAAAGAAGAAACCAGAAACTTTAAAGGGTCAGTGATCATATTTAGCAACCAGAATTGATTATCTAAAGGTTAGATTTTCTACAAAAGCATTGTCAAAAACAGGAGTCAAAGATAAGATCAAGAAAATATGATACTAGGGTTAGTCTATGTAGGGAATATCCATTAAGGAATCAATGTATTACTAGCTGCTCAGTGGTCACCCATTTTCTGATCCTATCCTTGATGAATTAAGTACTGCAAGTCATACTCACTGAAGGTAGCTCACTAAATCAATACTAGCATCAGCATTACATCTTTGTGATAGGTTATACCGTTTGTATCCTCTACATTGTTCCTCCTCCCACTTTCCCGTTTGCTATTTTTTAAGTGGTCACACTCAGAAGCTTCCACTGGGACACAGGCATAATTCTTATTCTGTATTTAGGATTTATTTGAGTGGCAATCATTTATTTCCCACTGAAAATAAATTTGACCTCGTTAGTGATATGGATTTCCTAGCAAGCAGACTTTCAGCATGAGGTGATTCTCTCTGTTTCTCCACCCCATCATTGGATTCACACCATCATCAGACGCCTTCAGCATCTTCTGTCTCCTGGCCAAGTCAGACCAGTCTGCTACCCCCTCCCCCTTGAGTCCCTGAGGACTGACAAAAAGGCAAAAATTCAGGCCTTTTTAGGGTATTTCCTATTTACCTGGAGTGGCATCTTCCGGGATGTCAAAGGAATACACTGGCTTGGAGAATTTGGGAATGTGGTCATTAACATCACTAACAGTGATGTTTATTCTCACGTCTGAGGACTGCAGGCCATCGTCAGCACGAACCAGCAAGGAGTACTTGGAGCGGCGCTCCCGGTCCAGCCGCTTGGTGGCTATCAGGTCTCCTGACTCGGGGTCAATGTGGAAGCTATCATCCGCACCACTGATAATCGTGTATGTGACGAGGGCATTGGCTCCCTAAACAAAACCAGAAGTGGTCAAATCAAGTTATTTGCCAGGAAAACCACACAGTAATTTTCAGTAAGACAAGAATCGTTCCCGTAACTGCACTTGGCCAATATTTTTCAGAACAGTTTCCTTTAATAAACAGCCTTCCTGCCCAGCCCCTGCTCCAGTCCCCCACTAAAGATGCATACGCACACAGTTTTTATTTATGAGATGTGAAATGATAAGATTACCCAGATACTTTTTGCTCCACTGTTCATAAAAGTATCGCATCCAGTCAATACCAATCCAGCTCTGATACCTGCTTTAATTTCAAGGCAGTATCACTGAGCAGTGTAACATCTTCCCTCTCATCAGGGATCGGTGTTTATTCTTCTTGTTTTACATTCAAAGGTTAAATTGAATCCCTGCCAGTGGGATCAGCTCTGCCCCTGGATGGGATAGAGGGAGGAATGAAAGGAGAGAGGACCAAGGGCAGCCACGCAACAGCCCCACCAGCCAGCGTGTGTGGCAAGGGCTGCAGCTCCTGGAGAAACTCAGGGAAGCCGTGCTTACTGCAGCCCCTGCAGCCTCTCCAGCCCCTCCAAGGCCAGTTTCTGCATGGAAACAAACTTACTCCTGTAAATAAACAGCCTCAAAGTGACAAATAGTGTGTCATTAAAATCACAGCTCTGATCTCTTGGGCCATGCTGGAAGTCAAAAGCATTTGATTTTGGGTCAAAGTATCTCATTTGTCCTTGGAAAAAAAAGGATTCATACGGACTTGGAGCATTTTGCTTATAAGGAAAAGTAACATTACATAGAAAAATGATCATCTGTTTTGTTCATTTGCTTGTTTTTTCCCCTTAGAGGTTGAAATTAACTTAGGAAAAAACATGGAAACTTCCATTCAAAAAACATTGACACAGTGCATTTTGCCTCAGCCCTGTCCTGTCACAAACACTGAGAGAAGTCACCTGCACCCAGTCTGTACCCTTGAAAATCCATTCACCTTACAGGTCTTAGCCCTGAGGAGTACTGTGGTTTCCTAGGAAAAGGGATGCTACCTGAGCTTGGTTCTCACCCACCTGCTGGGGATAAGCCATGCAGCATGATGCTGCAGCCAGAGGGTGGTCCAGGGGCTATAAGCAGCAGGCTACAGCATCCAGCACCAGCTTGGGTGACGTTTCCCCCAAAAGCCAGTTCTCAGCTATTAATTTTGCTTCTTAGCAGACTGACATTGGTCTTTAAGGGAACACAGAAAGAGACTTGAGATCCTGCGGTCAAATCCTTCTTTTTCCAAGACTGGCTTAAGAACACTGAAGGTTTGGCAACCTCCAACATCAGAGATATGCACCTATACCCCGCATGCTGACTGTGCCCAGCAATGCCTTTGTGGAGGTTGAGCAGACATTCACTGTGCCCTCCTCTGGTGCCAGGCCAGAGCTTGGAGTGGCACTTCAGCAGTGAAAAACAGATCAAAGAGACCAGGGAGAAAGAAATTCTATAGCTTGAAATACTCTTGCCTAAAAAAGCAAATTAACAGAGATAAATGCCTGTTCATATTTGTGAGATGAGACACAAGTGTTCGTTACCTGACCTTATGAGGGTGCCTCATGCCAAACTTTTTCTCGGGAGTGTTGCTTCAAAGACTTGGACCAAGCTAACTGATAAAATGCAATTTAGAAAGAAAACAAACTTCTACAGGTGCCCAGCCCACAGTGCTTCAGCATACACAGCATCTGTGTGCTCAGGTGTACCTGGGGGATGTCACATGCTTTCCTGCAATTGTGCAGCTGACCAAAAACATCCGATGACAATTTCAGATTGCAGAGATGACCACATTCTTCACCACTTGTTTGACTAGCAGATCTCTACAGTGTCCTTATTATAACAGACAAGGGTTTGATATTTGCTGCCTTCGTGCTACCATTTTAAAATATTTGTAGGAGAGTTTTTTGTGCTCAGTTGAGCCATAACTTATAAGGGTTCTGCCATCCTTTTGAAGCTGAAACTTTGATTTGGAAAGCACCAGCGTGTGTAGCAAAGGCAGCATGCCCTTTTATTGAGTTGCACACATTGGTTGCATGTGCAAAAAAAGAAGCTAGAAAAACATAATGTCACAGGAATATTATTTGAAAAATGAGAGGCATCCCTTATGCCCTCAACTTCAAACAGGAGGGGAAAAGAAAAAAGAAAGAAAAGTTGAGTATCTCGACCATAAACGGCACATTGCTAAAAACCTGGGACTCTTTGTAAAGATGGAGTGTTTCAGATCGGGTAATATATTAGGTGCAGTTTAGGAATGGTCAAAAAGAGGTTGGAGTACAATTTATTGCTAAAATCTTAGATATCAGTTTGCCATATGACAGCAGAGAGAGGAAGTTCAATATTTATTTCTTCCTAATCTGAGGACAAACAGCCACAATTTTTGTTACAGATATGCACCTTTCTGATGTCCTATTTTTTGTCTCTATGTCAGGCTCCTACCAGAAAATAAAGGGAACAAAAAGTTGTACCATACCTGAGGGTGTTCCAGTGGTTCCCTCTGCAGTAGTAAGATTAAGTACATCAATTAACAATCACAGGACGACTAACCAAGCTAACACAAAAAGGCCAAAATAACATTCTCTTGAGGGAGTTGAATTACCTTATTATTTGAATGAAGAATTGGTTGTTGTTGTCAAGTGTAACCCTATATTTTAATGACAACACAAACTTCTTTGCAAGCTTATGTTGCCTTTTTAAGCCTTTCCCCAGTGGAAACAATCAGTTCAAGTGCATGAAACAATATGATTAACATTCTCATAACTTACTTTCCAAAAGAAAAGAACACATCAAATTATATGTGGATATATGTGCCTGACACATACAACAAGACTGCAATATCCCTTGCTAAGCTGACTGGCCAACTGTTTAATATCAGTAGCTCAAAGGCTGGGGCTAGTTCCTAATAGTTTCTTAGTTGCAGCATCCTCACAGTAATGAATCGAAGTGGCAAAATGATTTTTCAAGATGGTTCATGTACAGAGCACATATTTTAGCATTACTTCGTTTCTCCTCTCTTTGGTGAAATAAAAAACTTCTTTAGGAAAGGACAATATTGATATTAAATAGTTCCAGTCAAAGGGTGAGCAGGCATTATCCAAGTTTTCTCATTCTCCAAGGCTTGTCTCACATCAGTTTTATTGCACACCTTGAAATTGGGCTCAACTACATAATCTCTGCTTCAAAGTTAGTTTAGATCTCAAGCTGTGGTCTTAAACTGAATGTCAGTAACTCTTTATCACAAGCAGGGCAGTCCAGCACCTTTGCCAAGTCATCGGGTATGGTGTATGAGGACGCTCGTAACAACTAGACCACCTAAAACCAAAATGTGGGGCATTTTTTGCCATTAGTGGCACCGCTCATGGAAAGTTGTTAGGAAAACACTAATTCATCATGTACAAACCAGTGAGCAGCCTTCAAGTTAGAGTGTTTGTCTCACTTGTTCATGGGTGTTTGCTTCTGTGTGACTCCATGACACTGAACACAGATTTGTGAACAGGCCAAACACAGTTTGAAGCATGACCACAATGACTCCCTGAAGCCAAGGTCCCATGAAGGGAATAGGTAAAAACACATATTTCCAGAACTTTTATTACAGACATTCAAATATGAAACCATGCTCCTACCTCATCTGCATCCATGGCTGTCAGCTGCAATATTTTAGATCCATCTCCTATATTCTCTTCTACAGTCAGATCAAGCATATCTGTGGGGAATACTGGTGGGTTGTCATTGATATCTTGAAGTGTTATTTCCACCTGTAAAAGGAGGAATCAGGAAAAGTTTTGTGAGTGCTGTGAGTTAGAGACGCTGATTGGACCTGAATGTTACAAATCACATAATTTTGAAAGAAATCAGGTAAATTGTTCTTAGACACATGAATTAGAACATTCCTGAATCACACCAACAACAGGAAAAGCCCCTCCGGATATTAAAATTCCACATTGTTATAAAATACCCATAGGAAAGCCTCTAACATAAATAAAGTTAATTTGACTTGTTGATAGCAACTGATTTTAAATGGTCCTAGTCTAGTTTACATTGGAAAAGATCCACTGATGGACTGTCATTGTAATCCTCAAAGTCAGTCCCTGGAGGACAGCTGCCAAGTCCTGGGGCAGGAGATCATTCAACCATTAAATGCTGCCTGACATAAAGATGAGGTGGTGTAAAATTCTCTCTGAAATGTTTACATATTGGCAACTCGCCGTTCCGAGGGAGGAAAAAACACACTTGCACTTTAGATTTAAAAAAAAATAATCTGTTTTTCTCTCAAAGCTCTCCTCTAATTACAAAGATAAATGTTACTTTCTAAGTATCAACTAGCAGCTACTCTTCTTGCCTATGCACACCTAAGCAAATGCTCTTTTCATGTATGAAATTTGTATGCTTCTCCAAGTAGCAATGATAGTTCCTGAAAGGTTGCTGTGAGTTTTTTTACTCCTAGTTTTTCATAAGCAGGATTGCTGCCCTGCTGATGCTAATTCACAAAGCTGCAGAGCTCATTTTCCCTTGTTGCTTATTGCATGTAATATTCCAAAAAGATAAAGAGATGACACTGATGTTTGACATTTATCATGAAAAAAAAAAAAGTTTTGTTTTGGATCCGAAATATTAAACAGCCAAATTCTGAAGACCCACTAATGAGAAAACAGAGTAGCTGCAAGAAATCTGTTGTTACAGCTCATCAAGGAATAAAAAAAGGCAGCTAGGGCTGTTGGACAGGAAGGAAGGCAATGGTATGGATGACTTCAAGAAGATTCCTAGATTGACAGACAAAATATTATTTATCCCCCAGAACCTGCCATGCCATTATCGACCAGGAATCTCCCTGCACTTAGTTGAAAGTCTATGGGTTAGGCTGCTCTGGATATAATCAATGCAGACATTTCTGGTGATCTGAAGTCTACAGTTTCTATAATTTCTAGTCACCTGCCATAATATTTTCTTTTTTCAGTCTGTTTTCAAGGAGACCATCAGTTGCCAAGCCATTATGACTTGATCACCAGGATGGTCACAAAAATCAGCACTTTTGTGACAGAGGCTGTGGCTGTCCCCATAGAACAACCAAGTCACCCAGGCTCACTTGCTGCTGCATCTGTCCCTGAGCTCTCAGTGGCTGCAGCCTAGGGTGATTGGTACTCTGTGGGCTTCCTGAGACCACACCCTGAAGGAAGCTCCATCTTCTGTCCTCCCAAAGGCAACTGGGTCAGAAAGCTTAACATTTCCACCACTGCTAGACTTCCTAATGGAACATATTTGGTGTGTCATGCTACTGTTCTTCATTGAAGACCCTGAAAATATAAACTGCTGTAGACATGTAAATACTCTAGGAGTACATGTGATCCTCACACACCCATCTCTTTTGCCTCAGAGGATGTTTCTAATGAAAAGAAGGCTGAAAGGAGCTCAGCTATTCCCCTGATGAGCATTTTTCCTCCAAGAGTATGGAGAGATCTAGACCACTGTAAACACATTATGGCTACAATGGTCACTGGTTAATATCTATATCACACAGGGAGACACCTTCCACCTGGAGATCTAAGCCATCCTCAGTCACCTCAAGTGAGTGAGCTTTTTGCTTTTAATTTTTTTTTTTTTTCAGTTTGTATTCAGTATTTATGCCCACAGTAGGTTATTGTTACTGTTAGTCTGACAGAACTTTTCCACAGCATTAAAGGGAACTGAAATGTCTTTAATTCAGAGGAAATATTACATTAATATTATAGATATATCTGCTGGAAGAGTGGACAGAAAACACTGGTCCTATGGACCTTATATAGCTTTTAATAGAAGGCCATTTTATATTTATACAATATTGAAATCCTTTGACCATTCACAAAACACTTCATGGCCCCAGACAAATTAAACCAGAAGGTTTTATTGTTAAATTTAAACCCCTGACAACAGAAGCACAAGCAGCGCTCAGCAGAGCATCACAAGCAATGATTTGACAACTAACTAACCAGACACCAACTTTCCAAGAATAAAACAGCCCATGTTGGTTTTCACAGTTGTTGCTGCAGCTGGGTAACAATCACAGAAACAGGAGAGAGACAGTAAAAAATGACAGCCCAAGGATTTTGCCAGCTATCCTTGCCAAGCGGGTCCTGCCCTGGAACTGGCACAGCAAACTGCTCTCTGCTGCTCAAAGTATTGCATTTCCCCAGACAATGGTTTCAAGGTAAAGCAGCTGCCCAGCTCTGCAATTTACTTATTCATACCATGTATGTCCTGCACAGCTAATGTTTCAGCTGCAGGTGACATTTCACCACCAGAACCCATTTTCATGGTGAGAGATTGTCCTTTGTAAAAATCATAGGAAAAATAGATGACAACTTCTGGGGGTTTTGGGTTAGGAGCTCTGCATCGCCTACAGCTTTCATAATGTGAAAAAGAATACAAGAATACAGATGGCTAAGGGTTGTGGGACAAAATTAATTATAAAGTCAGACTTCAGAGAACGGAAAAAAAGGAGAATAATAGAGGCAGTAATTTTATCCTGAAAAATCAGCTCACAAGTAAACAAAGACATTGTATTTTATACTGAAGACGTGATTTAGATGGTGGAAAAATAAGAAATTCTCAAATAGCAAAGTGAAATTTTTAGAAATAGACCACAATATTTTTAAAGACCATTTACACCATGATTTACTATTTATCCACAGGGCTTAGATAATGCCTATTGCTTCATAATTCACTGTTGGTTAGCATCCCTGTGTAAAGCCATCTTTTTACTTCTGCTTTAACTTCTTAGTTCGGCCTACACACAGTACTGCAAACCTAAGGAATAAGATCCTGGAATGTGCCCATTTGCAGAAATTTCACTCAAGTAATACATCTCTGAGAGTGAGAAAAACCTTCACATTTTACTCAAAACAAAAGAGTCCGTTAATTTTTTGTACCAAAGGCCTCATTTAAGAAAGCAAACATTCTGAATGAGTTTGGGTGTAAACTGAATGTCCCGTCTTCTATTCAGGAGCTGAGAAATTAATTATTTGAAATGATTTTGGAAGTTCTGACCCCAAGCAAAAGCTCAGAGAACAACCACAACATCTTTCATTGCCACAGGCACTAGAAGATTTCAGCACGTTTTATCACATCTCTGCTGGGGAGGAAGAAGAAAAAAAACCCACAAACCTTTAATCAAACTTCCAAACTAGATCTCTCCTCAACCAACTGCCTCTGTCTTTCTAATCCCACCTTACATTTGCGTAAAGATATCAATGTGTGTCACTCATATTCCTGAAATACAGTTTGATTAGTGTCATAGGCTACCAATGAATAATTATGTGCAATTCTGCCTCAGACTTGATGAAGGCAAGGTGGTTGTGGCAGTATTACTGGCTGTCTGTCCCACGGGCATCATGTTCAGAAGGTACTACGGAACACGTGCTGTGCTCTCAGCTTGCACTGATGGCAAAGCACCCACCAGCCAAAAAAGCAAGTACAAGAATAATATCTAAGAAACCAAAGGCCTCAAACCCTGAAATATGCCACAGCAGAAAAAAAAGGGTGGCTGAAAGGATTTATCCAAGCCTTGGTTCCTGGAAGGTGACTTTAGGTGACAACGTCTGTATGACTGTAGGAAGCAACTTGCCCAGGCTACATGGAAAGTGATAACCACCACCCCTTCTCCGAATCTATCCAACATGGATATCTTGCCTGACCTCAAACCCATCAGTCAACGTGACTCCAGGATGCAAGCCAGAGACTCAAACCACTCACCTGAGAGCCCTCCTTGGACCACTCAAAGTACTGCGCTATGGCCAGTGTGCCACCAAAAACTTTCACAACTCTCTCTGACAAATCCTCAATTCCCATTTATATCAACAGTACTTTTAACATAGTACCCAAAACTTCTTACTGTCTCTCAGAGGACTCAAATATAATAAAACACAGCAGCAGCAAAGCATGTTTGCCCACACGTTTGCACCTTTTAATTCTCTAAATTGCTCCCCCCAGTGATCCAGGCACTGATGAGGGCTTTGCTCCTCTGAACAGGCTTGAATTTCTGCAGAAGACATGAGCACATAGTCACAGACGCTTCTAAATCTGTTAAGACTGTGATGGAATACTGATTAATAGATTCAAAATATTGCCATGCTTTATTTGTTCAAGGAGGAAAAAAGAAAAGCAGAAAGCTTTGTTTTATCAACCTGTGTGTGTATCTCCACAAAATTACTCTATTTTTGTAGAAATTCTAGCATTTTCCCTCTCATGTTTAATGTTCTAGAAAAAAGACTGAACATTAAAGCTTTCCCTCACAGTTTATTCTCCAGAAAAATAGGTGTTGCTGAGTTACTATGCCTTGTAAAGTAAACACAATAACTTTACATATCAATTTCTATGCAAACTATCTTTAGGTGGGTTTTTCGTTTGGATTTTTTTGGTTTGTGTTTCACGTTCCATTCACCCTATATTAAACTAAGATGCAAAAACACAGACACACAACAAACCACAGAGATAGCAAAAGTAGCTAGTCAAACAGTACCACAGATTTCCCCATGTCTGAATCAAATTCCTCATTCTGCAGGTTTAGTAACATTCTCACAGTGATGCCATGTCCCTGCCACTATTGGAGATGGTCAATCCCTCCTCACCTGTGAGTTGATTGCCGCAGCCTGCTGTCACAGCCATTTTCAAAGCAGAGGAAGCATTAATTACCTTGATCTTGTTAAGATTTTTATTTGCTGCTCAAATTAGTCTCTTGTGGTTTTTCTCCAGAAACTAATTCAGAACAGATTAAGTGAGGGCAGCACTCACCTCAGTTTTGCCTCAATTTACTTTAAACGTAGATGTAACAAAAAGAAGAGTTCTTTTCTCCATTCAGACAAACCTCAGGTCTTCAGAGATACCAGGAATCACACCAGGACCTCACTTCATAAAGCTGCAGTATCTACTCAAGCACCTAGGGCATGAACCTGAACATAAGAAGTCACTGGGAAACTGTTGTTTAAAAATGTTGTCTTTACCTTGAACAAAGTAGAAAATACCCTCTTTGAATTTATTGATGGCATTTATGAGCAGCCTCTGTGAAAAAGGCTCTTTACAAAGTGCGATGCTGCTGTGCTAAGTCTTCAAGAGCTTCATACTTCGTACATGGTTCTGAAAACAATTTATTCTGGGGGGCAAAAGGAGAAACTCAATGATGACGGAAATAAAGAAAAAATATTTTTTTTTAACCAAAATGAGTATGAATTTGTATTTGAACAATCTGTTCTTGCACTTACTCAAAATTATTTGTTGAATTAAGCAATGGTTATTGAAAGACAAAGTTTCATTTCTTAGAGTGAAAGAACCAATCCACTTCAATTATACTAGTACCCCAGACAATTTATTACTGAACAGGCTAGACAAATTCCATGCTCAACATAAAAATCTTAACATGAGCATTTCATTCTGGAAGAAGGAATTATTTTAGTGAGCAAAGTTACTGGGTTTATGAGCTACAAAGGTATGTAAAATAAAACATTGCACTGGAAGGCAATGTGCCAGATTCTATCTGATCGTAACACCTTCTATAAACCAATGGGCTCATTTGGCCAGAACCTATCCCTCTATTTTATTCCATTTATTAACATTCATTTTTCTTTTATTTCAAGGTGAGGAGGGTTTATAGAGAACATTTTATAAAGAACACTTTTCTAAAGTTCTTCCATCTAGCGAATGCAAATTAGGGGAAAACAAGATGCCACAGGAAACGTGAATGAGCTCATGTGGCAGCAGCAAGTTTCCCCAGGAGTCCCATAACACACGGAGCAATTCTTGCTTGCAGCCACCCTATCCACGTTACACGCTCCATCAGGGATCTATAGATAGAACACGAGCTAAGAAGAAAGGAACTCCCAGATGTCTCACATGTTCAATACTTCTTCAAACGCTACAGCTATTTGATTAAAGATCAAACAGAGTGGAAAGGCAACAGCTTTTCTTGCAATTTATTCATTGTTGAGTCATTTTTCTTCCCTTTGCTCACTGCCGTGATGTTCACTGCCTCTCTCAGGAGATACCATCTAATGATCTACAGGCAGCATTGGCACACATCACCCTGAAGACTTTTGTTTTTTATCCTTAAGCCTTTATATGATCCTTCATATTAAAAAAAAATTAAAGCACTTACTCTTCTATGCTGAAGACTCTGGCAGTGTGATACCAATCTTCTCTCCCCCATCCCTTGGTAAATATTCTAAATAATCTCATTCATTATGATAAAAGAGAAAAATCCTGCTAGTAATTTATCACATCCATGTAACTAACTGAAGGACCTGTCCAGCACTAGTAGTTTTTCTCCTGCCTCCATCACTTGGGCCTTTTGTTCAGGCAGCAAACAATGCTTTGTTGATCCCGAGAAACACACACCTATGTGCAGATGCCTTCTTTATAGATGTGAGTAATCATATTGGCTACTCACATCAGTGAAGTTATGGTTACACTAAGTGTTTGCAGGACCAGTGCATGTGTACTTCCTCTGAACTGTGAAGGCAAGGGAACTGAAAGATCAAGTATCAGAGCACCAGCAAGCCAAAATGCATTTCCAGAAAGAAGAAAAATCCTCTCTCTTAAAAAAAACCAAACATATATATGTATAGAGAGAGAAAGAGAGAGAAATAATACTGATATTCCCAGAAAATATCTAAAATAATACTTCTAATGATGATAAAAACCCACAGGCTAACCTGAACCAGTTTCCCACCTTGCTCTAACTAAAATACTGGGAAACGGTAAGCATGGGGGAGAAAAATAAACACATTTTAAAATTACATGAATAATCAATAAAAGCAGAGATCAGGAAGGTGGAAAACCTGAACTACAGACCATGCATTTTTACAATTTCCACAACAAGATGGAAAGCCCATTTTTAAATAAAATGTCTTGGGACAACGCAATAGCTTTTGCTTAGAGACTGAGTGAGGTATTTGAATATCCCATTTTCCAGGAGGGAAACAATCCCAGTGCATCCTAGTACAATAAAAACTGCATTAGTCTACTGTGCTGCAGGCCAGCAGAACTGTTAAATAGAAATGCAAAGTTAAGAGTCCCACTATTAATAGTGGGAAGACTGCAGCCGGGGAGAAAATGTGAAAAAAATATCTCTAAAAAGGTTTCCACTGTTTGGAAAAAACCTTTCAAGTTTGAATGTCCAGGGGCAGCAGCAATCACTTAATCTTTGAGTTTTTGGGGAAACACTTTTGAAAAAACAAATCAGTGTAGTGAATATAATCCAAACTCCTAGTACATTTCAGGCAAAATCCCTAATTTTAGGTGATGGCAATAAATGGATGTGTGAGCCACACACTTAGACCTTAGACACTCCACAGAAGGAGACCAGGACACAAGACTTAATTTTGATGTCTGACCTCAAGAGCACCTTTATGAAAGAGAGGACATGGAAGCTGTCCTGGGCTACACCACTGTCTGCTCCAATCGCCCCAATGCAGATCCAGTATCTGCAGCAAAAGGCAACTGAGTCCATCTAGAATAGGAATTATAGGAATATTTCCTCTTCCCCTCACAAAATCAGGAATTACTACTGATTACCAACCTTGAAATTGTTTGGAAACTTAGGGCTCAATGCATTTTTTCAACATGTTTCATTTTCACCATTAAACAAACAAGCATGGAAACATGATTCAAAAGATTTATACATACTGCTGGAATTTCCCAGGTAATTTTAATCCGTGGGCTCTAATTCAAGTATTTTAACATTGAGTAAAGTTTCCTGGACTTAAAATCATGCTGTAAAGTAGAGTTTAGTAAGGCGATTTGCTTTTTTCCAACCAACTCAGTTTTACAAAGCATCAATATTTTCTAAATAATGCTGGGAGATCAAAGTGTTTCAAAAACAGTCAGTGATTTAACTGACGTTCTAAAAAAAAAAAAAAAAAAAAAAAAAAAGTAAAAAGAATAGCTTGGGTTTGAAAGATATTTAAATCATCCCAGTCCAACCCCCCTGAAGTGAGCAGGGAAATCTTCACCTAGATCAGGTTGCTCAGAGCCAGCCTGACCTTGAATGTTTCCAGGTATGGGGCATCTAGCACCCCTCTGGGCAACCTGTTCCAGTGTTTCACCACCCTTATTGCAAAACATTTCTTCCCTCTATCTAGTCTAAATCAGGTGTAAACCTGCTTACATCATTATTTACAATGAAAAGGATGTCACTTTCTTGTGTTGTCTGTAACGAATACTCAGCTTAGTGCTGCAAAGAAAAGGTACCTTAATTTGCTCTTCTTTCTCGCCCCCCCTTTTTTTTTTTATTCTGTTTTGTTAAGGTGACCGCTGGGAGTTGCACTGCTTGGAGTCTTGATTAAATGTTTCACTGCATCCAGAACACTTCATCATGCAGTTCAGCCAAAATCTGTTATGGCTTGCAAGTGACTCATGCTTTAGCTATGAAAAGACCATAATAAAGAACACTTTACATAAAAATGCCAAAAAGGTTGGTAATTTAATCTTGATTCTAAGTAGGTATGCAAGGCCTCTGCATCCAGCGTGTGCAGACAATAAGGCATTGTCTGGAAACATGTTACCTACTGTGGCTACATCTAGCTTTTTAGCAAAGCCCTGATGATACAGTTGCTGAAAAGAAATGGCTTGTTCTTGTGAGACAACTGCAAATACCCGTTAGCAGACATGCAGTAAGATTTATCCATTCATGCTAGGGCTCCAGCAGTACCTGGGCAGAAGGGACATTAAAACCAGCGACATGGGAAATGGCACTATTAGCCCATGAGTAAACACGAGTGGCTGATAAATTGCATCCCTCCACATGCTCAGGGAAACAGATGAACAAACACCAGGGCAGCATGCAGAAATTAACTTCAGAAGGTGTTATTTGCAGCAGTTATTCCTTGCCAGGACAGGACATCAGTACCTCGGCTTCTAGCCCCAAAACACATGGAATGGCTCCCCAGGATATGCTGCAGTAAGGACAGGCAGGGCTTTGGGGGCTGAATCTGTTCTTTGAAAAGCCAGAACAGAAAGAAAAGTTTTTCTAAAGGCAAAGCAAGCCATGTTGCCATTCCTGCTCTTCCTGAAATCTGTATTTTTACGTAACTGTTCAAGCACTACATCATTTACTGATCTCTGAAAAGAAGCATGGTCCCACACGCAACAGAGGGAATTAAGACTGGGTTAAGGAATGCACTACTCAAACCCTGGCTAATTTAAGAAAGCAACAGCATGCTGATTTTAAAACACACATCAAAACATACATAATCATAAAAGTGGAAACCTGAAATAATCTGACTTTGCAGTAGATGAGAGCTAAATATAAGAGTAAAAACGATAAGGAATGCCACAAGCAGTCATGCTTTTTTCCCCTCTTCACCACCAAAACCATAATGAAATACAGGTAATTTTGTCAGTACTGGTAAACAAGTGACATGTAGCTCAGTCCATATACACACAGTTTAAAAAAAGGGACCGATTTTTATAGTAAGTTACTTGGAACTCTCTTTCAGTAGGACCAACTAACACACTAGGACCTCTCCCAGGTCTGCCCAGAAACAGCAACCCAGTGGGACTAAAGCATGGTTGGGCTGGCACTAAGGACCAGAAGCTGCTCTAAATGCATCCAGCACCCATGTGTGTGTATAACACACATACAACAAAGGGCAGGCTGCCCCGGGATGTTGCAGAAGGCACACACACGTGGTCCTGCATCATTTCCCCAGACAAAAGGAGTGATTTTCTCACAAAGTCATTAATTCTCTGTATCTAGCAGTCCATCTAGTTAAAAAACCTACACCAAATACTTGCCAAACACGTGCTAGTGAGGTTTTTCTTTTTGGTTTGGGTTTTTTCTTTTTTTGTGTTTGTGTGAAATACTCAAGACATGATACATTTGGGAACCATTTCGTTTATAACTTTGCATTTAATTAAATGAGGTCTACTGCCATGTAATAAGAAATGGATTGAACATTTCTGTCCATGCCAGAAGAAAAAAAAGATAAAGAGAGAAAAAGTAAGTATTAGCAGTTCAAGAATGGGAATGTCACACCTCTAAATTAAATAAATCACCTAATTAAACTTACAGGTGTGATATTTAAGACATTCAATCATCAGGGCAATAGGATAAATCCACTATCACTGAAGTCTTCCCAAACAGCAGAAGAAAAGCTCTTTACCCAGAGACATAGTAGAAAAATCATTGCTACAGTCACTTCAGAAACTAGTTTTTTTTCTGTGAGTGAAGGGGAATTAACAATCTAGGACTGAATACTGACTGATGTTTTGCAGTCTTATAAGGGTTTTATAGCAGCACCTTCCTGCAAAGACACCCTATATGAGTCTACATAGCTTTCAGCAAATAAAACACTCCAGGCCAAAGTGTTACTTTCTAGTTTCACATTTAGAAGAATAGGGCCAATCTCTAGAAACACCTGAAAGCTTTTCCCCCACAGCATTGACAAGCTGCTAGCAGAGAACTGTGGGCCTAGAAACACCAAATATCTTTTCATCCTCCGATAGATTTCAGGGAAATGCCCCCTCACCTTATTCCTCACTTGCAGATTGCAGTTTTCTGCAGCAGCTTCACATCTGCTTCTGCAGAGCCAGGGCGGGAGGTTGCCTTCCTGTGGCCACAGGCCACTCTACAGCCAGAAAAGCTTTTTTATGTGGCCACAGATAGACCTTCTCATTGTGGCTGCCCTCAGCAGACCCAGCTGACCATCAAAGCTACAGCGGCAGAGTCTACTCTGCCAGCAGGGCAAGCTCTGGGTGCTCAGATGATCTCAAAGAGGTTCGACGAGTTTGTTTAGTGCCAGCAAATCCACCCCACCTGGCTATTTGCTGCAGCTTCATGCTCCTCTGCCTTTCCTCTCTTCTGCACAGCTGCAAAAGTCACTGCAGGTCTGCTCAAGCAAAAGTAGGTCACATGGGACTTAAAAATATTGTACTTTCTGTGGAACATTTTGGGGGCAAACACTAGTCCTGGAAAGGCTGAACCAGATTCAGCTTAGATTCAACACTCAGCTTCATTCTTGGTCTTGAGGAAATTTGCCAAGGAGAGAGACAAGGGTTTAGCCTAATAAGATTAGGGGACATCTAGAAACATGTGGGGGTTTTTATGTGTGGGACCCAGACAACAGCCCCCCAAGTGTCCATGATGGGGAGCTACACCATGGCTATGAGAGCAAGCAAAGCGGAGCTGTTCAGCTCTTCTGAAATGGGAACACATGAATTCAGGTCCACTGGTGCAGCATGACCAAGCTATGCCCCCTGAGTCACCAAAACACTGCTCCACCTCAGGGCCAGGCAGCTGAAAACTGTCTGGAAAGGGGCCTCTTCTACTTCTGGAGGAAACAACAGTTCCATTAGTCCTGTCAGCTTGGAAAAAGGACATCAAAATGGACATCAATGGGATGAGTGCTCATGAAGCCCTTGGACTCCGCTGCTGTTCCTTGGCCCCCAGGCCAATGGCCTTCCAGGCTCATCAAGGGTCTTGCAAATGATGACAGAGGTTAACCCTGCAAGGCTGCAGGTTTTGGGAATCTATCTTTGGAAAGGCAGATCCTTCTGCTTCCCTTTTCTTTCCAAATCTGCATATTCAAAATATAAGTTTATGCTGCTTTCCCTGGTGACCTCACCGAAATTGAGCAAAACAGCCAAGAACTTCAATTTTTCAGGGCACACCAGCCTAGAAAATTTTTACTCACTTTTCCCCCATATATTAGAATGTTTGTTTAGGCAGCTGTACATTCATGCAAATCCTACCCCAGTTACCTTTTTGTCACTTCAGACTATACCACCCCTGCTACAGTTATCAAGAAAGTCCTCCTTGCTACCAGTAGACTGATGCAGTGCATATTAGACCAACTAATATACTTTGATAAAACAGAAAGCCCCACATAGCTCCAAACTTACTTTTTCTGCCCAGTAAAATTCAACCAGTCTACATTCTCTCTCCTTAAAAAAATTGCTGTTTCTAGCAATGATGCTTTGCAGTAAGACCCCTCTTGAAGCTGAATAAAGACAACTATATTGCATCTTTACCAAACTTTGTTTTGGTAAATTCAAATTTGCATGTGGCTACAAACTTTGATCTCCAGAAATGTTCTGCATAGCTGAGTAACCTTATTTTTTTTTTTGGCCTGGGAACATGGAAGGTGGCTGAAAGTCAGTTTATAAAATTGTTCATGTGAGCCAACAATTTTAGGTTCCCACACTTATCTCTTGATTTTTCTTACTAAGCTGTTGGACTTGGGATTTGACATAGAATAATTTAGAAACCAAGCATTACAGACTAATTAAAAGGTACCTTTCAAACCTATCGTTTCATCACCCCTGTAAATACATATATGACCTTGTGCACTGAAGAAAAATTAGAGCAAAAGAGAACAGGCATTCTCAAAAACGGCTGGAATAGCTGCAACAGTGTGTTTATGAAGGATTCTTACAGTAATCACCCTTAATAAAGAATAGGAAGTATTTTATTTGAATATAAATTCAGAGATTTAACTTCTATTCGTTCCTAAAGATCTGCTACATCTTTCCTTATATGTATAATCTACATTAACCTCTGAAGTTACACTCTCTGGCCACAACCATCAATAATTTGAACTTGTAATGGTCCAGTTCTGTATCAATACCCAAGTGCTACATTACAGCTCTCTCCCCCAGTACCAATGACTTCGTACCACAGCCAGTCTCTCATGGACTTTGTGTTCAAAGATCACACCTTTAAGGAAAAAGCAAAGAGAGACTATAGACATATGTACATACAACACATGAGCAGAGCAAACTTATTTAACAGTTTTGTAATAAGTTCCTTCCTCAAAGCATTGGCTGATACGTTTTTTTTCTAGGTTTAGTGTAGTACACTTCTAGGCTGCCTGGGAGGAGAGGACAGAGGTTAATGCCTGATGGTACACGCTGTCCTACAGCACTCCCATGGGACACTCCATGGCTGACCTGGGGACACTTCACAGCCACCTGCTCCAAAAGGACATTAGAAGAATGTGGTTTTATTGTGGATAGTCCTAAGCAAGCCTTAATTACTGAGTCAGAAATATCACCAGCAGTTGACAATTATAGCACAAACACAGCTGTTAGGAGGGCCAGTTGGACTCCTCCAGACAAAGAATGACCAAACCAAAGCTTCCCTTCAATCAAGTCAAAACTAACTTTGAGTTTTGATAATCTTAGTAAACTTTAAAGGGGGGAAAAAATAAAATAAATGTACTGGCATTTCTGCATATCTTCATTTTAGTGTGGCAGGAAGCAGAAATACCACAAGAGAACAGTTCTCATGGTATTTCCAGCACAAGTGAAACCAAAGAGACTTTTCTTGCTCAGGTCCCTGTCTGATGTCCTGACTAAAGCAACTCAGCTGTCCCTTGCATTACAGCACTTAGGGTTTTTCAGTTAGTATCCTGATCATGCCAAATCTTAGCTCTTTTGAAAGTTCACTGCCACTGGTCATTACTACAAGCCTCTGGATTTTTAAAAACGGATGGGAAGAATTTTAGCAGTGCTGAGAATCACCAGTTTCCTTTTGAGGAACATACCTGGGGGGAAGAAAAAAAAAATCAGAATGATTGTTCAAATGTAACCATAAAAGATTCAGAAATTAAAGAGTTTAAGCATCCTTAAATACACAACTAAAATATATAATTCTTCCTTTGGAAGATTGAACCTAAGCTCAACTTCTTTGCATTTATCCTTTGTTTTGCTTCTCCACTCCCCGTAAGTGATAATATAGGTCATGTCTTCAATAAGGTGCTTATGCTGTGGCTTGTAATTTTTAAGAAACATATGGCTTTTCTGTGTGATCTTGTAGGTTAATTTCAGCAGCATAAGTCTTGCTGGTTTTAAATGACTCAAGACAAACTGGCCCACTATTCATGTGGAACAGATTAGAGGATGATTGTTCATTATATGCTCAAAATTGAAGCATTTCAATAGTTTTACAAACAATTGGGAAAAAAGTATTTTAAGGATGAGAATGGAATAGTTTACAATGAAATTATTATATTAAAGGCTAGGAGAACAGAAACAGAGGGTAGGCAAAAAAATAATATATTAAAGCAAAGAAAGTCACATATTGACTCTCAGTAAGAAAATTACAGCAACAATCCTGAGCATCATGGAGACATGGAGAAAATAATCCTGCATCTTTTCTCCCTTTTTGTACTGTTTCCCTTCATCATCACCTAAAATTCATTTGAACCTTCCACAGAGCATCACACAGCTTATTCTTTTTCCTCAGTGTAATGTAGAATGTCAGAGCAAAATTTTTTATGTAAAAATTTATTTTCTAAGTATGAATGTAATAATCCTGAAAGCTTTCTGAGAAAGCCATCAAGCAGTGGAAAGAAGGAAAACAAAGCAGCTAAAAAGCTTCGAATAATTAAAACAATGGCAACAACTCAGAAGCCTCTGCCTGCTCATAGTGTTAATGATGACAACAACATAATTACCAATGTAATTTCATAATGAACAGTTGGTGATCGGGCAACTGGGAAAGCATTATGCCTCAAAGACATCACAGTGTGCTTTACAGAGATTTGTTTCTCTTACTACAAGTAATTGCATAGGAAGCAGAGACATGGATGCTCTGTTTAAAAATATTCTAACACTGAAAATGTAAATACCTATCTAGAAATACCCTGTTTGAAAAGCACCATTAGCACTTATGAAAATAACATCAGTTTGCATTTATCAATAGCTGCCTACTACCAACCTCCAGCAGACTTTTCAAATGTGATTAAAGGCATCTTTGCAGCAGTAAAATGATTCCTGTATTTGTCTTCCAGGGGAAAAAAATAAGGGACAGAGAAATATGATATGATATGATTGGTATAGTGCAGTTCATGGCAGATCTGGCTGCTGGCCTAAGCCCTCATAATTTCTCATTTTCACAGTCAGAATGCAGCATTAAACAACCAGGGAATTATTTTCTACAACAGAAGCAAATAATTAAGGTTGCTTTCAAACAACTGCTGCGTGTGGCCCATTTAACATTAAAAATATATTTTATGTTACCATCCTCACTTACAGATATTAAGGATAATATCAACTTCTCATAACTTCAGATATACTACCTTGCTTTGGGGTTTCTATCTGCTTATTCACAGTTTTCAATACTGCATTTGAATGCCTTTTTACAGTAATCTTTACCTTCCTTTATGCTTTATGAATCAATGTCACACACCCTGCTGTGTACCATTTGCTGACATGTCATACTTTGTCTCAAAAGAAGAGTATTTCTTAAAATGATGAAACATGGATTGCTAGTGTATCCAAACCATTTTCCTGATAACTATTACCTGTGCATTTTTTCAAATGTGTTTCTTACATGGGCATCACCAAACAGCACACAACAGCTTTTTTACTTCTTGAAGCCAAATAATTCACAGATGTTCTCCAACCAGGCCACGGTAATTTCCCAACATGAGATGGCACGGAAAATGGTATAAGTATTTGCACTATGCTTCAGGGAGAAAGTTACAGGTAATGATTACAGTAATTCAGGTTAAAATAATAAAAATAAAAATAAACAAAAGGAAACTATTTGTAGCAATGCTAACTGATAACTGCATCTATGTTCTGTTTTCAGTTGCCCCAAAACAAATCCTGTGAGACTCCAGCAAGGTTAATGTCTTTCTTTGCACATGTTGCACAGACTAATGTACTTGTTAAACATGCTGAATGAATGAAAATAGCCAAGGAAAATACAAGGAAGTTAAAAGGGTTAATTTAAAACTTCTTTGTACAGAAATGCAAACCCCTCAAATCTGTCAAAATTAAAGAGAAAGGCCAGAAGAAACGTTATAGTTCTCCTGTCTAGACTACCAGAACCTACAGTCTGCCTCACATTGATAATGCCATAGACAATCCATTCCTTTCTTCTAGCTGTGGTACTTACATTTTACAGTCTGTTACCCTTTACTGCAAGTGAGAGAACTTCATTGAGCAACAGAATCCACCACCCTTTCTTTCATAGAACCACAGAATAGTTTGGGTTGGAAGGGACCTCAAAGATCATCTAGTTCCAAGACCCCTGCCATGGACAGGGACACCTCCCACTAGACCAGGTTGCTCCAAGCCCCATCCAACCTGGCCTTGAACACTTCCAGGGATGGGGAATCCACAAATTCCCCAGGCAATCTGTGCCAGTGACCCACCACCCTCACAGTGAAGAATTTCCTCCTAATGTCTACATAATCTCAGAATAGTTTTAATCATCTTTGCTAACGCATGTTCTTGAGGCCACATAAACACTCCAAACTTGTTAACGACAGGCCACAGAAACATGCCCAGAAAAGCAATGAACATCCAAATCAAGGTCTGGACTGCTAATAGGCAAGCAAGCACACCTTGGTGCTCATGTTCAGAAGAATCAAGACAGAGCTGGGGAAGCTGGATAACTTTATCCAGCCAAAGCTTCCTGTTTGCTAGAAAACAGTCATGGAAATTCATTTCAAAACAATGAATCCATGGAAAAAATTCTCATAGCAAGGAAAGAATGTGCTAATTTTACAGTTAAGTCCCACAGCCTTGTTTCCTATAAAGCTCAGCTCTGTTAAGGCCCTCTGGTCCGTCAGTCCCAAAGTCTGTACCGTGTAGCTTGAAGAAATTTGGAATGCCTCCAGAGGCTGGTTTAACTCTGAACCTCTGAGCAAACACAAAATATCCATTAGCATACACAGCCCACAGGTTCACCTGAGTTGGCTGCAACTGGAACGATCCCCTGACCTCTTGTCATTACCACTGAAGAAGGCTGACATGTAGCTCAGGAGGTATGAAGCAGGGAGAAGACAGCTGGGACATTAACAAGTCACTTTTCCAGCACTTGGCTCACAGCAACATATCCCCCTGAATCCCTGCATCTTTAGCCTACTGAAGCATCGCCAAGTACCCTCAGATAAAACTCTCGTGTAGGCAATGGCGCATCTCCCAACGCACTGGTCAAAAATGAAGGCTTGACTCTGATGTTGCTTTATCTTAATTTTCTGTGCTGCTACATATATTAATGATCTAGAAAGTTCAGAACCAGACAAATATCCCAGTCATACCACATTTGAACTTATTTATTTGCATTCTATTTTTGATACTCTTCTCTGGCACTCTCTGTTGAAAGCAAGGCTGGCCAACAGACCTGCTTCTGCCTCGTCCTGCAGGGCTGCTTCTCCCCTCCCAGCTCTGTCCTGCCCACGGATGCCCAGCTGCAAGATAGGTCTGACCCAAAGCTGGAGAGAAGCCAACTCCTTCCATTTCCCCCACAATCTACAGACTTCAGCCAGCAATCCCTTTCATGTAGAGCAGTGGCAAAGCCACAATTGAGGCCTATGATAATTACACCCTATGTCGGCTTTAAAAATTTTCCCATCTTAGCCCTTAGAGAAAAACAAGCAAATGAAAAAGGTCTTACAAAGAAAAAAGCAACCTTACAAAGCAGAGTAAGCTTCCCAAGGGGACTTTGCAAGCCCACACACACAGCACAGCATGCCGGGGAACAACCAAGCAGAGGTGAGCACCCAGCTCCATGGAGAAGCCAAACTGCTCCAACATCTCTTTGGGCAGAACTTCAGGGTCTCAGGCAGCCTGGATGTCCCCACAGCCAGAAGATATGAGCTACAAACCCAGGGCATGAAAGTCCTGTTGGCACCCATACTTGCTGCTGCAACTCCCTCTCATTTCTTATTTTTCAGGCTGATGAACGTGCACTTAAAGAACAGTAGAAATGCAACTAGGAATCCTAAATCAGTTTTCTACTGACAGATAGTTACCTAAAGTAGTTTGACACATCCGAAGACATCCTTCTTACATTAATGTTAGGCAACAGTCTTTTCCTGCATTTCTAGCAGTCCCTGGTAAAACACCATGGATGTCAGAACACCATTTAAAAGCAGCTCATGAAGCATATTATCTTAACTTACTTTGCATAAAAGATCATTAATAATATGGAAGTAGCTTCAAAATCATATTTATCCACTGTATTTCAGGAAAAGCTTGATGAACTTTAAACCTTTGGTTCTTGGGCTTACTACATAGTGTTGTTTTAATAACTTCATGATTTGCAGATTTAGAAAGTGTGCTGCAAGTCATGATTTCTAGTATTTATAGCTATAATAACACACAGCTACAACATTACAAACACATTGCTGAACTAAGGAAATTATCACAGAAAGCATATTGAACTGTCCACTAATTTTTGTACTGTACAGTCACTGACCTCACTGCACTTCCTAATTAAGCTTTCAGTCCCACACTTACTTTATGTCATAGTAGCTTATCAAATTTGCTAATTTATGTACAACAACAACTCCACTCCACTGATTTTTTGGTACACTTAATGTGAGCATCTTATTAAGAGTAACTCTATTAACACAACAAATGTGATAATCAGTTTGACAAATAATATAATTTGACTACACAGAAGCAGAGCAGCACTAATTTTTTTCTTTCAAACTTGAGCTTATTTCCTGGTATTGAAATCATAATTAAATTACATTAAAATTCCTGCTGGTATAAATCCTTATTGACTTCAATAACTATGCCAGAAAGCAGCCCATTATGTTAGTCATCTGCTACAAAACAGAAAACAGTAACCATGTACCAAAACAAGGCCAACTAAGAAGATTTATTTTACTCTTTCCCCATGCCCCTTCGAATTGTGTAACTTTGCACAATGGCTATGATACCATCTTGTTTCTCTGAAATGTGACTAAGAGGTGACTAAGAGGTGACTAAGAATCTCAAGTGATTTCTTTTTTTCCTGTTGGCATAAAAAAAAATCTTATTTGTACAACTTATGCACCACAGCAACAAAAGTTGTCTCTCTCATTTGGCATAGGGCCAGGTAACACATGTCAAGTGCCAAATGCTCCAGTAACCTAGATAACTTTTACAGAGCTGATGTTCAAGAGGAAAAAAACAGGTTGGTACTGCATTTGCTACCAGATACAGCCTTAAAGTCAGACCCTCTCAACAGACCCTACTGGAAAATACACGTGCCCTTACAGGATACAGTTTAAAAACAATGAAAAAAAGGTAAATTTAAGTCCTAACAACTTATGAGTGCACATATTAAAAAACAAGAATAAATTAGTACATCCCTAATTACTGCATCTGCTCTTAAGCCTTTGCATGTACTTGCATGCACCTGCTCAGCACTGATAACAATAACCTTAAAAATATGACCAGAGATCATCTCACAACTTCTTCAAGCCAAATGAAAAACATACTAAGTTCACATAGTGGGTATGAACCCACTGATGGAACTAACCTAATGAGCCACCAGACAAAAGTTCAGATTAAAAAAGGTGAGTGTAGTAGGACAGGGCTTTATGTTTTCAAATACAAAAAGGTTTTTGTGAAACTTGAACAGCCACCCTCCAGAGTTGCAATAGTGTTTTAGAAGCAAAGAATTTAATAAAAACATTTTGCTAAATACACTTCAGTAAAAAAATCTTCTCAAAACAAAGCACCACATTTTAAACCAAAGAGAGGTGTCAGCACTAACTCTCCGTGAAGTTTGAGGAAGAAGGTTTCTGAAGGTATCAAATTAACACTTAGCTCAGAGTAAACCTTGACCCGCTGCAGGAGGATCTCAGTAGGAGGGATGGATCACCAAGTAAATTTAGTGCGAGTTTGAAATGTGACATACCTCAAAGCCAAAAGCTACTGACTATCCTCAAAGCCTACACAAAGTCTCAGAAAGTTGTTTTTTTTTCAACAAAAAGGTAAAATATATTGAGTATTTAATTGAGACTGCCAGCTCCACACAGATCAGCATGCTGTGGGAACAGCTGCTCCCCCTCTGGGTGCCCATGACTGAGATTATTTCCAGGCTGGCAAACAAGAGCTTTTATCTCAGTTTCAGTCTTGGCTCTGCCAAGTACAAGTGAACCAAGTGGAGGAGGTCCAAATATTTTGCTAAAAGTGCAATTTGTACTATCTGTGTTCTCATCCTACTGAAGCAGCAGTGGTACACACCTTTGGGGTGCAACTTGTTAATGTATCCCATTTTTTTTGGAAAATGCTGTGAGATCTCTTCCATTGTTTGTAGCTTGCTCAAAATGCAGCTGCGCAGATACAAATGGATTGAGTTAACATGACTACGGAAATATGAATGTAACAATATGAATTAAATATTACTTATTTGGGAAAAGTCTGGTACTGCTTTCCTTGGCAGAGTATTCACCTACTTGCATGCTGGAATGTGGGATTTGCAGGGTCTGCCCCTTCCTTAGGGAAAGGAGAAGAAAACATCACCTTAGTTATAACTTCCAACTTCACCCACGATTCATCCCCTCCTCTTCTAGCGACTAAAGGCAGTGGTGATACACTTTTCCAAAAATCTACTTATTTCCTTCTGTTGACTCAGGTCCCTGTCCCTTTCTAACCACACTACTTTTATTCCCCTGCTGTTGATACATGTTAATACAAGATTAAATACCTGCTAAGGCATCTGTCATGAAAAATTAACTAGCTCCCTTAAAGTTTTCTTCATTGGCCTTATTGTCTACCTGCAAACTTGTCATAATTTTTATCTCTCTTCTTTGCATGCTTCGATATCCTTCCTGAGCAAGCAGGCAACACTGTGGGCAATGCAGCATGGCAGCTACATGTAGTCAATATTCTGATGTTTTACAGGTGACCTTCAACACACACCTCTGACATGGGAGGTATGAGCTGTTTAATATGTCCCTTCTGGAGGGCAGTTATGTCCTGGTATTGTTCCCATGGTAATGATGGATCATTCCTGACGCAGGAGCAAGGGAGGGAAAGAGGAGAGGTTACCTGCTCATTCCCAACTGTTGACGTGAAATTTTATGTAGGCTTTTTTCCAGAAGAATGCAGAAGGAGAGAGATGCCACTTAGACAGTCAAAGAAAGGGTTGATAGACACCTAAAAGACGACAAGGAGATAAAAGCCAGCAGAAAGCCAACTGTGTAAAACAGACCTAATTTCCTGATGGAGCAACAGACCATGAGTGTAGGGGAAAAGCCACAGATGCCACATCTTTCTATTAGAGGGGGGGGTCTTCCCATCTGAACACAAGCCAATAATGTGCCCCAGCTGAAGGAAAAGCAAACAATATCTAGGGCATAAAACCAGGAGTGCCAGACATATGGCATGAGAAAGGATCCTTCTGTTCTGCCACTCATAGGCTCATATCAAGTTGCAGCACAGAAATCCAGTTATAGTGTGGGTCGAAAGGTGGGAACTCAGAAAAGAGGAGCAACCATGACCACAGTCGTTAAATGTGACCCACCAACTGAATGATGTTGAAATAGCTGAGATACAGTCTAGAAAAAGACTGGGAGGAATTGTATGGAAATAGCCTTAACACATGAAGAGAAAGAGAATAAATTGCTCAGCATGTCTAAAATACAGAGGACTTAAACGGGAATGTTTACAACTCAGGTCAGCATCAGGAGGAAATACTGCAGCTTTGGAAGGGAGGTGAGTCTAAGATGGAGCAGGAAAAGCCACTGCCACAACAAAGGTGGCACAGCAAGTCCTGCCTCTGTGCTGGAAGGTTCCTCCCAACTGTTTCTCCAGCAATACCAGAACAGTTCAGAAAACTGTTTAGTTGAACGGTTACAACCAGCAGTTGGTGAGACCAACCTGGTAGAGACCTCAGTGGAAAAACTGAGATGGCTACCAAAGTGAAGCTTCAGATTGCAGCATGACACCATCCAGAGCATGTGGGATCCTTGTCTGCATTCCTTTTAAACACCGCACAAGCCTTTGTTCGGCGATATTTCAGTGTCAACACCACCTTGAGCACTATCACCAACAGAAGTCAAGACTTCATGCAAAAAACATCTGCATTAGATTTGCTCTTCCTGCTGCTCTGCATATCACCATGACAATTACAAACAGAAGTATCTGGCTCCATGCCTTGCCCTTTTATTACTTTACTATGCTTCACTGCCAATCCTTATGGCAACAGAACTTGCAAAGTCATGGACTCTTATAAAAGTCTTACAACCCTAAAACCCTGTACAGTGAAATTCCACCTACTTTTGGACACCGTTGGGTTTCCAGGTATTGTTTTTGTTCTCATTTCATTTTATATTTAATATAATAGCCAGAAATATGAGTCAACAATAATAATTTGAATTTATTTTTTTTTCAATCTTGGGTATTTCCTCTCTGCTTTCCCCAGAGCACTCTGCTCTGATGGTTTTATTTACATTGCAGACTCCTTGGGGCAGAGACACTCTCTACTTTATGGTCTTAATTTGACTGTACAGAAGAAAGTAGAATACTGATTTGTGATCCTCTCTGGCACACACTGAACACAGCTTCATCACTTGACCTAGCCACTGTCCTAGGCTAAGGCTGAGGAGTAAAAGGTGTCCCTACACCCACCTCAGAGCATTTCTCACACCATTGTGCACCCACCAGCTGGCTGCCTGCTCAGAAGCACATGAGTTGCTGCTCATGAGCTGCCTGCAATGGAGTGCTTAATATAATGGTGATGGGGGGAATAATAATAATAGATTAACAGATTAGAAGTGAGTTAGAGTCCAAGAATAAAAGTCAGATAGCAACACAAATTGTATATTTTCCTTTAAAAGTATTCCCAGTACTGCAAAATGAAGAGGGCTGCCTTGTGCTGTGCTTGCCAGTCATTCACATTCTGTGCCATATGGTGTTTACTTTCCAGAAACTGTATCTTACTTGCCCAAAAGCTGGATTCCATGGCAAGATTTATTTTTTTTTGGGGGGGGAGTATCTAATCCTTCTGCATGCAATTACTTAAAATGCTTTTAAATAAATCCTACAGAGAGACCTCTAAGAATTTCTGTATTACTCAAGTTAAAACTTGAATAACAAGATGTAAACCATTTAATAAAAAAGTTGAACCTCAAATAGGTGAAAGCAGTTTGGAGAACATTCAAACAGATTTTTTTCTTTTTATAGTGAAAAACAACTGAGACACAGATGAGACCCCAGCTAACAGCAATGCTGGTTCTGGGAAAGGCAGGCCCCCCACTGGGAGGTCCCAAGGCAACAGTCCTCATTGGGACCCACCAACACCCAGCACTGCCCCTTTTTAGCTTAGATAGCCAAACCCTCAAAAGGCAGATTGTGCTTTTAACTTTCTCCCTGTAGATAAAACATCATTGCAGTAGCAGGATTGCTGTTTTTCCAGCAGACATAAGGAGGCCATCAGCAATCCACATGAATCTTTCCCTGCTCACCTACCTCATTTATTTTGGGTGTTGGGACAAAATTAGTTTTTATTCTTATAATTTCTTTGAAAGATGATTTATTCTGGCACTAAGAATTAATAATCCCCATCACTTGAAGTGATTTAAAATGAAAGTGCAGTAGGTAAATGCTGCCATCTACACATGGCCAGCTGAAGGCTTTTATGCCAGGCCTGGCCATGAAAATGCAGGGAAATACACTAACACAGTGTTTTAAACAGGCTCTTGATGAAGCTGAAACCAGTTTTACAGGGAGGAGGAATGTCCTGGAAGATTTAAATCCCATACGAAAAGGTACATATTATCTAAGATCTGTAAGCAAGAAGCATACATAAAGTCTGAATTTGCAACTACTGTGTCAAAAACGATCTTGTCATTGAATTATCGCTTTCTTTTCCTGACCTATGCACACAGATTACATTCTGCAATATCTCAGCTGTCAATTAGACATTTATATGACACTTACAATATATTTTAAAATAACATTTCATACAGCAGCTGTGTTTACAGAAGGAAATATTTTTACAGGGCTCTTGGTAACAAATGTCTTCCATTTCTGTAAGTCTGTCCTTCATGCTAATTACCCCCATCACTTTCCTAATGAAATCTGTCCCTGGCAGACAGATTATCATCTCTAAAGTTCAGAGAACAGTATTCATCTATTTTGGCATACCATCTGTAAAGGACATTAGGATTTCAAGCTTCAGTTATATCCATGACAAAACAGTCACAAACCCACAAATCTTCCAAATTATTACTTTACTCTAGATTGACACTATTAACACTATTTTAGGTGACAGAGTATATTATAGGAAATAGTCTCTTCCACTTCTAATGAAAGAAATAGAGACTAAAATACAATTTAAAAAGAGTAATTAAACACTATCTCAGGTTTGGTTTTTTTGGTTTTTTTCTTTGGGAGACTTAAATCTATTTGTTGTCTTCACCTAATGTATGCATCCATACCTGCATGTATTTTCAAAACCCATGTACTTTAAAAGGAAAATATTGACACTATGAAGTTAAAGTTACAATCTACATGTTGGTATAACACCCTTCTAGAATATTAACCAAACCCTGACAGCAAAAGACAAAAGATCTCCCACCTCAGACTTCATAAGAAACTTCACGTTAGCTGAATAAAACCTGTGGCTTGCTCAGCCTCTACTGAACAGCAATGACTTCTGAACATGCATTAGTTATTTATCCCCACTTTGACCTCCTCAGGTGACATATCCTCCTTCCTAGAGTGACGATGGTACATGAATATTTTAGGAACCCTTGGTGTCTTTTACATGCAAGAAGATGCTCAGAGAAAGGCAGCCAGTTAACTTCTGACCTTGTTTTTGAAACGATGCATTTCTGTCGTAGCCCTGCACAATCCTGCAAATGGCAAAACTCTTTTTCTATACACTCTATACAGCAGCTGAAGAATTACAAATTAAAAACAAAAAATGTATTTGTGTGAAGCTTTCATTATTAACAGAAATTATGACCAAAAAGATTCAGAAATTAACACGGGGCCAGAAAAACACTGCCCTTCCTGACACTATGAAACACATCCTCTTAACTGAAAAAGGGGATGGACATCAAGAAGGCAACGGTGGGTAAGAAATTAATCTAGAATCTCAGCTCAGTATTGTTTTGGCAGTCCTTATGCTTGTCAGAACAGCACAATGCCCTGGGCTGCAGAGAAAGCACATGCCTTAACAGACCACCAGAACATCTCAGGTAGGTATTTGCTAGAGAAAGATCCATGGTTGGAAGCGAGCCATTGATTCTTGTCAAATCTGCTGAAGAAGAGGAAAAGAGGGAGGGAAAAAACATTTAAAAAATCTTGTAACATTTTGTTTTTAAAGCTACCTAGAATGTTTATAGGACTAACAGTTATTAGTAGGTAGAAAGGTAAGTTGTAATACAAAAAATTCCTAACATTGATAGTAATTCATCCGTAAATGCCTTAATTAACTTTCCAGCTCAGAATACATTTGGTCCTATTTTGGGGCACTGCAGCTTGAATTGCTATTTTTTAATCATATTATATTTCGGCTTGGCCTAAAATTTGGGTATGTCTGAGTTATTCAACCCTGCTAGGATTAGCAGTCCTAAAAATAATGCCAAGTTCTCCTGTCCTGTGTTACAAACACAATAAATATGGCTGGAAAAATCTGGAAATCTACTAGTTGGTTCATCCCCATGCCCAAAGAGAGGATCAACTGTACCTGTGGTATTCCAGACAGGCACTTTTTAACCACCCTAAGAAATGTACACTAGAAATTATTTTAAAAACTCCCTGGACATACCCTTAGAAGGCATTACTAACATTGCTATTAAAAAGCTCTCCAAGTGACTAAGCAATCCCTCCCTTAATGCAGCAAGCCAAAAATAGCTTTTTTTGTTGTCCAATAAAGAGATGAAGCTGCAGGAACTCCCCAATGTTTTGAGGGCTGGCGTATCTCCTCTCTTCTCCTGTGTGTGGTTGTATAGGTGATGGGCACAGAAACCACCTTCCTCCACAAACAGGCTTGAAAATAATTTTTCAACACAAACAGTCCAACAACAACTTGAGCATCCACTTTGCAGAACACTGCTGTGGTTCTTACCTTAAACAGCTTTGAAGATCAAAAGCTCTTCAGCCTTTTGTTTTGAGATGCTGTCGAAGTAATATGATTTATTTAAATGTCTTGTCAGTTTGTGCCTCTCCTGGTGCCTTCTTGTCTTTTAACTGCCTGTTCTACTAAGTAACAGTTTGAGAATTATCATACTGGGTCAGACCAGAGGTTCACCTGCTCAGGCCTTCAACACTGCCATAAGCAAGTCCACAGGGTTGTTCTTTGTGAAAGATGTGATTTATGAAAAGCGTGTCCAGAAAATGTTCTTAAGTAAAATGAAATCCTGTTCTTTACCCCTCACCCTCCAAACTGAGGCTGAAAAATCAAGTCTAAACCCATGGAAATAAAAAAAGCACAGAGATACACATAATTCCCCCCAAACTTCCTCAGCTTCCAGCCATCTTCAGTTCAAGGATTCTCAAGCAAGATGTGGTTTCTATATATTGTTCGCTGTCCCCTTGGACCCATGAAAACTGTCAGTGTGCACAATGCTTTTTGGCAACAAGCTCTGCAGTGTGGCTTCCCCAGTTGTGTAGAGAACAACCTCCTTCCATCTCTTCTGGAGACCAAGCAAGTTGCTAGCTCCTTAAACCACGTTTTTTCTTCAAACCAACACGATGTGTGCTGCAGCAAGTACCACTCCGATAAGACTGTATAGTCCTACACACATCTTGGTGACCTGTCCCTCAAAACCCAGGAAAATTATCTCGGAAACAGGATCAATGCCTTGACAGAATTATGAATACTGGATTAGGATAAAGCAAACTCCTCTCTAGATCGAAGAAAATGAAAAAAAAAAAATTATCTACCAGGTGTGCAACCGTTCACTTTTTCAGTGTTTCTTGCAATAGCTGACTACCTGCATCCGACTGAGGACTTGACAGAGACACAAACCTACCAACACCCAAGACTAGTGAAGCAGCCCTGTGGGGACATTGCTAAACACTGACAGCAAGCAGAGCTCTGGAGGCCAAACCCTGCTCCTCGGGGCAGAAAAAGAAGAATGGAAAGAAATTAGAACTGACAAACCCGATTGTCTGCCTCATTATTTGCAGAGAGGTCTTTCAATTGCCAAGATGGTTGGGTAAATCCAGTCCCAAAGCTCTGAATTTTTTTACAGCTGCGCAGGCGGATATGCTCATGCATTACTTTTTGTGCTGCCTACCTCAAAAAAAACCCAACTTAGTCACAAATTACAATTATTTTGGTTTTCCGTTGCAAATGTGCATTTTTCTTTCCACACACAGGATATTGGTAAGAAAGAGTCACATGTGAAGTGAACTACCTTTGCAGCTCTCTTGCACAAAAAATGCCACAGCTCAATCTCCAACTTCTATATTAAACAAACAGGAATGGTTAGAAGTGAAAACAGCCAGTGGTGGAAGTTTACAGATGATACTAGACTCCATATTTTGCACTTCAGGTGCTACTTCTATCGCTTCTGAGCTCTCCTGCCAGTGAAAGAGGATCAGCTCTTCAATAAAAAACAGCTGGCTGAAGCTAAACCAAGGCATGTGATAAATGATATTCATATTTATGGCAGAAATATAGCCAACACCTTTATAAAGGAGAGCAAAAAAAATCTGCCTCTCCAATATCAGCATCTGGAGGTTTTCCTTAGAACTACTGCATTTAAGAGTATTAGGTGGGTAAAGCACCAACATTGGATAAAATCTCCTTTCTCTCCATCATTGGTAACAGAGACAGCCATGGTGATGCCTGCCTCTGGCTTCTGATCGCTAGTTCCCTGCTTCTGATAAGGGAAGGGAGTAATTTAAAAAGGTAGAATACAACAGGCGACTGTTTTGTATCAGATATGTAATGCCAGAGATCTAGCATTAGACCTTCAAAGTTTTTCTAAGCAGTTTCTTCATGCAAATGAGTCATTGACCACATCTCACCTTGTTCTAAATCATTACGAGACTGCTCATAGGAAAAAACAACCACCACTGAAATAAGTAAAAAACAGGCAAGTTTTTCCTACTTATGCTGGAGTTACATTGCCTTTCAGAAAATATTAGATATCTTTGAGATGTATTTTAATAACTGGAGGAGCTCAGTGGCCTGTGAAAGCCAGGAACCAGGCTGGGCATCACAGTGGTCTCTCTGCTCTTGAAGCCTGAAGGTATTCATCAGCTAATCCCCTCTTTATGGACACAGGAGATGAGCTCCTGGGTAGCAGCAGAGCAGTACTTTGACACACAGAAAACTCTACAGAGGTTTGGGAAGAGCAGCTTACATGCTTGGAGTCCAGCTGATCCTTGTGGAGATTCAAGGGAGAATAAAATATACCAGGGAAGCTTCTCCAAAACATGAAAATCAATAGTTAGGAGAATAAATAGCCACTTCTAGAAGGTATTTAAAAGCAGCTATCAAGCAAATTACATAAAAAAATCTATAGAGTTGGTAATTAATTTTATAGGTAATGAATAATAAAGGCTGCCATCTGTGCATCCAACTTCTGCACAGTGTCTCTGAGCATTACACAATTGAGTGTTGAACAAGTGTTCCTGGAAAACAATGAGCTGGCTGCCTGACCTGCTCAGATAACCTTTCATTTCTTGGCAACCCACGCCTACCTCTGTTGTACACAGGCAGCACTGGCCTCAAAAACAAAGTAGACCACTGAATAAAACAGCAAGGTGGAAAGGGTGAATCTGTGAAAGTACACCAGCGGTTCATTTTTTCCACACAAAGAAGTTGCTACTCTTTCTATTCTCCAAGATTGAAAATGGTTCCTGCCCTTAGCACTGCCAGGGCTTTTTAAAGTTACCACTTTGGGTCTCCAGCCATCTCTCTCTGCACGTTTCAATAACCTTTGCTTCTGCTGAATAATTCAACAAAGCAAAGATTTGCTATTGGCAATCTCTAATCTGAAGGAAAAACTTAAAGCTTGCATTTTGTTTATCAAAACTCCTGGAAGGGAAGAAAAAAAAAAATATATATACACACACATATCTCCTCTTTTGACCCTATTTGTGACTTTGCTTTGGGGACTGGCAGGAGGAAATTCAGTCCTGTCCAAAGTTTTGATTATATAAAAAAATGACTGACAAAACTGCCAGCCTAAGGGTTAAGATGACAGAGACAAATACGATTTAGTGACATTGGTGACAGCAAGCCCCTCCAAAAGCCTACATGTCTGCCAGGCAAAGGCTGCATGCATGAGGAGAGTCCACACTGCACAGGTTTGTAAGGACACAATGGACTTCAAGGAAAAGAGTTTCTTTTTTTACATGATTGTAAACTCAAGGAAAATTAAGCTCTGCTTTAAATACTGCCTGGAGGTCAGGTCAGGCTGCTGTGCGCTGCAAGAGCCTGATCAGCTCGTGGCTCTGATCTCACCCACCAAAGATAACTCACTCAGTCGTTTGGCATCATCATTTTCCCTTTCAATGCCTACAATTATTCATCTGCTGCTTCAGGTCTATTAGGAGAATACCATGAGGCAGGACGGCACCACAGCCCTCCGAAACCACACAGCATCAATCATCCCTCAGTTGCACCCTGGCATGAAACCATACTGACATCATGCAACCTGGAGCTGCATGGACAGCACAACCTAAAATTTAAAACAGAAGCCACAACAGGATACATTTTCATTTGCTACCCCTCCACATTTAATATAGAAAACATTATCCTCCTGTCCTATGGCAAACTCACTAGCCTGGAGCTGGGTTTGTTGGCTTTTTTTTTCATTTTTGATCTTCATCCATCGAGCAAAATGCCATCACTGATGACAGTACAGCTCTCGGTAAAGGAATGATGTGTTAACTTGTGCTCCCTCTGCTGCTCCCGCTGCAGTACAGCAAAATACAGCTTGATGGAACCTAATGATCACTGGGTTTTCTGCCAGTCCCTTGGTTTTATTTCACTAATGTTTCTGCCCTTTTCTTTTTTAAAGTGGAAGCAATTTTAAAACAGAGTAGTGAAGTATGCAAACATGAAGGTTTTTAAACAAAGTGATTTCTAAGATGAATCTAAGGTGCTCAGGACCCCAAAGTCCTTCTGTCCCAGCTGCGTGGGTGACATACACCAGGGCTTGAGGTGTCCCCACCCCAGGGAAGGATATACAAGGGACCTGCACTTACAAACACCCGCTGCTCATCCTCTGCAGGCTGCTGTGGGCACATTTGTAACATGGTGGTCCTGGGGACCCCGACTCCCTGCCCATCGTGAGGATGCCTTCCCTGCAGGGATACCCCATCTTCAGGGCAGAAGGGAAGAGAGAAGGGGTTTGAAATCTTTAGACCAATGGTAACCATAAAACTAATAAGAGGTGTCCATTAGAATATAAAGATTGGGAGCAAAGTCTAAAGACAGAAACATTTCTGCAGAACTACAAGATCATTTGACTCAGTTACAAACAAAGCCTCTCAGGAGATGATTTGGTCTTGGTTTATACCGCTTAAAAAACACCAAGTCAAACAACAAGTGGTACTAATTAATCACTACCAGCATCACTCAGACCAACAGCAAGACTATTAAAACCAGTAACATTTTTCCCCTTTACTCCCCGTATTTTATATAAAGAACCCAATTGTGTTTACTGTCAGAGAGAAACTAATTTTAGGAGAAACTCTGAAAAGGAAACAGGAAGAAGGTCCCTGAAGGAGGAAGGCTATGCTAGCACACATGCACATTCATTTGCTTTGAAACCTACATCCTGACTGTCTCAGTGAGTTCAACAATATAAACAGAACACGCTTAGTAGGTCTCGCAAAGAAGCACAAACTTTCCAGATCTACATTTTTGCTTAATCTGGGGAAAATACTTCCCTCACCTCAGTATCTGGTGTTTTAGGATTGCAGGTGGGATAATTTTCTTTTTTCGATGTTTGCTTGTATTATTATTTTTTTAAAGTCACTCTAAAATACCTCGTGACTCACGAGGTACAGTGATCATAGAATCAAATAATGGTTTGGGAAGGGACCTTAAAGGTCATCTAGTTCCAACCTCCCTGCAGGGGCAGGGACACCTCCCACTAGACCAGGTTGCTCAAAGCCCCATCCAGCTTGCCCTTGAACACTTCCAGGGATGAGGCCTCCACAGCTTCTGGGCAACCTGTTCCAATGTCTCACCATCCTTGGGGTGAAGAATTTCCTCCTAAGGTCTACCCTAAATCTCCCCTCTTAAGTTGTAAGCCATTGCACCTTGTCCTCTCGCTGCAGGCCTTTGTAAAAAGCCTCTCCCCAGCTTTCTTGTGATGATGGAGAAGGCCAGAGAAGACCTGTCCGTGCTGTGAGGGAGCGGGTACCAGCTGGTGCCGCAGCACCCTCTCCCCCCACCAGCACCAACCTTGCCACCGTGCTCCTACACACCCAGCCCCACTGCCATTGTCACCAGGAGTCTCATTCAACACAGAAGCAGTAAAAAAGCCATAAAAATGCTCAAAGTTACAGCAGGAAGATTTAAGCCAGCCAACCACAACATGCATCTTGTAATCGATATACATTCAAATAAGCAGCAAGAAACTGAAATGCAAACTACCTATAATAAAATGTTAAATTCACACTATCCATATTCCTTTCCTGGAAAGAAATTGTGCTGACAGGAAAGGCTGGAGGTTGTGCCTTGAATTTTCCTAATCTCTCATTAGACACTGGACTCTAAGGCCTTGCCCTGACCTGGCGATGCTTTACATTTTTAAAAGGGATGTGAATATAAATAATTGTTAGAAATCCATTTGGCATTCAAAAACAAGGGAAGGAAGCCTATCATTTACTGACCATAACTTTAAAAAAGAGAGGGTGTGTGAAACATATGCTTCTTTGATAAATCTTCCTCCCATGTATACACCCATATCAGCATTTCCTCCTCCTGCCGATTTCAGAACAAAAATGTGCAGTCTAAGTGAACTTCTATTTTATGCCACAATAACCTATCATTCTGTGGTGAACAAAGACCACTTGGAATTTATTTTTCTAAAAGAAAGCTAACCAATCCCTATAATTCAAAAAGACTTTCACTCATCAAAGCACCACAGGATCACTGAGGAAACTTTTCAGGGCTCAGCATCCAAGATGTGGGCATTATGTGCAACACAAAAGTATTCTGGAAAACTCAAGCCTCTTGTACAATCCTGTAGCAATGATTCAACTTTTTGGCATGTTCCACTTCAATGATCATCTGAAAACCATCTGAGATAACCTCCAAAGAAGATCCATGCAAGGGTACCCTCTTCCCTTCCTTTCTCCTGATGGAGAACAGTAATCTGTTCCTTTATTCCTACTATAAAACAGGACTACAAAAAACAGCAATGAAAAACAAAGCCTGTTTGAAAACAAGGCCAGACATCCAGCATGAGCTCCTGGGCCAAGCCTGAGGGAATCTCACAGCTGGCCAGTGCCACATCCCCAGATGGCTGCAGCTTCCATCTGCTTTTACCATCATCTCCACCTTCTGACTTAGACAATAGCAACAGGTGCTATAACATCAAAACCCAAACAAAGCAACCTAAAGAATGTGCATGTTTTCTGGTGTAAGGGTTTAAATAATAATAGGGAAGCACTTGATGGATATCGCAGCTCAAAGCTACAGGATGACACGCAACCTTCCAACACAATAATGCACACATGCAAAAATTGCATTCTTCAACAGGAACGAGACATTTTACCCACAGAAGCATCCCTGCCAGAGGACCAGAGAGAACAGGCCACTGGGGAGGAGGTCACAGCCTTTCACCTTCAGGTTACTACTTGGAGATAACCAGCCAAGTATCAGGTCACTGGAAACCACCACCCTCTCACACCCAAGGACAGTATTGGCCACAGCACATCAGGGGTCGAAGACTAAGAAAGACAGATGCTGAATAACATACAACTACTAAAGACATTTTAACATTTAACAAAATTAATCTCAGCCATAAAGAGTGCTTACAAAGCACAGAGACACATAAGGTGTGTTGTTGTTTGTTTTTTTTAAAAAAAGGGAACAACAAAAAAACAGAGAGGTTATGGATGCTCCATACCCAGAAGTGTTCAAGGCCAGGTTGGATGGGGCTCTGAGCACCCTGGTCCAGTGGGAGGTGTCCCTGCCCATGCAGGGGATTGAAATCAGATGATCCTTAAGATCTCTTCCAACCCAAACCAATCTGTGATTCTATGAAAAGCATATTTTCAAATATAATAAGTGTCCAAAGATTGCACATGTAGGTCTTCACTTTTTTAAGGAGCATTTCAGGAATCAAAACTGTTGATACTTCAATACTTTTTGGAGGAAAAAACCACATCAGGCTCTGTAGAAGCACAGCTTTTCAGGATGTAACACTCACGAGAGCAGAAACTCAAACACAAACTCGTTTCTTTGAAACGCAGCAAGTATAACTGCCTCCACAAGCCTAGGTAAGGGGAAGATTGTAAGACATCATATCCCAAGCCCTCACACCATAACACCTCTGTTGGTCACAGAAACACTAACCCCACGTTTCTCAGAGGGAGCAGGCAAGAAGGGAGGGCAGGACTTTCCCAAGGTGAGGGGCAGGCAGGACCCGCACTCTTCACCCTGCACAGCTCCCAGCAAACCCCTAATCCAAGCAGCCAGAGCTTCACAGGGACCGAGCCCTAAACTTCTGGGAAGCATTACATCTACAAGGGACTCTTTTGTATTTGGAGGAAGGGCAGAAGACAATGCATGTTTGCATATTTTCCATCATTCATAGTAATTCCATAATAGATTGTTGCCTCTTTCCATCACCCCTGATGTGCACAGAAAAGGAATGCCTGCGATCCAGGCTGAGAGTCAAGAGAAGGGGTGGAAACACAAGCCTGAATTCACACTTTGCAGCTAAAAAACAGATGATACCAACACCTCCATTCTTATATGCAAGAGACTGCTTATTGCTAAAACTTTTTTTTCCATCCTCCTGAAGTTACTTTTTTATATTTACTTTTGCACTAGCATATGTCCGAAGGTTATCTAACAAAAAACCTTAGCAAATAGTTTTCCGTGTTGAGCTTCTGACAGAGCACATTTCTGGTCTTCCTGAACTGTGGACCCTTCTTAGAAAACAGTGACCCACAAAGATGGAGCAGAAGTGCCAAAAATATGGAGTGACTCAAAGAGAAAAAGTTAAAAAAAAAAAAGTGGTGTTTTCTCTAAAAATGAAGACACACAAAACAGGATCCACAACTCTCAAATCTAGAAAAGAGAGCACCAATGCTCCACAGCTAACCATGAAGAGGACAGTAATTTATCATATTGGTGATAAGGCAGCATTAGATGGAGTAATGATACGGGACTCTGACCTCTCCTTCCAAGCAATTTGGAATTAGCAAGAGGAATTTGTCCTGTTGTATTGTCCTGCTCATGGAGCTCAGCTTTATATAGGAGTTCTCTGCATTTTTGGCAACTGTTAGGAAGGCATAATGATATTTCATTTTCATAAGTGTGCTGTCAGGAAACAGAAACAAGGCAAAAGCCCAAGTGTCAAACTTTGCTGAGTAACGTATGTGCACAGAAGAGGGCTGGGAAGCCAGCTCTGATCAGACCATCACACCTTATTGCAGCCTTTCAGTACCTAAAGGGAGCTTATAAGAAAGTTGGGGACAAACTTTTTAGCAGGTCCTGTAGTGATAGGACAAGGGGCAATAGTTTTAAACTAAAAGAGGGTGGATTCAGACTAGATATAAGGAAGAAATTTTTTACAATGAGGGTGGTGAAACACTGAACAAGTTGCCCAGTGAGGTGGCAGATGCCCCACCCCTGGAAGCATTCAAGGTCAGGTTGGACAGGGCTCTGAACAACCTCATTAGGTGAAGATGTCCCTGCTCACTGCAGGGGGGTTGGACTAGATGACCTTTAAAGGCCCCTTCCAACCCAAATCATTCCATGATTCTGTGATTGAAGTGTACTGCTCACTTTATGGGCATGGCTGAACACCATTTTAACCCCACCATACTTACTTTAGAGTATCTATCAGCTTTCCTAGAAATTACCCAACGCCCAATCTATAATCCAAGTTGGGTTTTTTGGTCTAGTTTGTTTTGGTTTGGTTTTTGGGTTTTTTTTAAAGGAAAAAAAAAAAAAAGAAGTGGCAGAATTGGCAAGCCTTAAATTGCTTTATACAATGGTTCTCTTCAAGTATCTATTTCCAGTAAAGCCACATTTCTGTCTGGGCAAAGCTCAGGCTGGCATCCAACTGACAGCAGGGGCCAACTAACTCGAAGCATCCTCGGTGAGCACCAGATGCCAGGGTGACAGGGGTTAACTCCTGTGGTTGGACCTCTTTTTGTGAACACTTGGTCACAAGACTCCCTTTTGCCCACTGAGCTGCTTAAAATAACTTTTCTCAATTTATATGGAGCAAAGATTAAACGACTTCAAAAGAAACTAATACTGCCAGATGAAAGGAAATAATCTTATAGATATGTGAAGGAACTAGCTGTTTCTTTGATTACCACAGGGAAGGAGGTCCCCAGCTCCATCACTTCATTAACATCTGCAATTTAACAGTGTCTAAAGGCCCCTAAAGCTTATTCACACCCATCTGACAACAAACTCAGTAGTAAATGACAACCCCCCAGGAGGAATGTACATGCCTTTCGAAACCCAAGATGCAAACATATCCACAGGACATAAGCCCTCCATCTTCCATCATTTATATTTTATTTATCACGCTTTCAAATCCCAGCTGCAAAGCTGAAGAGAGAGAGAGATGTAGTTTCTCATTAGCGAGAGCAGTAAAACCTGTGAGATGGAGCTATAAAATAATGTCCTACATACCTGTGCAGAAAGCCCCCAGGACACCACATAAACTAGGGCTGGCTGGTATTTTTCATTTAGCTAAATATTAATATGAGTTTTCCTGATCCATCTCAGTTGTGCCCTTTTGTTTTACTATCCTGAGTTCATTCCTGCCTCCAAATTCTTTCCCCCTGGGGAAAGGTTATAAACTTAATCCTGGAGTTTCCTTCACACATCATTTGCAGCTTGTCAATGGGTTTTTGAATGTCACCATGTGAGGAATAACATTAGCTGGGGGAAGGGTCTGAAGATCTCATTTTGCTAGTGAAAAGAAGAATGACAGGATTGCTTCAGTGCTGCTCAGGACTGACAGAAAGTTGTTATGAAAAAAAAAAACAAAACACAAACCAAACCACAAATTAATACAAAGATTGTATGATCACATGGGATTTTTTTCTGCAATATAAATTACTATAAAAGATATTTTGGTCCATTCTTGGTAATTTATTCTGTTAGCACTTTTAACCTGCAAGACGGAGGATGAAAAGTTGTTCATCAAACAAGCTTTTTCCCTGATTTCTTAGTTGATTTTTCTTCTCAACGAATTACCTCGTGGTTCAGTTGAAAAACACCAATACATTAGCAAGGCAGTCTGCAGATACAATGCGCTGTGCTATGGAAAAAAACCTTCCTTGGAACTTCAGCTCTCAGGATGTTAACCACTTGGTAGCGATTGCCTGATATCCCCGACTACAAGTGAGTAATCAGCCAGAAGAACTGGGCTTAGGAAAGAGATTCCTGCCTAAAATGTCTACTAGTTAGGTGATCTGCGCATTTTTCTGAATTTGTCACCCGCAAATGCACTTGTGTGTCAACAGTTTTTACTATTAAGAAATTTTCTCAAGAGCAAACTGTTCTCAACAAGCATGGAATACTTAAAGCTGTAATTTCTCTAACATCACAAACACTTCCTATCAAACGGGAACTTTTTTGGCACTCTCTCAGGAAACACCTTCATTTAAAGGGAGGAAAAAAAAGTTATCCTAATGCCCTTGCTACATGTAATTTAAGGAAGTGCACATCACATCACACAAACCAAAATCACACCGAGTAGCATTCAGTAAAGCTTGAGGGTTGGATGACACCAGCTTGTTAAATGCCAGGCTTGCTTGTGCCTTCAGGCTGACTCTGGCCCTCGGGACCACAAAGAGCTGTTTGACTTATGGGAACTCCTGGGTGGGCTTCTCCAAACCCCTTGGGGTCAGTTGCTTCTCTCTGCCCTCAGTGTGGGAACAGTGCTCCCAGGTCGGGTATCACCCCAGGGGATGCAGCAAGCCTCCACGGCTGCTGGGCAGGGAAGGTGAGGGCATCCCGTGCCTCTGGGCTCCCCAGAAGGGTGAGCTCATCCTGCACAAGGATGAAGCTGTAAGCCATGCAGAGAAAGCAAGCCCTGATCCAAAAGCATGATCTGAAATCACATTAAACCGGATCATCTATCAGCATCCACTCCCCTGTACACACAAGTCTTGGTTGTTATTCCCTCAAGCAAAGTCAGATGATCCAGTAATTGGTATTTCCAGTTGTTGCTGGATACACAGACCAGCAAAGATGCAAGTTAGGGATGTGCACCACTGTACAGGGAGGAGAGGGCACAGAACCAAGACCATAGGAGCACTGCTGCAGCTGCCACCTTCATCTCCCAAATAACTCAAAGACTGACACAATGACTGGGAGTGACACAGGGTCTGTGACATTCAGCAAAGAGAGTGCGTGAGAGGCTGCAGACAGAAAGCAGAAGATGATGCAAACTGCAGGACGGCTCCTCTCCGGATGGGACTGCGTCAATCACAGGATGCAGCTGCGACGCCGGCAGCTTTTGGACAAAGCAGCCTGACTCTAGCCTGCTCCCCCATGCCGATTTTAAATAGCTTTACCTTTGCAGGAATAATGAGACCTGAGAATTGTGCTGGGCAAGACCTAAAAGCTGCTTTGATACATCAGGAAAGCAGCAGCACACTGTCATTCCCAAAGCCAACTAGGCCAGCCACCCCAAGCACCTTTGGCACAACCTGCTAAACCCACAGCAATCCTGTCCAAAATGCAGGACACTTCTGATTGGTATGCAATAAAGCGTGCCTACAGACAAGATGATTTGCACAACAAATTCAGCCTTTTTGCCAAGAAAATCAGAGCAAACTGTGGTTTATTAGCTTCCCCTTGTCTGTTTTTAAGACAACATATTTCCCATTATATGAATGTGTGTGTGGTTTATAGGCAAGCTCTGCAACCACAGTATTAGGACCAAACATGGAATTATGTGCAAGCCTGACAAGTGATTCATTTTAGTCTTGAAAACAAACAGTAAGCAATTAGAGAAACAGTGCAGAACTACAAGGTGGCTTTTGCAGCCAGGACAGACATTCTCCAGTCCATGCAGGACCACACTCCAGTGATCTGCACAGAGCCTCCAATAAAAAGGTTAGTAGAAATGTAAAACAATACAAACCTAGGGGACATCAGTGGAGTGAGACTCAGAAGACTCATTTCTCTGTGCCTTTATCTTCCCACGCTACTGCTCATCTTTCTTTGTGAACAGAAAGGATTTCTGGATCATAATCTGTACTGTTTTCTGTAGGTGGAAAGATGTATCACCACCGGTAAGGCTGCACGGCTAGTTTGCTTCATAATGATTACAACAAAGCACAGCCATAAAAACAAGCTGTCCCTTACTAACACTGCCAAAGAGAACTTCTCTCTTCTTCCTGAAGAGATAACAGTAACAACTTAATCCAATTAACACAGCACAAAGCGAGAGTTTGCCGTTCTAGGGTGAACGCGCTCCCATGTTTCACGTGCTTGTAGCAAACTAGAAGCTTGCATTAGATTAAAGAAAAGCAAAAATGAATGTTGAGTGCATGGAGCAAAGCAGTGTACAGGAATGTATAAGACAGCAATAGCCAAAAGCAGGGATGATGCCTTACCCTTGTGTGTAACACCTTTGCTTGCTTTGAAAGAATGTCACGTTTTCCAATGGTATCACTAAATTACTGGCTGGTTTTGCATTTTAAAGTTACTGTGAAGTTGTGGTACTTAACTAATCAACCTGACTGGCGGCCAAGCCACTTAATCAGTTACATGCATTTTAAATAAAACCTGTCTAACTTACAAGAACTACATCATCTAAATTATCTATCCCAAATTGCATATAGAAATATGTGCTTTTATTCTAATAATGCACAGAGACAACATTAAGAAACTACATAGGGAGTCAGCTTTCTCTGCATGAAATCCTACTGCAACCAATAGAAACAAGATGTGTACTAACTTCAGAAAAATTAGAACTACACCACATTACATTTCTGCAATATTCAACCACATAACCACTTTCAAAAGCACCAAGCAACTTGGGAAAACAGTAATAAAAACTGCAGATAGATAATAGATCTACTCAAGGCTTCAATACAAATAATGGAAGTGCTAAATCAGAGATTCCACCCTTTCAGCACTCAAGAGGTTATAAAGGGGTAGAAATACAAAAACCCCAGGCTTTCCAAAGAGTCAGAAAGTGTGGGGTACAGAAAGGCCAGCAGTAAGGTCTAGAGCCTGGGAGCTGGCAACAAAAATGCTTTCACTCTCGTGGGGGTTTTATGTTTGGGCAGAAATGAAGGTGTGGCAAGTAAATAGGATTTGACATCTTGACAAATAAAGACACATCTTGAGGAATGACTTTCCACCCTGTTTTCCTGTTGGAATAATATCATTAAATATGCACAGTGGGTTGGAGCTGAACCTTTTCATTTAACTTGAGACAGAAGGGCTACAACTTATGAAATACGTTGGATAACAGCCACAGTGCTATGAAACAGCTTTGGAATTAAAATAGTAATTCTGCATGCAGTGCCAATTAGCAAGACAATGTTTTGTGCCTTTAGTTCTTTACAGATATTGCTGTATTTAATGCAACGTGGCTACATTGTATTTTTTTATCTACAACACATAGCACCATGATTTGACATCTTAATACGCTAGGTCTGAATTCAATTAAAGTGGATTTTTTTTCCTTTTTTTTGCTTGAATGAATAGCAATAGCACGTAGCTTTCTCTAAACATTCAAATGTCATCTTCTCCTGACCTGATGTTCCCTTTACAGTCAATTATTTTCCCTGGTTTAGAGGGGCACTGAGCTGCCAGAAAGGAAAGCAGCAGCTATAGAAGCACTACAAGCAGAAGGCATTTCTGACCTGACAGTATTGGCTTGCTGGGACATGCAGGTTGCTGGCCCACAGTCAGCTAAAAATGGATAATCTGCCAGGCAAGGTGATAAGATTACAGCTCAGACCAATTACAGTTGGAAGTGCTTCCCAGGACTTATCGATTAAGGCACCATCCGTCTAGAGAGACCATCATTTGATCTGGCGGGTGCTAAGGAGAGCACAGCATGCCCCTGCAGGACCTGGGCTTGCTCCCAGGTCTTCAGGCAGACCACTGGGAGGTACCAAGAAAGAGGGATTTCAGACAGGCAGAAACCACTTGCTGCAGAGTCCACATTCCAGTCCCACTTCTGCAGTGCCCACAAGATTGTCCTGAGCTTCCAGTACACCCAGACCTCCTAACACACGGCCTTCCTTCATCATTTGCCTCATTTCACCCCCACCACCTAAAAGCATAAAGAGGCACCCCATTTCATCTGAGAAGCTCACAGAGCAAAGCTATATTCCAGCACTCACAACTACTACTTTGTGAAGTACAGTGCATTCACTAATGCCATCATGTTTAGGAATCCACATCTGTTTGATTTTAACAATGCCATTCTTGATGATTAAATTATCCATAAAGCAATTTAATTTATCCAAAACAATTCCCTACCACTTTTTTTTTTACATCCATTAATACAAAGATAATGTGAAATAAGTGTTTTTCCACTGTGCCATCCTCGAGGCGATTATGTTGCTGCAGAGATGCCGTCAGGAAGAATAACTTCCCTGTGGTCTCTTTGGGAAGGCAGGAACTGAGCGAAGCCTGCAGAAAGCCAATCTTTCAGCTTCCATTCTTCCCACACACATCTCAAATCATCTACTGCATTTCTTCTGCTCATTTGACTTCTAAAGCTCAAGCAAAGCGGGGATTCAGATAAAAGCCAGTGGTAAAAAAAACAACTCAGCTACCTCCTATACTGATCTTCGTGCAGCTCTAACCCCAGGGTTTTTTGGATGCTGAGGAGTGTGGGTCAGTTTGCTTTCAGCCAGCATCCAAAACTGTGGACTTTGCTTTGAATAGCTACTATATGCCACTGCAGAGAACAGTTCCAATTCAGAGCAACTGTGTAAATTGTTTCAGAGCTACATGAGTGAAAAACAGCTCCAGTTCTCTATAAAGGAAAATTCAGCTGATGAATTTCAGAAGAGTTTAAAAAAAAAATTAAAAATACTTGCAAAAAACCAGCTAAACAATTCATGAAGAAAACAAAACAACCCCAAATAAAAAAAAAAAAACAACAAATAGTAATAAGTATTGCAATGACAGAAAAATAAGGTATCACATTCCAAAGAAACATCATATATACACGTAAATAAAACAAATAGCTTTCATATGTTTGCATATCTTGATATATATTCATAAGCCCACTACAAGTAATCCAAGAGAATTAAAGAATATCTGGCTAGAAGATGAGACTACAAAGATGTACGTAGCTCTGTTGTCACCTATGAAGTCACAGCCACCAGAACTTTTGTAATCCTGCAATGCACACTAAGAAAGTGTCTGATACATACAGAGAAATAAAAAAAAAAAAACAGTAACTTTTTGCGGTTCAGACAAAAGTTCGTAACAGCCCACATCGAGCTAATTACCTCATTACTTCTCCTCTGGCCTGATATTGGAGGGAAAAATGGAGCCATTCGCTCGTCACCCTGCTCTCTAAAAGCCCACCATTAACAGATCTCATTCTCTCACAGTTTAATCATTATTTTAGAATACGCAAAATACGCTTGGTCTATTTTTTCCAGCTTCCAGTCATCTTCTCAGTTCTAAATGACCCAAATTAGTTGAACGAACTGAAGAAACTTCTGAGGTAGCAGACAATGCTTTGGCTGCCAAAGCCTTGTTGAGTACTTAAAAAAATAAACGGTTCTGAGCTTTTGGGTGGTGATTTTTCTGTATGCAGTGGTGATACCTTCAGAACTGGGCTACACAACCAGGCATGGGACCCTGAGCAAGGAGAGGGGCTTGCTTGGCTGTGAAGGGGGAGGATATCCCCTTTGGAAGCCCAGATGAGAGCCTGGACACCAAGGAAAAGTCGTAAGGACTGGCAAGAGTCTTCCCTCAGACAGCACTTTAAGGACCAAACTTGTTTGTTTTGTCTCTTGCCATGTTTCCTTTACCTGCAAAACCACATACAATTTGCATTTTTGATTAATTTTAATATTTATTTTTATACATTTAACATATTGCAACTGCACTTTTCACATGAGCTTCTTTAATTTTTCCTTTATCTACTTTGCATAACAATCATGTATCCTACATGTGATGCTCAAAAGAGACCAAAACCTTCCTGGGGAAGAAGTTGGAAAAATCACTGCATTAGAAGGAAACTTGGCTGGGGGTAGAGCTGCTGGCATCCAGTGAGAGTGGGAAACGATGGCAGAGAGAAGAATGAGAAAGACAAGAGATTAATGGGGTAAAAGGAGACAAATGACAATTTGAGGTCTTGTGGGCGAATGAACAGGGCTGTGACCGTTTTGGGAATGAGCATGCATGTGTGGAGAGGGGAGGAGGGAAGGGTCTGGGAAGTGCGTGGCAGAAGCTGTGGGCTTGTACAATGAGTAGAAGATGGGGCGTGCATGATTTCCTGGGAGGAGAAGGGGAACATTCACGTTCCCAGGCAAGCATAACGTCTGTCTGAATGCCTGTGTCAGACAAATCCCAGGACCCATGAAGGTGAAGGAGAAGTAAGTGGTCTGATGTATCCATGTGAGCACACCTCAGTGGCCAGATTATTTTTAATCACAGAGTAGAAACAAAACAGGTGTCAGAATAAATAAATCTTTACAATAATAATTAAAACCACATTTAGTTATTGTTCTTTTCCTAAGCAGTACTACAAGCTATCTTGGGAAAACACATCTGGATTCCAAAATTTCTTTTGCATGGGCTGCTCTTCAGCAGTGAAAACCAAAGGGTTGAAAGAGTAACTCCTGTACCCTTTCACAGCATGCATGGAGGAGCACAGCACAACTCCTTCAGCCTCATAAAGAGCAAACTATTTCTCACTTAAAGGCAGTCCCTTTCATTGTACCAGTATGTCTGTACCAGCACCGCTCAAGTCCAAGCACAACACGTATCCACCACCAAGGAGAAGCAGCACCTCAGCCCTGGGACACTGCAGCTACTGTTCCCTCTTGGGGCTTTGTTTTCCATCTTCTCTTGTTTTTCCTCAAAAAGCCACAGTGTAATCACTGCTCCTGCATGCTCCCCTCCCCAAACCCCAGCCGTCAATACCCCTCACTCTGCTCCTGGAGATGCGAGCGCTCCAGAGTCAACCTTCCCATGAAAATCAAGTCAATGACCTGCCCCCTTCCCAGTTCCTTGAGAACTAAAAAAAAGGCCATAATTTTTCTTTCCCTCAGTTCTCACGTGTTGTAAATGTTCACTCAAGTTGTTAGGCAATACAAAATGCATTAATTCCTCCAAAGGGAGTTCACCATGAAAGATTTAATTGTGGCTGATTAGGCATAGTTTTCTTTTTTTTTTCTCCCCTTTTTTTTTCCTCCCCCCTTTTTTTTTTTCAGTTGGAGGAAAAAGAAGAGCAGAATGCAAAGATATTTTTCACTCAAAGCCCACGTTAGCCTTATTATCTAATCAAGTGGAAAGGCCTTTGTCTGCCTTGGCCCAGCCAAAAAAAAAAAAGTGCAGCAATAAAAACCTTTAAGATTTTTCTCAATCCTTTGTTATCCCAAAAGAACCAAGTTTAGTCAATTGCTGTCACATCACTAGAAAGAGAGGAGGAAAACAGAAAATAAAGAGAAAAGACACTGCTGTAGCTGTTAAAAAAAAAGGCACATTTTGTAACCCATTAAGAAGTCTGGTACACAAAATTGCACAGTAACTTTTAAAAGATTTGCATTTAAAAGATTGAATACAGGTCGCTTCCCTGTGACCATAGAAACATTAGAAAAGGTAGAAAATTCAGTCTACTGAACTTCAAATGACTTTATTAAAGTGTCACTAATCAGTACCCAAGGACACAAGGTTTTAGTGTTTGGGCTAACAAAGTGAATAACCCTCAGAAGTCATCTGACCTTCTAAGAGCATTAACTTTTTAAAAAAGCACTTGTCAACAGCAAGTTAAATAAGAAAAACTTGATTGCCTCCACAAAACAAGTAATCCCATGCAACTGACAAGAACACAACTGGACTATGTCTCTGAAAATAGGAAGATACAGCCCATATATGACAAAAAACTCAAACTTTTAAATATTATACTACAAGGATGACCAAGCACTTTTTGTGTGTGTGACACTTTAAGACAAACTTTAAATCTATGAAATATTAATTTGAAGTTAATCCCCAAATGTAATGAAACATAGGGATGAGGACAAATATATAACAAGCTTCATTAAGAAATGCTGTTTATCCATATCAGCAGTTCCGTGGCACAGGTAGACATTGACAAATCACTGAAAATAGGTTACATCCACATGACATCTTTTGTCCTTAATCCAAAGGTTATCTGAATTGCAGTTTACTGAATATATTCACCTGCTGCAACCCCACTCCTATCAGGCAGGTACCATCTCCGACTTAGTTTTGTGTCTAGAGTTATACCAGATGCTCATGCTTAGAACTTGGTGTTCCTCCCAGTTCAACATCCTGCAGCTCTGGTCAGTTCCCTCAGTTCATACCCCAAGGATTCGTCTCAAGGGCACCATCCTTTTGAACCTTAACTACCGCATCTTCCTTACATTTTGTTTACTCAAGTCTAAATGCTTCTAGTGAAATATCTTTACCATTGTTTCTTTGTTGCTTGTGTGTGTGGTTTTGGGTGTGTTTTTTTTTTTTTACTGAAGCAACCAAACTTTTCTACCTTAGGAAAAAAACTCTGCATAGCGGAAGAAACCTGTATCACTAGAGGAGGTATGCTTGCACACTTGAATTTGGCCAGAACAGAAGAGAAGATGGGCAGCTCCTGTTCCTAAACCCATGCTGAGATCCCAATAGACTGATGTGCTTGACATTCAGATGCAGTTACAGGTCTTCACTGCAAGAGCTAACTTCACTGTTACCTACCTAGTTGGGTTCAGCATAGCAGGAATATACCTACATATACTTTCATCTGTTATTCCACACTGTTTCAGACTTAACCTCTACGCAGCCTTAACTCAGGAGTTAACTGTACCTGCTGTGGACCCACAAATACTGTGTCCTGCTCTATCTAAACATCCCCGAAAATAATCCGACAAATAACCATTTTGCTTTTGACTTAATAAAACCTTGCTCCTGCTGGAAAAACCTGCCAAAAAATCTGCAACCACTACCACAGAATTGTATGTTTCTTGAAGATTTCTTCTCAAGAGGTACCTCAGCCCTAGCCGTTAGAGCCCTGGCAATACAGCTGATGGCACTTACCATGTTCTCATTGATCCATGTTACTGACTTTTGTTTGCTGTGTCTTTAACGCCAGTTCATAATCTTTTGGGTGTAGGAATCACCTGTTAAATATAAACAATCTCTAGTAATATTACAGTATCCTGTAACATGGATTTAGCAGGTTTAAAAAGCTACAAATACGCATCAGTGCCAAGCAGGTAGATTTCAGTACTGAGTAAGAAGATCTAGAAGGTAACAAAAACTTGGTTTATTCAAAACTCTTCATTATGCTTCCAAAGTAGCATGCCACAAACAGGTTGACCACACCAACACTTTCCCCTTCAGTGGTGAGATTATGTTCTAGTGATGTGAGCTCTAACTACACCAAGTAGCAAAGCAGCACAGTATCTAACTGATGGAGCTCTAATTCTTAGGGCTCCTTTAGAAGCAATAATCCCCTCAGTTAAAAATGGGAACCAATCAAAATTAAGAATTAAGATTAATAAGATCCATCTGTTTTCCTACTGCCAAGACAGCCTGTGAATAAAGAGAAGTGGAGAACACGCAAGGCAGATTTGTGAAAATAAAGAGATGTCCTCAAGCATTTAGAAGGACCAGGGAAAAGCAATTTAAGAGTCAGAGAGGGAGAAAACTGCCTTCAGACATGAGCATGGGTGACACTGGAGCTCTCTGACCTTTAGCCACCAGGCCACAGCTAACAGGGCAGATGAAGAGGTTCTGAGGACTGGTATAGATAACTGCCCCATGGGGTGTACTGCTATGTGACTTACCTCTCCAACTATGGGGAAAAAATTAGCAACATATATCCAAACTTGCCAAATACAAATTTGTGAAATTTGTTAATCTAAAGTAACAGGTGACTAATAATTTCTGACACCTTTTGGGTGAGCTGTCACAGCACGGACTGAGTAATCTCCTTAGTTGTGACAGAGTCTGGGCTGGGATTGATGTCCACTATTGTAGACCTTAAGCAGGAGTTTCTCCTTCCCTATAGTAGCCTTTTTCTGCTTTTTTCGTTCATTTTCCTGGGCTGTGACAGAAAGCTATCAGGATAACAGTATAAGGAATAGACAACAATACCTTCAAGAGTTACCAGCATGTTATCCATTGGAAGATATGTCAGCCTCTTCAGCAGCATAGCAGCAACATAAGCTCAAGCAGCAGAGCCATGCAAATCTCTAAGGTGACAACAGGATGATTGCATCTATTTCTTGGCTGTCCTCTACATAATACGTAGTATGTGCTGCTACGTCTAAGGTCTTCCACAGTTAATGCAATCATTTGGACTGAAAAGCTTATCTACATAGAAAGGATGTCACAAAAAATAATCCATCAACATGAAAATTCATAAGCGTATCAAGCCTGTAAGGAGTGGCACACAATTCCCTTTCCTTTACTTCTATATTATTCCATATATTTAGCTGATACAGGGACACACATCCATGACAGACCTGACTGCAATGGTAGTATCTAGGCTCCATGCTCACAACTGTATAGAACAGTTTATTAATTTCTTCTTCCCACTAACATGCATATTCCTATGCTGCCAGGAATGCACATCAAACTCTGGTGAAGAGAGCAGTCAAATAAAAAAAGGCACTTAAATTAATTCAAATGCAGGCAATTCCATGCACTCTGCCTTGCATTATTATACTTGTCCCAACCAAAACTGAGTGGCTGGATCCAACATCTGCCCAAGTCTCACAAAGCTCCATTGCCCTGCAGGCAAAGCTTTTTAGGTGCACAAATTTTAAATAAGATATCATGCCATAACAATTAATAAAGGGAATTGATGTGGTTTTACTATGCTAATTAATATTACGATTTTTTTTTTAAGTTTCATTGTTAATAATCATTTAGCTTAGCAATTAAGTAAGTCTTAAATATCAAATTAGCTATCATATGTAATTTCTCCAGAATTAATCCTCTGTATTATAGATGCATCAGTTGGTAGTTCAACAAGTATTAAGTAATTACAATGTAACGAGCAGCTCCACGCTACTTAATTTCTTAAATGTCAGCAAACAAAGGTGAATGTTTTTCAACTGACTCATGCGAGTAATCTCACTGGAGATGAAAGCTCTTTACACACTATTATTTTTATTAGATCATTTCTTTTGTGGGTTTACTTGATGAATATCCTTAATCTGAAGTATTCGGTAATTAGCCCAGTCAAGGGCAGTGCTGCATTCATTCCTATCCTTTACTCAGTAAGAACTATTTTTGGTGTAAGAAAGCTTAGATTAAAAAAGAAAAATTATTTCTTTTGGAAGAGGAGTGTGCTTGTGCCATAAATTTCCTAAGCAGAATAAATAGATATTAAAACAGTTTAATGCTACAAGTGCTAATTCTAAATGCAGTCCAAGTAGGACCTTGGTTACAGGATTAAATTAAGAGAATGAAAGCAAATAAAAATACAACATTACTGTAGGAAAATAAATGTACTTGTTATTGGAACTCAACTGTCTTTGATTAACGTAGTTTCCAACCTTTGTTTTTATAAGATTTCCAGCATAGGAGCAAACTCTTCTTTGCACCACTAAGATCTGGCATTATTCCCCCGTTTGTGGCTGAGGCCAGATGTGATACATGAAACCAGAGAGGGGAGATGACTGCCTGAGACCAGCCTTCAGGCAGGTAAACATACAAGAAGAAAGAAATGCTGAACCGATTTAAATAACTAAAAATCTTTAGTTAATTACTTGTCCTGCCAGTAGCCAAACACTCAGGTCTTTTTTGTCAGTGCTCTTTTCATGTCAGCGGGACTATATACAGTCCCAACCTGGTTACTTCAGACCGTGAACAGAACAGTTATGAATGTACCATATAATGGGATAACAGCTAATGCACCTAATCCCTGAGTGACAAAATAGGCCGAGTACAGGAGATCTTTCTGTTCTGCCTGTAAGAAACTGCAGGGATGCACTGTGCCGCTCGCTTACCAAAGAGATGCCAGGCAAGTTTCTCTAAGAAAAGATCTTTGGTTCTGAAAAAATTGCCCCCCCTTCAGCAGTAAACACACAATGGCAAGAGAACGCTCATTTGCATCAGCTTTAAACATCTATGTTCTAGTGCCACAAAGCCTATGGCTGATAAAGTACTCTTTCTCCTAAGCAATAATTGTAATGAAAATGCAAAGATCTGGCAAGATATTTGCTTCTGAAATAATTCCTGTATTACCATGGAGAATTTGGAATATCCACCACTGCACTGGAACAAAATGAAGATAAAGGAGCTTGAATACTACTATTATTGTCAGGGTTTCTTCTTTTTTAAAGGCTTCATGGATTTCAAAAGGATAAGAATTAATAAAAGAAATAAATCAAACAGTGCTGCCAGTAACAGAGCAGGAAGAAGTGTTAAATAAAAACAATAAATACAAATGACTACCTGCGAAAATAAACACAAACATATATAATTAGCATTCGGAAATTAACAGAAGAGTAAAGTGCCTTCAATAATAGAGAAAACTAGAGTAAAATAGCAAGGGAAAACAGCATCTGCCTTCTAAAGTAAAGGTTTGTCACCTGTTTTTAAGTGATTCTCTCGAGTCAAGGCCTGAGTTGTTACACAAGGAATTACCCTTGCAGTGACTTCACTTTGGGCAACAGCTCTAGTAAGCAGTTCACAAACCTGAGAGAAAGAGGCAGGTGATGGAGGGACCCCTTGGACAAGCCTCCTTCACACTGTAGCATCCTTGCAGATGCAGGCAGTGAGTTCATGACCTGCCTGACTTCCCCCCCCCAGGATGATGCTTTGGAGATGTGGGCTACAGGATTCAGAGCCAGAGCAAAGGCAGGGGGAAAAAAAAAAAAAATAGAGCGAGCAATGATGGTTCGTTGGATCAGAGGCTCCACTTCACCTCTTTCCCTAGGGAACGTGATATAATAGATCATACCATTTTCTGACACCTTGCCCTGACCACCTCTCTCCAGTTCTCCTGTGTGAGGCTCTCTATACTCTGGAAGAGGGATGTGAGTGTTTATCTACCTCCCCCTACCAGGGTGCTCAATAACCAGGTCCTCTCTGTACCCAGGGAAAATCACTTTTCAATTGGCCAAGTGCTAGCCCCCAGTGACCACTGAAGCCTTGGCTGTGGAAAACCTTGACTTCTCCCAGAGCCCTGGGATCCAGCTGCATTCCTTCATTCCACTCATTCCTGGATCCCATTATCCTCCCAGGCAGGTCTGCATTTGCAATTTGCATTTGCACTACTAACTAAATCCTTAGATCACTTTCTTATTTTTTGGAAGACTTGTTGCAAGACACAGCTAAAACCTGACTACTACATTTCTGGCTTCAAAATATTAGTTAGTAAACACAGAAGTTATCTTTTTTTAAAAAAAACATGCTTTTCCGTTTGTTAAAGAAAAACAGAAGCCTCTAACAAAAAATGTATAAGGATAAGGACAGATAACAGAATTTTATAGAAAAAATATATGAAGGCTCAGAAGAGAGAAGACTCTAAAGAAAATGGGGTTATTCTGTGGCTCCAGGTATGTCAAGGATACAGTATAGTGGTCCTTCTCATTGAGCTCAAAGTCTAGCCTTACCCAGCTACCCCTTCCCACCCAAAAGAGACACACAAGAAAGGAACCAGCTCCTAGGAGATGCTCCAAGCCTATTGAAAGCTTTGATAGTAATGTCCAAGGCAGACCACTTTCAGAAAATAAAGCCACTGTCTCAATGAAAATGAATACAAACCAGTCTGGAACAGAATTTATGTTCTTCAAAAGAAAGTAAATCCTCAGGATGAGAGACCACCAGACCATCCCACCACCCTGTCATCATCCCACCAATGTTTTAGAAAGCCAAAGGAGCCAGACAAAACCTATCAGCCTGTAACACAAACACTGCCTCAACAGTATATATTAGGCTTGGACTTGAAGTTGTAAATTTTTCTGACTGCAGTATTCATATGCTGTAAGATACCTAATTTCAGCATCTGTTAAGATAGCACTAAATTTCAAATGCTTAGGGGGGCAAAACCTGGCACTTACTAAACTACCACTGGTTGAATTTAATAACAGAGAGAAAACGACCTTCAGAGGACTCATAACACAAGAACCTTGAGCTGGAAGATACTGACAGGCATTGACTGTGTAAACCCACAATGCCATACTTATAAAGTAGTTTTACAAAGGGTGTATCTTTCAAAATAAAGTCATCATATTGAAACTACCCTGCTGTAACTTTCACATCAGTCTATAAATAACATCTGTTAAATGGATTCAAGAGTACCACAATGCTACATAGATTTTAGTATTTAAAAGTTGCATTTAAAAAATAGCTACATCCTACTATTCTTTTTCACATGACTGGGGAGGGAGGGAAAAAAAAAATTAAAAAAAAATCACATCAATTTACAAAGCACTATCAGCTAATACAAGGAAAACTCTTCCCCAAAAGAGCACATTTTCCAGAAAGTAAACCAGGGGTTCTGAGACAGCTTAAGACCAGAGAAATGCAACCAATGTCACTGAACAGGAACAAAAACTGTGGTGCCCCACAAATCACCACATCTCCAAAAAACTTTGCATCTATTACATACATTGGGCTGCTCCCATTTAATCCTATTCATACAAGATTGATCGACCCTCTGACTGTTCCATCCCCTCCTGAGTGCACCTCTACTCTGCAGGCTCCCACATGCAAAGGAGGCATTCTTAAACAACATGGAAGATGTGTGTGATGTAAAAGCAAACAATCTCCTAAAGCACCACAGAAGCTCAGCTGTTATCTCACTACCCCGTTAGATAAAAATAAAATCCCAGTTTAGAGAGACAAATAGGAAGATAAATGTTTCAATATAACAGATCTCAAGAACACGTTTTACAAAAGCACGTGCCCAAATTTTATATGTTATTCTAGTTTGTAATTTCAGAGTTGAATTTGATCCAGGTAGAAGAAATACTTACTATTATGTAGGTTTCCTTCAAGGGATGCTTAATTAGATGTTTCAGCATGCTTACAACCATTGCTGGCAGTCACCAACCACAGAGTTACAAGTGGAACAACAGCAACCTTTGGCAACTGCGTTACACAAGGTGCCTTACCATTCCTGTATTTACAGAACACACTTCTTGTCTCCCCAGATGATATCAAAGAAAAAATTCACATGTTCACAGAAGACATCGAGACATTACTTTTCACTAGGCATTAAGAAACATCAAGCCAGAGCAATGTCATTTTGCTTCCAATTGGTAATAACTTAGCAAAGTCCTGGTTGCAAATTCTAGTGTTGCAACACATGTGAAAACAAGTGTTGGTAAATTGTTCAATATAGGTGTTACTTTATCTACATCAGTAGGGAATGACAGCTTTTCTTTCCAGAAAACACTAAATGACTTGGAGCATCCATTATTATATTCAGATCTTGACAGCTATCACATGGAAATTAATGTTTTTGGCTATATATAGTCTATAGTGAAATATTCAGCTGTGTTTCTATTGTGCACAACAACAACTCCAACTGCCTCATTTCTACATTCTTTTATAAGCATTTTATATGCTCGGTGGGGGGACATAAAAAGACCTTGGTTAATCATTAAGCTTTTTCTGTCTGGAAGCAAGCCATGCTGACTGTCCCAATTAATCAATGTCTGTGGGAGTCGCAAAGGAAATCCAATGCACCATTTCTCCTTCAGAATCCTTTATTCTAAACTCCAGACTTTTGGTTTTTAAATAAAGAAATACACAGACAGCTAGGTATTTGTTACAACCACATTAAAATGTATTTTGGAGTGGTAGTGAAAGTATCTTTCTGCCTACTAAAAGCAATTCGCTTTTCAATACAACTTTGTAGAATTAAAATTTAAAAAAACTTAATAAACTGAATTTCTTCTAAAGAGGAGATTGTTTAACATGGTTAAACGTTTATGAGCCACTGAATACCCAACCTACTTCATACTCTTCCATCTGCTGGTCAACTTGGGGTCTCAGAGGAAGGTAGACCTGTTAGCACCAACGTGCTCTCAAGCACACTATAAGCATTTGCTGGTCACTAGTCCCAGTGTAAATAGAAATTTGCATCTACTATGGGATTCACTACCCAAATTTAGTCAAATCTCAAATACAGTGGCTTACACTTCAATCAAGATGTGCAGGTTCCAACATGGCCACTTTGGGAGCGCAAGTCTCCCACCCCATGACAGACAGGCACATTCCCCTCCTTGATTGCCTTTGAAAGACAGCCTCTGGAAGATCTATTGCCCTTCCCTGAGGAGATACTGAAAGCCTCAAGAGGTTTATTAGTCTTACAAAGCTAAAGTGACATGCTCTGAATTCAACCATAAGTGCCAAATGCATCTGGAGAGCCAAACAAAGACATACCTCAATTATAACATTATAGTCCCCACACTAAGCAAATACTGAGAACAAAAACTTGTAGGGGTTCAGAACTTGCAGGTGACTCCAAAACTCACCATCACTTCAACTGAAAGGACTGCTGGTCCTGACAGCAGTAAAAGAGGAAAATGGCTCCAGTTAAACTGCCTTTGGTGAAGTCCTTCCCCTTAGCGCATACTTGAAGATTTCTCAAGGAAATTGTAGTGAGCATCCTATTTTATTTTACATAGGAAATATTCTACTTTCCTGTACATCAGGAGGTGGCCTACAAGAAGTCTTGGTGCTACCAGACAGTAAATTCTGTTAGCCTTACACTAGTAGTGCTTCTGGTCTCCAGGGGACTAACGAGAGGAATGAAGACAACAGGATTTTGTAGCTAGGTCTTCATGCACACACACAAGTTTCTCAACAGCTACATTTTCTAAATCTGCATCTTCTGCCCATAAAGAATCATTCTTATTACGAAGAAATATTACTTTAAATAATCTTTTCATTAAGATAAAACTTGGTGGGTATATCAATACAACCCTTCTTAGTGCTGCCATTTCATTTTTTTTTTTTTTTTACTCCTGTTCTTTGCTTTTCCTAAGTGCAAGCAGCTACCTATTAGTAGCTGGAATAGATGTGGTGTATGTACAATTTTTAGGCTGTTTACATGCCCCCACCAAACTACTCTAGATGCCCTCTCCATTCTTTTTACCAGCCTATGTAAGCATCAAGTCCCTTCTCCCTGACTTTTGTCAGATAAAGCAGCTAATTTTTGTCTTTTAAAAACTACCCCAAAACAGAAAGCACTCTAAACTAGTACTTGATAGAGCTCCCCTTTGGTTTTAAATCATACGAACATCGAGCAGTGTGTATGGTCACAACTCAATTTCTAGAGTTTAATTGACTTCAACAGAGGCTCCTACAAAACTGTTCTCCATTAAGTTGTCCTGTAACCCACTTCACACTATAATTTATTGCTAGTTCTTTTCCTTGGAGTACTAGGCTAGTACCATTGCCTTATATTCCTCTTTACAGAGCTACATCCATGTAAAGTGACTAATCGTAGACTGCATAATATCTTGATTTCCTTGGCAAGGACAATTTTATTAGATGTTTAGTATTCACCCTGTGTCACTTTCAATATGGATTTTAGTTTACACACATAGGTCTTTCTTATTTACCTGGGGCCTCACTTTATGCTTGGTTATACCAATGTAAATGAAGAGTAATTAAATAAAACATAGTCACAGTGATGGAAAATTAGCATAACTCAAAGAAAAGCCAGGCCACTGTTTGTAATAATTTTTTATAAATTCCAGATTCTCATGTTCATTTCTCCTTTATAGAGCCAGAGCTGTAACAACAATGATATTTTTCAAGGAAAAAAGTAGCATTTTCCTACTCAAAGGCTTTTTTTTTTTTTTTTCAGAGGGAATGTAACTGGACTGCATTTATTTTTCTATTTGTATAGTAGTAGCCACAATTAATAACCATAATATTATGGTGTATTTCTAGAAGAGATTGTTTGCACATGTGAGACCTCAAGGCATCAAGAAAGCACATTCATTTTTATAGCTCTGAATCTCTGAACGAAACTGTCTCCTTCCATCAGTTCTGGGCAGCTTTGCTGCACCAAAAAGAAACAGGATTGCAATGTATGTTTTAAAGACACATACATATGGAGTGATCAAGGAAGGACAGAATGAGCATTTATAAGACAATAGACCAAAATTGTTTTGGATTTAGCTCTGTTTTGGATGAAGTTTGCTCTTAGTTGTTTACAGTGTACCATTCAGAGCATGGCTTTGCAACTAGACTTTAATATATTCATTTCTATGAAAAACAACTGCAATATCTCTACTTAATGACTGCAAATTGAAAAATACAGTAACAATCAGATTTCTTTGCCCTAGCATGAAGTCTGAAGTACCATTTTTCTTTCATGCTCACCAGCAAGAACACCCTGCTGTTTTCCAGCTGTCATGAGCAGGAGAACATTTACTGCCATCATTTACACAACAAGAATCTTTTTAAGGCCTTCTAATGAAATTGTCTGTTTCAAACTTTGCTTTAAATAGATGGAGGGAAAAAAGGTCTTGCTTCTACTCCCTTATCCTCAGCCCTGTCCTGATGGATGGTGCTGTTCATGTGTGTAACAGATCCAACAGACTTGGAACAACCACTATATCTGGTGACAAGGATTTATTTCCGCAAGCAACTTTAAAGTTCAGACATACCATTTTTAGATAGAGGCAACCAGTTAATTTCTATAACAATAAATAACAAATGCTAAGAAGAACTGGACTTTGCTCAGATGAAGAGTCTGTAGGACTTGCTCTTCCCTTACACATCCCTGTCCTGCAGTGGCTTTGGCTTCTTCCTCTGCCAAACTGCAGACAAACTTAGGCACTAACTCCACAGAGGACAAGATGTGATTCATACATATTTGTGTGTACATACACATATATACATGTTTAGATAAACACACACACCAAAAAATGAGAATAAAGAAATAGTCATGGTAATAAACAATCTGAGGAACAAGAAGACACAAAGGGGCCATGTAAGAGGAGAGCTGGCACTGAGGTTGGTTATGAGTGGAGGCAGTCACAGGCTTTTAAGGCTGCTCAAGTCCAGTTTTCTCAAGTCCAGTTTTTAGGAGCTACTTCCAGCAATGCATGGGGATTTTTCTCTTAGCAGATAAGAAGCAAAGGTTTGACATAAATCCCTGAGGACACATTATTGTTCATTTGTTACAGAAACCTAAAAGGAGGGCTTAGCTCCAGCCTCTGGCATCCTACCAAGCCAGAGTATTGAATTTACACAGCTCTTTTCCTACACTGTAAAATGTATTAAAATAAACATATTCATGTAGTCATCTTCCTCCCCTCTTGCCCCTCTCTCACACACAAATTCAAAACAGTACTAAGCAGACAAAAAAAACCCAACCAAACAATAAGAGACACCTTTATCAGCCTCACCCATCTGTGTTCCTTTAGTCTGATCCAAGTATTTTGGCAGGCATATGCGCAGCTTGCTCCTACCCAGTATCATCCTGCCCTGCAAGGAAAAGTCCACTCCTACTTCCCCCCCTCTCCACCAGTGCATGGGTCAAGCAGCATTCTTGGTCTGTTGATTGCAGGACTTGAAATAACAAGGTATCAGTGCTTATGTTTAATTAAGTACGATCTCAACACAATCACTTAACCTTATTCTGAGTAACTGCAACTCCACTTGGTAACACAGCACAAGGGAATCAACCGACGATAAAAACCTGCACAACTTTCAGTGCTGACCATAGGAATCACTTGGAGTTAAGAAATTTATATGCAAAAATAAAATAAAACAAGCTGACTCCTCAGAAGTCAGAACTGCAGGAATTATGAGTGGTGTTAAAGAGAAAACAGTGGAAAGAAAACCTCTACTTCACATAAGATAACCACTGCCATAAATCAGTTTCCAGACAATCTGACATGACCCTACTGGGGCTAAAATCTGGATTTTCATTAATTTGTTCAGTGAAATCATAAGGGTTCAAATTCTTTTCCCAAAGCAGACAGGCATAAAAACTTTATTAAGCAACTTTCAAAAGGAATAGAATTGTGCTCAGAAAAAAAAATAAATCATTTAAATCACACAAACAGAAATGCAGGTCTCCAAAGAATAAGAGTGCAATAAACTACTGAGCTTGCCTTCTGTTTCTAAACAGCCTTGTAATTGGAACATGTCTTCATTTTTCAGACAGCACGACATTATGATGGATTAAAAAGATTTGGTGTATTGAAAGGAATAAATAATGTGGAATGGGGAAAAGCACCAGGAAACCTGAAGTGTAATATGATAAAAGAAAACCCCTATGGAAAATTAAAGCATTAAGCGCACAGGCTACAGATCTGTGCCATAGCTCAGGCATCTTATTTATTCCTCTGAACTAGTCCAGTAGAATTCTCTTAATTTAGCAAAAATGATCCAAAAAGGAGCTGACGTTAAAAGTCCTCAACTCAGTTTTCTCTCTAGCTCTCCAAGGAACAATTTATCTCCTAGTACACTCCAAGGGAAGCATATCCACATTTCCCCATACACAGTGTCTGTGACAAACCCACACCTCTAGCTTAGAAAAAGCAATACTTAAAATTTTGATATACATATATGCCCTGTGATATGAAGTTGTTTTTTTCTGTCTCCAGCTGCCTCAGGGTGTTACACATCAGATTTTGTTTTCATAGTAAATTGATATTGCTGATTTTATTTCAGCACTTTCTAGTGTTGGATGCTATTTAAATTAGTTTGGTGCAAGCAGTATATAAATCCTGAGCACAGCTTAAAAAGGAGGCTACAGATTTCAGTAGGTGAAACATCATGTACACATTCTTAGAATTAATCATCTTCTCCTGGGTCATATTTCAAGAAACATTGCAGCTACCAAAAAAATAAAAACTTTTGCCTAAAAGCCCAAAGAGGATTAGATATGATGCACTTGCTTAAAATTGTCAGTTAATATTTTACTCATCCGTATTCTAGACAAAAACACATCTTGAAATGGCTTCAAAAGCATCAAAACTGAATATACCTCCAAAAGGAATCCGTAAAGAAAAAACTTAAATGATTTCATAACTAAAACTAACACTCACTAGCATAACTCACTGGGTGAAAAGTTGCCTTTTGTTCATTCTTTGCTTCATAGCAGATACTAAACTCACATCCCAGCAACATCAAAGCAGAGCTATGAACCAGCCCCAAGCAGTTCCACATCTGACACCCGGCAGGAAGCCACGGGCATGGTTGCAGACCCTGCTTCCCAAGGGCAGGATGTGCACGTGGGCACTGCAGCACTGGTCCAGCTCCTCTCTCCAGGAGAGGACAGGAGTGAATCACAAAGCTACGATGGAGACCTCCAAAAGTGGTCACTCTCATCGCACAGCTCATAAATCCACTCTTCCTTCCCATCAGCAACAGTGACTATTAAGCTCTGTACTAATAAGCTGCCCCATAAAAGATAAATCCAACTAAAGGCCTGGAAATGAGTCAAAAGTAACTTGTAAGACACAGAGTCTCTAGCTCATCAGTTTTATTTCGTTCTGTATGAACAACACTGATAAGTAGATAGACACAAGGCACAGTACAAAACCCGAGCTCTCAGGGGAGGCAGGAGCACTTGATCTCTTGCCATGCTGCAGCAGAGATGCAGAAGACACATACCGATGTTGATCCTTGAAACAACAGCTTTAGTGTTCTCTTATGCCCTTACATTTATTAAAAAAACCCAAAGCATCAGAATTCAGGTTACTGGGAACATACTGCAGTGCAGTGCCACACCAAACATCACACAACGACTGTGCTCTGCACCTCCACCACCATCTTGTACCACAGGTACTGTGATATAGAAGAAACAAGTGCATTCTTATTATTTCCCTTCTGAATCTCCTAATAGCAAACAAAAAGAGTCACACTGTCATGCTTCTCTCGCCTTTCACACACTACTTTGGTCTTAATGGCAACTTGGGGCTTGACTTTTGCTGGTAGATACCTGATGAGAACAAAAAACAGTACAGGCAGATGCTACAGAGAAAACTGCAGTGTTAATTGACCCAGCTTGGTTGCTTTCCAAGCACATCCAACTGAGTGGTTGAAGAGAGAATTATTCTGACATTTGCATGCATATTTAGAAGAGCACAGCTCACCACAAGGCTGGAAAATGCAGATACATGAAATCAAGAAAGTTACAATTTTGTGTTAATGCTGGTGATGCTTCACACAGTGGCCATATGGCACATCTCAAAGCTATTCCCCTTTGCTCCACTCAAAGATTTGTGAGAAAAATCCTTTTTTTAAACATTTCAGCTTTATTAGAGAATCCAGATCAACTTCATGGGCTCTCAGGAGTGAGCTTCCCTCACATGGCCACTGCAGGGAACCCAACTTGGCCACGGGATGCCACCTCCAGGCCACAGGGTAGAGAGAGGGGGGAGGTGAAGCACTGCGAGAAGATGCTCTTCTCCACTAGAAGAAACCTCCGAAGCTCCTTCCTGTGGGTCTGAACCTCAGAGGCTGCTAATGTTTTCACCAGGAGCACACCTTTCTTTCTGCAGAGCTGGATGTCTGGATGGATGCATTAAATATAGTAGAAGCCTTACACACTAATTGAAGATCACTATGTCAATGCAAGCCAACAGCCTATTAGCAGTGTGTATGTGTGAAGACTGCAGAATATTAAACGTTAAGGCAAATGCCTATTTTCATTACTTTTTTCATAGCTGTTGGCACATAAATTACCACTTCATAATAGGTTCTTAGAAATTCTTTTGCGTTAGCTAATGCAACTATAAGTATTTTTACAGTGCAATCACAGCAATCAGTTTCCATCTGTTCTACTGTCCTTTTTGGTATGTTATTGCTCGAAGGAAGTAAACAAAAATACATCACTACAAAAACAAACCTGGGTGACAGTCTAGACTACGGGTCTAATTAAAAATAAGATTTATTAGAATAGAGAGAAACATCGTAGTAAAACAAAGACACAGTTTCTCCAACATATCTGGTATTATTCTTGGCAAAGTGAAGTCAGGCTATAAATTTACTGAAACAAATCAGTACGATGTACCAGACTGATCTGGCATCACTTTTCCTGACTATGAGAATATGTTAGGAAAACGCTTTGTTTTACTTCAATTTTAGCCACCATAAATTTCTTCTCTAATTAGAACCCGAGAGCATGGGGGCTTGTCTACATACAGGATTTGCACAGACACAATTACACGGGTAAGAAACCAAACTGACTTAACAGTAATGCTATTCCCTAGTCTAGACACAGTTAAAACTTTACCAGCCATGCTTAGGGGTGGCTTTAATACAAATTAAGCAGAATCTTGTTCTTGGAGGGGTGGGCAGTGGCCCTTGGAGCAGCAGTTCAACATCCAACTTCTGAAAAGACTCAGAAGAGACCACGAAAACATCTGGGGCCTCCTTCCATCAGTCAAAAGGGTATGAAGATCCTCTGAAGAGACGGTCTCAAGGTTCGAGATATGCACAGGAAACAGAAGACAACAATAGCAAAGATTTCAGGAGCCAACAACAACATAGCCTTACCCCAGTAAAGCCAGTGGTGAGAGCTGGAGACAGCAAGAGGACAGGCAGGCTTTGGTGACCAACTTCTGCAGTTCTGCTAAACTAACAGCCACCCATTGCTTCACTAACACTAACACGTGGAAAGAAAGCTGCACTCCGGCAGCTCCGGGTGGGGGGGAGGGGGGGGGGGTATCAGTTTACATGGAAAAGGATTTGCTTACTAGCATCGACAGAACCCAAGAATCATTTAGAGATTTGCACAAAGAATTTAACACTTAGCAAAAATAAGCACATGAAATTTTTCCTCTGGTTTTTGGCTATTATTTCTAGTGTTTGCATTAGAGACACATGAAAAATAATATTTTCCATAATAAAGAATGTTGTTTTTAAAGACTAGTGATTTTTAACAAAAATTATGAAGTGACCTCACACACAAAAATGCCCAGAGGCTGTTAAAACAGCAAAGAAATGAGAAATTCTAGATATTAAGAAAACTCTGCAAGGCAGTATCATTAAAGAAATTAGAGGATGAAAAAAGGGACAACTTGGAATTGAAACTCACAAATCTGTTTGGAACAGTTTTCAACATCAGGCACATTCATCTCCCACTCTATCTCAAGGAGAGCTTAGAGATGCCTTTTCAGATCAGTGCAAATGACAGCAATAACTTAAATAATTACGGGTTTCTCAGAATCAGCAGTATCAGCACTAGGAAGAAAAAACCTGGCTTTGGAGCTGGGACATGGCAGATTTTCATTGTTTACTCAAATGTTTTCTTAGCAGTTTCCTTTGTCAAGCTACAATAATCTGACATGTATCATTAATAATAAAATTATTTATAAATAGTATGAATACAAGGAGTACCCCATTGTTCTTATTTGTACTGGTAAATAAGAGACATGCCAGATAAGATTTCTTTGAAGCACACTTCAAATTCTCTAACTAAATTTAAAATTCTCCATTGTTGGCCAGCTTGGTTAGAAAAGTAACACCTTCAATGTTTTGCCCCCCCCTGCCAATCCACCCCTTTCCTTCTCTCAAAGGGATGCTTGGTCCAGCCCCCTCATCCCTAAAGCAGTACCCAGGCCAAACAGCACAAAGGATGCATCATGTTCCTCTGGCTTGGGCAGCCTCTTCTGCAAGGTGTTCTGTCATTCCTGCCTGGCAGCATCTTCCCTTTCCTATTCTGGGTTCCTGGAGCTCTGCACCAGATACGTGCAATGGAGGAGACAGGTTTTGAGGACTTCCATTTCACTCCTAAGTCCAATAAGGACCCATGGGGTGCAGGAGTGACACAGAGCTTGCTAAGCCGTAGGACATAGGCTAGGCTGAGCCAAAAAGCTCCACATAAACTAGTTACATCATGTGATTGTGGTTTTCTGGCCAAGGCTGCAGTTCTAGGAGTCAAAGTGAAATGTCCTATGATTTTCTCTCCAGTAGAAGAGGGCCATTCAGTCTGCCTGTCTTCATTGATATCCAGATCTTTACTACACCAGCAGTAAGCCTTCTCTAAAATCCCCATATCTTGCCTGATTAAAGAAAACTTCCTAGACTATGAATTTGGGAGTTAAAAGCCTTCCCCAGCTTGGAAGTCCAAGCTTCCCAACAGTGTCTGTCATGAAATGTAGCACAATAAACTGCTACAAAAATACAAATGCATAAGAAAACTCAGTGTCTCATGTTTCCCTGTCTGAAAGTGAAGACAATCACCCATGTATAAAGTGCTACTAGGATCATTGATCTGCCTCTCCAAGTATTTCCATTTTCAAATCAAGACCATCACTTAAATCTTTCATTTAAAGTTTAGAAATTTTCCTTATTTATACCCTTCCCCCCCTTCCTTGGGAACTACAAAAATTAACTGAACAAGTAGTTCACCTCCCAGACTGTTACACTTATTTCTCATACACGATGTACATGTTATTGGCATCACTAGCAAACCCACTGCTCCTTTCCAGGCAGCTGTCCACTGAAGGGTTAAACATGCAAACTAGAGATCCCATCTAATTCCATTTAATCCCCAGTAACACAGCACAGAAGATGAGGTATTGTCTCTGGGTTCCTATTATTACTGCCAGCCGAGAAACAGGGCACAACATACGACCACCCAAAATATCCCACAGGACACGATCATTGTTTTTGGGAGGCAGGATTGAATAAGTCATGTGGCTTTCAAGAGATGCAAATATGCATTAATCATTCTATATTAAATAGAAAATCATGATGGTGAAACCCTCAGACCTGCCTGAAGAGGTTAAAATAGAATTTGTTGGACAGCCAAGAGAAAGGTAATTGCTGAGCCTTTTCTTTCAGCAGAAACACATTTAAAGGTGTAAAATGGCAAAGTGAAGGGCTCCTTTCAGGACACCTACATTTTTTTTCTTATCTGAGAACAACAGTGCAATACCTAATGATTAATACAAGAGGGGAAAAACAAAGACTGATCACAGAACACATTCACACAATGGCAGATCACCTGGTTTGTCACTGTAGATTACACAGAAATAGGCTAAAGTCCAAAATAATAATAAAAAGCTTTCAAATTTAGTAATAACTACTCAAAATTACACCACTTAGCTGTAAAATACAATGGAACAAGCACTTGGGTTTTCTTTGCAAATCTCAAAGTATTTGGTAGTTTGAGCTTTACCTCACGACTTGCACTTTTCTGACTCCTCTTCCTACTTTTCTCTCCATATTGCAATAACAAGCATAGAAACAGACAAATATGAAACCTTGAGCTAAAAAAAATAATCTGCAAACTGTAACTAAACTCTTATTTGTTTTCTAAACTCTTTGCCGTTGCTTTACTGAAAATACAATGTAATCCTTCAGTTTCAAGGCACAGCAGCTGTTTGGGGTTCAGAAGGGGGTTCACCCCAGCCCTGCTATTGCATATTCCCTCAGCTCCTCTCTTCAGAAAGGGCTGGCACACAACCCTGGTAGCCATGCAATCCGTGGATCTATAGTCTGATCCTGTAGGGCAAACCCCCAGAGATGTATGAGTAAGGAAAAGTAAAAAAAAAAGTAGTTTAGTGCCAGAATTAGGAAAAAAAAATAATAAAATCACACCATTTTCCAAGGACATGGATTGATTCACTTACAGAGCAAGTGGTTTCATGCAAGCCTGCTCTTCTTTTATGCTGCCTGCTGGCTAGACTGGTCACTGTTCCAAAGCTGTAACTATCTCTGTTTCACACCAGGTATTTGCCATCCAAAACCATTCCTAAAGTCTACATCAGACAAAAGATGTGTTGACTTCCTTGCTACTGCTCTCTTCATCAGTCTCAGCCAGGGAGTTTAACACTGGGTGCCTCCAAATGCTCAGTGGTTCATTCACATGCCACCACGCAATTAAGATGATGTCTGGCAGCAGGGCAGAAGGCTCAGCAGGCAGTGAAGCAGAATGCAGAAGTTGTTAAGCATACCCTATTACTGCTTTTTCCCTTTTGTTTAACCACATTCAGAAACAAACCCCAGCATACTCTTCATAGGGAAGAAAAAAAAATACACAACACTCAAGCTTCCCCACCCCCAAAAAAAAACAAACCAGAAAATAAACAAATATGACCTATACCCACACAGCTCATTTGCTCAGAAAAGTGTCAGCTACAGTGGTACCAGATACCAGACCCATTAGGTTTTGCCTGCACATCTGCATCAATGCTTTACAACTTACTTCTCACAGGGAAAGCTAAGATCAGTCAGTCTTCATTAGACCATGTATATACACCAGAAGAAGTTGAAGACATTATGAGCAAAAGAACACCAAAGTTTTGTGGCTTTATATGTTCTACAGGCTGTTGCACGTTCATTGTCCCTCATCACTGTTCTGGTTATACCAACACTCAATGCATCACCTTAAAAACCAGGACTGGATTAAAATTAATGCTTCTGAATTACACAGTTGATGCACAGAGACTTTAGTACTAGTGTGGTTTAAGGTGGGTTTCCAAAGATAAGAGAGAACTTTAACGTACTGGCTGCTTTGGGTTTTTATGAAAGAAGTTGGCAGTAAACTAAGAATATAATGTGTGCTCTCAATGCATCAAACTCCTACCCAGTGAATAAAAATTAACATCCAAAAGCAACATGGAAAAAAGCTGCATTGCTTATTCAGCACCCACAGACAGTCAGCTTGCACAAAGAATTTTACTGTAGTAGTTCTTGTTCAAAAGTGGGACAGCAAAAGCCGCTCCAGACAAATTAGTCAAGGGAGAGACTGCATGTGGTTATATTTTTAAAGTTGATTGCTGATTATAATTCATATTTCTAAAGATGTACAGTAAGCTAATTACATTTGAGAGAAGAAGCGTTTTAGAAGCTATAAAGATGCAACCAGTAATATGAAATCCTAGCTCCCAACTATTGCTTTCTATGTTCTTTACAGAATAAAACATTTGCTTTTGATTGTAGCAGCAATTTGTATTCAACAATGTAAAATTTGTTTAAAGTTTTGAGGGCTGTTCTCTTCCCTGCTCACCAAATAGTCATTAAATACTTTTACAACATGCAACCTATTGCAACCATAGGGTGGCCTCTAAGTCCTCCTCCAATCAAGAAACTCTTCAGTCATGTGGGCAGACTCAGGGTTGCAGGATTGTGATCTGAACACCCACTGACAAAGGCTTAACCCTCAACACAACTGTCTGCCGAGGCAAAAACGACATAATAAAGGAAAAAAATTACAAAGGTTTAATCTTTTATGAATTACTAGGAGAGTTACAAATACCTATATAACAGGCATCTTCCCATAAAACCAGCATGCATAGTTTAAAGCAGCAGCACTACTAGAACAGGCCACTTTCCAATACACTACTGCACTTCAAAACACAATCATCAACAGCACATAGCACACACACCAGATGAGCTCTCTCCTTACACGTTAAGAAATCTTTGAGTTCAAACGTGCTCCAACTCCCCGACTTACTGTGTAGAGCATCAGTCACTGCCAGTATAGGAGAGTGAGATTTCATACCTATGCAGATCACAAACTACAGTGAAACAACAAAAAAGCAACTACAAAGAGGAAAAAGCTCCAGGTGCCGAGTAAGAATTAGAAATACTGCATCTGTTAAAGTCAAAAAGAAAAGTCCCAAACCACCACAGTACCCTTGGTGTCTCAAAACTAAGACATAATTCCCAAGAGGAAGTACAGCTGGGAGTAACACTCAGGATGCACAGGGCTATGCAATCTTAAGGTAATGTGTTCAGCTGGAGCAGGAGCAGGAAATGGCTGAACCCACTACACTCCACCAGCATCCTCTGCTGGTTGACCCACTGCTGGTTGAGGTGCGAGCCCCAAACTTCCAGGAGCTGCAAGTTCAATGGCTCATAGTGGAATGCAGAAGGCAGCTCTAAAAGATGGTGCAACTTAAACCCACAGAAGACAGCAAGAATAGTGTAAAAGATCAGCTGTATGGCTCCATTAGCAGACAGAGCAAATAAAACATTTCTACTCCCCAGCTGATGTTTCAAACCTGTTTTCCACCCTTCGCTCCTCAAGTTAGTCATGCAGAGAACATACAAAGACCCTTCAAGTCAACACCAAGACAAATAGCTTTGTGATAAGGAAAGCTGCCAGCTAAAATGTTACACTTCTACCATCTGTCACAAAAACAAGACCATTTTCATACTCATCAGTGAAGGTAAAGAAGTAACCTAGATGGGACATACATGAGGAAACCTATCTGAGGGACTGAACCAGGCAGGGATGCCAAGCATTTCCAATACTTGAGGCACCAAATGAGACATTTGGAGAGCAATCCTCTGCAGGCCAGTTCTCAGATAAATACTGACATGATGACTGCAGTGAAAGAAGTTCAGTTGTAAGTCACACAGGAATAGAAATACTTAAAATAATTAATGATTGCCAAAATGAGAAGGCATGCAAAACTCCAAAATGCCTGTGATTAAAGCTTTTAGCACCTAAAGTACTTAAAATTTATTTGACCAACGTTGTGCCTACAGTAGTCAAACTTAAGCACTATTCCCAAGCCTCTCTCCAATTTCTAGGGAGGCAGCTTTGAGGAAAACAGTTTGAAGTATACTAATTGAGATGTTATCTTTAACCAATGCATCAGCAGACCCAGCCTTCCAGTCCTCTGCTGTGCAGTACCATCTGTAAAACAGCTAACAACAAATAGATAAAATTGCTGATTTAGAAAGCAAACAGGTAAACAATTACTGAATAAAAGCTTTACCTCTGCTCGCTGCGTGAAGGGCAACACAGACGATTTCTCAATGGCGTAAACATCCACCCAGTAGAGACGCGCTCCTTGCTCCCTGTCCAAAATGGCAGCAGTCTGAATGACACCAGTATGGCGCCCAATGGTGAAGAGGCGCCCAAGACTCTTATCTTCACATCGGACAGACACGATGTAATATTCCACCTGAGCTTCGGAGCCTCGTGGACTTGCCGCTTCAATAGATATCACGTTTGTCCCGATAGGTTCACCTTCTTTTAAAATGGTTATGTATTTTGGCTGAGTGAAGACAGGCCCATCAAGCCCTTGCAGAATTACAGTCATCTCGGTGGTGGATTTTCTCCTTTCAGGGCCAAGATCCGTGGCAGAAACTATGAGATTGTATACGAGCTGAGAAGGCACCAAAGCTGACGCTACTCTTAGATCTCCGCTGTAGCGATCCACAATGAAGGTTTCAGTATCTCCATTGATTATTTCATATTCCACTTCTCCATTGGCGCCCTCATCAGGATCTGCAGCAATAATTGTCGTTAGGATCGAACCAATCACAACCGAAGGGTCGGCTGCGAGAGCGTTTTGAGATATAAACACGGGAACATTGTCATTTTGATCCGTTACCAAAATGGTCACATTCTTCAAAGCAAATCGCCTGGTCTCCACAGGAACAGCCTGATCAGTGGCTTTGACTGTTAACTCAAAGAGATTAGCAAACTCACGATCTATTTCAGCATTGGTAAATATTGTCCCTCTCATGTCATCTATACGGAAATGATTACCCCTTGGCATCTGCTGAATGATTGCATACATTAGCTGCCCATTAATATCTGCATCTGGATCGTGAGCAGTCACAGAAATGACAGAGCTACCAACAGGAATGTTCTCAACAATAGATTTAAAGATATCCCCTGGAGGAAAATTAGGAGGGTTGTCATTAAAGTCCCTAACATGTATTACCACTGACATCGTAGATGACCGTGGTGGCCTTCCTTGGTCTTTTGCTGTGATATTTAGTTTATACAGAGATTGGGTCTCAAAGTCCAGTTTCTTTGCAAGAAAAATACTACCCGTGTTGGGACTGATGCTAAAGGTCCCGTGATTGTTTGTCCCCGTAATGCTATAGTGGAGGTCAGCATTGTCACCTGAATCAGAATCAGTGGCAGTGACAGATGACACAAGTTCACCAACTCTCATGTTTTCCAAGACATCCACTAACAAGGTGGATTTAGGGAAGGAAGGGCTGTTGTCATTTTCATCCAATACATCAATGCTCAACATGCAAGTGGAACTTAGGGAAATTGCTCCTGAGTCTACCGCTTGGATGACAAGCGAATATGATGCAGTAGCTTCATGATCTAGTTTCCCTACTAAGGTCACTTGGCCTGTGCTGCTCTCGATTGCAAACTGCTTTTCTTCATTCCCCTTGATTACAGAGTAGTGAATTAATCCATTAACCCCTTCATCAACATCTGAGGCAGAAACTCTCAGAACCTGTGTCAGATTTGCTGCCAATTCTGATACAGTAGCTTGGTAGAGATCTTTCAAAAATTTGGGGGCATTATCATTGATGTCTTTCATGTAGATTTGTACAGTTGCCTGATCCTTTAGAGGCTTTGGCAACCCCTGATCTGTTGCTATTACTGTGAGACTAAATACTGCAGCTCCCCTTTGTCTCATAAGAGCTTCTCTATCAAACTGATGAGTGCTTCTTATTTCTCCCGTTACTGTGTTCAGCTCAAAATCTGGCTGCATGTGCTCAAATGAGTACCTGATTTCACCGTTCGGCCCAAAGTCTTTATCTACAGCATTTATTTTACCTACCAATGATCCACCTCTCTGCTCCTCTTCAAAATAAAATACATAGTTGGTACTGTTGAACAGGGGCCTGTTATCATTTACATCCTCCAGAATTACAGTAACGTTCACAGTAGCATTGAGTGGTTCTACTGCTCTATCAGATGCAACAACCAGTAAAACATATCTCTCTTGAAGTTCACGGTCCAGTTCGCTCTTTATATACAGCTGACCATCTGGGAAGATGCCAAAGGCATCCCCAGTATTTCCTTCAATTATACTATAAGCTATTTCACCATTCACTCCCGAGTCTTTGTCGGAAGCCTGCACCTTAAAGAACCTGGAATTCACAGGCTCTGACTCCAAAATAGTAATTTCATAGGAAAGCTGGTCAAACACAGGTGGGTTATCATTTACATCATGGACAGAGACAGTCAGGATAAAGTTAGAGGACAGCTGTGGCACCCCCATATCCGAGGCCAGGATTTCAACCTGGTAAGACCCAGCATTTATGTCAAGTTGCCCTATTAAGCTTATGGCACCTGTTTGTTCATTGATTGCAAACAAGCCCTTTGGGTTTTGCTTAAGGCTGTAAAGGACCACACCATTAACACCTTCATCAGGATCAAGAGCTTTGGCCTGGAATATGGTATGTCCAGCTTTCCAGTTTTCCACCACATTTACACTTTCCACTGCATGAATAAAGTGTGGGGAATTGTCATTTAAATCTTTGACAGTTATATTGACCATAGCATCTCCAGTTATCGCCCCACCACTAGCAACCACCTTCAGCTGGTAAAATGCCTGCTCCTCCCTGTCAATAATACTGGCTGTGGTGATATGCCCTGTCACTCTGTTGATAGAAAACACACCCCTTTGGTCACCTGTCGTAATAAGGTAACTGATGTTGGTGTTGAGGTCCATGGTGGAAGCATAAACAGTACCTACATGGTAACCTAGGGCAACATTTTCAAAGACCACAAAACTGTACATGTTCTGGCTGAAAACAGGTGGATTGTCCTGGGTGTCCAAGACAGTGATGGTGACAATGGCTTGGTTCTGTGATTGAAGATGGCCACCATCAGTGGCCACAATCTGCAACTGGTAAGCCGTTTTCTCCTCCCTGTCAAGGGCTATTTTGGTTGTGATGACCCCTGTCTGGCCATGGACCTGAAACCTGGAGGTGTCTCCAGCTGAGATGCTGTACTTAACAGTCCCATTAGGTCCCAGATCAGGGTCTGTGGCAGACACTGTGGTTACATAGGTTCCAGCTGGCTCATTCTCTTGGATGTGGGCAAAATACTGAACAGGGTAAAACACAGGGCTATTGTCATTCACATCCAGGAGACTCACGTTAACACGGGCTATGGAAGAGAGGGCAGGGGAGCCTAGATCAGTGGCCAGGACCTGCAGGGAGAAGTGAGCCTGCTCCTCCCGGTCCAGCTGTGAGATGGTGCTGAGCTTGCCTGACACAGGATCCAAGCGAAAGATCCGTCGAGGGGTCACCGAGGAGGGGCCAACTGCTGCCAGCACCGGCTCAGCTTCATGCAGGGAGAAGCGAATAGTCCCATTGTCCCCCAGGTCCCCATCTGTAGCACTCAGGACCAGCAGCTCAGTTCCTGATGGGGAGTTTTCAGCCAGGGATACCTCGTAGCCCTCAGGCTGACTGAAGCGAGGCTTGTTGTCGTTGACATCCAGAATGTTCACCACCAGCTGTGCGTAGGAGAACTTGGGCTGCACCCCCTGGTCACGGGCACTGATGTTGAGCACCACCTGAGAAGCAGTCTCCCGGTCCAGCCTGCTAGAGATGGGTGTGCCCGCAGCATGCCCGGTGGTGCCACCCTCAGGGCCTGCTGTGGTGACCAGCCCACTGTGCTCACTGATGCGAAACCACCCAAGCTCATTGCCCGAGACGATGCTGTATTTGAGGTTAGCATTGAGGCCCGAGTCCCGGTCTGTGGCACTCAGGCCCCGCACGTAGCTGCCCAAGGGCACCTCCTCACTGATATTCACCCTGTAGACCGACTGCCCAAAGACAGGGGGGTGGTCATTAATGTCATTCACAAAAATCACCAGGCTAGCTACTGACGAGCGGCTCACAGGAGCTGCCACTACCCCATCAGGGGAGAGGGAAGAAGTGGGGGAGCCCGGGGATGGCGGCGGGGCCCCGTAGTTATCAGCCACCGCCACTGTAAGGTTATAGGCCGGGATGCGCTCCCGGTCCAACGCGGCCGCTACTTTTATAAGGCTGAGGTTGGGTACCTTGCTGCTGTGCACCTCAAAGTGCCGCTGCTCGTTGCCCGCCAGGATCGACACAGAGATGTTCCCATTGGCCGCAGGGGAATCAGCATCGCTCACCGTCAGCAGGGCCACCACCGTGCCAGGGGCTGCATTCTCGTCCACAGAGGCAAAGCGGGAGGTGGCCGGGAAATAGCGAAACTTCACCCGGGGCTCGTTGTCGTTGACGTCAAGCAGACGGATGAGGGCCTCAGCCCGGCCGCTCAGCGCTGGCACCCCTCGGTCCGTGGCCTGCACCGTCAGTGAGTACTGCTGTCGCATCTCATAGTCCAAGCACTCCCGGATGCGGATCACCCCACTCTCAGGGTCCACCTCAAACGGGAGGCTGCCAGCCCCCTCCCCACCACCACCATCACCTCCTTCCAGTCGGTAGCGGATGTCAGCATTGGTGCCTTCATCAGCATCAGCTGCAGCCACCTGGAGAACACTGGCCCCAACAGGTGCATCCTCAGGCACTCGTGCCTGGTAAAGAGTCTGGCTGAAGATAGGTGGGTTGTCATTGATGTCCTGGACGGTGACGTTGACCTGAAGGTACCCTCGCAGACGGGGCTCACCCTTGTCCTCCACCTGCACCAACAGCTGGTAGGTGGGGGTGCCCTCCCGGTCCAGCCCACCCCTGGAAACCAGGTGCAAGAAAGCTCCTTCACCGCTGGGGTTGAGGGTGATGTTGAGCCGGAAACGTCCCTCCTCATTGCCAGCCACAATGCGATAGGAGCTGTGGTCTACGCCATTAGTGCCACTGTCTGCATCGGTGGCCGTGTCCAGGATGAGCTGTCGCCCGCTGCCCATGTCCTCCTTGAACGTCACCACGATGGAGGGATCAGGGAAGACAGGCGCGTTGTCATTCAGGTCGAGCACCAGGACCCGCACCTCGCTGGGGTAGGTGGGCTGGCTGGAGAGCACCACCAGGTCCACGACATCGCTGGCCAAGCTCTCGCGGTCGATGGTGGCGCGGGTGTGCAGGGCGCCCGAGGTCGCGTTGATGGCAAAGAGGGCATGGTGCTCGCTCAGGCGATAGGTGAAGCCGGGCCGGGTGGCGATGGTGCCTACCCAGGTCCCGGCCGGCTGCTCCTCCAGCACCTGGAAGACCTGCCGGGGCTCGGCGGCGACGGCGGCGCCCAGTGGCAGCAGCAACACCAGCATCGGCGGCAGCAGCAGCGGCGGTGGGGCCCAGGGCAGAGCGGGGGGGCGGCCCATGGCGCCCCGGGGGTCCACCTCCCCCAGCTCCCGCTTCCCGCCCTTTCTCCTCACCCACCGAAGCTCCGCTCGCCTTGTCCCGCCACGGACGGCAGCAAACCCGCCGCGCTCACGGGACGCTCCGCCGCTGCTGCTGCCGCCGCCGCTCCTCCCGCCGCCGCTCTGGGGCTGGGGGGCGGCAGGGGGCTCCGCGCCGCATCGCCCCTCAGCAGCCGTCGTCGCTACCGCCGGTGGCGCCGCGCTCCGCCTCGCCTCAGCAGCAGCCGCCGCCCCACCACGACCACCACCATGCCCGGGTGCTCCGCGGAGATCCGCTGGGTTTGTAATCCAGGGCCGCGGCGCTCGCCACCGCCCGGCCCCAACTTTGCTCGGCGCTCATGAGTCCCGGCCCTCTTGACGCCCGCCGCCGGCCCCCCCCACGGCTTCTCATTGGTCGCCCAGCCCGTCTCCCCGCCCACCGCCCCGCCGCCCGCCATTCCCATTGGCCGCACAGCCCATCGCCCCGCCCCGCCGCCACGCGCACCTGGGGGAGGCGGCCACCGGGGATGGGGGGGGGTGCTCCCCGTCCGGTCCCCCCCGGCAGGGAGGGGATCCCCGCAACCCCGGCTCCCTCCCCACCACACGCTGCGGGTCCCCCCCCCCTGCGGCCGGACTGGGACGGAGCGGCGGCCGCCTGTCCTGCACACCGAGGAACGTGACGGCGGGCACTGCGCTGCCTCTTATTTTTAAAGCGGCCCTGCGCGGCGAATGGAAGAGATGTTTCCCCCGGGAAGGTGCTCGCCTGTGCGGTGATAAACTTTCAAGCAGGCGCAGCGCAAGAGGCAGCTCGGCGCTGGGCAGCCCGAGCCCCGCCGCCCGTCCAGCCGCCCCGCTCCAAGCGCGGCCCGCCAGCGCCCCCCTGCCGGCCCGTCGCCGCCACCGCGCGTCTCGCCGCCCGGCCCTTAACCGGGGCTGGGGGGGTACCCACTGCCCTGCGCGGCTTGGGCGGGAAGCATGCCACGGAAACTAGAGGGCAATCCCAAGCACAAATCCAGGCTGAGCACAAATCCAGAACGGGTTGAGAACAGCCCTGAGGAGAAGGACTTGGGGGTGTCGGTTGACGAGAAGTTCAACAGGAGCCGGCAATGTGTGCTCGAAGCCCAGAAACCAACCGTGTCCTGGGCTGCATCAAAAGCAGCATGGCCTGCAGGTCGAGGGAGGGGATTCTGCCCCTCTACTCTGCTCTCATGAGACACCACCGGGAGAACTGTGTCCAGTTCTGGAGCTCCCAACAAAAGAAAGACACGGAGCTATTGGAGCAAGTCCAGACAATGGCCTCAAAAATGCTCAGAGGGCTGGAGTGCCTTTCCTATGAAGGAAGGCTGGGAGAGTTGGGGTTGTTCAGTCGAGGGAAGAGAAGGCTCCAGGGAGACCTTAGAACAGCCTTCCAGTACCTGAAGAGGCTACAGGAAAGCTGGGGAGGGCTCTTTACAAGGACTTGAAGTCATAGGACAAGGGGGGAACGGTTTCAAACTGAAAGAGGGTAGATTTAGATGAGGTATCAGGAAGGAATTCTTTACTATGAGCGTGGTGAGACACTGGCACAGGTTGCCCAGGGAAGTTGTGGCTGCCCCATCCCTGGAAGTGTTCAAGGCCAGGTTGGATGGGACTTGGAGCAACCTGATCTAGTGGGAATTGTCCCTGACCATGCAGGGGGTTTGGATGTAGATTATCTTTAAGGTCCTTTCCAACCCAAACCATTCTGTGATTCTATGACAAACTGCATTCTTGGGCTGGGTGAGCTCTCTGCCTGACCAAAAGGCTCTGCCTTCCTTCATCCTGAAAAGGCAACACCTTTAAATTACCTGGAAAGCCCTAATCCCCTCTACCTGCTGTTATCCCCAAGTGTGAGGGCAGCCAGGGCCTGGCAAAAGTTTAATTTTGAATTTATTAAGCTTTAAATGCAAGCATGGGTGTAAACATGGCAGTTAGTCAAACTGAAGGCAGCAATTAAGCTAACAAGGTAAATCCAGTGTGACCAGGTAACAAATCAGCAAATACCCAGTTTATTTATCCTTGTAGTTAATGAACCTGTCAGTGGATTTTCCAACATGGAAATTAAGAAGAGAAGTGAGGTGAAAAGAAACAGGGAGAAGGCATAGAGTAATGTGGAATTGGAAGAACTGTGAGGATAAGTCCCCTCCCTGTCCTCCTGGATATGATGAAAAAAAGGGAGATCAAACAAACATTAGCAGGAATCTTGACTGGAACCGGTCCGTAAGGAAGAAGTGGAGGTTCCTGTCCATGAATAATTTTATCACCTAACAGAAGGAGATACTCTGCTTTTTCTTGCTGCACTAATTGGTTCAGTAGGAGATGGCAAACTACAAACTGTTCTTAGCAAAAATACCTCGTGCCCTCCTACAAGGAGCTGTACAGTAAACTGATGGAACAACTCAGAAGGGATGGTGGTTCCTGTCTGACTGCCTGAGCTTTGTAACACTATGAAGGTCTGCACCAGTTCTTTGATATTTAACTCCATCTACAGGCGTGCATCGACTCTTGCCTGCAGCCAGCAATTCCCTGGGTCTTCTCAAACAAAGTGGCTTCTTATTTGCATTGCAAAAGTTCCCCTGGTTTAGATGAGGTGTTCAGAGTCAGCAGAAAACAGCAGTAATACTGTATTCAAAATTAAAAACCGAATACATGGGATGCAGAGGGAGGATTCCTGGTGTAACTTAACATCTGCCTTAGCTAGAATAACTCTTCAAGCATTCACCATGGCTTAATTACTGGAGGTTTTTCTCACTACATGGGATTTTTCACATCTGCCAGCTAGATTTGAACTCCAAGTCAAAAAAAAACATCACTAAGAAACATGGTGGGCATTCTGACCCCCCCTGGAAGGGCTTTGGTCCATTGACTGACTAATAGATTAGAATGAATCATTAACTGAGTACTTTATATGTAGAACAGATATAATCTTGTTCCAACACTGTTCAGGCTTTTCTGGGCCCACAGTTTGCACTTTCCTCTGGGCTCTTCTCCCAAATGTCAAAATTAAAAATGCTGCTGCAAAAGCATGCAAATTCAAATATACGAAACCTCAACATCAGCCTTTTACATGCTGTGCATCTGTGGTAAGCAAATTGCATGTAATTCTGGAAAATAAAATAATTAGAAAATGGGAGAATATCTTGAGAATAAATTTTAAAGCACCAGGTTGATTCTGCCCCCTGCACTGGTGAGGCCACACCTGGAGTGCTGTGTACAGCTCTGAAGCCCTCATCACAGGAAAGACATAGAACTGTTGGAGAGGGTCCAGAAAAGGGCCACGAAGATGCTCAGAGGGCTGGAGCACCTCTGCTATGAAGACAGGCTGAGAGAGATAGGTTTGTTCAGCGTGGAGAAGAGAAGGCTCCGGGGAGACCTTAGAGCACCTTCCAGTACTTGAAAGGGTTACAGGAAAGCTGGGGAGGAGCTTTTCTCCAGGGAGGGTAGTGATAAGACAAGGGGTAGTGGTTTTAAACTGAAAGAGGAAAGATTTAGGATAGACATCAGGAAGAAATTGTTCACCATGAGGGTAGTAAGGTGCTGGAACAGGTTGTCTAGGGAGGTTGTGGAAGCACCCTCCCTGGAGGTATTTAAGGCCAGGTTGGATGGGGCTTTGTGCAGCCTGGTCAAGTTTGAGGTGTCCCTGCTCATGGCAGGGAGGTTGGAACCTGATGATCTCTAAATCCCTTCCAACCTTAACCATTCTATGATTCTATGAATGCCTGTCAGTATCAAATACCAGAGCTATGATATGTGCCCCCTTGCATTATATTAACAGAAAATGATATGCATTGCAGAATTTTGCAACTAGCATATGGTAATGAATAAAAAAATATCTATTTGCCAATTTACAATATTTAATTTTGGGGATAATATCTCTCATTTGATATGATGACTGTAAATATTGGCAAGTTGTTTCAGAAATAGAATTTGCTTAAGTCTTGTGTACCTAAATGTAAAACTAGCCTAGATGTAGTTCTAGATACAAGACAGCCACAAAATAAAAAACCCAGCCCTTAAATTCCTAAAGTGTTTCAGTATATCAAAATCCCATTTCATAGGATTCAGAAAGTTTTTTTTAACCAAAATGTTTACAGAATTATATACAACTTTACAACCAATTTTCAGTTACCAAAACAATTTCAGGCAATTTTTTAATAACATTCTCATTGCAGCTGTATTATATTCTTAATGTGAGCTTCTATTTCAAACATAGGCAAAGTTAGGAGATGTTTCAAGAACAACAATTTCACTTTGTTCTTTTTTATTTTTGAAAAAAAAATAAAAATGGCTGAGGAAAAAAGTCTGTTGCAATTGAAGCACCTATGGCAGATATAAACTGACACAAAACTGCTATTGGTACTGTCAGCAAGACATGTTTTCAATGAGTTAGTGGAACAGTGGGATAAATCCTTTGGGATCTGTTCTCTCCTCTGTCACTGCCTCTAATTTTGCTTCCTGAAAGATGAACAATTTATTTAGATGAAGCTTCGGGTGTGACTGTCACAAACACTGCATTATTTCTACAATATTAGCAGTAAAAAGACAGGCCAGGAAAGAAGTAAAAAAGAAAAGGCAATAAGGAAAGCTTGTTTGCCAGCTACAGGATCATGGTCAGCAGGTCTTCTGGGTCCTGGTCTTGTGAGCAGCTCCAAAGAGAACAGTGCAAGCCACATTGAGGACTCCCCATCTTGCCTCAAGGAACAGAAGTTATGAGGAACTTGCAGGAGTAGGAAGCAGGAGATAAATCATTCATGAGCCCCAGCAGATTTTGTCCATGTATTCAGACTGAAGCTAAACCAAATGGCATAGGAAAGCTGCTAAAGAGCTAAAGCTTGAGGAAATTGTGACCCTCTCCAGTGAAAGTGCTACCTGAGTTGCTACAAAAAACCTAAAATTCTGGGTACTTTAAGACAGTTTGGTTTTTTTTTGTTTGCTTAGCATAAGGGCAATAAAAGAAAAAAAGAAAAGTGGTGTTAAAACTCAGGGAAACCCCCCAGATTCTTCCCTGGAGGCCATGGGAAACTTCACACGTTGATCTGTTTCCTCTTTGCAATTTTTAGAGTCTCTGGGTAACCCATGGCAAAGAGACATCTAAGCCAGCTTCTACTTCACATTGCATTAGGCTAAGTCTGGAGTAGCTCTGCTCATGTTAGTGCAGTTATTCTGGTGGTACATCAGCATAAGCATGGGTAGAGTTTTGACCCATTTTTTATTAACACAAGTAAACTTAGACACAGTTAAGGCTGTGTTCCACCACTCATAACTTGTAAGAGTGGAAATAAAGTGAAGAAAAAGTCATTTTGCACTTTTCCTCTTGCCTACAGCTCTGTTGATAACACAGCCCAACACTTCATCAGGCTTTCACCTCCAGATACAGAAAAAGCAATCTAATCCCAACAGTGTCTCCAGCTCACACTCCACTCCAAAGTCTTAATAGCGATCTCATGCTGTCCAGTGTCAACAGATCAACACATCTGGCTGTCACATTTAGTATGTTTCCAAGGCTATTTTGCCTAAAGTGGCCAATGATGCTGCTGAAATGCTGTACTGGAAGTCACAGAAAGTAGAGAAGCAAGTGGAGGGCTGATGAAAAGTGTGGGGGGGAAGGTTTTGAGCACATTTTCTTCCTGTGTAAGCTAAAGGAAAATTGAATGTGTACCTAATATCTCACCCAGTGCTAAGAAATCTCAGGCTTATAATCAGATATTACAACAGACAGACAATTTTGTTCTGAAGCCAGAATAGGAAGCAGTTCTGAATGCAGCAGATCTGGTGGGTAGATTTCTGCGTTTTGTACTTGACGAGCTGGAGGCAAGACCACAAAAGCCCTGTTTGATGCACCGTGCTCCTGAGTAATGCAGGACCTGGCACTGGGCACTTCCACTATTCCTTGCAGGCAGCTGGAATCCTGCCAATACCTACATCATTATGGTTTACGGCCAGACTCTATGATCTCAAAGGTCTTTTCCAACCTAAATGATTCTGTGATCATCTACAGATCCCAGCTTAATTTGTGGTAGGAGATATCAGAGTCCTTTTAGGAAGGACTTGATCGTCTCACCTGCCTAACTTCATTCCTGCAAGGGCACATGGTGGAGCTGGAAGCTGTTCAGAAGACTGCCTAGGTCTTCCCAGGAAGTAGTTCCTAGTTTCACTAGGATGATAAAGGAACCATCACTTGCAGCCCCAGGAAGATATTCCTGTACTCCGATGCGCAGCGGTCGAATCCATTTACTTCTCATCAGCGCTGCCCTGGAGAACTCTGTAGTCAGGAAATTAGGTGATATTTTCTTAAAATCCTAGTGTGGCCCAGAGATATAACAGCAGCTACCATCTCTGTGTGAGTGAGGCTCCTTGTTCCTATACACAAAACTTTATGCTGTATTAAAATACATTTTGGGCTGAGTTCAGCTTCCCAGTAGGTAAAGATACCCAATAATGCAGCTTGTCTGGGGATATGACCACTCATGTTCATTTTTTCCTATGACATGTGCTGTACCTCTGTCAAAAAGCTTCCCAAATTGCTCTGAATAACTGACTTACCCTTTTGCTACACCCCACAGTTTGCTGTCAGCAGACATTTTTATCAGAATTAATTTCATCTCCTCCTAGACCATTGGTAACAATCTGGAATAGTATTTGACCAGGACTAGGTGTTTCCTGAGAAAGCCACTAAAAACACACTAACAAAATGAGGATACCTCATTAACTAATTTTTTTTTTTTTTAGGTCTACTTGTGTTAATATATTGAACACAGACTGCTCTCTGAGGGGGGATATTTTATGGGACAGAATTCATATGGGACAGTTAAATACTGTAAAGAAACTTAGTACAACTACTCACAAACCTAATATCAAACTTAGTTATTAGATTTTGTTTGCTTGTTTCTTAGATAAATCCTGTTTTTATATATGTTACAAACCAGCTTGGCATTCATTGCTTTAATTCTGTGCTTGAGCATCAGAGGAGACTTCTGAGATTGTATGACAAACAACAGACTAGCCAGTTTGTCCCCTTCAGCCTGTGTAAATGTGTAGTATTAATATTTGACTTCTTATATTTCACTTATATATTCAAGTATTTGTTTACAATAAGCATTCCAGGTCCTAGGAGCCAAGAACTATTACAATTTCTTTAAATGCAGAGAATCCAAAATAGCTGCTTTGCTGACATTACGGTACCCAGCCATGAGATGCCAGGAAAAGAGACAAATTATACAGTGAGTCCCCAGCAGCTGCCAAGAATGAAGAGAGATCTTTCAGACCACTGAAAGCAGTTAACAAAAATATTTGTTTTCCTGGCAGAATTATACCTCAATGAAAATTTAAAGCACATACTTATGTCAACATTTATCAGTCATTTCTTCAAGCCATGCTGCCTTACAGTCTTAGGGTTAAGTACAAAGTCAATAAGCCTAGCTTTACTATCTCAATATATGACATCTAAACTAGCCCTTGATACTGGGGTTAGGATTTAAATTGCATTTGCAGGTATCCACATTTAAGGTCTATCATCTATGCTCCTTTTATTGGGGGAATTAACTTCATTTTTATTTGTCAGTTTTGTGGAGGGAATTGTTCCAGGCAGGAGGGGATAGATTTCCAGTTTTGTGGCTCACTAGGGGTTTGTGTGTTTTGTAAAGCTGTATGATTTTACAGCCGCCAGGATGAGAGCTACAGCTCTTGAATTGTACAGTAAATATTGCTGTGTGTTATGTATCTTTCTTTTTTGTGTGTTTGAATAAAACAAATGTTTTCCTCGTCAGTGATCTAGTGCAAGTTTTTCCAGGAGCTTTTACCACAGGACCAGTCTTATGATTACTCACATAAAGCAACATTTGATAATTATTTGTTGTCATTGTTAAAGCCTATGTTCCATGTCTCGATGCCAGTCCAAGCCAGCTTGTTTTATTTGCCTATAAAGCCCCTCAGAGGTGATATTTCTGTTCTAGCAGGACTTTATTGGACATGCTGCAATGATAACTGTGAACATCCTCAAAGCATCTCAAGAGATGAGGCTTCAGACTGGTTTATGACAGGCACATTTTGGAATCTGCTTCCCCCCAGAAGTGTTGTTTAAGGCTCTAGACTTGTAAACAGAAATTCTAGATATTACCATAAAATTGTGAATTTCCCACTATAAAACTTGATGGCAGAGGTGGGTTTTATAATTGTATTCTGTTAAATATACAGTTGCAAAGTACAAGAATTTCTCACCTTTTCTTACCAGTTTCTTTACTTGTTGTAATGTTTTCCTAGCTTTTTATCTGAAAATGGATTTCCCTTATTCCTCTCCCTAATCTGAGATTTCTTTCTTAAGAGAGTGCACCATCTGTTTGATGAATTATTACATCTAATCCTCACTGGTTCTTTTACTGAGCTTTTTCTGTTAGTTCCTTTTAGTAACTGCATTCAAGTTTGTAACCCCACTATTTCAGTTAGGAGCAGATGTAGTGGAAAACACCTTTGCTTCATTGCCTTCTCTTTTGATGTTATAGGAATGAAAGATTATAACATTTTTCTCAGGATGCATTTTAGCCGTTATTGAGGCAGAAAAATGTCAGTGTAAATCAATAGGTAATGAACCCAACATTTTCATTATTATTCTGCATAAAAAACAGATGTTTGAGTACAGGTGGCCAGCAGTAGGGTGACAGACAAGTTAGAAGTAACACAAGCCAGCCAGTAGCCAAGAGATAATTTAACCCTCCTGTTAAGAGGGTTGTTCTTTCACAATTACCTTTCACAAGGCCTTTCAGGAGTCACTCTTGCTCTCCCAAGGTCCACATGTCATCAGTTGAAAGACATTTTAAAATCTGTAAGTGTAAAGGTACACAATTGTTACCATTCCTGGAAAAGAGAGTGAGTTGGCTCTCTTGGACTCACATCATCATAATCAGCTCTGCCCAGGACCTTTTTATAAACACTGCCATGGGCCAGAGCTGTGACCTCAGTGCAGGAAAACATCCTGCAAATTGATATGATATGGGAAAGTCTACCTGCAGACATGGGCAGCATTATTATTTTCAAACACACAAACAGACTTTTCACTGGTTACAGGAAGAGCTGGCACAAGTCAGCAGTTTCCCCCTGCCCTTGCTGTGGCTGTGCTCTTCTCTCCTGCCAAGGCTGCAAGGCATCTTGCTGCAGCTCACATGTCACTGTAAGCAGCACATGTCAATAAAAAAGCAAACTAGATAATACATCATGGAGCCCTGCTGCTGATATGCCATATTTAGTCCTTGTAACATGCAAGTTTGACTCACTCTGACACTAAAGAATTTAGACTGGGGTAGTCATAACATGTTCCTGAGGATTATATCCTTCAGGATGGGGAGAGCAGCATCAGCCCTTTTGGGTTTGATGCAATCCTCCGTTGCTTTCCCAGTCACAGTAGCGAGAGCTGAATTGCTCTTTTGATATTTAGCACTTAACAGACTCGCTGTGCTTGGGGAAAAAAACAACATTAAAATGTTTTTCTCCAGCCATGTTTTATAGCTTAGGAATATACTGGTCTGAACTTGGCAGTTTTATTTTTTCAACACCTGTCTGCAACAGTACATTTTCTTTTTCCTTTAACAGCTTGACTACTCAGCAGTGCTCTTAACTGTGTATCGTGGCTGTGGCATTTTTTATTTTAAATTAAGGGGTTTTTTAACAGCTCACAGCCTGGCTGTTAGTGAAACCTTGCTGAAGCCAGCAGCTGCCACACTTTTAAAGGTTTTCAAAAACATCCTCTACAACTCAAGTGTTAAGTTCAGCATGATCCCACTCAAAGTGATACTCTCATCAAAGGAACAAACAGGAAAAAAACACAAACCAAAACAAAACCAGAAAACGCAAGAAAGACCCTAAACAAGTAGAAATCCTATCATTCCCAGAGAAAACTGTACTGGATCACCGGCACTTATTAATAGCACCTTAACTGCCCCTTAGTCATAAAAAAATAGCAATTCTTTCTGCAATTTTAGACTGTCAAACTTACTAAAGACGATTTTGATACTGAAACTGCAATTTCCTGGGAACCCACAAGATGGTAGAGTTCAGCTAAGAAGCGGCATCATCTACACCAAGTTACTATTGCCTGAACCATGAACATACAGCATTGTCAACTAATTACTAATTAATTTTGCTAATGTTCCAGAAGCTTAATTTCAACCTTTTCTTTCCCCATAATCTGTGTAAACACTTGGAGAGCTTTTCATTGCTTGCTTAGCCTTTGTTATCCATTTGAAAGGAAGGGGACAAAGGCATCTCATTACTCCTTCCTTGATGGAGATTCCCCTTTGGATGGCATTCTCTCACCTGATGTGCAATCACTGACACTGAGACATTGAGAAAACAGACTGTTTTGTTTTTTTTCAATCCAGTAAATCTGTAATGCAGCTTAGTACATCAGTTACTGTGAAGCTTCTGGGCTTTTACTCAGTTTTCATTAAAAAAAACCCTCTGCCTCCAGATCAGAAATACAGCATATTATCCCAGAGAACAGCTCTGAAAATCTAGAAATCTGAAAGTTACATCTGTTCTTTGGAGTACAACAGCTTTACTGATAGTTTTCCTGATGCTAAGTTGTGCTTTACTGACTTATCATGAAGCTATTTGTTCCAAGAAGAGAACTAAAGTACCCATAATGTTTAAGGTTCAGTATTTGAACCAGTAAAGCCATTAATATGAAAATGACTAGACCTCAAAAGAATAAAACTTTGATATAAATTTGGCCTAAAATAGCAGTTATTTCAGCATAGATTTAACTAGAATATAAAGCAAAAGAGCTAGGAAAAAAATCTGGTTAGAAAGATTTTTGACATACATTACCATAATTCATGTGTTTTCAAGGGCTGTCTCCACCAACCATTGCCTTACAGAGCTGAAAGCATCACACAAGAGCAGCTCCCACCCTCTTAGCATCCTGCAACCCTCTGGTCAGATACGGTAAACACAAAGAGAAAAGCCCTGAAGCAACCCAATTCTCTACCTTAGTCCTTTCTTCTTTCTTCCAACAAACAAGCTCATACTGAGCTGCTGAGGCAAGGACAGCTAACAAAGCTCAGCCTCTGCTGATTAGCTCCTCAGACTCATCATTCAAATGCTTATGGTAGTTGTTATAGTTGTTATCTGCTCAACCTAAGTTGCTAATAGGTAATAATCTGTGAAGAAACAGCAGGAACTAAATTTAAGAGGCAGTTACTTACATTACATTCGGAAATGTGTACTCTCTACAGGGGGGGGAAAAACAACAACACCTTTCTCAAATTTTTTAAAACATACTTCAGAAAAATTGAAGTGCAAACAGCACTCAGGCTCTGTACAGAGTTGAGCCAGACCTAAGTGGTGCATAGGCCTTATCCTACATCACCTTAAAGCAAATTACTGTATTTCATACTCGATAAAAAAATAAATATCACATCATTAAATCAGGCTTGGAATAGCATAGACCAAAACTTTTATGTCTCTGCTAATCATATAGCGATTTGCTATGAAGGCTTTTTGATACCAAAAGGAAAAACCTTGGAGCCCTCAGGCCGTACAGGAGGTGAAATTCATCATGTTTTGTGTTAATTAATCGTTTCATCTTTCACTGATTAAGTAACTAAGGTAGAATTTTATTTTAAAAAAAAAAAGGCAGGAATATTAAAATTCTAACATATAACGAAGGGACCCTAAGGGTGAGGCATAGTCACTTTATATCACTGCTTAATGGCATCTTAAAAAGCACCTTCATTACTCTAAGGTAAAATATAACAACCCAAGTGCTGGCTGGGACTTGTGAATGGAAGCTGAAACTCACACCAGGTGACAATAAATGAAGAACAGTTACTTATCACAGGAGAAGCAGCTGCAGTGCCTCTGTGTACCCCACGATTTTGGCTTCCCATGGACAGGACACCGATGGGCACCTGGGAGGGAATTACTGGGGATGCTGCTGCCTGCAGGGCTGGAATCTCCTCTCCCAGGGAAAAAGGGTGCAGGATTTTCAGGAGCAAGGCTGTGACCTTTGTAATAGGTCTGTTACAGCTGAGGTGATGCCTGCCGGGAATGCCAGGGCAGTTCACATCCCTGAAACAATAGCCAGCATCCTGCGGAAGAGCCACACAACATGCTCTGTGCTCACATTTCCAAGGTTAGCTTCACCAAAAAGAGGAAGGTAAGAAAGATTTCCTTCAAAGGGAGGCTGAGTCCCAAGCAAAGTGGGATCGAGAGCCACTTTCTTCTGCGACTCCTGCCCTGGTCACCGCAGACATGTTACTATGTGTTAAACACCAACAGCCACTGCAGAGAAGAAATAAGTAAACTCTGATTAGCAGAATATTATCATAGAATCATAGAATAGTTTGGGTTGGAAAAGACCTTTACAGGTTATGTAGTCCATTCTCCCTGCAGCGAGCTGGGACATCATCAACTAGACCAGGTTGCTCAGAGCCTCATCCAGCCTGACCTTTAATGGTTCCAGGAATGGGGCTTCTGTTGCTCTAACCTTTCTGAACAGAGCTGCCCCTTGAAGCATAAGAGAAATTTGATATTGCCAAGATGATGGATTAGCCCAGAGTTGGGCAAAATGAGAACTTTCTCTTGAAATTTGATCAAGATGTTCAGATACATGTCTGGGTACACATTTGAGCACTCCAGTAAACACAATATAACATGAACTTCAATGGAAAGCTAGCATTACTTAATGTGCTTGGGTTAGCCTTGCCTCAACTTACAGGACCTCAAATACAGAAGTTGTTTTTCATTAAATCATATCTATTTGGTTGTAGAGACACAGTTGTAGTCTCTGTATATAATTTGTATTTAAATTCATAATTCAACACAATAATTAATCAGAAATGGCTTATCTTTCCTTCCGAGTGACCGGTCTCTGGTGTATGTAAAGCATTTCCAATACATTTGCAAGGTCTTTTATTTGGTTGACTCAGACCTGATTAACTAAACTTCGTGTGAGATCTGTGCCAAGTCATTCTGATGTGCAATGTTATAAAATGGAGTATGAGACAGAAATATGTTTCATAGGGAGGTTAATGATGTATAGTAAGAGAGAAAGCTTTCTCAATTGTCTTATGTAAAATCAGCTATTAGAACTTACCCGAGAAAAATATCTAGGGGTCGTTGGTAACTACAACACTGATTATAAAGTGTTTCTTTTTTTCCTACTAAATTCTGGAAAATTGCATCAAATTAGTTTTTCCATTAAAACATTAAGGGCAGTTGATCAGTAATTTCTGAAGCAGTATTTGCTGTAAATAAGATTTTCCTTTGAAACATTCATTTTTACTATAATGTTTGCTATTTAAATATGTCAAAAAGAAATAAAGAAATTGCACATGCAGAATGAATCCCGACCTTTGTCAAATAGTTCTGACACTCCATGTGATGGTGTTGGCTAATTATAGGATGGATCACCAGCTACTGAAGCAGCTTCTGCTTCTCACATATTTAGATATTAATTTCCTGGGAAATGAGGGCTTCTCCAGTATTGTGCTCACTAGCATTTATACTAAATCAGCTCCTTTGTCATGCTAGGGTTGTTTGTTGGTTTGGTTTTTGTTGTTTGTTTGTTTGTTTTTTTAACCAGTAAAGAAACTCAATAGGCATTGAGTGCAAAAGTTAAGTGGATGTGGGTAATTTGCCCCAATTTTATTTATCACTGTGGTTTTTGCTAGGATCCAATGATTTTGCATTGTGACAAGTATTTAAACTGACTCGTTAACACTACAGAAAAACCATCAGTGGAATCTTAAAATCTGAGGATTTGGCAACTAAATCCAGGGCAGTGGCCACACTGCCCAGGTAGTGACTAGGGCAGCTCAGACTCCCATAGTGACGTTCCTGTCTGAGATCTGACAACACACATCACATTAATGGGATCTGAAAGGGCTTTCCATCCCTGGGAAAGTGAATAAGCAGTGTGCATCCTCTGTATGGTACCACAGCAAACGAAGGGCTGAGAAGGCATATTCATCTGGATCTAAATGTTGCTCACAGAGCCAAGAAAATATAAAGAAAGCATGTAGATTTGGTGTTTGCATCCTCTTTTTAGGTCAGTTTTTCTCTCTACGGGTTGAATCAGTAGCTGTAGCCTTCATCACAACACTCAGCAATGGCCCTGGTTTGTTTGTTGCATTGAGGAGGAGAAGCATAACCAAATTGTACTGTGGTGATTTCATGCACTCAGCTACCTCTGTATTAACGCCTTCCCCAGTGCCTGTGCTCCACGTGTCCATGCAGAGAAAACCCTTGTTCTTGCACAGCAGCCAGATGGAGCAAGAAGTTGAGCCCTCCCCTCACAAAACAGTCCTGAAGAGAGAACAAAGCCCATCTGATGCTCTTTGACATGCCAGGTCTCAGGTTGTTTGATACCTTAAAAATAAACCTTTCCAGAAAGCATAAATTCATGTGGAGATATACAGAGAGAGAGAGATAGACAGACAGACAGATAGACAGACATATCTGTGTGTGTGAGTCTGTGTGTGTCTGTCTCTGTCAAGGAAGGAAATAGCAACAGGGGAAGAAAGCCAGAAGGGGGGAGAATGAGCGCAGCTGATTTTTCTTTCATACTTCTTCATTATTTGAAATGGTCTTGGAGTGGTAATTTCTGCCTTGGTTTTCCTTAGGGGATACTTTATGTACAGACTGAAGTATACGTTCTTTGCATTATTTCAGAATAAATGCTGTCTTTAGGATTCTGTTATAGTACAGGATCACCTATGTTAGCAAGGTGGGGCTTTTTATTTATTTGTGTGCAAGCTGTATTTGGGGCTAAACCACTTTGCTTTCTTGAGAAATCACTATCCATATGGAAGAGCTGCTGTCCATTACATCGGATCTATCCTCTGTTTTACAGCTGACTGCTTCCATTTCACTTTGAGGTAATGAGAATGAAAATGCCCAATTAAAATTTTTCTGTTATTATTATTTTTTTCATTACTCCCCATTATGCTTTCTGAACATGTCAGGCTCAGGAGCAGGTAGGAATTGCAACCCAAAACTCACTCTGAAGGGAGAAAAGGGTAAAGCTGCCTCCATTCCTGTGAAGCACTGGGAAAAGCCAATACAAGCTGGCATTGCAACCGCTGTGAATGACCTGTGTGAGGCACTCAGAGTCCTACAGACACGTTTCCATTTTCATTTGGCCTCTCCGAGCTTGGACTTCAGTGAAGGAACCAAAAGAATTCCTTACAAAATTCCTCACAAAAGCAAACATACCAGAACCCCTTTCCTAATGCCCCCATCACCCCAAAGCTTCTATTTGATTTAAGAGTCACTTCTTCAAGGCCCAGTAAGGAGGAGGCACAACACAATTCAGTCCCTTCATGAAAATAAACATAACTAATTCCTTCATACACCATGCACCTAAAAGCAGAGGGTCCCTTGGCCAGCCTGAGTCCTCTAGCAGAGGAGCGACAGCAGATGTTTAACCATGAGGAGGCACTCCAGGTATCCACGTTTTGAGTATTTCTGCCTTGGCAGGAGTGATCTTTCATCTCATGATTATTTATTAGATTAACACGTTCTAGAAATCTTGTTACGAAGTTAACCCCCTGTGTAAACTTAATTAGACAATCGTTTGCTGTTAGAATATTTGTCTTTATAACCTGAGCCACATTTTGGGACAAATATTTAAATACACACTAAATATTAGGAAAACTCATATATTCACTCTGAAATAAACATTTTAATTGCTGCAGTTTTGGTGCCTCCTGCAAACATCACTGTTTATGTCATAGTGTCACTGCACACCAGGCAGTGTAATTATGTTGAGAAAGGAAGGATTGTCTGTGTTTATCAGCAAACTTTTCTTCCTATCTAGGTTTCTGTTCTCTCTGGGGGTGTTCCTGCCAGCCCAGCTCAGGTTTGCAGGCAAAGAGGTTCATAGCCAGCTGTGTCCCAGCACATACGTCCAGGTGACATACCCAAACATTAATTACCTTATCTTCTACTTTCAAATTTACTTTATAACTTCCCTGACGGAGCAATTACCTTAAAATAGGAGGCAAAGCCTGGAAGGGATGTGGCCTGGACTATATAACCTTTAAAGGTCCCTTCCTACCCAACTTAATTCTTTGTTTCTATGAAGACCCTTCAAGGCAAAGAAGTCTTAGGTTAGGCACAGCATCCTTGCCCTTGCCAAATGTGCCTGGAGGAGAAGACCGATGTGCTGTGGGCCTGGTGGTCTTGCTGTTGCAGTCACCCAGGGAGCAGCACAGCTCTTGCCCACCTTCTGCCCTCAGATTTCTGTAGTATGGAAGTGTGTGTGCTGGGAAGCAAGATGAAAGGCTGCTGGGGCAGAGCCAGGCGCAGTGCAGCAGCAATGAGATGGTTCCCTTCCTTGCCCTGGAGTTTCTCACCATTGAACTGTTTCCCCTGTAAGTCATCTTTTCTTAAAATTCACAAAAAAACAGCCTCACTTGTCTTACTCTCTGTCATTTTCCATTTCCTAGTGGAGCTGCAGGAGTAATTTTGCTTTGGCGGTGTTAGAGTGAACTGCTACACTTATGTTTCTGGCCTTGCTGCATAAATCAGTTTTGAAAGTGTCTGCTTGGAGAGCAGAAGGCAAAGCATTCTTGCTTGCAATCTGTGCAATCCCAGTTTCTCAGGCTGTTACAAACCTGAAGTTGTATGTAGTGGCTTGTGCTGGGTTTGACAATTTAGAAACAGTGTAAAACTTGTTTCCTGATACTCAGCCATTAGTTCAGAGCTTTTTTTTTAAAAAAAAAAACAAACAACAAAGACAAAAAAAACCAAACCAAAGATGGTGTTAGAAGAGGCAACATCTGCATCTAGTACTGTATATATGCCAAGGGGTTAAACCTTGACAGGTCAGATTTTGTTAAGGCATCCTCTCTAGCATAGGAAATGTCACACACTGTCATCTGAAGTTGAAGGCATTACCTATTTTCCACAGTGTACTTTTTCTTAGTGTTACATCTACATATCCAAGGGACCTAAAGAACAGTTAAAATCATGGCATGAACAGCACCCACCTGCTCTTTGGAGATCCCTCGGGTGGCACAGGGAAGAGCAGAGGCTGGCAGGATGGGTGCAGGGAAGGAGAACCACAGCTGATCTGCCTGTTAGCCTGGAAACCTGAAATCATTGGTGGGCATTTCCCCAAATAAAATGTAATTTGATAAATGTATTACTTCTATTTCTACAGAATGGTATGTGCACTAAGAAGCAGGTACAGTGATTAATGCTGAGAGCTGTTAATACACAGCCTTGGCTCAGAATAATTTCAACAGAAGGGTGTTTTAGCAGAAAGTGCCATTAAAATGACATCTTCAATAGTGTCTTCTCCATCCATCTTCCTTTTGCAGAACTATTAATTTCAGTTCTCTCACTGCTGACCTTGTTCATTTACACATTAAACCCTTCAAAGCAGGGACTGAACTCACTCCACATTTAAACCATCCATTCCACAGTGACATCCTTCCTTTTTTGAAGTCCCTTTCTTAAATGTAACCCCAGGTATAAACTTTAATTAGAGAAAATACCTTGCAGAAATATTCTGCATCACTTGTGCAACCCTAGCTAAATGACAGAGAAAGTTAAGGAAAATAAAAGACACTTAATGAAGAAAACCAGAATGTGGCATAATGAGTTTTTGGCATCCTATCATAGTGACTTAAGTTTTGATAAACTATTTCCTATGTAATGTGAAGAATAAAACTCAGAGACTTGTTCAGCTACTTATTCTGTTGTCTTAGATCTGGCTTCCTTCCAAAGGGGGTATACAACAAAGATGTTAGTGCTGCATTTCAGATCCAAGTGCCAATATCAGTATTTTTCAGAAAACAGAACTTCACTGTTACCCAAATTTATTTAAAAACAAATCAGCGAGACCTCTTTGTAATTATGTATGTTGCTAGCTATTTGCAAAATCTTTTCTTTATCTGTAATACTTCAGAGGATGTAGTAGAAAAGGGCCAGTTCCTCCAAGTTTCCCCCACTCAGAGTCTAAAAGGGTTTAATTGTCTGCACAGATGTTGATCTCAGCACGGTACAGTAGCTCTCTGTTATTTTTTTTAAAGGGGAAAAAAAATAGTTAAAGGTTTTGCGAAGCCACTGCTCCCAACTGCTGCCCCTGCCTGCCTGGTGCCTGGGGAAGCCTGAAAACACACTGCAATGCTTTGCCCCTGCTGCAGGTGCAATTTGGCTTTTCTAAGAGGGAAGATTTTTCTATGTATTTTGCATATTTGCATGACATTTGCATGTAACTCCTAAGTTTACTTGATTTTTTTTTAAAAAAAAAAAGCTCGCTTGAATCATGTACATCATTTTTTAAAATGCAAATTGCACTGGAAGAATCTTATTTCTGTTACACAGACAGGAAGCAAAAAGTGAGAATGACCACCTCTCAAGTAAAAAAGAAAGAAAACTGTTAATTAAAAGATGAAAATTTTTTCAGCTGCTTTTCTAAATTTAATATAACACTAACATGTATTTTTTTAATTTTGTAAATGTAATTTTGCTTTCATGCTTTCCATTACATTTAATATGTATCATGACTGGAAGACATCTGCTAATATGTTTTGATAGTATCCTCAAAATGAATGATAACTTCGTATTTCTTCATTAATGAATATTTCACATAATTCTTCACTTGTTCATGCCAGCTTTTGTTAGTTCTACCACAGCTATCTGAACCACAATCACCACAATCTCCTTGTTTTTCAAAATAGTTGTGTCTCCAGAAAGCTATTAATTACATTTAAAAACACTAGCCTTAGCCAAGGCCTTTATTATGCAAACATATTCAGTGGCCTCATGACATTTGGATAATCAAGGAGGTACCATCTAAACTGCAGCCCTATGATTAGCCCTTGACTGAATAATCTTCCCTGCACCTGTTGTGCTGCACAAAATTAATGGGATGTCTTATAAAATAATTTTTAAAAACCCGAAACAGTCAATGACTGACTCCAGTTCACTCCCTGAAATATTATTTAGTTTTCTCCATCAACAAAGGACATGGCCCAAGATATCTACAGATTACTAGTCAGCTTTTTATTGGCAGAATTTTGAAAGATGAAAGCTTTTTCTGCCTAGTGTGTTTTCTTTAAAATGTCTGTTTATAGATAAACTAGTTAAAAAAAAAAAGTCCTCCAGTTACGTGGATCAATATCATTGACAGAAGGGAACCCCCATAAGGCACAATTAAATTCAGCAGAAAGCAAAATCCACAGACACCAGCTTTCTCACCACTGTCAAATGGGATATTCTGGAGGATACATAATAGATATGGAATGGCAACTAAATATAGAAAGATAATAATTCATAACTAATTACTAGAACAATATCTAACAATCCTTGGTTAGGATTCTCCCATGTCCTTTGTATTATAGCAGTTTGCAGTTGCAAACTCCTTTTTTTTTTGCTAGGAAGTGCCACTTTAGTCCACATGACATTTCATCATCAAAAAACTGTGTCAGAAATGTGAAATGCTGCAAACTGGAAGGGTATTTTGCTCAGCAGCAGCTGCTGTAGGTGGATTGGTGTGTACTGGGTGGACGTGCCACCTCCTGTGCTGTAGCAGGTGCCTGTAGTTTCAGGAAGGCTGCCCAGGCTTTCACCACCCCCACATGCAGGAGGTGCTGCTGGGACCCCATACTGCCTGGCTGGCCCCACATCTCTTTGTTCCTGAACAAAGAAGTCTCAAGGTAACAAACAACATAGATCCTTGCTCTACTATCCACATCCATTGCAAAATCTGATCGTGGGACTGAGCAAATGCTGTGAGTCACTTCCACTAAGCTTCCTCCTGTTTATTGTTCTCCAGTGCTACTCACTAATTTCCTACATTTGTAAAGGCAGTGCTCAGTACCCTAAAACATGTTGATTGCTTTCTCTTTTCCAAGTTGGTGTATTTCCCTCTCCTCTTTAAAGAAAGATGACATCCATGACTGTCACATGCCCTGTGGACTCCGTGTTGCACACATTGAACACACAGATCATCTCCAAGTTTGAAGGCCCTGTTCTTCCTGGCATTACCTCAGTAGCAGTGGGGCAGTTGCACCTTTGTTCTCTTACAGAGCTCTCTCCTCTGCGTGTCTGCTAATCTGACATCCGTGTCCTCCGCTCCTCTGGCAATGTGTGCTCACAGCCCAGAAACCAACTGTGTCCTGGGCAGCATCAAAAGCAGCATGGCCTGCAGGGCAAGGGAGGTGATTCTGCCCCTCTACTTGGCTCTTGTGAGATCCCACGTGGAGTAATGTGTCCAATTCTGGGGTACCCAGCACAAGAAGGACATGAAGCTATTGAAGCAAGTCCAGAGGTGGGCCATGAAAATGCTCAGAGGGCTGGAGCACCTCTCCTGTAAGGAATGGCTAAGAGAGTTGGGGTTGTTTAGCCTGGAGAAGACAAGGCTCTGGGAAGACCTTATACCGGCCTTCCTGAAGGGGCTACAGGAAAGCTGGGGAGGGACTTTTTACAAGGACATGGAGTGACAGGATAAGAGGTAATAGCTTTAAACTGGAAAAGGCAAGATTTAGGTTAGACATTAGAGGGAAATTCTTTCCTGTGTAGGTGTTGAGACACTGGCACAGGTTGCCCAGGGAAGCTGTGGCTGCCCCCTCCCTGGAAGTGTTCAAGGCCAGGTTGGATGGGGCTTGGAGCAACCTGATCTAGTGGGAATTGTCACTGCCCATGCAGGGACATTGAAACTAGATGATCTTTAAGGTCCCTTCCAGCCCAACCATTCTGTGATTCTATGGTTAATACAGTTGAGTCAAATTTCATCTTGGATTCTGATATTCTTGGTGACATTGCATCACAGAAATGAAAAGCTTTGTTATATTCACTGCTAGGTCCACATCAGCCAGTGTTTTGGAGCAGAGTTTTCTCATTATTCCTCCTACAGCCTGAAACCATGTCTGAAAGCTTGTGCTGCCATATAGCCACTTCAGACAACAAATGCTTGCCTCACCATAGTCAGCAGAGCACCTCTCTATCCTTGTTCAATGGATGCCTGTCAAAACTGATCTTCTTTCTATCTTCCAAATAACATAATTCTGTGTTTATTTTATGAAATGTGTGACTCAGATGATGAGACAAAGATTTTGTTATTATAATGACCTTTTCTCCCTTCTTGGGTACACCTGATTTTCCTAATTAGCAAAATGCTGTCGATGCTGCATGGGAACACAGGAACCCATCAAACATTTTATAGAATTGGCTGTTACACTTATGTATATCAAATGCTTTCCAAGGTAACAGCATCTGGCATCAGAATCTTGAACACAAATTATATTTGGTAATCAAGGCTAAAGAGGTAACATGAAATCAACGTCTGTACTGTGAGCAGAGAGGAACAGGAGTACCCCATTTTTTAAATGTTGTAGAATAAAGATTATTTGAGCAGATTGCACTGGCATATTTACTATCATGTCTTAAGTGAAGAAAATCAGGAACAACACCAATCTTATGCAAATTCATCTATTTCCAAGCATTTCCATATGCCCAGTTACTGGAAATAAAAAAAAAAAAAAAGATAAGTTTAAACAAGCCAAGAACCATAAACTGTTGTATATATTAATATGTGAAATATTACACATAAAAGCAGAGGTTTCAAAACACTGAGAGACACCTAAGATGCTAATATGTCCATCTTCTTTCTACTGAACCATGATCAGTCCTGTCACTATTTAAATTAATGGAAAAATTCCCAGGATTTCACCTTGTGGGTGTATCCAGGTTCTTGTATTTGCCAAAAGGTATTTGTAAACCAGTAAACCAGTCAGTATTAAATTTCTATGGTAATTAATAAGCAAGCAACATGATTTACTGTTTGTTTAACACAAATACTGGACAAAACGTGCAGTATCTTAGCCCATTTGACATATGTAGAAGAGAGACGTAGCCCAGAGTGTGCGTTGCTCTGGCTCCTGAGCTGAAAGAAATAATTATCTTTGTACTTAGAGTTGCCCTGATCCTTTGAGCTGTTCATATCATCATATCATTCAGTCATATTTGTTCTGTGATGATTTTCCCACTGTCCATGGTGAGTTAGCAATAGATAGTGATAAAACTAAGTCTTGAAGATAGAGACCAATGTGTGTTTATTTGTATTGATACTCATTTCCCCTCCTGGTTCCCATTGGGTAGCCAGCTAGATAGAATCATAGAATGGTTTGGGTCGGAGAGGACCTTTAAAGGTCACCTAGTCCAACCACCCTAAATGAGCAGAGACATCTTCAACTAGATCAGGTTGCTCAGAGCCCCGTCCAGCCTGACCTTCAGTGTTTCTACACATCTTCCACCTCTCTGGGCACCTGTTCCAGTGTTTCACTACCCTCATTGTAAAAGATTTCTTCCCTATATCTAGTCTAAGTCTACCCTCTTTTAGTTTAAAACCATCACCCCTTGTGTTCTATCACAACAGGCCCTGCTAAATGCCCCATTTCCTTCACAGGTTCAGGTGTGGTGGTTTTGTTCTGTGGCTGGCACTCTGGCACTGGTGAAATCAATGTACCTAAGTGTAAACTGCTTGTTCAAAAACAAAACAAAATGCCATGATTATGTTCAGTCTTTGAGTCATGCTTTGAGGCTGAAGAGTGGGCTATGTAAAGCTTAGAGAGCTTCTCCTATCATCTGGAACAGGTTTTGCAAGGAAGTTGTGGCTGCCCCCTCCCTGTTCAAGTGTTCGGGGCCAGGTTGGATGGGGCTTGGAGCAACCTGGTCTAGTGTAAGGTGTCCCTGCCCATGCAGGGGGTTGGAACTAGATGATCTTTCAGGTCCCTTCCAACTTGAACCATTCTGTATATTCTATGATCTCTGTTTATCAATCACAGGTACTGCAGAAGCTCCTGGGCTCCACATCCTCATCTTGTTTCTTCTGTCTAAAAGGTGATGTAAGAAATTATCTGTTCTCATTTAAGAATACAAGAGTATTGTAATGTCAAGCAAAGATTTATTTATGGCCATTTAAAGATGGGAAACCCTGGACCCAACAAAAGCCTCTTGCAGCCTTGCCATGATCATGGCAGCGATGGTAAAGTCACTTCCTTTAGATTCAGGCACGAGTCAGAAATGGCAATGAAAGGAGTTGGCTGCTGTACCAACATTTTCAGCTCAGTGATGTCTCTTCTACAGGCAGATGCTGCAGCAGCCTGTGTTTAACCAAAGAACTCTTCAATAATGTATGGTCAGCTGAGGAGCGTGTTATAAATCCAGCAGGATGGAACCAGCAGGAGGTAGGGGCTGCTTTTACATCCAGATTGGCTCAGAAACTTACGCTGTGAGGTTTTCCCAGTGTGGTTTTACCAGCAGAGCAATCATTCCATTTTGTACCCATTAACACTCTCCAAGAAGGAATAAAATAAGGTGAAATCTAGATTTTCATACAAAAGAGTGTAATGTGTCTATGGCAGTCCATAAGACTCCATAATTAATAGGATGGAAGCTGAAAGAATGCAAAAAAAAATAGGTCTATCCAGGCATAGATCTCACCATCCCTGAATATAGTTTGGCTGTTCTGGCTGGGCTTGTAAAGCAGTGCCAGGACCTGTGCTCTGGAACTGTGGAGGAAAACATTGCTCTGGTCAGCACTGGCAGCGTGACCCTCCAACCAAGCACTGAAATGTGCCCTCTCAGATACCAGCTTCTCTTTAAATAATTTATTCTGTGTCACATGGGTTGGATTAGAAGTGAAGGATGGGATTAAAGGATTTCCTTCTGTTTTCTCTTTTTCTGTTGTTTCTCATTGCAGAAACAGCCATTGAAAAATCTCTCAGGGACAGAAAAGGAAAGAATTGTCTAAATATCGTAGTACATTTTCTTCTCATAAATATGGTTATTTGTCATAAAAACAAAACAACATACACCTCACTTCTACCTCTCTGTTCATCAAGTGTTAAGCATACTGGAGCTTCTGATGTGCAACTGGTGCCTATTATGGATTTTTTCCCAGCTACATATTTATTTCTTTTGCTGACAAGGAAAATTGTGAGTACCTGCAAAATTTCATAATTTTAAAACTGAAGATGTCGGTTCCACAAAGGCGTTAAATTGCCTTCACTTCACAATGTGAAACATGCAGAAGTTTCCTATTGCTTCTTTCACTTCTGTCCTCCCATTTTTGACCATGTTGTATGAGCATGGGTGCATGTTACAGAGAGAGGGAGAGGAAGGGAGAAAGGACAGGGGTCTTGAAGGTAGGGGAAAGAGGGGAAAAGGAGTTTGAACAAATAAGGATATAACTGGGTCTATGCAAAACCTCCCCTTCCTTCTTTTTTTTTTTTTTTTCATGTGGTAAGAAAATTCACCTTAACTTGAAAAGGATGAAGTAGTAGATGTACACACTGTGTACATAGTGAGACACGCTGATGTCCTAACTCCAGGTGCAATCACTGCTGCATGTGAAGAGCTTTTGTTTGTCTTTGTATTTCTCAGTGAGGAATTTTATTTAGCATATTAACAAAATCATGAGCAAATTTTCATTTCAATGGGAATTCCATAGACAGGAGGTCAGAAATAAGGCAAGAAGGTCACTGTACTGAAACCACAGGGATGGTGGAGGAAATTAATTCAGTGGTACAAGAGCTGCCTTGCTCTGGATGGTCTGTGTGGTCACAGATGCTGCACAACACAAGTGATGCCACTGAAAAAATTAATGTGTGGTCTCACAAATACATTTTTTCCACATTCTGGAGAGGGCCATGGAGGGCGGCCTGAGCTGTTATCCCTGTAATTGCTCTCTTGGTGGAAATGTCCTTCAGAGGTGCTAATTACTGATCAGTATTGACCTGGGCTGTGACACAAAACGGCACGGATTTTGGATACTACCACAAATGCCCTGACTCAAATTCCCAGTCTGTGAGAGTGCAGGATGTGTCATAACAGGTTCTGTCTGTCACAAGTTCAGCCAAGAAAGTTTCTAATTACTAAATATAAATTGTTCTCTACCTTCCATATAATGAAAGATCTAAAATACTGGGTGGTATAAAAGTCATCAAAGAGGAGTTACAGTAGACATTAAGCAAGTGCAGGGTATGGCCCAGACAACATGTTCGCAGTCTCTGCTGTAACATTGAAAAGAATAATTATTGATCAAGCTGACAGATCTGAGATATTTTTGCTTGGCTTGAAGGTTTTTCAGACTCTGCTTGTTAGATTTAAAATAAAGAGCTCTAGGGTAAAGATACCTATCTCTGTGTTTGTATATTAGAGGTACTTGTCTGTATGTTAAACACTTTTTATTTGGTTCTAGATAGACCTTCTTTAAAAAATAGCTTAATCTTGTGCCTGTAAAACTTGATTAATTTGAGAGACATCTGATGATTAGGAGATTTCAAAGAAATATTTTCATTTAAACCTAAATATTTTAAAGTGAAAAGACACCATGGTGTTCTGCATTACAGTCATTGCTGAAAAGTACTTCTACTGCCTTGGCCCTACGTGGTTTCTGATACTTGCCAAGATAGCCTAGTCGCACATCTAGAGGAGGAGGAGAAAATACCTCCAAGGAAATCTGTGGCATTCATATTAACACCTTCAGAAATATAACTCTGTTTTATCTACAGATGTAGATAGCTTTGCTGAATCTCTACCAACTCTGTTTGGAGAGGAGGGATAACAGATTCTTGATTTTTTAATTTTTTTTCTTAGGCAGTGACACTGAGTTAAATAGATTTTTGTTTGCAGACGTCAGTGGCTTCTGAACAATGCCAGCGTTGTGCAGGCTGGCCCTCAACTCTGCAGCTGCCTGCACTGCCTTTCCTTTCGAGGAAACCGCTCCCAATTATCTTTCCCCTTAATGAGCATTCCTTATTTCTGAGAAGTTGTAACCTAGAGGCTGAGGTTGCATTGTTATGACAGCACAACTGTGTATTGATGTCAAGCTTGTAGGTCCCTTATCGGTTGTCTGCCTCAGAGTATTCAGTCTAGGACAAACATCGTTGGGGCGACTTCATTTACAAAAGTCCCTGTAGTGCTCAGAAATCTCAGATGCTATCAGGGAGTCTCAGCAGACAGGGGTATAACGTGACGAACTGAAACCGCACAGCCCCCTGTGCTTTTGTAACACCGAGATGTGAATTCTCCTCCGTGCAGCGCTGCATGACCTGCCGGCGATGGGGGACCCTTTGCTAACATGCTGTGTCCTACAGCACTGCTGGGGTGGGCTTTCTCACAGCACACTGACAAACTTTTTTACACTTGGTAAAACTCCCCCGGCCTTCTCGGGGTGCTCCTAACTAAACTCACCTTCTTCTTACAGAATTAGTTTCCAACTTTAAACTGTGGTTGGCTACTGTGACAAAGCTGAGTGCTTTGGGGTTGGAACTAGATGATCTTCAAGGTCCCTTCCAACCCAAACCATTCTATGATTCAATGGCCAAGGTCCATTCACTGAGACCTTGTTGGTAACAATGCTGTATCTTGCACAGAGATGCAACCATACAAATATGACCATGACTAATACTACTCCAAAGGTATATTTTTTGCATTTCTCCAGAATATTTTTTATCATATTTTTTATAATATTTTTTCAATGAGAGCGACAGGCTAAAGCTTCCAAGTATTTTGGGAAATGAAACTGCAAAACTGTATTCGGTCAGCCAGCTTTTTTAGATTTTGATTTAAAAAATGTAAAAAACATTCCAAAATGAAAAGTTAATTTGAAAGAGAATGTCATGATCTTACTAGTTGAAAACCTGCAGAAATTAATTATGACATCTTGAAAAGAACGTACTTCTGTTTTTTAATCCTAAATATAGGACTGTTGTATATAATTGTTTCAGACAGAAAAAACCCTGACTCTGAATGCCATAGAGGTATCCTCTGTTCCTGACAGAGAATGAAAAGATTTTTTTCCTCACTGCCCTTAGGTGCATGAATTTACATACATCATATACCGGACTATGCTGGGTTTATAAGGCTGATAAAAATGATGTATGAGGGTCATGTTACATTTTGAAAAGATCACGTGTGGAAAAAAAACAACCCACCCACAGAAGGAGAAGGAGACAAAAAAGGAAGCCATTATCTGTGAAAACAGGCCCAGATTTGGCAAACAAAGCTCAGCCCAGAAAAAACATGTACTTCTGCCTCTACAGAAGTATGTGGCTTAATGGGGCTCATGTGGGCATTAGACTGGCTTGGCAAGGAACACTGCCAGAAGATGGAAACTGGAGCAAAACAGGAGGCAGATATAAATCAACTTCAAAAATGGACTTGAAAGAAACACTAAAGAAAGAAGTGTTTGTTATATATAGAATTAAAAACTAGCAGAGGGGAAGTATTCCCTTTTATCGTTGGTACATGTCACTCTACACTCAGAAGTGATCCAGAGGGCTTGAAAACTCCCAGAAACACATGTAAAAATCAAATATTCCATCCCGAGCGAGGTACAAAAAAGTAGTGAATTTGCTCTGCAGTTTGCAGTACCCAAACACCCGCCCAGTGGGAATGTCCATCACTTCCCACCCCTCCGAGAGCTGAGCTCATCTCCTTGAGCTTGCTAGGGACAAGTCAGGGGTGCTTTCCGACACCTCTCCCCGCGAGATGCTGGGGTGATGGTTTGTACGTGTGCTTGTGTGGGCGGGAGGGGGAACACTTGTGGTTCCCGATGTCATTGGGCAGCGACGCTGCCCGCTGCTCCCCTGGCAGTTTTGGGGCTGGGAACAATTAGGCTTTGTGCCTGCGAGCACTGACACAACACAGGGTGAGAAGAGCAGCTGTGGCTCCCGCTGCGCAGCCCAATTTCCACCGCTGCCAAGTCCCCCCGTTCCCTGCAAGCAACTGCAGCCCCCAAACCCACCCTCAGAGCTTGGGGGGTTTTGCTCGTGCCCCTCATTGGCAGTGTCTTAAGCTGGAAGGACAGGGCTGCGTGTTTGTCCAGTACATTGCCACCCATTTTCTTTCACCTGGTGCTATGATTCTGTTGGGGTGGCAGCAGCGTGAGATGCTTTGCGAGCACATAAAAGTACCAGCACCCTGCCGGGTTTTAGTGCCGTGTCCTGTTGCCTTTGCTTTACGGTCTATAACTGGCCGCTGACAGCTGCATTTACATGTAAATCAATAGGGCTTTTCTTTAGATGGTCACAGCTGGGCATGTTTTTCTCCTCTAGGCTTTTCGGTGTAAAGCAACTGTGGCAGTACCTGAGAACTAGGCCGAGTGCCTGCAATAGTGGAATCATAGAACCACAGAAGGGTTTGGGCTGGAAGGGACCTTAAAGATCATGTAGTTCCAGCCCCCCTGCCATGGGCAGGACACCTCCCACTACACCAGGTTGCTCCAAGCCCCATCCAATCTGACCTCGAACACTTTCAGGGATGGAGCAGCCACAACTTCCCTGGGCAACTTGTGCCAGTATCTCACCACCCTCACAGGAAAGAATCTCCTCCTAGTATCTAACCTAAATCTACCCTCTTCCAATTTAAAACCATACCCCTTCATCCTATCATTCCATGCTTTTGTAAAAAGCCCCTCCCCTGCTTTCCTGTAGCCCCTTCAGGTATTGGAGGGTGCTTTAAGGTCTCCCCAGAGCCTTCTCTTCTCCAGGCTGAACAAACCCAACTCTCTTAGCCTGCCTCCATAGCAGAGGTGCTCCAGCCCCCTGATCATCTTCGTGGCCCTCCTCTGGACTCACTCCAGTGGCTCCATGTCCTTCTTATGTCTGGCCTTCTCAGAGAAAGAGGTCATGTGCTAAAAGGACAAGTTCCAGCAAAACCCTCCAGAAAGTCGTTTACCTTCCAGACACACGACTCCATGCTAAACATGAAGATCCAGCTTCTCTCCTTGTTTTATATCATTTGTGTGTTTTGGCTGCTCTATAAATTTTAGAAACTGTAATCAAAGGTGTTGCAAAATCCATCTGTACTTCCCCTCTTCAGTGGGAGCTTGCAAGAAGAAACACGCCTGCCTGCCCTTGTGGTTGCAGTGCCTGGCAGGTGGAGACTTGTGGCTTGATCTCCATCTCATGGGCTTTGCATGGCTCAGGCTCCAGACCCAGGCATTTTCTATTCTCTTTTGAGAAGTGTAGCAGCTACCACAGGAGCTTTGAAAAGCAGCTTGCATGGAAAGTGTCTGACTACTCTCTTTTTGGGAGTACTACCTTGCCTGCTGTTTGCAGCCCTGAGCAACTCAGGAGCTTCCTCCTCTGGCCACCGGTGGCCTGTCTGAGGCTGCTCTGGCAGGACTCACTGTTGTGGGGCATGGCTGAACCTGCCTGTCTAGTTCAAAACAAGGGATGACAGGTCAGGTTATAATAAACACAGCCAGATCAGGCAGAGATGGCAAAGAATACATAAACAGGGAGGTATGAAATCTGTCTTGGTCTGTAAAAATCCCAAAGAGTAGCCCCCATGAATTACATTATTCCTTCCTGTGCACTAAACATTTACTCAGGTACCACTTAACTGTCACTGTTTCACTCCTCCTTACACAGAATCCTCCTTTTTTCTTTCTTTCTTTTTTTTTTTTTTTTTTTTTACATATCCAGCATATTGGCAGCTCCCAGCCGCAATTCCCTGATGTTGGTGCTGGATTCCGGGGGCAGGCCTCGGGATGGAGGGAATTGAGCACCACTGATTCAATTAGCCTCCTGTGACTCATAGCTCAGGGAAGTGCCAGAATTGCTGGGCTTGAGAAAATACTTATTTTTTTCTAATCAGGAAGGAGTAAATCCCAGGAAGCCCAACAGAGCACACGAACATCAAAGAGTCAAGGAGTCCAAGAAAGCCAGGCTGGTCGAATCCCTGCACCATGGAGGCAAGCCCAAGCAGCCTAGCAGGACTCAGTGGAACCAAGGAAACCTCATGATACTTTCAACATCTGCATAATCCAGCAAGACAATAAATCGTCACCTAGCTGCAGAGAGCTGATTTTAAATTTGAGGTCTGGGAAGTTTTTGGCAAGCTTACAGCTTTCCAGTTTACTTTCTTCAGTTTACTTTAATTTTCTTTTTTTTTTTCAAAAGTATGTGGCTCCAAATACTGAAGAAACATGTAAAAAACAAGAGTATCTGAATTAATATAGTTCTTTAATACAACTTCAAATCTGTTTTGCAAATCATAGACAAAGCATTGATTATTTGTCTGTTGTCAGTGTAACATTTTGTTGAATTGCTAGTAGATTATATTATTTACAGGCTAAGGATATTTTTTTGTTTGCCTATCAGCAATCATCTCTCTTATTGTAACAGAAACTATGGATCTTGTATTCATGCTGCAGAAGAAAAGATAATGAAGAAGCTATTATCAGAAATTGTAATTTTTGTAGCTTCAGCTATTCTGTCATAATTCAGGTCACCAGCTTCTGTCGTTCCCCCAGAAATGGAAAATTCACTGTCCTAGGTTTGAGCAATAAGTATTTGCTTCTAGACTTGCACACAGAAGAAGGGAAAAAGAAAAAAAAAAAAAAAAAGAGTAAGCCTGATGTATAAGCATGAGTAGCACAGAAAAAATAAATAGTGACAGAGGGTGTGTTATAGACCTGGAAGTTTTGATGTGGTGGTGATGAATTTCCTTCTTCCTAGGTGTTTTAACTGAGGTCAAGGGTAGGACAGATGATATTAAGTCAGAAAAAAAATTTGAGCTCCCAAGTAGTCTAACCCACTCTTTGACTTTGCTGTGTGCATTAGTTGGTGTTGAAGGGGACAGCTATTGAGAAGTCAGAATCTATGACTATTTGCATCAGCTAAAAGATTTATTCATCACCATTAAACACTATCATAATTTTCTTTTTAACTTCAACTCAGATGATGAATAAATAAATAAATATTTGTATGAGTGGCTTGCTTTATCTGATACCCCCCCTTCAAAAAACAAAACAAAACACTAACCCCAAACAGTAAAAGGCAACACCAGGAACGGTTTCACCAGAAGCACTGTAATTTCAGAGCATTCATTTTCCCCAGGTGTTCTGATAGCTTGTTTTGAGATCATCGAGAGGTAAATCTGAGGTTACCTGTGATAATGAATGAATCTGAGGAAAAAGGTAAACATAATAAACCCAACAGACTGGAACAGTGAAGCTGTCTCAGCAAGAAAGAGGGCAGCAGCTGTGAAGGAAAAAGTGTTCATTTCCCTTCGGTTTTAATCAATTTTTTTTCTGCTTAAGAAGTAGAATGTTCTCCTTTCTCTGTGTTCTCACCAAGATTCAAGAAGAATTAGGACTGTGGAAAGAAGACATATTGATCTTGAGATAACTGATAATTTCTGTCTTCAGATAACTACAGTATGAAGTTACAGAGCATAAAAAACCCTTACCATCACCCAGAACCAAGGTGGGAGCACTTCTGTTCAGCTTGGTGCTGTTCAATAATGCTAGTGTTAAAGTGACACCCAGGATGAGCCAGACGTGTCCTCCTCGTCTTTCCCTCCCCATCAGGCTCAGATCTAGAAATACCCACCTGCATTTCTGCTTTTATAACTGGCTATTACCCCAATAAACACACACCTTGTCATAGTCTATCAGTAACAGGCTTCACACGTGTATATTTTCATTCACACCATCACAAGCCTAGGCCAAGTATCTGTAAGTCCAAAGGCTGCTTTAAAGTTGATTTTTGTTGTAGTAGTTACATTTAGAGGAAAAAGTTGTTCAGTTATTACGTACTTTGCAGAGGTTAGCAGTATGTCTTGGTGTCTACAGCTGTATTTTTAGCCAGTATGAAGATTACTGAGTTTATGAATAGAAAAGCATTGGTCTTGACTTCTTTAAGAACCTAGAATAAATCCTCACTGTCTCTGTGCTGGTGCTTGTGCAGTTTCTCTGTGTTGGCTGATTTGCTGCATGCTCAGTTACACAGCCTAGTTCAAGTCCTTGATGACTCCAAGTGCAGCAGCTTGTGTTTGACATATTCCGATATATCAAATGTGCCACAAATAAATGACAGACATGCATCTTCATTGGTGAAAAACCACTACAGAGGTAGCCATGCTGAAGGGGGGAGAAGACATCAGTGCAGGGTTTTATTTTTGCACCCAACACCCACACTGCAGAAGGGACATGCCACACGGGTTTTGATGGGCTTCCAGCAGCCAAGCAGGTTGTTCTCCATCCAACAGACACTGGAGCCTGGTGCTATATCAGGTTCTGACTCCTAGCATGCTACTGATCAACCCTATTATTTATTAAGTGAAACAAACAAAAGCCAGGAGTGTAAATTGACAGGAGGAGAAGTGAGTGGAAGCAAATACTCTTCAAAAGGCTCTTAGATGTTGCTGGATTTATTAACTTATTCCCTAAGTTTTCCTGCCAAAATAATACTTGGCAAAAGACGATTGTTCTTTAAAAGGTTACTGAATGAGCACAACGTGGCAATATCAGTTTTGAAAAGACTTTTGAAGAGCAGCCCACTACTTTTTCAGTTGTGTTGCCATGGCTTTCTTGTTTATTTTCTGCCGCCAGCCTGGATTTGATCTGTTTGCTTTGGGTCGCTCAGCTTATGACATAATAATTAATATTGTTTGCTAGCAAAACACATTATCAAGAGGAAGTGTGATTGAAAGTCTGGTACAAAATTAGGAGCCTGGAGAAGGGCATCTTCCACCTTGCAGAGACAATAAGAAAGCCTGACAACATCACCTCTTTCTACCATTGTTTCCTCATCTGATTTGCCTGCTTACCTCTTCACAGAAGACATCTCAAGAGATGGTGAACACCACCTACAATGGATCCCAGTTCTTGAGTCACCATTGTAACTTCTCTTGATGCAATCCCTACAGTATCCTTAATCCCAATTTCAAAGGTGAGCAGCAGAGTCACAGCTCAGATGTCCTGCAGAGGTAATAACAGAAGTCCTGAAGTATAAGGAATATTAAATTAAATTATATGACTGCTTGGCCCAGAAGCTGCTAATTAAGAAAAGGCTGTACAGACTATTTAGCAAATTCAGGTATGAATGAAATAAATCAAATGGAAGAAGATAATCAAGGTTGAAGCACCTCACCAGTGTGGAAAAGTAGAGGGAACAGTAACATCTGAACTGAAGGTGAGTGCAATTGAAGGTGAAGAGGAATAACAAAATGCTCTTCTGATGATCCTTAAACAAATGTTTTTAGGATTTCAATTGAACCAGTTGAAAAAACCACAAACAAACAAGGAAAGCCAATGTAGCCTCAAAAAAAGCCCAAACACAAAACCCATAGAATTGCTGGAATTAGAGTTAAAGTGAAGCAACAGAAGAAGCCTTAAATTCTCTAGAAAGCACTAACATTTTTCAGTATGCTCTAGGAAGAAGAAAATTTCCTTCAAAAGTGGAACAAAGATTAATTTCCTGGAGGAAGGAGACCTTATAATATGCAAGGTGAATTAGAGTGACTTCAAGGGAAAGAAATCATGCATTTCTGCTTGTGATAACAAAGTTGAGCAGAATATCAAGCAGCAGCCAATACTTGGTATACAGTTAAAACATTTTTGGAATTTCATGATTTCTCAGGAATAATTTTTATGCAACATATTATTTATACTATTTTTGTATTTTTTTAAGTATTATTAAAATAACCATTTCTTTTTATGCAATACATTAGACACATATATGAGAAAAAGAGAGAGAGGGAAAGAAAAGACAGATTTTACCTGTGCCAACTACTGCCAGCAAAAATAGAAGATTCTGTAGATCCTTGTTCTTCTAATTCCCAGAATCATTTTGATATGGGTGTGGAATGGTGAATGACTTCTAGAGCCACATTAAAAAAAAAAAAAAGTCTAATAAAAATAACACAGTCAGATAAACCCCAAGTTACCTGAAAAAGTAGTGAGGGTTGCAAAAACTTCAGCTGCACAACCTGGTCGTTGATGGTCTCCTCCCTCCAGGTTGCTCCTCCAGATCAGGCATGGACTCAGCCCCTTTTTTACTGTCCACTGAACAGTGTAATATGTATAATAGGAGCTGGTAGACTTTTGACTGACATCTGCAATGCAGCTCTGGTCTTTCACAGCAGGGAGAGCATTGGGCACTTTTAGGATGTGTGAAGGCCAGCAGGTGAAGTATTAAGGGCAGAACTGCCAGCTGTAGGGTTTCCTGCCACCATCCAGGTTTGTCCACCAAATCAGCAGCAGAGGAGCACAGGCAAAGAATTTAAAAGCCTGCATCTCCCCCTCTTTTCTGCAGTGAATATACAGGGATGGCATGAGCCTGTTTTAGACCTTCTGGCTATGATACAATGAGATATTATTCCCCTTGTAGATAACATCTGGGGCTATGGTACAATCTGTTAATTGTCATGGAGTCATGTGCTAGCAAGGTGATTTGGCTTCCCTCCTGGACACTACTGCCTAGTCCACGGTCACTGTAGCTCCCTTAGAACACCTTCCACTGCCTGCTTCCTCGTACCATTTTTTCCACTTTTCAGAAAGGAGTTGCTTTGTTGCAGCACGTCAGCTTCACAGGGAAACATTGCTTCAGTAATGGCAGAGCCCCGAGCTAAAAAGCATGGAGAGTTTGTCTTTTCCTACTGTTAATTGTAGCAGATATGCAAATCTCAACTCAGAAGAACATTTAGCACTATTCAAGGCAACAGTGCTTTTTTGTACAAGAGTTCTTCAGACATGAAAAGCTGGCAAATAAGACCCTGTTAACAGTAACTTTCTGTTACGGATTTCCCTAATGGAAAGCTGTAGCAAAGGGCTTTTCTAACCTATAAATATCACTATCTCTATATATCTATCTATAGATCTATATATATCTGCTTTAGGGCTTAACCCCAGCTGGGGAGTGCTGCCAAGGGGGTGCTGTGTCCTTAGAAGCTAATGTTGCAGCAACTAGTCTAATGTGAAAATGAGTTGCAAATCAGAAATAAACACAGATTACATTACCTGATATATACATCGCTCCACAGAATGAAGACAAAATTTTTAATTTTAAAAACATTCTTTTTTAAAATTGATGCTTTTGCAGGTGGAAATGCAAACACATTGCCTTTGCTGTCCAGACTTCAGGCTAGGTAATGGGCACCAGAGAGTTTTCATTATCAGCCTTCCTGAAAAGTTTCATGCTGCTTGAATATTGTGATAGTTATTCCAAGTTTCTTCAGAGGCCTGATAGCATCTAAACAAGAAGCCACTATGTAAAGGAAGACACTCGAAGTAGCCTGAAGTTTGTGTAGTGTTTCCTTCAGAAAGTATTTCTGAAAACAAAGGGAGGAAAATAAACACGCAACTTGCAAGGGGTTTAGATTGCTTTATAGAGCCTAAAAAAAGCTTGCTTGAGGGAAGCACCTTCTGTTCCAAACAAAAGAGTTAATTCACCAAAGCTATGGAAAGAACTCTCTTCCTCAAAGAAAAGCTCTAATGACCCCTATAAAGAGAGCCGTATTGTGATGCTGTAACCTGATTAGAGGGAAAGAAGGTCTTTGTGTCTTTCAGTCCTTGCACTAACAGGAAAACAAGGTGTTCTGCAATAAATAGGAAACCTTTTTCTAAAGCTTTATGGTCTTCTGTACTGTTTTACAAAATAGCATATATGTTACTCACCTGAAAAACGGCAATTAAAGCTAAGTTATTCTTCTCTTTTCACATGTCAGGCTGGCTGGGAGAGCAGGGTTAGAAATGAGAAAGCCAAGAAGCTGCTCCTTTGAAGCAAGCAAATGTGATACTCCTATTTTAAGGCAATTGCTGCACCTTTGGGGCGGGAGGAGATGGGGATGGATCTTGCAGCAGGATGAGTGCTGTCATCTCAGCCTACAAATGGCCCTTGCGTAGGTGCTCTGTGTTGGGGATGGCTGCCCTGGGTGACCGAGGAGGTGGCCCCCTCACTTTAGTGAGGAGGTGATTAAAAGAAAACATGCAACTTTGCACAATAAGGAAAGAAATAAAGGAGGTAAGCCAGGCTTGCCCACTCTTATAAAAAAAACGGCAAGTGGCATTCGATGGATGGAGGTTTTACATTTGCTGTGTTTTAAAGGAGATACATGTTCTCTCAGCGACTGAAGGAACTAGTCCCAAGGCATTTAGGACGTTTAGCATGATTTAAAAAACAGAATTTATTTTTATTGAAAGAAAAATCGTAACTTTTTTTTTTTTTAAACCCCATCCCCCTCCCATGAAAATAGCAGGTCTAGAAAGGAATGGTTGCATTTCAGAGTGTAAACCTAGGAAAAAATTGTCCTTTGGGAGACCAGTACAAGCAAATCACTGTGTGATGCAGGATTTTCAACTCTCTCCACTAATGCAGTTCATATCAACCACTTTAAAGAAAATTAGAGTTGATGGACAATTATGTTTAGTCCCTGTGACTCTTGGGAGCCAATTAGTGTTACACTATGCAAGGTTTTTTACAATTACAAACAGTAGTGATGCTGTACCTGGTAGCTGCCTGTTGTTTAAATGGAGGGAGATGAGCTCCATTAAAGACCTTGTTTGATTTTATAAATAGGTGATGTATTTGCCTTAGAGAAAAAAATTCCCTATACTCTGCCTTTTTCAATTTCTCTTAGGATGAAAGGGGAAAATGCGAGGCTATAAGGAAAGAGCTGAAAAGCCAGGAGAGTGCTTAGCTAAGCCACAGTTTGCAGGGACTTTTGCAGGGACCTTTGCAGCAGCAGTTCGAAGTCTACTTGTCGGTGGCTTTCCTAGATGAGCATTTGGGGACCACCTCTGGACCGAGCTAGGGACTTGGAAGGGTGGGGACAGAAAGAGCAAGAGTCAGGGTGAGGTTTTGGAAGAACCTTTCTCCTCTTCCTTTGTAGGTGACTCAAGGGTGAGTACACTCAGGTTGGGGAGCCCCGGGACTAGAAAGGCTGGTGTGTGATTTCTCACGAGGGATTTCCATTAGCTCACATTGGATTTGGCAGACAAAGAATGTCTTTTAGGTGAATTAGTCTTTCCCTTAGAGTGTTTCTGCCTTGTTCATCACTAGGTCTCTTTTCTGGTGAAGTTCTTGCTCTCCAACAGTAAGTGATCATTTAAAGGATGGGCTTGTCTGGCAGAGGGGTGAATGTCTGCCTATTGCTGTGATGATCCTGCCTGTATTTTCAGAGATTGATACTTTTCCACCAGCTAGACATCAAAGCCAGCGAGCTTCCTATTTCCAGCTGCCAAGAGAGGAGAGAAAATATTGTTTGGGAGAGGGGTAGGTTTTGACGTCTTGAATTCTTGAATGAGTGTAATATCTGCACGATGCCTGAGGGTGTGCAAAGGGACTCACAGGATGGAGACATCTCCCATGAATATTTGCCTGTGATCATCCTATCGAACAGACCCCACTTCCTACCCATTTTTTAGAGAGCGGTCTGAAAAGCTGAATTCCATTTCTTTTTCTCCCCATAAGAATTGAAGGGGGTGGGGAAATACACACATCAGCCTTGACTTGCAATCAAAACTTCAGTTCCTCTGGAATTAAACAAGGAGAGTGGTCTGGATCCAGCATCTTTGCAATTCACCTTCTGAGGGTGATAAACATTGCACATTCCCTAGGGCAGAATCATCAGGGCAGGGTACCTCAGGGCCCAAAGAGTTATACATTACCACTAACAAATTTTATACCTAGGTAATCATTGATAGTACTGGAGTATAGGTATAGATATATGCTAAGCCTCTAGGTACAACTATAAACAGAATATTAAGGTTATGTATTATTTACTCACACTGAATGAGATTTGCGAAGTATTCAGGTGTGTTCTTAGAGATTATAAAAAGAGAAAGCCCTCAAACTTCTGCCATCCTCATTTAGTACCTCCAAAGCACAAAGAGGTGAAGAAGATAAGCAAGGAAGGGATTTGTGGTAGTATCAGAAGGTAGTAGTTTGAGGAGAACAAGGGCATTCAGCAGCACTTCTAGTAAAATGAATGTTGATTGTTTTGTGAGTGTTTTCCACAGATAATGAACAGAGAAATTTTGATGCAAAGTTAATTACAAAAGATGGGACGACACTGTCATGGCTAATTACCACCCATGTAAGCTGACAAATGGCAAAGCCTCCCAGTTTCACTACTAATAAGCTGCATACAAGAGCTTGAATTAAGATTTCATTATACAGAAGGAAACACATGCAATACCTCAACGCTTTGAGAAGCCCTCTCAGCATCCAGGCTTAGCTGGGAAATTTTGCTCTGGTGCCTAATCTGCCCATGCATCCCCATGTCAACAGGCAACTCATTAATCAAATCTCCCACTTTGTTTTCTGCTCATCTGATATCACAGCAGGGCATTTCTCTCAGCAAATTAATCTGAGCAAACAAGAATATACCCTGGGTGGGAAATCTCTGCCCTTGGAATGAGCTTCTTTCCAGCATGTCAGATGAGAAACAAACCCAAAAGGAGGGTTGGGAATGGGTAAGCATGACACCTCCTCCTCATGGAGAAGTGCCCTCACTTGGGAATGGGGAGGGAGTTGCAATATGCTCATTAAAAAACACAAATATTTATTCCAGAGCTAAGGTAAGGAGCAATTACCTCCCTGAAATTCATCATTAGGTGTATGAATGTAAAACCAACACAGCAATTACTCTTAAGGAAAGATGTTTACTATTTTAGGCTCTGAATCTCTTCTCAGCAGTCAAAAGGCTAATATCAGCTCCCCTTGCTGTTGTGATGCTTCAAGATAGTATCCCTGATAATACTATAAATATATGGAATTCAGTAAAAAGCAGAAATTGCTGCCAGTGTTAGAGGGATCATCTCACATTTCTTATGATTGCCAGACATAAGCAACACATATATATATGTCGTGCCCAGTGAGACTGAGGGCACGAAGCACAACACCTAAAACCACACGTCACATGTTAATTCATTATCCTTCAGCCACACCACTGCCTCAGCTACATGTGTCCTCCAAGAAGAAAGAATCTCTCCCCATCTAGTACATTGGAGGTCACTGCCACATCCTTAACTAACAGAAACTTCCTACTGGTGTATAAGTTACTTGATAACCTCTGGAAACTGTCAAAAAGCAGTCAGCAAAGAGGGTATCTCTTATCAGACATCTCTGACATGCAGCAGCAGCAATCCTAATCGAACACTCATGGTTGCATTTTGGATTAAGTTGCTGTGAAACAGCAGCTTTCTGGCTGCTCAGGCAATGTAAGCATTAGTTAATATTAGCCCTTAAAACTCTGCAAATGAGCATAGCACTTTTTCTCAATGGTAGAAACCAATGATTTTCCATCCAGTTTTGGGATTCCTTGTGTCCAGTGTAGCTTTTAGACTGAGGGAGATTTTTGCTCTGAGCTGCATCAACTGCTTTAAATCTACTTTTGCCCTGGCTTGCAAAAATTTGATTTTGTTTAATAGAGAGGAAATGCTGGGGAATGAAAGGAGGAAAAAGGCGATGACTGCACTAATAATTTCTGGGTAATTAAACTGGTATGGTCAAGAACTGGAGAACAAGGCAGATGAGAGCTAATTCTAACTCTAAGCCATTACCAAAGCCTATTTTCCACAGCGGTACGAAGTCAATGATGTAAGTGGAATTTCCTACAGCCTAAGAAACAGGATAATGGAAGTTGATACATGAATATCTGGAATTGCTTTAACAGGATTTTCTTGGGTTTAGCTATGAGTTTATAAGTAAGATTTTTTTTTTAATCCCCTCCCCCCCCCTTTATTATAAATATAGCTATTATGTTATCTTGGAATCCATTAAAAACTTTTATAGCACATTTTGGTTTATATTAACCTTTAACATTGCTATTTGATCTGGCTGGAACTCAAAGTAACATCTTCATTGTGTAAAGGCTCTCATGAACGAAAAGATTGAAGTGGCTAGGCAAAAAGAAGGTGTCATAACATTTTTAGCTATTAAGTAGAACACATTCTATATATATTTTAGTATCTAATCATGGCCTGTCCATATGCTATCATACTAGTTTGCCAGACTTAATTTTTTACCTTCTTGCACTGTAAGAGAAATAAGGATAGTGAGGAGATGGGCAAGCACACTGTCCAAAGGTAGGACCTTTACTCCCCTCCAGTGAGACCACCAGGAAGTGGACCTGTATTAGCATACCATAGCACATCCTGGCTGCAGGGACAACACGGTTTACCAAGGAAATTAGGTGCCCCACCTACTCCTAGGGTAGTGTACTAAAACAATGTTTGCACCTTGGCAAAGCCACAGGTGATGCCATACATGCATCTCAAGATACCGTCACAGCTTTGCACAGAGACTGAGGGCATTAGACCTTACAATATTCAAATGTGTATCACTGCCCAAATGTTTCATGTATATGTTTTAATACTACCAGATGACTTTCCTCAGGAATGGCTATGACATATGGAAACAAATTCATTTTTGGAAGAAGAAGTAAAAGTTTCAGAAAGAAAATGTGTTAAAACCAGAAGGAGTGTGGGCTTTTTTTGGAACACCACAATTTAAAACCTTTTCTCCACCCATATTAAAAAAGACGTTGCAAACTTAATTGCCATGGCTCCGTTTTACACAGACCGCGTTTATATTTAACAGTTGTGATTGCTGCCTGCTGATTGATTAGTTTTTGCTCAAGCGCTGCTTTTTTTTCTTTTTTGTTTTTTCTTTAAATCTTGCAGCTGCCTCTGCAAGTGCTCTGCATCCTGACCTGCCTTTTTCTGTGCTCAGAGCCCATAACCCAGTGAAATTGGGACTCTGGGTGAAGTCCCTGCAATACGAAGCAAACAAATTCCCCATTCCACAGGGGTTTTATACCTAAAGGTCTTCTTCACTAGAGTCTTAGAATCTTAGAATCATGAAGGCTGGAAGGGACCTTAAAGATCACCGAGTTCCAACCCCCCTGCCATGAGCAGGGAACCCTACCACTAGGCCAGGTTGCACAAAACCTCGTCCAACCTGGCCTTAAAAACCTCCAGGGATGGGGCATCAACAACCTCCCTGGGCAACACATTCCAGTTCCTCACCACCCTTACAGGGAAGAATTTCTTCCTGATACCTAACCTAAATCTCCCCTGTCTCAGTTCAAAACCATCACCCCTTGTCCTATCACTATCACCTCTGAAAGCCCCTCCCCAACTTTCCTATAGGGCTCTTTCAAGTACTGGAAGGCCGCTATAAGACCTCCTCGGAGCCTTCTCTTCTCTAGGTTGAACAGCCCCAATTCTCTCAGCCTGTCTTCATAGCTGAGGTGCTCCAGCCCTCTAATCATCTTGGTGGCCTTTCTCTGGACCCCCTCCAACAGTTCCATGTCTTGTGCTGAGGGCTCCAGAGCTGTACACAGTACTCCAGGTGTGGTCTCACCAGAGCAGAGTAGAGGGGCAGAATCACCTCCCTGGCCCTGCTGGTCACTCTTCTTTTGATGCAGCCCAGGATGTGGTTAGCCCTCTGGGCTGCAAGTGCACACTGGTGGCTCATGTCAAGCTTCTCATCTACTACCACCCCCAAGTCCTTCCCCTCAGGACTGCTCTCTAGACATTCTGCCCCCAGCCTGTATTTGTGCCTGGGGTTGTGCCAACCCAGGTGCAGGATCTTGCACACAAGTCTTCCGGAGTTGCAGCCCAGAGGAATTCCAAGGGCTGGAAGAGAATTGGTCATTTGTAACTGGAGGGAGGGAAAACAATTTCTAAAACATCCCCCCAGTCTTCAAGTGCCAAAAAAGAAAGATGAGTTTTTAGCAAGATGTTGGCTACTCTATAACAGTCTGGAATATGGGACAGCTGACCTTCATCACAGAGAGGTGCTGATGTAGTGGAGGGAATATACAGGGCAATGTGTAGTCCAACAGGAGATATTCCATCAAATACAATGTGATTTTGGGGGAGGGGGGGGAGGACTGAAAACATGACCCTGTTAGATTTTATGTAACAGCAGGAAATAAGTATGAAATCAGTGTTTACCTGACTTGGTAATTTAGTATTCTCTAGTAGTACAGCTGTTCTCTCTGATGGAGAAAAAACATTTGGCTTATACCTTTATTTCCCTCACTGTCAGTATCCCTCTACCACAACGAATTAGGACCTCTTGCTGTTTCCAGCATCTGTATCTTATAGATGCCACCAACAGGGAGAAGTTATGAGACTCCTTGTGCAACTGAATGTATTTTTCCCAACTATTTATTATCTGTCTCTTGATACACACAGTGCATTAGGATGCATTCCCAGACAGAGCCATCAGATGTATCTTGAAACAGTTGAGCAAAAAGAACATTTAGGCACATTAAGTCAAAATAACTACTTGCACAAGGAAGTTCCTGTTTGCATTCAGAAGCATGGTTTGTGTATATGCATATAAAGACCTTGAGAAAATTATGTAAAAACTAAAGTTTGAAATTTCAGCTTTCTATATAATATGTAGAGTTAGCACTTGATTACATACTAGTTGCATTCTGCAAGTTAGTCTCATGGACAGTTCTCCCTGTTCCATTAACAATCACCAAGAAGCAATGGCCATATCCCACATTCAGTATGTGGGACATATCATTAGAAAATAACATTGCAGTAATGCCCTTCAAAGCGTGAAGCAATGCAGAAATACAGTTGCTCCAAGCTGCCTTTTAAGGAATGAAACTTCTACGTAGAGTATCGCAGAACAACAGAAAATAAAGCCATCAGCAATTGATCACCATTTTGCACCTCCTTCAAAGCAGAACACCTCTGAAAATGTTAATCCCCTGTAGCATCATGCTGGGGCATTGGTTTAAGATTAATACAGAAAGGGAAGTGCTAGCTTTTAAATCACTAGTGTCACTTCTTATAGCACTGAGGTTTTCTTTGGAAGTTTCCTAAAGGCAGACCTGCCCTGAAAGCTCCATTACTTTAAGATGTGGCAAGACCACAGCCTGAGACACGATGGCTGCAACATACATTACCATTTGTAGCCATCACCACCCCACAGATTACAAACACAGAGTAGTATGTGGGGGTGCAGAGGGCCATTTTCTCTATGTCTTTCCTGTTAGTTCAGCCAGATTTAACACAAAAGCTAATCTTTGACTACAGACTCCTTCCACTATGCGAATACCATGAAGTAACTTCCGATAGTAAGTTGTTTCCTGTGATGCTTTATTGGTAGTGCAAATATATGAAACACTGCACTAGCTAATTTTAAAGCACAGGAGGCTGCAAGGAATGAAAATTTACAAGTTCTGGTCAAACCTAGATCTTAACAGGGTTAATGCTCAGTGCTTGACTGGCCTTAAGGGGACTTTTAAATTAAAGTAAGTAAAGAAACCAAAGTTCCAAGTAGGAGGCAGGAAACCGAAAAGGGCAGTGTAAATGGAGCAGTTCTTGCTCAGAACAACACAGAAATAGGCTGGGATTTTTTATTTTTTTTTCCATGGGATAAAGTACAGACATGCCAGCAATGTCATCCTAACACAAAACTAAACTCTGGAAGTTTGTTGCATTGAAAACAAACAAACTAGCAAACCCAATGTGCTTTCTTTCATAATCTCCAGTATCTTCCTCCTCCAGGGATCTAATCCATATCTGGTATAAAATGTCAATTTATTATTGCAACTGAGCTACATGACTTTGCTGAAATTTTGCATCTGTCCTCTTCTGCTCAAGGATGTTTTTGGGATACCTCGTACCCAGTATCTGATAGGGTCTATGCTGGTATCCATACTTGGATCACCAGAAGCTGTGTAAGTGCAGCAAGACCACATACAACACAACCACTTTCTGCATCGTCCAGTGTTTGGCCTTTTAAGAGACTTTCATAGCACAATTCCTGTATTTTGGGTTTGGCAGGAAAATAGCTCTGGGCAGGTGTAAAGGAAGCTTGGACTGGGTCAGGAGAAATATGGCCAAGAAAGGAAATGAGTTCAGTCTGGAAAAGAAATTAGGACAAGGACAAGGGATCAGTAGGCCCAGAAGTGGGGCTGAAGCAGAAAACAAATGGAAGGGGAAACCGAGAAAGGATGCAGTAGGGAGATGGAGGGGGGCAAAGAGGAAACACACATGTACAGGGAGTAATTAGGTGACTGTGGTAATGAAAAGGAAACAAGAGAAAATCCAAACAAGATGGGAAAGATGTAAAAAAAAAAAATTTTCCCCCAGCCATAAGCTGAAAGCTCTTCTTGCAAAGAAAAATAGTAAACTACATCTAAACCAGACTATCTGACACTTCCAGGGCACAGGAAATGTAAGAGTCTTCCTTTGCTGCCTCTGGTCTGAGACATTTCATCTTTAATGACAGATGTGAGAATCAGATGGGATTTAGGCTTATAATTTATTGTTAAAAAGCACCTCTAAAAACTAAATAAATGCTAATCTGCCATGTGAATGATTGAACCATTACTCTCTAGGCACCTAGGGAAAGGGTTGGTTTTAACTTGAAACTAAGCTTCTTCACTGTAGTATATTTTTTGCTTCTGAGTGGTACATTTTACACTGAAATATCTTCCTTCCAGAATAATTATGGTGTACTAAAAGCTATCACCTTATAAGCTTTTGTTCATAAAACAACAAAAAAAAAAAAAAAAAAAAAAAAAAAGAGGAAGTGGTAGGGAAAACAACAATTTAAAACAGAAGACACCAGAATTTAAATTCAATTCTCAATTTTTATAAAGCAACTCTCCCTAGTTTCGCAATAACACGAGGATTATATCTTGTTTCCACTTTCAGGACAAAATGAACTTCAAAATAAAGTTAATACAATCATCCTCTTGGTTCTGATCAATCACACGCTGTCTCTGATGGGAGGCAGAAATGGGGGAAAACCTACAACAGGCAATTAAGAAATGCCTGCAAGGCAGTCTCTGATTTAAGAGTTTTCCTGAAGCGAAACACTCATTTCTGTCTTTTTGAAACTCTTATTTTTGGGTGGTTTTTTTTTAATCCTTCCTATTGTTGCACTGTTAACAATATGAATAGGGAAGAAGTGGGATGAAAAGCTAGTCTGGAGCTGAAATGGAGAAAGTCCTGTTTGAAGCTATGCCTTACAGCAAGGACTCATTTCTAATTTACAATTCTTACATGCCCTGTTGCCTTTATCTCTTTGTCCGTCAGGGGCTGAAAGGAAAGAAGGGAAACAGCTGGAATGGAAATGAAGTAATTAAATTTATTGCACTGTTCTAAATAACATGATATGAAAAATAATAGTATAATACTAGTGATGTTGTCATGTCAAAAGAAACAATTTTACTGTGTCAGGAAACTCCTGTGATGAATGGATCACTCCTTCCTTAAATATAAAGAAATGTTCTGCCTCAAAATAGAAACAGTTAATCTTTTTGTGTTGTTTTTTGGGGGTTTTCTGTGTGTGTTTTTTTTTCTTTGTTTTTGCTTGTTTGTTTGTTTAAAAGGATTGCTGGAATTATTTAATAAGGTAAAATACTCTGTTTTCCCCTGCTCAGAATTACCAAACTCTTTCTGCTGAAGAAAATAAAACCACCAGAAAGGTGACCGCCAGCAGGGAAAATTTCAGCTCAGTATTTAGGTTTGATATTCTTACAAAAAATGAAAACCATGAGCATAGAGGCACTTGGCAAACATAAGAAGAGGCAGTCCAGCCACCCATCACCATTTTTAAGCCCTGCCTAAAACTGCCTCTCAAGACGCAGTTTCTAATTCTGCCAGTTCAAAGCCTCAGCTGGTGAGAGGAGATGTAGGTGCACTGGAGATAAGGGGCCTACATCAGATTTTTATGTACAAAAGCTGGATATTTAATTTTTGTGATACCGGTAAGGAAGTATTTGTTTGTGGGGAGTTCCTCTGCAACAAGAGCTACAGCTCATTTGCAGTACATAGCTTGTTTCATCAGAATATCTTCCTCATGATTACCTGCCTGAAAAGGTGCTGTTCTATCCAGGTATTTCCTCTGAACAAGGCTGCCATTATTCTCAGTGAGCACTCGTAGGAAACCTGCAGATGATTATCTTGTACGCAGAAGTATTTTGACATTTTATCAGATTAACTGGATATGTCTATTTGAGCTTTTTTGAAATTATGGCTCTAAGATGTGACCACAAATAGGGTAACCTGAGAAGCTGGTGGCTCATTCTAGGGTGAAGGGGCTGCCCCTGGGAGCTGGGACCTGGTCGCTTGAGTGGGGCAGCAGGCACCGGTGGTTTCCTTCAGCCAGAAATATATAGTGACCCATTTCCAGGGACGGAGACAGTTTTATATACCTGTAGGCAGATATGACTTCTCAAGCTAGGGTATGTTTAGCACATTTTGGCTAGCCACCTCTTGCTCCTAAGAGAAATATCACAAACTCCTATATTAGAGGGTTCAAATGTCAGCCCAGAGGCTGAACTGACTTGTGAGGCAAAGCTAAATGACTTGCCTAACAGGCAGAGGGGAGAAGGAGCCAACAGGAGCAGTGAAAACAGTGGAATAATAGAATCGTTTTGGTTGGAAAAGACCTTTAAGATCATCAAGCCAAACCATTAACCCAGCACTGCCAAGGCCACCACTAAACCATGTCCCTAAGCACCACATCTACACGTCTTTGACATACCTCCAGGGATGGTGACTCCACTGCTTCCCTGAGCAGCCTATTCCAGTGTTTGAAGGAGGTAAGTTGTTGCCTGCATCTGGCTGAGTTTGGAGAAACTGCAGCCCTCCTCCCCTCTCCTGATCACAGCCCTGAGCAAGGGCAAAGCCAGAAGCTGTCAGTGAGATGAGAAACCCATGATCCCATCCTGCTGACCTGCACACCTGCCATGCACGCAGACCACCACCACCCTGACTGGACACTGTTTCTAGCCCACCCAAGTTAATCTTTCCCTATCTGTTCCCCTTAATCTAATTGCTGAGCAGCTCTCCTTCACAGCGTAAAAGGCAGTACATTCATTTTTGCTGTGTGTGGCTAATAAATGTGGCTACCTCATCTATACAGGAACCACAGGGAAGCAAAAAGCCTGGAGCAATATAGGGTTTTATCAAAGAGACATGAAGTTTAACATTCAGTGCCTCGATTACAGTTAAGTGGCAATATGGTCAATGCTGTACAGGTGATGGTAAAAACAAAACCATCAGCTCTGTTGAAAACATCACCAATGCAACACTTGCTGCAGAAGGGATAAGGGCTTAAAAAGCACATTCATAGAATGGTTTGGGATGGAAGGGACCTCAAAGATCATCTAGTTTCAACTCCCCTGCCATGGACAGGGACACCTTCCACTAGACCAGGTTGCTCCAAGCTCCATCCAACCTGGCCTTGTACACTTCTAGGGATGGCACAGCCACAGCTTCTCTGGACAACCTGTGCCAGTGTCTCACTACCTTCACAGCAAAGAATTTCTTCTTGGGTGATCTTTAAAGGTCCCTTCCAGCCTAAATTATTCCACGATTCTATGATTTCTGAAACTGTCTGGGCACCCAGAAGCTGCCACAGCAGAGCAGACTGCAGGGGTTCACCCAAAAGTGGGCAGATGCTTGGGGAAGAATTGTCAGACAGATAAAAATCCAGACGTTGGCTATCATGTACAGACCTATCTACAACCAAGCCATCTTGCTGAAGCTGGCAGTCACACACACGGACACAAGATGTCACAGCTGGGCTACCTGACTGCATTCACCCCACACAGAGAACAGGCGCAAGGTGATAGGGCTGCAAAAGCAAATCTGCAGCAGACCAGAAAGGGGATCCCACAAAAAGCCCTGCTCAACACAGAGGTAGGCTTCTTGCCAGCTTTCAAAAGGCTGCCTTTGAGGGGAGATTTGAGGGAAGAGACCCTTTGTGTTTATGCAAAACAATTAGCTGAGAAAGGCTTCTTCAGAGAAGGTAACAGCTGCTGTGCCAGCCCAGAGGCTGGAGGAGTAGACACAAAGTGGCCATGCTGCATCCCTGAAGCTTGCCTTAGGGCTTGCAAGAAGGATTTTTGGCTCTTCAAGGCTACATGCAAAACATTGACATAAAGTCAATTACTAGTTAGAATCTTTTGACAATTCTCCTATATGCTTTCTGAAAAAAAAAAGGGAAAGGAAAAGAATTATTGTAACTGCACCATTGTCTCCAGCTGAAGAGCTTTACCTAGCACAGACCAAGTGGTTTTGTTTGCACTTCCCTTTTGTGGCTTTCCTCATTAGAGAAACCCAGTGGAAATCATTAGTGGAAATATTAGTAGGACAGACTAATGGTTTTAGTCATTCGTATGCATCAGTCACCGGATATTTCAAAAGCCCCTACCTGGAATACTGTTAAAGGAATTTGCAATACTTTATTGGATGCTGTCAGCCCCTTTGGTTTGCACACTATGGTGAACAGCAGTAGCTCCAAGTGCACTGGCTCATGAAGGCCAGTCGTTCAGCATCTGCCCCCTACCCCCTTCTGCCTGGGCTGCCTTGCTCCTTGCTGACAAAACCCTGTCAAAGGAGGATTAGGATCATCACATCCATAGGGGAATGAAAGACTCCCTTTGAGTGCACTAATGTATAATGCTATTTCCAAAGCAATGCATACATTGAAACTGATCAGCATGAGCAGGGTGCAGGAGAACAGTGCCAGAGCAGCAAGCTGGAAGCCAGCGCTTTCTCCTGGAATGTTTGGAGACCCAGCTGTGGGAGGAGCACCCCCAGTCTGCAAGGTCTGGGGACCTTGTCACAATTAGCACTGATAACAAACTGTGCCGAGATACAAAGGATCCCCATGCAGAAGTACAAAGTCTGTGCTGGAATTACTGCTGCAGCCACAATGAGGAAGAGGTTGGATCCCCTTTTCCTGCTGCATCACTTTCATGTTCATAGAATCACAGAATGGTTTGGGTTGGAGGGGATCTTAAAGATCATCTAGTTCCAACTCTCTTGCCGTGGGCAGGGACACCTCCCACTAGACCAGGTTGCTCCAAACTCCATCCAACCTGGCCTGGAACACTTCCAGGGAGGGGGCAGCCACAACTTCCTTAGGCAACTTATGTCAGTGTCTCAGCACCTTCACCAGAAAGAATTTCTTCCTAATGTCTAACTTAAATCTTCCCTCTTCCAGTTTAAAGCCATTTCCCCTTATCCTATCACTCCACGGCTTTGTAAAAAGTCCCTCCCCAACTTTCCTGTAGCCCCTTCAGGTACTGGAAGATGCTCTAAGGTCTCCCTGGAGCCTTCTCTTCTCCAGGCTGTATAACCCCAAATCTCTCAGCCTGTGTTCACAGGAGATATTATGATAGTCTTTCTTTACGTGCTCTCTTAATCCCGTGATGAATCTCATCAGATGCTCTTGATGGAAGCAAGGATTCCAAACACACCCACTCAATATCTCATTGCTGTTTCCAAGGACTGGGGAAGAATGGGTGTGCCAGGAAATTTACTTGTTGCTGGTTCCATTGCAGTCCTCTGGAAATAACACCTTGGATCATACTTTTAACAAAATGTTCACATGAGGATAAATGGCTTTGCCATAAATTAACACACAAGTACATCATATCACATTTATCCTAGATGCAATTTTCAAGGAATTTAGAAATTAATCTTGAGCATTTGACTCATGATAACTATAATTCCTCTCACATAGGTGTTGAAGAGCCTGGATCCTTCTGAAATTAAGGGGCATTTTCTCTGAAGTGGTAGTGACTGATCTGCTTTCATGCATATTATTTAATCCATTGCTCCACCACATAAGACTTAAAGTGCAATTTGTTGCTATGAAATACAAGATTTGTGATGTAAATGTAATTGCTTTCTCTTATTACTGTGCTTTAGGTGCTGCACACGTATGAAGAAAACTTCTCTAAATCACTAGATGCGTCCTCATGCATTCCAGTCCATAAATCAGAACAATTAGAATTGATGTAGAAGAACAGAAAATACTCCCTATTACTGAAACAAATGTATATGAAATGTGCTTTTCAAAGAACACTTTTCCTGTTTTATTCTATGTGCTCCATGTCTAATCTGCATTCAAGATGTAGGATAATTTTCTGTGCCTCAGGATACATTTGAAGTATTTTTAAAGTAATAATGCATTATTATAGGATAGGAAGCAGCAGTTTCCTCTCTGGAAGCTGTCTGGAATTCTAGATTGAAACATTACAGTATCTTTAAGTCACTACTATTCTGATCTGAAAGATCATCTGTTTCCCCCAATAGTACAGGCTCAAATACTACCCCAACAATGTGCGTTTCTTTTCTCTGAAGTCATCTCTCCTAGCAATTTTTTTTTTCTTCAAGTCATCTTCAATAACTGGGTAGCTCTTTGCCTGCAACAACTTATCACTGATACATTAAAGACAAAATTCAGTCTCTGATACACTAGGTTGAAGAACATCACTGTTGTCTGATGGCAAATATTTTGGAATGGAGCACTATACAACAAACTCTGGGGGGGGCATCAACAACCATCTTCTCTCCCAGGGACGCCCATGCTCACTGTGTCATTGAGCTGGGCAGAATTGGAGATGTCATAATCTCAGATAGAGAGCCAGCTCCCCCTGTCCAATTCAGGTGAAGAAATAGGGACACATTTTCAGCCCCATTTTGGGACTTCAGTCTGAGCAATCTCTGACAGAGCAGACAGGATGGTTGCTTAGCTGGATATGCATTTGAAATACAGACAGACTGTTATCCCAATTATATACTTTTTTAGAATTCCATAGGCTTCTTCTAGGCAATTTAATGGGAGAAAACCAAAAGGAAAAAATCAAGCTAATCAAATACATTAGTTGTGACTCTTTCACCATTACTAATTCATCCACTCAACAGCCCCATGGGATAGATCACTGATATCCTGTGGGTAACTTGCCAGTTCATCTCTGCACTTTTCCAATTGTCTGCCCAATTCACTGAAATTATTTGACTTGAGCTTGGACATACTGCTTCCCTTGAGTGACTGTTGATACATCACCCATACCTATAGAATCATGACGACATCATAGAGGCCAAAGAGTTCCACTTTTGGAACATCTTTATTTCTGCAGCTTCACAGCCCTAAAATAATTTCCTAATGATACTGAGGAGACAAATGGCCTTGAAATTCTGTATTTGAAAGATGCATTTTAGTTAAAAGCACAGGAAGACTGATGTGGCATAAGAGATTAGTCAGATTCAAGAACAGGATCAGACCCTAAAAATACTGATATTTAAAGTCTTTCTAAAATAATCCTGCTGAGATCTCTTTCATGAGTAGAGGCTTGCAGAAGGGGGTCCAGAGCAAAGCTGCCTCATGGATTGCATGCCGTGCATGACATCAAGGAGCAGTATTGCAGCTCATGTAAATGTAGTTACACCAAACTTGCTAAGTCAGGCAATGCTACTTTGGCATCGACCAGCAAAGTGAGATTTTTACCTACTTCCTTTAACTGAGACCTTTGTATAAAACTCCATGCTATTTGGCAGGCATTGATAAGTATCCCAGTTAATTAGCTTCAGCAAAGTAGCTAGTTATCTTGATCGAGTAGAATTAAAACAGCAAATGCCTTTTATATAAAATTCTGAACATTAGTAAGCTTTTTAATTTACCATTTATTGACGCAAACCCAATATTCCCACTCTGATAAGGGTGAGACTGGAGATTAAAGAAACCTCAGTGACATTCAACATTAGACTGCTCCTCAGGACAGAGGAGCCCAGTTTGCATCAGAGAATCTTCCCAACCTGGCTGTCTCCAGCAGGAGCCTGGTTCTGCAGGAACCATCACTTCACAGTGTTTTTAGCCTGGTTTCCAGGAAATTTCAGCTTCACTCAAATATCCTCTTATCTGTATTTGGAGGGGTAGTTTGAAGACCTCAGTATAGCAGAAGGGAGACTGGGCTATACATCCACATCTTTTAGTACTGCTCTCTCCAACAGTTGTACAAGTAATTAATGAGTAATCACTCTTCAAGGAAAGCAGGAAGGGGGGAATGAAAAGGCGAAACTGTATTGCACCAGATCTTGCTCTGAAGGATGACCAGTGCTGGAACTGGAAAGCAGTTCCCATTTAAGGATGACCTTCCAACCTTCTGCTGTGCTGGCTACATCAAATAAAGATGCCACATCTATGATTTACACAAATAATCAAATCCCTAAATTTATTGTTTTTTTCCCCCCTCTCCCTTTTATGTGTTGCCTTTGATGTCGCAGCTTCCCTATGCAGGTGCAGTAACAGTCTTGGTAAAAAAAATAAATGTACAAGAGCACTGCATTATAACCAAATGTTCCAGCTGGTTGGGCTCTTCAGGAAGACATGACATGAACATGCATACGAAGATCTATCCAGGATACAGAAAACACTTTTAGACCTACCCAGGAGGCCAGGTATTTACAATTTCAGAGATGAAAAATAAAAGCTTGTGGCTGGAATACAGTTCATAAGACTGTCCCATGCCAGTTCACATCCCCTCCTTCATTTTCACCAAACTGATAATGCCATCATTACATGATTTAATATAATGCTGAATATTAAATGTAGGAACACCAGATCATGCTAATTTTGAAGAATGCTTTCTGTCAAGTAAAGCTATATTACATTGCTACTTTAACTCAGAAAACTATCGAAAAGCAAGATCTGAAAAATAGGAAGTACTGCATGTAGAGACCTTTTCCAGATATGCCAATTAAAGTCTAAAGAGGTAAGTTAAGACATTTATATATATTTTATGTGAAATTTCTATCTGCCAGCAGTTCTTCAGGAGTTCTTAGTCTTTTTTCTGGGGGTTTTAACAGAGAATAATTGGAATACCCAGTATTTATTAGATATGCAAATTATACATAATAATCTCAATGAGCTATGGAAAGTATAATTGTTCCAGACAAACACTAAATTTGACTAAAAATTGGTCTAGCATCTCCATATCTCACACTGAAGAAAGACATGAAATTTTCCTATTCTTCATGTAAAACAGAAAGAAGGATTTAAAGCAGCCAGTACTATATTTGGAGATCTTCAAAAATGTTCTCAAGTTGAGACAAATAAATAGCCAAGGCATATGTTTAAAAATTGATAAAACCCAGATATAGGTTTATGGTAGCAAAAGAAACTACATTATTCAGATTTACTCTACCAATACAATAATATTTATTCAACCTACATAGGATCATTTAAGTGTAAGGAAATAGTCACTTAGCAAATATTTCTAAGCTCATACAAAAGGATGAAACTCCAGGTGCAATTAACTAATAAAAACAAACTTCCAAACCCACCCAGTATCCTGCCAGCATACCACTCCACAGGAAGTAGGAAGCAATTACTATTATCTTCTGTCCTGGTTTGAGCCAGGATGAAGCAAACTTTCTCTTTGCTGATTTGTTTTTTCTTTCAGTGAACTTTTTAGCAGCACCAGTGGACTGATAATAACCAAGGTCACTTCTGACTGTCTGCAGCCTCCCCCCCTACAGGGGAGCAGATTAGACTGAAGGCAGGATCAGCAAATCAGAATATTCCCTTCTCATAATATTTTCTCTATTTGGCTTTCAGTATAGGTTAAGACATGATGGAAGTCAAGCCTTTCATTTTCCTTTTCCTCTCACTTTTCTGCTTACTGTCGCTTCTATCACCCTCTCTTTGGCTCTCTCTCTTTTTTTCCCCCTTTTTTCCTTCCCAGCCGACACTCGAGGGCCCCGTCCGTGCGCCCGGACACTCCCCCCTTCAGCTGGAGCCACCAGGGAGAAGAGTTGCTGTGAGAGTCGCTGGGGGAGGAGGGAGGGGAGCGGGTGTTGCACATCTCTTTACAAATATATAGATATATTCCCTTATCACTAATAATTAAAATAAATCTATTTCACTTTTCAACCCAGAAAGCCTCTCTTTCTCATTTTTTCTCCCTCTTTCCCTACCTTGGGGGAGGGGGGTGGGACTGAGAGCATTATTGTTATTGGTTTGACTTCCAACCCAGAGCCAAACAGTGACATTTTCCTTTTAACAACTTATGTCTTCCTATGTAATTTGTGGTTTTGATTATAAAAAGAGAGTTATTTACTTGGGATTTTCAATACAACTGTATTTTAGACTTTCTCTGTAAGGCATGTGAGTGTTTTACAGATACACTCCAACCGTTCCCTTTGTGAACATCCTTAGATTGAGTATCACCACAGCTATCCAAGCACATAGGATGATCATCCCCAGCTAATAGAGGTAACAGGAATCCCCTCAGTGGGAGCCAATTATCACTAATGTGTTGATGGATTTTATAGCCTGCAGTATCTTATGGCGTTCTTGCAAATTTCTGCTTGTGACTAACTTTCCTCACTGTACTCAAAACTTGCTGGAAGAAAGTTGGCCAGTGTATCATTTACTTTTGGCATAGGATATGAATGGAAATGAAGTTTGGGTTGGGATGCAGTCTCTGCAGCTGAGAGAATCAGTAACCTAAGACTGCTGTCACACTTTGGTGATCAATTTCTTGATTCATCAAGTACTCCCTTCAGCATTCTTACATAACATAGAGGAATATCTGATGCTATACCAATTCTGCACCAGCTTCCAAACTGTTTTCTTTTATATTTTATTTATAGTTTTACATAAAGCTCATCCAAACTCTTTCCTTTCTCCCCCTTGAGAAGAGTCAGGGAGTCCTGTTGGAAATGGCAGTAGGGATCTTTAGGATAGTTTTGGTGTCTGTGGTTGTGAGTTACTGAAAAAGACTGTGTGCTTGTACAGTGTGGTTCAAATTTCTCTTGCATCTATAGAGTAACTTAGGCCTGAAAAATCAAGTTTACAAACATCTGAACATGGGACAAAAAACCCTTCTCACTCCCACGTAAGCCTGGTTGACTTTCCTTTCCTATTGCGTTTTGCTGTGAAGAGTCCTGATCCTTTATTATATTTCAATTTTTAAAATTAGGTGGTATCAAATATTCAAATGAAGACAACTCTTCAATCTTGTTCTCTTTTCTTTGCAAAAGCTTTTTTTCTTTATGAAAATTGAAAACAGTCTGTCCTTGCCCCCTCCTCCAAGCTTTCAATCCTTCCCCTTCTTAAAATCCACAAGAAATGGGATGGCAAATCTAGTCCTAAATGTACTAAGATTTTTCAGGAATCTGAAAGCTAAAATAGACAAGTAGCTCATGTCACAGTCCAGAAAGAAACACCATCTCTCCAAAATACATACAACAAAAAACAGTTTTCCTTTCTTTACCTTGGTCAGTAAAGATGCAGTCTTTCTATGGTCATTTTTAAAGGGAAAAACATGAGAGAAAGAAATGGAACTATTCTACAAACTACCAATTTAGTTTGCACTTCTGATTTAAGAGGTTGTCCAACTGTATAGCCCAACCTGCTTAACAAATTACTTCTACCCTTCCTACTTCTTTCTCCGAATATTTAAAAGACATTTCCCACCATTTCTTGATCATTCCCTTCAGAGATTGCTCCCATTTAATTTCTTCTCCCTCTCTACCAGTGCCCCTAATGGTCCTTTTCTTTTTTTGACTCCCCTCTACCCCTGCCTCCTAAAATTAGCCTGAAATCCTTCTGGAAGCCATCAGCTGTGGAAACTGCTGCAGGATCAAGTGGCAGCAGGAGGCTACTGTATAGGATTGCCTGGAAACCTGCTGCTGGACCACCATTACATCCCATTTCAGCCCTCTGTCCCAGCACTCAAGTAGAACTGGGAAGGGAAGCATGCAATTAGCCAACAAAGCAGCAAACCAAAGAAAGATCCTTCACCTGATATTGGAGTTTTGCAGTCCGTTAGTGACAGCCAAAGGCCAGCAGATCTTTGGTGCCACCTGCCCCCTTGCAGAAGCGCTCCATGCCAGTGTGGGAAGGCTGGGGCCAAAAGGCTGGATGAGCTCAGGCTCATCCACGGTGGGAGGATGAGGGCTTTCCTGATCACTCCTGGAAAGCAGCTTCTCAGATGAGGGGTGACTGCAGCACCTGCACCGTAACCTCCAAACATCTGCTCCCACTGGTCCTCACAGGGGTTTCAGTCTTTAAGCCAGAGGCAACAGGAGAGTTCCTGTATATGGGTTTTAATAAAGAGAGAATTACATTAAAGCAAACCAGTGTTTTCTGGTAGCTGAAAAATACCTGTTGGATTAATAGGTCAGCTCATTTCCTTGTATGTTTCCTATAGCTTCCTCTCAAGGTTAAAAAAAAACATCAGCAATCAAAGTATCAGAGAGAAACTCTTGTCTCCAACTGACTTCTAAATTAAGTTCAGCTGCTACTCCTTCACATATATGCTACTAGCATAAAAACAACAGTAAGAACTTATTTTTATTTTGAATCCTCTCCAGCCTGCTTTAATTTCTTCATATGAATCCTTCTTGTTTAAGTTCACCTTGCTCATATAGTCTCTTTCTTGTTCCTTTTATTTTGACTATAAGCTTGGAGAAGGCATGCAGAAGATAAAGCACATTAGATTCAGCTTTTGCAAGGTCTTTGAAGCAATTATGAAGCCATAGAAGCACAACAGTCAGTAAACAATTAGACAAGGCCAAGGGGAATGCTCTACTAAAAGCAAATATTGAAAGGACTGGAAAATAGACAGAGCTTTGCTAGATTCTATTTTGCTACATAATACAAAATTCATCATCAATATTCCCAATGTAGTACCACAATTAATATTGCAGTGCAGATGGTTCACATATTTTCAAGTGTAATTTAATTACACTGTTCATTATAATACTGTATTTGAACCCCACTGAATTTCTAGCATATTTATGTTTATGCAAATACTTATTTGCAGAAATATGGCTTTAATAGCTTCAAAGTTACCTTTTATTTTATACACTTTTTGGATCATAAGAATAATGCTGTTTATGCACAGAATCTAAGCCTCAGATACTTACATGTACAATAAGGGCTTTCTTACATTTCTTTAAGTCTATATCCTGGTTTATAGGAACTGTTTCATGGTTTAATATCAAAAGGTCAAGAGACATTGCAATCAGCAGCAAGACAATGAAGAAGCAGTGCAACTTCTCTATAGCAGTGAAACCCTGCTTTAATTCTTTTTACATGTTAGCCACAACCTTAAAAGTTATTGCATAGCCTAAAAAGCATTATGGTGGGTGATGAAAATACTGAATGGATGTGCAGAACACAGTCTTCAGACCACATCCCAGGCCATCCTTGTCTCTTAGCACAAGTTGCATAAATCTTACTCTTCTTCTGTTACCAAAATTCCTTATCACTTCTTTCTTTTTCCTCAAATGCAGTCACAGGAGGCATCTCTCAATATATAGAACAGCCTTCAGTCTCAGTAAACAACTCACCTACTCTCTTCCATTCAGTCTCAAATACTATTACTATCTGCTAACAACTCACACCCAGACATCAGCACTACCTTTTCCTACTTGCTCCAAGTGCACTACTTATATACCATAACACCCAATCCTGAACCACAAACTTATGCCCTTCACCTGGGATGCTGGGTGGAGCCCAGGCAGTTAAAATCCTTCAAAGGAGAGTTCAGGGCAAAAAGGGTTTATAGGTTGTTTTTTTTTTTCTTTTCTTCATGTTAGCAGTTAGGAATCTCTCAGCAGTTGATACTCTTGTTTCTTGCAAAGTCTATCTCTTGTTTATATTTCATAGCATCTGGGATACTTAAAAAAATAAAAGACTGGTCTGATATCGAGGGACCTTCTTGCTACAGCTAAACATCTTCTGGTTTAGCTACAACTGGGTTCTGAGGCAGCATCTACCTGTAGGGAAGGGTATCAAGGACCCAGAAACAGTCCCTGGTACCTGCACACAGTCAGTCAGATGATGTGATTAGAATATTCTTCATCAGAAATGTGGGTTCAAGTCCCTCTTATATTTAGAGCAGGCTCTAAACTTTCTCTAGGCTGATGAGAAGAAGCAGAACTATGGGAGAAAGCACTGAGGGCTTCAAAAAGTTCAGAAGAGTGCTACTTCTTTTGTTAAAGCAGCTCTAATGAAGTTAGAAAACCCTAGTAGCCACAATAGCCCCTTCCCTTGCTCTGTCCCCAGGACTTATTTGTCTAGAAATGAAGCAAATAGGAAGATGACTTTGTATCTTAGTGTCACAGTCCCAGTCTTTATTTGTCTGGAAATGAAACAAATAGGAAGATGACTTTGTATCTTAGTGTCATGGTCCCAGTCCTTACAGGAAGAAAAATCTGTTGTTCTTAAGATTTTTCACCTTAATTGCAAGAAATCACCACTAAATAAAACATCTGAAAGCTTGGAGGGACTGGAAGCCTAATTTTCTATCTCCTAGGAGAATATCCTATCATAAACTGTAGTCATGCTTATTCTGCTGTAGTAGGTCTCTGAAAGTAACACTTATTTTCTAGGTGCCAGTAAGCTCACTGACCTAACCTTACAACCTTTCCAGAATTTTACTTCAGGCCTCTGTATTATTTGCCTCTAAATTGTTAGTTCAGGTTTACTTTAAAAGAATGTTGCTTATCAAAGCACATCAGGGTGTAAAGTTTTCCTGAGTAAAGCAGCCTTTTAAAAACAATGTTGCCCATAATTGGCATGTTGCTGGATTAAAGGGAGGCCAAAATATAAAATACTGGGTTTAATTGGTTTGTTTTGGTTTTCCTTTCCTATGCCCTCGTTTGTTCTGTTGTTTTAACACCACCTCCAGACATCTGAGTCTTCCCAGATCCTCACATCTCTGGAGTGGGTTCCTTGCTTTGCAGTATTGACTTCTCTGCCTCCACAAACTTGTTTTTCATTTTTGCTCTTTCTTTGTGCTTACAACTGTTTACAGTTTCCTGGGCTGGTGATGACTCAGTTCTCAAGGAGTTAAAACCCGTTTCCTTCTTCCTGTAGTAGTGCACACCAAAGGGTACCAGGATTGTTGCATACAAGTGGCCATGGATTTGGTATTTATTTTGTGACAGTTACATAGGAAATAGGAAACTGGAGGTTAAAAGTTAATTAAGGAGTTGTAAAAAAGGTGATTATACTTCTGACTGCAGTCACTGTACTAGATGTACACTGAAACTCTGGACAGAATTATAGGTCACCACAGAGAGAAATAACTGTACTAACAGACATTGTATATGACGTGAAAACAATGAAATACCTATTACACAAAAGGGCTGTGTACATTAAAAGCAGGCAAATACTTCTGCCCTAATACTCTGCTCTTAATATAATATGCCCTTGTGCCAGTAGAACAATGAACATGTGTGCAGTCCCAAAGATAAATGTGCTTGTCTTGGATGCTGAGCCACTTGGACTTCGTTTCTGTGCTCACAGCACCCCTGAGGTGTGTCGTACACACCTCTACAAATGCACACTCTGCTGTTTACCTTCATTTCTGTTATTTGCCCACGACTGAATGTTTTAATGCAGTGACTATGAGAGAACTCTCTTGCAATTAAAGACTTCTGTTGATTGAAATAATTCCAGACTGTGAGTTTCTAAGAGCGTTAGGACACACTATCTATGAATGACACTAATTAAAACTATCTGAAGTTCCTTATTTCTATAAATAGTCCCTTGAAAATCAATATAATTGAAAAGGATTCTTTATGTCAATAAGTGGCTTGAACCCACTTGTCCTAGTTGCAGAATCCTGTCCCAGGTGTGGTCAGTGGACCCGTGCCCAGTGACTTCAGCAGGAACTGAGGTTTATCCTATTCCCAGGCTCCATTTGTGTGAGTGCTTTGCCTGTTTTATTTTCTTCTATCAGAAGACATACTTCACTGTGCCTCTGAGGCTAGCAAAAAGTTTATGCTTGGTGTCATCCAGTCTGGCATCCTGAAGCATTTTCCTGAGAATGAAGATTTCTCACTTCCCTACCAGCTGAGCCTGTTGTTTCCTTACTGCTGAGACATCTATAGAAACTGCTGGAAGTGTGGATAACAGGATGGTTTGGGGACCAGGCATCCATGTGGGGAGCTTTCACTGACACAGTACAAATCCCTCCCAAAGCCTCTGGCTGCTTCTGAAACCATCTGCAGTTTTCACAGCCCAGCACCCAGCCCTGTCTCAATCTGCACAGCAACTTAGTTTTCCCATTTCTGCAGAATTGGGGGAAAAAAATTGGAAATTTGTTTGGAATTTGAAAAATTCCCATTGCACACTTCAGTCCTACTTCTTCATTTGTTATGTGAGACAAACCCCTAACGTTTCTCATATAGCTCACTTTTGCATGGTATGAATGCTCAGTAGTGCATTTTGGGGCTAGTTTATCTGAAAGGTGGCAGCTTTTAGACTGAAACTGATGCAGTAGGTCAGAGGTAACTCTAGGCAAGCAGCACTCTCACTGAACTGAAATTCAGCTCAGCATCCCTTTTTTGTCATATCAAATAGATCTGTGGCCTCTCCCAGTTTTCTATTTTCCCTCTCGTGTTCCATATTTACTTTGCTGGGCTATTTGTTCTTTGGGGATGGCAGGTGAGAGATTTCTGTGGGTGGCACAGTAGCAAAACAGAGCATGTAAACACAACATAAACAGAATTAACAGCTCAAATACACACAGTACTAAGGGTTGTCTAAAGGCAGACAGCTAATGGCAGGCTTTTAAGGCTTTTCAAATACTTGAACTCCATGAACTGTCTATCCTGAGCAAACCTCTACTCAGTGCACAGTAATTGGCATGATTAACTCCTTGTATTCATTCACTTCAATGTTTTTACAGCAATGTATATATATATATCTGGGCCCAAAGCTGCACACGTGTGTGTCTAACTTTGTTCATGTCAGAACAGTAAAGCCATCTGCTCCTGTTCTTATAAGTTTTTCCTTTGCTTCCATTTATTGCACCCCACACCAACTCACTAACTTTGATCTCTGCATCGCATTATTAGCAAAAGTGGAATCGGAGTAAATAACATCTACAATAAAGAACTACCACCTGAAAACCTAATGCAATGATTCTTTGAATTGCAACATTACTATTTTTCATTATGCTTTCTTTCCTTATATAGTAACTATGCTAGAAATCCCAATTTGCTGCAATTTTTCTGTATTTGCCAAAAATGTACCATCTTTTTGCAAGGAGCCATGGACTGCTAATTGCTCTTCTCCACTGTTTGGGCTAATTAATTTTTCATTATTTTTTCATTACTTTGAAACCATACATTTAATTCAAACTGAATTAAAAAATAGAAACAGCTTCTGCAAAACTGCAAATGAATGCCAGCCTACAGAAAAGCTGGGAAGGGGCTTTTCACCAGAGAGGGCAGTGATAGGACAAGGGGTAGTGGTTTTAAACTGAAAGAAGGGAGATTTAGGTTAGACATCAGGAAGAAATTCTTCACCATGATGGTAGTAAGGTGCTGGAATAAGTTGGCCAGAGAGGTTGTGGAAGCCCCCTCCCTGGAGGTGTTTAAGGCCAGGTTGGATGGGGCTTTGTGCAGCCTGGTCAACTGTGAGGTGTCCCTGCTCATGGCAGGGAGGTTGGAACCTGATGATCTTTAAGGTCCCTTCCAACCTTAACCATTCTATGATTCTATGATTCTATTAATTTATTCTCAGGGAGCTATAAGCATGGCCAGAGTTTGACAGAAGACTATAATAATTGATTTTGATTGCTACTCTAGGTTTTACAGCTGCTCTAGATTTTATTTGGGGTTTCTGGAGCTGGGAGAAGAGCAGAATGCCCTTTTCTCAAATTACACTGTTTAGGATTATTTTTTTGGAAGTGGCTAATATATTCTATAACCTCAGTCAAGATCAGCCAAGCCAAGACTAAAGAAACCCAGCTGAGTTAAATTTTTTTTCTGTGTATATAATATGCTTGTGTATCAATTTTACTAAACTTTCTTCCTTTCAGCCTTTTAAAATTATGGTTTAGGAAACAACTACAAAAAATGAGCAATAAAACACAGGAACAGGTTTTTTTTTAAATTGAATGTCCAATAAAAGAGCTAGATGAATAATTTTCTCTTGTATTTTAGTGCACAGTTCTGGTTTCTTGTTACTCATGAACACTATTTATCTTTGTGGCTATCATCTCTAATTTTTTCCATTAAAAATAATCTTCTGGTAACTAAAGAGCAATCACTTGGCAGTGAATCATGCAGGCAACAAAGAAAATTTCTTTGATTAGTAGCATGCTGCAAATTGAAATTTGTGTCAGTAGATTTTGTGAATAAGTTAGTCATTGATAAAGCCACATTTTAATTAACTTGAGAAGATCAGAAAGCATGTTCATGCACAAGCTAAATAAATCCTCATCACCTGTGCAGGCTGTGTCCTAAACCTCTAGTGTATAACAAGTGTTTTTAAATTTGCAATGAAAATATAATGTTAAGGTGACCTTTACTGACTAGGGATTTGTGCATGGCAGTATAGAGATGTGTGAAAACTGGTCCTCTCTTCCAAGAGAGCACTCTGAAGTGCCATTTGCTCTCCTCAGCCTGTCTGTATTTATTTCCTATTATCTCTAGATTGCCAATCAAGACCTCAGAGGCTCCGTAGCACAGCTCAGTATGATGAATTCTTCATTACTGAACACTTTTCAAGTGTTATTTCATCCTCTGCTGCATGCATAAGGTGAATCCCAACTGCCAAACTGGCCAGCAGTCTGGAAGGATGTAATACTTCGTTCTTGTAGCTGCAGCCATGCAGGAGGATAAACTTAGACTACCACAATGGATCATTTTTTTGCCCCAGAGAAGGAAAACAGACATGAGACTACTTCATAGCACCTCTTTTCCTGCCTGAGACACTATGTTCCACATGATGGGGATAATTAAGTATTTTCATATGCTACCATAGATAGAGTAGTAAACCCTTACCTGTGGAACACTTGTGTGTTACCACTGGTAATTTCCACTTGCTCTCATAGAGTCATACCTGCTTCTGACAATTAATTTAATTTTTAATTTAAAGATTACCTAACTGCAAGGATACATGTATGTTTTGCACACAAGCCTTACCAGGGAATTTTGTGGGATTATTTCTACACAGAAAAGTTGCTGCCCTTTCCCCCAGCGCTGAGGCCTGTGCTGGATTTGAACCTCTTTGTACTCTTAGTACTTTATTTCTCTTGCTGTATATTATAGAACTCTCTTCATTTCATGCATGGATAGTTGTAGAAAGCAGAGATAAAGATTCAAGTCTCATTATTTAACCCATACAAAATAATTAAAACACATTTTTCATCTCAGCATCCCCTTAGAGCTTAACATATTGTGAACAACATGTCCTAATGCGAAATGAGCTTCAAGACAAATGGTCCTGGCTTTAGTTTGAAAGTCACCTTTAGAAAGAATGCATTTGTTTTCTTATTGATGCTACTTTTTATTTCTTTTTAAAATTCTGACAAGTTAAGATAAAATTGTCACATCAAAATCTACTCTTTGAATACAAAAACTGTACTCTTTAAGCAGGAATAAAAACCACTTCAGGGCTGGTTTGCTTTAGGCTTTTGCAGCCATCGAAGGCTCCCTCCCTCCTTTCAGAACTCCTGCCCCATGTCTTGCTGGCAAAGCCACTGTTCTCTGGAGCAAGGACAAATTTCTCCCCAGCTTTTTACTCCTCCCTTGGCACATGCCTGAAGGTAAACACAGAGCTCGTATGGTCTCGTCTGGGACTTCCAGCAGTCAGGGCCAGTGGGAAGCAGGTCAGGCTTGGCTTCCCTGAGCAAGCTTGCCCAAGGAACAGCTAAATAATTTGTAATTTCCATGCTGAGTGGCGTTACTGCATTTATCCAAGACTTACAAAGAAATAGAGCATCAGGAAATAAAACATAACTAATAATCAGAAATAACTGTAACACCCAAGAACATGACTAGAAGATGCAGACTGACTTTCTAACACACGGCTGTAATTTGTATCATAAGCATTTTCCCTGACTTATTATTTATTCTATCCAGCATAATCTAATGTGAGCAAAAGCATTGTCACTGAGCCCTGAGAAATCAATGTATGTTCTCCCAAGTCAGGAAAGGCAAGGTGTCTGCATGCAAAATGTTACAGCTATTTAATGAATCAGAGCACTAATTTTGGTATACAACCACAAAATCCCACAGAAACATGCTTTTATTTGTATTATGTCCTCACATCTCCAGGAAATACAGGTTCAAAACAAGGTGTCAGTTCCTTATATAGTATGGAATTGGGTCGTTCTTCCCAATAAACTCAGGAAAGGCCTGTGGTATGTCTTTCAATAAGTTAGACAAGATTCTACTAAAGAAAATAGATCTGTCTCTGACCAAGGGCTCCCATAGGTGTGCTTATAAATTCCCTCAGCCAAATTCTTTCATCAGATACATACATATGAGTCCCAGTCACGGCACACTTACGTTCATGGATATGCATCATGCTCCCCTGTTCCCAAAAAGCCTTATAAGAGTTTTGTACAGTTACGAGTACAGAAAATTGCTCTAATGAGGAATCTACTTAAACTTAATTGTCTCATTTAATTGGACTGTTTAAATTGCTAATCATTTTGTATGCATTACTTTCTAAGTTGTTTTTAGTGGGTTGTTTGCCCTTTTTGTTGTTGCTGGAGGAATTCAGTAATAATTAACTGACCAAGTGTGTAATTATACTGCTGAAAATAAGCTATGAGACATTTAATAAAAGGAGACTATTAACAGGATTTGAATTTACGACCTTCAAAACATGAAGCAAACACTTTATCCATGAAGTCACACAAGCTTTCACTATGGTCTAAGAATTTGTGGTCACCAGATTAGCCACAGAAGACTCTGCTCTTGTTTTTTGGGTGTACTGGGAACACACTAAGATTAAAATAATATTAGAAGAAATACAGCAGTAGAAAAATGCTTGAGAAAGCTTGTTCCTCTTAGACATCCAGATATACATGTGCCACAGGCTGTGGAAGTCAAACCTCATGTACCTTGAGTTTAGCAAAAAGAGAGCCAGATCCCTACCCCTGTGTCTCTATATGAACACACAAGTATTCATTTGCCAATATTTGTATTACCAGTGGCTCAAGTAGCAAAATAGCAGTGGTGGACATCCTGCTGTGGCTTGGAGGAGGCCAGACTGCACAGATATAAGGTCAGAAGTGGGGTATGACTGACTTAGTGTTTGCAGTTGTATATTTGTAGATATTCTTTCCCATTTTGGGAGCTTGCCTACTCTGGTCCCACAACTGGTCCAAGGGAGATGGAGATTTGTGAACATCAACACCCATAGCCCTTTGTGTCTACCAAGAAGATGGAGACTTCCTTTTTACAAGGAGTCACGTGGAAAAGATGAGGGGTAATGGGTACCAGTTACTCCTGGGGAGATCCTGATTGGACACAAAAGGAAAATTTTTCACAATGAGAGCAGTCCTCAGGGAAGTAGTGGATTCCCCAACAATGGGCACTTTTAAGATTCAGCTGGGCAGGGTACTGTGCTATCTTGTCTGGACTGTGCTTTTGCCAAGAAAGGTTGGACCAGCTGATCCTTGAGGTCCCTTCCAACCTGGGATTCTATAATTCATAGAAAAGCCAAAGATTTTGGGAACTGATTCATACAGTAAGGCAGAAGATATGACAGCAGGCACAAAGTTTTGAGGCCTGAGAATTTCCCTTTTAAGTACCCTATGAATCAGCAGCCTGTAGTGCCTTTTCCTCAGCTACCATGACTGGTGCTGGCATTTCAAGCTGCAAACCCTGCTGATGTCTGAGTCTTTTCTATGTCCAATTTTCAAGACACAGTTTGAGATAAGAAAATTACACTACACCTTGGCTCTTGGACAGCTAGGCAATTTGTGCCACATTCTCTTTAGCCTTTTGGGCAGAATATATTTTGGTGAACCTCTCACCCAGATGTAAAATATCTTTGCTGCATTTCCTGTGAAATATTTGGCTATATGAAACACTGCATTACAGATGAGAGCATCACATTGCATTTTTCAGAATTTGGTGCTCCAGCAGCACCAGTGTAGGGAAAAGATGCTGGTGTAGTTTCTGGTTACCAGAAATCCAGGCAGATTCCTTGTGAGTGATGGGCTGCTTTGTGTTTTAGAGAGCAAAGAGGAGCACGTCCTGTTCCATTACAATGTCAGCTTGCAGGATTTGAGAAAGAATTGCTATATCTTCATCCAAACTCAAGATGAGGCCTGCTGTCTCTTTGGGATTTCAAATATCTTGATAATTTGCATGTTTGTACAGTGAAATCTTGTACTTACAGATACATCTTAAAAGGAAATAGTCTTGCAGCAAATGCCAAAGAAGCTGATATCTGTGAAAACACTCTAAAGCCAAGAGGAGGTTGGAAAGATCTCAGTGCTTTCTGCTGGCCAGACAGCTTTTGCAACACCAGGTAATTAGGATCCCGTAGGATGGGGTCTGATATTTAGGTAGAAACTCAGACAGCAAAGGTGAATGGGAATACATTGCAACTTGTAACCATCTTCAGGGCTTTTCAGGTTTGTTCCCATTCTTCATCCCATGGCCCTAAGCACAATACAACTGAATGTACCTGAACATCAAATGAGAAATTTGTAGCAAGGGGTCGCTTGAATTATTTCCTCCCTACAGACGAAACAGTGTCTTTAAGACAAATAAAGTGGAGGTATGTGTCACATAAACTCTTTTGAATCATTAGTGGTGAGCACAGTATGGCTGTAAAACCAAAGTTTGGTTTGTCTGTCCCTCATGGCCATAGGGATCTGGGTGCTGTGATCAGCATTTACTTTCCAGAAAAAATATTGAATGGTGGGCTGGGACAGAGGGGCAAAGAATAAGTATTCACTAGATAGCTTTAATAAAAAAGAATGGAGACATTGTCATTAGATTTCTATAATATACCCATGTAATAACAGCCCTTGCTTACTGGTTTACGGGACAGAAAAGCCTGTCTGCAAACAGATTTGCAAGCTCTGACTTCTAAAACAAGCAAAACCCCTTTTCAGATGTAAGATAGAGGAATGGTCTGCGTTATCAAATACAGGTCCTGGTCAGGCAAGGTTGACGACCTAAGTCAAATATTTATTAAAGGGGAAAGAAGTATTTGTAGTGCTTTGTTTATTCTAGCTCTCGCTCACACTGATAGGATTTCCTCCTCTAGGTTATCATGCTGAAACTTTCCTTGTGACTAACTTTGTCTTTTGGAAATGTTTCCAGTCCACATCCAACTTTTCCTCCTTTTCAGCAGCAGAAAAACAAGCAGCTCACTTCACTGCTTGCTTACACGGCTTTCCCAGCCCCCAGAGTGGGGCAGGGTGGTGGTGGTGGTGGTGGTGGTGGTGGGGCAGCTCAGAGCGAAATGAGGATAACTTCTCCAGGGAAGGTGAAACACTGGCAGCTCGTGGCCAATCTGCAATCCCAGAGGCTGGTTGCAAATTCAGTTTGGAAATGTTTGAACCATCATGCACACTGAAGATAAAACAGCTAAATACTTTTATCGGTCTCATTTGTCTCCTGAGCTATACTGTGGAACTAATTGCAAAATTACATCTAATAAAAAAAAGGTGATGTGTTTCAGCTTTGTTACAGACACATTATTGCCTGTGTAATGTGAAAGGATGCAATAAAAATTACATTCAGGTTTGGCAACATTTTCTCCATGCAAGAGTTGAAGTAATTTTTAATCTACTTGCCACTGGTAAGATAACACTTAATGCTTTTATAGTACTATCACCTCAAGATCTGAAAGTACTGTGTAAAGGTGGGTAAGTACAATTATTTCTGTAATTATAAGAAGAGATTAAGAGGCAGATAACCTGTAAAACAGGTTCAGTATGAGGATATAAATTAGCAATGAGCTTGGTAGAGATGTTCGCCTTTACTGGCTTTTCAATACTGCAGAAGATCAGCTACTTGTGACAATAATAATGGTAAATGGAAATGAAAGTGTTTAAAAATGATTCTATCTAGATAAATTAAGTATCACATTCATTAAAATAAATGCCTTTTGGCTTTTAAAGAACAGAATTCCGTGCACACAGTGCAGTCTGAGAGAAGTAGTCCCTTTTTAACATTATAAATAGTGTAACATTTTTCCATGAGTAGTGTGTGCTTCTTGGTTACTGAAATACCATAAAGGATCTCATGAACCTCCAGTTCTTCAGAGTGCAGTGCTCTCAACATGGCACTGTCCTGGTGAGAGTTTGCTCTTCCTTCTGGCCAGTGCTCATTGGAGAGCAATGACAGACAGAGTTCCCTGTTCAACTAGGGGGAAAAAAATTATTGGGCTCTATATACAGTTATGTATAGCATGTTTTCACCATACTATTTTAATTGGAACATTTATTTTAACAATTGAAAAGTTGTCCTATATAAGTCAATGCAGGTAATCTTGTCCTTACCACAACTGGTTCCAAAAACATTAAAATACATTTATAGTCAACCTTCACTTCAAATAAAATGATCGTCTTCTTCACGGGGTTCTTCCTCCTAACCAGAGTTCAGGAATAACTCATCATAATTTTCTTGATAAACATTGTTTTACTTTCTGTTTACTACTAGAAATCAAGTTTATTTATTATGTATTTATTTTCATTGCACAAAAAGCAGTTTAATGAAAGCATGCCAGCAGGTCATTGCGTGTGACCCGTGTTCTATTGGGGAGTTATTTAAACTTGATTCTTTTCTTCCTGTTGCTGGCAAGGGAGAAAATATTGAGCCTTGCCTGGTGCAAAGGCAGCTGGTGCTTCCAGGCCGGGTCAGCACTGGCAGCCAGGGCAGGAATGCAGCAGCAGGAGCATATATATATTGTGCTATTTATGCTCACATATATTCATAGGAGAGCACATTCCTATGAATGAGCAGACTGAGTCTGTGGCAGTATCGAGACCACATTTGCATAACCACTCACTTTTATTTATTTCAGAAGACCTTGTTTTTCTGATTTTAAGAATCTCTAATATATCAGAAGGAGGTTTACTGTTGCTCAAATACTCAACATTTATCTTTTTACCCATCGAGTACTCACATGACCAGTCTCATTGACCTGTTGATTAAAAGGCCAGGAGGGACGACTGCAATCATGATGTTTGACCTCCCCAAGTAATGTTGAGCTCAGGACTTCCCAGAGCATTCACAAGGTCAAGGTTGGATCATGGAAAGCATCTTGGATGATGTTTGGAACCTTAACGGAGACTGGGGAACATGGAGCAGTCCTTGATTCTTAGAGCCAGCCTTAAATCAAGAGCCAAGTCAACATAATATTTTTGGCACCCACTATGGTGCCTGAAAGGGGCCTACAGGAAAACTGGAGAGGGACTTTTTACAAGGGCATATAGTGATAGGACACGAGGGAGCAGTTTCAAGATGAAAGGGTAGATTTGGGTGAGATATTAGGTAGAAATTCTTTCCTGTGAGGATGGTGAGACACTGGCACAGGTTGCCCAGAGAAGCTGTGGCTGCCCGATCCTTGGAAGTGTTCAGGGCCAGGTTGGATGGGACTTTGAGAAACCTGGTCTGGTGGGAGGTGTCCCTGCCCATGCAGGGGGGCTGGAATGAAATGATCTTTAAGGTCCCTTCTAACAGAAACCATTCTGTGATTCTATGAAATATTGTATTATACCATAATTTCTTTCCTAATATTAATTTGCTGTGGCACCATTGGCTTCCAGAAATATTTCGCTACTGGTGTTTTCCAACCTGAGAGGCAAGGTAAACCCTGGATCTGCTACTTATCCATCAAAGACAATCTCAGCTAGTCTCTCAAGTGACAGCACAGAAACAGCCAGAACGTAATAAAAGGCTTTGTAAATAGCATTATTTTGAGTAACATTTTCGATCCAATTATGAAAATTATGTTTACAAGCAGTTTAGCCAGATGGTCTGCTTTAGGTGAGCAGTTGAGTTTCCAGTGGCAATGGAAATGAGTGCCCTGGTGCTAGCCAGGAGCTTTAGGAGAGAGGGCCAAGTCTGTTAGGTTTCAGACACCCTCTGTCTGAAGTACATTCTGTACAGACTATACCTTGCAATGAAAACTAAACTTCCCACATACCATGATATTTTAAAATATCTATCAAAAATGATTAAACAATCCCAGTAGACAACAGGAAGATATTGTGCTTTGAAATACATTTTTCCATACTTTTTCATTCTAGCTTTCACACAATTGCCTGTCCTTGCCTGACCTGTTAGAGGCAAAGTTTCTGCATGCCAAGGTAGCCACAAATACATCTTTGCTGTGCTCAAACAAGAAATACATCCCAGGTGACCTCTTAGACTGTAGTTCCTTCTGTGTAGAATAATAGTTTTGGTTGGAAAAGACCTTTAAGATCATCAAGTCCAACTGTTAATGCAGCACTGCCAAGTCCACCAAAAAGTCATGTCCCTTAGCACCACGTCTACATGTGGTACCCCCAGGGATGGTGACTCCACCACTTCCCTGGAAAGCCACTTCCAGTGCTTGACACTGCCTCCAGTGTCCGTATGCCATCACACTCCAGCACAGTTCCACCAGACATCCAGCATTCATCCCTCCTGGGCTGGCTTCATTTCTCCTATGTAGCTCCACATAGCAAAAACTGAGATTTTAGGGAAAAGAACTAACAATATTTTCCTTTGTCATGGACAGCTTATAGGTTCAATGAATTTTTTTTATTACTGTGAAGAAAAAATCAGGAATATTTGTGGCTACTCAAAAATTTATACTTGATGCCATTATTTGAGTTTTAGTAATCTGCAGGGGATGTAAACCCTTTATAAATGAGAATGTGGTGGACAAAAAATGGTTTCGATTTTGTAATTTGGAGGTGCAGTTCTCAGTTTTAATACAAAGAAAAAGAAGAAGGTTATTGAAGGGATCATACCGACTCACCAACATTGAAGTGTGTTGAAGTGTTACTTCTAACATGCTGGTTAGTGTGTTTTGAACAGATTCCCCTTCCAGTGAATAAAGAGGGACTGTGTCCTTGTTCCCAGCAGTTTGCCCAGTGCTGAAGGCATGCTGGGTCTCCAGGCCATGGGAGTCTAGGCCAGGACAACTCTTCCTTTTTGGCAACCTCTTTCCACTTCTTCCTACTGATTTCAGCTTTAATCCTGAGGTATCGTTCCCGTTTCAGCATTGTTTACAGCTAAGAGGGACAGGAGGATTCTGGAGCTGATTTAATCTAAACACAGAGAGCTCAAGGCTGTCCAGACCTTTAAAAGGAAATAATTAAACTTCTTTGAAGATCAGAATTGTAACAAGAACAGTTTGTTTGGTCTTTATTTAGCTTCAAGGAAATGAAATTCATGTTGGAGGAGCTAGTTGTGTTCATTCTTAATTGACTAGAAAAACTTTGTATTTGCAATGCAGCAAAGAAAATCTTGGCACTACTAAGACTCTGTTCCTTATGTAATTTGTTTTGGTTTATTTCTCAGTAGCATTTATAAGATTGTGTTCACGACATGAAGTACCAGGGCAACTTGAAAAGAATTAATGAAAACAAAATGTGTATGAGAAAATAAATTATTGTATGGTTGTGTAAATATCTATGCAGCTATATAAAGGATATGAAAAGTATAGAGTATGTGAAAAGTCTAATACAAGAGAATGAACAAGCTTGGGGATAAGTCTTTGAATTGAAGCTGGTGCATGCACTAGAAAGAAGGTAATAGTTCAGGAATGCAAATAAAGATTTTTGGTTTTGGTGTGTAAGGAAAAAGAATTAACAGCCACCTTTCCCATGACCAACTAAACTGCAGTAGTACTACCATAATACAGGGAATCCCCAGCAAGAGGGGATGAGGCAGATCCTAATTTTGCTCACAGTCGTCCTGCCTCTAAGGCAATCCTACCAGCTGGACGTCTTCCTCACCATGCAGATATAGTGAAAATAATGCCTAAACTGGAAGAGGGGAGATTCAGGTTAGACATTAGGAAGAAATTCTTCACTGTGAGGGTGGTGAGACACTGGCACAGGTTGCCCAGAAAAGCTGTGCGTGCCCCATCCCTGTAAGTGTTCAAGTCTAGTTTGGATGGAGCTTGGAGAAATCTGGTCTAGTGGGAGGTATCCCTGTCCATGGCAAAGGGTTTGGAACTAGATGATCTTTAAGGTCTCTTCCAATCCAAACCAGCCTGTGACTCTACGATTCTACAGTTCTATTATTTTTATTTTAGGGGCTATTGACTTAAGAAGAAGCTGAGGAAAACACTGAGTTTAGCTTTTGTAGCTGTGCTGGAACAGTGAGTGTACAGAATTTTCCTCTATAGCAAGTGTGCCTTGCAAGGCAGGTGCTCAAAGCAGCTGGCCAGGGCTACCAGTGATCCCTGGAGTTTCTGTAGCAGCAAAGGAATGGCTGCACAGGAGATGTGAGGAATGCCACAGAGCCACAGGTCAAGCTTTAATGGCTGGTAGAGCCCAGAGTGGGATTCCTGCGATTCTTCCTTCTGATTTTGTCTGATAAAAAAGCATTGTGGGCATGCTCACAGGGATGCAAGGCAACCTTTTAAAAGTTAAAACTGAAATGCAGTATTCGGAGTTGCAAGTCAATGTGTGTTAATCAGGGCAAGCAGGATGTGGTCTGATCAGGGCATAAAAAAAGCAACACGGACTATCTGTAGAATGCCTTGCATTATATACCTATACAGTAACAAAAATTAATAAATAGCCCCAAACTGTGGTTTTGTCATCATTACATTACTAGTACAATAATTTATATACATAAACCCTATTGGTGTTAAAATATACAGTAAGCTGCAGTCTTCCTTGAATAACAATAAATGATCATTATTTATTTAAATCATCTTTTCAGGCTATTTTCTTTTGAAGCAGCAAGCCTGAATTCCAAAACAGATCATTAAACGTTAAAACACAGTCAGGTGGACAGATCAAAATGTGAAGTCTGGGAACAGCTGCATCTCAAAGTCTTAGTCCAAAGTTTTTTATACAAAAATTTGTAACAAGCAGAAAAGGTAATTACCAATTTATACGGAGTTAAAAACTGCTTGTTTGCCTGGTTAACATTTTAGCTATCTAACCAATTTGTTACTGGTGTAGTCAAAATGATAGACCAAAATGCTAAGGTTCAACACAGGTAGCCTCTAAATAGTAATAGTAAAAATTTATTATTTGGGCTACAAATGCCAGGAGATATCTCTAGGAGATCCGATTTACAGTTTTTAACTTTAAAAACCTTCTAAAACATTTTTTTTTGTCCTTTCAGAAAATCACATTTCATTTGTGATTAAAAAAATAAAAGGTATTTGGGGATTTAATTTATAAGTAATAGCTAAGAAAATACTCTGAAAACTTTGGAATGGTTGTATCCCCAAATTCCTGTACCATTTATAGATAAATAAGTAAATAAAATAAAAGGTGACACTGGATCTCTAATTCCCAGCTTAGCAGATACTTGGGTACAGATAGAACTTATCAAACAACTGGTCTCCTGTGAAAATAAATCTTTTATTCTAGTGTGGATCAGGCAAAGACAGAGACTAAATTGAAAAGCGCCTTCACCATTTCACCACTTAGTATGGTGCCCTTATTTGTGGTGCTTTTGAAGGTTAAAAGCAAAACAAAAAATAACTTCATTTAAAATCTTAACGCTGGGAGTCCGCTCCTTACTTACAGCTCTTGGAAAAAAGGTTTAAAACATATGATGAAATAGTGATAGTGTGGGGCTTGGGGTGGTTATTTTTTAAAAAGTGTTCTTCACAGTAAGTGAGAAAGACATTTCTGATACTCGAACTTGTTTTTTGCTAAGAGATCTAGTATTTTTCTTGATTGTTCTTCTCTATGGAAAAGATGTCTTGGAAAGTCTTCAGTACTACACGAAATACAATCCTGAGGAGTCTTTTGGATACTGAAGTAATCCCTAAGTGAAGTGTTATACCTCCTGTGATGTGGATCCATGGATGTGTCCATGACGGATTATCTGATGTCCAACAGTCATTGTGCATGGTCCTTCAGTATTGAGGAAAACATGTGGGCAAACAGAGAGGGCACACACACAATGAAGAGTGTTCTGTAGAAAGCCGCAAGACAAGGAGGCCGGTTTTGTCTGCTATGGAGTTTTTCTCTCTCTATAAGCCTTCAGAAAAATTGTTCCTTTTGCATCTTTGTATGTAAAAGCACAGCCAGCCCTAAGTGGGGAGTTCTATTTTAGTATCAAACTTGTGCTGGAATAGATGGGCTGAATATGGTAGTGGCTATTTTTATTCAGCAACTGAAAGGTTTGTATTTCCCAGAAATAAAAATTCTAGTGGCATGATGCTGACACTTTGTCTTGTTTTTCCCAATTGCCAGTGGGAAGAATAGTGCTACATGACAGATGGTAATACATCAATAAATTGGGGGTTATTTCAATAAAATCATTTAAAATTCATAGCATGTAGTACATTGAGGTAGGTACTGTCACCAACTCAGAAGTGACAAACTTCATGCATGACTCTAACCCATTTGACAGTATTCAATGGGATCAAAAGCAGCTGGGGTGGAGAGAAAGTGGGTTTTGTTGTTCTTTCTTTAAATACCTGCTTGGTAAAGTCTCACTCATTAGAAATTAGCGGTAGTTTTCTGTGATTCTGAAGTCAATGCTTCAGTGATGGCCAAAAAACCCATAGACAAACGCAGTCAAGCAGCAACAGAATTGCACTTTGAAGACATTTTCTTACAGACTCTATTGGGCCATGAACGCTGCCAATGCCAGTGGAAACAAAAGCAGGAATAAAACCCCATGATTCAGAGCCTGGTGGCTACATATCTCTCTGCTAATGTGGCCCTTAGATGCCCCTTTTATCTTTTACTAATGGGAACATTGAGATGCAAAGTACTAGACTAGCACAAAAAAGCCAAACAAACAAACAAAAAACGTATACCAAATAAATGGGCAGAATGGGTAATTTCTACTGCTCTCTGAAAGGCTTTAGAAATGTAGGTTTAATTTTATTGTGGGGAAAGCTGATGAAACAGAAACACAGTACATTAGTCAAGTACTAGATCAATCGCAGCTCCCCCCAGCACCAACAGGAAAGGAGAAATCCCCCAGCCCCAAACAAGCTGAACACTAAGGATCTCAATAAACAGAAGGAAATTGGGATTCAGCCCTGGAAAGAAAATGTCTACATTTGAGAAGGAAAACAAAACAAAAAAACAAATTGTACAGAAGGTTTTGACGCAACCAACTTAGGATGTAAATCCGGCAATAGGCATATGCAGAGCGTGCCATGAGGAGAATGAGAATGACTTGGATGAAATCAAGCTAACTGCAGGCAAAAAAAAAAAAAAAAAAAAAAAAAAAAAGGAGCGAGAGCTTTATCCGAACAACCCAGTCATGTGTAGCCTTCAGGAGAAAAAGGCCGTTTGCTAGTATTGCTGTGCACATCTTAAAGGCAAGTTATAATCTCCCAAGACTTGGTAAAATTATTCTGTGTGCTGCCCTGAGTTGGCAGTGGGCTACATTAAGAGTTGGACTTGATCTTAAAGGTCTTTTCCAACCGAAATCATGCCATGATTCTATGAAGAAATGTGTCTTTTGCAAACTGGAGCAGAGCCCTCCATCCTGCCCTCCTTGCAGACAGACATCGGGCTCTGCCAGCCGTGGCTCAGCACCTGCCTGTTTCCCGAGTGCTCAGGCTGGGAAAGGGTGGAAAAATCTGACCTCTGAAGCAGCATGTGAAATGATAACCTTAAATGCTAAAAACCCTGCCCTTGCTCCCCACCTCCTCTACTACTGCATTCACTCCCAAACTGCTCAGCAGAAAGCAAACCGAGCCTTTCGCAGGTCAAATTATTTTGAGCCTTGTGGTTTATATCCGTGGTAGCTCAGATACACGTGTCAAGAGATACGGGAGCAAAGCCAGGGATTTAAGTGGCATGTAGCAATGGAACAGAAAATAAATAAATAAATAAATAAATAAATAAATAAATTGCACCTCCTATCAACGACTTTCATCTTCTGCAACTGTTTGAGGAAATAGCTGGCTTCCAAACAAATTAGTGGAGGTTTAGAAGGCTGCATTTCAATTAATCTCAGGAGGAAATGGGAGGATGGGAGGAGGGGTCTCTTTCATTTAGAGAAAGAAAAAAAAAAAAGCAGCTGTGAACTTGCTGTATTCTGAGGTTAACAGAGGTGTAAAAGAAATATAAATGTTGAACCCATTAAGATTTGAAACACTATCTACTGTGAAGTGGCCTTCACCTAAGGTTTTGTGCTAAGAGACTGCTGGCAGATGAGGAAAGGAGTTGGTCCCTGGCACAAAAATTTATGGTGGAAGGAGGGGATAATAGTGTTTGAACACTCAGTCAAAAATTTAAAAAATAATAAAAAAAAAAACAAAACCAAAGCCAACATACAGAAAGATACAAGAAATGAGCCACTAGAGAAAAAAAGACTAGAATTAAATCATGGACATGGTATTTATTTGTGCAAACCAAAAGTCACATACCTCAGAAATGCAAATGATATTGCTTTAATCAGACAACTGAAATTAGGCACTGGAGGGGAAGCAAAGCTGTTTCTTTAAGATACATTTTGGATCACTTGATCAAGCAATGCAAGCATTGTGCTTTTATTTTCAGAAAAGACTGGGCGTCAGACTACAAAACAAATGAAAGGATAACTATACTACTCACTGCCTGTGCTGGAGAATTTACAGCCAGCATAGCAGCTTTTTACAGCAGTGTGAAAATGTTATTATGCACAGAATTTGTCACAGCGGGAAACCCTTTTAAGTGGTCTGTCTTTCCCCTTGTTTTTTAATTACAGGGCAGCTATGAACTTTGCCATCCTATTAACTGAGTGTCATCTTCTACTATAAGGACAACTGACATTATTTACAACTCAAAGTCCCGTTTAAAGGAGATTAGTCGAAGGCAGAAGGGTACCTGGGCAGGGGCCCGGGTCAGTGCTCCAATGCACCCCCCGTACCCTCTACCACCCTGGCTTTGAGCATCCTGGCTGCAGCACAGGGGCAAGCAACCATCGCTGCCTTCAGACGGTTTTAAAACAAAACCAGCAAAGAGAGACGTTGCTGAAATCAGCTGTTTGAAGTTGAGTGAACACTGAACCAAATCTCCTCACCCAAATCAGTTGGAGGGACAGGCAGGTACACTACCAGAGGGTGTTTTGGGCTCTACACTATAAAAATGAGCCTCAACTCTTGACCAGATGGACCTTGGCTCTCAACCAGAGCACTGTTTTAGGCCTGCTGCTGTTTGAAGACAGCTATAGACATGCTGGGTCATCCTATTAGCTGGCTTTGCCATGTTCAGATGTGTGTCCTTCTTGCTGAAGGCCAAGAGCATTGGTGGAGCCATGTGAGAGACCTTCCAGGCTGACACCTCTTCAACTGACAAGCAGAAGGCTTTAACCTTCAGGATGTTGAAGTTCAAAAACCACTGTGTTCTTTTGTTTAGCAGGAAAAAATACTCAGAGGATAACATTTTCATCTGTATAGAAAGCTTTTTTTTTCTTTTAGCACGTTCAGTGCTTTAAAACTTTAAGGGATTTTGTTCTTTAATGTAAATCCATTCAAAGCAGAGGAGCAAGAATAATAATAACTAGGTTTCATAGCAGAATAAATTATATTGCTGAGAAGAGACATGCCTCACAAGAGGACTTCTAAGATGAAGAAAAAAGCTTAAACTTTTGGATCTAGTGAGGACTATCTTCCCAGCTGCCCCACCACTGCTCTGCTCAGTATCACTCTGGTATCAAATGGCACAACAGCAAAAAGATCAACTCACAGGCACTCGTGGCTGTTATTTGAAGCCTCATCACCCTTTTGCTTGTGCTTGTACTGTCAGAAGTAGCAGTAAAAGCAGCTGATCCCTGTTATATTTCAGTCATCAAATAGGAAAATGTGAGAGGAAGGACAAGCAGAGAGGAGAGAAAGGGTCAGACTAATGAACACAGGGAAGAAAGAAAAAAAAATTAAAAAAAAATTAAAAAAAAGGAAGACAAAGAAGGAAAAAATTATGCGTAAAAATCTGACTGTCCTGAAAATCAAGTGGAATGAATTTCTTGTTGGTCTATTCTTGTTAGACCAACGCGATCTTCTGGAGGTAAATGAATTTACTCAAAGCTTTCATACACGTAGGCCACACAAAGCCAAAGTAGAGCTTTCTCATATAGAAATCTACATTAAATCACAGATTATAATGTGGCAGAAACAGCAACTAATCAGCTACATAAAACAAGAGACTATTTCTTGAACATTTGAAACTAGAAAAATGCTTAAGTTAAAAGAGAGACTGAAAATAAAAGTTTTGTATTCTCATCTTTTTTTCTCTGAGCCTTTAAGACCAGCTTTTTGCAGCAACAACCAAGTTACTGGTTCTGCGTGTATCTGCTAAGGAACTATGTAGCACTTCTGGTCCATGAATCAATCCTTAAGTAATATAGTAATACAAATAAAAAATAATTTTATAGAGAGAGTTGGTACCTTACATTTAGATGAAGAGACAGAAAATTAGAGACTTCCCTCAGGCTAAAAGCTCTGTCTTGCTCTGTGAGCAGTATGTTGACACAGCAGCTCTATTCCTTCCCCCTTTTTTTTTTTCTTTCTCTTTTTGCCACACTAAGCTTCTCACAAACATTTACAAAAGTGAACTAGAGTTTGAGATGAAGAGTTACAAACCTGGAAGACCACGTATTCAAAGGCACCAGTATCTATCAGTACTACAGAAGTAAGCTTTTCCCTTTTTATTCTCTTCATTTTTTCTCCACAGCAAGCAAGGTCTGGATCCCTTGAAGGGACCTGAAATGATTGTGTTCTGTTTGATGGAAGGTACTGCACATTTAGAAAGAGGGGACCTATCTCAACACCACAAGCAGACAAAAGATGGAGACTGAGTAAAGAGGTCTATGAAATGCATCCCCTGAAATGACTGCTCTCAACTCAATGGGTGTTGAGGGTTTATAAAATTATTTTCCAAGCAGGTTTTGTTACTTTCTTCTAATCTGCACATGCCTTGTGCCTTTGATAGAGGCATATGCACGTAACAAAGCCTTTTGCACAGTCTGTCCTATTTGCTTGTGCTGTCAGGTAGCCCTCAAATGGAAAGCAGTGGCATCCATCATTTAGTGAGACTTTGGACAAGGTGATTTCCACAGGTAGAACCTGTTTTAGGGCCTGGGGAACTGGAGCGTGGGTTTTTTTCTACTGTGGAGAAGAAGGCAAGCACTGGGGATGCAGCCCCTGCTAGCAGCCTATGTCCTTGCTGCAGCTCCTCAACTTGGCTCTGTGGTGGGCAGCGCCACTGGGGTCAGGGCAGCACTCATCCCAGATGGGAACAGCTGAAGGTGGTGGCTCTTCCAAGTGAATTTGAGACACTTCCCACCTTGCAGGAATACAAAGAGATGAACATACAATTTCCAAATGAATGCAGAAGTGCCATTTCTGTCTTTCTTGACACACTGTCCCTGATCCCAACACCTCCTTTGCCACCTGGCAGGCAAGCTGTGCTGACTAAAGAGCTTTTGTGTGACCACAAAACCACTTCAAAGTTTGAGAAAGAAGAAAGACGGTGTATCTAGCTGATAAAGTTCCTGCAATGAGAGTTTGCATCCTGTGTATCCAGCCTGGGGTTAGTGACCCAGACAGGGCTAGCTGTGCTAACAAACTGCAGCAGCTGAGACAGGAACCACTACCAGCAGCCAACCCACAAAGGGCTGCCCCAGACATCAGCCCACTTCTCTGCTAGGTGGATGATGTTTCCCCAGATAAAGATGCCTAGAGGATTTTTTTGAGAGAAAAGGTCAGATTCACGCACTAGAGAGCAAGGCTGACCTGAAGAGAGGGTAATGGTGATAGGAAGCCTGGCTCCAGGTGGCATCATGGAGAGGCAACATGAAAAGGCACCACAAAGAGGCACCACACAGCTCAAAAGGACCTTGGGCTCCCTTCAGGAGAGCTGAGCATGGAGATCAGGGTCTGCCTCAAGGGTCCAAGTTGCCAGAGAGCTGTTGGAAGGCTGTAAGAAATTGTGTCTTTGCTCACATTTCTCTTTCTACAGCTGCCCTACACAAGGGCAACCGGTGTAGAACGTCACTGAAACAGGGGCAGGAGCTCCAAACAGGAGCTTCTTCCTCTATTTGCAGTTTAAATATAGTGTACACCAAAGGACAATAAACATATGGAGGTTCCCAAACACCTTGTGAGATTTGTATCAGCAATGGGCTGATTTAGACAGCCTCATGTAAACATCCCAAAATTATGTAGAAGCTGCATATCCTGGTTATTCTCTAGGAAACAAAACACAAACTTTCCCAGGCACTTATAAATGTGTCTATCAGGCTTTGGTGATAGACCTCAAATTGTCTTTGCAAGGGTAAGCAGGAACTACCCCCGTTTACATGGAGAAAGCAAGGTACACAACGAGGAAAAAACTCCCTCAGGTCACAGAGCGAGTTGTTGCCAGAAATGAGAATATAAGCTAGTTCTTGTCATCCCAGAGCCCTGCCTTCTGATTCTTGTCTCTCCAGATTAAGATCTGAGGTCAGGAATATCTTTATTCTGCAAACTTTTTTTTTTTTTTTTTTTTTTTTTTTTTTAACTCTTGGAGGAAACTCAGCTCAGGATGATGGATTTGGGTCAGGAGCTTTAGTGCAGGTGTAACTTCTACAAAGGTATGAAAGGCATCGTTGTGAAACATCTAATAATTGGTGTACATGTTCTGCACCTCATATCAGTGCACAACAGCAGGGAGTGAGCAATCAAGTTGCAGAACAGAAAGCAGCACTGTGGTGTCACACCATGGCTGGACACCTTCATTCTATCCCTACAGTCTGGGCCTGAAATGTGAATGGGGTTTCAAATGCAAAAGATAAGCAATGCCTCAGAGAGACCTGATGATGGTGAGGAGGTTACAAAAAGCAGTTTCTTGCCTTTCTCAGGGGAAGTGACATGGGCTTTTTAGCTTGCTTTGGTTTGGAATGTAGGAGCTTCTGCTGCATTAAAAACATGGTAATTTTTGTTGGAAAAGTGCAATTATTCAAAGTAAAGGAGTGAATTAATGACATTTCTGTATGTCACCAAGCACTACTCACCAGCTGGCCACTTCAAACAGAGTCCTTGGCAAAACTGGGTCTTCCAGGAGAACCTCAGCCTTAACTTTCCCCCAAATCTTCTTCTTCAACACATGACCTCTTCCTTGCCCTAGCTGTTTTCAGTGTTTTGGGTTGCAGTTTGTCCCTTACTACCACCTTGCAGTTGAGCTTTTGCATGCTTGTGACTGCAAGCTTTTGCCACTGACTTGGAAAATCTTCGCTGTTCCACTTTCCAGCTGCCTCAGCCTCTATGAAGTTTGAAAGCAATTGCAAGCAAATAAACTAATTTGTCACAATCTCCGTAACTCTGGTTCTTGCACATGTCCACCTGTATGGTGGACAAGTGCAAGCAGATTGAATGTCTTAAGCTCAGGAGTGAAGCAAGTGAGCTGAGGACACCTGGAATATAAACCATGCCATATCCCTGTAGACATGAATAAATACTTTAGTAGCTCCAGGAAAAAAATGTTTGCTTTGTTCTTTTCTGGGTAATGTGTAATTCTGACTGGCATTTTCCTCCAGGTTTTTACTAAGATCAGTGTTTGCAGTTCCATTTATGTGGTATTTTCTAGGTCAGTTTTTACTCCTGCCTCTCTGCACCAAATTTTTTGAGCTGTTTACCTGAGCCCAAAAAACCAACCTCAGTTCCTACAGGGTTCTGAAAAAATCACCTAAACCCAAGTATTACTAAAAGAACCTGCATTTTGTGACTGTCTTACTTAAGGTTATACAGCTTGAGTCAGTAAATGTATTGAGATGAGTGAGAAAGAACTTATTTTCAATATGTAAGGTGCTATTTCCAAAGGCAGGAGTGGTCCTTCAGGGACTTTGTACTTGTCAGTGTTGGAGCTCTGCTAATATGGGCTCTGATTAATAAGTTTCCTGTACTCAGATGCATTATCACTTAGTAACTAATATCATGGAGAAATATGATTTTTTTTCATTATATCAAACTTTATATTTTGACACAAAGTAGAGAGGAGAAGAATTTGTTTACAACCTATAGTGTTCCCTGGGTAGCTGATTAGAAGAGAAAGGATCTAAAAGTAGGTGTACAATGTCTTCAAAAGCTAAAGACTACAAAAATGCTTTGACACAATGAAATGTGATGACAAGGGCTATCTAGAAAGTCAGTCTATTCCATAACAATGCAAAAAGGAAGCAGAGAAATCACCAATGCAGAGCAGAGAACGTGCTCTAAGTTCTGCTAGAAAATGGAAAGTGTTTTACCCAGGAAGTCTTAACTCCATAAAAATTAATTTACAGCTTAGTTTATCTATTGGACAAGTGTATGTGTCCCTTCCCAGCCAATAAAATCAGTGTCTCATGGGACTTTTTCTTCTCCTATATGTTGTTTTCTCAGTTGTAAAATCAATGCTGCTCCAAATTGAAGTTATGATAAAATGGATGGTAGTTACATAGCATAAGCAGTGAGCTGGCTTCTGTAGGGCATTTTGATATTGTTTGATAAAAATCCTATTAAGCATTCCACAATATTTATTCAGACCTGACTTCCTCTTATCTCACCAACTACCTTTAAAGGCTAACTAGGAGCTCAAGCTTTATCTCAAAATGGAAAGTTTCCTTTTTATTACAACTTAACTCTCATTTTAAATCATAGAGTAAGTTGGTTGTGAGTTGTTTGTTGGGGTTTTTTTCACATCAGAAGAGGTACTTGGGAAAGGCACAGAAACTGCTGTCTGTTTTCTTCTGTGACGGACTTCCCAGTGGTTCAGCAGTTCTGTATTTACCTTATTATGGAGTCATTAGCAGGCTGATGAACCAGCAACCTTCCTGTGGGCAACTGGTTAGCTTCAGAGCTTCATAAATCCTCTAAAAAAAAGGCAGCCTTCGAGGAGGGTTGGAAAAATACCATTCATGACTGAGACATCCAGTTATAATAAGCTAGATATATTAATAGAGACTAGGATTATTAGATTTGCAGACCACACCGAGCCAGGAAGGGCTGGAGGTGTTTTAAGCAACAAAATGTGCCTGGGAGAAGAGGTGCTGCGAGTTAAAGGGGCAGAAAACTGAGGGTGGGATAGGAGGACACGTTACAAATATACAGAGAACAAAGAGGAAAGGGTTTGTTGTGGTTAAGACATGAACTAATGGTCTCACAAGGTTAAAGCAAGGAAGATTCCATTCAGCCACTTCAAAAACATCTGATAACAGAGGATAATAATGCACTAAACCAGATTTTTGGGAGAGGATGATGGGCCTTTATGAAGAAGCCCGAACAGCACCTGTCAGGACTGCCCCAGATATGGATGATTTCTGCCTTGGGTCAGGGGAGAGGATGGTCCTTCAAGTCATCTCCCACTGCTGTGAGGCCCTGAACTGAAATGAGCCAGCTCAGCTCCACATCACACCTCCAATTAGTCTGTTCCTTTCAGACTCCATCACAGTTGATGGTAATTCTGCTTTTTGTTCTCTTCAAAGTATTAGGTTCTTGGCTCCTGTTAAAAAAACACCCCCAGCCAGCATTTCTGCTATATCAAAAGTACTGGGATGAAATTATTATTTTTATTTCCAAGGTTCTTATGCTATTCATGTCTCACAACTGTAAGTCCAGAAGTAGAAAAGAATGTTGAGATCCGTGTTTTTTTGTTTTGGTTTGGTTTTGTTTTGTTTGGTTTTTATTGAAGCATTTCTCCCTTACCAGCATCTTATATAGACAGATCGTTTTCAGGACTTTTCTGACATTGTTTGTTCACTTTGGACTTGTTTTCTTATCCCAGCGACTTATTAAAGTCTAAACAAAAACTATATCCTTCGTGTCTTTCTAACAGCTTGTCACGAAGCTTCATTATGCAACAGTGTCATCCACAATTTAAATGATGACATCTCATTTCAGGAGGGTGTGAGTTGAATCCCAATGAATAAATTCATGAAGTTTAACCTCTCCATGACCCCATTCCCACTGTGTTTTTTTCTCATCCCGCCCCAGCTCATTAGCTGTCCTGACAAATGCAGCAGAGATGAGATATGGGTCTTTATAGCTGTGTTTTAAACAAAAAGAAACAGTGGGAGGAAGAAGAAAGGTGGAAAGAAGCATTATGTTTGGTCTGGAAATTATCTGCTATGCATTTGTAAGCAAGCTAATTTTTCCTCAGTATGACACGGTTCCTAACTGGAACAATGGATCTCAGATTAGAAACTACCCTGACATTATAATCACATTCAACCCTAACTAATTTTTTTCTAATGTACTGCAAGTGACATCTAGCTCATTGAGATGCAGACTCTGCTCCAAGGACATCCTGTGACTATGGAGAAAACCTCTGTCTTGCACTCAATTTTCAGCAGTGTTTTCACTGTCAACCATCAACGTTTACTCAATGTTTAGGTTCCCTTTAAAATAAATCAGCCCATTTTGTCACCCTCTTATTGCTCTGCCAATTTATGATCCCAGTCTCAAACCATTTTAATGTGGAGTCGGTTTGTTGCCCAAGTTACTGTTGATATTTGTCTGTGAGCATCTACTTTGTTTGCTCTTTTACCCCTGGGTAAGACTACTTAGAAGCTAAGAAGAGGTGTCTCTGAAAGTATTTATCTCAAAACAGCAGTGTATGAATCAGGATGGTATACATGCAAATTTGCATTGTGCACATACCCAGTGAGAGTCATTGCCATGTCCCAACCTTATACAGGATTATATGTGTATATCGGGTGAAGATTTTTTTTTTTTTAAATCGTTTTTGTGGTTTCTTTATCATGTTATTATCCCTGTCTTCAGCACTGAAATCTAGCAGGTAGGAATTTCTGCAGGTGTAAAACCGGAAATTCCTCTTTAACATTTAAATTTTTTTTCCCTTTTGAAGATAGTGGCAGAGCAAATCTTCCAGACAAGATTTAAAACAACATGCTAACAGTCTGTATTATCTATACTCTATTAGTACACTTCACTAAACATAGCTTCTGTGAAATTGCTTCTCATCTCAAATAGTAAACTTCTAACAAACTACCTCATTGCAGTTTTCTGCAATACCCATGAAGTACTCTTACTGAATCCAATTGTAATTCCATTTACTACTTCACATTCACAATGAAAAATAATGTAGTTGGCTCACAGATTATAATCATTATTGGCAGCCAGTGCCTTTAGCCTTACTTAAATACTTCAACATGGGGACAAATAGTGGTGATTTTCTCCTGTTGTTTTATGCTAGGAAAAAGATGTTAGAGGAACACGGGGGGAAGACAACAGTTTGTTGATGCTAGCTGAATTTATAGTGAATTGTTACTGGATGAAAGCTGTTTAGAGCAAACACATCCTGTTTACCGCAGGATTTTATGGGAAGCTCTCAAATTTGCATGTTGATTACATGAAAAGTAGGAAGTCCCTCCCAGCCATACAGCAGGAAAAGAGGATTGTTCAAGCATGAAATAATCTTGAATGTTGTGTGATTTGCTCTCAGAGAGGCAGCTGCTTACAGTTCCAGAGTAACACACAAGCCTAGGATTCACACTGTCCAACCCCTGTAAAATTTTCATTATATACATGACGTTCCCAAATCAATATTTCAAATATACAGGGACATATAACGATTGTTCTTGTCTTAGATTTCTAGGCTATTTGTCTTCAAGCCTGAGTATGATCAATAAACACAACAGAGTAATAGAGCACATTTGTTTTTCATTCATCCTATGGTGAGCATTTCACCTGGCACTCTGCCTCAGGCAGCCTTTGTCAGGCAGTGTAGCAGGGGAGCCAAATTCTCCTGCTGAAACCTGCTGGGAAGCAGGTCCTCTCCAGAAGCCATGTGTCCAGAGGTTTTCCAACAAGATGACAGGAAGCTCATAGGCAGGCAAAGAAAACAGGCCATCTTCAAACACTTTTTTTTTTACTCATAGGCTTATGATCTGAACGGGTTATTAAACACTGGAAGAGGCTGCTCAGGATGGTGGTTGAATCACAATTAGAAAATGTGTAAATGTGCTTAGGAATATGGTTTAGCACTAAACTTGGTAGAGTTAGGTTAATGGTTGGACTCAATGATCTTGAAGGTCTTGTCCAACCAGAACAATTATGTGATTCAGGTCTAGACCTTACGGATCCACACACACCAACCATTGACCTTTTGCTTTTTGTGACTGAATTCCAGGAGGGACCTGCAGGCTGGTGGACCACAAAGAGCACCTCTGGTAGGGTTTGTTTCTCTTTGCTGGATGTTAGCTAGTTTTATTTCTATTGATGCAAAATGAAGTTGGGAGCTTGTTCAGTTCAGGGAAGGAGGTTGTCTAGTGGAAGGAAGGTAAGGGAGTGAAGAGGATGGGTGTCCCAGGTGAAGGAGGTAAAGTTTGGCTGGGACAGGAAGTCTCAAAGGGGCCTGCAAGCTGCTCTTTGTGGTATGAATTCACAGGAGAAGATGGCAATGAGCAGCAGCTGATGTACTTGGACCGGGATGAAAAGAAAAGGGAGAGAAATCTTTCCTTGCAAAGGCAGATACATGCATTGCATGGATAGCAGCAGTGGGGTGCTCGTGGTTGCCATGACCTTTGCAAGGAATAAAGCTGTCTTGTTTTTTGTCTGAGTAGACCACGCTTGTGACTTCGGTCACCAGCACTATGAGGAGTAGCAGCCCACATGCCATATAAAGGATTAATTTTAAAAAGAAATCTGAAAAATGTGGCAACATTCACTCATTAAAAAGTGAAAGGCATACAGTTGTGGTGATATTTAAGTGAAACATATCTAAGTGAAACTTTGTTTTTTTCCAAGTTTTGGTGCTTTTTCTCCTTCTTTTTAAAGGAGAACATTAATCAACTACAAGATCAGAGTATTTTACTGTGGCTCCAGATGTCTATTTTTTAACTAAAAATACTTGACCAAAACAATTCATCCCTTGTTCTAAGCTTCATTACTTAAATCCTCAGATCTGTTGATGTATAAATTACAGCTGTCTGTTCTCCACCACTCAGTGAAGAAATAGCTGCCATAGTAGCAGGAGCACATGGAGATTATTCTGAGTGACTGTAGCCAGCCCCCAGAAGCACCATGAGGTTGTGTGAATATCCTTTGTGAGACTCTCCCTGCTAACCCAAACCTCTTGCCTGCTCAGAACTCCCAGTCCATCAAAATTTCAAATCCTCCAAATTAACATCCTCTATCAAAATATAAGCCTGAATCTGACTTGATACAAGGCAGTGGCCATGTGGGATGAGAGCTGCTTTGATCACGGTGGCTTGGTCACTTCTTAAAACTATCTTCTTACTTCAAAAGTCTTTTTTTCCTCCAAGTGGACACTGATGGTGAAGGGCTCTTTGAAGGCTACGGTGTGAGAAGCAAATTTTTTTTCACTACTACCTGACACAAAACGAGTCTGAGAGTGAGTCAGAGAGAACTAGTAGATGGGACAATAAAGGGAATCAAACAGGAAAAGTGGGGAGAAAGGAAGAGGGACAGGAAAAGGGACAGGAATGGGGAAAATGTTGTATGGGTGTGGAGGTAGCCAACACTCAGGAAGGATGTGTGAGTAACAGTTAGCTCAGATATTTAACTCTTCAATACACTGTCCCTTCCTGGTAGGTAGGACATCAACGAGAGCAATGTGTAGGCTAAATGGCAGTATGTCACCCTCGTCTAAAATAAATGGTGAGGGGAAAAAAACCCCAGAGACAGTGAATGTGAGATAAAAACCAAAACCAGGAGGTGACAAAGAGCTTTGTAAGCCATCATGCCATATGTGTGACAAGTTAAGAAATGGTTAACCTTCTTTTGCTCTCTGCCACCTAAACATAACCTTAGCTTCTCATCTTTGTCCTGTACTGGAAATACATGTCCTTGTGAAGAGTTTTATATTGGCAAAATCTGGCAAGTGGGACTCTTCATGAATGATTCAAGATGTAGATTTTCAAAGATAGAGCTGCACTTTGAAAGAATTTTAAGACTGTAAAGTTTCTTTACAAAGCATAAATGTAGCTCCTCATAACCCCCCCACCCCAGCAACTATGTACACTTATTCTGCCATTTACCAGGATCTTGAGGATGAAATTTTCTTCTGTACTGATCCTGAAACTACCATCCACTTATTGTTGGCATTTAACTGGTAAAGTGCCTTTAACTCAGCTGCTAAGAATGAACACCTATGTATTCAGCTTCTGTACCCATGGCATAGGTGACATCCCTTAGGCACCAAGGAGCTTGACAGCTCATCTTCTAGAGGTGTCACTGCAGGAGCTGTAAGCTGATGTGTTCATCTGGGACTGATAGAACTTGTATTATAAAAGCCAGATACCCAAAGGTGTCCAGTTCCAAGCAACCATAGAGACAGAATATTGATAGAAAAGTAGCAGATATCATAAGTGAGCTTTTTAGAGATTTAGGGGTGTTAAATGCTTTAAAGAGTGGGCCAGAGAAAGTAATAGCTTCCGAAGAGGTTCTGAAGACCTCCGTCAATCAAAGGATTAGGTGGTGTCTTAACAAAGCGGTGCTTTGACAAAGAGCTGAACTCAAATAGCAAATCTATATTTAGCTGTCATGGAATGTTTGCTGATCCCCTTTTTTCTGTTAAACTGACCTTATTGCCCACAGAGGCTGAGAATTCAGCTCATTAACAGTTACTGTGGTGCTCTGTTCTCCTGCTCAGTTAGTGGCCTCACGGCCATTGCATCGGCAACAATATTTATGGCAGACAACATCAAGAAAAATTAGAAGAGCTGCAATCCCCAAACCTTTCCTTCATGCCATCAGCAACGTTCAGTAGATACAGATTCAAAGAGAGCAAGACCAAAATTCATTCCCCAAGGATGTGGGGCAGTTTGAAGGGCTGCTATATAACTACAGGCACACTTTTCCCAGACAAATTATAGCTCCCAGTGTCAAACATAGACTCTAATTGAGTAAAATGCACTGATCCCTTTTACTCAATGGGGCTTTGTTTTCAATTAGGACAGTTCCCCTTGGCCTTGAATTTTTCAGGGATGATTTCTGGATGAGGAGGAGAAATGCTGGGGACTGAGGAGGCAAAGGGCGAAGGAAGCCCGAGGACCCCCATTGACACTGATTTGTGCGATACACACTCTCACCTCTCAGCGTAGATGTGGCCGTATCGCTGTCCATCCCCATTAAGATAATATTAGATAATCTTAATTACAGCTTTTGCTACATTAAGCTGTCAAAGCACTTTGTAAACTACTCCATAAATCTGAGAATATTGAGCTGCTTTATTTCAGTAGAAGAAAGGACCATGATGATCATAGAATGTGACCTACTATGTAACACAGGCTATCTGCCTTCACCCTTTCGTTTTTGCAACAAGCCCTTGTCTTTAAAAGGAAGTTTTTCTGTAAAATTAAACCCTATGAAAAGAACGGCAAAACCTTCACAGGTATTTAGACAACCTTCAAAAATCAGAATTTATCTCATTTGTTTTGCAATAAGGTAGAGACCACACATCCTTTAACTCTTTCCTTGGCCCCCTGTCCACTCTTTTCCCATTATAACTGAGTTTTGGATTTCTTTTGTCATATTAGTTTTAGCCACGTGCTCACACTAAGAGATTTTAGTTACTTTTTACTTTTAATAGCCAACTGTATAGTATGATGTGTACAATTCTATATATTATGGAAACTGAGAAATTATTTTGTAACTGCTTCCAGCATATAACATATTCCCTGCTGTGAAGAAAGCTTATTCTTAAGGAAAAAATATTTCTCAAATTCTTAAGGAAAAAAATTAATTCTCAACTGTGTTATTTTCTATGTATGGGCAGAGATTGCCACCAACTCCTGCTACTGCACTGAAAGTAACAAAGGCTACAGTTTGTCTGGAGGCTGCTCTACGGAAATGTTACTGGTCAGCTTAGATCCTGCTCTCAAATAAACGTCAAGGTATAAATGTCAAGGTAGATAAATGCAGACCAAATGAGCTCAGCAGGGGATTTCACCTCCTGGTTCTTTCCAAAGTGACTTTCAAAGCACTTTTGCTTTCTTATTTTGAGAGGGCTTAATTTTGGTTGTTTGTTCATTTTGTTTAATTTCCTTAAACAAGATATTTCTGGTGTAGCTGTCTTTCTCCAGATCCACCCTCTGAAGCAACTACTGTCCAGGAATGACTTGGCTGGCTGGCTGTTCATGGGACTTACAGCATCAATCTGGTTTAATTGTTGTCATCTTGCTTTTCATGGCAGTACAAGCTGATGAGATTTTATTAATAATGTCTCTGGTTTGACTTTTCTTAACAATAAGCATAAAAGGAAAAGATAAAAAATTTTCCATTGGCACTGAATGACACATGCATCCTACACCAATATAGAGTGAAATAATATTTTTACTAGCTGCAAGCAATTTTCAGTATCTTTCTCACTCTGTGCATTTTCAAATCTCCTTCTGCAACCAATAAATGGCAGGTAAGAGTTTTGCAACTGTATCAAATTGAACAACAAATGCAATTGTGTGGCCTGATTGAAAAAGCTGCCTATTGTTTGAATTAAGGGTTTCATTTAGTTGTTTCCACCTAGATAAGGCTATATTTTTGCTCAGGCTAATGAAGATGCTGATGCTCTGGGATGCTCCTTGCTCCTTGCTGTGGCAAGTGTCACTCGCCCATGTCCCAGCCATGGCTTGAGAGTAATGGCAAAAACCAGACCTGCAGATGGATCCAGACACGCCTTCTAGGTCTCTTAATTTATGCCAGTGTTTCTACAAGTGGGATTTGTACCAAAACATCTATGAAAATAGCAATGGGAACTATGGTTCCTGAAATCAGAGTTGGAAACACTGATTCAACTTATTGATGACAACAGTTTAGTGCAGCAGCTTTGCTCCCAACCAAAATCACATTATACTAGATAAATAATAGCAGAATTGGAAATAGGTTTTGGATATAGACTTATTCACCAGTATGTAGAACATATGAAAATTAACATTATGACTCATCTGAAAATTAATAGTATGTAACTTGTCACTTTTTAAAACATTGAGATCTTTAGAACATAAAAAATGCCAACCAAAATTTACATTCCTTCCCTCTGAAGGCCCATGGTATGTATCTTGCTACTTTTCTGACAAGGCTTCCTAGTGCTGAGTAAAAGGGACTCTTTAAACCTAAGCTTGAGACAGGGAAAGTAAACAAAATCTGGCATGCAGCATGCAAGCAATATTTCCCTAATATAAATAATGCATTATTTCAAATTATATTTAATTACCTTATAATCCTTTGTAATGCTCCCCTGTCAGGGGCAAACAGTGGGCAGCCTAAGAGGCCTGCCCTAATGGTGGTAGGGGAGCACAGAATGGGATGGATGGAGGCCAGTCCCACTCAGCCAGGAGCAAGTGTTGCTGGCAGACCTCAGAGCAGTGGCTTTTTGGACCTGGGGCAAGTGCTGTCAGATAAAGGTGATACCTTCATCCCCCAGCATAGGGCAGGGAGCCAGTGGGACCCCCCACCCCACTACCAAGCAGCCCTTGGCCACCACCAGCCATTTCAACTCCCTGAAAGGAGGTTGTAGTTAGGTGGATGTTGGCCTCTTCTCCCAAGTAATTAAAGGACTAGAGGAAATGGCCTGAAGTAGCACCAGGGGAGGTTCAGAGTAGATATAAGGAAGAATGCCTTTCTTGAAAGCATAGTCAGGTGCTGGAACAGGCTGCCCAGGGAGGTGGTTGAGTCACCATCCCTGGAGGTAGTTAAAAAATGTGTAGATGTGGCACTTCAGAACACACTCTAGTGGACATGGTGGGTTTTTTCTGGGTTGACAGTTTGACTCTATGATCTTAGAGGTCTTTTCCAACCATGACAATTCTATGATTTTCCTCCCACAAACAAACCCACTAGAAACTCCAGAAGGAATAAGAAGCTTGTGGCTTGCATGACAGCACTAAACTGAGGAAGAAAGGCTGAGGGAATTGTGTTTGCTCAGCCTTGAGAGAAGAAGGCTTAAGAGAGAACTCATCACTGTGTTCCAGTACCTAAAGGGTGGCTACCAAGAAGATGGAGACTTCCTTTTTACAAGGAGTCACATGGAAAAGACGAGAGGTAATGGGTACCAGTTACTCCTGGGGAGATCCCAATTGGACACAGGAAGAAAATTCTTCACAGTGAGAACAGTCAGTCATTGGAATAACCTCCCCAGGGCAGTGGTGAATTCTCCAACATTGGACACTTCTACGATTCAGCTGGACAGGGTGCTGGGCCACCTTTTCTTGACCATGCTTTTGCCAAGAAAGTTTGGACCAGATAATCCTTGAGGTCCTTCCAACCTGATATTCTGTGATTCTATGAAAGTTCAGTCAAAGACAAGCTAGAAGTGACAATACCAGTGAGGGGACTCTCCTCATGATGGACATGAGCAGGGCTGGCCCCCCTCACCAGGTATGAGGTGCATGTCTTGGAAAAGCTTTGCTAGTGTGCTCTGCTCCAGGTTCTTGGGATCACATCCAAATTCCCATCCTTTCCCCGCTCCCTGTTCCCACCCTGCTCCTTGGAGTACTGGCAACTTACAAGCTGCCTCATTCTTTGGGGATGGCTGTGACTCAGTCAACATCTTTGGAACAACAAGATCACCGGGTGGAAACACCTGGTTGTTGAGAACATTTTTCTGTTTTAAATGGGCAAACTGGGACTTGGAGTGAAGGAGATAAATTATTCAATCAAGGAGTTCTGCTGCAGGAAGTAGTGAAGTTCAAACCTTCTCCAGAAAGGTTTGTGGGCTAAATAAAACACTGGCAATGCTGCTTAATCAATCATTTAAGAGAAATAACAGCCAGATTCAACTTCTGCAACTGCTGAAAACTGAGCTCCAAGTTGTCTCAGTTGCCACACAAGCGATTAATTCTCTTCTGCCACTACAACATCCGGCATCTAATTGTCTTTTTAAATCTACATGTATGTATATTTTCTGTGACATTTTCTTTTTGGTGAGGCAATTGGGAAATAGTTTTAACCTTGAATTTTTATTTTAGCACATAAACATTTAATGACAGAGAAATATTATATCTTTAATTTATGCTTTTGGGAAATGATACACAGTTCTGTGAATCTTAAACGAGTTTATATATAGCATTTAGGGAAGACACATACAGTATGCTGAGCCAAAATCATGTCAAAAATGTTCCAGTGAACATATGTCACACATTTATGCATTTGTAGGATGTTTTATACTGACAGACCAGCAGCTGCTTTACTTTGTTTCAGGGACATCTGCCCAAACACTCTGTTTCACTCCTACATTTAGTGGTACTGGAAAACTTGTCCTGGTGATAACAAATTCTCAAATTTAAGATTGACTTTGTTTGAAAAGGAAAAGACAGTCATGGAAAACCTCCACAGTTGGAGCATATTAATTCCTTTTTCTGTGAAAGATGAATCAGTGAAATAATGAATGAGATTTGTAATTTGTAAATAAACACTTATTGCAACTCTGTTAGCAACTAAACAATTTTGGATTTAAAATAATTTCTCATAAACAAACCTAGAAATGTTAAAATCATTACAACAGAAATATTTCACAGACCTACCCAGATGAGGATATTTCAATCTGTGTAGTTTCATATTTTGGAGGATTGCGGAGGTCTGCTTTCCCCTGCTGTGACACCCTTTTTGTACCTACACCCCCCAAAAACTGTTCCAGCATAGACAGAATTATATAGCCATGCTATCAAAAATACCTGATGGTATCTATAGATAGATTATTCCAGCTATGTTTTTTTTGCAGCATCTTGTAGTCTCTTGTAGGTGAAAACCAGATTGAATTTAAATATATATATATATATATATATATATATAGAGAGAGAGAGAGAGAGAGAGAGAGAGAGAGAGAGAAGACTATAACCCCATCTACACTGGGCTCTTTAGCTGGTGTAACTATAAATCACAGCCCCCAGCTTTGCATACTCCTAATGGATATAGGTTTGATGGCAGAAATTTATACAGTGGCCTCAGCTTAAGTGGGGTTGGTATTGATGTCTATAATATAGCTCTTTAATTACAAGCAAGGACTCATCGCTGGCAGCAGTGTGCCCCTTTACAGTGACTTGGGCTGCAAACCTTAAAAGCATGGCAAATCTAGTTTCCAGGTGGCCTAAAGACTGACAACTGTTAAAGCAGCACTGCCAAGTCCACCACTAAACCATGTCCCTAGTGCCACATCGACACGTTTTAAATTACTCCAAGGACAGTGACTCCACCACAATCCTTTCAGTGGAGAAATGTCTCCTAATATCCAATCTAAACCTTCCCTGGTGCAACTTGAAGCCATTCTCTCTTGTCCTATTGCTTGTTACTTGGGAGAAGAGACTGATCCCCACCTCGCTACAACCTCCTTTCTGGTAGTTGTGGAAAGTGAAAAGCCTTTAGCCTCCTTTTCTCCAGTTCCCTCAGTGGCTCCTCACAAGACTTGTGCTCCAGACTCTTCACCAGCTTTGTCGCCCTTCTCTGGACTCGCTCCAGCCCCAATGTCCTTCCTGGGGCCCAAAACCGAACACAGGATTCAAGGTTCAGTCTCACCAGTGCCGAGTACAGGGGGAAGATCCCTGCCCTATTCCAGCTGACCCTACTATTGCTGATACAAGCCAGGATGCTGTTGGCCTTCTTAGAACCTAGTGATATTGATCAATAGCCCAGGTGGCCTTCCCAACTTTGGGTGCAACCTGAGTGACAGCCAGGTGGGATGCAGCCCTCGGATTTGCCATGGGAATACAACAAAATGTCACCTTCAGGAGGACCTCTTCTGCTGGGGAAGCTGTCCCTTTGTTCTTCTTCTGGCCAGATCAATATAGTCAGTGACATTTTCAACCCCCATTTCCAAACCCCAACGTGGCTTATTCTTGCCATTTGGAAAAGCCAGGCTGGCTCCTTCCCAATATAGCATATTTGTCCCTCAGTGTATTACTTCTCTTCATAATGATCCTTTCACTCACTGGTTTTCACCTATTTCTTATGAACAGTATTGACATTTTAAAAAGGGAAAGAATGTTCTCATAGTATGATAATATGTTCTTATGGTCTTTTGATCACATCCCTTCTAGCTATCTCTCTCATTAAATGTAGATGTCTAGGAGATAAAGTCTCTTCTGGCATAAAGTCTCTGGATACATCTGCTTATCCTAGTCACCTTGTCAGAGTACCTTCCCTAGTTGTCCATAGAAGATCTTGGATTCTCTCCTATGACCTCCACAGTGACACTAAAAGTAGTTTTCATTAGTTGTGGAGATCCTGTTGCTGAGGAGGCCTCTTACCTGAAGGACCTTCTCACAATGAAAAGCCTAGAAAAGGTAGTCAGTGCCACAGAGGAGAATAAAGAGGACAGAAATTTCCACAGAGGTCTTCTCCAGTGATCAGTAAACATTGGAAAAATGAGACAAACTGGTAATAGGAAGGATAACCTAAAACTCTTTAGAAATTCCCATTGAGAGGTAAGATGCTTTACTCTCTGTACCCCTTTTCTGTTGGTATGATTTCAAGGAGTTTTACTCACACAGAAATGTTTTGTGCCTTCCTCTTTCCCAACTCACATGTTCTCACTGGAACGGTGACCATATGCCTTCGTCCTAAAGGATAGGAAGAAATAAATCAAGATGATGATGCCAATGTTTGCACTTATCAGGACAAGCTGATTTAACGCAATCTCATTTCCTCCTGACTTGCATTTTATTCCAAGCTTGCTCAGTGTGAAGAGACTATGAAACTGTTCCAGAATCATCCAAAATGGAAATTGTGACAGATGGCAATAAAAAAAATAAATCCATAATGGCTTTTAGTTTGTTTTATACTATTAGAGCAAGGTTATTGCTACAGTTATGATCTTAAACTGTTTTCTTTTTATAGCTATGATAGTAGTTAATGTTGCCCTGGCCTAGCCAGCTGCCTTTACTGAATAAAATGTCTGTAACAACTTTGTGAAGCCAGTTGGTGAAGCAAATAATAAAGTTACTGCTCCAAACTGCTGGTTTAAAATCCAAAAGGGAAATAAACAGAAGTTCTTATTGTACCTGGGAAAAACACCTGCAGAAATATTGGCAAAGAGAAGGAAAGGTGGCTTTAAAAAGCAGATTGAACCAATGGATTTACACCTCAGCAGGGGGTGGGATGGGGGGGGTGGAGCAGCCCCACAGTGTCTCTGTCAAAAAGTCTGCAAAGAAAAAGGGATTTGAGGGTTTATTAGAGTATGCTTTTTTTTCCTTGAGGGAAAGTACATATTTTCAGAAAGTTACTTTTTGAAGAAAACTACTACTTTCAATTGAAAAGCAGCTTTGTTACAATTAGTAGTAACATTCGAGGTGCGTATACATGCATAAGCCAAATGCAGACATTTCACCTGTTCCATTCTCTTACTGTAGGACAAAATCTCAAAGCACTTCACGCAACAAAAGAATGCTGTTACTTTGAGCGGTTTAAAAATTCCTATGTGAACTGTATTTAGGATGGTTAATATAACCAGAATCACTTGTTACATGGAACAAAAAAAACCCCCTATGCTCAGTGGAAATACACAAAATATTCTTTTATAGAACCTGCCCCCATCAAATGTTGAATGGGTATGTGATTATGGGACACTACAGGTAATTAAACAATTGTAAACAGCACACAAATACAGGAAGTGTCCTGTAACTTCAACCAAAGTATATCACCGTGAAGGAATGCAACAGAACGGTTTATTTCAAATAGAGAGGAGCTATGTCCCTGACAGGGCACGCTGGCAGCAGCAGCCCCAAGTATTCCCCAGCATCATCTGCAGCTTGTTGCCCTAAAGACGCTGGCATTGGGCCTGCACCCCAGGAGCCCATACAAATCCCTGCCAAGCAAGAAACAGGTTTAGTCCCTGATGTTGGGGTGGTCTCCAGAGTCCCTGGGAAGCCATTCTGCAGTCTTTGCAAGCTCTTCACTTTGCAAGCTGAAATTCACTCCTAATTTTAAAGAAGCGATACGAAAAAGGAACTGCTGAATGAAGAGTTATGTGACAGTGGAGAATCAATTAATCCCTTCAGATTATTTTCTTTCAATATTGCTCAGCCTCAATTTTAATTTTTTTTCAGCAGCTACTTGTAAACAAATTGCCAGCAGAACTGCCTTTCTGAGATAAGCAGCAAACCCATAAGCTAACAATATATTTTTAAGAGAACGCTAATGTTCAAACATTCGGTAGTTATAGTGGTAATTGTTTTACTTTCTTTTAGCCAAGGGAAAATAAATCAAATTTCAGTGTGTCGCATCTAACCACTTTTAGCTGTTTCCACAAGCAGTTTAATAAAATGCTTAGACCTGTCTGATACAAGTACTGTGTGATTATATTGGAAATAAAATCCAAAAAGCAAGAAAATAGGTAAGCTTAAGTGCATCTCTCCACATAGACAAGATTGGAAAGCAGGACTATGGTTCTACTAGATCACATTTTATACTGTATCAGAATAAGTGAACATACGGTGAATTAGGATGTGACTCTTCTCATCTACATCTAACACTAAAAAAAAAATTAGTCCAAGTCAGCTGCTTAGGCTATCACTTGTGTCCCAACTTTCCCTGTAGCCACAGGACAAGATAAGTACCTTCAACTGATTATTTATTGGTATATACTATACACATTGCTGGCCTTTCAAGGTGCCTGACTCCTTCACTTGGTTATGGAGAGGACTGGTGGTTCCAGCTGCACCACCTGACTTTTTGATGCCTGAAGCTGGGCAAGATGAATACCAGCCTTAGCAAAATCTTCCCCCACATCACATTGCAGTCCTGCATTGCATCCCACTGTTCTCATGGGTTTAAAGGAAAGTAAAATGCTATTCATATTAAAAAAATTTCAACTGCAGGAGAGAGGAAAAAACCAGCTTGCAGCTGCATTTTAGTAAATTACACTGCCTTAAGAATTGCTTCTAATATTACCGTGAGAAATACTACTGGAAACCTGCAATATATTTAAAAACAAAATTTGTAATTCTTGCTGTTATTACATACTTTCTTCAGTGAATCATTCCAAGGTTCCCTTGCCTTTGTTGAACTGCTCTCATGTGTAGTAGGCACAGAGGATGAGGAAATACCCTCTGAAAAAAAGAGGAACTCTCAAAACTGCTGTATTCCCTTAGGTCAGAGAGGATAGGGATGGAGACAAGTGCTGTAGTGAGAGATGAGGATGGTTTCATCCTGTCTGCGGTGCTGTGGCATACTGACAAATCACAATCAAAAGCTGGTTGAAGGAGACTTTGGAGATGATTCCTCCTGAAAACGTCTTAATCAACAAGTAGAGCAGAAATGGGGTGAAACTCGTCAAGCCCTGTTCTGTCAGCATAAATAAGCACATTTCAGTGACTGCACTTAATGCTCAGCTATGATACCACCCTGACCCAGTCATGCTGCCTCTATATCCACAAATATTCACCTGAACCAGAAAAAGCTTCAGTGAATGGGCTTTCATTTCAACGTGTTACATTTACTAGCAAGAGACTAAGACCAGTCTAAAGTTTACAAAATCATTGCATTTTTTCTTTCAAGATATTTACCTGCCTTTCAACATCTTTGTCTTTTTTGCCTCTGATTTAATCGTTCCCTGTTTCCTCTCCTTTTGTTTTTTAGCCCATTCCTCTCCTGCTGTGGATCATCAGTCTGAAACACTTATTTTCATTGAACTGCACATTTCTGTCCCTTAGTATCGCTTTGGCTCAATTTTTAGCACAAGAATTTGTATTCACACTATTACATGTAGCATATGTTGCATAAATTTGATTAACTGTATTTCAATAAGTTTGCTATGAAAAATAAAGCAAACTAACATTCAGATCAGTTATTAATCATAATATTCCCCATTTTGAAGTGTTACACATGCATGATACAACTGGGAATTTTTTTTTTGTGAATCTAAGTTTAATTTATAGGACTCAGGTACAATCTTTTAGCTAATTAGCTACTCAAAACACAACCAAAATTATTCCAAGTGTCTCTGAATAGCATGACTGGATTTTGCAAATGTGACTAGGGAATGCCTTGAATTGGAGAGATTTTTACTTCAAGTTAAGTAAGTTTGCTATTTAGATTTTTTTTCTGATAAATACAGGTAGCTGAAACAATTTAAAGTATTGTGTGATTCTCTGTCACCATTTCCTGAAGTAATTCACCTTGCCTTCTGTATCCATCTATTCAAACAAGTGGGTACTATGAGCAGGTACGTCCCTCAAAGTCAGAGCGAGCCAAGCCCTTTCTCCCCATGAAGGCAGTGGGAAGACAGTCAGATTCACACTCTTCATGCCTGAACAGTGGTGATGTTATTTGACTTTAGATGAGGCATTCAGAGCCGAAGAGAAGCATCATGTATTTTGGCATTTCCACCCACACATGGTATACTTGATCCTAAAGGGACAGTATTACTCTGTGTGCTCCAACACAGATATTGTATTCAAAATGAATATACTAAAATGTTAAAAATACGCCTGTTTGATCTTTGTTTTGTTGCCTAATGTTGTATTATAATTGATTCATTTAAAAATAAAGTTATTTTTGTTTCCCAGCAGTTGTGAATTACAGGTAAGACAGACTTGAAAAATCACTCCAGCTTTAGCAATGGGATAGTTTATAACCCTCTCATGTCTTCCTTTGCTCCTCTTGCTAATCATTGTTATTTGAATGTGAAAGATGCACAGCATCTCTAAACCCAGAGGGTCATACGAGTTTCGTATCTCGAGGCTCAGTGTGATCTTTTTGTATGCTATGACTCCTTCTAGCTTTTGATAAAGCTGTGCTTTGCATTCTCTTTGTCTTCCAGTATGCCATTTGTGTGTTATTTCTAATGTGATCTGCTGCATTATGGAATACACTTTGCATACTACAGACATGCTTAAAAAAAAAAATCAATAAATCTTTAGTCCTTTGAAAGGCTACACTGCCTTACTGTGCATTTCTCCCTTGAAAAAGAAGATCTTGGGCCATGACCTGGGTTTCCAGATCCTGCTATATTCCAAGTAGTAAATAATAATTATCTCAAAGTGAACATGGATCACCCAAGCCCAGGCTGTTCAGTTATCCTTATGCTGCCGCTTCTTTTCCTCTTACTGAACAAAGCATGATGATCAGGGTCAACTGAAAGCGGAAACATTACAAACCACAGACTTAATACACAGGTCTTAGCAATGCTACTGTGGCCTTTGTCTTTCTTTGAACCCTTCCCCCTTCCACACAAAGCAAATAGCAGCGACATTCTGCAGCCACTTCAAGAGCAGAACAGTCTGCAGCTGCAGATATTTAGTAGAGAATTTGCATTCCTAGGCATCAGCTAAAGATGGAGGGTTGCTCAGCATTATTCAAACAAAAAGCCCCAAAGCATGTAGTAGATTGCATGTCTCTTTTTGCTAAAAATTGTATCTTTGTTTCATCTAAAGTTATTTCCCTCATCTGTGTGCTTCTGTAATAAAAACTCTTTTTTCCATCTTACGATTTTTGTTCAGTAACTAGTTTTTTTTAAATGCCATGGGTACCACATTAATAAACTGCTTCTTCCCTTTGCCTTAATTGTTTTGATTCACTACAATGGAAATAACATTTGAGCATCAAGGCAGGGTACAGGCAGAAAGCATAGCAGGGAACATCAAAGAACTCTCTGTATTTACTCAGGTTAGTGATTAGTGGGGAAAGAGTTAGTTAGGGCCAAACTAGAGCTCTAGTAATTTTCAGATGATGTGCTAGATTTAGACTTTATGCAAATGTGACCAGTCCCTAGAAGACAGAAATTATCATTTCAGCAAGCCTGGGAGTACAATTTCTTGTTGGCTCAGGAGCTGGGATAAGCTTTATATGCTTATCCAAACATACCCTTTAAACTTTTTGGGTTCAGCCATCCTATCAGGTAAGCTAACTGGCTTAATTATCTCTGAAGACTGAGGCAAGGTGTTGCTTGCCTAGCACTCAACACAATGTTCTCATTGAAATTTATAGCTCTGATTTTATAAACAGCAGTTCTTTACAAGGAATTGCTTAAGTGGGATTTTGCCTGTGCAGATTGTAAAAGGGTACAGATACAAGAGCCTGCACTTACAGATCCTTTTGGGACTGCTACTGAGCTCAGCTTTAGTGTAACCACCTTACTAATACCCACGCAGGGCAGTAACGTTGCAGCATGATAGTTGATCAACCTTGTCCTGCTGGGGACTTACTGGCCTTCACATGCAGGGAATGGAGTGAGGGCATTCTGATTTTGTCACCCAAAGTGGTGTCTTTCACTGGCATTAAAAAGCATTATGAACGTCTGAGAACTGTTAGACTGGAAAAGTTTAATGGAAGGAAAAGATTTTTTCCTTTGTCCACCAAATGATAGTTTGCATGCACACATAACATGTGCCAGCACAAGCCCTGGTGGGTATGCATCAGTTTTCACCAATAACCAGATGACAGATGGTCACTGTTATACCCCCACTACCCTCCCAGGAAAAGATAAAAGAGGAATAAGGGAGAGAGACTTTATGGTTGTGGGGGGGGAACAACAGAAAAAACCCCACACCAAACTAGAAGAGGTTTAATGAAGTAATAAATAGTGATAATAATAATGGCAAATTACAAACAAATATGTAAAGATACTCAAAGATATAAATCAATTTGCAAATAAAAACCCCACACTCCTCAGCTGGCAATTACTACACAATCAGAAAAATCCCAAACTGGAAGATGGGGGTGCCTGAGTCCAGTGTCCCAGTGACAGCCCACAAAAGCTGAGGCAGCCAAGCTGGTCCTACCTGGGGAGGCAGGAGAAGGCGACCTGTCTCGATGAACAGTATTCTCCTGCAAGAAAACAGAATGCAGGAGCAGCAGAGGGAGCAAGAGCAAACAAACAGACCCCAGGCCAGCAGCCAGAGAAGGGCTCTCTGAGGAGCCATTTCATACTGAGCGCCACGGGCAGGAGCGCTGTGATTGGTCCATGTGGGTCACCTGACCCACCATCTCCTCCCCACAGGTACAGCTGCTCCCCTCACGGTATCCGCCACTGTCACAGCCCGGCAGCTGCTGGGGGCCCCGGGGAGTCTCAGGGCAGGACGGCCGTGCAAAATTTGTATTCTGGTTCTTTCAAAACAGGTCAGTATGCAAAGAAAAAGACATACCTACTCAAAAATGGTTATTTGAAAGGTTGTTGCTCGCTTTTATAAAAGGTAAGCAAACACAAAGATGTGAAGCTATCTTTCAAATTCATTGCTATACAGTTGGTCTTTTGGTTCTTTAAGTCTCCTCAAGTAGTCCAGGGAACCGGCACTTTCTGTGTTTCCCCTGTCCTTGTGCAGAGGGGAGCTACCTCCAGCTTGTGTTTGGGGCCTATAATAGTTTCTCTTCTCAGAGTTTGCATATTGACCTGTTATCTGGTTATGAGCTCCACAGAGCAAGGACTGCCTGGGAAGGCAGAGGTGCGTGTTGGGTGCTACTGTAGATAGTAAATAATGGTAACATAACCAAACAAGCTCTTCTGCACCTTCACTACTTATTTCTCAAAGATGTTTTTTGCCTTTCATCTTCAGTGGACGGGCAGTTTGGGTTTCAGAACCCTGTATTTCAGAGTCCCCAAGCTGCTGGAGAGAGAAGCCAGCTGCTGCCCACTGGCAGGTACCCGCTCGCTGTTGTGAACATCAGCTTTTCCACTCTGTGGAAATAGCTTGAAATACTTCAGCCTCCAAGCCATCACCAAAAGTCCCTTTCATGGGTACGGCCTCCCCACCAGTATTTCCAGCCAGCCTGTGGCTAGCACTTCCCTCCTGAACAGCAGGGCTTTGTCATCAGAGGTGGATATAGGTGGTGCGAAGGGAAGCCGAGGGCTGGAGACCTCAGCACAGCTTGCTCCTACCAACCAGTCATGCTTTTGGGGGCTAAGCAGGGTAGATAATTCACCAGAGAAGGTCAGGATCCTGAAGTGATTTATAAATGAAACATCCTAGTGAGAACAAACTGTATTACTTGAATTATTTCCACAGCATCCAACCCATTTCTAGTGCTACCCAACACTCACCTCTAACAAGTGAAAAGCAAGTGGCTTGCTTCTTTTTTTTCCATAGTGTAAGCACATACAAAGGCATTATTTTAGTTCTTCAAAGCATGAAATTCCATTTTTTTTTGCAATCAGCAGGACTGAGTTAGTAGCTGTTCCCATGAAGGAATATATAAGCAGTTAATGCAAGCCCCCACACTGCCAGACTTTCCATGCTGCTGGTAGAAGCAGCTATTCCCACCCTTGCAGCTCTGCGCTGGCTAATAAACCATGTCTGCTCATCTGGCTGCAGCCAAGACCTGCCCTTATTTTTTTCCTTCCTTTCCTGTATGTTTTGCTTTTCTTAAGACCCAGCTAAATCTGAAGGCACTGCTCCTCAGTACTGGTAACCTTGCTGCTCGCCCACCATTTCCCTCTGACCTCTGCCCAAGAGTAAAACGTCTCACCTTAGGAACGAGCAACGCCATGGCTGATGTGGAGAGCACACACATCATAAACTCTTCCCCAGCGAGGGAAGGCAGAGAAACGTTAGTTCTTGGAGAGGAGTCACAAGCTTTCAGTAACAATTAATGGGCAAAATTTTCATAGAATTATACAATCACAGAATGGTTTGAGTTGGAAGGGACATTAAAGATCATCTGATTCCAACCCCCACCTACCTTCCACTAGACCAGGTAGCTCCAAGCTCTATCCAACCTGGCCTTCAACACTTCAGGGATGGGACAGCCACAACTTCTCTGGGCTACCTGTGCCAGTCTCACCACCCTCCCAGGAAAGAATTTCTTCCTAATATCCTCTCTAAATGTCCCCTCTTTCAGCTATGTAACTCACAGAGTATGTAAACATACTCCCTAAAGCAAGCTGCACTAGGGCTTTTAATCTTTTTTTCACAAACCAGAGTAGAACTCTAGCAAGTAGTGCAACTTTCCTTGGAGTTTAGCTCTAAAATGTTTAACATTTAGTTTGCAAAAATGTTCCCTTTCCTGAAATTTCACAGAGTGCAGAAGTTTTCACTTTTCTTTTTTTTTCGCTTGGCATGTTGTTCTTTTTAAATTTTTCAGAAATACTATGGGCCAAGAGAGCTGAGAGTCAGATCCAGGGTCTGTTCTCAGCTCTGCCACTAGTGAGGGACCCTGTCTAAAATAGATGTGAAATAACTCTGAGTTCTGGGGTCTATAGAGTGTTCATATGAACAGAAAAGTGACGATGATGCACAATGACAAGGCTTCAGTAAGAAATGGTGCTGGATGGCAAGACAGCTGCCACAGCAAACCACTTGTCTTCATGGTGTTGAACAGGCCTTGGAGAACAGCTTGTATCCTGTGTGTGTCCTCCTCACCAATAAGTCTTCCTGCCTTCAGCTGTTCACTCATGTTTCATCCTGCTCTTTCTTTTCCTGAGAGATTATGAGCTTTGGTGCTTTGTTAAGATCCTCCTGCTGAACATGACTTTTGTGTCCAGCAAGGAAATTTGGTGAATAACCAGCCAAAGCAGCCCTGGAAGAATGCATCCAAATAGTGAATACAGTCAAGGGACTTCAGATCTGATAGCAGGATAAGCATGGGGAAGGGAAGAAACTTTATTCATTGAATGCATTCTTTGCCATATTTTCCCAGCTCTGTTTCTGACAGTGAAATCAATTATCCTGTGAAACAAACTTCCACCAGAGCCTCACTACTTGACACATTTAAAGTTAGACTAGAAGGAGTAAACACTTGCTTGTCAGTAGGGACCAGCTCTGCATTAGCAGGGTAGGAGGTTAGATGAGGCGTTGCACAGTACCCACTTCTACACCCAGGATGCCCATGAGTTTGTTTTAAAGAGTAGACGGTGTCAGGGCAACACCAGGCAGCACAAAACAAGGGCTGCAAAACAGCTTTGTTTATTAGCTGGCTTGAGTTCCCAAGTTCTGTACAGAACTAGATACTTTTTTCAACATTCATCTGGCAGGAATGGATAAAAAAGCTGATTATGCATAGAAAAGTATGCATTCACAGGAGGACAAGTGAGAATTAATTTGATGCGCTGTCTGTATCTTTTGGTTCTTGCCATTTATTAAAACAAATGTCCCATTTTTCTGCACTTCCCCTCATTTCTCATTTACATTCTTCCATAAGAGATTAAATGATTGTTTTCTCCATCCACTGAAGGCAAGAATACTTTATGGACCTTAAAAAAACTAAGCTGCTACTTGAGCAACTGTTACTCCTGAATGGATGCTGCCCATTGCAGCATCCCTGTGGGCACTAATGTATTTTGACCTTCCTGACTTGCTGCTCAGCCTCCTCTGTAATAATTTTGTTGTGACAATTCAGTTCTAGAGAGCAATATGTATTTTTTTCCAACTTAAACAAACTTTGGAAAAACGTAGATTACTTCCTTCAGTCTTTTTTCCAGAAATGTGTACAAGTGGGTAGGCATCCTGCTGCCTCCTGCTGCTGTGAAGGGTGAAGTCTCCTGCAGAATTATTGTGCTTTTCAATACAAAAAGCAGAGAACAGGCCACTGTCTATGATTTCAGAGATGTTTTTTAGAGGAAATGGCTTTAACCAGGATATTTTCTTTTCCTCTCAACTTCTGAGAATCCTCCAGAACAACAGGGTGCAGTAACCAAAGAGGATTATAATGTCCTTTACACTGCAAAAGTCCTCACCGTGCAAAGGTGCTGGTTCCAAGGTGAGAACAACGCGAGGTGCTCCAGCAGCCACAGCAGACATGACATTTTCAAAGAGGGATAAGAACCAGGCTCTGCCTGTCAATGGCAACGGTGCCAAGCAGGGCCAAGTCCCCGCAGCATTTAATCAAAGCAGCTTACTTCCCTAAGCAGGTACTTTATTTAGAGGAGAACCGTTGCTTTGATTTATATGGCAACTGGAAGCTGATGCTAATTTCTAACAGCTTTTTCATGTGCCTCAAAGTTTCAAAGTGATGAAATATTTGCATATATATTAGGGAGGATACAGCAATTACTCTTTTATGAGTACATCTGAGCATTTTATTGCATATTGCAGGTGATCGTTTTGGGAAGGAAAAAATGAGTTTGTTGCCACATTTCTTATGATATCTCCCAGAATACATTACAGATCCTAATTGACACCATTATTTCCAAATGCCCACAGACTCGAGTTGTTTTATAGGCCTATAAAGCAAATTCATTATTCTCCTCTGCTGAATTTAAGAAAATTTTATTTGTGTCTGATAAGCTGGTTTACAGTTAGATCTTGGAAAGGAAAACAAAAGACTGTCAGTGTTCAAAAGAAAGAAAATTTATTAGAAAATGAAGGCATTACTTTTACTACATTACTACATTACATGAAGGCTTTTTTTCCTTTTTCCCAACTTTGGATTAATACCTGTTGCGTTCAGGAAATTTTAAAAGCTTAATTAGCATGAAGCAAAGAACAGAACTCAGTTTTTTGTTTTATTTTTTTTCTTTTGTTGGGCAATATGAATACAGGAATTATTTTCCTTTATTATGTAAGACCTTTGTATCTAAGGCCATTTGTGAAGTTAAACTCTGCATATGCATGTGGCTGAAAATGACAAGTATTTTGTAATTGTTTTTCAGTTCTGCGGTTGGCAGTGTTTCTCCCCAGGCTCCTATCAAAGTGCCAGGACATAGTCATTTGTCCTAATTCCCATGTGCTTTATAACTAAAGAAAAATACCTTGAACTTCGTATCTGCTTTCATCTCCTGCAACCGTCTGCCCATTGGGAACATGCCTGTTTATAAGAGGAAAGAGATGCACTTCTGCTTTTTAAAGTAGGGTGTAGGCCTATTGATACTGTGTCCAGTTCTGGAGCCCACAACACAAGAAAGACATGGACCTGATGGAGCAATTCCAGAGGAGGCACAGAAAATATGCCTCCCATAAAACTGTTTCACCATATAAGGGAGACTAAATGGACGCCACTCCTGCACGGTTGGTACCTGTGGCACCAGGAACCAGGCTTCTTGGGGAGGGGGGCCTGCTTCCCTGTGGGTGGTCTGTTCTGAGACTCCAGATTGGCCGGGCCAGGGTTGGCATGCAGATGGCGAATGCATTGCGGCACCTGGGACTGTGTGCTGGGTCACCCTAACCTAGATGGAAGTCCCTGGACAGTAGGGGGGGGGCTTCTGCCCCTGTTGATGAGAGTGGAGATCACTGTTAGCCTAAGGGCACACCACGCCACTCTGCTGCTGGATCCTTGTGGAACCCGAGGGAGCTGAGGGCTGAAATCCTACTGCTCTTTTAAGAGCAGAGAGCTGAGACCCCTGCCTGCTCCCAAAGAAGAGAGGAGGAGACCCAAGCCGACTGGAGCCGCACCGGAGCCGAAGACCCATCTGCGCAACACCTGAACCGGGTGGAGCCGAGCCGAGCCGAATGGAACCAAGAGGAGCTGAAACCAAGCCGGGAAAAGCCAAGCAGCCGAGCTGAGCCGCCGCTGGACCAAGCTGAGCCAGGAGGAGCCGAGTCCCCAGCCGAGCCACTGCCACCCAAGCGCTGCCACGCGCCGCCGCCCGAGCGCTAGCCGAGCTCTGCCACCGCCCCAGCGCTGCCACCCGAGCGTCGAGCACTGCTGCGCGCCACCGCCTGAGCCACGAGCGCTGCCACGCAGCTGCCGCCCACATGGTGCGTGTTGCTGCCCTCCAGCCTGCTCAACGCCGATCACCAGCCACTGGAGTTCACACAGGAGGCACCACTGCCGCTACATTCAACGAGTCGGGAAAGTAAGAACCCCATCTGCAAATCTTTCCTGTTTCCTATAGGGTTTTCTCTCCCTGGGGGATAGTGGGTGGCCCATTCTCACACACACAACAGCGACCCCTCCGAGGGGGAACTGCGACGCGCTCCAAATCACTTTCTTTTGTTATAATAATCTTCTCCCTATCTTCTGCACTATCTGTGGCTTGCATTATATTTACATTTGTACATCTCTGTTCTGTCTATAAAGCAACAACACATAGAAACCTTCACTCAGTGTCCACATTCCCTTTTTGAGCGAGAGTGTGGACTACCCGTGGTGGGGGGGGTTCAACAGTTATGAAGTAAAACCAAACAGGGGAGGGCTTAACCGCTCGAACCCCTTTCTCTCCTCCTTGAACCTTTACAAGGCCACGAAGATGATCAGAGGGCTGGAGCAATTCAGCTCTGGAGAAAGGCTGAGAGAGTTGGAGTTGTTCAGCCTGGAGAAGTGAAGGCTCTGGGGAGACCTTAGAGCACCCTCCAGTATCTGGAGGCGGCCTACAAGAAAGCTGGGGAGGCACTTATTACAAGGGCATGTAGTGATAGGACAAGGGGGAATGGCTTTAAACTGGAAGAGGGTAGATTTAGATTACATGTCGGGAAGAAATTCCTTCCTGTGAGGGTGGTGAACTGGCACGGTTGCCCAGAGGAATTGTGGCTGCCCCATCCCTGGAAGTGTTCAAGGGCAGGTTGGATGGGGCTTGGGGCAACCTGGTCTAGTGGGAGGTGTCCCTGCTCATGGCAGGAACTTGTGGCCAGTGTGTCCTTTTACTGATGGCCACATGCTGATTTCTGTGGCTTCAGGATGATTGCTAGTCATTCCACAGCTGAGGTTTGCCGCACAGCAGGCATATGCCTTTCCCTCTCTGGGTGCTGCGGTTGTTGGTGAAGGGGGGTCTGCAAGGGACATGCTGCATAGGGGCTCACAGCCTGGACCAGCTCTTCTCCATGTGCTGCCCAGGTTCTTTCCTTGCACACCAATAACTGAGGAGGTACTTGCAAAACTGTGATTTTTCATTTGCACTCAGAAGTTTTATGAGTGTTGTGTCTTAATTAACTCTTCTAGTGGAATGAGCCCAAACTTATTGCTTCACAGAAAGTGGATTATTCAAGCAATGCTGAAGGAGTTGAATGATCAGGAGAGTGAACCTCAGAGTGCATATTGCACTGTAAAATTAGCAAGCCCTAATGCAATTAATCCTGTAGGCTAGGTGGACTACTTATCTTGCCAACCACGGAAGATACCACAGAACCTTGAAGTAGTGTTGGTGATCACCAGGTAGCCCACAGCTCTTTCTGTTGTGTTCCACATCTTCCCCATTGAGGGAGCTTTAACCTCCCTCTCAGCCCAGCTGTCCCCCACTGTGCTACCTGGCGAGGTGACTGGGTGTGGTTGGCACCAGGGAGGGGAAGGAACAGGCTGCAAGAGTGGCCCTGGGCTGGAGGCGCAGCCTAGCACCCCTGGGGGATTTCTGTTGAAAAAGTTAAGAGGCTATTTTTAACTGCTAAGATTGATAATGAACTTTATGTATAATTTAAAAAATACGAGACTTCGTGTGCTGCAGTCCTACATTTCACTCAGAAGGTCATGTGCTTTGGTGAATTCTTAAATATTTTGTTAATCTCTAGGCTATTTCTCTCCAAAAAAAGCCCTAAAGAGCCAAAACAGAAAATGCTGGAGATGACAACCAGAACTTAAACTGGTTCTCAAAAGTTTTTTTTCCTTGCCTTTCCCAATATGACCGTAGGTTTTGATTTTTCAGAGCACTCTGGGAATCAAATAATTCTTGTGCCCTGCTAACAACAAACACATTTAAACATGATGGATTGCTGTAGTTTAGCCAAGATCTGCCTGTGCTCCAAACCTACACATGCCAATTTTGCATAGCAAAGAGTCTGCACTTTTTCCAGCTGTTGAGAGCACTTAAAACCATTGGTCTGAGGAAATGCTTTATTTATTATGTGATTTATACTTGCAATTTTGCAAGTACACTGAATTCTCAAATTTAGCATACATGTCCAGAAATACTCTAAAATCTTCTGGTTTAATGCAATGGCCCAAACCTCTCTCAGTCCTTTAAATGAATATCTGAAAAAGGAATAGAAATAATTAAAAAATGTTTTATGAAAATCAGCCTCAAGAAGTCATATTATCTTCTCACATTAGAACTCCAGCAACAAAGCCAATAATAGAGCTGGCCTGATTTCTACCAGATCAACAAACACATACATTTTTGCTCTCTACTCCCAGACTGCATTGTATATTCATACAGTGAGAGACTGAAGCAAAATATCTCTTCAGCTGGAGATAACCACAGAGCAGCTGACATCGTTACAAGCAGGAAAAGGTTATGGCTGACCCAGAAATAAGCTGCTGCCTGTGGAACGTGTTGAGTCCTGGCTACTGCAGGGATGAGTGGTCAGAGCTGGTGGTTGATCTCTGCTCTTTACATCAAAAGCTGCAAGACTTGCACAGTCCTCCTCAGAAATCCCACATTCAGAATGCTGCAGATAGCAACTAGACCCCACTTTGAGTAATGTGTCAGTTCTGGAGCCCCAACACAAGAAGGACATGGAGCTGTTGGAGTGAGTTCAGAGGAGGGCCACATAGATGATCAGAGGGCTGCAGCACCTCTGCTATGGAGACAGGCTGAGAGAGTTGAGGCTGTTCAGCCTGCAGAACAGAAGGCTTAAGACAGACCTTCTTACAGCCTTCCAATACCTGAAGGGGCTACAGGAAAGCTGGAGCGGGGCTTTTTACAAGGGCATGGAGTGATAGGACAAGGGGAAATGGTTTTAAGTGGGAAGAGAGTAGATTTAGATTAGATATTAGGTAAGGGTGATGAGACACTGGCACAGGCTGCCCAGGGACGTTGTGGCTGCCCCCTCTCTAGAAGTTTTTCCAGACTGGATGGGATGGTGCTTGGAGCAACCTGGTCTAGTGGAAGGTGTCCCTGCCCATGGCAGTGGAACTAGATGATCTTTAACGTCCCTTCCAACCCAAACCAGTCTGTGATTCTATGGTTCTATAAGTAAATTTTTAATTACTCCGCACAACCCTGTGGAAGGTTCACGGGGAACAGAAACCACTGTACCTCTCACAGGCTTCATTCCTCAGTAGTTACAAGGAGCATTACAGTGCACCATGCTTTAGAAGTAGAAGAGCTTGTCTTCTCCTGGCAAACTGTTTTGCTGTTCTTCATCCGTCTGAGTCATTCCATCCACTTTCTTGGGAATTTCATATTACATAAGATACCAAAGTTACATGTACATCATGTTGTGTAAGGTTGTATGAGCTGAAACACGAATGGTGGAGCTGGAAAACAATATATGCTAGTGCCAAAAAGCAGCAAAACCACCACATTTCTGATAGCTTTCAAAACAAAATGCTTAACACTTTTGACTCATGTTTCAGCTATTTCCCACAAAAATTAAACATTTTTTTTGTTCCCTCCCTTAGAAAGGGAAAATTATGAGAAAATATTTTGCCATCACGTGTTTGCCTGGACTAAATATTGGTAAAAATCTGAGTTAAGGATTGGGATGATCCATCCTGTTGGTGGTTGTGTCCCCCAAGGTCTCACAAAACAGCTTTTTCTTCTGACCTTTTCTTCATCTGGCAAATGAGCCTTTATTCTTCAGGAGCAGTGCAGTGCAGCCCAGAAACTTCAGCTTCTATCTATAAGATAAAGCAAGTGAAATTCAGCAGTAGCCTGCAAACACACTTGGCTTTTAACAATGTGTAGCAATAAACTGGTGATTTTTGAGCATACATTTTTTGCCCATTATCCAAAAGAGAAAAGAAAAACAATAATAAAAAGATACATTGTCTTACATTTTAGGCACAATTCACACAGATTCAATACCTGTTCACTCTAAATGTTTCCCTGATTTGATTTATTTGATCAAATCCAAGATCCAAGTTACTGAAAGGCTGAGTCTCTCCAGCCTGTGTATTTAGATGTATACTTTGCAAATTATTCCCTATTTTTATAATACGTTGAAGTAAAATTGATGAATTGGAAACAATCCCTCGCCTATGTTCAAAGTCTGTCTACATGTACACTTATGGCTTAGGTCCATCTTTCAAAACCAATTAAAATAAAAAAAAAAGGCTTGCAAACAAAGACTTTTATTGCTTTCTTGTACTGGTGGTGAATGTTTAATACACGGTAAATTATTTATTGGATGAACCTCTCCACTTCTCATAACCATTAACTTGTCCACCAGCAGATTTCAAAATCCTCATGTATTTGTTATTGTAAGTAAGCAAACCATGAATCATAAATAATTGTACTTTGCTGGTTATTCTGAGAGTTTTATGGGATCTAAATAGAACTGTGCCATTTGGGTCCTCTTGTGTAACCACATGGACCATGCATGTAGCCATGCAGGACCAGATCCTCCTCTAATGGAAGTTAACTCATTTCCTCCCTGGGGAGAATAAAGCAGGATTAAGTCCCACCCCCTCTCAGTGGAAAGCAAATGTATCTATTAAATATACAAAATTTATCTATTTAAGTACAAAACTTGAAGTTATCACTTTTGCTGCTAAGACTGAATAAGGAATATTTGAATCCATGGCAAGTTTTTTTTTATTATTATTTTTCTCACTCATAACCAGGATAGCTGCTGCTGCAGCAGTCTTGAGGAGGCTGGAGGAGTGAGAATTTGAGAATCATTCGATCATTTTTTTTCAAAAAGACTTTTAAGATCATCAGGTCTGCTCCCTTGCCATAAAAATGACTAATCCTTCTGGGATGAAGAGGGGTGAGGGCACTCCATAATGTGTACCTGTAAAGATGCTCTGTAGAGGCTGATATAGCCAGGGCTGCAGTACAACTTGATTAATCAAATATTTGAGGAAAAGGCAAGGAAAAGCACTCCACATGAGAGACGGGGAAGTATAAGAGGAGGCTTAGCAAAATCTCTTCCTATTGACAGCTGAGCTGTGGAATGACTCTGGAGGTGGCACCTTCCTTCTGCCTCAATTTCACTCTCTTTATATAAAATGGAGATGACAGGGCTTCTCTTTGTGCCAGTTCAGTGAATTTGTACCCACTTTAAAGATGCACATACCCATATAGCAGTATATATAATAGGTACACCTTTTTTAAAATACGTACATTACTGTAGATCTCATTTTTCTTTTCTTTCATTAACTCCAAGCCAATTAATCCGATGGTAATTTTCTTTCATGAACCTCAAAATATCATAAAAGAAACACTCGGTATTTATGTGCAGGCCATTTAAAAAGAGTTGGTTGTTTTTACAAATATGAATATTCATTTTTACTTCAGCTGCTACTTTCTTAGTATGGGACAATATGTTGTCTAACCTACGGGAACTGTACATTCATGTATATTTCACTACACTAGTATTTCCTTCTCACACCAGAATTAGGTTTTCCTATTAAGAATAGCCCAGATGTAAAGCATTAATAGGGGATTAATGAAATATATCCAAAATAAGAGTGTGTGAGACTGGATATTATAGTCCAGTCATTTAACTTCACCAACAGCAAGAGGCCAAAAGAGGGAATATCAGTTACATTCTCAGAAATTTGAAGGAGAGCCAAAACTTTTAAACTTACTTTCTGATGCTACAATGCTGTTTTATGGTTCTACTTTTCATTCTCTTCAGCTGTCTAACCGTAATGACATTTTAGGACAGGACAGGGAAGATTTGAATGATGATCCTGGGAAGAAGGGTGGTAGTGATAAATCCACTGAGCCAGCCAGTGGGGGATTCCATTTCCGAGTGCTGCCAAGGTGGCGTTTCTCTCCACCAGGTCTGCTCCAGACACGGAGGACTGATGGGTGCTGTCCATAGGCAAAGCTTATGTGAAGTGACTGTGCAACCTCCTGGCTATAACTTGCCCTAAGATGTTTGAGCCATATGGGGTCTGAATAGCAAATGCTGCATATATGACTTCCATTTTGTTCTCCACTTTTTGTTCTCTGATTCCTGGAGCTAACGAGATGGTGTTTGGGACAGCTCCCGTCTCCCCGCTTGAGTCCTGTCATCCTGCTGATGCTGGGAGTACAAAAACCAGGTAAGAGCTCAACAGTAGCTCAGTGTTTCACCTATGAAGATGCAAAATATCACTTAACCACAACCGTGATTTGAGACTCCTAGTTATGGTAGGCTTGAAAGCCCAGAAGAAGAATAAAATGCATTGATAATGGAGTTAGAAAACCAATTCCTCTGAGATCCCAACTTGCAGCTGTTCCTTGTATGATCCATTCCCTCATCTTATATGTGGGATAAATCACATGAGACCAACAAGTGTATCCTACCTGAAAAAAAAAACAAACAGGCAGCTTAAATCTGCTGAGGTCTTGATGGTGAAGGGAAGAGTCAGGATAGGTTTTCCACTGCCCATTCAATTTCCTATGCTGTTGACTTAAACATTTTTCTGCAACCTGAATAATGCCTGGGGACACGTTGTGTTTCTGTGCTTGCCAGAGTGTGGGAACTGCCCTTTAACCGTGCCCAGGGCAGCTGCAGTTGACAAGAAATGGGCACGTGGATTAGGATGAGCGTGACTCCTATGTACTAAGAGACTATCTGTTGAGTAAAGGTGTCATCTTAACTAAAGCCATAAAGTGGCTTCATTCCATCTCCCTGACTCCTGACTGGTGTTGGTAAGCAGTTGGAGACAGTGACTCCCTGACTGGGGAGTTGGGGGCATCTCCCTCAGTTCCCCCCCACATCTCTATGGGTGATATATGGTGCTGGTGCCTGCAGCACTTTTTCATCATCCCTATGTGCTGCGCAGAGAGGTGGCCTGGGAAGCTGAGGCTACAAAAGGGCAGTTTTGCTCAAAAAAAGAGGATGAACTTAGATAAACCCGCTGGCCACTTTGCACCCTTTAATTTCCCTTGCATTCTTGCTCTTGGTAAGGAATAATGAACTGTTTCCTATAAAGCTGGCTTCACTATTAAAAAAACCCAACACAAACATAGGACAAAGCACTGTGATCATTGGCAGCCCTGTGTTTTTCCTCCTGCAGTCTACATCCCTTTTAGCTCAAACCGGGTGACCCATGATTTTGTCCAGTGGTTGTACAAAAATCCTCTTGTCTGCCTCTGATAAGGATAAATCATGCCAGTTAACGCATTCGAAGGATTTGCAGGACTGGCTTTCTGAGCATCTAGAACAGAAAAAGAACACTGCTGTTGCATCCCAATAATTAGTGGTAGCATGTCTCCATGAGAGACAGATAGGCAGAACTTCTGCTCAAGGAAGACTTACATCGGCAGAGTGAAAGCCAAACCTGAAGGAGAGGAACAAAAATGCAGGGAATGTGATCGGGGTTAATGATCTCCAGGGTGTCTGCAGGGGGATTATCTCTGTGCTTCAGGCTGTGAAGAGGGAATGAGGTTTTCTAGACCCTTTTTGGCCATAGCAGGAGGTGTTTTACAGCAAGTTTCGGTTAGCAGTGACCTCTCATAAATAAAGACGTGAGATCCATGGACTCAGTCCAGAGGCTCCTTTCTATTTGAATTCTTTCAGGTTTTATTGGTGCTAGTGGCTTGTAAGTTATTGGTCTCTCCTCTTGCCCCTCATGCTATTTGAACCATTGTCTCCTCAAAGGCATCCCCAAGGTCTGTTTTTACCCCTGGCACAGCTGAGGGCTGTGTGTGTCCCCTGTAAAAGCCTCCAGACATCTCTTCCTATACAGCACCTTATTCCTAAATATTTGGGCCTGTAATAATTTGTTTAAATATGAGATCTCCCACAGAGTGAACTTCCTCCAAGCTGGAGCCCTTCCTTGGTGTTTGCTGTCAGTGCTTTCTCAAACAGCTCATGCTGACTGGGGCTCTTACCATCAATTTGTCTGGTTCATGGTACGGGATATATAGCATGCTTCACCTTGCCAGTTAGGGCTACTTAAAGCACCTGTGGAAAGTCAACTCCTCTCCCTTCCACAACACATTTCCCATCACCCTTCTTATTCATGGAGCTCAGCCTCTGAAAATGTTTTCCTTTTGCTTGTCGATGCTCATTGTGACTCCAAGGGGCTCAATTTTTCTCACAGCTAACTTACTGTACATATGTGTGATACATTCCCTGGGATGAAATACATTGCTGGGCTCTGTGGTTCTGCTCTGCTGCCAAAGAAAGCCATAATGTATGGGAGTAATTTGAATTTACAATCCCAACAAGCAGTTTTTGAAACAGAAAACACTTCCCAGAATTTCAGAGCAGTGGGGGAAAAAAAATAAGCCATTTTCTTTTGGAAAAACTTCACGTTGCCTGGGAAGAACACAGCAGAATGAGGGTGCACATAGAAGCATTTGAGAAAAATAAGGTTCAGGAGGACTCTACTATTAAAAAATTTCTTCCTTGGAAGGATGTGTGCCTTACTTTTCTGAAAGCTGAAGTGTTGTTGCACCTCAGAGGTACATGTGGCAGGCAAAAATATGGCCTTCCTTCTCCAGCTGTGTTGATGCCAAGGTGGTGTGGGTCCTAGTGCAGCAGTGTACATCTCATCTATATTTTACAATGGTTTGACAAAATGCCAGACTCCCATCAACAGTGCTGCCCACATCCCTGTTACAGCCTGAGCAGCTGGGCCATTGCTCGTGAATAGAGGACTTGAAGGATTTTGTTGTGTTGATGTTTTGTCCTAATCTACTTATTCATGGGCCTCAAAGCTGGACTGCAGGGAATGTTTGCCAAAGGTTCATGGTTACGGATATGTATTAGTGGTGGCCTTGGCAGTACTGGGCTAACCATTGGACTTGAGGATCTTAAAGGTCTTTTCCAACCAAAATGATCCTATGATTCTGCGATTCTATGGTTGGATATTACCCTCAGTGGTGATAAGGCTTTCATCATCAGCCCTGGTGGCTGCTGTGGTGGGGGCAGACATCCAGTGGAGACCATCTTTTTTCCAAGGTCACTCAATGACCACCCGTCTCTGGAATGTATTCATGAGGCCATGCTCCCTCCTCCTCCCATCCACCCACTGCTGAAACTCAAATTCATTCCGTGCCATGTCAAATGCATATACCTGCACAAGCTGTTGTGATTGTGTCCTTCTAGCTGGCTCCCATTTAAACAGCAAAACCTCATACTAGATTAGGAATAATTTCAGAGCTTCCCTCAGCTAACAGGCTACCTGTATTTGAATTCTGCTTGGGTTAAAAAAACCTTGTTTCCAGGCTGAACTTCACAAAGCTTTGGTGCATGAAAATAAGATATTAAAATACAGCCCTTACCAAAAGTAATATAATCTCTAGTTTTCTGGCCAAAGATTAGTTTTCAGAAAATGCCTGGGTTAAAACAATAAAAAAAGGAATTGCAGAAGCCTGAAGATTGGACCTAATTTTACTTGTGCTGATGAATTGATCCATATCAATAACCCACTGATGTATTTAAACAGCGTTCCAGATTGCTTGTCTGTCTTGGAAATCAGTTTCTGCCTGTTTGCTTTGTTTTAATTCCACATACCAAAGAAGAGCTGTATAAACCTTCTGTCCTGTCCATTTTAGTTCTGATTAAGCCCACCGACTCCTTTTGGGATGTACAAATACTGATTTGTGACTGATGGAAACCCTCTGTTATCGGGGCTACAAAGATGGGCTCTGCATTGCTTCTGCAAGAAAAAAGTCCAGCTCTTCCTACCTTAATTTAATTCAACAGTGTGTGGAAGATTCAGAGAGCACAAGTGCAGCCACCAGCCAGCCCATAGTTTTCCAAGGTCATTGCAAACAGGGCTGCAGCAGCAGCTGTAGTGGTTGCACCATGCTGACCTGGGGGCTTCTTCCCTTCCAGATCTCAGATACAGCCCCCGAAGTCAGTGTGAGCTTTGTTACCTTGAGACAGGCTTCTTTAAAAAAAAATAAAAATTACTTTTTTCAGGAGTGGAAATTGCTAAATGTATGTTCAAAGCCCAGTGAAAACTAGGGTGAGTTTAATAGCTGGAATAGTCAAAATGAGTTAGTAAATTAATTACTTCAATTGTTGTAGAGATTAAAAGGAGTCTAATGATTCTCTGGCAATAAACTCTTTATACCCAGTCCTTGTGTTACTGGGGAAGTCTGCACAAGTATTTAAAAAATACTTGACTTTAATAAGGAAAGCTAACAATAACTCACTTTTTTTTATTCACAGAATGTCTATCAAATTTAATGCGATTCCAGGGATTTTTAATGGAATTGTTAATTGTATTAAAACCCTTCATAGGTCTTCTGCTATAATACAAAATGTTGTCAGAACATATGCTGCGGATGTTTCAGTCTGATATCATATTCCACATGTTTTATGGTGGTTATTGTTGCTGGTATAAAAGCCCTGAAATGTTCCATAAGTCATTTCTTATAAGAAGCTGCTGGGTACAAAGCAGCTAAAAAATAATGGCTGGGTTTTGGCAGGTCTTAAATTTAACAAATACGTACTTAAACTAGGCAGGGACTCAGGGAATACTGTATTTCTCTCTCTGTTTTCAAAGCAGAACTTGGGTCACTCAGAATTCTTTTTTAATCCTTCCAAGGCAGAAGAATTAGTAGTTCAAGGGCAGAGAAATTTTCAGTTGTTTGTACTGTCTGGCTATTAGAGCAGCTTTAGTTTCTGTCAGCATTTCTCTTTGCTATTCTTTAAGCTGGAGGCTTGTAATTTTGAATACTGCTCGTTCTGGCCTGAAACTCAGTAATACATATATATTAATCAGAGGGCTTCAGATATTTGTCTGCTTTTGCCTCATAGCTGGAGTTGTGACCCCTTAGTTCCACTGAAGAAAAGCTGGATATTTTAAGGGAAAAATGTATGTATAGCTCCACAGAAAACAGAAACACAGTGATTTACGAGAACAGCGAGAGATGTCTAGAAATCTGTAAAGCAACAGATTTATTTCTTAAGGCCAAAACAATCTGCAGCCTCTTTTATTTTTCCTTCCATACAGGAGATACAGGAAAAAGCTGCTCTCAAATCAGTAACGTAGAGTGTCTGGTGAATTTGGGATATATATGTTTTTTCCTACAGTTCAGTATTTTGGGGAACTTTGGGCAGTTCTGGGTGGGAAGTAGCGATAGGCGATGGCGAGGGACGGCTCTGCCCTCTTGGGCAGAGGTGACAGGGGGAGACCTGCTGGGGCAGGACATATGCATGTGAACACACAGCCATATCAATTGGGTCTGGGGTGAAATGTGACCTGTCCAGCCAAGAAAGGCAACCGTTTATGCTCCTCATGATGTATTTTGATTTTCTACAGCATAATCGAATCACATTCTTACACAGCATCCAGTTATTCACCACTGATGCCTGTGTCATTTTCAAGCTTTATTTCATCATGATAGGTGTTATTTTCACAGCTATCAACTCTCTTTGTTTCTCTAATTTATTGACAAAGGTTTGTGATTGACAGACAGGAATGACACTTGTTACTTAACTGATGGCAGTACTTAGTCCTTCTCTATTACAGTACACCTCCCACAATAAAAGGTATTTCAGAACACACCAGAAAAAACCCACAAATTATTACTATAATAGCTTTGTAGCTTCTCTCTGTAAAACACACCTATCAGATGTGTTAAATGCCATTTAACATTTAACTTTCATATCTCAGACATACAGTTAGCTCAAAGCATCTTCATGAACACAGGGTGACAGCAGTTAGTCCTTAATTAATAAAGCAGGGAAATTAACACTACTCTACACTCAGATATTCAACTACTTCTAACTTCCATGAAGCTAATTTACAGGACATATGTTTTATTTATATTAAAAAATGTTTTAGAACCTCATAGATAGTAATGGGGTGTGGTTGAGATTCCAGTTGTTTTTACTATATCTGATTTCCAGCACGCTTAATGTCATCACCTCTTGGTATCTATGAACCTGCAATCTCTTTTTTTCTCGTTGAAACCAGCTTTATCACATGTATGAGAGATGAACCCTCCCAAAGCGGCACGTTATAAAGGTCAGAAATTGTTAGATGTGATTCCCATGACAGCCTATAAGCAGTTTGGGAGAAGCCTCCAACGGAGGGTGTTTTTGAAGGAGGAAATATGAATTAGTGGTAAGGTAGACTGCAAGACACATAGGACAGCTGGAGATCTGGGAAAAGGAACCTGGAGAAAGATACACAAGTACGGACTAGAAAGGGAAAAAGGAAAAAGGAAAAGAAAAGGAAAGGGAAAGGGAAAGGGAAAGGGAAAGGGAAAGGGAAAGGGAAAGGGAAAGGGAAAGGGAAAGGGAAAGGGAAGGGAAAGGAGAAAAAGAAAAATGCTTGCCTGAAAAATGCCACCAAAACTAATCCAAATCTCATTTGCAAAAACTTTAGGTAATTAAAATTCCCCATTCACTTTTCTAGCATGTGAAGAAAAGCAAAGCTATCCCTGTGTTTGCCCTGGCACCCTGTTATCCCTGCCTTTTCCTGTATTTGCTCCGTGTTGCATATTGAATACTTGTTGTTGAATCCTTGTTGCACTGTCATTTCTATGGGAGATGCACTGTACCATGACTAAGGTTGTAAACTGCTGAGCAAAGAGAAAAAGCAAAAAATGGAGAAGAGGGCAGAAAAAGAGAGAACCTGCTGTTAAATAATCCTTCAAACAGTGTTCTGAACAACTTGACAAGATTAATAAGCTTTTCTTATAATAAGTCCTTACAAAATGCGATGTGCTGGAAGTGGGAACATCCATTTGTCCTGTGTTAAGCAAAGGATGGAAGCAGATGATTAGGAGGAACTGATTTTGGACTCACTGGCTTACAGATTTCTTTTTTGAAAGTATCTGGACCCACACTTAACAAGCCATGAGGAAGAACTTCATTTCCTACTTTGGAAATGTAAGCTCTGCCATGAAAAAAAAAAAGGGCAACAAAAACTTAGATATACAAATTCACACTGACCCTTCTGATGCTGCTGTTCTTCTGTGTGTTTCTAAGAAATTTTTCCAGGACCTGAAAATACTCAGCAAAGTTTTATCCTAGGGTTCATTTTTTTAAAAACTTCTTTATTTTCCCTCTCAAGATATAAAGTTGAAGGCATAGATGCATTTCTAGGATATAAACTGAGTATGCTTTTAATATAAAAAATACATTTTCAAAGATACCAGGTGAAAGCACTTCTACTTACAGCTCCACACTGATTAGCAAGAGCATCCCTGAAGTGGGATATTGCACCCGATAGGAATGTCGGGCACAGGCACAGAAATGGCATTTGGAGAATGGGGGAACCATTTCCTCACAGAACTGAAGGGCAATTGTCATTTCTGTCATGGGCAAAGTTTTCTGTTGCTAGGAAATTGAAACGGTTGAAGTTGCTCAAGGACAAACAGCTTACATTGACTTTATTTTTACCCCCCCCCCAAAACCAGAGCACATATCTTTCCTGGGATGCTGGGGTCTGTTGGAGGCCTGATATCCAGACTTTAGCCTTGGAAAGATCTCATTTTACAGATGGCTTCTGTGATCAATGGTAACAGAAAACCTGCTTTAAAATAACAGCACAGGAAGCTACTGTGCTGTTCTCCGAATAACCTACAGCATTGCAAAGCAAGCCATAAATCTGCTAACAGGTCTAACACAGATCTAGATTTCTTAGCAAGCATCTGTATAACCATAAAAAATTCGGGGCAAGCACGCACATCTCTCCTTTCATCACCTGCAACCCCCAATAGCCATTTCCCTCCTAAAGCCCTTGCTGTAGCATGGGGCTTTGCCCTCCTGGGAATTCAAAGCTGCAGCCAGCACTGAGGACACAATACAGAAAGGCTCATCTACTCGAGGCCTTACAAAATTATGGCAAGTAGGACTGACAGCACTTGAAAAGTTTCAAACCTGCTGTTTGATAGCTGAAGAATGTGGCCTGTAACCACTGGAGGATTGCAGGGGGACTTGCCAAATGGGAGGATTGCACCTATTACCAGACTAACAATGAGATGTATGACTTCTTCTTATCCAAAAAAAAAAAAAAGGAAAGGTGCCCCTCCAGTGAAAAAAAAGCAAACAACCTGTCCATGGAGGAATTTCTGATTAAAGTGATAAAAAGAGGAGTTAAAAAAAAACCACCACTAAAAAATGAAAATGAAAGCAGGTAGATGACATACTGATAGTTTCCTTCCAAGCTTCTGAAGGAACTGAAGACCACCAGCAAAGGAAGGCAGGCCCCGAAGAGGTAGGCAAGGCAGCCCTATGGTTTCCCCTACAGAGCCCTGCCAAGTCTAGCTCACCCCCGAGCTGCTGCTTGAACCATTTCACCAACTCACAAACTGGACCAACTGCCTCAAACCCAAGGCAGGTTGAGGAGGTTGATGAGCCATCCGTTCTTCAGGAAGCTGAGCAACCATGCAGCAGCTTGCCACTGAGGCAGGGCAAAAATGCAAGCAGGGCAATGGGGAGCAGTAACATCTTGTGGATGAAGCTTAGCATGTGCCTATGTCAATCTTCAGCTGTGCTGACCTGTGTTGCTTCATATTGGAAGAACCACCTGTAGACTGCTGCCACCCCACCACCACCAGGACCAACTCCTCAGGCGGTCCTGCCCACAGTGCCCTGTGCCTGGTGTTTTATGAATCTCAGGTATGGATCTGGCTGAGTGACCAATAGGGTCAGGACACCTAGTTACCTGAAGACTAAGTAAAAAAGTGACATTTACTTACTTCCCAAAACTGTTGCTCTGTTCTTGGATGACTCCCCCTTTTCATACAGCTCGATCTCCATCTAGCACCTTCCATTCTGGAGAGCAAGTGTCATTGCAGAATTTCCTTTTGCATAACCATATCTTTTATCAGAGAGAGGAATCTCTTTGATATGAGCAGTTCTTTGCTGTTTCATAGGCATTTGCAGTATTTATTTCCCCAGGAGAGCCTGGGGGAAGAAGGGAGAGGTGAGGTCCATGAGGTTTGTGGCCTCCCTTGCCAATCTGGCATCACATTGTTGACTGGATTTAAATAAGTGAAACAGGTCCCAATGAATGGGGGGTCGCAAATAATGTGTCAAGGGGGAAACTTGCAAACTGCAAAAGGATAGATTTAGATTAGATATTAGGAAGAAATTCTTTCCTGGGAGGGTGGTGAGACACTGGCATAGGTTGCCCAAGGGAAGTTGTGGCTGCCCCATCCCTGGAAGTGTTCTAGGCCAGGTTGGATGGGGCTTGGAGCAACCTGCTCTAGTGGGAGGTGTCCCTGCCCATGCAGGGGTATTGGAACTAGATGATCTTTCAGGTCCCTTCCAACCCAAACCACGTTGTGGTTCTCTAATTTGTGTAAACTCGACTACTAGAACAACCTGGCCTTTATTATTAGACTTTAATGACCAGGAACCTTAACTGCTGATGTCAGGCCATAGCTTTCCCAGAGCACAGCCATCAACCTTGTTACTGGGTGCACCCCAGATGCAAACACAAAAGCAGTTGTTGAGCAGGTGCCAGGCTCGCTCTGAGGGCTCGGCACAGCAACACAGGGTGGTGCAGTGAGCAAACACCAGCGGTGGCTGAGCACGGCTGAAGCGAACAAGCTCTGCCATAGCACTGGGTTTAATTCTGTGAATTAGGTGTGGTGGGATTCAGAGATAAAACCTGGAACAAAATACCTTTTGATTTCATCTTTTTCAGCTTCTCTCTGCTTGTTAGCAGCACGTTAAGATTTTATGTAAATCGCTAGACTCATTCCTCCAATAAAGTCACCAAAGCTGAATTGCCAAGCTTCATTAGTGGAGACTATGAAATATGCCTCTTTATCTTTTTTTCCTTCTTAAGTGTAGTGAAGTTTTCTGCCGTTTCTCCATCACAGTCAGCAGGAGTTAACGAGCTTTCACTGTTAAAAGAAACACAGTGTCTTCGCCCCTTTGTCATGGAACGCCTGAGCTTACATTTGCATTGCTGCTAATGGCGTCTGTAATTGGAAATGCCTTGGGGTGGCTCCCCAGACACAGACGTAGGGCTCTGCAGCATCTAGGTCAGACAAATACCTATTTTAAAACATGTTTAGAATTCCTGCTAAGCATGTGATTATTTTCTGAAGTGTACAGATCTTCAGTTCTTGACACCTAATTCTTTGCAACTTGTCTGCTGATTTTGTGTGCCCCCCGTGAAATCATCTCTTAAAATGTGTCTGCTCTGTGAGGCATTTCTGAGACATGTGCAGGGTCAACTCTGGTCCTTCATGCACAGTTTCCATCTTCTATGCTGATCTCATAGAGTAGTTTTTTCAGATAGTTACAGAGGTGTTGAATCCTGAAATTAGAATCCAGACCCTTAATTTGAATTCTTGGAAAAATTCAGACTGATAAATGCTGAGCGATTAATGCTGTAGAGAATGGCAGTTTGATTTGAGTAGTGTGGCAAATTAGGTCTGCATCACATTTCTTTTTCTTCTTTTCACACCTCTTTGCTTGTAATCTTCTTTCCTTGTTTATCAGAGCTCGTAGCTTCCTTCTCTGTTTGCACTTTGGTACACACAATACAAGTGTCGCTACATTTACATATTTTGTCTGGTATTAAATCAAACTCGGGGGAAAAAAAATCCACTTTATTTTCACCTGGACAGAAAGATATCAAAACCATTACAGGGAGAATATGAAGTCATTTTCATGGGGGCAGTGAATAACTTCACTCCCTGCTGAGCAGCAGAAAGATGCTATTTCTGAAGCTCTCTCATTCTGGATGCTCCTTTTGATTTGCTTTGGAAGAAACCTTGCATCAATCAGTTCCCATTCAGGCCTTGCTTCTTCAAGAAGATGGACACCTTCTGTTCCTACATATTGCCATCGTATGTGCTGCACATATTTGTTGAAGCTGAATGTGAGCACATATAAGGGGAAGTCTTACTCCACCAGACTGTTCTTCCTGGAGAATTTCCATTTAACATTTCTGCCCGCTGGTGAGATGTCCCTATTTATGACGTTAGTGATTTATTCAAATGCAGTTTCAGAAACTGCAATGCCCTGAGGTTTGCATTGTTTTGACAGGAGCCAAGGTCAAGCATGGGCTGCAGCACGCCAACGGAACAGATGTTTAATCGAAGTCATATAAAATATTTACAGGGAGGCTGCAGCTGCTGGTGAAGTGCAGCACGTGACATGACATTTGATATTAAGGGTTTAAGGAAAATCCTGAGATGTGGCCTGGCAATGGCTTAAAATAAGTAAACTGTCATTAAGTTACTTTTTCTCCTTCTTAAAGCCAGGTTGGAGTCGATGTGTCTGAATCCAGATTCACTTTGTCAGGCTGCTGGGTGCTTCTGCCACAAACAGGAATGATGGTAGTTTCCTCAAAGCCTGTTTTGATCCACATCTCACAGCTCACCCAAAGCTGAAGGCATTGTGTCTCTCTGCCAGTTTCCAGCTGGAAAAGAGCAGAGCACAGCTGGATGGCACTGGTTTGCAGTTCTGGCTTTTAATGCTGCATGTGCTTATGTCAATAGAGATGTGGGGGGAAATGTGACTTGAATTTCATGCAATGGAAGCAGGCTGCCCGTGATTTTTCCTCCTGACTCTGCAAACTATTTCTTACCTGCTTGCTAAAGGAGAAAAAGCAATTCCTTTTCAATGTAAACTGGAAAAACTTCATGGACTCCTCTTCCTTTCCCTCCTAACGTTTCAGCCAGAAATTAGCTCAGAATTTCACACCAGGAGATTGCTTTTTCAGGTCTACTAATGCAGCTATGTGCTGGGAAGGGCTGGGGAATCAACACTGGCCGCAACCGCTGGCCACTGTGGAGCCTCCTTTGCTCCTTTCAAAGAGCTTAATCTCTGCAAAGGATGTTCGGCATTTTGCTTGGTAGAGCCTTTTTTAAAATGAATGGTGCTTACATTATTATGGGCCCAGCTGGCATAGCGATACATGCACAGACCAATTAGCAAGATAATAAAATTGACAGTTGGAAATAATTAATCTTTACTTTAGGAAAGAATGAAAAACATGGGCACAATTCCTTGCAAATAGTTGCATTGGTGGAGTAGCTGGTTGTGCAGTCCTTCTCATTTAGTCTGACTGTTCACAGGGAGAACCAGTGACCTTGTCGGAGCTAAGGGCAGAAATGCCACTGGTTTTTGTTGGGCCAGGATCTTACTTTCCACATATAAGTGCAGGTGCAGGTATTCGCAGGCTTAGACCCTTGCGTTCATTTTTTGGTGCATTTTTATTACATTTTTTCCCTCAGGAGCTATATAAGCAGGGCAAAACCCACTTTCACAGCCAAGTCTTTATTCTTTGTGTAGGATTAACTTCTGTTTAACAGGGAATATGTTTAAAGTTATTTTCTTTTGAAAACTGGTGAATAAAGAAACATAAGAGGTCGGGTCTCAAACTTTGTTGTTTGAAATGCTAAATTAAAAAAAAAAAAGGAAGAGCTGTTCAGAGGATTTTGAGAAACCCTTAATGGGCCTGGATTCCCAGTAATATCTAACTTTTTTGCTCTAAAGTCAAAGAGAGATAGATTACAGTTTGTTTCAAAAGGCATTTATGTGAGGGAACCTGCATATTTTCAATGCAGAATCAGACAAGCTTCATATATAAGGGCAGTGTTATAAACACAGAGTCTATTTTTTTTTTAATCCCTATCTTTACTGTATCTTACAAAAAATTTAAATGATGCTACTGTTCAATATTGAAAAGCCTGGCCCCTGACACAAGTACCGTCCAAAGGTGTAAGAGCAGGTAGGTGTAAGAACAGGAAAAATATTCACATTTAAAAGGTGCAAAAAGAATTAATTCCTGCTGAAATCTTTATTCCTCTTGAGGATCGGGCCCTGAGTGGGTCTGGCCTGTTTGCAGCAGCGTGCAGAGACCAGCAGGCTAGTTTTACTCAGGTGTACAGGGCAGGGTCTGGTGCATGTGAAGATGTCTCTGTGCCTCAGATTGAGCTGAAAAGCCACTTATGAACAGTGTGGATTTGATTGGTATCTAGTGCACTTGCTCAGGATGCTCCACAGAAGCATTTACCTGCATCTTTATTTTCCTCAGGGATGTCCATGTGAAATGTAAGTCTAATACACCACATCATGATTAAATCTGATCATTTTAAGCTTTGGATGCCTATCAACATACCCTGGTTCAGGGCATTGTTTTGAGACATTTTTGCATTACTGACAGTAATCCATGCTTTTATTAAGATTTCATGATCATGTAGCCTAACAGCAGTAAGATATTTAGCAAATGTTAGTTTCACAAAATCAGCTTGTTTTTCCATCGAGACTGTGAGCCTCTCCAGTGCTGGTGGCTTCCTCCTCAATCTTGAACAATTATATTTAACTGTGGCTATGGATAGCAGAGGGGAGAGTGGAAGGGATAAGCACTACAGTGCAGAAAAACCCCAAAGGGAGGAGAGCACAAATAACACCTGGTCTCATAGTTCACTTTCTTCAAGCCAGTGGCTTGGGTGAAAGGAAATATTTGCACTGTGTAGCCCATGCCTATTTAATTAAAGTTCAAAGCTTGAAAACTATGCTTTGCTTTTACAGACCTCTGGAGGAGAGAGACAAAATAGTGGCAATGGTACAGGAGAGCGATGGGCTGGATGAGGGATGGGAGGCAGCTGGGAAGCACCAGCTCTTGCATCCATGGTTTGACCAATTTCTCCTCTTTTTCACTGTGATGGATAGTGAAGAGATGGTTTCCATTCAACTTGGGGCAGTAACTGGCAGAAAAAGAGTGAAGGGGCAGGGGGGGCAGTCCAGGTGATGGGCAACAGGCAGCTTCTTCCAGAGTTGTGCCGGCACAGTGGTGGCAATGACCATGCTCGCACAGACAGGAGAGACTCATCACAGACCTGCACCAGGATGATTTTCTAAAACAGAAGGATTTTTTACTGTACAATACAAAACCGAGCAAAGTTGCCACATTCAAAGCCAAACTCAACTAAACCAAACCAAAACAGTGTTTAATTTTCCAGGAGATTCGAATCAAGCGCAGTGATTTATCACTTCACTTCGGCTTTGCATTTCTGAATTTCTAGTAAACCTCCTGAATTTAAGAGGCAAGATGCTGGAAAAATTCTCCATCTCTCTTCCATTGAGGAAAATAGGCACTTTGGCAGGAAAACCAAAATTAAACCAAACCTAGGCTGCATTTTACTGGCCAAGAAAATTTACTTGTACGTATCATATGAAGAACTTAGCTCCTCTTCTGGGAAAGGAAGACTGGAAAAGTGAGAAAAAAACCCTAGCAGATGACAAAATGGGAGAAAATGGTTGTGTCCATTTCAGATATGGATCCCAAAGGTGATCAACACAGTCTTGAACAACTTTTGGCTTGCAAGCATAGAGATTCCATGGATTTCTAAGGATATTTGCAATTTAATTAAGTTCCTCATATTTCCTGCTTCTGCATTTCCTTATGGTAATGCTGAACACCAAGGAGCAGAAGAATAGAAGGGCATGAGAGTGAAAAGTCATTGAATTAAGAAAAAAATAATCACATTTTAAAAGATTAGCTAAAGTAAAGTCTTGCGCAAAATTCCATTGTATTTTGAAGCTTTTACCATTGCTAGGAGAAACCAGATGAGAATTAGATTAAATAAACCTTGAACTGCTATGCTTTCCTTTTATTTTGTACTCTTCTTTTCACACAGTCCTGACCTTTTTATTGCTTGTTTCCTCTCACAAAAGCATTGTCACTATCTGCACTCTTAGCAGTCTTCAGAGAACACAGCTATTCCACTCAGATATTTTTTTCCCAAGTTGTCTGCTGCAGGCAAGAGAATAATTTTTCTGTATTTATGTATTAATATTTTCAAGGCAATATAAAGTCCATTTACAGAACCCACAGAAATTGGAAAATGTCTTAGGTGGTCTGGGACATAACATATATCCTTTTCTCCTAGTAAATATAATTACTTTCTTCCTTAGTGCAGTGAGGTGCATAATAAGGCTTTATTAGCTCAAAGCCAGAGCTGAAGGAATAATAAAGAAAATAAACCCATCAATATACAAATCTGTAACTCATCTGGCTGTTTTGCATATATTTTACTGTATTCTTGTCTGAGCTCTGATGTGAATGATGTCTTGTTTGCATGACTTGTTACAGAAAATTTATAGTCTGCTTATATACTAGCACCCAAATGTGGTATTTGCAAGCAAATGTGCAGTTGTTAACAAAAATAACATAATTCTTTCTTAGGGGATGAGAAACTACAGTTAGTTAAACCTGGGCATCATTATCCCACCAGTCACAATCAGAAAAACAAGGTGATGAAAACACTGGCTTCATGAGCATGGAAGCATGTAAATGCAAATTCCTTGGTGTGAATGTGAAAAGGGACTTTTAATAGAAAACCTTCCCCATGCTTTATTGAAGGACTTAGAAAAAAGATTTTAAGCCTTCTTCTCACCTTCAGACTATGAAGAGCCTAGTCTCTGTTAAAAATCCAAGAGTTTGTAGAGAAGCCTGGAGTGTGCTCTTGTCCCCTTAAATAGGGAAGGGAGAAGCCCATCCAGCACTCACTCCCCTGCCTAGAGAAACCCCTCCTAAAAACATACTGTGTGCTCAGAGTGAACCCTTCCAGTACCAAACACAGCAGAAAAAAAAAAAAAGACGAAGTTATTGACTTTCATTGTCACTATGTTTGTGAGACTACGTTAGTGACTATAGAATCACAGAATCATTGAATAACTGAATGGTTTGGTTTGGAAGGAACTTGAAAGATCATCTAGTTCCAATACCCCTGCATGGGCAGGGACACCTCCCACTAGAGCAGGTTGCTCCAAGCCCCATCCAACCTGGCCTTGAACACTTCCAGGAACGAATGAGGCAGCCACAGCTTCTCTGGGTAACCTGTGCCAGTGTCTCACCACCCCCAGAGGAAATAATTTATTGCTGATATCTAATGTAAATCTACCCTCTTCCAGTTTAAGGCCATTCCCCTATGTCCTATCACTACATGCCCTTGTAAAAAGTCCCTCTCCAGGTTTCTTGTAGGCCCCCTTCAGGGACTGGAAAGTGCTTAAAGTTCTCCCTGGAGCCTTCTCCAAACTGAACACTCCAACTCTCTCAGCCTCTGTCTCCAGAGCAGAGATGGTCTAGCCCTCTGATCATCTTTGTGGCCCTCCTCTAGACTAGCTCCAGCAGGTCCATGTCCTTCTTATGTTGGGGGCTGCAAAGCTGGACATAGTACTCCAGGTGGGGAAATGTTTGTTCCCACTCTCCTCTAGAAAGGCCTGCAAGGTGCTAAGCTGTGGGATAAATATTACTTTTAGTATAATAAATCACTTGGAAAATGGTCTTCAAGCCCCATCAAGGCTGAGGAGGCAATAGCAGAGGTCATTGGAGAAAGCTAAAGCTCCCCCAGCCCACCCCATGCCAGGCTCCAACCAGCTCCAAACCAAAGCTCCTCTCCAGCGTGAATTCCTGATGTGCAGGGAGAATGCAATCACAGTGTGGTGGGTATGTATGTGTGCCATCCAAGAGTATTTGAAATCAGCAGCCAATTTTCAGCTAATTTCTACAGACTTTGCAAAGAGAATTTTGGTTTTAGATTAGTTTCGATACCTGTAGACAAGCAAGGGATTTGAATGAAAGAGAAACTGCAGGGTAGGGGAATCCTTTGCCAAGCCAGTGATCCATCGCTCTAGTGGTAATAAATATGACCTTCTTTTTTTTTTGAAGAAATATTGTGTTTTAGCTGAAGTTATGGGATTGATTCAGGCATTAGATGGTGAAATTCACACAGAGAGGTGCACTCTGTGTCACATCTTTTCTGGCCTGAAGCACCCATTGGGCAGCACAATATGAGCTCCTGTCAAGGTAATTTAGGTTTTGCTGTGTGTCTCAGGGTGCAGCCACCTGACACCAACTGCAGACTGTCCATCCTCTCCCACATGTACTCTCCCACCTCCAGCTGCATGTTCACACTGAACATTTTGAGTTTGATGAGGTGGCTGTGCAATGAATGCTATCAACCCATGGATCCTGCTGAAATCCACATTTCTCCTACAGGTCTGATTTTTGGCATGGTTTGGCATCCTGTTCACTACATGATCATGCAAGTGCAACCGCTGATACAAGACTGGTGATGGAAGGGTCTGGCCAGGGTTAGAGAGGAGAGTGGGAGGGCCTCTTTCAGCAGAAGCAATCTCAGATCTGCCTGAGCTTCCAAACTGTGCCTTTAGATTTGTGTTATCTCTTATCCAAATTAGTTTTCCTGACAACTTGGACCTAGGCAAAGGATGCAAACAAGAGACTTTATTCCATACATTTTACCTTGTTTGCTTTTGCTGTGGCTGAAGGACGTGTCAGACAATAAATAAGACAGACTCCATGTGTCACTGCAACTGGCACTGGAGAATGTGACCCGTGATGGGCGGTTGCTGTGGTGAGTGCATGGAAAACACTGTTATCAGCCGCACTTTCCTTTCCATCTAGGTTTACTGAAAAAATAAACGCATCTCGTGTCGTACAAATCCTTTAGCCATGTGTATGGTATTTCTTGACCGGTCTTAAAATGAATCAGGGCTGTAGGCTTTTTTGAAGGGAAAACGTCAAAGCCCAGGGAGCTTGGCCTGAGCCAGAGGGTTGTTAAAGAAACAAAGGAAGGATGGAGTGGGTAGATCATTACCAAATGGCCCAGCTACACGGGCCCTGCTTCCCTAATGAGCCTGACAGCATGCGGTGCCACTTCCCTCTTCATATGTAAAGCTAATCCCTTGCCCTCTCTGACAGCCTGTGTTTACATTTGCAAATGAATCCGTCTTCCCACCCTGCCCCTGTTCAGAGAGCAGAGGGAGACGGTGCAGCATCCACCCCACCAACAGCACCATGGTTCCAGGGCATCGTCTGCCCCTTCTTGAGGTGTCCCTCACCCCGAGGGGTGGAGGAATAACCGCCTCGATGGCAAGAGTACCAATGGGGCTGTCGTCTGATGGAACTGGTCCTAGATGGAGAAGCTAGCCTAACCTCCTTGTCAACCCTGCACAAGTGCACGGTGTTGATGGAAACCATTTTTCTTTAAATGTCTTCACTCTTCCATGTTGCCACTGTGCTGAGGCATACTCAGAAATTGAAAATTCAGGCAGTGGGGGAATGAACACAGAGTTATTTTTCTGTAATTTCTCACCCTGCCACCCACTTTTTGTATGGCATTACTATTTATTCCAAACCCTAATACTCAGCCTGGAAAAGCACTTCGGGAACACATGCCAAAAGGCTTTACCCGTGTGTGTACTACAGCAGCAAAATAAGTGGGAGGCGCCATGTCGGGAGAGGTGAGCAAGCGGGAGCCTGCCAAATTGTTGCATGATGTGCAGTGTGACGACAGTGGCTCCCACGCAAACTGGGGAGCAACCCTCCTGAATTTCATCAGAGCTGCCAGAGGCCAAGCAGTCTGCTCAGGGCCATGCAGGCAGAGCCAAGGATGGAGAACAAGGTGCTGCTCCCCAGTACTCTGGGGCAGGACAAGGCAAGGCCACTGCTATCCCACGCTCTGCTGTCCCTTGGCCGAGCATCCCTACAGCTCATATGTTTAGGTTTGAGGCAGGTTAGGGAGCCAAACCAGGCGAAACTTAATCTTTCTGAGGCAAGACACAGGATTTGGAGGTAGTTTTGGTGTCATCTGGATGGGTGTGGGCAGGGAAAAGAGGCACCACAGGACTGGGGCATGAGGGTGAGTTCAAAGTACCACCAGACCTCACCCTCAGGTACTATTTGATTGAAAACATTTTCATCAGGCAGTTGTGGTTTCTGGGAGGGCCAGTGTGAAAAGTAATGAGATTTTTATGTTACATTCTCATCTAATGACAACCGAGTCATTGATTTGACTAATTTGCTGGGAATGATCCTGCAAATGCATTTTTGAAAGGAGAAAGAAGGCGAGAGAAGTCCTCTCCCCAGCATGGGATCTCACGGTAATTGCTAAATATGCTGAAGTAGGGGAGAAAAAGGTGGGAACATATGCACTGTATTCCTTCTTTTGTTTCCATGAATAAGGAGTAATACCCCTGCAAACGCAGAGAAGCCGAGACGGGAAATCACAGCCTTTCCTGCAGCACGCAGCGGGGAGCCCCGCGCCTGCCGCTCAGCTATTGTGCGCCTCCCAAAGAGGGGCTTGTTCTGCTGAAATGCCAGGCGTTTCTGGAGCTAAGGTTATCCTCTGAGCAGAATATATAAATAAGAGATTACTTGCAAGCACCGCAGCCAGGCTCGGCTTGTAGGAAATGTTTGTTTTCGTTTCTGTCACTAGGCAGCAGGGAACCCGTCCCCTTTGTTCTGGAGGTCATACTGCTGGAGATGACAAATATTGACATACATGGAGGTAGTTTTCATTTTCATGTGTTTCTTGTTACCTCTTACTGCTATGTGATTTTGCTATGTGATTTTCTGTTCTCTTGTCTTCCAACACACCCCCCCTTTATTTCTTTCTTTGGCCTCCCTCCACAAAGGTTTCCCTGCACTGACAATCCTGTCCCAGGTTGCAAACAACACGACAAAACTGCAGGGTATATTACAGGCTCCTAACCCTTGCCGTGACTTGCCCCAAATGAGCTGACAGCTTCAGCTCCTGCCCAGTGTGATAGGGACAGGGGTCCACATGCCGGAGGCACTAATTAGCAGGCATGACAGGGATCCTCATGTAGAAATTGCACCTCCCTTCTGGTCCTTTTTGCAGTTGTCATTTCAGCTCAAGGTTCAGAAACGTTGTTGAGTGCTGCACTCTCCATCCTATTTCTGCTTATGCTGTACCTGGGCAGTGCTTAGACAGAGAAACAATTTTTCAGGGTTATCAGACATAAAAAGGAAAGGAGGGAGATGTAGAGACAAATATACCTTTTCTTCTCTCTAGCTTCATTCCTTCCATTAATTTTCTCTAATGCAATCAATGATTTCTACCTATTACTGGTTCTAGAAAATACTTGTTTCTGTTGCTGCTCAGATCCCAAATTCAGAAAGATGGGCAGATAACACAATTCACTGAGGTACAGTGATCTTTCAGGAAGAAAAATAGCCATGTTAGGGAATTCTGGAAATGATTGTACAAAACCTGTAATATGAAGCAAGGAAATGCAGACATAGATGACAAAAATCATCCTGATACTATGAGATCATTTTTCTAAAATCCCAGTGTATTTTAAGTTAATCTCAACAGAAAAGCAGGAAATGGTGTTTTAGCATGGAATAAGTATTTGCAATGCTCCTTACATACCACATACAATGGGAGTCACATTAACATTGACATTCTATAAAGAAAACAGTTAATTTTTAAAATAAAAAAATATCTTCAGAAATAAAGGGCTGACAGGAGACCTCAGAAAGTCACCTGTATCTTGGAGGTAATTGCTCAGTCCTTTGAGTAACTTGTATGTTTGATAGGGGCTGCTAGCCCTCGTATTAACCTGTTGTGGCAACTAACAGGTTTCACAGTTCATGTTGATGGTAATTCCAAATATTACCACCCATGAAGGTAGCTTTCAATTTCATTTGTTCCTTGTCATGTATTTCTGCTACATAATCTTTCCTGCCTAATGCTATGTATTGCACTGATACACCCTGTGCAGATAATCTTTTCTTCCAAAGACTCTTCAGGTTTATCAGCAGTATTTCTGAAGCATCTCAATAACAGTGACATCTTTTCAAAAAAGCCGTCTCGGAAAGGATTGCCTTGCAACAGTCATTTAAAGTTTGCTGTGAACAAAAGAGAGAGCATGTGGCTGACCCATAGCTTGATATAGCTTCTCAGTCTATTTCTAGATGGCATATCCAATTACCCCTGTGAGCTCCTGTAGTGGTGAAGGAGGGGAAGGCAGGAGGGTACTCATCATGTGGCAATTACTATTCTTCCACTGTCCTTTCCCCTTCATCTGAAAAGGACCTGGATTGGAAGTGAGCTTTAGTGAACTGGTCATGACAGAAGGTATTTGTTAATAAATATGCTGAGAGCAGCTTGGATGAATAATGCTCAAATGAAAACGTATTGTCTCATAGGTGGCTGTGTGATTGGCCATTGACCTCGTGTGTTGTTTCTGTCCCACCTGGGTGATTGAAGCATCTGAAGAAGGAACAGAGAGCTCTGATTATAAATTGGACTTTCTGATAGAAACTGTTGGACTGATAATAACTCATTGTGCAAACTGTGAAACATTCAGGTTTCACAAACCCCTCATGATTAGAGTCCTCATAGAGAAATGGCAATGTGCCTGAATCACTCACCATTTTGATTTGTGAACAGAGCCATAAATCAAGGTTCTCTTCGTAGAAGGGCCCTGCCCTTTTGCCAGTTGCATGGGTGCAATTTTGTTCAGTGAGAAGTAAGGCCAATCACAGCGTTTGGGACAGATCTTCCTGTGCAGAGAAAGGGATGTTGCTCTTTCTATACTCGGTATCAAAGCTGTTCATCAAAAAAGGTCAACATCCTCTGTCTGCAAACAGCACCCAGGGGCAACTCTCTGATGTCAAAACATACCTGGTTCGACAGCATCCATTTCTGCTGGTGCTCTGGAGGCTGGGGGGCTTACATGCCTGACAAAACTCTGCTGCTGCATCTCTGGCCACCGCCACTCTGGATTTGCCATGTTGAGGACAAGAAGGAAATCTCTGTGTGCCGGGGGCAATCAAAGCTTTGCATGTCCTTAAAAACAGTCTTCAGGATGCTGCCCTGCTTTATGTTATCCTCCCGCAAAGCAAGGCGATTCCGTAGACATTGATGCCACCCCCACGAGAATATTCCTACCAATACGGTTGGGAAAGGACAACCCCCTTTCATTCCCAAGGAGAATGCCCATGGGAGGCAGCCAGTCTGTGGATGAGATGTGTCATCCTCTGTGCCTTTCCTAACATCACAGGGGCTCCTGGCCAACTTTGTATTTAGCCCCCATCCTCAGAAAGATGGTTTCCAACAAACCACTCTTCTGAATGAAGACTGTAGCTCAGTTTAAAGGACTTTAGTCTGTTACAGTTTAATCTGGGAGACGCTTCTGTACCATCCATAGCAGAGGGACAAACAAGCAGTCACTGTGGACTAGTTTACATTTGCTAATGGGATAAACAAAAAGCAAGATCAATTTGCTTCTGTTTTCTTTACTAAATAAAAAAAATACCAGTGAAAAACAGGAAAGAAAGATGGTTTGGTGTGTATAGAGGGATGAAGCTGAATATAATATACAATACAGTACCAAATCCATGCTTAGTGCCCTGTTTTTTTTCAGTGGCATTGTAACACTGATTTATCACACAGATTAACAGTGTGTACATGTATATTTAATGTTGAAATTATCATCTATTTACAGAGGGGTTTTAAATTAGCATCCTCAGTTGTTCACACTCCTGTATAGCAGCTAGCCTTCCCCAGCCTGTGGACCCTGTTCTATTTTTGAATATATTTCTCCAGGTTTTTATGGTGTTGGGCAGAAGTCTAATAGAAACACTAGTGATGCCTCAGGCATACGGGGACTTTGATACCTTGAGTAATGGAAGGGAAATTGGATGGGCAGAGATGGGGACCTCAGTGCACCCAGAGGGGACATATCAGGTGTGCAAGGTCCTGTCAGACCAGGAGCTGGCTGGGTGCATTACCAATAAGCCTAAAATGGTCTGATCTCACTACCTAGAAGTCTTCTAGGGGGTAGGTACACTTATCATAGGACATGGCAACTCAAACAACCAAGCCCTTGCTTAGCCACCCTCTAAAGCAGCTTTTCCAAGGTTCAGCATCAATATCTCCTCAGCTAAATTCTTACTGCATCCCAAGGGTCTGCCTCTGGCACACACCACAGAGTAATTTCCTTGAAATATGGATGCAGACCTCAAGTTATTTTAAAAATCTTGAGCTGAAGTTCAAATATACTTCTTAAAATGAGAGTCCTACTGAGACACCTGAAGAAAATTTTTTGCCTTTTTCTCCCCTCTCCCACCCACAAACACATGTAGTGACCTTTGAAATCACATTGCCTTTTAGTTGGAGGTTGGTGTAAAGTTTAAGCTGCCCTGCATAAATGGCTGGCGATGCCATTCAAAGCCTCGGTTCAATTTTTTAGTAAATTGTTTGCAGTTTGAGAAAGATCAGGCCTTTATAAATTTAATTTACTTCTTTCCCAAAGCTGAACAGTGTCTGTTTTCCCATGCCTACAAACTACAACTTGATTATCAGAACTTGGCTTCCTCATCTACCTGGCATGAAAGTTACAGTCTTCCTCTCGGGTAATGAAACAATCATTTCTTCACGAAGACTTGGTCTGAGTTATTCTGGGCAGCTCTTGAGAGGAGAAAAATAACAATACAGAGGGCTACCTACAAGCTTGCAGCACTGTAGCTAGGGAAAGAATTGCAGTGTTATCACTAAATAATTATAGCAAAACACTTGCTAAAAAGCTCTGTGCAGTAAATAATTACCATATTGCTTCAGTCAGGGCTTCTCTGATGCACGCCAGGCACAGCCAGTCCATGTCAGTGTTTCTGGAGGTGAAGAAGCCATGCCACACACCTCAGTTGCATGCTTCAGAGTCACAGCAGGGAGGATACAGCACCCTGGAGACACCTGCCCCATCTTCTGATACCACCAACAATGCCTGTGCCAAAGTGAAATGCTACCTGATTGTAAAGCTCTGACAAATGCTGTTACATGGGACATCCCCCTCCCTCCAAGGAGGAGCCAGGAGACCATCCACCCAAACCCTCCTCAGGTCTTGATCTCCAAAAGCAAAGTTTAGGTCATGCTGTATTCCCATGAAAGGTGCTGCTGAAAAAAAACACACCCTACAAACTTGAGCTCAGCTGAGGTAATTTTTTTGGTGTTCATCACTGATCTGTGTGTGCTGCCTTTTCTATTCTCTTGAAGGGCAAATCTGCTTTTAATTCTTCAGACATCCAAAATGATCTTCTTATCTAAGCCTGCAAAACTTTCATCTGATGATCAAAAATATCCTGGTGCATTAAGAATAATGAATTTACCCTGTAGGATAATGTATTTTAATCCTTTTGTGGGCTAGCTCTCCTCCCAGTTTTAAACCATGGAGGCCTCTTAGCAATCTAAGAGACTTGAAAGACTTGATTCTCTCCTGCATTAATGCACACACATTTTATCACTAATTGTTTAGTCTCTCCTTAATCTATTTAAATGCACAATATAGACTTCAAACATATGATTCTATTTCCATTTCAAATTGCCTATGAGTCATTAAGCAGAGAGATTTGTTCACTGCTAGTTTTTAAATGTCGATATTGGTCAGACTTTGCCATAGTGTTAGTGGGAGATAAATACCTTTTACCTGAGTACTAGTGGTGAATACCTCTCAAGGGGGAAAAAATGCTCAGGATGGGAATTCTGTTTGCCTTTCTCCCCTTTTCTTCTTAGCATTGTATTAGACTTAGGCTGAAATTGTTAAACTTGGGTGCTTGGTCACAGAGCATTCATTATGCCTGTGTAAGTGTCTCAAGCCTTATGAAACCATGTGCAAGTATTCCTATGACAAGTCAAGTTTATTTGGCTTATACATAGACCTCAGTAGCTTTGGGCAAATATCCCAGACGGGAGTATTTAGAGGAGCAGCACTAACCCAGCACCTGTGAACCTCAGCAAGCTCAGTAACTCCGTGAGAAACGCTTTGCTCTGCTCTCTAACCTCTCCCTACTTTTGCCTCATCCTTGCAAACACAAGCAGTGAGTGAAAATAAATGTACCTGAAATACATAAGACCTATTGTGGCAGGGAAGCAGGAACTAATGAAATTGGGAAATGTCTGAGGTAAATCTTTGTGAGGGAGAATTTCAATTTACTTGACTCTGCTGAAATGTGCCTTGACAATGTCCTTCCAGTAGAAGGACATGTCTCTGCCTAACGTAGGACCAAGAGCATAAGCCAGGACTTCGGGTAGAGGCCACGTGACCAGCTATCCCACCCATCTGAGAACAACTGCAGTATCAGGATGGGTGTCTGGTCCCTGAAAGATGAGGTATTTATTCTGCTCAGACTTCAGTGAAAGTGGATTTCTCAACTTTTCTGTAACAGATTCTTGAGGAATCTGAGAGGAGGCAGATTCTTGGTCTGTTGATTGGCTGAACTTGTGAACATTTTTTTTATGGATACATGATTATTTTATATGGAAGAAATAAGCAAGCAAGGAAGCCACATCAAGCACTGAGCCAGAAAGAAAAGTTATGGGGGAAATAAAATGTGTTTAAATACAGACATGAGACAGCTTTTAGATAAAGGTTAAAAAGACAGTGAATGAAAAACAGGCATATAATGGAGATAAAATCTTACACAATGTTCAGAAACTTGCTCTGATTATCAGTTTTCTCTATTACAAAATCCCAGGATACATGCACAAGGCTGTTGAAATGGTTGACAGCTCAGAGGTGGTGGATTGAGGAAGCTCTCTTTGTGATGAATGGATCCTGGAGCCATTAAGAGCTCTTCTCAAAATGAAGAGTTCTCATTTTTAAGAGGTTTGGGAATAAAAAGTTATGGGATGAGGTTGCCTTTGAGTGTGCTTACTTGTATTCATAATTCACATCAGCATAGTGGAATACATCTTAATGTCCACAGGAGACAAGACAAGTAGAAGACCGTATTTCAACTCTCAGTTGCCCCAGGAGCATTTACCTCATTAATGAGGATGGTAGCTAGAATTTTTCTCTTGAGAGTCATTGAAAGGAGGTGATGATATAGCTGGACAACAGTGACAAGTAACTTTCATAATTGAACCAATAAACTATGTTTCAGCTCTTAAAAACTCCAGGAACTGTGGCAAATTTAGTGAGAATTCTCTGGTTTGTCCTGTGAAACAGTGCCATTGAATTAAATGGTAAAGATAGGGAAAAAAGAAAATACCAAACCCATCGCATGGAGATCATTGTGCCCACCTTCCCCTGCACTCTCTGGCCTTCCTCGGAAGGCATGGTCAGGAGAAGGCCAGATGGGCACATCTGAGGGCAAGGCGAGGTTCACCCTGCTCTCTCCAACAAGAAATGTATTCTGTCACTGCATCCGTGGGAAATACTTTGCTTCCCACAAACAAAGTACTCCTGTAGCACTGTCACAATTGAACAGAAATTAATACATAGCTGAGGTTGTCTGGGCACGTCCGAGACCAGAGAGGAAAAAGCAAAAGGCAAAATCCTTTGTTTTTTTAGGTTCTGTATCATAGAACTGGTTAATAAAATGTTATACGTTTTAATGTTAAAATTTATGATATTAAACTATATATAATTCCCCCCCTCCCTAACACAGCCAATGATTTGCCATTACAGTCAGGCCAATCTCTGTACATTATCAAGAGATCTGGGCAACATCTTTGATACAGATGGAGCAGTTAGACATCGCTTGCATAGTCAAAATTGCAACGGATAGTTGCTTTTATCAGTAGCTAACAGCAGATTTTTTCCAAGCTGCTTGTAAAGATGGTTGCATGGAAAAAGTATTACAGGAGGAACAAGGCCATGCTATTTATAGTGTGAATCTGCTGAAATAGTTCCTTCTGTGATAAAGACTCTTTGTCCAAATGAACTGAATCTACACAGTATCTCTGTTGGAAGATTGAGCACTTGATCAGTTTTGCCTGAAGAAATGGTAAAATATAATTTGAGATCTCACATCAGCTCAGTGGTGCATCTTGGTTTTCAAACCAGATCTCATGGTTCTCATAGGCATTTGCTATTAGACTGCAGGATAAAACACACAGAGGAAATTATTTAGTGCAAGTAAGAAAACACTTGTGAAACAATCCTTTTGCTTTGGTGTCAGCTCTGGCATTGGCCTAAATACAGCCTCTCGTTCAGTAAATTTCAAAGATCATGAGGACTTGCATCCACAGATCAGTTTTGGTCATGAAATCTCAATGTTCTCCTTTCTTGCTACACCCCAGCTTTTCTGCTGTGACTGCTTCGCCTCCTGATGGAGTGTAAGAAAGAAAAGCTGGGCACAAATAGTGTTGATTCAATTAATTTGAAGCCTGCTTAAATAACTCCGCTCTGCCCTAACAGGATTTTATGGGAAACAAAAGAAGAGGGGAAAATGGGTTCTCTGGCAGAATAGAAATCCTCTGGTTTTGCTAATGACAAACTTATCTCAGTGCCACATGATGCTATGTCCCAGTAACATATAAGTGAGCACTGAGATCAGATTGGTTCCACATTTGGTGAAAAAAAAAACCAACCCATTGAGCCCCATTAAATCACTGCAATGACCTCCAAATGAAAGGATTTTGTGTGGGTGTCGGTGGAGAAAAATCCTGTAACTAGTTTTATTTTGGCAACGTTCAGCTTGTTTCAAATGTCTTTTAAAGAGAAACTGTGGGTAAAAGCAGTTCCTAGGACATCTGGAGCAGGGAGCGTCCAGGGTTGGGCTTAGACACCCTCTTCCCTCTGCAAGGGTGAGGGAGTTACTGGGTCCCAAATTGCATTCCTGCCCAACTCGTAACAGCACCAGAGAGTCTCCGAGGGGCTTTCCTTTGGGCAGGAACCTGGCAGAATCCAACTTTCCATCTTCTTCTTCCTCTCCTCAAATCAGGAAACAGGGAATGAGCAGGGTGAGGCCGGGGGGTGAGAGCACATCTCCAAATCTTCCTTCTTAAGTAAGACCAAGGGCTAGGAAGATGCCAAGTGCTTATCCCATTGGTCCCACTTGGCAAGAACAGACCCATGATGACTCACAATAGACCGATATTTTAATCTTGAGACTTGCCTGGTAGAAAACAGAAAACCTTTGGTGTCACATTCCTCTGGGTCATCTTTGTGTTTGTCTGGTTTGAGTCAAGACTTACCAAAGGTCAGACCTAGAGTCAGAAGTGAAAGCACAGTTAGGGGTTGCCTATACACTATATTTTGACCAGAAAACCCAGCAATTCACTCGTCCCCTTTGTCAATTCACATGAGAGCCTGCTGGATTTCCTTCTTGATGAACCAATATTGTTTTAAAGTAGAAAACCTAACAAAACCCTAAGCATGCTGGACATCTGATATTGGATTGGATTGGATTGCTTGATTGGAGCAAGGATGTGTGGGTGAATGTAATTTCTGTCTTGGAATGACTTTTTGTGAGTTTTGTTGTTGTTGTTGCTGTTTGTGTGGTGTTTGGGGGTTTTTTGTTGTGGTTTTGTTTTGGGTTTGTTTTGGTTTGGTTTTTTTTTTTTTGTTTTTGTTTTTTTTTTGTTTTGTTTTGTTTGTTTTAATTGCCTGCATGATGCTACTTATCTGCTGAAATCAGAAAGCCAAAAAGTAAATTTTCAGATTTTTCATGTTTTCTTTTCCTTATGCCCAATCAGTTGTCTTTAGGACTTAGGAAGTGCAGGTCTGTTTTGCAGTCTGGTGGTATGACTACAGCTTGTGCCGACGTACCAAGCTATCTTTAAGCTCACTCCCTGGGGTACAGTATTAGCAGCACAGCACAGATTTCAAAGCAGGCAAATTGCCTGACTATTTTGAAGCCTATTTCAATTTCATGTTACCACATGGAATCAATGGCTCCCAGTTAAGTTGTTTTAATGTAGGTGGGATACATCTTGGTCAAGAGCAATTAGACATCTGGGGTGGAGCGTCCATGTCTCCTGAGACAACCCATGGCAGAGATGGGAAGCATGTGTGCAACTGGTAAACCAGTTGAAAGGGGAAAGCACATCATAGCTGAGTAATGAACAATTCTGTGCAATGTTTATGATAGTATTAAACATTGATCTAGTATGGATTCTGCCAAAATCTTTGTTAAATCCATGGGAACAGTGTTTTTTTTTTTCTTGGACAGGCCAGTCCTGAGCTATAAGCGTGCATTAAATCCTTGCTGGAAGAGAAGTGAGTAATCTGAGCCTCAGCATGATCTCTCCTAGTGTAGTTCTCTTTTTTTCTCACCCAGACTATTGCTTTGAATGTAGATGAACTTGGTAAAACTAATGAAGCCAGCAAAGAAAGGTAAAGGTGTCAAGCATCGCCCCAGATCTCTGAGCAGGGAGCACCAGCTCTTCCTGTTTCTGCAGGATCTCCTCACCCTCAAATCTTTCTGCAAGTAAATTACCAAAGCATTAAACTTCCAGTTTTCTTTTATATTAATCAACAACCCTTTTCCTTCAGGGGTTATAATTGCTCCTGACTTTCATTATGTGAAAACCAGCCAGCCAGATCCACTGCTGGAATAGGCAGTGGGAGCATCACAGGGAATTAGGGGGGCTTTGTCAGGCTTGCTGGGGCTGGAAGATCCTTCTCACAGCTTTCCTGGTGTGTCCAACACCTCCATGGCACTAAACAGGGCTACAGGGACACAATTACTTTCCCTCTTGAAAGGCTCAGGCATGGTGTTTTCTTGTCATTTTTGGAAATCATGATTTACAGTGAAGAGGAGTGATTCCGGCGAGTTGTCAGCATGGGAGGAATGGTAGCAGAGCTCTTCAGTCCTTTCTCCAGGGATATGATGGTATTAATAATATCACCATTTTATTTCTTAAAAAAACCTGTTATAAAATCCATAAAGCATAAGAACAAGCCTTTGAAACACCTTCTCCTGTACCCTTTCTCTGACAGTAGCTGGTAGCAGTTGCTGAGGGAAGGGACTAATTATGTACTCTCAGATCAGCAACTGCTCTAACTAGCAGGCAATTTTTGTCTTTAAAAATAAGGGGTTTATATAGTGAATTCAATACATAATTACTGAAGCAAATTGTGAAATGCTCATGCAAAATGACACATAGCATCCCAGTGGGATAAAGCTGTCAGGATTTGGGAATTTATCTATTTATTTATTTATTTATTTGAAGTAGTTTACATTTTTCCTGATTTTTTTTTTCCATTCAGCCATCCCAGCCTTTCAGCATCTTGATGGGTGACAGTTTACCTTTACCAGGATGGTTCATCTGTACCTCAGAAGTGGTTTTCCCAGCACTTTGAGACACAGAGAGGGTGGCTCAGCAATCCAGCTGGATAGGCCATTACATCACTTCTGCTGATGGTGCACTTTGGAATATGATGTTTCCCATACGTTCCATCTAACAAACTGGCAGCAGGCTGGCTGCTGGCTCCTCAGTACTAAAGAACCAACTGCTTCTCTTTTACCTTTTTGTGGCTTAGGGGTTGCTGGCAAGGAGATAGAGGGGTTGTCCCTCCCCCTGCACCAGTAAATGAGGTAACAGCCAGCAAAGTCAGTACCACCACCTCAATTACAATCAGCCAGGTTATCTGTTGGCTACCATCAGGAGCTGTCTGAATTAACAAAGCACCTTCAGTGCAGCAACCGATAGCTCTTGGGGCAGTTCATTAGAGAAAGAAATGGCTTTTAGAAGCTGCTCCTTCAAGATAAAAAAAATCCTGAAGCATTCCTGAAATTTGGGATAAAATGTTATGCTGTTATTCCCTTCCTCATCCCTCCTTGTTTCTTTCCTAATGCTTTTTTTTTAAACCATGATGTTTTAAATCTATTAAAAGATGCATTTTGTATATTCTGTCCAGATTAAAAATACTAGAGAGTTTAAAAGAAAAAAGCATTATCAGACTTCAATTTAGTTTTGCAGGGTCAATTTGGTTTTCATGAACTCAGAAATATCATGGGAGGTCCTCTGTGTAGCTATGACAATCAATATGAGATGAAAATATGTTCTCCATGAACTAAAAGGTTATTTGAACAACACTATTGTTTGTTCTTCAAAGGATAGGTATCAAAATAGGTCTGCTCATCTGAATTAGCAATGAAGAAAAATCCTGCTTTATTCCAAATAAAAGCTTGTTTTAGGTTAATTCAGCCAGCTCTTCGTTGGCCTCATGTTGTCAAAGCTGATCTGTTTTCACTAACATGGAACTTCTTCAGTTCTTCTGTTTTCACAAATAAGAGTGGCCAATGACCAAAAAAAGGGTTCATACTGAACTGTGGATCTCGTTTGTAAACAAGCACATTTACTAATTATTCCTTACTTTTTGTGCCCGTTCAAAGTTATGCCACTGATAACATTGATTAATAAAGCATCACAAAAGTGGAACGACATTATATTAACATTACAGTACTGCATTATTGCTTATATCCTGAAACGTTGCACATTTTCCAAGTGTACAGTGCACTAGAGGCACTAATCTTCCTGCTCAGCCCATGAGTGAATAAATGTGTTCCAGTGCAATGTACAGGCCCCATAAATCAGCTCATTATCTCTTAGGCATCAGTATATATAATTGGAATTGATGTCATGTTCATAACCCCTGCTCACAGAGCATGTGTGTAGAAAGGGGCTCAGATCTGCTGAATAGATAGTTTGACCTCAGGTGACCTTCATTTAATCATCTTTCATACAACATGGAAGAAAATAATAGCATCATAGAAGAAATTAATATAATTATAGTGAGTTATATCCAGTAGTCTCATCAGGTCATTTATGAAGTTCAGTAATCATGATGGATGCCCTTTTTTTTTGTGTGCTGATTGAGAGCTCAATACTGGGATTTTTTTTTAAACTTGTTTTTAGAGCTTCATGATGAATTGCTGAGCAATAGAATATATTTTTTAAGAGTACTTCAGTAGAGTGTAGTTTAACAGAATATAAGAAATAGAAATTTCTATTAGGAACACTGCAAAGGACTGAGGGGGTTGTTCTCTTCTCCCTAGTAACAAGCAACAGGACTAGAGGAAATGGTCTCAAGTTGCACCAGGGGAGTTTTAGAATAGATATTAGAAGAAACTTCTTCACTGAAAGGTTATTAAACACTGGAACAGGCTGCCCAGGGAGGTGGTTGAATCACCATCCCTGGAGGTGTTCAAAAGATGCACAGATGTGGTGCTGAGGAACATGGTTTGGCACTGGACTAGGTAGAGTGAGGTTAATGGTTGGTCAAGTTAGGTTAAAGGTTGGACTTGATGATCTTAAAGGTCTTTTCCAACCAGTATAATTCTGTGATTCTGTGATTCTATTACACAGCCTCAGGGATTATGCATGCAGCACCACATCACAGAAACGCTGTGAGGAAGGAATAGAAATGCAGCGGCTTGGCATGTTGCTCCTAAGGGAGGCTCTCCTCTTGTCTCAGGTTAGCTCCCAATTTACCAAGGAGACAAAAGAAGGCCCTGAGATGAAAGTCAAAATCCCCTGTCACTTCCTCGTCACAGGAGGGGGGGAATGGCCCCCGCAGAGGAAGTTGCCAGACAACACCTAAGTGTTGTATAGCTCCGTATACCCCAAAGCCTTTTGATATGAGCAAACAGGCTTTGAAGTGTCAGGGCAGGAGCTGCTCTCCATTGCTGCAGGGGAGCTGCGGGGGGGACCCTCCAGGAGCAAGTGGTCCTTGGCAGTGCAGACAAGAGGCAGGAGGCAGGCAGAGGAGGGATGGGTGCCCACCACGGGTGGTGATGCTGGGGGTGCTACAGTGGATGGGCCAGCTCCCACCAGGACCAGGCAACCATCATATTTAGCCCTCTGGAGCCTCCAGCAAAAGGGCTGCTGAGGAAGGGAGGAACGTGTGTGTGGTGGGGAGGGAAGAGTTGCAGCAGCCTCAGGAGAGGGCAGAGCCAAGATTTAACACTACTTCTGATACCTCCTAAGAAGTGATTGTAATGTACACAGTTTTGTACTTAACACTCACGTTGTTTGGTTTTCTCAGTAGGGAAAAGTGCTGTGAGCCTTTCCAAGGTAAATAAACCATGGCTGCCATTCCCAAAGCCCGTGGTTTCTTCCCCCACACCTTTTTTCCATTACTCAGTCTTTTCCTTCTGCTCAGACAACAAAAATCCCCGGCAAAAATCCCTCCCCTTGCCCCCCTCAAGCATTTCCCATGGCAGCTGCTGTAGCTTCCCCTAGCTTAGCTTTTCAAAGATTTCCACTGCCTACTCAGGTCCCTTCCAAAACCACCCACCACGGCTCTCTCCTCCCCATCCCTCCCAGTCCCAGCTATAGATGGGTGTTTGGTTCTTCCAGGGTCCCAGATAACACCACCAACCACTCTGAAGGTTCTCACTCTTGCTTCGTGGCTCACTCAAGGGACACCCTCCTATCCCCCAGCCTGTGAGCTAATGTTGCCACATTGTCCCCACCACCCAGTGTCTCCTCCAAGCCATCAGCCAAAGGACTCCCCACACTTCCCACCAGCTCCGTTTCTGCTATCCTCTGCTGCCTTTCCAGTCAATTCATATTTCCCACAGCACAGTCCCCTTAATAACTTCTTATTCTGGGCTAAGTTAAAAAAAAAAAATAAAATCTTTGATATTCAGAAAAATATTTAAATTCTGGAATTTAAAGCAGAAGTTATGCCTTCTCTGTGGAGTGACCAGACCTTGCCCCTGTCTGCTCCAGCCTCCCCTGCTCATCTCCACAGTCTTTCTGCTTTGGGAAAACTGTGCTTCTTGCAGTAAGCCCCTTCCCTTCCTCGTGCATCAAAGATGCTGATGCCTCTGATAAGGCCAATGGCAAATCTTGCCTCAGTACTGTAAGCACAGGAAGAGATGGAGATGGACAAGGAACACAACCTGTTCCATGTCTTGCTGCAGAAAATGAGTCTTTATTTATATATGAACATATACCAAGGGGTACAAATGAGCTGCTGCAGGTAATGATGACAAACAAACACCTCCCTGGGTTTCTCCCAAGCTTGGACATACTAAGACAGATCAATTATAACTTTATAAACCAGGCTACCTTTCTAAAATGAGAAAAGCTTTTGAGTGTCTCTGTCAGAGTTGTCACTTATAAACAAGAGATAAGAGACAGATAAGAAAATTTCCAATATTCTCCACAGGTAATTTGTTTAACAAATATTTTTCTTTTTGCATCACTTAATAGTTCTTATTCCAAAGCTGCTGTAGATTTGAATTCTGAATTTCAGTCTGACAGGAAAGAAATTGTTGGCTCATTTGACAAGGCTTACTCAGTGCCTCCCACTGACTACAAGCTATAACCATGAGGTATACCATAGCTACAACCACTTCTGTTGAGTATATAACACAGTTACACATCCAATTTTATGTATATAGCTGCATCTAATTTTTTTTCTCCAGTGAAAAAGCTGAGGAAAAATCCAGATCTACTGAAATCCATAGCTGAAATTCCAGTTACTGCACGTGGAGCTAAAAATCTCCCAGATTTCCATATGCATAAGAAGATATTTTCCATCCTGGCAAATATATGGTTTTTCACATCTCTTATTTAAACCTTCAAATAAGGGCCTGCTATTGTATTCATGCAACCATCTACATTAATCTCTAGCTATCTTATTTTATGGGAATTACTCCTCAGATATGTTATGGCAATCTTCATTGCAGTTTCCAAACTCTTAGCAGTTTGTCATATTTTACCTCTGTCAAGTAACGGAGGAAATCTGCAAGTATTTAAGTGCAGATCAGATACAGCTTTATAAAAACTGATAGATGAACTTGGCCAGAACAGATGTGAGCCATGGAAAGCTGAGGGTTTGGTCCAGCAATTAACACACACAGAGAAAACATGGAGCAGAGCTGGAAACAGGACCCAGATCCGTGGAGTCCTGCTGATTTCACAGCCCAGCCACCTCTTCTCTACCTGCTCATGTTGGTCTGGGCTGTCCCCTGCTTTGAAAACTTCTGCATGTGAGCATGACTTTTCTGGATCTACAGCAGCAGCCCATTCCCCCAGTGTGTCACAACAGTCTCCCAGATTCTTTCCTCCAGGGTTTTCCTTATCCCTGCCAAAACCATGGTGGAGGGAACATCAGTCATTGCGTCAGTTTCTTCCAAAAAACAACAACCCTGAAATCTGAATTAATATAGACAGAAGTTTAGGAGAACCTTCTGATCCATCCTGACCTCCTTTACTTCAAGCCAAGGAGGACCCAAAAAAAGGAGTTACATTCTGGTCAGGTGAAGGAGAAATGGTCATGGAAAGCCATCCTAAAAATTCAGCATCATATGTATGGCATGATGTCAGAGCAGGAAAATACAAAGAACCTTGACAATTTATTTTTTTTTAAACTTTTGGCTCATGGCAAGAGGGGGGCATTAAAAACTCCCCATAAAGAGACATCAAAAAGAAGAACGTGATGACTTCAGGAAACAGAAAATTACACACAAATCTTGGGAAGACAACACTGCGGTTCTTCTGAAAGAAGTTTTACTGTAAGAGCACTAGACAAGGGAATCTGAGGTTGGCCATCAGAGCTGGGGTTTTCAGCACCAGCCTGGGAGGTGAATCAGGTGAGCACTTTATGGAGGGCAACCAGCTCTAATAAGCTGCTGCACTAATAAGGAGAAAGTTCATTTCATCCACCATTAAATATCCATTAAGGACTTCAATTCTTGCCAGCTCGCTTGCGTGAAGACAAGTCAACAGAGAGCTGTGTTTATTAAACTTCACTATTCATTTTGCCCAAAATGGCCTTGTACCCTAATAGGGAAGAGAAAAGCCAGTGATTCAACAGATGAAAGCTGTGAAAAACTTTCCCAACTGTTTCTCTAATAACATACATGTCAATGGAAACAGGCTTCAGACGCCTCAAGGAAGCAAAATGCTTTCAGGCTGTTTTTCAGAAGAGTTTTTCAGAAGATTGACTTTTCAAAGCTCCTCATGAAACTCAGCCCCCACTAACTTACACAAGGTGTGGCACTTCTAAGCATATATAGTGGCCTAAAAATAATAGGTGATGGGCCTAAGCTCTCAGAAATATGTTTACATAGCTGATAATAGTCCAAATCATTCTTTGCCCACTATCTGTAGGTGCAACTTCATGTTGGGGATCATGTCCATGGTGTTGCACCATGGGGAGCCCATCAGCATTGAGGAGCACTTGAAGCAACATGGCAGCTCCATGGCCTGTTGGCTCTGACCCTGCTGCTGGGAATGAGGGAACCTATGCAGAGCCAGGATTACTCACTCAGATCTGGATATTTTTCTTATGACTCTTTTTTTTTTTTTTTTATGAGGAAAAGTGGGAAAAGGACAAGATGAAATTACAAAATACAACTAGGAGGATGTAGATATATGTCAACCCCTCCCATCCTTCTCCTCTGTTGTTTTTTTTTTCTTAAAGATAGAAAAAAGATTATAGCTTTAGTATTTTCTTCAAAAAAAAAAAATAAAAGGAACTACACTTTAAAAAAAATACTGATCACAAAGGGAGCACTCTGAAAAGACCATTAACAATGGGCTTCCCAGGTCAATTTGCCTGTGATCAATTTGCATGTGGTGTGGCAGTTAATCAATTTTTGCCTGCTAAACTGTAAATATTTAGGATAGATGAGAAGGCTGGACCTCCTTTGGGAGTATGTATCCAAGGAAGAAAAAGGAGGAAAGGAGAGGGTGAAACAGGAGGCTGATGTTGATGATGTGCCTCAGCTGTGACACGGGCACTCGGGACCTCCAGCCACCGTGCTTCTTCGTGAAGCTGCACACCTCATTCCAGCCTTTACACTCTAACTCCCAGAGTTCCTTAAGCAAAATATTTTCTTCTTTCAAATAGAATTTGGAACTAAAAATTTCCACATGTCATGAATTTTTAAAAGCCCCTTCACCTGTAATTTAAAAACTCTCTGTCAAGTTTAGATGGATGCACTTCATTTTGCAGAGTGTTGTGTAAGGAGAAGCCTCAGAGCCCATTCAGGTAAAGGCTGAGAAGTGTCTTTTATGGTTTTTGCAGCCCCCCATAGCTGTGCACACTCCTGTGGAGGCACCCAGGCCAGCTAGATGAAAGCTGACTTTGTTTCAAGGAGCAGGAAAGTTATCCTAGACACGATGTCCTTGGCTTTTTGTCATGCCATAAATGCATACTGAGTGTTGAGCTTCATGACAGCATTAGCAAGAGACTAATGCCGATTTTTCTTGGCAGAAACCTACAAGAGGAAAATGCCTGGTCCCTGTTGGGGTGCGGTGACCTGTGGTGATGCAGGGAGGGAGGAGAAGGGACCAGCGACCAAAGTGTCGCACAGATTGTGTGAACCTGTGCAGGGTGTCACGGGGTCCAGGGTACAAAACTGTCGTACCCCAAACAGGTTGTTGGAGTGTGACAGCTTCTTAGAGCTGTAAAATAAATCAGATTTTGTCCATGTGTATGAGTCTGGGAATAACCATCCGCCCCTGAGCTGAGCCCCTGCTCACACCCTGATGCTGGGTCAGAGCCAGAGCAGAATTATGCTCGTCTTCTCCCAAATCCTACTTTCCACAGACCAGAGGAACAGTATGTCCATGGACTAGGTGACATTAAAGGTCCCTTCCAACCAAAAGTATTCTATGTCTATGATACAGATGGTTGGGGACCAGGAACAGAGAGAGGAGGCATCAGCTTTCCAGTCAAGAATCAGCTCAAGACATTTTCTCCATTTTATTACACAGTTCTGTGTCTCCTTCCTTACTTTTTAGAGAAAAACCCCCAAATTTCAATATACTTCCTTATTATCCATTCTTAGGGTGTTTATTTCTGCTCAGACTCGTGAGGAAGACAAGCTCTCTGGAACATGCAGTCCTATTCCTAAGTACCCAGGTTTAAGTGAGATGTGATTAACATCAGCTATTTCTGGGAGCTGACAGAAAATGAAACCTCTCAGACATTTCAGATTTGTCTCCTGCCAAGTTTGGAAAACATTCTTTACACAAACTTAGATACTGTATCTTTAATTCATATTTTCTGCCTTTACATCAAAGACAACTAATTAAGTTTCTGAAAATGTTTGAAAATATCAGTTCTGCTACACTTTCTTCTTCTGATCAAAAAGCATGACAAATAAATCCTCTACAATAGCTTTAATTTAACTACTGACATTACATATCAGACTGCTTCACTGCTTGCAACAGCTACCAGTTTAACAAACACTTTTTCCTCTATGGGAGAAAGTCTCGCCAGCCTCAACTAAATATTTGGGGTTGCTGCTAAGAGTACTGTATCAGATTTAGTTTTATAGCTCTAAAAGTGATCATGGCTGCTTCTCAGCACAAACCTGGCATTAGAGCCCCTGCTTCAAAGAGCCTGTAACGTAAACCATGGAAGAACAAAAGTATCCAGGTTGCCATGGTGGATGGAAAGTCCTATAGACCAGTACACAGCTCTTCATAGCATGGTAAGGAAATCTGCCACAGGGAAGAATTCCTTTTGTGATAGAGCTGGTCAAAATTGTTCTGACTTCACTTTCTTAAATGGAAAATATTTAACAACAACAAAAAAACTCCAAGCAACTCAAAATATTCCAAGTCATGATAAAACACAACTTAGAAACACAGAGTTTTCCATAATATCAACATTGTGGTCCCTATGGATGTCCAGTGTTTTCTTTATAGTGCAAACATTTATGGGTTTCTAAATATAGAAGACTAAAATGAATATGCCACTTAGATTTTCAGCTAAGGCCAAATGCCTCCTAAAGATTAAAGCTTCAGACTTTTAAGAGAAGTGTGGCCTCTCATAACATTTCCAAGAGGCAAAAAAGATAGGTAAGTGGAGCTATTTTTCCTGCTCTATCAAAGAGCACACTACAGGGACCCAACATGACTTCAGATGAAAAGAATAATTTAAAAATAGGTTCTTTTCAAAATGGTCTCTGCATTGATTAGCTTCAGAGAAGGAGACTGTGTCCATGATGCTGCACTTCATCTCTAGCAAAGGTGTGCATATGGAAACAGGAGAAATCAAGTGACCCTCTGTGAAACAGTGGCAGGATTTTGTGTTTGCTCCCTTGTTTGTTTCCTTTTTACTATTTTAAAGCCTCCTGATGGAAGATGTCAAATGCTTTTCACTTTTGCTGATTTCATGGGGGCTGAGGATGCTTAGGTCCCAGAAGACACACTCTGAAATTACCATCTTTGCTGTGATCAGCTTATTGATCTGCAATGAAACAGCACAACATCAGCACACTTGACTGTTTGTTTTCTCTTCACAATGAAGACTTGGAGGGTTCATTTTCCTGTGAGATTACCTCCTTTCATGCAAACCATTAAGGATATTGACAAATTAGTGAGATTTTATCAGAAAGGGATATATATATATATTTTTTTTTATTTTTTTTTTTGGAGAGAGCAAATGTCTCAGGGATGCATTAATTTTTGTTCATCAGGGAAAAAGAGTCCTCTAACAAAAAGATATAATCAGGCAGTCAAGCTCAAATGCCCTATTAAAAAAATTAAAACTTACAAGCATGAGAATGGCAAACAATTTACAGTTTTGTACAACCTTTACTCTGCCCTCTTAATACTTAACACAGGCTATTTCCAAGATAGGTCTATGGCTTGCTGTAAGATTAAACTGCGAGGGCTAATTTATCCTTTCATTGATATGACAGCACCAACAGATATAAGAACAGACCATGCTGTTTCCTTCATAGGCACATGGATTTGAATTCTATACTAGTGTTGCTCCTTTCTATGCTGCATTCATTTGCTTTTTGCTCCTGGCAGATAAGCTGAGTGTTATTAATATGCATTTCCATGTATTAATATGTTAATATGCTATGGCTAAATGCAGATAAGTAAGGGGGTGGAATGGAAAGACGTCCTTTAGCCATCCAGACTTTCAGCCATGCTCTAGTTTTTACTATTCTTTTTTCAAGCACTTTGTTAAGATTTTGACTTTCCAAAAATGCTAAAAAATGACCCCTGAAGAAAGGCCAAGAAGAAGAACATAAAATTAGGAAGAAAAGCCCCACCTGCACTCGTACTGGTGCCAATATAATTTGTGTGATGCAGCCGTTATGGGCTTCCTTTCTGAAATGAGATCGAGCCAAGGTGTTACTACTCTACTGGGTTCTGTCTGTATTTTTTAAAAGGAATTCTCCTTTGAAACCCTGATTTCCAACAGTGTCACTTCGCCGTTGCTCTTCTGTGAGTTGCATGCTGTTGCTGCAATCAAGCCAAGCAGATGAACTGCTTAACCAAATTCTCCTGTTACCTCTTGAACACATATAAGCTAAATACTCCAGAGTGTCAATATACACATTGGCAGGGAGAAAGAAGAGTCAACACATGGCAGGATTTTCCTTTTTTTGGGGGGGAAGATCATATTCACACAACCCATTTTCACACAACCAGAATAAAAAATAGGAGTCATTTAACGGCAAGAGATACATTATTTGCTTGCAAAACTCTGTGTCAGGAGAGGTCTGTTAGCAAAGACAGGCTCCAGATTTTTAAGTATTGTGGTCACCTGAGACTAGTGTGAACCTCCCTACACTGCCTATAAAAGTGAGGGCATGGTAGAGATGAAGGATATTTGGAGCTCCTTTACACATATCTGTTAATATGTCTAAAATCTAAACAACAACATTTCTGCCACTCTGGGTCTGGGTTTCTCTGGAAGAGTCAAAGGCTTCTGTTGGCTTCTGCCAGAGGACTGCAAGCAACAATTCTCCCACCAACCATCCTTGCCTGGAGCCATGCCTCTTCTGGGTCTTCCCGCAATGAGTATTTTAGTGCTTTTAAGGAGGTCAGACAGGGTCCAAAGAGGAGGAATCAAGGGTACTCTGCTGCAGGATTTTTTTATAACCCATAGGATTTATTTTTTTAATGGGAAACAGGTTGATCTCCCTTTATGCACAGGGAGCAGCTGTGCCTTGGTCTCCTGCAGCCATGCTGTGTCATGAAGCACTGCCTCAGTGGGTAAAAGTCTGCCCTTGTTATTGTGTCTTTGGGTGGGTCACAGCCTCAATTATTTTTGGCCAAAAGTATTTCTAGTTGTGTTAGGTGTATTCACCTGAAGTCTCTGAGTATTCTGGGGGTGACAATAAACTGCAGCTTTTGGCAAACAATTTGCTTCCAAGAATTTCTTGGCTCTGTGTAGAACGGCACAATAGACTGTGAGCACAAAGGCTGTTTTCCTCAGCTGGAGTGGGATTCATTGGGGAAAAGCCTCCAGCCTTTGTGGGGAAGGAAATGCAGGAGCTGTGTAGGCTCACTAGCCCTTGAGATTCATTGAAGTATCAAGGGCTCAGACCTTGGGAGCTCTGTGTATCACGCAACCAGGTCTGACCTGTTTGTCTCTGGAAATTATATGCAGAAAATGCAAAATTGGTCTAGACTCAGAAAAGTTCTTCTGAATCAACTGAAGGCGTACACTTAAAATGCGGCAGTGAAGTTCAGTTAAGCCCACAGACTTGTGATACAGCAATGCCAATCGACCTTCCTAAGAACTGCTTTGATTCACTTTTGCACTGAGATAAGCTAACTTTGAAGAGAGAAAAAAACTTACTGAATTCTAAATGAAATTATCCACCAGGGGGTCAGCAGAGTTTAAGCCGTATAGACACATTTTCACTCAGATTAACTTTTGTCCAGTGTAGATAAGAAGACTACGTATATAAAAAGACTATTCCTTTCTTAAGGGCTAATTTTGGGAAACGTGCTGGTTTTGAGATACATTTTTTGCATGACCTCAGCATGCAAAGACTTGAACTTAAGTTTCAAGACATTTAATATTACTGAATTGATCTGCCAGCTGCCCATAAAATGTCTTTTTTTGGCAACCCTGTGCTATTGCTGTTTAAAAAAAAAAAAAAAGAAACATGTATCTGATTGCAGGATGCAAACAAAGCACATGATCTGTGCTCCTCCAGAAAAAGCCTCCAAGGGCAACAGTCCTCCTCTCCTTTCTAACATTTAAAATGTTTCCTTGCCCAGATTTTGTACTCCCTTGTCTCCCGCTCTCTGTAATCATATTCCTGTGCAAATAATAAGTTTGACACAGAAGGCAAAATAAGAAAGAGGGAGATAGAGGCAAAGGAAGACGGAAAGAGGAAAGGAATTCAAATATTTCCAAGAGTTTTGAAGGAGATCCACCAAATCCAGCTCTCAGAGGCTGAGACCACAGGTTTTCTTCTGTTCAGTAGAAATAGTATTGTTTTAATTTTTAACGAAACACTGTAAAGCAGAAGCCTCTGCAATAGCTTTGTCTCCTTTTCTTTTAATGGCTATCACATCATCCCATTCACTTACACACCAATATCCCTTACTTTTCACAATTCAGTTTGCTTCTGTCATGGCCTAACAAATGGTCATCCTGACACCAAACATGTCAGAATTGGAAAGGACATCAACAAATACAGGAAAAAAAGGTGTGAGCTTCTGATTAAAGCTCAAGCACACAGGATACATAAAATAAAAAAATTGTATATTCTCATGATTCATTTAAAATGCTGGCTGCTTATTTTCTTGTGTTATTTTTCATGCATTATTAATGATAAAGAATCATAGAATCCTCATTGTGTATAGCAGTGGTATACATAATTATCTAGGAAAACCCAAGGATAAAAAAAAAATAATTCTGAATTTCTAAAACAAAACAAAACAAAAAATTGTGGGGTTTATTTTACTTCTTTCAGAAAAATATGCTGAGAGACTCAGAATATGAATAATTGTGCAGTGTATGTTAGTTTCTGTTAGCACCCTAAGGAGAATAATACGGGTTTCTTGGAGTAAGTGCTCTTAATCTGCCTCCATCCATTTCCTAGAGTAGCAACAGTCTAGAAAATGTCTGGTGGACCTATACAGAGAATCTATCACTTTAAAATTCCAATAGGCATTTGAAGCAACCTTTGTATTAGTTAATTAGATTGCTTGTAACATGGTAATGAGGTGACAGAAACTAATTTGATGACCTTTGCTATAAATAGCCATTAATTATTGTATAATTAATCTTCACATTCATCCGAGGCATTGCATCTGAGTTGTACATGACAACAAAATTAGAAAACATCATAGTCATGTTGTAGATGATTGTTGATTAAACAGCTACTGTACCTAAATGATTCCCAAATTACCACACAAATAAGCTATGAAGGTAATCAGATAACAATGATTTGCTCAGCATTAGAGTTTGCTCAGTGCATGACTACAAGCTAAGTCATCAAGCAGCTGCTTGAACACAATGCAGACTCACCAAGACATCCTAAAATAGAATCCCTTGTTTACAAAACCAGGGTCTTAACTTCTGACAAAGCTTGGATTTCCTGATGGACAAAAGAAGAAACTCCTGTAAGCAATGACAGAATTTCACGTGGACTTTTGATTGTGTATTTTGGCTTATCTGCAAAACCTTTTGTCAAGCTTTGGTTCAAATACTGGAAAAAGATAGATTTCTCCTCTCTATGCCCTCCATTCCTCCTCCCACAGCATACCATGAAGAACAAATATTGGCAGAGCATAATGGCCAGGTCAGCTGCAAACTCTGAAAGTGTGGATTTAAAATATGGGATGAATCCAGCAAAATTATGTTAAATGTGGTACATCTTGACCAACATTATTAATGAAGGAAATTACATGCTTTCTTGCTTCATAGATGAGAATAGAACTCATTAATGAGCAACAATATATCAGGGCTTAACACAGGGAGGTAGCAAAAAGCAAACAGGAGCTTACGAGACCCTTGTGTAGTTCACAAGGGGCCACCTTAAGCCAGATGATCAGAGAGCAGATGACTATAATAGATTAGCTGCTTTTTTCTTTTTTCTTATGAATTCTATTTCTACAGGATCTTTTCTTTTATGCATTTGCCATAAGCATGTGCACTGGGAGTAGGAGAAGAGACATTGAGAAAATCTGCAGCAATTGGATGACATGGGGAAAAAACCTGAAAAAGGTTTTGGTTCAAATTGGTTCAAAGCCTGAACCAATTACTATGGAAGTAGAAGCTAAAAAAAACGCTTAATGTGTCATAAGCAGGTCAGATACAAGGATTGAGAATTTCCATAGCGAGCAACCAGTAAAAGAAATGAGGATACAGATCAAGTGAAGGCAGTAGAAGAAGAGCCATAGAGTTTACTAGATGCCATAGAGATAGGGGCTGGACTTCTGCTAAACATCAGCCATCTCAGGAAGATCCCACCTCTCTGCCCAGAGCTGAGTGCTTCCTTGCACCATGGCATGGGCAAATGGTGTACAGTGGGGTGGGCTGGGGAGGGGGAAATGGATGGAGGTCAGGCCAAGGAGGGATAGTGCCAGGGTCATGTCCCTTCTCTGCTCCCCTCATGGAGCTATTGGTCTGAAACCATCCTGGTACAGAATGAAGAGCAGAAAAATGATGGACAATGCAACCACCAGAGCTGAAGTGGTGGTGATGAGGAGCAGAGTTCCTTGGACGCACCTGAAAGCAAGCAGCTCACTCAAGAAAAAAATGGTAACAAAACCATCAAACTGCTTCTTTGGCTGCCCTGCTCCTGTAATAACATGCAGCCAGAACAGTTCTTGAGTTCTTCTTAGCTTCCCCATCATACTCGTGCTGACATGTGAGGGAAAAAGATTTTGCAGAGATCTAGGGGTCTGTTGGTGCTACCAGGTAACATTCTCCATAGACCTTAGCAAATACTGTCCTAAGGAATCTGCCTATGGATTATGGCTGTGCTGTCAAGTCCTCCAGTGCCAACACCTCTGGTTCAAGCTCAGACCCGCAGTTTTGGAGAAATCACTCCCAGATCACCATAAGCCAAGTAATTGTTTTTGCATGATCATAAGAGAATTTTTTTTAAAAGTTCTAAATGTTGAGACTCGATCAATGGTTGTAAAAATAGGGCCTTATAGATTCTAAATGATTTCCAGAACAAAACTGTTCAATTTTCAAATTAAAGCTTCAATCTGCAAGCATTTATAAGTAGCAGCCTTCTTCATGTCAATAGTTTTACTGAATTCATGTTACGAACTGAGAAACCGAAACCACATCCTCTCAGCATTGCAAACTCACGCTAGGACTCTGAGCTCTGTCTCTCATTACACAAATTACAGAACTGGGCTTTCATTAGCACCATGGCTAATCAAAGACATTGGATCCAAACTCTTTTGACAGAAACTTTTTTTGCCTAAAAAGAAATGCACCCCTTTCTTTTTCCCTCCCCCAGTTTTAGTCACACACACATGTATGGATAACTTGGATGCAGAGATGCCACCACAAATTTCTAGTGCTCTTTGCGTTGAGGTCCCTGTGCCACATCACCTCTTCTGTGTTGAACTGATCTTCCAAATGAGAGGGCAGATGAGGATGCTTCACAGGAAAGAGCATCCAGGCAGAAACCCAAGGATTAAAAATAAATAAATAATTAGAAATTAGCAGACTCTGTTCTTCATTTTCCATAAAATGCTGCTACAGCTTTCTAAGTCCATTTTTGGGCTGACTGAAAGTATTTGGGTTTCTGAGAAGTTACATGTTTCTTATAAAAACATCCCTCTGTTCCTGATTAGATATCGTGCAATATTTTGTTGTGATTGGTAAATCATATGAAAAAGAACTTACTGAAGCATAGCTATTGCCCTGGAGAGTACAAATAAAAAATTACTTTAAAATAGTGCCAAGTTCTTGGGTGCCTTACAGGGAAAACTGAAAACACAGAGTAAAAATTAAAATTTCTGTGTTTACAATCAAGACTAACATTTGATAATGTCCTTTCAGCTAATGTTCAACATTTATTTTAAAAAATTTCTTTATGATAATTTATTGCGATATAGAATTATGATTATCCATTGGATTTGAATAGAAATAAAAATGAGACCAATGCTAACAGTAAAAAACAAAACGGAGACATCTGAAAATCAGACTCATGTCTGCTTTGCAGTCAAAATAAGTACATTGGGAGAAAATAGGATGGCAATCATGAAAAACTTGTGCTCATTGTTTCAAAATTGAAAAGAAAAATAAAATCAGCTAAAATTACAACGTTATTCTGTCTCTGTACTGAAATCAGTCTTTTCATGAACACACATAAGAAATATCCAGTTTTACACTGATGTGTATTTTCCATGACTGGAGTGTGCCCAGAGGCCCTTGCTTTGATCAGTCCGTGCTCTTCAGTGTTTATAGACAATTATGCTGTTGAAGGTTTATCCTCAGATATAAAACACAAGCCAGGTTTTGAAAACATGATACCCAGGGCCTGGATGAAAATATGTGACCCAGCTCTGCTTTTGGGGAGGGTATTGGAAGTGATCTAGTCATTAGAGCGTGGAGCTCTGTGCTGGCTGATTTACTCAGTTTATTTGAATTATAAAAAAGACCTGTGAAGTTGTAAACCATTATATAGATGTACTTAATGTAAGTATTGTAGTAGAATAGAATAGTTTAATATATATATTATAGAGATTATGTTATCACTGCTATAGTATGGAGAGCACCAAACATGCACATATCAAATCAGATACTGGTGTTCCACTGCTGACACAGATTAAATACCTATATATGAAAAGAGATCTTAAGCTTGAAAGTCAGCTAGGATTTTCTCTGTACATTCCCATACATTCTGATAATTTCCTTAAATTTTCTGTAGGGGAAAAAAAAGAAAAGATCTTTGTGCTTCCTGGATGAAAGGCACTGAATGGTTAAGAAGTGTTAGGTATGTCATGTGTTCTCAGTATTCCTATAAGAGTAGACATGGTTGGAAAGTCCTTGCTTTAACAAGAGAGAACCCAGAAGCTCCCATTAAAGCCAGAGCTAAGAATGCATGCTGCTTGTTGGTGAAGATAAGATTGCCTACAAATTATTATAACTGGCACTATTATATCAAATCCAACTGAAGATTCATTTCAGAGCCCCCTGCAAAATAGGTGGAAAATAAAGGGGCACAGAGTTATGATGGGAAATCCTGGTTCATTCCCCACTCCTTGGTAACAGCCTGAGAGTGGAGATTATGGGAATGGGAGGAAAAGCGGAGGATTCAGCTGATAATTCTCTTATTTACATAGTGGGTTTCAAGTCTAATATCTGACAGTGCGGTCTCAGCTCCCACTCATCCCTTACCTGCTCTTAATTTTTTGAAGTCCTAAAGCTAACTCGATTCCCAATGTGGAAAGCTACAATTTTGAAGGTGCAACTGAATTTGCTTCTTTCCATCTTCACCATCTCCACTTTGGAGTGGGAAATAAATCTACCAACCTGAAAGCACTGTTGAGTCTGTAATTCATGACTTATTGTGTGACCTGAGTGCTAAAATTTTGCTTTTCTGCTGAAGGATCTGCAGAAGGAGGTCTGCTCCAAGCTACGTTTCTTGAAATAATATTCGCTAATGAAAATACCACCCTCAAAAATGCAGCTTGCCATTGCAAGCTCACAGACATTTGGAAACGCCAGAGCATGTGTGCTCAGCCAGGCTTGTTGCTAACACCTACCATTAGGTATTTTGAATGTGATGATTTCCTGCTTCTACACTGTCAGAAAACTGCTCTGCAAGAGGCTGGGCAGTGGGAGGCTTTGAAAGGCAATTTTGTGTGCTGGTGCACTGGTCACTCATCTGCTGAAAACGAGGTTTCTTTTTTTTCACCTAAAACTGAACCAGCTTAAAAATAACAATTTCTCTACTCAAAGAAAGAAAAAAATCACAGCAGACCAAACCTATGCTGAAGTGTTGGGGTAAGACAGATGTAGGACCACTCAGAAAACTTCATATATATTTATTTCATGATCTAGATACCCTTCTTTCATTCTGACTCTATTCCAAGATGAGTCCCAAGCCTGCATTTTTGCCCCTTCCACACTGTGGTTTCTGTGATGCAGTTGGGGGATGCTAGAGCTGGAGAATCAAAGGAGCAGAGGCTGAGGCTGTTGTGCAGATGAGACAGGCCAGAATTTAGCTTCTTATTTTAACACAGGCATCGTCTTCCTTAGTAGAAAAAAAATCATGTAAATAGGACTGAGGATCAGAGGTGCACACAAAAAAAAAACTTATCTGCTCTTCTACAGTTCACTCACTTAACTGTTTTGAAAGGCTCTTCATATTGTGGCATTTTCCAATGGTAGATACAGTTGTGTAGCCATTTAATTCATTATCCAAGGGTTTACAGTGTAAAATACAATTTCCATACTTGGATTCTAACCATCCCTGCCATGCATAATAAAACCCGTGCATTCATTTCACAAAAATAAATCAAATTCCTTATGGAGGCATGCTTTTATAGACAGCTGAACCTGCCGTGTTTCTGATTAGTCTAAAATATAATGGAAAAGAAAGAAAGGCAAGAATTTCTTCCTCTGGGTATTTGTTCACACTGCTACAAGAACTTCGGGGAAGGAGGACTGTCTTTTTCTTTCAGTAGAGTATTACTTGTTAGTCACGTGTATCACATAATAAGTGTGAGACAGTTACTCAGTTGTCCACAGACCAAGGAGAACTGTATGCATCCAGATACCTTCTGGTTTGCTCATGTGCTCACAAGCAGCTGCCACAGGGCTTCCCCCTTCACCACCAGCTGGTTCCAAGAGCTGGCTTTGCTTGGTGGGCTCTGCAACCACAAAGCCACAAATCCAGCACTGAAGCCCCTTTCTGAGTTGGGAGATGACAGCATTACCAATCCCAGCTGCAGAACACGTCTTGATCGTGGTGACATTACTAGTGTGATCTGCCAGCCAGGGTGGCCAGCAGCCTGCTGCAAAAAGATGCTAAGGGGATCCTGCCAGCAATGTAAAACTCCTCGGAATATTTTTGACAGCACAAATATGAGCTTCTCACAAGCCTATTGATGATTTATTGCATCACCATTTGTTTAGCTGTTCTAACAGGCATATGATGGAAGGGCCCTGTTCCGATGGGTACTTAGTGTCTCGAATTTCCCTGGAAGTAAATGGGATTTGCAGTTGCCCAGCACCTTGGAGGAGCAGGCACTAATTACCAAGCAGTGAGTGGAGCAGTGAAAAACAACAAGTGCAGAAAAGTTAGCTGTGATGCAACCCAAAAGATTAAGAAGCTGTCAAACTGGCTCGCAGGAAATAATTAGCTACTGTGTTTTATAAAATAATAATCACATATAATGCTCACTGTAGTTCACGCTTGCTTCTCCACTAAATGTAACACAACTTCCTAATAGGCAACATAAATATTCCAGCATCTCTGAAGTGTGCATGAAGGATGGGAACACTGCAGTGCCTCTGTCCTCGGCTTGCCTATTGCCGGGCATGCAGCCAGCTGAAGAGCACAGAAAATCAGTAGTGTCCATATGATGTGACTTGAGGCCAAGAAGAAATTCCATCTAAATCTCCAATATCTGCTTAGGGCTGCCACTTCCTCCCCCAGGTCTTAATCCAAATGTCTCTGGAGTCAAGCAAGCGATGACTTTGGCATTCCCTGGGTTTCAGATGTGTCCCTAAACTATCTGACTGCAGAAAGCCTTTGCTATTGCAAAGGTTTCGGGGAAGGGCTCACATTCCTTACCATATCTGCTAGGTTTTCATATCTCTGGGCTGGTTCAGAAATAACATATCAGCAAATGCTCACTCAGAATATGCTCCCTAGTCTTTCTTTGTGTCAGGGATTTAGTACCAAGTGAGGTTCACCGGATCTGTTTAACTACAGTCAAAATAGAACCATAGCAAATAACAAACAAAAACTTGCAGAAGGTGGGAGTTGTGTGTGTGACTCAGCAAGAGAAATAACTCCCAGGACTCCTGCTGTGTTATCAAGTGATCTTGAGATTATAGTGGCACAGTTAATTTTGGATACCATGCTTCTGATGGCTGAATAAATAGCTCAGTACGTACAGGATCTCATCAATCATTCATTCTGATCTGCAGTTTGATTCAGCATGTAAATTAAGATCTGAATTTTCATCCATCCTGTAGGGAAAAAAACCCAAATGTTTGAGCAAAATATATTAAGACTCTCCCAAAATGATTCAAATAGAATCCAGACGTCTGAGTGGACTCCTACCTAGTGCCCCCAAATAAAACTCCAACACAAACCTTACAAGATTATTAGCTTCATGCAAAAAAAGCAAGCAAAAAAACCCAACCCCAAACAACAATAACAAAGAAACTTGGCTGTGGTCACCTTTTCCTCTTGCCCTCTGTTCCTGATAAACTTCATTGGAACACCTATAGGATTATATGTGCATTTTGCAGCTGTCCCACCGATGATGAAGTAAGCTTTGCCTTTACAATAAATAAAGCAGTAATAGACCTCAAAAGGTTGATCTTTCACACCTACTGCTTGCAGAAGCATTTCTGAATGTGATCTGTCACTGGTGAAACTTCACAAGAGTGTGGACATCCTCTCAAGGAAACGCCTACAGCCTCATCTGAAGAACCCTGGGAGGGAAGAGTTTAGGCTCAGCTGAGGTTTATTTATCTCCATACTCTCCATTTCTTCTAAGGAAAGATGCCACTAAGCAAAGGGAACAGAGGGAACACTTCCCTCCAAATCCTGCAGTCTCCTTTTTCAGTCTATCATTAAAATAAAATTACATACAGAATGCAAGAACATTTCTTGGTGCTCAGTTTAACTGAGTTACCTTCACAGTACCAAATCAGACAACATTTCCAGGGTGGTATATTGAAAATCTTATGAGAACACAGGCAGAAGCACTAATAGTGTGTATCATTAACTTCAAGCTGATAAAACATTAACTGTTTAATTCCTGCCAAATATACCAGATACCTCTTCCAACGTTACATTACTGATTGAAGATTACCCATCACAAAATTATAGTAGTTTAACTTCAGTCAAATTAGCATCTGTGGAGTTTGGAGCACTTGCTTGGCATAAATAAAGAAGAAACCCTTTTAAGCAAAAGGCAGCCTTTCAGAAATGGCATTGTTTTGTATATTCTTAGAATGTTAGAATTTGTGACTCTTCAGCTCAAATATTTTCAGCCCTTCCTAACTATTGAGTTTTGGCAAGTCTGAGGAAGAGGAGCAATGTGATCCTTCCATCCTGGGAAGGATTTTGGCAATGTAAGTTGGGGTACAGCTACAGAGGTGTGCAATCCCACACAGTTTTCCTTATGTTTTGTTCTGATCCAGCTGTAACAAGTGTTCAGTTATGGCCCACTGGATGGTTCTGTGATGATTTAGTCACGGGGCAAGGCTGAATTGAACCACTGTAAACCAGGAGTCATTTTACTTTTGTCAGTAGAACTGCAGAGGTGCCAAATATATCTGTGTAGGACCAGAATGAACCCTCTGAGCACTCATTAAAGTTCCTTAACTCCTCTCCTGGTCAAATCCAGCAGCATCTCCCAGAAAATTTGTCATGCCAACAGGTCAAGTTTTTTTCTTCAATTTCATTTGGGAATTTTTCCTCTTCAATGGATCAGGAGAGGAGGGAGAACATAGGAAGAAAAGCTATTTGAAAAATTGTCTCTTGGAAAGAGGAGAAGCAAAAAGTTTGAGATGTTAGGTTCATATAATTTGGAGGTATGAATCATCAATGTATGATCTTTTGGCAACTGTTACTGCTGAGTTAAAAATTCCCCAGCAACTTCCAAGTATAGGGAAGATGCAAAGAAATCTGCCATCTCTTTTTCCTCAGCTGTTGGTAAATGGTGGACATCAGTGGGAACCCCAAGGCTTAGAAACCTCAGGAAGAACTTCACTTTGTTGAAAACATCCAGTGAAAGTGAGATAGGTAAGAGGTATCTCATCAAGACACAAGAGAATTAATACACAGCTATTTTATAAAAGCCACATAAAGCCCAATAGAATTCCAACTAGAATAATAATTTTACATACTTAATGTTATGGTGTTTTTATCCACAGGACAAAAAGCAGTATCTCTGTGAAGTTTAATGGATAAAATTGCTGACCCAGATTCTGTGGAGTGTAAAGCTGAGCTGCCTCTTTGGGACAGGGCAACACTACATCTATATACTGAGACTAGGAATTCCTCAGGAAAAATCTCCACTCCTTATATATCTAATAATAATTGTCTAGTGTATATAATCTTTCTATGGTGCTCTCAGTCTTTACTGAAATTTGTGATTTGGGACAAAAATGCAAAGTTCATTAGTAATTTTCTTCTCAACCTGAGTATTAGGGTAAAAACACTGCTTGATGGAGATACTGTGGGAAGCCCTACCTGTCTGAAGATGTGTTCATACTGACATGCACCTGGTGTGCCACCAGGTCCTGAAACATTAGTGGCTGAACTGAGGTGGAGAATTAAACTGGAACACTTTGAGGAAATGCTATCCCGACTTTTTCCTCGTCTTGCACAGGAATTGACTGGTGAGGTACACACACTGTAGCCTGCACAAACTGGATAAAGCAAAACTAACTTTTATCTCATGGAAATCCTCAAATCAACAAGAGCTCATTTATCAGGGGATATACAGAAAAGTTTTATTAATCATTCAACTGAGCTGTTGTCCAGTTTCCCTGAATTTCCTACACAGTCTCAAAAGGGAGTGGGGGAAAAAAGGAAGAAAAGTAAATCCCACAGTCAAGGACCACCAGTAAGGAAGTGTTTTAGCATAAACCTCTCTTAGCTCTGTGCCAGGGCAGCACTTCACCCTTGATTGTGCTACCAGAAGGGGTGTCCACTCCCACCTCCTCTAGCCACTGCTGTGGGGAAGCACTTGGCACCCACTCACCCCTACCACAGCCATATCCATCAGGTCCTGCCCAGAAACCAGGGGCCAAGACACTGAGGAAGTCCTCAAGAGTGGGTTAATCACCCAATGAAGCTGCACTGACCAACTCCTTGGAATGCTGGTGGGAGTCGGGGTGCTCCCCAGGCTGGTCCAGCTGTAGGGGTGCTCCGTGCCTGCCTGCTGAGATGGGAGCTCTGGTAGGAGATTCACATTAAGGCTGCACAGTAAAACACTGGTGAATTCACTGCTGTTTTGGCTATAGTATAACAAAAAGTAATATTAGCATACGTATATATATGTATTTGCAATACTATCCATGTAGATGGAACTATGACTATATAGCTGTATTCCCCCTGTGTATCTAACCCAACCCCATCTGTATACATATATCCCTTATTTTTAGACTTTAAGAGATTAAATTCCACCCAAGGGACATAGCAGGCACTTTGTCCCTGTTTTGGATGCTGACGCTTGGTTCCTTGTATCAAGAATTTCACAAAAAACCTATTTTCATTGCTGAGGTCAAATTTAGCTTGTGTTTGTATTAAGAGTCTGATGGGCAATTGTTCTTGCCCCACAGATGAGCAACATACACAGTTCAACTCAAGCATGTAATTAATGGTCGCTGCTTAAAAGCTGTATTTCATTTGATTTATAGCACATGACATTCTTTTTCAGCCCCACTTGTTAATCAGCCCGATTAGTAACCCCTTCTTCTGCTGCCCTTCATTAGCTACAAACAAGAGTTTCCTGATTTCGTGGGGCAAGAGTATGAAGGAAAAGCCTTGCTGCAAAATTAGCTGCAGGTTAATTGTCTTTTTATCCTGGCCAGCAGAGTTGCAGCTACGCTGGCAGCCTCAGCTGCTTTGATTCTGCTGTGCTGAGAGGACCGCTTCTAAATTTTGGAGCAGGGCCGAAGCAAAAGATGCATTAACTGTGATATGTTGGTGGCACATGGGCACAGGGAAGAGGCCACGTGCACCCCTGGCAGGATGGCCACAGCTCCCCTCTGCAGGATCCCTAGTGCTAAGGACGCTTGTGGTATCTAAACGTTCGGTGAAGAAACCTGTTGGCACCAGTCACGGGAGGAACATATTGGCCAGCTTGGGCCATACCATTGTAGGTGATGAAAATGTCAGGGAGAGTCTGATAAGGGAAACCTGGGGGGATCTGGGGCAGATGGTGCTGGGGGTCATCTCCCATCTGCCTGCCCCAAGATCCTGTCCAGCAGCTCAGCCATGGATAATCCTGCTTGTCCATGGCCCTGACCTGCTCTGCTGTGGCTGCCCCAACATCTTCCTAGCATGGTGGATACACAGCAACTGCTTATATGGTCTGAAAAATACCTATTAACTGAAGAAAAGATCACGCTGAAATGAAAAAGCAGAAATAAATAATTGGGAGTGTGCTCCTGAGTCAGGAAAAAAAATAGTTGGGAGGAAAATGAGACTCCTGCCATGTACTACTGTGAAGTATTCAGAGGTAACACACTCACCCTGCTTGCAAGTGGCTGGGCAGCGCCCAGAGGCCAGCTAATTGTCATGGACAGATCAGCAAACCTCTTTGAAAGCTATGTCAGCCCCATTTAATTATTTTGCTTCACACTTGGGTGCCTTTAACACAACAGTGCCTGCAAGGTGCTCTCTGTGCCTGCGGCTGTCTGGGAGGAGAGCAGCTGATTTAAGGGCTGGAGGGGAATTAAAAAAGATAAAGATTCATTATGTTTTCCAAGGAGAGTAAAATGAAATGAAACAAGGACTAAAAACAATTGCCCTTGTAATCAGCATCATGATTAAGGAAATGGACCAGAGGCAGACCAAAAGATGCACCATAAATCTTCAGGATCAGCTCCCCACACACTGTTCTATGACAGCTGGCTGCTCAGCACCTTCTAAATGCTGTGTGGTTTTGATGCCATGAAATGCTGAGGTGCTGCCTGTGTAACACCGAGAGCAGCTGGTTTCTCAGTCGATGGAAGCAAAGGCTCCATGTCCCAGTAGGAAGAAGGCCACAGGCTGACAAACTGCAGCTGTGCCACCTGGGACCTTCTCTCCCATTCCTGCTCCTTTGGGTACTGTTTCCCGCTCAGGATAACACTGATAAGCTATCACATCAAAGTAGAAGAGTCTCATACAGTCACAGAATGGTTTGGTTTGGAAGGGACCTGAAAGATCGTCTAGTTCTGACCCCTCTGCAGGGCCAGGGACACCTTCTTCTAGACTAGGTTGCTCCAAGCCCCATCCAGCCTGGGTATCCACAACTCCTCTGGGCAACCTGTGCCAGTATCTCATACTTCATCTGTGCAGGGTTCTGGGAAATCAGGTCCTTTTGAAATATTCATATAAGGCCAACATAAAGTCTCATTTTGCAGAGGTCACTGGGAGTCCAGGCAACATGAAATACTCCTAGCAAGGGCGAAAACAGAACATCTGAAATGTCTTTTCTAAGATGACATCAACCACTGCTTTGCCAGGAGAAATCAGATTAAAGTTTGTGAAAGAAAAGTGTCAACATGTACCCATGGCCAGGAACATGGGGACAGTGTTGGCTTCTCAGGAAAGTAACCTGATGCTGGTACAGTTTGGCAGAGAAGTATCTTTTTGGTTCTGACTGATATTTTCTGATATGTAGACAAGCATTAACATTTTGAAAATATGTCACTCAAGTCCACCTTAAGTGACTAAGTACACTGTTCTGCTCCCCTATGTAATGAATTCCTTGTCACATGACTTCTTTCTCCTCCTTTTAAGTATTTTTTTTTTCAAATAAAATCATGCTGATATTGCTGGTATAGATATTGACATAGGCATGTTGATTTATTTGGCCTTCTTTTCATTTTCTCCAGACCTCTCCTGAGTTTGTATGCATGTAGCTCATCCCAGTTTCACTGATGAAGAAAGGGCTTCTGTATATAGCTAAGTAATATACTTGCTTTTTTTAGGGATTGTGAAGTACTAGGGTCATGCCCATGTATTAGATACAAACAGTAAAGGAAACAGCACCCCCAAAGCATGGAAAATAATATTAGCAATGATCAGCATTAATTTTGCCAACAGTTATGTCTTCCAAATTCTGTTCTCCACCTTCTCAAATTATACAGCATAGGACTCAAATTGCTACTTAGACTAACATCAAAACGTAGCAATTAGTCTTGTTATAATGAAAAGAAGCAGATTTGTGTCTAGTCTATGGCTGTTTCCATGTAAATCAGTATTTCTGCTATCGGAAATGTTTATTTGCAAGAGAAAGGAAATAGAGTTTAGTCCCTACTTAATAAAGTTGACTCAAATGCCACAGCTGCCTATCCTTGGCTTTATCCTTTGTGAGCATTGTTTTTCTCTTGAAAATTGTCAGTTTTGAGGTATGATTAAAAAAAAAACCCAAAAATACAACATTGAAAAGAAGCAGAGTACAGGATAATTTTGAACTATTATTTTACTTATTTTTTTCACCCAACAGTTTTTGCAATATTTCTATCACATTTTAACATCACAGATTTGCACAGGTAACACCTTACCTTCTTCTATTTCTACGTGTGATTTTTCAAAAATCCTTTAAACTTAACACAGGAAAAATATTCTTTTTAGCAGTTATTTGTAGCTATTGTTTATCATGTAGGTTAATTTAACAGAATTATCATACATGCTAATTATTACTTAGTTATTAGACGTTATTTTTAGTTCCTAGTTCATGGAGACCGTGTTACTGTAATTCTAACCAAAATATGGTGATGCACTTGAAAGAGTGACCTTACTGGTGAGTTCATTTCTTGACTGGTCTATGAAACTGAAGAGAGAAAAAAAAAGGGGAAAGTCTTCCATCTAGAAGAACAATGAAAGAACAGGAAAGGGGATGATGGATATGAAGTAGGGAGAGTATGATTTCATGTATCTAGTGACAGCTAAGATATAATCCAGAATTAAAGTCAATACAGGAGAAGTGTTTTAATGGCTGAATATTACTTCAGTATCTATAAACTTTTTCTCTTTTTTCTCATGTATATAATAAAAGTGGCTTTCACAAGCCTTTGTGCCCTTGTGGGAGGATGGCAGAGCAGTTTTCCAGTGGGATAGAGACTAGTATTGTTACTGGTCTGTATGCACACAGGAAAAAAATATTTGCAGATAGGTTTACTCAGTGTAAAACAAGCTTTAATTCCCACCTGTGGAGCCCTGCTCTGTTTCTGGGGCAACTCTAACAGAAGAGATACCTTATCTTTTTCTAATTCTGGACCGACTTGAGTTGGAAAATAAATGGATAGTGGTCAGATCTGGAAAAAGCAAAGACGTAGAAAGACTGGAATATATCTGGAAAACATGCTTCCTTTTGTTCCATCTGTCCTCACAGCCCTCTCTGCCAGAGCATCCACAGCCCAACTCCATGAGAAATTCCTCTTTGGATCTGGCTTTGTCCTGCTCTTTCAACATCGGCGGGATGTCAACAGAAGATGGCACATGCCTGTAATTCTATAGGCACTTGGCAGGGCCTCCTTGTCCCTTCTGGCAGAAGATTTGATGTGCTCCCAGACATCTCAGGGTTTCCATGCCACTTGGGTCAGCAATGCTTACGGTCAGTCCCAAGGAATTCTTGGCAGGGCCAAAGCCTGGATCCCAAGCTGAGAGACATGCCTGTGTCCAAGAGCAGCTGGGTCTGGTCAGTGTCCGAGCCAAGGACTGGAGTGTCAGAATGCATGTGTACATGTGTGAGAGAGAGGCTGGGGACAAAAACAAAAAGGGAAAAAAAAATAAAAAATCAAGTCTACAACATCCCTCCATAGGCATGATTTAGTTGGTAATATGTGAAAATTGTTGGGTTTCTGCTTTATGGAGAAAATTGCCCTTGGTGCCAGCTTACCACTTACCTCCATCTGTGGGAGGTTCACATCAGACGCAGGAGTGGTAGGAATAAAAAAAGCTACTGGGTATTTTCATCATGTGTCCCCCCAGCCCCTCCCCTCTGTATTTCTCTGCAGCTTTAGATTCCAGCTGCCTCTAGAGCCTCCCTGTGAGTTGTCTCTTATTTTTGGTTTATTTATCTGGAAGATGCCTTTACATTCCCAAAGGCATGAACTGCATTGACTGCAATTTCTGTTGTGCTGGTTAGTTGTTACTGTGCGTTAGAAAATCCATGGAAGTATCTTCAGCTTGGCCAAAAGAAAAGGAAATGAAAAATGGCTGTGTAACAGAGAGAGGAAAAGGTCGAAGTGCTGGATGTTATCCTGAAAAACTGTGTTTTGTTAATAAATATGTTGTTTGCCAGGAGCAGCAGACCTTGGAATATCCACACTGTGGGAAACCTCTCTTCTAACCTACCAAAATCACTATGATACTTTGCCACGTGGACAGAAAACATCCACCCGAGGATCATCTCAGGGCCAAATCCTTTTCCTCTAGTCAATATGCACTCAGAGCTTTTGAGGATATTTTGCCAGGCTGAGAGAAGGCCTTGGAGGGACTTGCAGGAATGCTGGTCACATTGTTATCCATGTGCTCAGCGTAGAATTTATTACATGCCTATCTTATGGGAAAACTATTTAAACCAGAAGATAAAATGCTGAGGGATGAGATTCCTTGCAGTGAAAGAAGACCACATCATAGCAGAGGACAGAATTGACTTTTATCTGAGCTTACAAAAATCTTTACTTCAACTGAAGCAAGCTGTAATATATTAAATGTAAAACTCTCTGTATTGAATGCTTTTTTCCCCTCCTGATCCTGGTTCTGAATTTCTTTCTGTAGCCTGCTGATGGCTATCCAGAGTTTGACACACATATGGAAGTGTGATGGCTTCTCCCTTTCTAACAGACTTTGGAAACATCTGCAGTTATCTGGGACACACCGTTCATTCCTGACCGAGTGACATCAGTAGCACAACTATAGGTTTGCAGTATCCCAGGATGAAAGAGATGAGAGCAGAGAGCAGATTGCCTGGAAGAAATTTTCTTTCTAATAAAGATCCCAAAATAATTTATATCCTCCCAAAAATCATTATACTATAGTAATTATTCAGTGCTTGACATGGATGCTGGTTGAAAATAAAAAAAGGGATTCTTAATGATAAACCCAGTTCTGTATTTCTGAGTTGTCACAGCCTTTAATGATTTGTAGGTACCAAGATTAGAGAAAGATATTCACTGTGTGTCTCTCCTTGCACAGTGGGATATCCTTTCCAAACTGTCAAGAAAGTGCCAAAGAGCTGAACTAATTTGGTTCCATAAATACTAATATAATAAAGACAGTTGCAAATTGGTAACTGAATCTCCCAAGCAACAACTCCATGGCCATTAGAAAGTGATTGTTGTAGGAAATTCTCCATTGTAAAGGAGCTCCATCTTATTCCCCATGCTGAGAAGAGATGCATTTCCCATTTGCATCAAGCAAATACTGTCACCATTAATATCAGGAATGAAGGAAACACAGAAACCTGTGACCTGTGGGGAGCTGTGGTGTGGCACTCACTGGGCACCAACAGCCAAGCACATGTGAGATGTAGCATGTACAGTATGTGCTGCAGATACATGTGCTACATGCTGAGCAGAGGAACACCAATAGCTCAGCTTTGTAGTCTTGCTTCCTCCTCTGCCAAGGCAACAGAGCTAAGACCAGTCTGAGCTGCTATAGTAGGTGGCTTCAAAAAAGTAATTGCACTGTATGAGAATGGTGGCTCAACTGTTTTTAAGATACAGGTCATTACAGGAGAATAAATACAGCAGACAGTACCAGTAGGCTTGGGAAGAGATTGAAAAATATAGCCTTGAGACTTCTGGGAAAAGATTCACTGCATTTTGACAGCATAGAGGATAATGCAAACAGCCCAGAGGTCTGAGTTATGGCCAAAATTAAATGAATATGATGTTGCTTGTCTGGTCCCATAGGGAGAATTGTCCGCACCTGAGAACCCGTCTGGCCTGCTCCCAGGTGAGTCAGAGCTGAGAATATTCCCCCGGGTCTCAGGCCCAGACGCTCCCTTGGCATGCATGGGTGTGTGGAGGGCAGGGGAGAAGCTCCAGCTGGAAATGCTGTCTTTGAAGTATGCATTAAAGATGATGAGCAGGGGTTTGATGTAACTCAGTTTTCTATCAGCACCTTCCCTGTCATAGAGGAAAGGTATCTATGGTCAACACTATGTCAGTGTAACGAAGAGGGCTGCCTGGATGCCAGCAGGTCCACCCCTGCTGCTGAGCCACCCTGTGCCAATCTGAGCATCCCAGGGAAAAGAAAGAAAGCCTGTTTTTTTTCTTTCCCTTACATCCACCACATCCTTTTTCCATAGGATCAGGTTTTGATTTACCATAAGGTTGGAATGGTGCAGACATGGGAAAAGAAAATGTAGCACTGTTTCTGTAATAGTTGGCAAGGTACAGATGACCTCTTTTTTTGCTTTTCTTTGTCAGATAATGATTATATGGTGCAGCTTTATTTTTTTGCTCCAGAAAATTTTTTTCAGTGCATTTGCTGCAAACCTGTATATGTAATCCCTGTTGACTAGAAAACAAACCCAAATACCGTTGACAGATGATCACATCTCTCTCTCCTTCTCCCACCACGGACAAGGTACCAACAAGTACAAAGTGTTCTTATTTCCTCTATATTGAGACATCGTTTAAGGAAAATATAACAAAAATAATTATTAGGTCCAAAACACACAAAGAGATAAATGAGGGCACTTGCAATTGCAGATTTGCCAGAGAAAAGAAAATGCTCTGAGGGCACTACACCATCCACAAATGCAATGTGAGACTGTTTCCCTCACTTGTCCTAAGCTGGAGATGTTTCAACCAGGCTGCCCACTCTCCCTCAAACCTTCCAGCACCTGGAGAGCACACCCACTTCTTTTACCTCGTTTGCTCTTGGTATCAAGCTCTCCTTAGACCAGTCAGACCAGGCAGCTCATACTGGTCTTAGGCAGGTCTTCTGCTGAAGAAATGATCTTCTATGGTGTGACTTAGATGGGCTGCTTGGGTACAAGAATTAATATTTAATAAAGAAAAAATCCAGTAAACGGTGGAAATGTATTCCAATTTTCTGAAATATAAAACTAGCAGCAGTATACCTTGAAACTCATCAGGCAAGCAACACCAAACCCACCACTTCCATTTGATTGAGCAGCATAACATAGACCAAAACACCTCCTCTGTTCTCCAGTAGTAAGGGAAGTACACATAAGCCTTCTTTTGTACTGCTGAACCACCCATTCATCAGTTTTATTTACATCTAAAACCCAGTAATCATATCTTTCCTTACAGCCTGTTCCCCTATTACAGAAACAATGGTCCAGAACCAACTAATGGAGTAATAATTTAATCTCATCTCTTGGATGCTGCCCGTGAGCAACGTAAAGAGCAATGATCACTGCCATGACTGAACTGCAGCTGTGCATGGAGTTTGGGGCTATGCACCATCCTGTACATGGAGCTGCTGCTCAGGTGTTTGTGAACTCATCCAGCTATTTCAACCTGCTTCTGCTGTGAAGTAATGCCTGGGTGGCATACAAATGTGGAGAAGAGAGCTGACAATATTTGGTTGGCATTACAAAGGCAAAGATCATCTAGTTCCAACGCCCTGCCCTGGACAGGGACACTTCCCACTAGATCAGGTTGCTCCAAGCCCCATACAACCTGGCCTTGAACACTTCCAGGGAGGGGGCATCTACAGCTTCCCTTGGCAACCTGTGCCAGAGTCTCACCACCCTCACACTAAAGAATTTCTTCCTAATAGCTAATCTAAATTCTCTCTACTAAAATAAATGTATGGTGACTATCAGAGCTCAGACAGGGAAAGCTCAAATGGTTCAGAGTAAAAGCACTTGGTCCAGGGGGGGAAGTAAAGGCTGATCAGAGCAATTCCACACTGGACACAACAAAGTTTGAAGAGCTAAGGAGCCAGCACACAGCATTAATACCATTTTACTGCCACTTTAATGGCATTAAAAGCCATTGGCTCAAAACCAGAGCTTATATCCTCAGATAAAATCAGCATAATAATCACATACGCTAAAGCATGGGATTGCTTTCATAAGATATGAAGGAGATAACCTAAGTAGTTGCATAAGACTTAAGGCAGCAATAATTCAGCATGAATGGAGTTACAGGTAATTTTACAGAGGATAAAGGAAGGGGTTGATGTTCTTAAAGCAAGCTTTGGATTTGGAGCACTTCTGGGAAAATTATTTCAAATGGAAGTGGCAGAGACCAACAGAGGCTGTTGTCACTGAGGTGAGAGAGAAACAGGCATGGAGAAACCTGCATGTATCATACAGGAGTGTGGTGTAGTTCTCAGGTAGGTACCAAGTTAGAGGAACTGCACGGGCCAGAAGAGACATGCAAAGTTATACAGGTCCAAGGCAGTTTCTCTTTTCTACCAGAAAAGTAGGCAAATGAGGGGAAAACTGAGGAAACAGGTTGCTGTATCAGACCACCTTGGGTACAAGAAAACAGCAAAATTTTATTGCACTTGTGTAGGTATGTTTTATCCATCAAACCATTAGTCCACAGTTTACTTAACATTCAGAGACTCATTAAGTGTTAAAAAAAGAGCAATACTAAATGAGATATATGTATATGTGTGTGTGTGTGAACAAACATATATGCACACGTAGGCACTGCTTACTTAGATATGCTGCTTTCTTAGGGAAAGCTCCTTTGAGAACCATCTGTTGCCTGAACTGTGACGATGCTCGGGCTGAGATCTCATCAGTGGCAATAAATCCATCCTCATACACACCCAATCTTGTCACTGAGTAGAGGATTATGATAACTGATGACTCTCAGGTTAGCATCCTGTTCCAAGTGGACAGGTAGTTTATTTTCTCTGTTAGAAAACCAGTTTTCAAGCACACATTTTCCATGTAGCAGAGATAATTCAACATCTTTTGTTCTGAAGTATTCCAGAAAATTTCACAGACTGTATAAGCTACATGTGTTGAATTTTTTTAAGTTACACTGCCACAAATCCACAGTTGTTCCATTGATTTCAGTAAAATTAAACACGTCTGGAGCATGTATACATACTCTGCAGCTTTTATGCTTTCACTTGAGAGTAACGTGGGTTTTTTGCACATAATTTCTTTAAGGGAATTCCTAAGCATGTCATAAATCTTTCTCATAAACATGTATATATGGCAAACAAACTCCACAATTAATTGGTGTACGTGCCAGCATTGATTCTAAATTTTTCTGAGAAATATGTACAGAGGTTTTATTATTAAAATATTACAGGAACAACTCAGCTCAGGTACTTGAGGAATTTACTAAGATCACATAAAATGTAATTTGTTTCCTCCGAACACATAAGACCTGATCTGTAGCCAGTTATGTCAATATTTTTTTCCACTCACGGTACTGGTACAGTACATGTATGAGACAATGGCCTCAGCAGTAAAACCAGCTCAAGAACCTCATCTCCATCTGAATCTCTTTTTCCTTCTATTTTTCCCATCTGCAGACTTCAACTCAGGACCCCACTAGTTACAGGCAGATATCTGTGGTTTGGGAGCAATTATGTCTGCAGGGGATTTGGATGCTGAAGCTGGCACAGGGGGACCATGACTGGAGTTTCAGCCTTGTGAAAATGTTACTGAAACGTCTGTACAACATGGTAAGGAAAGGTCACATCTGAACAGCCTGGTATCACTCACAGAATCATAGAATCATTTTGGTTGGAAAAGACTTTAAGATCATCAAGCCCAACCATTAACCTAGCACACTGCCAAGTCTGCCACTGAACCGTGTCCCTAGGCACCACATCCACATGTCTTTTAAATACCTCCAGGGATGGTGACTTCACCACTTCCTTGGGCAGCCTGTTACAGTTCCCGACAACTCTTTCAGTGAAGAAATGTCTCCTAATATCCAATCTAAACCTCCCCTGGTGCAACTTGAGGCCATTTCCTCTTGTCCTATTGCTTGTTACTTGGGAGAAGAGACTGAACCCCCCCCTCACTACAGCCTCCTTTCTGGTAGTTGTATGGAGCAGGAAGGTCTCCCCTCAGCCTCCTTTTCTCCAGGCTGAACACCCCCAGTTCCCTCAGCTGATCCTCATAGCGTTTGTGCTCCAGACCCTTCACCAGCTTCATTGTCCTTCTCTGGACTCGGTTCAGCCCCTCAATGTTCTTTTTGTAGTGATGGAACCCAAAACTGAACACAGGATTCGAGGTGCAGCCTCACCAGTGCCAAGTACAGGGGGATGTTCCCTGCCCCAGTCCTGCTGGCCACACTATTGCTGATACAAGCCAGGATGCTGTTGGCCTTCTTGGCAGTAACCAGGGTTTGGGGAAAACAAGAGGCATAGGTGAACCCAAAGCAGGCAGCAACAGAGAGGTTTGTCATAAGGGAATTGCTGGTCAATGCCGTCCTGCCACATGAGAGATGCTTGAGGTGGGGGAGGGAGGAGCCTGGCGGTCACGGTCTCCTGGCTGAGGACACCAGATGCACCACTGCATGAGCCTATTAAATATTGAAGAGACAGCATTCACCAGGCAGGGGAAAAGCAACATATTGATTGACTCATTTTGTTGCTCCAAGGAGAAAGGTTTTGTGATACGACTTGCAAAAACTCCTGTTTACAGCAAGGAAAGCCGCAGAAGGCTCTAATGCAAGCACGGAGCCACGGAAGCCGCTGCGTGGGTATTGATCCCGGTGCCGGTTGTTGCACTGGGTGTCAGTGACATTCCTGGCTTCTTACAGATCGCTTTTGGCAGCTCCACTGATGTCGAGTGCTCACTGCATGCAAATAAAAGCTCTGACATTCACTTGCAGGCTGTACATGACCTGTTCTTAATACCTAACATCTGCATGGCAAACGTCAGCTGTTTATAGCTTTTTTTTTTTTTTGCCCTCCTTAAGATGCTGTAGAGACCAAGGGTCTTTTACAAGGAGAACCTGGGTCCTATGATTATGCTTTATGCCCTTGGATGCCTAAGCAACTGTTTGCTGCCTTTAGACCTTGGCCCTGGGGAAGGTTCATGTCCTGCTGTGGGAGAAACCTTTTATTCTAAACCATTCTGTTCAATCAAGGAACTTTTAATTTTGCTAGAAATAACATCTTTCATTGTCAGGTGGTCCGTAAATGAATTATAACAAAAATATAATTATAGTATGCTGGTAACAAAGGTTGAAGCTGCTATTGAATTTCACCACTTAAGAATAGTCATTTTCATGGAATAAATAATAAGTACTGTTTTACTAGATATATTATTTTTAGCAGAAGCAGAGTAATTATTTTTTTAAGATAAACCAGAATTTAATCAAACCCACACTCCAGTTCATATTCATCTCACTGGTTAATGTCTTTTTCCACTTACTTCCAAACTTCAAATTTCTAAAATGTGTCCTTCATTTTTCTGTACCTACACCCCCACATTCAAAAGCAGTGGTTTGCTACTACTCTTTGTGCACTTAAATGATAGTCTTCTTTTGTTTTCTTTTTTTGACCAAACCTTTCTGCAGTACCTTGTCCCCTTCAAGTGAAAATCAATTTTGTGTATGTGGATCCTCTTGGTTTCTTCTGTCCATGAGTAACAAAAATCAACAGCCTCTATGCCTGGCTGAGGCCACTTTGAAAATGCAGTTCAAAAGCTTCCTCTTTTTCTTAAATATCCTTTCTGAATGGCTGTCAACATTTAAATTATTTTTTTCTTCCTTTCTGTTGAAAGCAAAAACCTAAACTTTTTCATTTAACTCTGCCTAAAATACTTCTGATACGGATAAAAAAACCTCTGTGGCAGTGAAGTGTGTTTACTTCCCGTAACCATTTTAATTTCTGAGAAGGACAGACCTAAGCCCAGGCTAGTGTAGTCAGGACCCAGGTGGTAAGGGCCTGTGTTGGGTTGGTGTGGTGCAGTTTTAGTAGCAGGGAAGGAGTCCCAGGTGTGGCTCCTGTGAAGAGATGCTGGAAGCTCCACCACCTCCAAAGTTGCACTTGCTTCTGGGCAAGGCCGAGCCCATCAGCCACCAATGACAAGGCCTCTTGATTAACATATTTAAGAAGGGGAGAAGGAAACTCCTAAAGCACCTGCAGGGGAAAGGTCAGGGGACGAGGGCAATACCTGAGCAGGGATACCATGGTTGGTGAGGGAGGAGTTGCCTGAGCAGAGGTGCCCCCACAGCCTGTGGTGAGGTGGCAGCTGTGTCCTGCAGTCTGTGGAGGATCACAGTGGGGCAGATGTGGACCTGCAGCTGTAGAGGACCTTGTACCAGGGGAGGTGGCTGTGCCTGAAGCAGGCTGTGACTCTGTGGGCAGCCTGTTCCCAACAGGCTGCACCTTGTGGGAGGGACTCATGTTGGAGAGGTTTGTGAAGGACCCTCCTGTGGGACAGACCCTGCAGTGGAGCAGGGGAAGACTGTGAGGAGTCCTTCTCCCGGAGGTGGAAGAAGAAGCAGAAAACAACATGTGACAAACTGATGCTAAACCCCATTCTCTGTCCCCTTGTGTTGCTGTGGGGGAAAAGGTAAGTAATTTGGGCCCAGAGAAGAAGGGAAGAGTGGGGTGAAGTATTTAAACTCTGGTCTTTGTTTTCTCTTTGTCCTGTTTATGTCTGATTAGTGATAAATTAACTGGATTTTCTCCCCAAGTTGAGTCTGTTTTGCCTGTGACCATAACTGGTCAGTGAACTGGCTTGTCCTTGTCTCAATCCATGGCTTTTTAGTTGTATTTTCTCCTCCTCATCCCCCAGTGGAGGGGGGGGGCAAGTGAGTGGCCTTGTGGTTCTTTGTTACTAGCTGGGCCTAAACCCCAACAGGGCCAGAGCATCATCTAGTAGGTGAGAGGGAACAAGAGCTCACATTTTTATGTAGCTAAATATTCCTCATTTGTTACTCAGGAGTGACCTGAGTGGCTGAGATGGTGAGTGGGCTCACATGGATGTGCAACCATGGGCCCAGATTCTTGGTTGCAGTGTTGTAAATGCGAGGAGAGAGAAGCAATGGATCCTATGAAAATTAAGGCTGTTTAAGGCAACACTAACTCATTTGTAGCTATGAGACCCAAGGATCTCCTAGTCAAGGAGAAACAACCAGGTAGCACTGCTTCTGGCATCCCTACCTTTGCCTCTTGCCCCACTCCTCTTCCCTCTGGCCGGGGCTGATCAGAGAAAGAAGAAACAACTTTGTGCAGACTGCAGTGAACAGCTTGCTACAAAGACCCTGTCTACCAGCTGACCCTGCTGCCCTCTATTCCTTTTATGATAAGGGGAAGCAATTTTTTATTAAGAAAGCAATTTTTGTCAGTTCTTGCTTTAAGCAGCCAGCTTGTCCAGGTACAGGAGACTGCCTGACAGGACCTTCTGGTCAGGCAGTCTCCTGTACCCTGCTCACACCAGCCAACTGCAGGGGCATAAACAGTTAGTCTGCAGCCACACGTGACCGAAAGCTGTGGCCTGTTTACTAAGGATATGGCAATTACAATTTTAATTAACCTTTGCACTTGCTCCAACCAACAGGTAACTTATTTCACTTCTTGTCAGAATTAACCAGTTCTCACTCCAAGCATAACATGCCCACCACCAATTTCTCCCCCTCCCACACACCTGATTTAGAGGCAGAAGACAAAGAAGGTAGGAAATGTGCACTTCCCTCCTTCCACCCACCACTCTGTGGATGGGGTGCCTCCTTTTCCTACTTCCATCTCCCATGTCCAGTACCCAGCTGCCTTGGTTCCCTGCTTCACCAATTTAATAGCCTTTAAAAAAAATGAAGAAAAATCTTAGCCAGTCCTCCCTCACAAGCTTGTAGCTCCTGATTTTTACATGCTAATCATTTCCAGACTGGCCCCTTTACATTATTGAGTGAGGACTTGGTGCTCTGTACCCTTTGCTGCCTCTGAAACTTAAATCTATGCCACTTTGGAGCTGTTAAATACAAAAAAGATATCAGAGACATTTTGAGGGGACCCAGTCCAGCTTCCACTAAAATCAATGGGAGTTTTCCAGTCAATTGTAATGGAGGTTGGATCAGATTTCCTGGAGTGAAAAAATTACAATTTTGCTTAGTTGATTCCAAAATAGCATGTTCACTTCAGCTTTTGAAAACAATACAGCCCTAGACTGAAGATATGAAATTATTATGTAGATAGTCGGATACTCTGACCCCTGAATAAAAGCATTCCTCGAACCTTTGCATACCTTTAAAAAAAAATAGCTAAATTACCCATTAAGTATATTATCTGCTGGAGCAGTTCAGGGAAAACAACTTTTTTTTTTTGGCATAACTGGTAAGTCAAAGCAGGTGACACTGGTGATAAAAAAATCATCATTGCTCTTAACTGTCATAAGCTGGATGGCTTTTGGGCTTCTCTTTGCAATGGATTGCAAAGTTTCTGCCCTGATAGTTGCAAATCAGAATTGTGTTTTGGATGGTGCCAGTTCAGCTCTGCTCTCTCACCCTCAGGAAGGGAGAGTTTGTTGCCAGTGATCACAATTTATCTTGTCCTCCCCAGTCTGGGAAGGGGCTCCAGCCATGGGCTGGGTTTCCCTGTGCAAACAGCTCTGCCCCATATGGGATGAAGAAGTGCTGGGAACAACAGAGCTGATGCCCAGGGTGCCAAGACTGTAACTCCTTTCTTTGGTTGTCTTCTTCTCTCTCTTCATAGGGACACTGAGATAATCTTTCTTTGATCTGGTTCATTTTCACAAATATTTAAGCTGTCGGAGGGGCTCTCAGGCCACCTGAGAGCACATGTGGCTCTTGGGTGCAGCTGCGCTTCAGCAAGGCGAGGAAGAAACTGTGACCTAGAAAAGGATTTGGGGGATGGTGTGCAGAGGAGAACATGAAGTGGCCTGCTCTGAGACTGATTAGAATTTAACAAAAGATAAAAGTTCCTTAATCACTCTTCAAGGTTAAGAGGTTCATGTTGTATTCCCATGTGCTCTGACCTTCTCTAATTAGCATGCTGTTGTTATTTCACATCTGAAATATGAATAAGCTATTCATTATCATCACAGCCATTATTCTTCTGCAAGCCACCAGAAAGAAAAAGTTGCTTCTTTTCACAAGAGACAAGGTCAATCTACTCTGTCAGTCGACTAAGCCTGAATAATGTATAAACTGTTTTTCACAGCAGGCTCTCTCAGCTGAGCAGGTGATAAGCAATGCATATCCATAAGGATGGCCAGCCAGAAAAGATAATCTACTGTTTGGAAATATTTTTACTGTGAAGTATTTGCTACCTCTGTTACAGTATCATCTGAACTGAGTAGGCTTTTGCAGATAGAAACCTCAGTCTATTATCTCTTTGCTTCAATTCCTGCTCTTTAATAAGGTGGGAGTTACAATGCCATCCATACCTGACAGTGAAGTTATAAGGAGGGTTTAGTGGCAGGAAATGCTATTTCTTTTTGTGGTTGGTATCAGCATTGTCTGCATTCAGTGTCCAGATGTTGTAAGCCTGGTAAAGCTTGTAGGTAGAGGTAACAACTTTCATTAGTTAAATTTACTAAAATACTTGAAAAAACAGATGAACTTCTGGGCACAGGAGCCTTTCTGGAGGTGAGGAAGAATGAGCCAATTTTGTTCATGTTTCTCCTTAGGCCTGAGGAAGGGGTTTGTATGCCAAAAAGCTTGTCTGTTTTTTTGCAGCTGTATTGCTTCACTCAAAATACTCTCTTACTTCTCCTTACTTCTCAAACTGCCTCAGTATATCCTTAGGGAATCATGACACAATGACATTACTGTTAATTATGTTAACTCATCTCACATAATGAGAATTAATGAGAATTCTGCCATGGTGAAGACAGTCAAGAGTGCAGTATAGCACTAAAGACATTCTTAGCATTTTTCTACTTGTTTGATGCTATTTCTGTTTAATTTATTAACTTGATTTTGAGACATGTGGAACACACACATCACATTTTCCTACTTCAAAAAGTGAAGATGGTTCATTGTTCAGTTAGGCACTTTGTTCAGTATATTCAGTCTATGGCCCAAGGGGATCTCTCCCTTCAGCAAAAAACATGTGAAAACACTGTCTGCAGTACAATGAAAGTTGTGTCTGAAAGGATTCTGTAACAACAAATCTGAAACAATTTCTACCTACAGTATGAGGAAAATTTGACATTTTTTAAGCGTGTCTTAAAGATTTTAAAAGAAATTGGTGAGACACTGGGGCAGGTTGCTCAGAGAAGTGGTGGAAGCCCCATCCCTGGTGGCATTCAAGGCCAGGTTGGATGGGGCTCTGAGCAAACTGATCTAGTGGAGGGTGTCCCTGCTCCAAGCCAGGGGGGTTGGATTTAAATAATCCCTGAGGTCTCTTCCAACCCTAGCCGTTCTGTGATTCTATATATGTTATACAATATATGACTTGCACAATTCTTTAATCACACACATTTTTTTAACAGTTTTGCTAAAATGTCTATACAGTTGCTTTATGTCTTGGAAAGTGAAGACATAGTCAAGGATCATAACACATACACTTTATACTTAAGTCTGGTAGATGAGTCTTGCAGCACTGTCAGACATCTTAGACAGTTCACTAGTTATCTTTTGTGGACTTCTAACCTCAAGTGCACAGACGAGGAGTTAAGCTGAATATCCCTTTACACAGTGTGCTTGTTAAGAAGATTCCCAAATGGGATTCCAATGCAGATATTACTCTGAGCAGCATAGATGATTACGGTGGCCCATGCAATTAAATAACATAATCTGAAAATGGAAACTATCCTGGTACCACTTGCTTTGTAAGTTTTGCCCTCATGAAGTGATGCTGCCCACAGAAGGCTGTGAACATATTTACATTCACTGTATTCCTGCACCTTCTCTACTTTGAGAAGAGAAGCATTTACAGGTACAGAATCTGTACATAGCAGTTCCATGTAGTACAGCAGCATGGCTTTGAAGGAGTACTTTAAAAACTAGACACTTGTTGACTAATGTGTTTTGGCTATGGCTCAAATCTTTGATGCTTTCATGCACCCTCAGCTAATCAGGGAACCAAAGCTAATGGATGCAAGAGGTGTCTGGTTCATGTCTACATGGCTGCCCAGGGAGAGGCTGCCATATGCGACTCATTAGCGTATCACATTTAGCACCATTGATGCATGATAGCTTCTCCAAAGACATTTTTCCCTTTCCTGAGAAAACCAGGGAAAACCACAGGAAGGGCCTTTTTGGGATGTTATTTTGTTTTAGCTTTATCCACACCGAATCTCAAATACAAGCAGTTCCTATCAGCGGAACAACAATCTGAGGAGAAATATAAGTATGTATGTGACATGTCATAGAATCATAGAACAGTTTGGGTTAGAAGGGACCTTAAAGATCACCTAGTTCCAACCCCCCTAACATGGGCAGGGACACCTCCCACTAAACCAGGTTGCTTCTCCATCCAACCAGGCCTTGAACACTTCCAGGCAGGGGGCAGCCACAACTTCTCTGGGCAACCTGTGCCGGTGTCTCACCACCCTCACAGTAAAAAATTTCTTCCTTATGTCTAATCTAAATCTACCCTCTTTCAGGTTAAAACTGCTCCCCCTCATCCTATCTCTACAAGCCTTTGTAAAAAGTCCCTCTCCAGCTTTCTTGTAGGCCCCTTTCAGATACTGGAAGGCCATTTCTAATTTATATTACAGGTATTTCTAATTCCATTTGCTGCCTAGCCTGTCAGCAACAAATATTTTCTTTATGAATCTTAATCTGGTCTTTCATCTCGCTCACATTCATACCCGTGTTGGGTGAGCACCATTCTCCTTGCAATGTACATCTTCATCTATGTGCTAGGCCAGGCTGCTGGTTACCTCAAACAATGCTACAGAGGTTGCATGGGCAGCTGCAATAGCCCAGGACTAAGTAGTCCATGTTGCCTGGTCTTGGTTACTGCCTACAGGTAAGCACAAGTGGAAATGTGAAAGGAAGGAGCTTATTTCTAGCCATCCTCCACCAAAATATTGTTCAGTCTGGCTTCCCTCAGCACTGACCACAGCAATCACATACATAGGAATATATTGCTTCTCGCTAGTTTTGCTTTTGTTGTTGTTTTTTTTTAAGAAAAATGCTGAAATTGAAAATGCTTCTCCAGATGCATCCTCCATCCAGAATCATTTAACATTTGTTTCAATGTGTTTTGATTTTAAAGATAAATCAAATCATTGCAGTTTCAAGGATTTTGTTTTCTTCCTGTTTTCTCTGTTGTTCTAAAACTTTAATACAAACTTACACTTTTGTTTTGGCAGAGATTTATTGCCATAAAGCCCAAATTCATTACAAATAGAAATCAAAGACAAGGTTGAGTGACTTGACTGAATTACTTAATTCCTCAGTGACCAGTAGTGACTCTACCTACAATAGTCTGATGCTATCAGACTTGCTCGTGTCCTGATATCCCTGCAGTTATCCTTTCAGGGATGGTGATTTTAAGGTTAGCAGAAGGTAAAGTCCTCAAAGGTCACACAACTGTAAGCCCACTTGGAGGATTTGTTTAAATCTTCCCTGAAATTCCATTGTTATCCATATCCTTATCCCATGGCTTATGCTTGGTCTAAGTGCTACCCTAAAATCATCAGGAATTACTTCACAAGCACTACGTAAATTCAGTTACTGTCTGTATGAATGATGATAACGAATAAAAAATTTTCTTTAAATGCTTTAGGTCAGATTTGTTAACTCCCTGTTTAACACATCTCTCACGATAAGGCTGCTCATTCCTTTCTAGAAGAAGGAGGTCTGTGCGGAATGTGGCAAGACAGTAACAGCAGCCTGTTTCCACAGCCTTATTCTTATTTTAGCTGATTGCCGCACTAAGAATGAAAGTATTGGGGAAAAAAAAATCCGAAAGAAGCAAAGCAGTTCCAGAATGTCTGTGGCAAAAGAGATGGGACAACCCATGGGAGACTGATGTGATCAAAAATAGGGTTGAAGCGCCTCCTCCAAGGCTTGTCTAGAGACTTGCTACAAAAGCCATGTTTTCCGCAGTGCTAATAACTGAGCCTACGGATTCTTGAGTTTCTTTCCTTGAGTGAGGAAATTAAGACTATGTTCTCTTGGTAAGTCAAGTGACATTATTTAAGCAGCAAAGCCAAGGAATTAAACTTTGATGTATTTGAAGTGAAATGTTATTATCCATCACCTTTAGTGTTGATACATTTCTTCCTAACTGTATTAATAGAAACTTAAGATCATAATTTGATACCACAATTTTTTAAAGTAGGGTAAAACAAACTACTTTTTTTTTCAGGCCAAAAGCAAACCTGAAAAACATATTTAAATCCAGCTGAACCACTTTTTAAAGAGATTTTTCATTTTTTCCCTAGATCAAATTCTTAATTTTCTATAAGAATGCCTATAAGGGGAAATGCATTGCATTATATTGTCAGCCACGTATATATAGGCTACACAGGATAAGACAGTAGTTACATTAGGTACTTCAACAGTCTTAGTTTTCAACCATCCTGATCAAGAAACTTGCTAAATGTCCTTGCCCCCTTTACAGCTTGTATTACTGAGGGTCTTTTCCACAGAAAACAAATGTCCTCAATTGAAGGAGAAGAGAGCTGGGATGCAAGTCTGGACAGAGTCAGATGTTGCATTGCAGTTGTATTCTAGAACTTGGCAACAATTTTTTCACTGAAAAAAATACATGTGCTTTTCTTAGATTTATCACCTTTTCCTATTTGGGTAATAATACTTTAAATAAAGTATTAGTGCTTGGTCAGCTGTAATTTATCTGCACCTAAAGTAGTGTTTTCTTATAAGTCTTAGACCTAGTATAAGAGCAGCAAGGTGCAGCACTGGAAAGATTTAAAAACAAGATGAAACAAGGTAAGAAAAAAAAAAAACCCAGACAAATTCAACAATAACAACAGTTCACTCATACTGACATTAAGAATAGCAAGAGGATGCATGAAGACAAAGCACATGCTTCCCTAACTGTGGCTCACTTTCTGTCATCTCACTTATCACCACTAAGGACCCACGACTGGAAAGATGCTGCACAGTTTAGTCATTGTCAGGACTATTGTAAGGAAAGAAAACTTTAGTGTCTTGAAGTTACTCAGCAACTTCTTGACAAGATATCAGCCTATGCAGGAGGTTCCCACACACTTGATTTGTATTAATTATATGCTTGAAGGATTTCTGAAGTCAGAGAAAGCCATGTGTGGTTACATCAGAATGAAGCACATGATAAGGAGAACAGATGTTGCTGTGACCAGAGCTCAAAGCCCTAATTGCCAGCTGCCATCCTTTTCTTAATCTGTTGGAGATACCGACTTGCTAGGCTGAAACTTAATGTTCCTCTGAACTCTGGGAATATTGGGAGCATAGCTCATCACTTTATATGTAGTGAAACACTAATTAGAAGTGCTATCCCTCATTATCTTTGGAACATGGCTGGTTTAAATAATTGTTAATTTGAAAACCCAAACTCAGACTTAGGACTGACAATATCCTGATTTCCCTCCACTATTGCTTCTGCAAACAGCTTTCAAGATAGATGCCAGAGGTAAAATTGTCTAGACATTAGTGGCAGCAGTCTTCCTTCTCCGATCAGGAAGGAGGCTGAAACACTGCGTTAGTTCCTTGGTTGACCTGACACTGTTGTACAAACTGTATCTATATGCCAGCATCTCCAGTAGTTTGCTATGGGTGCTAAAATGGCACTACTGAGCAGGTAATTTGAAATAAATAACTTCTTAAAATTCATTTTACAGATGCAGATTCCTGGAGTTGCAGGGAAAATTCAGAGATCTTTCTTGGATCAGGAGATCTAAGTCAGATGGAGCACAGTCTGGAGCCTCCCAGCAGCAGGACAACTATCCTCATCTATTGTGAAAATTAATTGAAGCTCAGATGTGAGAACCAAGACTAGAAGTACTTTTCAACAGTTTGCAACCATCAGCAAAGGCACTCTTGACAAGGAGGACACAACAGCACCATCATGGGAATTCCTTATAGGTGCACAAAACAGTGTTTTTGCAGAAGATGAAGTGACTGTCATCCTGAAAGTAAATGGAACATTTATTACTTTTAAATGGAACACAGTGCAAATGCCAGTGGAGTCCCACAGGAAGTGTAACAGCCCTGAGAGGAAGAGGGGTGCAGAATACTGTGTCTGTGCTGAGAGGACACTTCTTCGGCAGGAGATTAGGAGAGGATGTGGATCATTCTTTGCTGGAAGATGAAACAGAATACGTCCACTCAAAGGCTGCACCCTTAATCTATGTCTAATTAGATAAACATCTAGAAATGGAAGATTTCATTTGTGATGTAACTTTGAAGCTGGTCCTGCTTTGAATGTGCAGCTGGGCTACATGACCTCCAGGACTCCCTTTCAACTTCCATTTTTCTACGTTTTTATCTACAGGTAGGTGTTTCTCATCAGGTATTTTTCTTCTTCTGATGCATAGTAAGGTAGGGTTTGGTACCTAAATTACCATGAAAAGACAGGTGTGGTTCTTAGCATATTATCACAGCCACCGTAAGTGATTCTTTGGTTTGTGAGGAAAAAAATATCACCACAAATAGAAGAATGGGAGAAAACTTAGAGTAATTTTGTAAATAACTGAGCTTGCACTAACTAAACTTACATGAACAGAAAAGAGAGGTGGGACAGGTAGAGCCCAGTAAAACAGCTGACATCCCCAGAAGACTTGCTTCCATAAACAAGGAAAGGGAATTAAAATTCACTATAGTGGTGAAGTGTGAGAAATCTGTGACTGATTGAGCTGCTTGCACCACAAGCTGATGACAGCCTGGACTCCTGGTCCTCCAGCTGAAATATACTGCAGCTTCCCTCCATGCACTGGTCTGCAGTTTAAATTCCCCAGAATCAGGGCACGGGAAAGGCTTCAGGCTCCCAGAATTCACAGCTGGTGAATATGGTTCACAAAGGCTGTAGCCTTAGACCGTGGTTGTATAGTTCTGTGCTGGACAAACCTGTCCTTAAACATCTTGTTTTAATGATATCCTACATGGGAAAATACATATTTGGGGCTGTTTTCAGGTATAATTTTTTTTTTCAGTGTAATTCAAACCTGAGAATGGTATTTATACACAATTTAAGCATAGGAAAATCTGTAGAAAAGGTTTGAATCCATATGAGTCTGATTAGGACAAACAAAATGTTAGCTAGCAGCCTGATAGCAGCTGAGATGTGAACAGGAATTGTGAGAGCTGCTGCTGAGAATGAAATCGTGAGCAAAATCACTAAGGCTTTTAGCACAGGATTAGCAAGCCATCTTGTTCCCAGCATCTATTATAAATAGATGGCAGAGTGTTTCTTACTACAAACAATTTACTTAGAGACACTAGATAGTGATCTCTAATCTGGAACAAAGCATAATGTGGAGAAGGACATGCAAAAATGCTGTAAGCAGCTGTGTGCCAATATATAGATATTTATAAGCCTGCAAAAATGCAGCTCAATGCATCATCATATACACAGGTGTATTAGCACAATATATTTTTCATAAAACAACAGAAATTCAGTGCCACTCCCCCACACTTGTTATAAAAAATAGTAGTAAATAACTTATAAAGATTAATTGAAGACGTTACATACATCTTCAGAGAAGGTGGCCGACAGTGATTTCAATTTATTAAGCAGAAAAAGACATTTTATGACAGATTCCTCGGGTCCAGCAGGGAATTTCTATGCAAAGAAAACAGTAGAAAAATGTGGGATGCCCTACCTCAGTCAGGGAAATGGTACCAATCATGAGTGGTAGTGAAATAAGGGGCTTTGCTGGGGCGACACTCTCTTTTGCCTTGAGAAGAGTATCATCCTGGGCTGGACAGTCATCTGCCAAAATTCATGTTTCTACAAAAAAACAGTGGAAAACCCACACTCACGTCCTTGCCCAGCTTGACCTGCTCCCTTCCCCAGCTCTCTGATGAGCACCATGCTGGTCAGGCTATGGGCAGTCTCCTTTTCACCTATGGAATATTTAACCAAGGTGGAAGAGCTCCAACAAGAGTCAAAGATGGGAAGGAAGTGACTGTCCCTGAGGGCTGGCAATTATAGCACTCATCTGGTATGGAAGAAAGGAGCTCATTCCTTCTAACCTGGGGAATATTTAGTTGTTCATAAAGTAGAGTGTTGATCCTAGCTTGAACTGTAAGAGTCAATGATCTAGATATGAAGATTCATAATCCATTATATAAAATGTTCTTATAGCTAATATTGAAGTAATTTAAACCTCAGCTTTATTCCACATCAGTCTTCTTATCCTCTTGCATGACTGGTTCTGTAGGAGGTAATCTAGCAGCTAACCATGGCATCATATACAAACACATGGCTACACATACACCCAGAGGCATTTATGTCTTCAGAAAGCTCAGTCTTTCTCTTGAGAACATTTGTCTTACTTAACTAGGAGAGATAAATGGTGTTATTTCTGTTGCTTTTTTCATGGAAACCAGGTCATTAGTTAAACAGTAGTCTGGCTTTATAATCCTCAGGAAATAGTTAGTTATGCATTTATGGATGATGATCCTGGCACTTCATGTTACTATGTGAAGTAGACTGTTTATCATTATACTACTTCATCCCTTCTTTGTTATACCTCTAACCCAAAGGAAAAATTTCTGTTGACTCAGAAAATGTAGCTGACACGCTGATGTGAATTTCAGCATCCTGTACAAATCTTTCATTGATCTGAGAACTTATTTTGCAGCATTTTCTATTTTGACACTATGAACTATTATTCTTGTTTCACTGCTTGTGTGTTTCCTTATGCACAGCAGTAAATAACTTGGGCTGGATTACTGCCATTTGATTGCCTATGACCAGGAAGATGTGTTTTGTTCTTTCTGTGGAGCTCTTAGCAAAGGGAGAGGCTGCAGTCAGGAGAACAGGATATATGCCTCTCAGTAACTGAGAGCTGCAGTGGTTGGTATTTCCTACAGGGTATGGGGGAAACACATTGTTTTTCCCTTTCCAGTTATAGTGTTGGGCTCTATAGCTTGCTTTTCTATAGCTTGTGTTACTTAAGTAACACAGAAAAGGGAATAACAATTAAAGTTAACAGAAAGAAGTAATAGAAATGGATTGATCTTAGCAGAGCAATCCTGGCAGTCCCAATAACTATTTGGTTTCCTTCAGGGTACATGCAGAAAAAAGTGAAACACTCGATGGAAAAGAATATGAGTTTTTCTTGGCACTGCAGAATTCCATGAATTGTCTTTTTGAATAATAAAGAAGCATAAACTTTAGCTTTTACTGCATTTAGCAATGCCAGTGACTGATTGTTGTACTGTATATAAAAATGAACTTGGGACATTGAAACAGCATTTTCTCTTTGATTTCCTCTACCTTCTGCTCCCTGTGAAACCTCTTCAAGGCAGCCAGTGCTTTATTTCAGGGAACACACACCTTTCATTTTCCTTGTACTTCAATCCCTGAGTGTGTTTAATAATAACACTCATTTTTGGAGCATCTTTTCTGAGAGTCATCTCTTTCTCTGGACTGAATCCAAACCCTGTTCCTTCTGTGGTTTTCCATTTCTGCAATTGGCTCCACACATTGTGTCCTTTGCACCCACTGCAGAGGTCCTCAGGGTCTCATCCTTGGTCTTCATCTTTATTGTTTTAGCCTCAAGAGTAACTTCACTCTGGATTTTAAAGAACATTGTGTCAATGTGCATAGACTGTACATCTCCCTCAGCTCACTTTGGTAACAGCCCTCATTTTTCAGCCTGCTCTTTCACTCGTAGAATCACTGATTTCCTCCTCTCCAGTACTTCAATTATGAAATCACCTAACTGGGTGGAAACACACAAATGCCTGCAAGTCCCAGCCTGAGCTCTGACAGCTATTGAAGTCTGGGGAGACTGCTCCTCAGCTCTTTAACTCGAGTTAGAAGTCTGGCTTCTCCAGAAATTTGGCAGTCCCTTGCTTTCTTCATAAGGAGGTATTTCAAAAGTCAGAGTGATTTGCCAGGCACAGACAAACACTTTGGGTGCAATGGCACTGAGCATCATGCCAGAGCAACTCAAAGAAGTGGAAAGACTGGTCAGACCTCCTGAGCCCTGAAACACTGCCAGAAGAGACAGAGGAAACCATGTCTCACATTGCTGTGCACTGTCTAGAATAAAGCTTAAAACAAGGTAAGTTAGAAACCAAGGTAAAGAAAAGAAAACCACATTACCATTTAACCAGACTATGGCTGACTCTTCTGGTACTGTGAACTGCCCAACTGAAGATAGTTGTTTTTTTTTAATTTAATTTCATTCAATTTTACAGAAAACTCCACAAAGTGAGGCTCATCATCAAAAGCACAACTTTGCACTACTTGATGAATTTTTTAAATAATAAACAATGAAAAAAGAACAGTTGAACTCAGCTCTCACTTGGATTTATCACTGAAGAATAGGCTGGAGACTCAAATCTGAGCTGGTCTCACCCATTGGGCTTAAAGCTGACAATTTAGGTGAACCAGGCTGAATTTGGTATTCCTGGAATGACTGTAGTCTCAAACAAAATGCTTTCATGTTGTGTTTGCAGTATAAATATATATTAAAAACAAAACATTCAGAGTGTTTCCAATCCCAATTGCTGAAGAAGCACAAACACAGAAAGGGCCCAGAAATATGCAGATCAAAGAAGACACATTTTATGCAGCTATTTCCCATCAGCTGCTTGCTCTCATTCCTGAGTATTGGGCAGGAAACATTATTTTTCATAAGCATAGAATCACAGAATGGTTTACATTGGAAGGGACCTCAGAGATCATTCAGTTCCAACCCCCCTTCCATGGGAGGGGACACCACCCACTAGACCAGGTTGCTCCAAGCCCCATCCAATATCACATTGTTTTACTTTCCCTTCCAAAAGCATCTTGTGAAAAAACATGAGAAGTAGAAGGAGAGCTGGAAAGCCAATAAGCAAGTCCCCTTGAGATTAAGGCAGGCATTTATGAAAGGTACAGGACACCCAGTTTGAAGTCCACCTTCCAAATCGGGTGCAACATGGATGGGAAGCTGTCTGGGGTGGGGTTAGCTAGCAGTTGCTAAGGCTCCAGTACAAAATCAGCTATTTTCTGCAGAAGGAATCTCAGGGAGTCTGCCTATATTGCAGCCTTGGAGATTCTGTCTGCATCCTGAAACCTGTGAAAGGGCCATGTGTGACATTTATAGGCAACACTCGTTCAGGATTAGTTTGTGTTACCTCAGGGACTGTTGATTATATTACTGTATTTCTGTTTCAGTTCTGTATGTAAACCAGTGTGTTATTTTCTTTTGATCACTTATAAATTCTGATGATCAAAAGTACTTTTCAAATGAATTTCAACTCAGCAGTAGTTGGAAAAAGTGTATCTGTGAAGCCTACCAATGTGAAATAATTTATTACGGAGATAAATTTTTAATTATCCTTTTACCAGTCCATATGCCTTCTGATACAGCCTCCAGCCAGGACTCAGGAGGCAGAAATGTCTTGTGAGCCAGAGATCTGGTGGGATGAGATGAACGAATTCTAGGGGAAGAAGAGCTTAAAGTTAGATTGGTTTTGAGGGAAGTGAGGTGGGAAAAGGCTGGAGACTTAACCAGCCCTTCTTACTGAAGGCTATGCTTGCTGCACCCTTTGACAGGTACTGCATGTAAGGGAGGTGACCAGTCTCACAAGCAGGGAATGGGATTACAGGGACAGGCCCAGGGTCTATTGTGAACAGATGCCTTCAAAGATGTGGACAGTGAAATGTGTGAGCTATGGGAACCTCTGCATACTGACAATAATGAAAGTATTGAAACCTATTTGGGTTTGTCAAGAGAGATTCTCAAGTTTTTGGCATATAGAGGTCAATTGTGAACATCCTGACCCATCCTTTCTTTGGTTATTTCACTTTGACTTTAATGGGATCATTTCATCCTTAGATTTTACATTGAGGGGGAAGCATGAATAAGAATGACCATTCCCCACCTGCAGACCATCATCTCTTTTAATAGCTTCATTCATCTTTCTACATAGGTCATTTTAGTTGTGTATTTCTTAATATTCCTAGGATATGGGGGAGAAGGCGACAGAGGGAAAGAGGTTCTAAGCTCCCGTGAGAGAATTAATATTCCATAAAGAACAAGTCTTTTGAGAAATCATTTGATGAGTTTGACCTTTCATGCTGTAACATCTTTAATTCAAATCCTGTGCTAGATTTAGGTGATGGTGCTGCAGCAACCTGAGACTTTTCAATTTGCTCCTTTTCAGTTTCAGCTAGCATTTATGTCTTTCCTGAGTTATCATATAATATGCATGTTACTGTTCATGTTTTACAACAGTTTAGCAAAAAAAAATAATCCATGTTTGCAGTGGGCTAAGAAGCTGTTATTTTGAGTCTAAGTGGTTTAATGAGTGACTGCTCCCCAGTAGTTAACTTCTTGAAAATCCCCATGTTATTGAATCTTGAATAATCCCCATGTTATTTACTTGTTATTGACACATCATGCAAAAGATTTGCTTGCTGCTTGCAAGTACCATACACATGGTACTTGTGTGACCTTAATCCTATTAAGAACATATTCTGAAGTGCACTGTACACACTGTAAAAGTCCCTTTATGAAGTGAAGTCTCTTCCTAACATCATGATTACTCTATTTTGTCATTTTGTGTCACCTTGCTGGGTTAACTAATATGGGTTGCTTGTAGCACTCTCTACATTTTTTTTTTTTTTACAATAGCACAACAACCAGCAAATATGTTTGAAGAAATAAAAACACCTCCAGCCACTGGGGATGGCCATAATCCAGCCAACAGCCCACGTATTTTGCAACTGTGGCTGGGAGTGGTGTTGATGTTACTGACCGCTATGATGGACTATTCCCAGGAGAGGCCACTGCAGCTGGATGCAGTTTAAAGAAGCCCTTGGGGGGCTGCTCTAAACTGACAGCCCCTGCAATTCTGGAGGATAAGGAAAGCAAAAAAAAAAAAAAGGTGGTTTGAAGCCATATGTTTCTCAGCTGTACCCCCTTCCTCCGGCACTCCCCAGCATGCCAGGCACATACTCTTCAACCCATGAGCCAAGCTTAGACACAGCCAAAAATTTAGTTCAGCATGAGAAAAAAAGCAATGGATTTATACTTAGTATATGCTGAGCAAAATGTCCAGCTCACCTACAGCTGTATCTCCTGTTAATAAAACAGTCTGCAACTGCTATGTGATCTTTCATGAGCCCAGGAAAACACAGCCATACAAAACTGATGGTTTTCAATACTGGGTGCAAACCATCAAACACAAGGAAAGTGTGTGTTACATTATGTCTGTTTAGTGTAACCTAAAAGCAAAACAGCATTAGGCATGGCTAAGTCACACTTTTCAAAGCACCTTTGCTTCCACAAAAGGGACAAGACGTCCATTGAAGGGTCCATTGAAGTAGCTAGAAATGAGGTGCATGCCACAAAACTTTTTGGCTTATGGAGGGGCAACTAGCTAGTGGTATGAACTGATGAAAAGTAAGGCTTAAAGCTCTGGCCTCGTAGAGAGCAGGACCACCTCCCAGTGTACCTACCAGCCTCTGCTGTTCTCCTTTCAAAGCTTTCTGGCTTCTTTATAAAAAGAGCTTACAAAGATGCTGCTGCCTGCTTGCATTTTGTATTATTCCTGTAATTATTTGTATTATTAAATTCTGTGGGAGAACTGTTAGAGCAGCACAAAGTTTTCCTCATCAAGTTAGGCTTGGCTTAGGCAATCATTTAAAGCTTTCAAAATTACCAGTCTCATTTTCTTCAATCAAAACAACAAACAAAGGCCCCAGGGCAGAAGAATACTTCCTCCAATAAAAAAAATCTCTATGCATGCATATTAAAAGCATATTTCCGTATGCTATATTCTAGATTAAAGCTTCACATTAAGTTTATAGCCCCGTCTGCAAAATTCTTGACCTATCCTTAAAGCTAGGGTCAGGGAAAAAAGGAAGAAGGGAAAGGAAAATATATTTGTTTTCTTTGTCAATTTGCTAACTTTGCTACAGTAATTACATGCACTTCTGAAATACTTCGCAAGGTTTCACATTCTGGAAGGATTATTGGCACCATGAGGACAACTGGAGTGCTTCGTGTAAACCCTCGTGACAATCCTCCTCTTCAAACAAGGCTGATGTACTCCATAGCTTTTCAAATGAGACTATAAGAAAAAAAGATTTAAATTAGCAATCATACAGCAGGAGAAATAAGCAAGTAGCCAGGTACTAAATAAGAAGACTGCTACAGTTTGAAGGGATAGACGATTGTGAACTTGCCCCTCACTTCCACTTTTTAAATGGATTCATTCAAAAGAAGAGCTCTTCCTTTTTGTCAAATGTTCTCCTTCTATAGAGCTCTGAAGTCTCAAATACATATTTCAGTGTCATCATTTCTGGAAAACTACATAACTGACCATTATTCATTGGAGAAAAATTCTGAAAGACAAAACATGCTTGCTAAGCATCTGTTGACCTGTATTTGGTCAAGAAGCACGCTCAGGACACAGACACAATGCTCCTGTGCCTTAAAGTGCATGCAGATCAATGGCATAGCCTGAAAAAATGTATGGGTATAGCATCAAATAATACATGTATTAAATCCATTTATTTGACTTGCATACAGAATATTTGTCTTGTTACACACCTACCATTAAGAATGAGTGGAAATGATGAGGACATGTATCACCCAACACTCATATTTTGCAAATTCACAAAAATACGCTAAGGTGATGTCAAGCTTTGACCAAGTTTCAACTGAATTGATGCCAGTTAATGGTTTTGAGTAGAAGCCATGTAAAACTCAGAGCTTTAAACTGAATTTGGCAGGTCACCGAAAGCATAACAGTATCTAAACCAGTAATAATCTAACTGAAGGCAGTGAAGTTCCACCCTTCTAAGGTGGAGCATTGAAATCTGACCGAAGGGTGGTAAATGTCTCCAGGCTAAAAAGAGAGACACATCCCTTCCCTTTCCATGGGCTAACACAGCAAAGCCTGTGCAGCTTTGCTATGTAGTTAATGCTTTCATCTGTCAACAGATTCCTTACTTCCTCCTCACTTTCATTCATCTCCACTTTGCTAAGAGGAACTTTGTGGAAAAATTTTGGGAAATGTCAGGTTAAAATGTGTTCTCACAGGATAAGATGTGTTCTTACAAAATGATGGTGTCATCTCTCCTGCCCCCCCTCTGAAGCACTCTGTGCATTTTACCTGTCTTCTGGAAGACAGAGGAATGACTGGAAAAAGAACTTTTGTCTCTAGCTCACAGCATCTAGTTCAGCACAGCTCAGTAGTAACTAAACATTTGGTAGTAATTTGACAGCCTGTGTCAACCATGTTAGCAGCTAGCATCAAGCTTCTGTATGGAAAAATAGCCACCTTCTAGAAATCATTGTTAAAAATTGCACCTTTGGTGACCACCACTTTCTGGAGAAATGAATGTGCATTTCGGGAGTAACATTTGAGTGTTTTTAGAAGTGCAATCTCTCAATATGTAACACACATGAACATATTGAGACAACACTTAAGAGTGGAGGAACAATTTAATAACAGGATCTGAAAGTACAATCCATTGTTTCATGAAATTTTCTTTGAACCTTAGTAATGCAAAGTCTGCACAATAAACACTTTACAAACAACAGTGAAAAGGCATACATCAAACTCTACACAGACCATTTATTTGAGACAACTTATATTAATTTACCAAGCTACCCTTCTCCACACCTTCTCATGGCCTACCCTGGGGCAGAACCAAATCTGCCAGCAGTGTTTTCAGCAGATGCTTTAAAAGATTGCTCCCGTTGGAGGCCTCCCAACATCCCGAGGCAATCTATTCCAGTGCTTTACCAGCCTTATCTTTTAAAAGGGTTTGCTAATGTTTAACCTCCCTTACAATAATTTAAGTGCATTGCTTCCTGTCTTTGCTCCTTATTCTTCACAGAGTAGGCATGACTCAGTAGCTGAGTCATTAGAGCTCTTACCTATGGGATAAAATAGGAAGGCCTGAAATGCAGTCCTCATTCAAAGTGCAATTCACAGAGAGCAGGTGCTGCACATTGAAGGCATAAACTGTCCTCTAACTCGAGAGATTCCCCTTCCCAGATGATAAAAAGTTTTCTGAATGTCAGGTTCTGGACCTAGGCAGAATGCAGAGACCCTAATTTTATCTTATTTCATGTCCAGGTCTATGTCTTTTGTGGTATCAGGTCTTAGGTGTTTGAAGAACTGAAAGACCCATGCAGGGTTTGGAGTTCTTTTTCTGTCTGAATTTGAAGACACCCCAAAAAAGTAAATCTGGAAGGTACAAACTATCCTACCTATTTTTCTTTTCCTTATCTCCTTTATTTTAAGGAGAAAAAGCTTTAAAGGTTACCACTTAAGTGCCAGCTTAAGTTGGCATTATGTTGATGTTTTCTATCTTTATCATCAGATTTTAATTGGCCACTGTAATTATTCAGTTATGCTTTAACTGTGGAAACACACCCGCCCCTACCATCCAAAAGTACCTGAGCAGCAACTGGGCTGAGGTTGCTGTGTAGTGCACAAAGCTGAGCTGTATTTAATTATCTGGGAAATATTACAGGATCATACAATACCAAACTGCTTTAGGTGTCAGATATATATATGACCATGTCTGCATTGGCAAAATGTAATGGCACTCCAGGTATTTATCTTTTACTGTGTTTTGATTGTTGAATGTTATTCTAAGTTAAAACTTTTCCCACCACTCAAAACAATCCAGCTTTGCATTTTTATTGGGTGCTATCTGAATAAATTACTATTAAAAAAATCCTTTGAAAGATTATGTGAGTCTTTTTCAGAGCTCTGTGGGCCAGAGATTTTTATTTTTCATTTTTGGAAGTATTCATTTAATTTATTAGTTGTGAAAATTCTAGGCTAGAGACAGAAGAAAATAAATCCCTCATTCTCTGCCTGGAACATGTGCAGCGTGCCCTCTGGACCACCCTCAGCTACAGTTTTCCAGCAGCAAGCATGGAGCCTGCACTTCCTCCATCTCATCAAGGTCATCTTCTCAAAAGCAAGGAGGGTGGCAACCAAAGTAATTTTCTGGTGCTGGTTGGACTGGGAAGAATTGAGAAGCCTACTAGACACCAAGACACTCACTCCTACCTGCGGGGGCAGTGCTGGTGGGAGCTGTGGCACAGGGCAGGAGGTCCTCTCACCTCTCTCAAAGCAAGCTCAGGTACCTTTTCTGCTAGCAACCCTCCTTGCAAGCCTTTCCTCCTTGTACCAGGACATATTGTTTGAGAAAAGCAGAAGCTCCATTTAATCTCTAAGCAAGGGAACTTCTCATCTCACCTAGGCTGAAAGCCTGTGGGCTTATTTGTGTTTCTCAGCTGGTGCACAAGAGACCAGGACCAGCTGGGACCCCTCAGAGCTCCTGGGTGGGAGGAAATGCCAACCCAGGATCAGTGGTACCTGACTCCAATGAAAGCTGCTCTGACAAAGCCTATGATGGATACAGTTTCCTCTGTGCAAAGGACTAAGGCCTTGCTTAAAGTTCAAAAGAACTTGCTTTAAGATTATATCTCCACCTATTATTTATCCTCTGGAACTTTTCCACCTCATCCCTCAAAATGGGCACCTCGCATACAGCCACCTTTTTGAGGGTGAGAGAAAGGAAGGCAGAAAGATGGATCAGTGGCAGCACAAGGAAAAAACAACAAGCTAGATCTTCCCAGATTTCCAGCCTGGTCTGTTTGCTGAGTTAAACTGCTCTCCTCTGCTCTGCTGTGAGTTGTCCCACCACTGTTTAAAGGCTATCTGGATCCCTGTGGAAGCAGGTAAGAGCTACATGTGTTATGGGGCTCCATACAGCTCTGGGTGTTAGAAAAAGAAGAGTGAGAAGAAAAAGTAACTAAGTATTTTAAGATCTTTAAGGAAAAGAATAGTAGCTTTTCCCAGAGTCATATATAAATACAGATTCTTTTCCTCAGGGAAGGAAATGTTGAATGAGACAGGAATGAGGCATAACTGTAATCAGCTATTTCATGCTAACAGCACCTAATCTGAGAGGAACATTAGTAAGGGTTTGGCACCCTTCGCAGATCGCTAAGGTGCAAGGCTAAGCAACGTGCCCAAACCATGTAACAACAGCCTGCTGGCACCCTCCTCTTTATTTTCCCTAATGAGATAATCCCAGAGAGAAGAAGAAAGGGGAAAAGGAGAGTTTCTTGGCCACATCACACAGAGGCATCCCTGCAGAACCACCCCAGCTCAGTCTCCTCGAGCTTAATAGAAGAACCTGGGTTTGGCTGTGCAGGCACCTCTGGCATATTTTGGACGGGACCTGGGGCAATGGAGGACACAGTGTGTAGAGTAGGGGCTTCTCAGAAACATGCCCAGTGCTCTCCTCTGACAGGCACAGGCTTTCCTGGAGTTTGTAACCTGTTTTCCTAAGGAAAACAGATGCCGTAAGGAGTTCCAGGGTGCTCTAGGAGCATGTGACCCAAGTTTCCCTGTCAGCCTTTACATGAGGTTAAAAATGTATAGGTATCCCTTAGTTAAAAGAATTAAACTAAACAAAATACTATTTTAAATAGTTCTTCAAAATAGATACCTGTCAAAAGCAGCATTTCTAGTCAAAACCTGTTGAAGCATCAGTACTTTCACATGTGAGCAAGGAAGACAGCTGAAGTCCTGGGGAGGGGAAAAGTGTGATGTGAGAGGAGTGGACTCGCAACCAGGGGCACCTGAATTTGTCCAAGGGAATGGTTTGAAGATGCTCCCCCCACTCCCTTCTCAATGGCCTAAAGTACTGTAACTGTGTCAAGTAGATAGCTGTGGCACTCAGGGATGGATCAGAGGTGGACTTCAGCTGGTCATGAAACCTGTACCACTAGTACATGAGAAGCAGTACTGAGAAAAACAACCTGGACATGCAGAAGTGTCCTACCTAAGCTACATTAACTGAAAATTCAAAGTCAAAAGCTGTTGTTTCAAAGACCTCTTGGTCTTGGATTAATGGACCAAATTCCAAGAGGAGCTCTTGGTGATATATTTATGCTAGTGGTTATAACAGCAGTTGTAGTTTCATAACTGAAGATTTCATTTGCCATAAAAAATACCATGAAAGCAGTAGATCTTCACGTGTTTAGTCAATAGGCAGTATAGACCAAAGTATAAATATGTCTCAAAATGTATAAAAGCAGGGAATAGAGGGGAAATGAGTTGCTATTGGAGGCACAGCTTCTAAATTGTAGTGCAGCGTGCAGAAGAGAACTTAAAAGTCTGCCAAACTCTAAATTCAGGAGAGTCTCAGAGCATGTCCCTGCATGTACATCTTGCATGTGTGAGCCGTGATGGGATAAAGAAATGCACGCCCAAAGAGCACGTGTAAGGTTAGCTCTGCAGAGCTGCCTGGCAGCAGTAGCCAGAGGCAAAGCCATGCCCTGCTGCTCTGCACTGGCAGTTCTCTACCCAGATGGATATTGCTTCAGTCCAAAACCACTCCTGGAGGATCTCCAAAGTCAATCTGAATGTAATGGATCAGTGCCCTACTGACCTGGCTGACTACCGATTGCTTTTTACATTTCATGTGAGCACACTCTTCTTGCTATAGTGAATTCAAAGCTGTGGTGAAAAGCTGCACTGGGGGTACAGTAACCAAAGGCAAGGTTACAAAAATATTTGTGCTCTAACTCATGCACATGGGAGGAAGCAAAGACCCAGGAAGCCTCTGACAGGAATTGTCTACATTAAATAAGCATTTTTGTTGGGTTTTTGGTTTGTTTTTTTGTTTCTTTTGTTTTTCCTCTTCATTTTATTTTGGATGTACTTTGAGCCAGGGAGGAAAAAAAGCCACAACTACATTGTTTAAAACTCTGTTGGGCACTACATGTAGCATTTCAGATTAAAAAGCAATCTTGTTTAACAAGAACTATTCCTTCTTTCTCAGTCTGTGCCACTAAAGTGTTAAAATTATTTCCTCATCATACATTTATGCTGCTGTATCAGCCTTTCCTAGCCCAGTGTGGCAGAACTCAGGTTCAGAGGATGAATCACACAAGTAGTGGCCCTCTTCCAAAAAAGTGTACCAGTCAATAAATTGCTGGGTTCTCTAAAGGTTTCCTGGTCTTCTCCTCCAAGTGTAAATAAGAAAGGGCTTACCACATTACATGCAAAATGCAATCAATATACAACAGGGACACGGAGTTGATAAAGTGGCAGCCAGTAGGTATGCAGCATCCTGGTCCTCAGTATATTTAAAAACCCTGTCTTCTCTTGGCAAAGCTGGTGCACGTGAAAATGGCGTGACCTATATATGGTCACATTCAGGGGCTTCACCAGACACGTGCTATTTTTAACTTGCTTTCTTCTTGATTCCTATTCTAGACATTGCTTCTTGTTCTGCTGCTCTGAACCCTCTAAATGACTTTGAGGATGTAATGTGTTGATGACAGCCATTTGCTGGGTTGGATTTAAATTTACCTTGTCCCACACCATTTAAGCTACAACAGGCAGTGACAGCCAGCGGTCACAGAAAGAAAATGGGAATGGTTCAAAATTATTTCTCCCATAAAGTATAAAGAGAAGATATGAGAGAAAAGAACTCATAAAAGTTAAATGCTACATTCAGAGTAATGTAAATTAAATATGGTGTTGACACGCTAGTTGTGGATAAGGAAAAAGGCAGACTACTTTTGTAACAACATTTATTGCTCCTGAAATGAGGCGGAAAGGTGCTATAACATGCAAGTGTGATAGCTGCAGGAAAGATACTGTCTCTTTGGTACACTGTTCTCCATCTCCTGATAGATGCAGATGTGCAACAATGTTATTCCCTCTTAATGCAGAAAACTGGGCATGACCCTGGCAGAAGTAAGGAACATGTGGCCTCAAAGTGGTTAAAATATCAAAATTATTAAATAATTCTGGTTGACAGGGACTTCTGCAGCTCAGTTAGTCCAACGTCCTGCTCCAAGCAGAGCCAACTTTGAAGTTAGGTTAGGTCACTCAGGATCTGTCCAGAGGAGTTTCTGAAGTCTCCAAGGATGGAGATCCCACATCCTCTCTGGGTGACCCCTTCCACAGTTTGATCACCACCACTATGAAAATTGTCGTCCTGGAGCTGCAGTGCCCAGTCTGCCACTGAACATTCCAGGAGGCAATGCTTGCCATGAACAAAACCAAAGCATTTAAACAAGCTTTGCTGCAAAATCAAGTGCTCATTTGCCACCTGCTTTTGGAAAGGGGGTTCATCAAACAGAAATGTCCTTTTTCAGAAAGGCACAGAAGTGAAGTCTTCAAGAATCTTGAAATAACGTCATCTCTTTGCTGCCTCTCATGAAAATGAGCCATTAATTACATTTGCTTTCCTAATAGTAACTTCATTGTGCAAAGTGAAAAACGCATCTCCAGTTTTGCATGTTATGGTGAATATGCTCCTTTTTTTGAACAGACCTTTTAGGAAAATGGGGAATGAAAACCTTTCCTCCTACCCCGTCATCTGGCCCCCCAGCACTAGCATCTGGTACCCACACAGGATGCAGAGGCAGGAGCAGGCTGTACGCTGGCTTTGCATGTTTTTGGTCTTCAGACTATCTCTGGGCGTCCTTAAATTGCGTCAGAACCACCAGTCCCTACACACAAAAAATATGACTGAGGCTTATGGGGCTGCACAGAAGTTTAATCTACGTCTCTTCTATGGTCGGCACCTTTCCGTGCAGAAGGGAGGATGGATGTGGAGGCTGGATTAATGCCCTTGGAGCCTCAGCTGGCCCCAGGAGCACTCCAGAGGGGGCTGGGTGGTGCTGCAGTGTGCAGAGCTGCTTTATGGAGCCACGGCCAGGCTGGGTTAGCCCCAAGCATTTGTTTTTAATAGAAAAAAAAACACAAACACATTTTCTGACTATGCGAATGCTTGGGTTTTATTTTAAGTACAACCAGCGGTCGGCACCCCCTCACCTTTCCTTGCTGTGTGGGCAGTGGTCCCCAGCCGCCCCTCAAATACCACCCTGTCCTCCCCCACCAGACCACCCTCCCCTAAGTTGACATCATGTATCTAGGAATTGCCCAAATGATGGCTTTGAGGCTCTCCCCTCTGACCCGACCCTCCCAGCCATCCCACTGAGACAGAGAAAGCTGAAGAGAATGGGAGAGGGGTCTGGAGCAACTTGGTGAAATGCAGACTATTAGGCTCTATTCCTAGATGCTCTGTGGCTTTACTATATGTATTCACTGTTAACTTTCAACAGAGGCTTATTATAGGGAAACTGGATGTCTTGAGGGCTATATTTGGAATTGCTGAAGCAAGAAAACTCTGCAATTGCAATTGCAGCCTACTGAAACACGGAATTTCCTCTCTAATTAAAATTTCTCAACTAAACTTGAACTTCTTCAGCATGCAGGGCATCTCTCCTGTCTCTGCCTAATGTTTATACATTCAGGCTCCATGGAAGAGGAATACAATTTTCTTTTCTGAGACCACCCCCATTTTCATTGCAGTATGTTCTTTTTCAGCATTAGCCTGTGTCACCAAAGGGGTTTTGGTGTTTCCATCTCCAACTGATACAATTTTTCAGTAGTGCATGGGATTAAGGAGTTTATATCCATTAAGGAGTTTATATATAGATGCGTGTGTATGTATTATGTGACTTTTTATATACTTGCATTTATATACACACATATATATATGTATGTATGGAATGTTCATATTATTTATAAATAATATGAAGACCACCCCTGGACAATGGAGAAACAATTTATTATTTTTTTTTTGTCCAGAGGGGATTTGTGTTTGCTGTGAATTCACCCCCAGCGTGCAGCTGCAGTGTCTTCTGCAGCACAAAAATGACATGCTTCTCCCATCGTGATGCCACAGCGGTGATTCACATCTATTTATATTTGATCTTGTCCTTCTGTCACTGGTGTCAGCCTTTAGCTCGCCCTTCCCCCTCCTCATTTTACTTTGCTTCAGTGCTGATTATTCCACAAATGGCAATGGGAAGCTGTGTGCAGCACGATAGCAGACAGAATTAAAGGGCTTAATGAACTGCAAATGTTGCTAAGGGCTTTCCTGGCTGCAGCATGAAGCAAAAAATCTAGCAGATGAATTAAAAAAATTCTGTTCTAGAAAAAATTACAGTAAGGGTATCTTGAGGGAGGGCAGGAAAGATATAAGGGGGGAATATATGACTTCAGGCTTTAATCTGAAGAAGCAAAATGAAATATTGAAGTAATTTTGCAGACAGCTACAGCTACTGCACATCGGTATGCTTTCAGTTGAAGTAGCCAAACAAAGTAGACTTTGTTTGTAAATATATTCTCTTTCAACAGTAATGCATGCCCACAAAGTAGTCATGAGGTTTTGAAGTAAGAACTGCAGAAAGACTTTAAGGGTATGGTGCCATTCAGCATAGCACATCCTCTGGCTATGATTTGAGCTGCTCTGGCATTAAAGCAGCTCTAACATGAAGAGAGCTGATAAACTACACCCCTCCTGCCACAACACACCTCTGCTCACAGACGGTCTATGTCCTCCCTCCCAAAAACAAATACAAAGAGTCACAGTATAGCTAGGCTTGCAACATTCATTTTATCATTTCAATTCTGCATGCAGAAATACATTATCAAAATGACTTCTTCAAAACCACTCATTTGCATGTATTTCACACATCCGTTCTGGTGACTGCTGGGTTTTCTGTGAAGTGTAAGATTTGGGAGGCTAGGAGAGTCTTGCTGTCAGTTTATCTGTCACCAAATGTCACCCTGACACTTACGGAAGGGTTTCTGGAGGTAATACCAAGAAATGCTTGTCTCCAACAACCTCAGCTGAACTTTGACTGCTCAGGAGACACCACTGGCTGTGAAATTTCATGAGGTTCCCAACCCACGACAGGAGATGGCAGCTGATCCTGATCCCAGGCTGGACAGGAGCATGAGCATTTCTGACACATCACATGCCCAGTCTGAGGTTTAGAAACATTTGTGTAGACAGTCTGGAAAACCATTCTCCAATGACCTTGGTGCTCAGAAAGCCCAGCTGCCCAGATTTCCCAACAAAGCATCTGCGACTTGCTTCTACTTAAACCAAACCTCAATTTACTAAAGCTTGTTCTGGGCCTGTGAGAACAAAATGAGTCATTTATCAGAGAGAAGAGAGTGGGAAACACCAGCATGATTGTTTTAATAAATAATGAAAGAAAAATCTCCATCATGCACTCAGCAGTGAACAATTGAAGTTTTTATTTCAAAAAGCAGAATATTCAGTTGGTTGAATTCATAGCTATACTGTTTGCCACAGACACAAATAAAAATGCAGCCAGAACACAGAGGAGCCAATGCAGAGGAAACAGATAAAACAGAACTAGTTCTTTTAAACTGCCATTAATATTACAAGAGAAACTGCAACAAAGGGAGCAGCTTCAGAATTCAGTGTAGTGATTTAATTAATGCCAGTAAAATAATATCTAATGTGATATGTCATATCAGGAATTAACACAAAATGAAGTCAAGAACAGACATCTTAATAAGACAACCAACCACAGCAGCAATTATTGCCCCCCAGGTTATTATTGTGAAGATTCTGAACAAAGTCTTGACTTAATACAAATAATGTTGTTTCCGTCTTTTAGTTGCACAAGAGTGTAAACATTTCCAAGAAGAGTTGTTTTACTAAGACATCAAGACAAGCCACTGAGCATATATTTCTCAGCTTGGATCACTAATTAATTTATGCCAATGATTGAGATGGTAGCTTGCAGTATCAAAGACACTTTATGTTTGACTGCAAATAATAGAAAGAGAACATGCTTCCCATAATCTCTTTCCTGAGCTCTTATAAAGAGGTTGTTCAAATATTCAGATGCTAATTTGAATAAATGGCATAAAAACCACCTGCATGTGTTTACTTTCTGTGAACATGAAGAGAGAAAAAATGTAACTAGGATCATGTTATCTGAAGATACTTTGGAAGCCCAAGATGTCCCTGGAAATTCTACCAGGTGGAGTCTTGTAACCATTTTACCCAGAATAGTTAACAAGGAAATGCTGTCCCCTTTCCTGCTTTGTGTACTTTCTATGATGGAATTTAAAAACTTCTAGTTGAAATGCCTAAAATAAGGCAGATTTCACAAAGCAATGGGCTTTTCTGGTTGTGTAAGCATTTTCTGAAAAGAGCTGGACCTCTGCTAAAAGCTGTGCATTTCTCCCAAATCCATTGATCGATCCATCCATCTATCTTTCTACCTATCATAAAACAACTTTTGATAACAGAAGAATCTGATATTCCTTTTGTTTCTGCTACCTTTCCTGAGAGATTATACTCCCAAAGCTTTTTTCTTCCAATCACTTGTGGTAACAAATTTAATTTATTTCACTGGAATACAGGAATAATACAGTATCCTATCTGATGAACTCAATTATATAATTCAAGTAGTAGTTTGGCTGTAAAGAACTGAATATTCATAGTAGATTTGCTCATGATCAATCTATTGATGAAAAGATTGTAATCCTCAACAGTCAATACTAATTTACAGACTTTCTGTGAACAATGAGACAGGAGTAATTAAAGATGTTTATCTCTTGCATGACTTGCTCATCTCTAGTAATCCATATTCTTACTGTCTAACAAAACAGTTTTACAGACAGCTTGGTAATTTCAGGCAACTCTATTGCAAGAGTATCAACTGATGAGATACTCTGTGCTGCATGAAAATGGTAATACATGATTGTCCTGGGTTGAGCCAGGATTAAGCTAATTTTCCTTTTACTGATTTTTTTTCCTTCAGTAAGCTTTCTTTTAACTAGCAGCAAGTGTTCCAGCTAGTGGGCTGATAACACTGGAATGTTTATGTTTCTGCTGAGACGTGAAGGTCAGTTTGTTCTACTCAGTGAATCTGCCACCTCAGATGCTACTGAGAGCAGGAGAATTGTATCTGTGACCCCCCCGTAGGGGATCTGGACTAGACAGACAGCAGAACTGACCAAAGGTATTCCATTCCATACATCTACGTAAGCTCCGAGGAAGGTCAGAGATCACAGAAGACAACTTCCTTCCTGCTTCTTCTTCCCTTCTCTTCCGTCCATGGCCGGTGTCCGGGGAGGACTCCATTCATCCATCACCATCGACCCCAGGCTCAGCCCTGACCCTCATAACTCTCCCCACAGCCCTGTCTGCTCTGCTGTTCTCTCAGACAGTAGACTGAGAGTTTTTGGGACCGCTCACAGCTCAGGAGAGTGCTGGGGGAGTTGTTGCTGGGAGTGGGGGGAGGGAAGAGGCTTTTGCACATTCCTGAACATACTTGTATATAATTGTACATCTAATTAAAGCTGTCTAGTTTAGTTTTCAATCCAGCTAAGTCTGTCTCCTAATTCTCTCTCTCCTTCCCTGCCTGGGTGGGAGGGGGAGGGGATGGAGAGCTTGTTGTCTCTGGTTTATTTTTCGATTCTGAGTCAAACCGTGACAATAATTAATACAGCACTTTTAAAATAACAGGAAACCAACTGCTTCTGAATGAAGTAGTCTGCCTCCCCCGCCCCCCACAGGCTCTCATTTTTGAGATGAATTAGCATTTATTAGCGTAAACATTTGTGGTGGCCACTCAATTGGATCAAGAAACTGATCTGGATTAAAATTAACTTGACACAATAAACAAACAGTAGTTGCTTTCAACATGGATTTTAAGGATTATCTTCATTTCTCCCGGGTGATGGCATACCACTTCAGCTTCTTGAAAAGCACCAACCTACATACTTTGAAGGAACTTTCTAATTTTGATTCTGAAATAAACCTAAAACTTCCTAAGTCTATTCTTGCAGAGAAGAGTTATTATTTTGCAACTAAAATATGTTCAGATTTCAGAAGCTGATATTTTTGACTCATGAAGAAAAGTCATTAAGGAAAAGCAGACCTTCCAAAAACAACATCAGCAGAAATCCTTCTTTTTCATCCCCAAAGCTCCTAGATGGATTTTTTCCAGGAGATTTAGCTTAAACATACCATAGAACTTCCCACTACTCCTGTTCCAGCACAGCATGAAGAAAATTTGACCAAACAAAACTTCGTGGCTTTCAGGATGCTCAGAGATCCTCTTGCACCTGAATATTACCATATCTCCTAAATGTGAAGTCTGCCAGGTGGTGCAAGAGCCTGAGAAACCCTGAGAAACCCCATTGCTCACATAATCTCTGGTGAACAAATGGCATCACATGGGCAAGGCAGGGACTATCTGACCTCTTCCACCTCTGGCTTTGTGGGCATCTCTTCTCATTTTGGCTGTCGTTAAGCACTACAGTGTGTCAGAGATTACTTAGCAATTATATGCAAGGTCTAAAGAAACCACTTTAATCATTGCTAAGACCTCAAGCTTTCAACCTTGTAGGATTAGGCTTTCCATAGTTCTGTAGACCTGAAACTCCAATAGACTCCAGTTTTCTAGGGATCTACTGAAAATGGGGGAATTCCCTGGACAGATGAGATCTACCTACATCATCTCAGCTTGGCCTCAGCAGAGGGTGACAGCCAGACAGAAGGGGTTACTGCTCAACCTGTATCTATTCTTCATGGCTTCTCACTGTATGCACAGCCCCTGAAGATGCAGGCAGGTAAGCCAAATTTACAACAGCCCTGAGGCAGCCTATAATGAACGATTCCAGAGGCCACCCCAGACACTCCTAAGAGGAGAAAAGCAAAAAGGTAGTAATCAAGCACCTTTTCTTTTTCAGTCATGCTTAACAAATCTCAGCTGGAGATTAATTATTCCTATGTAATTACACTAAATTCTGAAGTAATTATTGGCAGGAGACACTAAAGTGAAAATAAACCATAACTATTTTTTTATTTAAAACACTGATTCATAACAAGGCAATAAATGATATCAAAGACATCAATAAAGATAAAGCACTAATATCTTAGTAGGAAGCTGTCTGTGTAGTATTAATTTCTGTGAATTTCTTCAGATAGACTTGAGGATGGCTTGTCTTTTCTATTTTTTCTCTTCTGTGGAAACTAGATGTAATACACATTGTAATATAAATAGTAATTAGGTCATAAAAGATGCTGAAATTAAGACTCAAAGAAAGAAACAGCTAAGGAGAGGATTCAGACTGATAAGCAAGTTAGTAATTTCAAAGTGCCATGAAGTTGAGCTAGACAACAATAGTCCCCTAAAAAAAAAAGCAGCCCTAAAAAAAATACCCAGTCGTGTTTCAGCTCAAAACCAAGGCACTGTAGTAAGTAGTAAAAAATTGTTGTCAGAAAAGACAGCTGATGAAAATGAAGCTCAGCACAATCACTGTCCATGCAAAACCATTGCAAAAAATAAAATCATGGCAAGGAGAGGCAGAACAGAACTGTCTACTCCATGTTCCAGCAGTAGAGGAATGTGTCAGTTGTTTTATTAGTGCCTTTTTTTTAGTTCGTGCCCATTTTACATGACCCCTAGGCATAGCGGCTTCCAACACTTCTCTTGTAAGTCTACTGATGATCAATTAAAGTTTCCCAATAGGAAATACTCATGGAATCATAGAATGATTTGGGTTGGAAAGGACCTTAAAGATCATCTAGTTCCTTTACATTGGCAGAGACACCTTCCACTAGACCAGGTGCTCAGTGCCCCATTCAGCCTGGCCTTGCACACTTCCAGGATGGGGCCTTCACAACTTCCCTAGCCAACCTGTGCCAGTGTCTCACCACTGCAGTAAAACTCCCATTCATATCAGCCTGGCCAGAGTTGGTGCCCTGGAATATTAAGTTTCACTGCAAAGTTAAGACACTGATAGGAATAAACTACCTTTTCTCATGTGTCATACCAACTCCTCAGTGTTATCCATAAAGACAGAAGAACTTGCTGAGGAGGGGTTAGGGATCTTGTTGTTGTTTTGTTGTTTGTTTGCTTTGGGGCTTTTTTTGGTTGCTTTTTTCTTTCTTTTTCTTTTTTACTTTAGAAAACAAACTTTATGTGTGAAATGTGGTGACTGGTGGTTTGTGTAATATTGTTTTAACCCAGGTAATGTAAAAGCAACATTCACTCTTAATTAAATCAATGATAATTCATTTAGCTCTGCTAAGATATTTGCCCAGTTTACACACACTGAAGTGATTCATTGTAGTGTGATATGCTAGATAAAGAAATTCTTCCCATATCTCTTCTAAATTAATTGCTTAAATTTAATAGTTTCCTATTAAGAAAATAGGAGTTCATTATTCACTTTTTTGATATCATCCTTTACTTTATATATCTCCTCCTCTCCAAATGTAATTAATATTAATGTTTTAAATTACTTCTAGCATAGAAGACCCCTGTGTCTTTAATCATGCTCATTTCTGGGTCTATTTAAAATTCTTCTCTCTTTTTTCAGTTACAGGACATGACTGAAATTTTAATGCTGTCTGCAAAAGGGTTACGTGCCACTGCTTTATCACGTGTAAAGACATTCTGCTCTCATATATCCCATTTGGCTTAGCTTACTGTTGTTATGCATCCAAAAAATGGTGTCCTTATATATCCACAGTGGAATCATAAAAAAAACCCCACAATGCAACACCCCCCCCAACCCAAGAACATCCAAAACCAAAACAAAAAAAACCCAACACGCCTATAAATTGGAAAAGGCTGGTAATGAACTTCTCCAGAGATGAAACAAAGAGCAGGCACTAACCTGTTTTCTCACCCTGAAGATGACTGTTTGGTTCAGGGATGAGGCATACTGCTGAAGTAATTGCTCAGCCCATACTAATTGTTTTTATAAAGTCGTAGAGACTAAATTTTACCAGCCTGGCACCTTTCACAAAGCCTGTACATACCAGTGGATTTGAAATATACTCTTACAATACACTGAAAGAGCAATAGCTCTCCTACCAAAGGCCTTTGCCTCTGGGTCTTTAAAGAAGCTTCTGATCAAACAAGCCTTATCATGAATTATTTTTCTAAATGTTCCCTTCTTTGTAAGTAGAATGAATTGCTGGCTGCTGCATTAAGAATTCCTCAGAGCATCCTGCTGAGTAAGATCATACTTAGTGATAGGTTTAGGCAGATTTATCCATTGCCAGTCAATGGGAGAAAGCTGTTTTATAGACACCACTCGCTCTGATTTGATGCCAGCCACAGTCCTTGTATTAAATGGGGATATTTAAGATCAACACATCTTTTGTCCCTAGCTGAAATGAATAGACAGCTCATGTTTTGTCATTAGGGATGGTGCTGTACAGTCACTGTAGCAACTGAAGAAATGGTTATAAACCCCCCCCGGGGGTCACTGAGGCCCGTGACAATGACTCGTGTGACCTCGTCACTCTTCATTTGGGAAAGGCAAGAACCAGCACTTCACAGTTCTCCTGGATAGACAAATGTTCAAGGAAGAGATGTTTCAATGCAGCTGAATTTATTTCTCCGTTCCGGTAGTTGAGTAATTGCCTTGCACTGTTTCACTTCAGGAGATGTTTTAGGATGTCTGGAAGCAGACTGACCATCTGATACTCATCCAGTACATGTGGATTTTAAACTAAAAGAGGGTAGATTTAGATTAGATATAAGAAAGAATTTTTTCATGATGAGGGTGGTGAAACACCAGAACAGGTTGCCCAGAGAGGTGGTAGAAACTCCATCTGGGGAACATTCAAGGCCAGGTTGGACAGGGCTCCAAGCAACCTGATCTAGTTGAAGATGTCCCTGCTTCCTGCATCCAGATTCCTTCCAACCCAAACCATTCTATGATTATACATGGGGAAACTGCTATGGGGATGCTGGCAAAATGATGCTCTTGTACTTGCTTGATAGAAGCAGGATCCAACCCACTGGCCAGGGCTGTCTTCATTTCAGGCTACTGTTGTCTTTGGCCAATAAATTACAGACAAGTCAATCTAAACCCGCTCTCCTAGATACTTTTGTTTCTGCTTGATTCAGTTATGAGATCTTTAAGCTGAGAGTCTGGTGTGAGCATGATCTGGTCACCACATTGTTATTCTATCTTTACTCTACTCCAAATTAATCTTCCACCACTTCCCAAATGCTGGAATGCATGAGCAGGGAGCCAAAGGTCTGTGCACCATCCGCCTTGTCCAATTAGGGTCCTGTAAGCTCACAGCAGCCAAGCTACTTCAAAGCAGGCTTTAAAAAGACACGTTAGCTCAGTGGCAACACCACCTTGGAAATTTTTACTCACTCGCAGTTCTGTACAGTCATTTAGAAACCTGATCAAAATCTGTGTTATGAGAGTTATTTTATTACAGATTGGAGGCCCTTAAGTTCCATTTCAAGGGGCATTGATGCTTTATTTGACTCTTTAACCGGAAGTGTCAATTTATACGTTAATGCCAAAGTTAGTTAATATATCTGGGGTTGTACATCAATCATTTGGTATATTTTAGCCACTGCATGTTTTCAACTTGAGAATTACTAGAGGATAGTAAATCAGGACAACCAGTACTTTAACATATAGGCAAGTCTATGATACTATAAAGCATGCTAGATGTCAGTATGTGGCTGTGTGTCTTGGCAGCCATTGATTTTCATAGAATCAAAATCTGATACAGTAGGAGGCAGTTACTGCCCCTCAACTAAACCAGAGATTTCTATTTCTGTTTCTGAGAATGAATATTGCATTTGTGTTATACAATAGTAATTCAGTATCCCCAAAAATGGGATTAGGATCTCATTCCACTGAGATAAATCAAAGCATAGCAAGAGACAGTTCCTGCCATGAAGCATTCACCATCTAATTCAACAAGTCAAACAAAGTTTAACCTCCCAAGAAGAAACACTAGCAAAGATAAATACATTGCCTCATGAAAGATGTCACACCTGTTTGGTGGAAGAGCCATAAGTAGGAGCCCAGCGATCCAACTCAGTGGATCTAGGCTCCAGTTATGCCTTGAACATGGGTTACTCCATGAGGTCAGACCAAAATCCTTCCCCTTCTCCTTGCCAAAATTATGGGTTGAAGAAGTAGAGATTTGCTGATGTGATGATTCACATGGAAAATGAGAGACACCTGACAACATGATCTAGAGACTATTTGCTTCTAGCCAATCACAACCCCTGCACAGCACTAATGACAAAATGCCCATTAGAAGTTGGAAGAGGTTATGACACAGACAGATTTTGTTGTTATAGACTACAGAGGAATGAGCAGATATTTTTTTGACAGCTTCACTGCAGAAGGACCAGAATACTTATGGATAAACTAAGTTGAATACCCCACATAAAATAGTCAAGTGACCTCATAATATTCTTTTGTGATAGAGAAGGACCATCATCCTTGGTTTATATGTGGGATGACAGAGGCATCAAGTGTGACTCAGCTGTCTAAACATAAGCATCCAGTACTATTTTAGAAACTTCACAGTGATGGTCCAGGACTCCTGGGTTTCCCAGGGTTATATTCTGGCTTTATGGTTATATTTGCCAGCCACAAGCAGGTGGCTTGGATACCTGGGATCTATACTTAATTTCATGAATTGTTTCCCAAGTGACCTAAAATAACCCAGGAATCATGCACTGAACTGTGAGAAGGACCCTGGGCTGTACTTGGAAGTGACAACACTCAACTGTATTTCACAAATATCACGTCTTTTCTTGCTTCTTTTATTCAGAACCACGTGGCCACCCCTTTCCCCTAGACCAACCAATTACGCTTTCACCAATTTATCTCCCATTTGCAGATTACAATTTGACACTCTGTTTTTTCTACCTCTTTTACCTGCAGGTTGCACTTTGTGGTCAATCCTTTCAAACTACTTATTAAAAAAAAGGATCGGGGGGAAGAGGCAGCTGATAGGGGAGCAGAGAGCATCCCATGCAGTAAATTAGGCTTAGGTGATGCAGAAACAGAGCTGACAGTTCTGAAGGCAGGAGGAAAGAGGAGGCAGAGATGAAGTTTTCTTGTTGAAGGAGTAGCAAGGAGGAAGAAGCTGAAACACACCACAAAACTCAACTGTCAAAGAACAACAGCAACCAAAACCAGGGGTTGTTTTTACCAGTCCCTTTCCCATACTAGGAAGACATCATACCTTACACTCACAATATAGCCATAAAAAGCATCTGCATTCATCTACCTATGATTTTGTATCTCTTACTGTTTAGCCACTCTCTTACAACTGTGACTAAGAAAGTGACATTAGTAACACAAGAAAAAAAAACAAAACAGAATGGGTTTACTCTCCCCTTCAGTCAGACTACCTTATGCCTGCTTGCTTCTTGCAGTTTCAAAGACATTGTACTGGTCTGCAGACAGAAAGTTGGATCCATAATTAATCCCACATGGATACAGCAGGGAAGGAGAGAAATTTTGCTCTAGGATATTGTATTAGTGAATACCCATTAAGATTTCTAGTTCTTGCACTGTGTGAGAGACAATTTTTGCTATTTTTAAAGTGTAAACACTTTGGGAATACAGAGCATCTTCTTTTTTTATGTTTAGACAGTGCTCTGCAGTCAGCAGTCAGATAGGGAGAGAATTAATACTACAAAATTAATTGCTTCACTGTGAGACAGCACTTTACACAGTTCCCTGCATTCAGCAAATGTCTGTGTGGAAACGGGGAGGCACAATTCTTAACAAATAACCCACATTCTGTATTCTGCTCTGCTTAGGCAGATTGGACTGGAAATTCAGATTATTTTCTGAAGTTAATTTTTGTTGCTGCTGAAAGATCAGAGTGGAACACACCAGCTAACAGATTATCTCTTGACCCTAAGCAATAGATGTCACATACTTCACATGGCAAATATGAGGAATTGCCACCTACTTTATAAATTATAAAAACTAAAGTTTAATACAACAACTGACTAGTTAAAGCTTCTGTGACTTCAGAGTTCTGCTCCACAGGCTCATACAATAACAATGTCTATTTGATTTTGCAGTCAAGGCCTTTTTCTAACTTCTAATACATAAAAAGACAGAGACTTACAGTAATATTTTTTCTCCACAAATTTTTAATGCAGTTTGGAGTGCTAGGGATATGCTTGCCAAAAGTTTTATCTGTTTGAGAAACTAATGAAATTATGGAGGCTTCAAACTTCACCAGACACACAACCAAGGGTATGTTCTCCATGTCCAACTGAAAATATAAGGGCAGTGGTACCTTGAGCTTACCTCAAGGCAAACTACTTTAAAACTATTTTTGTGTGGGAAGAAACTGCAGTAATTGCTGCACAATTACAATTGTTCAATTAACAGTACAATTAATAACGTCATTGATTCACTAAACAAAAAAATATATATGATATAGTTTTCAGTAATTCCAGACACAACCAACAACTGCAACTGCTCTGAGAATTCCTGCCTTGGTCTGAAGTATTTCTGGCTTGAGGCTCTCCCATCAGTCTCTTTCTTGCACTCCATTTCAGGCAATTACTATGTCTATAGAAAAACAGACTGCCAAAAATGACGGTAAAAACTGACTGTTTTAAAGAAAATTACTTTGCAAATTCTGCTCTTTGGAGTATTAAAAATCCTCATTTTTCAGGACCCACCACTGCACAGTAATGTTAAACTACCTGACAAGGATTTTTTACGAACTCAGGGTTTGGGAACAGCTTGAAGAATGAAAGTTTGTGTGACAGAGCTGAAAGTTTTTGCATGTGATTATGGGAATTTTATATTATTCATCATCTTAATTTTGATACAAGCATAAAAAATAACAGTCACTGCCAAAAATAGTAGTATACTGCTGGCTGGACACCCTGGCTTTTGACATCACATGCAGGTGACTGCCTTTACTATACCATGTTTCATGGAATCATAGTATCATAGGATATCTTGGGTTGGAAGGGACCTCTAAAGGTCATCTATCCCAACCCCCCTACAATAAGCAGGGACTTCTCACACTAGAACAGATTGCTCAGAGCCCCATCAAGCCTGACCTGGAATGTCTCCATGAATAGGGCCTCCACCACCTCTCTAGGCAACCTGTTCCAGTGATCCACCACCCTCATATTAAAGAACTTTTTCCTACTGTCCAACTTAGATCTACCCTTCTCTAGCTTAAAACCATTACCCCTGGTCCTATCGTTACATGCCCCAGTGAACAGGTCTTCCCCAGCCTTCTTATAGGCTCCTTTTCAGGTGTTGGAAGGTCACTATAAGGTCCCCCTGGAGTCTTCTCTTCTTCAGGCTGAACAACCCCAACTCCCTCAGCCTGTCTTCATAAAAGAGGTGCTCCAGCCCTCCGATTATTTTTGCTGCCCTCCTCTAGACATGCTCCAACAGGTCCACATCCTTTTGTGCTGGGGGCTCCAGAGCTGGACGCAGTACTCCAGGTGAGGCCACACCAGGGCAGAGTAGAGGGGCAGAATCACCTCTCTCCATCTGCTGGCCACACTTCTCTTGATGCAGCCCAGGATGTGGTTGGCCTTCTGGACTGCAATTGCACATTGGTGGCTCATGTCCAGCTTTTGATCCACTGCTACCCCCAGGTCTTTTTCCACAGCGCTGCTTTCTACCATGTCTTCCCCCAACCTGCACTGATATCTCTAGTTGCCCTGACCCAGGTGCAGGACTCCGCACTTGGCCTTGTTGAACCTCATGAGGTTCCCCTGGGCCCACTTCTCTAGCTTGTCCAGTTCCCTCTGGATGGCATCCCATCCCTCTGGCATATTGACCGCACTACCCAGCTTGGTGTCATTAGTAAACTTGCTGAGGGTGCTCTCAATGCCACTGTCAATATAATTAATGAAGATATTAAATAACACAGGTCCCAGTACATGACCATTACTTGTCACCATTTTCCATCTGGACATCGAGCCATTGACCTCTACCCTCTGGATGCGACTATCCAGCCAATTCCTTATCCACTGAACACTCTATCCATCAAACCCATATCTTCTCAACTTAGAGAGAAGGATGTTGTGGAGGACCATGTCAAAGGCCATGCAGAAGTTCAAATGGATGACATCCATAGGTCTTCCCTTGTCCACTGATGCTGTTACTCCAGTGTAGAAAGCCACTAGGTTGGTCAGGCAGGATTTGTCCCTGGTAAAGCCATGCTGGCTGTCATGAATCATCTCCCTGTCCTCTATGTGCCTTAGCATTTCTTCTAGGAGCATCTGTTCCATGATCTTCCCAGGCACAGAGATTAAGCTAACAGGTTGGTAGTTCCCAGGGTCCTCCTTTCTACCCTTTTTGAAAATTGACATAATGTTTCCTTTCTTCCAGTCACGGGGGACTTCACCTGACTTCCATGACTTTTCAAATATCATGGAGAGTGGCTTGGCAACTACATCTGCCAATTCCTTTAGGACTCTGGGATACATCTCATCAGGTCCCATGGACTCGTGTATGTTCAGGTTCCTCAGTTAGTCATGAACCTTGTTATGACAGGAAGAGGTCTGTTTATTCTGTTAAAAGGGGTGAAGTTTTTTGCTATTCTGATCTGGCACTGTCAGTTCTTTTGTATGAGGATGGTGAGACACTGGCACAGGTTGCCCAGTGAAGTTGCCCCATCCCTGGAAATGTTCAAGGCCAGACTGGATGGGGCTTGAAAGCAGCCTGGTCTAGTGGGAGGTGTCCCTGCCCATGCAGGGGAATGGCATATAGATGATCTCTGAGGTACCTACCAAACCAAACTATTATATGGTGATTCTACGATTCTCTAGAGGATTTGATGGGAAAGAGTCAGCCTGGCAGTTTTATTGCCACTGGCTACACGAGAGTGATGAGTAAGTATAGTACATTGCCTGGTTTAAAACAAACCAAACAAAAACAAAAGAAGTCAGTCTGGGAATTTTGCTCAAGAAAAGGTTTATGCTCATGTAACAGTTGGCTGGAAGACACATTTCAACTGCTCATCAGGGGCATGCGAGGCTATCTTGTGCTCTGTAATGCGTACAGCCTTCCAGACACTGGGGATTGCTGCTGTATAAAAACATTCAGGAATTTAACAATTTCCTGAAGAGAATTGCAGTCACCTATATTATACAGCTTGTCTTCTATTTGATAGATTACATGCTACAATGAAATATATACTTGTCCATGTAATTTTTTAACTGCATACTTGAACAGTGATTATGATACGCATTGCATTTTAAATTATCTTCCATTATGTTTCATGTGCTGTACAGATTTCAGTTGGCATTTGCAAGGCAGCCAGAAAATTACAGCAATTATTGAAAATTATTGGGATATAAAAGCAATGTTCTTCCCCCTCCTCCTATCAATTTTCTTTGTATTGGTGTATAAAACAGACTGCTGCTTCAGCACCTAGGAAGACAAACTATATTTTTCCTCCTTAACTAATAACTGTGCAGAGAAAATTAATTCTACTTAGTTTTATAGTTTTGATAGCAGATATGCTGTCAATATTATTTCTAAACTTTTTTTAGGACTACGCTTTTTACTATCTAGCCATTTCCTTGACTTAGGCTAGAATATTTTATACATATATAATATGTGTGTGTATATATATATATGTGCATTCACATATATTTTCATAACAGTCAATTCTTTATTCTTTTTTTAAAAATAGGACATATTTTTAATTTCATTATTGTTTTTCTGGCTCAGATTGAGGCGCTTTTAACAAAAACTTGCTTGACCAATTGTCAAAGTTTTGACTCAGGATCGGCAAATAAACCAGAGACAACAAGTTCTTGATCCCCTCCCCCTCCCACCCAGGTAGGGAAGGAGAGAGAGAATTAGGAGAGAGTCTTAGCTGGATTGAAAACTAAACTAGGCAGCTTTAATTAGATGTACAATTATATACAAGTATGTTCAGGAATGTGCAAAAGCCTCTTGCCTCCCCCCACCCCCAGCAACTCCCCCAGCACTCTCCTGAGCTGTGAGCAGTCCTGAAAAGTCTCGGAGCGCTGTCTGAGAGAACAGCAGAGCAGACAGGGCTGTGGGGAGAGTTATGAGGGTCAGGGCTGAGCCTGGGGTCGACGGTGATGGATGGATGGATGGAGTCCTCCCCAGACACCGGCCATGGACGGAAGAGAAGGGAAGAAGAAGCAGGAAGGAAGTTGTCTTCTGTGATCTCTGACCTTCCTCGGAGCTTACGTAGATGTATGGAATGGAATACCTTTGGTCAGTTCTGCTGTCTGTCTAGTCCAGCTCCCCTACGGGGGGGTCACAGATACAATTCTCCTGCCCCGGTAGCCTCTGTAGCAGCAGAGCTAAGAAGCAACCTTGGAGTCTCAGCAGAAACAGAAACATTCCAGTGTTACCAGTCCACTAGCTGGAACACTTGCTGCTAGTTAAAAGAAAGCTTACTGAAGGAAAAAAAAAAAAATCAGTAAAGGGAAAATTAGCTTAAACCTGGCTCAACCCAGGACATTCCACCCCTTATTCCATACCATATATTACATATAGGCTCTATAATTTTACCAACTGTCAAATTAAGGATTCTCCCCCAGAGTCAGGTTACCTTGAGGTACATACTGTACTTCACCATCCTCCATCATCACACACCAGGTATGTCCAGGTCCCTGAGCAAAAGCAACACCCCAGACAGGTTTACCTTTGCCTGAAGCAGGATAAACCCAAACACTTTTACCCAACAGGTTTCTTTCACATACCACAGGGACTTTATCCCCATCTGCAGTGTGTAGAAGGTCTGACTGAGCAGGACGAGCCCGATTGATGGATCCCCTGTATTAACTAACCAGGTGGCCTAGGCTCAACCTAGGACACCAATCTTTTTTATTACTTAATTGATCTTAATTGCAAGGACCTGTCCAATAAATTAATCTATCCATGCTTAGTTTTACATTCACCAGTAGTTTCTTAAGACCCTGAGGGTACACTCATGTGCGTGAAGTTAAACATTCAAGTGTTTATAGCAACAAGGTCTTATTTTGCCCAAGTTTTCTTAAATACAGAGCACTAAGACTTCATTGTGTTTCTTTAAGGGCAGAAACAATTCAAAAGTGTTTGAAAAAGAAGATTACTGTTTTTCATAGCATACATAAACAACAGTTATAATTTTCATCATGTATGCTTAACTCTAAAGCAAATGTAATGCAAATGTCTATACTATAGCCTAACAAACTTGTACTCTGTGTGTTCCTGTGACTTTAATTGAATCTGACATTGTAAATGGCAGGAATTTTAATTACTTAAAATAATATCTGTATTATGACCTAACATGCTAGTTAAAGAGGATGTTGTTTGATTATAATTCAATTCTACATGTTTCTTTCTTTGTTATGCTTAGAAAAGCAAATATATGCAGTGTCTTTACTGTGACAAGAAGGTGTCTCATGCTAATTGCTGGAAAAACAAACCAGAAAAAATTCTAAATAGGAAAACGATGGTAAAAGAAAACAAAATTTCAAAACAAAACCACAAAAAAGAAATAATTCCTGTTTAAAACCTTACCTTGGCTCCATGTTATATCAATTGGAACAACTACCCCCAAAAGATATGCAAGATGTTTCTCTGATGTGGGATACTGGGCTATGCTATGTCATGATATTACAAAGTCAGGGCTTTACATTAAGCAAGGCTCTTATTTATTTACCTTTCGCTTCTGTTGTGGTTTTTCCCTCTGAACTCCTTTTCATTTTTTTCTTCTCAAGTTTAACTGTAAAAAAAAGGCCACCAAAACATAACTGAAGCACAGCTTATCCATAAGCTAAATGTGAAAATGCCAAGCACCTCTGTTGTCTGCTTAATATCAGTAAAGGAATTTGTTTTATGTGGAAGAAGGATGCTGTGGCAGTAGGAGGCAATGCCAGGAGCCAGAGGTTAACTGGAAGAAATGAACAATTCATACCTGACATCACTGAACATTGTAATCTCCACTAATTCCAGTTGATTATTTTAACACAGTTTGCAGCGCTAATTATACTAGTTAAATTACTGGGCTTCCTCCCACACACATTTCAACGTTTCTAGAGATCTGCCTTCACTTCATCCTTGACTCCTTCCACAGAAGGATGCTCTTGTAGTTAAAAGTATTTTGCACACTACACTGTCATTACTTATCACTGTGACTGGTGACAAGTGTCAAGACAATTTTTTAGCATTACGTGCAACTTTCTCATTGTTTCTGATGAAAGATGAACCAACAAACTGGAGGAAAACAAACCCTCCAGAGGAATGAGCTTAAGTGTGCTTTTCTCTTTCTTTCATCCCTCCCCACCATGAAAAAAAGCCCAACCCAAACCCAGATATCGATGCAGCTTTAAATGATTATTTTTCCAGGAGCTCAGTGGTGTCCTAGGCATAGGATGGAGCATGTCAGCCTAAAAACAGCAAAGAAATTAAGCACTGGCTTCGAGAAACCTCTCAAAGCAGCAAAGATGCTGAAGGGCTTGTCTTCAATGCATCTTTTCTAACTGTTGTGGTTCATCTCTAAACTCCCCTTCTCAGTACTTTTATTTAACATTTTGATGTTAGCTGTAGTTAAGTCTGCACGTGCTCCATTGAGATGGACAGACAGACACACAGAGAGATGACACCCTGAAACACCTCTGCCCTGTCAGTTGTATCACAGGTCTGATGTTGATGAGCAGGCTGCAGGTCCTCTGTGGGCTCCCAAGCTGAGACAGGGCAACTCGGCACTCAAACCCATGGCCCAAAAATGCAGCCAAAGTGGGGGGCAGCGCAGCAGCTCAGCTTCCTCCTGCCCCCTCCCCCCCCCAATCCCCCTTGTTGCTTCACTGAGGGCCTGAGCATCCCTGGAGCTGGTGTGGCACCTACACAGGCAAACTTGACACCACCTCGTTTGTTATTTGGCTGGGGAAGGAGTGAAAGGACAGTGACAACGCAGGGATGAGTCTAACCAGATGAGCATATGTCATGGAGCTGCTTGGCATTATATTTATATTTATGTGGGCTCTAGTTGCCGTGGCTAAGTCTAAACTGTAGTTGGTGTTCTTTTTTTCTAAACAGTGCTTTGAGTTATGCAAACTCAAAAAAAGTTCCAGAAACCAGCCATGTTGCACTAAAATATTTATTTTTTAAATGAGAAGTACTGCTGACAGAAATGTACAGCATGACATATGCACAACCAGGCAGTGTGACAATGGCTAAGCTACCCGGGTCCTGCATCTGTCTTCATAAAGGAAACTATCTACCCAGTATACATCAATATAGGTTACTATAGTAACACAGAGCTTTTATTTTTGTTCACATTTATTATGTAGAAGCCAAGGAGCGTGTTCAGACAGTGAGTGCATTCATAACCCCATAGAAATGTCTGGTGACTGCTTTCGCCAAGGCACCTCTAATAGACTTGTTAACTGCTAAAGACTGTGACCTACACTGAGGAAGCCTAGAAACAAAAAGCAAACAGCCCTCACAACGGTACAGCCATGATCCAGGCTTGTATCCATAGCTTAGCAATACCCAAAGATGATGTGAAAAATACCCCCCCAATTAAATAAAATAACTGTTGTCATTTTCTAGGGTAAATTCAAGGGACAAGGTCCTACAGCCAGGACCCTTTTGTGTTTCCTTACTTGTTCTCAAATGGAGTAATCCAGAGGAGATGTGAAATTGGAGTAACACTATCATTTTGCTTCATGGAGGGTTCTGATCTTGCTCCCTGTGACCTGTTTTTACAGTTTAAAGCCACAGCTTTGTTGCAAAAGTCATAAGCAGAGTTTTGTCAGCAGAACTCCCCGGCCTGTTGGACACTGGGGAACTACATGAGAGAAATGCTTAAATACCCTGGAAAGACTCTTTTTCCTACAAACATATCCATCTTTTATGACTCATCTCTTTTCAATTCACTGTAAGCACCATTTAATTTTAAAACTGAAACTTTGTAGGTAGCTTCAGGGCATCATAGACAAGACAAATAGAAAGCAATGGTGCTCCAAGATTGTATTAGCTCTTACCAGGAGAGTTATGGAGCACCATACCTAAAAATACAAGCACAATCTATTTAAAGCATGTTATATTCGCTCACTCTTTAGTTTCCTTTGGTAGCTGGCTATGTTGTGGCTGAGCTCAGAAGCAAGTCTTCAATCTTGTGGTTCTGTGGTTACAGGCAAAAGGCAGCTGAGGATCAAATTTTAGTTTTATGCAGCTGTGCAGCAACACTTCGAGCACTCTGGAATTAAAGGGAAAAATTAGCTAGACTTTATTTCCTGCAGTGGACTGCTTTATGGCAGGGATGAAGGATAGTCCATGGTTAAGAAAGTGGCTGCACACTTAGAAGATGAAAGTTCAGTTCCTGAGTATTGCAAGGGGTTTTGTATTTCCATGAGCAAATTACTTCAGGCAAGGCTGTCAGAAGTAATGAATTATTTCAGCTTCCATCAGATGAGGTTGTCCAATTAGAGACAATTTAATGGACCTTGATTTTCTGGGAAACATTGAGAACCAGCATCCCCCCAAATAAGGTCCCTTTGTCTCCACTTAGGGCCCTCCAGCTTTCCTCTGCACATGCTTTCTGAAAATCTAAGCCAGCCTCTCTAAGGCTCAATGGCCTATCTATATCGAAAGAAAACTTATGTTCTTTCCCCCATCTTTATCTTTCTTTCACATTTATTTTCATCTGCTGAGCTGCAAATCCCATTTAGCATGTCTGTGAATAGGGTTGGTACTGAGCTCTCAAATCCCACCTGAGGGACCTGTAATGGTACTAACGCACAGTATTTCAGTATCAACATCATCCATTTTGATATGTATCTTTTTCAGCCTTTATGTTTAAAAATACTGTACCCCTGCATCCAAATTGGGTATGAGATAGTTGGCATAAGGAAAACAACTGGAACACCTCAGAAGATTTTTCTCGTCATGACACTGGTTTTTCACAGAGTCACAGAATGGTTTGGGTTGGAAGGGAGCTTAAAAGATCATCTAGTTCCAACCCCCCTGCATGGGCAGGGACACCTCCCAAAAGAACAGGTTGCTCCAAGACCCATCCAACCTGGCCTTGAACACTTCCAGGGGGCAGGGGAGGGGGGCAGCCACAACTTCTCTGGGCAACCTTTGCCAGCATCTTACCACCCTCACAGGAAAGAATTTCTTCCTAATATCTAATCTAAATCTCCCCTCTTTCAGGTTAAAACCATTCTACCTTGTCATCTCCCTACATGCCCTTGTAAAAAGTCTCTCCCCAGCTTTTCTGTAGCCCTTTCAGGTACTGGAAGGTGCCCTAAGGTCTCCCTGGAGCCTTCTCCAGGCTGAGCAGCCCCAACTCTCTCAGCCTGTCTCCATAGCAGAGATGCTCAAGCCCTCTGATCATCTTTGTGGCCTCCTCTGGACTCACTCCAACAGGTCCATGTCCTTCTTCTGTTAGGGCCCCAGAACTGGTCTTGCCTCCCCTCCCCTTAGTGTTGGTGCCATGGCTTGGGCCTCAGGCAGAGCAGCACATGGGTACCATCGGCTCCAGGGACTTGAGGAAAAGAAAACATTATCTCATCCTCCTCTTCAATAGTTTGAGTTTGCAAAGAGGAAAATGAGCCCCACGGGGCATTAGCCCTGACCCCAGTGATGCAGGGTCCTCATAGCTCGTTCCCTGTAGCACAGCCTGGGAGAAGCTCTGGTTAGGAAGCCAGATGCAGGACAAGAAGGTATTCTCATTACTCTGCTCCCTGCAGAGTTTTCCCAGATGGGAATGGGCTCCTGCCTCTTATGGTCAGCATCAAGCAGCACGGCGGCACTGGGAAGAAGTGCACTATTCTAGAGGTGTGGGTAGCTGCTGGTGGCTGGGGTTAACAGATTCCAGCTGAGCTTTGGTTTTGTAAACTGCTATCTAAAATAAATGGTATTTCTCTGAAGATTTTTAACATCTCCATTGCAGGCTTCGGGGCTAGATCAGAATGAGCTCATGCAGCGCTTTTGCCCTGTGACCTGCCAGTCCTATTGCAAAGTCTTAAGCAAGCTCTGCAGTCACTCCAGAAAAGAGCCTGGCCTTTTAGGGGAGAGGGGTTCTTGTTAAACAGTTCAAACCTTAGCAGCTATTTACTTAAAGGTAATTTATTGCAATAATTCATATTAGTTCTAATTCAGAGGAGGTAAAGACAGCAGACCTCCATGTCCATTTCAATTTAACTTCTTGCGCATGATCCAGTCTCTTAAACTTTGGTTCAACAGTCGATCTAAACAGTCCACAAGCTTTACTGCAAAGTGTTAAAAAACCTAATGGTCTTCATCTACTAACTTCTGATTTCTGTGTTGAAATGCAGGGCTTTATAACAGCTTTGTTTAAATTGTCTGAGTTTAGAGAGCACTTAAATTCAACCTTGGGCTGACCTTGTCATACAAACTGGAATTTTTTTGGCACCAAAGCCTCAGGCTGCTGTCTGCTCCTTGTTGTGTGCTGCATTGTCTCTTTCCACTCCCCTGGATGCATCCCCTAGATATTCTCAGCAAAAGACTGTTTCCTGCTCAAGCCCAGATGCTTGGCCAAAAGTTTGTTCTCAAGCAAGCAGTACAATGAATTATCCTCTCTTCCAAATGGAATAGCAGCCACGGGAAATCTTAGAGCTGTGTGGACGTATGAAAGACTGGGAAGTTCTGCCTTGGAAACATGAGAAAAATGTGACCTTCTAATCAACATGTGATCCTACCCTGCATGCCTGCAGACATCTGCTTGACTGCATATAGCTACTTCCTCTTAAAAAGATTGAAATTAAAACTTGTGAGTCTCAGGAAATTTCGGTACTTCGACATTTCGTTGGTTCCAAAACAGGAGGCAGCTGAAACAATTATCTCTTCTCTTCCACTTAATGCTGACCCCACTTAAAGCCAGTATCTAGACTGTCCATGGCAGTATTTTTGAGAAGAAAACAGCAGTTTAATGGAAATAATGGAAATCTCTAGTGGAAATAGCTTTTCACACTAAAAAAAAAATTCCAGCAGAAAACTGCAGTCCACTAATTCAGATGTTACTTTTAATTTTTGAACTGCCTTGCACACAGTCTATGTATCTTTTAGCACAATTCTGCACCCTTGAATGATTTTGTACCATTTTTGCCATGCATGCACTATACTTGCTCATTTTTTATTTCTTTTTAAGTGCTGCCAGCACCTAGGCTCTTCATAGGCTCCCTCTCTGAATATCCTCTCTCAGGTGTTCTGAGCTCCTGATAGCATTCAGTCTCCTGGGAGCTTTCAAATCCACCCAGGAAACCCTGAGCTATACAGAGAGCAGTGAAATTACAATACTTGATGAGTAAAAATGTCATCAGGAGCTCACTGCTGGGATGACACTGCTACTCCTTGCTGGTAAATGCAGTGATTCTGTCCTGAGCCACCTTCCCCACCATGTCACCCCACATCCTGCAATGAAACCAGAGGGGAAAAGGGATAAAAACCAGCTTTATCTGCTTGATTCTGTATCTGTGACTATAAGAAAGATTAGGGAAATAAAATAAAGCACATGTCTTTAATTAATGGGAAAAATCTAGCATTTTTCCTAACACATGGAACAATGCACAGGGCACGTGATATTTATAATGTGATCTTATATGAAACTTCTCCTTAAAAAAATCTATGTCTCTGTAAAGAGAGACTTTCTCAAACTGAGCACCTAGCATGACTAAAATCAGGAAATAGATGCACTATTTGATGGGATTTTAGTTGTGGGTTTTTTTTAGTTTGAATAATAAAAGCTCCCTCGTAGAACCATGTTAATCTAAAATGTTCATTTCCATTTCAGGGATAAAAATATTTACATTTCCCCTCAGAAGATGACCACTATTACAGAAATGGAGATGTAAAAAGGTATAGGATATGTTCCTCCCCTACTTTCTCTTTATGTACATACCTATACATAAATCTAACCAATAATGAATATATACATGCACATTATATTATAATAATAAACATATTATCAGATTATGGGTTAGAATAAAGCCTAGTTTAGCAGCTATGACTATCTGGCACATGCTGAAGAAGAAAACTTGGAACTACAAAGTTTCTAAAAGCCTGAACTACTGAGATGGTGGCACTTTGCCTGACTGATTTACAGACAAGACTAATTTTTATTTTTTCAAGCTGTCTTCTGCTATCACTCTGGATACCCAGATGTCATACGTTGATGAGTGCTGAAGGAGTTCAGGAATTAAGATGATGAGCTCCTTGCAAAGATATGCAATCTCTCATTAAAAACAACTACTTCTTTGGAGGACTGGTGGAGAGCTAATGTTTACAAAAAGAATACAGAGGTCATCAAAAGCATTAGTGTGAGTAACCCTAACATCTGTACCTTTGAAAATCTGGTTGAAATGTTACTTATAAACAGAATAACAAATTGTCTGGTATTGTAGCCTAAGTGAGTTAAACCAGTAGCCTTTGCAAGGAAAAAAAAAATAAATCTCACTTTTTATCAGAAGCTTCAAACTGGATAAAGCTAATAATTCATGAGAGAACTGGTTAACACCATCAGCAGATTGTTTTACGATCCTACCCTGAAATGTTTATCACATTAAAGACAAAGCATTTTCATGAATCAGAAGCTGGTGTAGCAAATCTCTTTTTTAGGTTCAATGCTTAATATATTTATGGATTGTCTGAATGGCAGGTAAGCAGTGAAGTAAGGCTACCTGCTGCTGATAGAAAGTTACTACATGAGAAATAACAAAGTTCAATGCTGGAGGGAAACATTTACTTGCCTAAGTCCAAAAACTTCAGTTTAAGAAAGGGACCTGATAATCACTATACAGCTGTTGTTAATGATACACAAATATCCTTTTCTTCCTATATGTGAACATACCCATCCAAAAGTGAAACAATTTAACAAATGGGTCAGATTAAAAATAATGATATCAGAATTCAGAGCAAGGTTTCAGCTCAAAAAGATGAGCGAATATTAATTAGGTAATTTTAGAAAAGATACTGCAGATTAAACATGTAAGACATTTAAAGAGGGGCAATAGGAATGGTCAATGGCATGGGAAACCTTGTTCAGAATGACTTTGAAACCTTTGGGATTGTTTCCCTTAAAGAAGTTTACCAACACCAGACACAATGATAGAACATTTGAAGTAAGAGGAATAGGTGAAGAATATATGAATAACTTCTATTTTTTCTGTGATTATTCAAAGCTAGTGCAATTTATGAAAATGGAAAGCAGAAAATCCAAATTGCACACAAGATAATATTGAAATGTTGAACCTGGCAAGGGGGATTGATAGAGCCATAGATTAAACAAATACTGCAGATTTTGATAGCAGAGGTTTTGGTGGGTTTTTTTTAAAGCATTGGAAAAAATATAAACACTTCAATGTTTACAGCAATACTCAATTAGCAGAATGACTAAGATGAGAGCCTCCCGGACACTGATAATCCCTCAGAGATGTTTGCTACATGTTCTCATGTATCTGGCTGTAGCTTGATACACTAATTCTGCACGACAGTCTGTTCCTAGATTATGTATTGCCATCAGTTAATGCAAACAAACAAAAAATCTCTTCCATGACACTGAAGTGTAAGATTTCAGCATGACTATTTGAATAAAATTACATCAGCTTCACTCAAGGGATATGGTGAGGCATCTTCTAATATGCTGAAGCAGCTCCTTAATCTTGATAAAAACCCCTTTATAAATATGTATATTATCTAGTTAGGGGCATTTATATTTTTGGCTCCTCCAGGTAAGAATAAGACTGGAAATCAGGAGCCAACATAAAATGCTCGTGGGAGGCATCCAGAAATGCATCACATAATTGCTAGGGAGAGCAGGAAATATTGCTGGTTTGGTTTTCATGTATGAAGTCTGGTCCTGTATTATACATCCTCTGTTAGGACATTCAGAACTGGGATAGGTGATCTCATCAAAACACTGGTTTTTTGATTACTCTTTGGATGACCATCAAAAAAGACCTATGGAAGGAAAGGTATAGATGGAGGTCCACAGCATGCAACTTTGTAGGGCTAATGTCACTTGAGGAGCAGGGTTCTTCTAGAACTCAGGCCAGCAAAAGTCCAACATAATAATAATAATACATGCAGTGCAGAGGTATTATAGCACAAAGTCCACTACATCTGGCTGTATTTTTGAACCTGTTTTTCTGTTAACTTATTTAAATATCTGCCAGCTTGAGTTCTTATACACAGTTTCCCAAAGCATTAATCTCCTTAATAAAATGCTATTCATTCCCACAGAAACCAGCAACACAAAAATAAAAGGGAACCTGTGCTCATATTTCACCATAAAAATGACCTTAAAGAATTGCTGAGTAAGTTTGCTAGCCAACCCCCTCTCTGGAGATAGAGCAATAGGGCAGATGTTGCATGAAAATAAGAAATTGCAAGACTGTGCTAGCTGAAAATATAACCAGAAGAGCTAATGCATGATTATAGATTTTGGAATGTTTTTGCAGATTCTCTGCTGTTGCAAGTTCCGATTGTCCCTGTGCCATCAATATTGCCACCACAGTCCCCATACAGTCACAGAAAGATCTCTGATGGATGTACAAGCAATTCTGCATGTGCAAAAATTTGCATGTGCTTACAGTGTGGATCAGAAGGCAAAAAGCTCTCTTGCAGAGTTCAGATGAGGTCTTGATGAGTATCAGGGAGCCCTGGGGCCAATTACAGAAAACCCTGTGCTTGCTGCAGGTCCTGCACACATGGCCAGAGCTGCAGCCTGACCCCAAGGTACTTGCCCTGTGCACAGCTCCCCTGCTTCGCTCCTCACCTCCCCATACCACAACCTAATTCCAATTAAAATGAGCCCAAAGTTCATCAATCCAGACTGAGAAACATGCAGGTGTATGAAGGATTGCTTCCTGCCATGTGTCATGGCACAGGACCCCCATCCCAAGCCATTGAGTCCTGCCCTGCTGCCAAGGTCTGGCAGATGAAACACTTGGGCTACATTATCACAAGGAAGGGACACTGTAGTAAACTTCTAGTGTGGTGGGACACTTCAAGAAGAAGGTACAAAGCTCATGGATCATGCTTTACCATTTGTACCTTTTTCCTGAGAGAATTATCTTTTTTTTCCTCTCTTTCTGACCATCTCCCTGATGTATCACTTAGCCGCCCCCAGGCTATATCAGAAACCCCATCTGGCACACAGAGAACCATCTCAGATAGCAACCACAGGTAGAAAACCACCATTTCTGAAGGTGTGAGGAGGCAGCAGGACCTGGTAAACCAACTTATCAGACAGAAGTGACACAAAGTTGTGCCAAGGTGTGCTATGGCTTGCTGAGTACTGCAGGGAGCAAAGAGGGGACTGGCACTGTGGGAAGGCTTTCTGGCAGCTGGCCTCTATTCCTCTGCAGCACCAAGAGCAATGAAGGCATCCTCACACATCTGCCTGGTTCTTGAATCCTTTTGAATATTGTGACAAAGACAGTATGTACCAATGATCAAAAATTATTCATTTCCAAGGTGGGCGAATTTCTTAATATCATGCATACAATGCTGAGGCACAGCAGATTTGCTGTCCTTAATTTTATCATACTAAGACACATAAAATGGAAGGACACTATATGACCTAAATGAGACAAACATATTTGGGTTGTAATTTATATTAGATAATAGGTCCTACGGTAATTTTCCATCAAATAACTCATTTTTAGGCTCCCTGAGGGACTGCTTGTTTATAGTAACCTGCTTGTTCACGTTCTTTTTATTGATGTAGCAGGAAACATGACAGTGAGGAGAGTTTCTTGTCACCTATGTATCTACTGCATATGCAATTTGTGCAGGTCATACATAGTTGCAGAATATCTGGTAAAGCATTTTTCTGTATAATTTAGCAATGTGAAATTGCTTTTCAATTCTTCTGCTTCCGAATGCCTTTGGTAGGGATTCGGGTGTTTTTTTTCCTCCAAGATTATTTCTGGGCACAGATAATGATGCTACAAGCATTTGAAAGCTGTCACATCTGGCTAAATCTCTGTGCTGAAAAGGATTATTACATATCAGTATCTGGACAATTTTTGTCAGTATAATTCAACTGATCAGGGACTAGATACTCTAACTCTTCAAACTGTCACAGTCCCTGGACAAGGCACCCTGACTTTAAAGCAGGGTGTTAACAGCTATGGATGTTGGGTTTTAGTACATTTTTCCTTCCTCTTATTTTTTTAAATCAGAGCATATTATTTTCCTTATTTATTTTTTCCATTACAGGATCCCTCCTGGGCCCTACTCCACAAACAATCATTACCTCCACATTTCAGGGAGTAATTTCATATGTATTTTCACAGTCAGCCCCGTCCTGACCAAGGAGACAAAATGATCTTCAAAGCCATCATATGCAGCACTACCCCTGTTAGTTTGGGGGGAAAAAAAAAAAGAAAGTGCAGTATATCTTGCCACTTTCCTTTCCGGGGGAGAAATGGCAGCTCATACCCACTCCATACATTTAAGTAACTAGTCTGAGAGAGTTGGGGCTGTTCAGCCTGGAGAAGAGAAGGCTCCAGGGAGACCTTAGAGCATCTTCCAGTACCTGAAGGGCCTACCAGAAAGATGGGGACAGACTTTTTACAAGGGCATGGAGTGATAGGACAAGGGGAAATGGCTTTAAACTGAAAGAGGGGAGATTTAGGTTAGACATTAGGAAGAAATTCTTTCCAGTGAGGGTGGTGAGACACTGGCAAAGGTTGCACAGAGAAGCTGTGGCTGCCCCCTGCCTGGAAGTGTTCAAGGCCAGGCTGGATGGGGCTTGGAGCAACCTGGTCTAATGGGAGCTGTCTTTAAGGTCCCTTCCAACCCAAAGCATTCAGTGACTCTGTAAATTCTGTAAGCTGCATTTGTTTGAACTACAAAGCTGCCTGGCTTAGTAATGAAGCGCGGCGCTGTCTCAAACAACTAGTCATATGCAATAGCAAAACAAGGAGGAGTCCTTAAAGCCTGGTATCAAAGATTGTTTCTGGCAGATGGATATTTGGTGTGACACTTGGGTTTGAAGAATCAATAAATATTTATTGATTAGACTTTCCTTTTCATAACATCCAAATGATTAAAACCACTCACAGTCTTCTCAGCCCAGTATTCCTTCCTCTAAGACACCAAGGCACTCGTATTCCTCCACCAAGTAAAAATGGCGTTAATTCCCCAAATGGGTAAAAAAATTCCGCGCAGTTATCACTAAAATTTCTCATATAAAAGAGGAAATTATGTTTCCAAGAGCCTGGGGATTGAACACGATTTTCCAGAGTCAATCAGACAATCCTTCTCTCTAATGCAGTGCTTTTGAAATAAGCCACGCAGCACAGTATGTGACAGCACCCTGAATCTAATTATTTTCCCATTTATAAGAGGGTGTGAAACAAACCTACTATCTCTTTAGATTGCACTTACATGTCTAATTATATCTGCAGCTTTTTATCAAAAACATAATTAGGCAAGGTGCCAATAGGTCATGGAGCTGGATTAGTAATTGGGGGGGGGCTGGCTGGCTGCCTGCAGTCCACACTCAGGCTGACTTGCTCAAACCATGGATAGTTGCTGCTTCCACAGCATCTCCTATTCTGCTCCTTTGCCTTCTAATAAGTTACCACATTGAAAGCTAATTAAACAATGGCTTATGGTAATAGTTACCCCTGCTGTAGCATTCACAGCTTATTAATTAAAAAAATACCCCCAATCTTACTTTCTATCAAGCAGGGAGTTTTAGCAAGCTCACAGTTAGCTAGCTGGATTACTGGTCTCTCTGGAATACATTAGGTGGACACGATGCCTGGGTGAAAATTTAGGCACTTATTAATTAGTCCCAAAGCATTAATCATATGCATGTGCTGTGTACGGTATTTCCATCCAAGGAACAAATACCCGAAGAGAATGTAGGGAGCATGATTCTGCCTCCCTTCCTCTCTGCAAGCACTCTCTATACACGTACCCTTGCTCTATTCAGTGGGATTACTGCTTAAATGGTGGGTTTGAGATCCAGATTTCTTCATAGTACATTTTGTAGCTGGAGTTTACCAATTCATGTCAGAAATCACCTGGCCTTTCTTCGCCCTTTTGCTTTGAGTCAAAGGTGCATGCCACCACACATATTTTGGCTAATTCCAGACTTTCCAGAGGACTCATGAGTACAGTTCAAAGCAATATGTACGTTTGATCAGTTCAGTACACTAAGTAGAACAGAGAACCTCAGGCTCATTAGGTTCACAGAATCACAGAATGTCTTTGGTTGGAAGAGACCTCCAAGATCATCTAGTCCAACCTTCAACCTAACACCGCAAGCATATCCATTACATTAGATGCTTATCCCACCTCTTCCTCAAGACGTTCAGCAATGAGTGACCTATTTCAGTGCTTTCAAAACTTTACTATTGGCAAGCTTTTCTTACTGCCTGCTATGACTCATTCCAGTTTCAGCCCATTATTTCTTGTCATAGTGAATCAACCTAAAATTCTTGGTTTTCTGAATTTTTGTTATAATTTCAGAAGTCATAAAATGCTGTAATTGTGGACACTTCAGTGACTTCTCTTTAAATATATACTAGTTAGGCCTTTACAGTTATCTACTGGTAACTGTGTATCCAGTTTATTATTCTAGGAACTACCTAAATCATCACTAAATTGCCCTCTGATCTTGTCTCTGAGAATTTTTTTGTGATTACATAAGCAAATGGAAATCTCTTAGTATTGCAGTCCACATTATTATTCTATCAATCTCTCTTTTGTAATTGAGGGATCTTTTTCATTGTTAACACTTCCAGCTATTGTATAACTGATTTGTTGGTCAGAGAATTGGTTGGGTTTTTTTTTTCACTTCTAGCAACTGACTTGTTTTAGAAAGAATTTTCCAAGGCAGTAGAAACATATTGTCTATGCAGTGCTATGTTTAGAGATAAAGCCAAATGTTGCAGTCAATAAGTAGCTTATACATACAAAATATCTAACAGAGCATGCAGATGTAGCTTTTCAAAGCTGATCATGTTGTTCATTTATAAGTGTCTGACAAAATGAACCTTTGTGTTTCTGCAAAAAAAGCTATGATTCTAATATTGATCAATTAATACCCAAAGGATACACTTTAACTTTCTAAAGAATGCATTATTCTATCTATTCAAAGTTATAATTTTCACTGTAAGATGGGTGAAGTCACTTATAAAATGTTGTTTCTGTTCACCAATTGGATTGTTTGAATTTCAAGACTTTTTGCATGTAGAGGTTTAAGTTACACCAAGCTTTTTAATTATTCAGATGACCAGAGTCTACTTAGGAAAAACAAGATTCAAAGTTGACTTCTAACAGATAATGCCACTGGTGTAAAGACTTTGTTTCTTAATTGCATTTCTCATCACAATATTTTTTGCATAACCTCAGCTGAACATAAAACTTGCTTACCCAAATGTGAACAGGCAAATGAGCCACAAGAAAACAGATTTTTATACAGAATGTAATTATCTAGGCCAGTTTCAAATCCAGCTGAGATACGTCAGCCTCTTCTGAACATAGAAGGAAACTGCTGAAGATCACTGTACATTCCATGAAGATGTCATGCTGCTAGAAAATTGCTTTGAAATATGTTTTGAAATGCAGAAAAATAAAAATAAAAGTAAATTGCAAAAAGGGAGTGCAGAGAAATAGCCGAGATTCCACAGGTCTCCAGAGAGGGGACCCATCAGCTGGCGCAAGGGTCTTGATGGACATCTCACTTTCCAGGCTCCTTCTCAGAGCTAACAGAAGGGCATGCAGAGATGTGCCTCCAAAGGATTTTTTTTCCATCCAAAGATAATTGCCTAAGCTAAGTGAAATGCATCTCTCCTGGGCATTTCTCTTTGCAGAGGGAACTCAAACAGCTTTAGACAGATCCTAAATGACTGGCTTGGCTGAGGGACTTGCCTTTCAAGTGGATGAAGATATAGGGGAATGAGTATCATTCTCAATGACGGACTGTAAGAATGAAAAATTCATGAGATAGCATATATCTATCTATCTATCCAGAAATATGAATCCCTATAGTTGGGGGGTTTTTTGTTGTTTGTTTTTTGTTTGTTTGTTTGTTGTTTTTTTTTTTAAATGCGAAAGGCCTAAAAACATCTTTGAAGCAGAGCCCAGACTCCAGCCTTTTCCTCTTCCAGATGTGTGCCTTCAGCCATGGTTCCCCTCATGTTCTATCCCACAAAGCTCAAGCTATTTTCTTCTATCTCCAAGCTGAAGAATAAAGAACATTCTCCACCTTTTGTAGGACAGTCTAAACTGTATTTCAGAGACTACAGCCCTCTTCTGTGGGGTGGGAGATAGATCCCACCTCCCCGCAGTGTTTCCAAAGAAAACAGTGAGATGTGACTCCAGCTGTGAGGCTGTTTTAGACTCTAATTCAAATTCCCAAATGCATGTACAGAAGGCTATGAGGATGATTAAGAGACTGGAACACCTGCCTTATCATGAAAGGCTAAGAGACCTGGGGATTTTCAGTCTAGAGAGGAAAAGACTGAGGGGGGATCTAATTAATGTCTATAAATACATGAGGGCTGGGCATCAAGAAGGCAGGGACAACCTCTTTTCACTTGTGCTCAGTGATAGGATGAGGGGCAATGGATTCAAACTCGAGCACAGGAAGTTCCACCTCAACATGAGGAAGAACTTCCTTACTGTGAGTGCCACAGAGCACTGGAACAGGCTTCCAAGAGAGACTGTGGAGTCTCCTTCTCTGGACACTTTCAAGACCTGTCTGGATGCCTTTCTGAGTGATCTGCCCTAGTTTTTGGTCCTGCTTTGGCAGAGGGGTTGGACTCTATGATCTTCAGAGGTCCCTTCCAACCCCTAATGTTCTGTGATTCTGTGATGTAAATAAGAGCTATGTGTAAATACCCAAGATGAGGAGAGAGGAGAGGTTTTAGCTATCCTCTTGTCCAGCCTTTTCCATCAAACCAACTGAAGTTTCTCTCTGCTCAGTGCAGAGGCTGTTTTGCATCCTGTGCAGGAGTCACCAGATGTTGTTATACAGAGAACCTGGCATTTCACTCTGTTCTGAATCCAGGACCCATAATCCAACACCCCCTCCTCAGCAAAGCTCCCTGTCACCATCCTCAAGTGCCCCAGGGGATCTTCAGACCTGTTTTTAAGACTAGTTAAGTATTTTATTTAAAACCCCAAGACTGAAGCTAGGAACTGGGTTTGCTGTGTTTTGGCCACCACCAGAGCATCTCCAGTCCAGCAGAACATTTTCTAAGACTCAGCATTTTTCAAACTGGCATTAATAGCGATTTCCCTTCTCAGCTGTGCTTTGTGCTTTTTGTCTGCCAATTTTATACCAGGGCAGCCGCCGTTCACTTTTGCTGTTTGCAAAACAGGTCTGGGATTTTTGGGATGGCAGACAGTACATAAATATGAAACAATATTGAAAAGCACACCCAGTTAGCTACTGGTAAAACTACCTGCCAAAGCAATGTAACGTTCCAGACACAGTTGCATGCACATTAAAGGCAAAACCAAAGGAAAAGTCAAAATAAACTCTAAAAATAACATGTTTAGTTTTTTTCTTTATTCTTTGACAAAAGTACATATATGATTTTTAAAGGTAAACAGCTGTTTAATTCTAAAACATAGTGTAGTAGCATACATAAGTCTTTAAATAATTAGCATTGACTTTTTTCCATCACCATTTACAGTGAAGAGCTACTTTACACCATTCAATCATCAAGTTCAGATGGTAGGTGCAAACATGTACTATTCTGCCTATTTTCTCTTGTAGTGTAGCACAGAGGATTATGCCACATGGGATACAAAATAAACATGGAAGAAATAATCCTCCATCAGTGAGAGGTTTTTCTACCATAGTCCAATCCCAAACCCGCTGAAACCCATGGAAAGATTTCTCCTGACTTAACTAGGCTTTCAGACACGATAGTAGAAAATCTGTTTACATCTCTAAGCTATTTTACAATGTGCCTAATGAAGGAAGGCAGAAGAGGATTAAAACAAGAATTCTTCCACCCAGTCTATGAACTCCTCAGGACACAGCACTGATGGGAGCTCACTAGCTCAGCTACTTTCAGTGAATTATGACTTTAGCTAGCACATATTTGTGGGCTGTCTTCAGAGAAGGCAGAAAATGTAAAAGCCAATGGTTTAAGTTCTTTCTGCTGGAGCACTATTTCTTCTTCTCAAAATTAAACAGAAGGAAAAGCACTATGAACTTACTATTGGACCAGAATAAGAGTAGATGTATTTATCCAGTTAAAATGAGTGCTCATTGAGTATCTTACAGATGAAGACCATTAACTTTTCTTTGGAAAAGCTTAAAAAAAACACCTAAAAATGTTCAAGATTACTTGGTCAATTATGAAGATTTTACTGACATTATTTATTAGTAATAAAAATTACTTTTCAGGTAATCATAACTGTATCCACTTAACTGATAGTACATCCAGAGGAAAGTTCATGAAAAAAAATGTTCCTGCACCTAGAATTGGAGTGATGTGCTAGTGAGTATCCTCACCAAACCATAAGAATAAAGAGAATACTAAGAAAATTAGCTATTACTATAGTAAATCCAGGATGACCACATCAAACATTTTTGCACAAATTAGGTAAAAGCAGATACAATTTGGGAAAGAAAGAAAAGTGCAAAAGCTGTAACCTGTGTATGGTATATTATTGTATGTATACAATAATATTTTTCAAAGTTTCTTATAGTCATTCAGCCATCTTTGCTCTTTTCTGTTGTTCATTTGAGGTCCTTACTGTCAATGAGTAGTACAGTTATGCACCTGAATAGATAAAACAGAATACTGTTGACATGCAACATTTAGAAGCTACCATGTTTCTTTGACTCTTACTTCTTTGATTTTCTGTGGGAAAACTAAACTGAACCAAATCACAAGGAACATTGTCAAGGTGCTCTGGTGACCCCCTTCAGGGCTGTTGTGAGATATCTATCATGCAGAATGTTCAGTGAAATGAAAATAGATTTGCTTTGGAAAGCAGAAGCAATGAGCTCCTTTAAGAAAAGTAGAAGTTCTTTCTATATTATAAATACAGTAAATCCTCACAGGACCTTGAGATGAAATGAACAGTTCCAGGTGCCCTTAAGACTGTTGAAAATACTGAGAAACTTGAAAGATTTCATATTGCAGCCTAACAAAACTGCCCCTCTGTGCACTCTCCTATCTGCACACAAATACACCTCAGCCCGTTAAAGTGGATGGAAAATATATGGTGGGATTATTTGTAACATGATACTTGATTCAATAACTCATACCACCTTTTTCAGCTACATGCTATTTTATTCTATGGTCCTCTGAAGCTGGAGAGAAAACTGGAGTGTGGGAATAAAATAACCTAAAAAAAGATTACGCACCGTGCTAACAAGGAAGAGAAGTAAAATGAAAAGTGCCAACGTTCCTCATTAAATTATCCCTTAAGATTTTTTTGACAATGTATCATGAGTTAATTTTCAAGGTCTGGGTTTTTTTCTGTGGGAAGTCTATCAGAAACCAAAATACTAATAAATATGGTGGGAAGTTCCTGAACTTCCAGAACTGCAGCAGGAAATATTTGACCTTAATAGACCTCGAACTGTGATGTTTTCATCAGGGAAAAATATCACTAAGCAGTGTCCACAATAAAACTGTCTTACAAGAGCAGTGTGGAATTTTAAACAAAATATGTCAAGAGTAATTAAAATCAGAAGCACGATCAAGTCTCAGTTAACATTGCTACATAAACAGCCACTACCAAAACAAGACAGAAAAACCTCCAAAGATTATAGAGACAGTAAGCATCTTGTTTAAGAAAATGTAGAAGTTTAGGGGTTTTGTGTGAACACATCCATCATTTATTCTACTTAAATTTGAGCTGCTCTTATTTGCCAGTTTTTGGGTCTTTCGCAAAGTTTAATTACAATGCCATAAATAGAGGGAGATTAAGAGCATTTCTGCTGTGCAATAAAATTCAGTTACTGACAGTTTTAAGAGGGATACTTAGACCTGGGGAAAGTTTGGAAGGGAATTTCCTCACACATTTTGCCAAAAGCAAACAACGCTTCAACTTAATCCATGGGAGCAGAAAGAGGTTTCCCTGAAGACTAAAGATAAATAAATAGATACCAATAAATAAAGTAGTATCTTCCATTGTGAACTGCCTTACACCTCTCAAGACCACATAGCAGCTTTGCTATCTATGGGTCAAACCAGTCTCCAGAAGAGAACAGTCAGAAAAGCGCAGGATATTTTGGAAGGGGCAAAACCAAACACATGGGATTGCCTTGGAGCCTCAGTAAGCCACTGCTTCTCTGGCAGAACAGGGGTTGGGCCACCAAATTAATATTACAGGTGCAGTTTGTGTTTTACTCTCCTTTCTGTGGCTTCTACACACTTAGGGCTGATGAGCAACCCCGTGAAAATTTGGTTTATTTTGCGTGATTGCCTCCTGGGTGGGCCAGAGCAGACCCACAGGATGCAACAAAGACAAAGCACTGTAAAAAATGGTCCAAAACTTGAAAAAAATAAATCAGAATGGATCACTTCATCAAGTTTATAAAGTTCATATAATTAAAAGAGCACCTTCCTCCAACTATGAAGCATTTATACCAAGTAGCTGTGCCCTGAGGTCACTAATAGGCCTTAATTACCCAAGCAGCCCCATCTGGGACCCCCACCCATGCTCAGCCCCTGGAATTATTTAAGCCCAGCTCTTGCCCTCACCCTGGTTTGAGCAGTGCTATGGGGGTGCCTGCTATCAGGACTCTCCCCAAGTTACTGTTTGGTGATCTTGGAACAGTAGCATGCTGAATATCACGTCTCTGGAAGCTCCTGGGTTTACTCTCTGGATGTGAGGGTAATTAATTTGTTTCTTTTTCAGGAAACTGGCTGCTGTGGTTGTCCCTCATGTGGGTAAATCCCAGCAATTGCAATCTGTTAGGGAACTGGTGGTGCTTCATGTTTGGATCTAAGATCTGCTATTCTTTAAAGCAAGTGGCAAACTTCAGGTCCTGATGCAATCCCAGTGTGATAAGGAGAGGTCTTTCAGCCCTAGAGGGGCAACAGATCTGATGCATCCAGGATTTCTTTACATTTCTTCTGTTTGCATAAGATTGGCTTGAAAGACTTCACAGGGTAGGGATTTCAGGAAGGATGGTTGAAGATGTAGTAAAACTAAATGCTAATTAGATTGTGGGGGAATCATACATCCTGATAGTGTATAAAATAGTGTCTGAATATTTTTTAATATGGCTTTGTTTATATCATAGACAATTTCAGCTTGAAGAGTACCCCTATAACTTTTTTTGTGAAGTGCTTTTGAGGCAATAATATCTGACTTCCTAAATCAGGGAGGCTCCTTAAAAATGACCTTATAAACAAGCTGCCAGCAAAGCAAAAGTCTTCCTATTATTCAAGGTGATAAATCCTACAGTCCAATTTTGCTGCTTGAAACCTGACAGATCTTCCAATATCCATATGCCATTTGCCTCTTGGGAAAAATTGCTTATGTACTCGTATGAGGAAGAGCTTTCTGGAATCTGTACATTGTTCTGCAGCTCCTAGTAGTGACTCTTTGGATCTCACCTTAGAGTGTGCTGAAGGCAAATTCAAACCACATGAAGACAAATGTTGACAAGTACAAGATCAAATTATTGTTGATATCATTACTCTTCTCACTCCAGAGCATCAAAGGAGAAGCTATGACTTTGTTGATTATTTTTAAATGCAAGGCTGACTAATGAGAAAAATAATCACAACTTAAAAATCTTGTTTATTTGTATCTTAAAGGACAAAAGCCTCTTTAGATGCTTTTTTTTTAAGGTCAAGCTGAAGGTTTTACTTTGTACGAAAAAGAGAAGAAATAGCAACTCGAGTTGAGCAGTCTCCAGTACTTGAATTAAATCAAGATTCCACTGGAGATCTTCCAATCTTCTGTCTGGAAAATATGTAGCTTTAAGATCTTTTTCATTCTGTGTGTGTTTTGTTTTGTTTTTTTCCCCTCTGACTTACATTTGCTAATACAGAATCGAATAATCTTATTGCCATAAATTGCTTTAAGAAGTAATGATCTATGGATGGCATGAACCGGTGGATATACTAAGAATTCTTTAAAACCTTATGTAGGTATAATGCCTTGCTAGGTCTCATAGAAAAGAACCAAGACTCAGAGGTGGATGTCATCATTTGCCCACCTGAATAAACCATAAGACATGATCAAAGAATGTGAGAGATAAAATATGGAGATGGTGAATGCAGATGGCTGATTAGTACAAAGACAAAAACATGCGGAAAGCGTACTGCAAACAGTGCTTTCTTTCAAGATGTTCCTAACACAAAACACTATCAATGGGGCATCACGAGGAACACTTTCTGAAAAGGAGTCACAGAGACTTAGAAATTAAAGTATTTTGTGGTTTTCAAAACATGAGTATTAAACCTGGAACTTGTAACATTTTGGAATGTTATTTCTGTGAATAGTGGATGAACTCTTTCATGCAGTAGAGCTGAGTCAGTGTTGTATATGAGTAATTGGGGGTGTGATCAAAAAGAGCTTTGGAATCTCAATAGCTGTGATGCATATTTACTGCTGCAGAAGTCTTGTTGATGTATGCTCTGCATTCTTTTTGAGATTGTACACTTATTCATGTGAACGTACCCATTTAACTATCTTTGCAATGCTTCTCCTGTTGAAAGTAGATAAACAAAAAGCAGTTGTCAGGCATCATGGCCCAGCTGGAGTGAGTGCAGAGGAGGGCTATGAAGATGATCAGAGGGCTGAAGCACCTCTGCTATGGAGACAGGCTGAGAGAGTTGGGGCTGTTCAGCCTGGAGAAGAGAAGGCTCTAGGGAGACCTTAGAGCACCTTCCAGTACCTGAAGGGGCTACAGGAAAGCTGGAGAGGGACTTTTTACAAGGGCATGGAGTGATAGGACAAGGAGGAACAGCTTTAACCTGAAAGAGGGGAGATTTAGGTGAGACATTAGGAAGAAATTCTTCACTGTGAGGGTGGTGAGACACTGATACAGGTTGCCCAGGGAAGTTGTGTCTGCCCCCTGCCTGGAAGTGTTCAAGGCCAGGTGGGGCTTGGAGCAACCTGGTCTAATGGGAGGTGTCCCTGCCCATGGCAGGGGAGTTGGTGCCAAATGCTTGGTTGTCATAGACCTGAATTTTCTAGTAAGTAGAAGAGCAAAATAGTGCATTCCTGCCATAGCACTTCAGTCAGGGCTTGGCCAGTCAGGGCTTGGCCCTTTCCTCATTCATTAGGAGGTTAACCAGTGGACATCAGTTTTATTCACTTTCTTGTATGCCCATACCTGTGGTAAATTACTGTATTTCAATAGACGGCAACACTACCTGATAACATCTGTAATGAGTGTCTCCCTCTGCATTCCTCAGGGGAAAATATCTGAGCTTATTTTGGTTGTGTGGCTCAAGGAAGCAAAGGCTGCCAAAAAAAAGTAAGAAGTGCTTGGACTGGAGAGTGCTGAGGTTTGAAACAGGCTTTAATTCTTCTGTAAATGAATTCCCCACTCTTTGGACTACCTTCCAAGCAGACAGCAGCCCGAGATCAATGCCTTCAGCTGGCTGCAGTTCTGATGAAAGCCTGAAGGAGTGGGAGGAATAGCCCTTATTACTTCATTCCTCACATATTTTGAATAGTACGATTGCCTTGGCCACCAGTCCTTCCCCTGGAAGATCTCACTCCCTGCATATGGAAAACTGCTTCTGATTTCAATTTGAGGTAACTGAATCAAGGGAAGGAAGCTGGGAGGAACAGTTGTGGCTGGGGAATCCTGCAATGTAGGTGCAGATATGGAGCTAGCACCTGGGCAGCTGAATGCTGCTGACTGCCACCCCTCTGCAGCAGACCTGGAGAGGCACCAGCCAAGCCATCACCAAAAAAATGCTGCAAGGCAGCTGGTGCAGGGGGAAACCATGCTCCTGCTGGCTGTCAGGGAAGGGCTGACTGTCCTTTATGTATGTAGTGCTACAGCAGCCCATGGGCTTATCCTTGTCAGGGTCAAATAATGCAGACAGGAGGCAAAAGGAGTGATCTGCCTCCTGCTTGCCTGCTCTCCTCCCTTCTGCTACTGCCCTGCAAGTGGGGTCAGAGAAGGTGCACATCATGCCTCCTGCTGTCTTCTGAAATGTAATTAAAGTAATTCTTCCTTATTTTCTCATTTCACAGGATAGATTCAGAAGCAATGCCATATAACATATAATCCATCCTGTTCAACCTGCCAGATAGGAGTTTTGAAAAAGTAATGTGACTATTCTTTATGTGGTGATGGTGGGTTTTTTTGAGATATATCAGCAATTTTTTGAATCAAAAGGTAGCAATTTCGGAGTGAGGAATACAGTGTCTTCTGAATACAGTGATTTTGTTAAAGAGCAAATGTTCACTTAAAAAGAGCCTAATCACTGATATTTCTGCCAGGCATTTCTGAAAATGAAAGACAGCATTTGCAAGAGCACTTGGGAACCTAGAAGTTTTAACAAGTGTCTAATGGCATTCACAGAAACTCCAGAGGAAGCAGGTAACTAACAAGCAAAGGAAATTTTACCAGTCCCACTTTGGATTCACTTGTACCTTTAAAATTCTACATAATTTTTAGAAAACTTTAGATAATATGAAATACCCAGTTCTTCTTTTGAGATGTCAGTAATTCTCCTGCATCTGGTTTACATCATGTACAGGATATGACTTTCATGAGTTGACCTTTCTAGTGATTATTTGAAAATGGATTGAGAATGTGATTTGTTATGCAGTTTCTCAATAGGATGCAGAAATGCAAACCATGTACATCTTACCAGAAAGATTTTATTTTATATTTTGTGACTTTGCTTTTTAATGCTTAAAAAGAAACTTCCAAGTGTCTTCATGGCTTGTAATGTGCTCCTGCAAATTCCTGCAACACTGCTTGAAACAGTTAGTGGCTCTTAATTTATTACCCATGGCAAAATTAAAACTTTTGTATTTCAAATACTTTTTTAAAATTCCAGGTTTAGAAACCTGAACAATATTTTGTTTGACATATTGACTGGTCAAAGATGAGAAGCAGTTCTCATAGATGTTTAATTCTGTCCTTTCACAAGAGCCATTCAGTATCAATTATCTCTGAAGTTGGAAACCATTCAGAAGGGTACATCTGAAAATCTGTTATGCTAATTACATATTTATGCTGCCAGAGAAACAGCCACACTGATGAACTTGCATTCTGTTGTGACTCTTTAAATTATCTTATTTAATAACCTCTTTCTTAAGTTACTCTAAATTTCAGGTAGGGGTAAGGCCTAACAGCCTGTTCTTACGACTGCAAGTACGTAATACTTTACTCACTTTGATGGAGCCACCTGTAGAACATAACACAATTTATTGCCAGAAAGATTATTAGCATCAAAATTTAAGTGCCTTAGTCATGCTCAAGACCTGCTTCTGTAGATAGAGAAGAAAGCCCATTCTGATATGTGTGTTTTTTAGAATCTCAAAATACTTTTTCTGGATTACTTTTCCAGTGGGCTTTCCATTATGCCCCAGGAAGATATAAAAAAAGCTCAAGTACTGGAAATACTTAATTTCTAAAACATATATAAGCATGTAATCTTAATTCATTTCTTATGTGATCATAGGTATTCTCAGACATACTTCTGGAAAGTGAAACTTTATATTGCTGCTGAAACAAGACTGGACAAATGGAAAGAAATTCCCTGGGGATCCTTTTCATCCTGGAAAAGGGATTTGCACCATACAATAGCATTAAATCACCTGTCCCTGCAAGTAAACTCATAAAACCCAGGCTATTAGCAATGGAGATTGTAGGCATTAAAATAAACGGAAAGAAAAGATTTCTTTTTAAATTATTCAGTTAATGTAACAAAATTGCTGTAAAATATTCTGACTGAAATACTTTGTCCCATGTTAAAGCATCAAAGCAGAAAAGTGTAATTATTTCTATGAAGTCCTACTCATTTAGCTGTACAGGGCTTTTCCTTAGGAAGACAGGGCTTTTCCTTGGCAGAAAATAGTCTTTACCCTTCAAAACCGCTGGGTATAACTGTACTAATGAAATTATTTAGCAAGCTCATTTCACTATTGCATTTCACATAATGTCTTTATAAGATACACTTATTAGAATTAAAGTTTGGCTACTATTTCAAAAAAAGCTTGTATGTCTAATGATGGTGTTAGAAATCTAATAGTTACAATAGAAGCTTAATTCAGATGCTAAACAATAACAGGTGGACTCAGTTCTTCAGGGGGAAAAGTAATAAAAATATTTAAGTATGATCTTCTAATCCTGGAAATGTAAAGATACAAGGACATGTACCTTAGAAACCCTTGACAAGCCCATAAGTCATTAAAACATTATTTCAGAGCAAATTAGGTATCTTATGTTTTAATTTTCAAATGGAGAAAATGAAGCAATCCTTAAACAAATGTTCTTTTAAATGCATCTGTCAGTCTTCTATCCATGGCTGTAGATAAGGCATCTCTGGATGGTTGTTTGGTATTAGGTAATTACATGGGGTTTTTAGCCTTATTTTCAGATACTTTATTTGCATTGGAACTGCTGCTTGCCTTGAAGAGAGGAATTCTATTTCTGAAGGTTCCTAATGGGGGTTCCCAAGACAAGCATGTCTCATGCAATCAGGCAGGCTTTATCTACATATCTCTCCTTGTTCCCAGTTCATCACTTGTGAATCTATTTGCCACTTTATATTGGATCTGATGGAAGAGCAATAGCTCTAGAAATGCAAAGTTCTTTCAGGTTTTGTGGAAATAGCAAAATAAAGTATTAGTGTTTGTGCTGAAGATCTTGGGTTCTATTCACATGAACCACATGGGAGAAACGTGAAGATCTAGCTGATTGGGAAACCTTTGACTGCATTGTATTAGAAAGCAAAGCCATGTTTTCTCCTTCTGTTGCTTTAATATATGTGCATTTAGCTACTTGATCACAGTATGAAACTCCTCATTTGCTAAAGTATGTCCATCTGCCCACTCATTTTGGAGTGATCCAGTGCATACCAGCTATTGCTGTGCCTGGAGGTGATAGCTTTACATTCCACTTCCATCCCCTACAGTGATAAAAGGTGGGAAAGTACCCTTTCAAACAGAATGGAAAATCTTTGTGGAAGACAGCAGGTAGAAGAATGCCAGTGCCATCAGATGAGTAGAAATAAAACCAGAAAGATACCTCATAGTAATTGAGATGTGCCACAGTATCTCTGGTTATCTGTAGTGGTCAGCTGTGGATGATTCCTCAGTGTAGTTCACTCTGTTTGTGCAGACCAGCACAACTGGGACAAATTAAATGTAGGAATTTTTGATGACTGGAAGAGGGCAACTCATTCTCTGAGGTTCCATTTTTCTCTCCCACCTTCCACTCTGACTATGCATCTTGCTTCAAAGCCTTCAGAAATGCTGTGACTGATTTTATTCCAGATGCTTGATTCAAAACCTTCCCCCCAGTAACTAGAACAAGGCTTAGAGGAAGACTTTAGCATGTCCTACAAGTACTTGACTGGCTTCCAAAATATTTTTTTCCTACAAACAAATGGGTTATAGGATGCTGTCTTAGAAAATGTGGAGTCTTCTAATCCTAAATCTGTCCAGTCAAATAATGCCTTCTTTCCAAGAGTTAAATATACAATCAACTCTGATCAGCCAACCAAACATGAGTCAACAAAGAAATTGTGAGCAAATATTGCCATATCATTATCTGATGTCAGATACTACATATAAAACCTTAAATATAGAGGTTACCTTCTTACCTTCAAGTATATAAATGGTGATTTTTTTTTTTTTCTTCTGGGCACAGGTATTTGCATGGAATAGGGCTCACATTAATGAGAAACAGAAGGTTAATTTTACTACAAATAGCTGAATTTTAAGTATGTAATGAAGCACTTTACATGCTTAAAATACTTCATATTCATGAAAGGCCATAAATCTGTGCAGGGCTAGCAAGCTTTTAAATGTACACATCTTTATAACCTTTCCAGAGAGAAATGTGTGTGGTTATATAATAGTCTTATTCCTCAGTCACTCTGCAATCTATTCAGAAAGTGCCAAACAACTTTCATTGCACCCTTGAGGTGCCAAGACAACCATCTGACAAAACTGATGCTGTATTCAGAGGTGGAACTGTTCTTTCACCAGTATTTTTGTCCCAACCAGCTGTACCACTGACACCATGCAAGGGTGGTTTTGCTCTAGAGCAAACCTAAAAGCAATATAAAGATTATTGTGCTCCAGTCAAAGTGGACTTGAAGAAATCTTGCACGTATTCTTGTCCTAGTTCTATTGCATCCACTGATAGTCAGTGTCTTTCTTACTATTAAAGCCTTCATCATACAACTCTGATTTAGGACATGTGTATTTGTCCAGTCTCCTGCTGTCATTACCACAACTATTTTGTCTTTAGTCTCATCTGCTTCCCTGTCTAAATTCTGTTCCTGCCATAGTTGGTGTCCTTGAGTCATGGACCACTGGTTACTTCTGATTGTGGTGTTGTCCCACTACATTAGGACAAGCCTCATGAAAAATACTGAAGAGAAATATCACCTCAAGAAACAGTGAGAGAGAAAGCGCTGACTAGCAAATAAACCTATGTTCCCTGTCCTGCCATTTAAATTAGAAGTATTTTCAAATGTCATCAAGGAGAACCTGTTGTTTCATAGCTTAAGAAGAAATGCTCTTGTCAGCTTACTTGAAAAGACTCAGCGATGGTTTCTCACAGAGAACTCTGTTCAGATACGGTTTTTGCACAAAGATAGTGAGTGTACTTTCTGATCTTCTGGCAGGCTGCTGTTGCAGACTGCTTACCACTAAAGGCAGTGGACTAACAAGCCTTGGCTAAAGTTCAGTAAGTATGTTCCTGCTCCTCTTTATGGATGCAGACACCTTTAAGCTGCATGAAGAGTTGGATCAATGCTTTAATTGCGGTTAAGTATGTAACAGGAGCAAGGGAATTAGTCTTTGCATGGGAAGGAAACTGTCCTGAATTACCAAAAGTGGTGCCTGACTTTTATCTGAATTAGACCATTAGTCTCTGTTTTCTTTCCAATACCTCACTTCAGACCTGGGGAAAAAAATAAACTCCCAGCCTTACACATCAAGATTTCTTTTAGATTTTTCTTGGATACCACGAAGTAATTTTAATTTTTTGTTGCCTTTGGGTTCAACATAAGAAGTAGTCCCACTCGGCATCTGTCAAAGTATTTTCCTCTGAGAAATCTGCAGGGCTGTTACCCAAAATTCTGTTCACACATTTACACAGCTCTGCACTTGTCCTTGCCTTCTAGAAATAATGATTGATTTAGAGGGCCAGTTCCATGTTCTGTGTTTTTTTAAAGCCTACACTGTCTTCCTTTTTGGTATACTGTCTCCCATGTCCTAGAACACTTCACAGAGTGTGTAATTGGTGTTGTAATTAAATTTCCTCATTCTAGGATCTTTTTTCTTACTATTATTAACCACTTTTTTTCACCTTTAGAACAAAGCTTTCAAAATCCATTCACGACCTCCAGTATAGACTTCCCATTTTCCTACCAAGGCTTCCTAACTTCTCTCCCCTCTTGATCTTCTGACTCCAAAGACCTTCGGTACCTCAACAGCTGTGCCCAGAGACCCTTGTATCTGTGCAAGTGTATAGCTCACTTGCTTGTCATTTTATGACCACAAAAGCCACCTTTCCACATATTCCTGTGGTTGACTTCTCTATAATGCTTGCCTAGACCCTTAACAGTAGTCCCATGTTTCTTAAAGATGTCCTTGTTCTTGATGCTGCACTGCTGTATCTTGCCTCCCTGCAGTGCATACCCTGGGCATCTTTTGCAGATAAATGCATTTGCCAGCATCTGTTTAGCAAAGGAGCATTCACAGAGGGCTGGTTCATAAACAATTCTCAATTTTGCAATGCTGATGTGGGAATGTTCAGAGGCACTCATTCTTAAGCAACGATTTGCTGGTTAATATTTTTTTCTTTACCAAGCAGTTTGTAAACTTTTCCTATTTGTACTGTAAATAGACCGTGACAGAACAAATGTGCTATTAAGCAAAGTTGTAAAGGGCTCTAAATTTCAATGGAGATTCATAGTATTTTATGGATGACTATAGTTGATATGCACAAATCTGAAAAGTCGTAAATACCAAATACCAAAAAAAAAAGAAATAGTTCGGCTTCAAGGATCAAATTTTTAATAGGTGTCTAAGTAATCCATAATTCTTTATATATTTTCCGACCACCACACTGAGCCCCGTTAGTGTAGTTTAATCAATTTTTCATCCACTTTTATCCTTGATGTCTGCAATCTGGCTCAATACTTCAGTATGGGAAAAATACTTGGGAGATTTGTCTTTCCCTCAACTTCAACTCCTACTTTAAATATATAATCTATTTAATGCAGCAAAAAAAGAACAAAGCTAATAATGGATGTAAATACTGACAAATTTGAAATGCATCAGAAACCCTTCTTCCTCCCGAAGTATCCTATAATTTTGAAAAACTAACTATAAAAAAATTATACTGTGTGGTTGACTATTTCAAGTTTTCTCCCTTGTCTTGCTTAAAGGGGGCTTTTCTAATTGCAATGAGCACAGCTCAAATGATCTGAAACTGATTAAAGAAAAAAAGAATTAGTTTTATTTCACTAATTTAAATGAAATATTTGAAGTAGCAAAATCTTAAATAGGAGAAAGCTGATTTAAATTATCACAGATGCTATTAGTAATAGAACATAGTTTTGTAACTCATGGACAATGAGAGTAATGCTTAATTATTAACTCAGCAGGATTTAGTCCAATTCTGAACAGTATTATCTGATGTGTATGTTCAATATATTGTCAACTTCAAGTTGAGATTTGAGTAAACTGAATTGTCATAACATAAAGAGCGTTTCTTTTTTAAGATGTTATAATTTTTTTTTAAGTTTGACGTAGAAGAATCTTCAGTGACTGTGGCAGAGTTTCTATAGTCATGATGACTGTTCCACAAAAATAATGGCTAAATTATTTTTCTGGGTAAAGTACCCTGGATGTACCTGGCAACTGTGAAGAAAAATACGACTGAGATTCCAGCCTCCTTGGGATTTTGCTTCTGTAGCTACTGTAATTAACAATTATACAGTCATTAGGATTAAATGAAAATGCCACATTGATGTTATTCTTAATGAAGTAGACTTTCATAAAGGTGACAATGTGCCTTGCTTACAAACCAGCGTGATGACAGCCGTTATTTTTTTTGTGTGTGTGGTGACTGGTGTGGTCCAAATTTTCTGCTCCTAGGAACAGCAGCAACATGTGTTTCAGTCATCTGGCTATATAATTAGAACATGAATATAATTATATAGACACACTCTGCTGACTCCATGCTCATGAGGGCTGCTGCACTCTTCCTGCAGCATCTTGGGCCACGTCTGTGCTCTGGCTGCACGCTGCTTCCAGGGCAGCAACTGCCTTCATACTGGGGTCTTGCCCCGTTCTGGAGCTGGAAACAGTTCCAGTCCAAACATAAGCTCAGGAAAATCTGGGTCTAGGTTCCTCAAAGACTTGTATTGCATTGTCCAAAGTCCACTTGTGCTCATTATCCCTTCTCCTTCCCAGATGCTGTGTGTAAAAAAAAAAAAAAAAAAAAAAAAAAAAGACATTGGCTTCAGCATATTTAGGAATTGGATTTCTTGAGTTGATTGCAATGCTAATACAGTTAATAATGTTCCTCAGAAAGCTGAATTACCCAACTAATTATTATACATTTATAGTGAGATAATATTGAAGGTGTCAGCCAGCATTCAGTGATGCAGTCATTATTAAAAATTTACAATTTTGCACTCTTCTGTTTGGCTTAAAATGATGACTGTTTTAGTTTTGTTTTAACTGCCCAGCTTCGACTAATCTGCTTCTCATTAAGAGAACCAATGCAAATCCCTCCTTTCTGATTTGGCTGGCAGTTGCAGAATTGTCTGTACATACAGTGCAAACAAATTTTGCCTTTTCAACATCAGCCCCCTACCTCCTGAGCAGTGGGATTAATCCATCTAATCTACAGCATTCAAAAAAATACCTATTGCCATGGCGTAATTAAATTTCCCATTGAGTATAGTTTGATTTCATTTGGAGGGAATTACTCTCTGTGGTGTGGGTGGGTCTCAAGGAGGGCTTAGGAAATTCATGCTAGCCTACTTAACAAGCTAGCAGGGGATTTAGTGGTTGTAACTCTCTGTTGAGAATGTAGTCAAAATGTTGAAGAACATAACCAGCCCATGCACACAGGGGTAAGAAGAAAAGGTATGAACTGATTGAAAAAAATAATCCTACTAAATGAGAGCATAGGGATGCTGGATGCTGGGACAACTGTTGTGGTCACCATTCCACTTTTACACTACTCACATCTGACTTTGGTTTATGTCAATAGGATTACAAAGCAGTTGATAACACACGAATGCTGCTACCTCGAGTAATAAGGCTCTGAAATAGTAGGAAAACAGTCCTCTCCCACTGAAATTAATGCTGCGAATATAGTGCAAGAGAATGCAGATGAGTCCAAAACTCCTTGAAAACAGCCACTTTAACTATTCACTTTCCTTAAAAGCTATTGCAAAGTAGAAAGTGACTACCTGACTTTTAGCGATTTCTGAAATCTGGAACACTTGTCAAAGGAAGTAAATGATTCTTGTTTTTCTATTATGGCAATGACACCAATTAGTGTCTTAACATGGGAAGTTAATACAGTGGCTTAGTATAGGGACATAATTTATCAGTCTTAATTAGAAAGTCATTGGATTTATTTTCTGTTTTTCTGACAGAACTTCTGATTAACCTGGCTTTAATCTGTTAGTTTTCATTTACTGTGAGGATAATGGTGATTACCCTCTTGATTAGCAGTCAAAGGGGAAGAAAATAAATACGTGCTAAAAACTGTAGCAGCACATGGCAGACATGATAATGGAGTCACAGCCACCAAACACATTCTTACTACTCAGCAAATACAGATTGGTCTGAAAATAGTTGCAAAAGTATTTTAAAATGAGACTCTTGGCAATGAGATTAAAAACCTGTTGATGTCACGAATATGTAATTGATTTCTAGCAACATTTGCAGCATGTCTGTCAGCAGCATAGGCAGCTTCCTCTGTCACCTTCAGACTACTTTCAGTCCTCTCCATTACAGTTAGATTGTCTTTGCCATGGGGAATAATAACTTTTTCTTACGTATGTCAAGGCTGATCTTCCTGCTGCCCTTCTGTTTCACTTCATTGAGTCTCTACTAAACATTCGTTTCCTTCTCACACTGAGAATTATTCCCCAGTCCTTAGATAATACGTGCAGGGGTAGACACAGCTCCAAGCATTTCCACCACTCTGACCATGTCACTGGGATCTTATCTTATACTAGCAAATACAAAAATCCCTTTAGTCCCTGCACTTCCCCAGTAATTCACACCTGCCTCCCACCCAGATGCTTTAATCTGTGGAGGCTTCAAGACCCCACTTGTCATCTCTCCGTCTCCTCATTTACTAGATAGATAAAGTTATCTCCACCTCCTTCTGCCTAAGTCCCACCACCCACTTAGTCCATTTAAATCCTTCTACTATTTTTTTCTTCTGTTCAATCCTCAGCTTCAGGGTCCTGTGTGCCACCTCTCGATGTTTCTAGGTATACCCAGCACTAAGGTACTGGAGCGCTCTTGCGAAGCCTCAGTAGAGTCAACAAAGACAATTCATCCTTTCCCCTTTGCTGCTTATGACTATTTAACAAAATGGACTTGGTGGCTTTTTTCCCAGTCTTCCTGCAAGTTCAGAATCACAGGAATCCACCCATAAGGAGGTGCATAGATCAGGCTGGTAATCTGTTTAGTTTAATATGCCATTTTCAACACAGACTAATGGTAATTTTATTTTCAGAGGAACTGTATAATCAAATTAATGCTTTTCTCTGTTAATTTCAACTCCGTTTGCATTTTTTTAGACTTTTTTTGAGATGTGCTTTCAAGAGAAAGTCAAACTAATAAGACGAGTCTTGCGTCGCATCTAAATACCCTGTAATCCTTTTGGTTTATGACTGGAATACACTGCCCATCTGCTGCATAAGCCAGTTCCTCACCTCTTCTTACAGGTTCCCATTTCACTGGCTGTTTCATAAGAGTGTCAACAGGGTTTTATGAAGATGAAGCACTCAGGGAAACAACCTGTACCCAAACCCTTTGGGCTTTCGAGATGTGGCCTGGATTTTGCCTTTGGTTTGGATTTCTACAGTGTGCTAAGGCAGTGCAGAAAAGGCAGGATATTTGTCACGCAAGCTGAACAGTAGGAGACAGTTAATGGCAAACAGTAAGATCTTCATTTATGGATCATCACACTCAGTGCCACTGAAGAGCTGTTTCAAAGCCACCATCACGTCTGTTTTCCAGGTTCTCGGTACACCAGCTGATCCAAAACAAACGCTACTGAAATCCAAACTACTTTGAAAAAGTCTCTGTCTCTCAGTTTAGGAGAACTTTTTTTGCCAATTGTTTCTGTTACTGGTGTTACTATTCAGGTTGCAGCAGGTTACTGCACGCTTCACAGGCACAGAAAAGGGTATTCTCCTGCTCCGACTGCTGCTTCTGTGGAGGAAAGCTACTCACATTTTGTGTTTCATACTGCAGTGTTTAATGCAGCTCTGTACACATCTTCACTGATGCTACCTACGTATCTGCAGGTGTTGCCCTTCAGAGAACCATGGGTTGTGTCAATTTCTATAAATTCCATTTCATATTCAAAGTTAGTATCTGTCCTGAATCACCTCTGTACTTTCTGAATCACTCCTCAGTTATCTTTAGCTTTTAAAGTGTAAGTAAACCCTGTGACTTCTGTCTTTTATAGAGGCAGAAAAAAATAATTTTACTATTATGACGTGCCAAACCAAATTTTAGCCCATAAAACACCAGTTGTGTCATGTTGGAAAACAGCAAGTGGAAAAGTTAGTTGCTTTGACACAAGTCTCCTGTTTTAGTATGCATCTAAAGTTTTATGTTATTTTACTGTGTTGCATGAGGAAACATAATTTGATTTTTTCCTTTGTATTCCCTTTGTAAAATTAATTCTTTTGGATCTTTAAAATCCATTAGAAAAGATAGTCTGGAACATGGAAAATAGTTTCTTATTTATGGGGAGTAAATGAAATTTTGCTTATCAAAGGACATTAATGATCAAACTAAATTAACTTCCACATAAAATGCAAATGCTGTTTTTCAATCAACATTAATTTCTCTCTCTACTTTCATTTTCAAAGTCTAATAGGACATTTCTAGGAATATATTTTAGCTTCCTCTTCTACATCCAGAAGATCTGCAATTAATCTAAGCAAACTTATCCAAAATACACTCTAAAAATCCATCATCTTACCATGTATTTTCTCTGTGCTTAAAAATATATTAGAAAAGGACTAATCAAGTGATTTCACAGATGCAGCAAAACAGATTTTAAAATGTCACTTGTATCTTTATCTCTATTTATAATTTCTCATGAATAATTTCATTTTCTGAGTGTCTACAACATTTTAGTATCTTTAGTTTATATTGCAGGTTTTTTTAGGATTATGCTGATTAGCTGTACTTATAAACTACCTAAGCATGAAAATAATCCCAGAAGCAATGTGTACAACTTTTCAAACAGACCTCAGAGCAGTGATGGAAGATGCTGAAGGGGTGTTTTACCCTCTTCCTCCCTGCTTTAGCCTGGGCAGGGCCAAGGCCAGAGCTGCCCTGTGACCCTATGAGCAATGCTGTCAGCAAGGGCCACCAAGACAGCTCTGAACTTCCTCTCTTCTGCTCCAGGCTCCTCCAGTGCTCTCACTGAGCTGTTGTATTGTGCTCTGTGCTACTTGAGTCTCCTTGTAAGAAAGGAAGATCTTTATTTGCTATTTTAAGCATGCCTTATGTTAAAGAATAAAGATGGACATGATTGCATTTCGTATTCTTTTCCAAAATGCTGATAACTCTGAAGTTCAGCTTATAGATAAAACCAAATTTGCATTAGATAGATGTCACAGTCTTGCAGGTAATGCAGGGAATGGTAGAATGCCTGCCCAGCTTTGAGTGAAGTTTGTTTAAAAGGACAAGCAGCATTAAATTCTGCCATTTCATCATTTCTAAAATGATGACTTGCGGAGCACCCACAAATTCAGAAGAACAGCAGAAGTGCAACAGCAAGTACTGACCTGGGGGGATTCTGTCAAATGGGCAGCTTGCCTGCAGAAGGATTGCAGGATAGTGTTTAAAACACGTGAATTCACAACTAACAAGAAACTGTCTTGAGCTGGACTAAACTATGTGGAGAGAAAATGAGCTGATTTGACTCTTTATAGTGTATTAGCATGATGTGATGCATAAAAGCTTATGTGCTACTATAGTCTCAGGGCAGAGGTTTGTAAGAGCATAAAGTAATTTGGTTGTTTATTACTTACGGTTTAGCCTGGATGTTTTATGCTTATTCAGTGACACATCAGTCAAACTTTGCCAGTTAGAGCAAGTTTATGGCTGCCTTGTGTTACTGAAGTGGTACAAAATATTTTGGTAAATCTTGCTTTAGCTTGCCAGTCACCCAGGCGTTAGAAAGAAGATAGGAAAGATTTACTATTTTTACTGTACTGATGGTGAAATAGAGGCAGGTGAAGTAACACAAGTTGCTCAAGATCACAGAACAGGTCAGGGCAAGCACTCAGGCACTGCTTATAACACAAACTGATGAAAACAGTGATATTACAGGAGGAATATATATAGTAGGTACTTACTATTTGGACACAAAATTTCCCGAAGTTTATCACTTCTTCATTTCTCACATAAATAATATTGTTAGATTTCAATAAGTTTATATAAAACCTTGTGCCAGCATAAGGTCTTTTTTAATTGTAGTAATTCTGATTATTCATATACATAGTCTATTTTTAGGCAACTGATTATCTTTTTCATACCCAGTCTGAGAATAATGTTGAATATCTTTTGGTCCAACTCAGATAAAGGTCACTTTCTTGATTTAGTTTTCTCTTATGGCTTACTGCTGTAGATTTTTAATTTCCACTCCATAGACATTTTCATGGCATGTTTTAATGACATTTAAATTATTTCCAGTTCCTTATATGTCTTCATCGAACTGAACTAGTTATCAACTACACCACCTGTTGTCCCAGAATATTATACTTTAGTATTAGTTTTGTATTTAGTATTAGCAAGTCTTGAAAGCCAATGCCTGGGGTTTTGCCCAAGAGGCATAAAAGTGTCTCCTAGCCCACTGGCTAAATTTAGTGTGCAATCCCGGTGCCTACATTGGGTGGATGGTGTTCTCATGTCCAGAGAGAGGAAGAAAAAGGCTACTTCAGAAGCAATTGAGAGCACTAAAACTGGGCTCCTATTTTGAATACCCATCTGCAGAACATTTTCCTTGACAGCATGGCAGTGATGAGCAATTGTACTACGAGGATGATAGTATAATGTAGCAGTAGATATAATCACAATTATAGCTACACCTAATACAAAAGATACCCAACCTAGCAGGTATTAATATAATTAAGGTATCTGCAATACTAGTGCTGTGTTTTGCTCTGGTTTTGGCGGCTCAGCTTGGTTGTATTTTGATGGATTACTACTTCTTGCTGATGCTCCAGCTCAGGTAGGCCTACCTGCCCTGTTGTGGAGGAGGGTGAGCTGCCAGCTGGTAAGTGCACTAAGCCAGGCAGGGTTGGTGCCTCTCCCTCTACCTTCTCTTCCCATCCACAACCTTTTCCAGGCATGGGGAGCAGGTCACTTGAATTTGTCTCAATTCCATTTTTAAGCTACAAAATGACCACCCACCATTGCTGGGATATTCAATGTGTATATGCTTCTGCACAAAGGATGAGGATATGTGGATGCAAACCTTCTCCCTTCTCTTTTCTGTGGCTACAGGACAGATGCTGTTACTTGAAATAAGGCATGGATCCTGGCCCTTGTTTATCAAGGAGCAGATAATTGCCTTTTCTAACCCAAAGCACAGTGGTAATTTTTCTACCAAAGTGCAACTAGACTGTGTTGTGGTGGCAGTTCTGTAATGACCTAGAAATTAATGCTGTCAGCCTGGAAATGGAAACAATTTCCTTTTCAGGGGGGTATGAGAATACAGCTCCCTCCTCTCCTGGCCAAGTGTTCCAGCCACCACATTATCCTATCCAGGATCTTTTGTTTAATTTTGCTTCAGCTCAATCATTCTTGCATCTTTTGTTCACAGAGATCCAGTTTCAATAGATGGGATAGATAGTACTCCTACCCAAATTACTGGGTAATGAGGAAGCCTTGAGGAAGGAGCTGAAAGGAACTATTATACTTCCTAGCTATATTCTTATGTAAAAGAACAGTACTGCCTTGATCTATTGAAAATCACCACGATGAGGAAGTCCCTGATAACAAGAAAAAAAACCAACCCAGCATTATGTTCCTCTTTAAAAAAGGCAAGGAGGAGGATGCAGGGAACTAGAAACTCAGTTTCTGAGGAGCTCCTCTTGGAGTCCATTCCCAAGTACAGGGCCAAGTCAGCCAGCACAACTATGACTGACTCTGCAAGTGGTGACTGTCATCAAACCAAACCCTAGCAAGGCTTTTGACATCCCCTGTAGCATTCTCATTTAGGAGCTGAAGAGCTATGGCCTGGAGGAATGGGTGATCAGGTGGGTTGGAAACTGACTGCATGGCTTGGTTCAGAGAATGGCAACTAGTAGTGCAACATCCATATGGCAGCCAGTGACTAGCAGGTGGCTTCAGGATCAACACTGATGTTTTCCAGCATATTCATTGCTAGCCTGGATGATGACACAGAGTGCAACTGGTGGAAGGCATTGTACTACACATGAGAAGTTGCTGACATGGCAAACAGCAAACTTCAGTCCAGAGGGAGCCTGCTGAATTTCAAACTCAGATGGGCAGCGACCTCATGGAGCTCAATAACTAGAGGTGCAGAGCTCTGTGCATGGGAGAGAGCAACCCCAGGCATCTCCCCAGGCTGAGAAGCAACCAGTGGAGTGGCAGCCCTGACAAAAGGGACCCACAAACACTGCAGCAGATGCTCAGCTGAACATGGGCCACCCAAATACACAGGACTTCCAGACAATTTTGTGGAGGCATCTTATGTATGATACTGAGAGGCGCAAGATGGAGGTGCATCTCTCCCTAGACAGGACTGAGACCTGAAACATCAGTATCAGAGAAATGCCTTTGTCCAAATATCTCATGTGATAAGACCTCCACTGTTTGCTTGGGAAATTATTAAAATTTTTATGTTTATGTACTTATCTTATATGAAGTCTATGCTACCTTTATTTACCATCAATTTCACTAATTTTACCTGTCGGAGAATGAAAGTACCTGAGTACATGATGAATGAATGAATACATGATTATGAAGGAAAATCAGTAACTTAGTTAGAAAAGTAGTTAAAACGACTGCTATATGTTTCAGTAGATAATTACACCTCAGGCCCACCCTTGCAAAACGTTTACTTTTGGATGTGAATCACTGCCTGCTGAAAAGCTTTACCAGAGACATTACGAGCGTGCAAGGATTTGCAGCTCCGCTCCCTTCGCGTGCAGAGCTGGCTCTGAGCTGGCTGGGATGCGCGTGCACCCGGATGGTGGGACCTGCACTGGGTCTGAGTCACACACGAAACCAAAAAGAGACAAACTGCTGCTAGTGGTGCTTCAAACTAGACGCAAAGCAAAGGTTATGTGTGTGTGTGATGGCTCAGATTTTGAGGACTTTAAGTATCAGCTTCATGCTGCCATTGTAATCAATTATGTTCTCTTGCCCATCAGGACTGGCTGCTTTCATAGCCAAATAACATCATATTGAAACTGCTAAAAGAATTGAGAAACACATAATGGTATTTTCTAATATTCTAAAAAAAAAAGATGTGTGCAATCGTTTAGAAAGCTAACAGATTTTTGTTTAACCTCAGGTTTTCCAGTGTCGGCACGGACTTCATCATGTTACAACTTTTTGTGCAATCTTTTTACTAAAGTTTCTTTTCATTTTCTTCGCTTCAACTAGCATTTAAGTAAGTAAAAGACATTACCTAAAACCATGCATGACAGAAACCTCACATTGTATTTTAAAACCAGGTGCTGCAACATGGGCTCAGGTTAAGCAGGAAGGTTACTACAGCTTCAGAACACTGAAGCTAAAAGAAGAAAGCAGCTCTTTTCAGAGTAGAAATTTTTATCTGTTTCATCATCTTTGTCTCTTTTAGGTGTTATCTGTCAGTCTTGTAGCCTGCAAGGTTGCATCCAATTATATAAAGGTTGGTTTGCTATCTATGTCAAACTAAGTTATACAAAACCACAAAATAAGGTTTGGTTCTTATCCTGATACTGTCTCATTAATTACAACATTGCATAATTGTATCAGTAATATCTGACCCTTAGCTATAATAATTCACTTGGGTGATGTCATCTAAACTATCGTGTTATATATAGGAGTTACTATGCAAATAAACTTGAGAACAAAATGCCTTGCTTGCTTTTAAAGGCTGACTTCAGGGTCTTAGTTTTTGTGTACACATGGAAAGATCCCGGCCAACACTGCTGTGCCTCTTACTTCATTATAATGTCATTTCTTTAACCCTTGGAATTTTTTTTATTTTTATTTTTATTTTTTTTTAAAAAGTATTTATCATAGTCTCTGTATGCTTTTGATTCCTCATAGTAATTTGAGGGGGTCTGTGCTAGGCCATTACCAACCTTCACCTTTAGGTTGTACATATATCCTTTTGGAACCAAGTGTGCTGGTCATACTTTGGATCTTGCAATAATTAGTATTTTGCTGCCTTTTGAATGAAAGACTCAAAATCCTACCATTGATACTGGTATATTCCTATTGTAGGCCTGCTGCATTTTTTCCTTCTTCTATTCCCCCCCCCCATTCCCCTTGTCATTCCCACAGGTAATTAATACTCCTCATGTTAGCTGTAGTAGTTACATCCTGAAGGGAAGCTTTGCTCAGATGCAGTACCCACAAGTTAGTTTTGTGGGGGTAGTTATTTTGTGTCCTCTGCCCCATGCTAAAATCAAATTATTGTCATCTGTTCAGTTGAAGGATTTATGTATCAGCGTGGAAAGGTTAGTATTTTTACAATTATTATCTACAACTCCATCGTGATTACATTTAGATGTCTTGGATTTTAGCAAACCATGCTATTATTCCTCCTGCTGTGGTATATTCATATAGGATGTTGTGAAATCTGACAGCACCTTTTGTTGTAAATTGGGTTTTCGTTTGGGTCTTGGCCATCAGAGAAGTGGAACCTGCACTTTCTCCTGGGTCTCACCATTGTCCAATTTAATCCTGTTTGGTTTGGGTTTCTGGTTTGTTGTTTTGTTTTTTCCCCTGGGATCATCTACCAGTCTAATGTTTGTGCCCAAGATCTGTCTCTTAAGGTGCCAAATCTGCAATTATTTCATGTAGTTTTTTTCCAATTTCCTTCTGTCAACTTCTGTTTTGTCTCTAGCCAACTCAGCTGACCGGACTTCTGCAATTCCATCACTCCGAATGTTATTTATCTCTATTCCTTTACTGTTAAAAGAAGAAAAACGAGAAAATACTTTACAGGTCAAAGTCTCTTGGAACTTGTGTTGGAAGTCTTGAGTTTCCACAACATTTCAAAACAGATGGGTGGTGCAGTTGTGGGGCAAGAAAACAAAACAAAAAAACTTAGAGAAGATTATTTGCCTAAAGTGCACAGTTAACAAAACCCAACCAAGTAAGAAAGCTAAAAAAACCCCAGCCCAAAACAACTGCACAACTTTTTCTTACTGCTAATCTTATTTCTGTTTCTCCCCCACTCCCCATTGCTTTGCAAATTTGTAATTCGCTGCTTCCAAAGGTTCTTCAAACTTGTTCTACTGGTTTTCAGAAGCAGGCAGACTTGTTTTTCTAAGCTCTTCAGTATAACCAACTGAATTTAATTTTTCATTTTGCTCCTACAAAGAACCTCAGGACGCTCCTTGAAGGGCCCTCAATCATTCTGTTGTATCATATGGATATATTCAGTGTGTACACCACAATACTTTAATTACCTGGTATATGAAACCATATAGAGCTGTGCTAAAATGAAGGCACTATTTAGTAATCATAAAGACCTTGATCCAACAGTTAATGGAAAAGTGCTTAATCATAAATAATGCAGTCAACTCCAAGGGGAGATTTTAATGACAATCCTTCCCTTGCTAGCCAAAATACATGAGAGCTCGCCCTTTCTTCTCATGGGTGGAGGGGGCTTCACAGGGGCCTCCTGAGGTGGCCAGGAGCAAGTTCTAACATTTTCTTCCAAATTAAGGTTCACGTTTCCACTGCTTTTTAGAGATTCACAAAGTATGAAGCTTGAGGGTCACTATATTAATGTGGTGGCTGCTCCCTGTCCCTCCAGCTAGGACAGGACCCCACAGTGAAGCCCTGGTGCCCTCAGTATCTTCGGAAAAATGATTTTTCACTTAGCATGCATCACCAGAAGTGAGGGGTGGGTGAAACCGTTCAAATTTAATGCATGTATTTTGTGAGGCTGTGCTTCTTCTGTTGGTGTCATGAAATTCAGACTGAAATGGGCCTGTTCAAGGGCAGAATGAGGAAAGGCGATGGCGTGGCAGAAAAGAGAGCCATTAGGCCTGCGCTTGGTTAAATAACAACGCTCTTGCACTCGAGGGCCCGCGCAGGCTGTTTCTACACCAGAGTTGGGAGAGCGTCCCGAGACTGTCTTTTCTCCAATCGGAACCTTTATTTTTCAAGTTCGGTTTCTCTGCAGTGAGTCCGGGACGGCGGGTAGGGCCAGCCTGGGGCTAGGGGGGCCGGACGTCGGCCACCCCGCTGTGTTGTCCCCGCCCGGCTCCCCACGGTAGGGCCGGAGCCGGCCTCAACCACCGGGCTCGGCCGTCCCCGCAGTCTCCTCACAGTACGCCTGTTCCCGCCCGGCCCGGTCTGGCGCCCCCCGAGGCTGAGGGAGCGGCGCTGCCGCCCCCTGCAGGGCCGCGACGGGAGGGTCCCGCGGCAGCGGGCGCTGAGGAGCGCTAGGCGGCCCACGGGGGCCTGGACAATGCCCTATGGGGGAGCGGCGGAGAGGAGCAGGAGGAGAAGGTGAAGGGTGGTGGTCGCTGCCCGTCTCCCTCCGCCTAGGACTACTTCTCCCCAGATGTCGGGCGGCATCTGCCCCCGCCCCTGCCGCCGCACGCGTTGGAGAGGAAGGGGGCGGGCCGGGGGCGGGCCGGGCGGAGGAGGGTGGAGGAGGCGCTGAGGAGATCACCATAGGGGCTGAGACAGCCGCGGAGCGGGGCGGTGGCGGCCCTGGCACGGTGGCGCCCGGGGGCGGGAGCCCAAGGGCCTGGAGGAAGAGGAGGGGCGCGGCGCGTCGAGCCGCCGCGGGGAGAGTCTGGAGGAGCAGCGGCAGCCGGTGGGGCGGCGGCGGAGGTGAGCGAGCAGCGGCGGGGAGGCCCCTCGCTCGGGTGGCTGCCGGCGGTTGGCGGCGGGGCGGGCTGTACCTGCCGCTTGAGGCGGACAGGGGGCTGACACCCGTGCGAGGCGTTAGGGCGGGGGTTGGTGGTTGGCTGGCAGCGGGGTGGTCGCGGCGGGGACCGGCCGCCTCGGCGGGGTGGGGATGTGGTGCGGTGCCCGGGATCTTTGTGCGGAGCCGGGTGCGTGTGTGCGCTGGGGGAGGGGAGCGGGGGACAGGGCGTGTGTGTGCTCCGCGCCGGGGGTGTGAGGAGCAGATGAAGGGCGGGTGGGGGCGGGCAGCTTCCCAGCTGCTGGCTTGACCTGGGGGCTCTTCAAAGGGGGACGGTCTGGCTGCCAGGGCGCTGCCGAAGTGACTTTTGAGCCGTGAGTGTGTCTGTGCTGCGGCTGAAAGAAAGCGGAGCGTGGGGTTAAAGCCCAGCCTAGGATAAAGGGTTCGTTTGAGGAAGGGGGGTGTCACGGAGCTCGGGCGAGGGGACCGGAGTGGTGACAGTGGCGGCGGGGGTGTCACAGCGTGACCCGGAGCCTGCCGGGCGCCCTGCTGCCGGCCCGGCGCGAACAAAGAGGTGGGCAAGGAGCCGGCGGCAGCAATTCCCTGTAAAATAAACTTCAAAAGCCCCTCGACAAACCTCCTTGCTGGCAGTAGAAAAATGGGGTGGAGAGAGAATTTGGGGAAGAAGCCTTGTTAGGGACAATGTTTCTCAGGCGATGGGGGGTGTATTCAGTTCTCCCCAGGAGAAAATGCAAGGATTAGTGCTCATGTGTTTTGGAGGGCCCGTGTCATATCTGTTTATTGGGGGGTTTTGTCACATATTTTTTATATGTGGCTAATCGTATCTTGTAACAACAAATTTCTTTAAACCGCCTTTTTAGATTAATTCGATTTCATAGCGTAAGCAAAAATAAAGAGTGAGAGCCCTTGACTTTACCCTTTGTTGTCTGCATTTGCAGTTCACTGAATTAAGATTGCATGTAGGGTTAAAAGTGCTGTCTTCTTTATTTCAGAGCTCTAGGGGAAGATGTTGTCTCTTCTGACATCTTGCGATTAAGATACCTGAGAACAGGTTCCGTGAGAATCCAGGTTCCTGAAGAAGACACTTACGAATGTATTGAAATAAGAAGGTGTAGATGTTTGGGGTTTTTTCTGTCGTCTGTATTGTATAAGAAACTATGATCTGAAGCACTTCTCAGACACTTGCACAGATCTATGAAGTCTGCAAAGCTTGCTGTCCACACTGACAATTTCTTACGTAGTGGTGCTTACCCACTTTTGTGGTATGTGTATCATACTCTGAAGAAAAGTCACTTTCTCTATAAAATTCCCAGAAGGAACACTTGATTGTGCACAGCTTTTTCTGGATGTATATCCAGAGAGATTAATGCCTAGAGCTGAAAGGCATTTAGTATACACTGAAAAGTTGGCTTTCCCTCAGTTTTTCCAGATGTATTGTCTCGCCTGTGTACTGGGAACACACACAACTGTATAAACTACAGATGCAGCCATGGAGCTGTATGAACTTTTGAGCCATATGAGAAGTATTGTTGAGCGTTGGTATCAGACATGGCTTCATGATGTCAGCTGAACTGTGATTGTGTTGTGCTAATCATCGTAAAACACACAAATGGAGTGACACCCTTGCTGAGAAGAGGCTATTAAGTTTTACGAGAAAGGTTAACCAATTACCTTAACCTCTGCCAAGTTCCATGCAGAATATTTTTCTGTGAGAGACGAACATGTATCTCCCTGCTCTGAAATGCTGAAGGTGTACTGCTGCTTATGACAAATCCAAGAGAAGAAGCTTTATAAAATGGCTCAAACCAGCTTGCTGCAGGGAAAGCCGTTTTACTGTAGGGAGTGGGTTTTCCACAAGCTTCAGCACTGCCTCCAGGAGAAAGCTAACTGCAGCAGTAGTGCTGCCAACAAACCATCTCTTGTAGCAAATTCTGGGAATAATACCGGTGTTGTCTCTGGGAAAGGAGCTGCCTGGGGTGTATTGTTGGTAGGAGGGCCTGGTAGTGGGAAGACAGCCCTCTGTACTGAGTTACTGTGGCCAAGTGCACCTGCAAACCTGCAGAGAGGCTTACATCGTCAAGCTCTAGCCTTCCATTTCTGCAGGGCCCAAGACTCTGACACGCTGTGTGTTGGAGGGTTTATCAGAGGTTTAGTTACACAAATCTGCCGCAGTGGACTGATCCAGGGATATGAGGACAAACTAAGAGATCCTGCTATTCAAAGTCTCTTGCAACCCGGGGAATGTGAGAGGAACCCTGCTGAAGCATTTAAAAGGTAAAAATAAATTAAAAAAACCCACCAAACCCTATTGAAAAATAAAAAGCTAAAAAAAAAAATAAATGCCGGCTTCTGCTTAGGTCATCCTTCCAAAGAGTCTACAATGCAGACAGTTTAAAACATGTTTGTTTCTTTTTTTTTTTATTTATGTCAGAGCTTGCAGCCCTACCGTGGAAAAATCTAAGTTTGTCCTTATAGCTGACATAAATAAATATTTATTAAACAAAATTTATTATTAATAGTGAATTTATTTACATTCATATATTAATACCCTTGGTTCTAACCAGTGTTTTGGAAAGACTTTAAAGCAGTTGACTAAAGAGTGGAAGATAACTAGGCAGTGGCTTTCATGTGCCATAAAGTTAGTGCAGGTGTCCTTCATAGACCTGAAACAGATTTTGTAAGACCCTCACAAAAGCTTCCAATATTGTGCTCTAAGAGGAAACTGGACTAATGGATTTCTGGGTCTGATCCAACACATCAGTTTCATGTTTGTCTAAAAATATGTGGTAGGAAAATGTCAATTAACTCCTTATGTTACTTCTCACAATATGCACAGATTGGGTCAAATCTGTATGGCTACTTACAAAATAAGTACTGAGTACTGAGTGGATCAGAAATTTATCAAGAGGGCTCACCCTGCCACTTCTAAGGTTTGTCAGCTAATCAGAATGAAAATATTTATTTAGTGTTGGCTAACAAACCCAAGTCTCTTCAGTATGTTACTGAGGGTTTTGTTTCTGTAAGGATACTAAAGGTGTAGGTGAGAGCAGAGTGTACATCCACAGATCTCATGGAAGAATGTGCTGTCCTGAGCACAGCCTTTACAATCATGTTTCTGGTGGTCTATCTGCCTTTGGGTTACAATGAAGGAAGATTCAGAAAGAGCAAGGTTTGTCTCTAGCAACAGAGCTGCAGTTAAGTTCGTTGCTAGTATAAAACTTCTGTGGTATATTAGTTAAACTGAAGTTCTTTAGCATTGTGTAGTAATGCAACTTTTTGTAGTAGTTCAGGGTTTATTGGACAGTGTTTGCAGTATAAAAAAAAATTTCCTATCTCTTTTTTCTTTTTCCTGGCTATGAAGGCTGGGTAAACAAGTACTGAGGTTGAACTGTAGAGCTTGCTTATATTGTCATGGTGGTGTATAAGAGCCCTTCCAGTTCTGATGGCTGTTATGTCCTTGCCTGCTGAATAAACAGGATGCATGTCTACATTGTTCTCAGTGTAGTGTCTTAAATAGTCTAAACCAAGGCTAATTGTGGATTTTTTTTGTTTGTTGTTAAGTGAAGATGCAAATTCTAGCAGCTGTTAAGGGCCTAATTTCAGAAGTATTAAGCCTTCTCGATATCTAACAGCTAAAAACTGGGTGAAATGGAGTGTCTATAAATGGAATAGCAGACCAGCCATCTAGCTTTAGGCAGTCTTTAAAATCATGGAAGTGGATTAATCTGGTGAGTAAGAGTCCATTTATGTTTAGAAGTCTATTATAAGGAGGTCTTACTAATTTAGTCCAGGTATGTTCGCTCTTAAGAGCTGGAATCCTTCTTCTGTTTAAGCATGATGGTTTTACTCCAAAGAACAGGAGTTAGGTAAATGTTACTAGACAAAAATGCAGTATAGAAATATAAATATACCTGTGAGTCAGGCTCGGCCTTTTAGGTAAGACTGCTTTCTATGAACACAGGGGTTAATGATGGGCTGTTTGAATATTTAGGTCAATATACAGGTTTCTTGGGTTTGTGCTGGCAAAATAAAATATAACACAACATCTGGTACTAGTCTTTGCCTTCCCAAATGTTGCAGTGGTGATTGTGAACCTTTATTATTATGCCAAAAATACTTATGTTGCAGTACCAACAGCTTCAGTCAAGGAGATTTTTTTTTGGCCCTTCATGTATTCCCTTGCTGCCCACCTACCCTGATCTTTTGCTCTCAAAAGCAGCTGTGGTAGCTAGTCTTCATTCTCATATTTCAGATTTAAGGGAGATGAGATGTTAGAGACAAGGTGCTGTACTGGGAATATAAGTTTTCAGCACTGTGGCTGGGGACCAGGAGATGGGTGTTGACAGCAGTACCAAGAGCTTGTTCTGCTCCCTGTATGATACGACCACTGTCCACAAACGAGGAACCTGGCAAGCCCCTTCCTACCATCAAGTAACTCAGTTGGTTGTTAATTGAACTTCTCTTAATATATAAAACAGTCAAGAAATGTTTAACAAAAATCTAAGTTAGTGTTTTTCATTATTTCTAAGACTTGTGCCTGAGCACCTCAGTATTCTGGTCTGGTGTGTTTATATATGCTTACTATTAAAGTGGAAGTTGTTGTAATGTGAAATAAGTTCTAGGAAGACTGGTAAGGCACTGAAACAGCCTAAAACTCTCATCTCAATGCTCCATTGATTTTATCTTAATTTTCTTTATTCAGTAGAAAAGGGGAAAAATCTTTCTTTAAAGACACTGTCAAATTTATGCTTTAGTTTGCATGGCTGCTTCAGACCCAGCTATGTGTTCATGGCCTAAAATGGAAAGACTTCTCTTCTTAAGTGCTAAACACGATTACACCATTCTATTTTTGTGCTAATTCTTCTAGAAATAGTAAGCAAGAAGAACTTTCTAATGTCTTGTAATGTGCCAGTTTATAAACAACATAAAGTTTGTTAAAATAGTGAATATTTTTCTGAGGAATGTTTTTTTTAAATAGGTTTTCATGAACCCTGGTGGTCATAGTGATACGTGTGCAAGTGATGACCCAGAGAGTTAAGACTTTTCCTGTTTGAATGTCTTCTCTTAAAAATTTCTCATGTATTTATAATCTTAATGTGTCCTTAAAATTCTTTCAGGGGCAGATCTTGCAGATTTGAAGAGCTGGAAGGACTGATCTATATAAATGTATTTAACAAGCACTTATTGCTGCACTGACAGCTGAGAGAAAGAACTGCTACTTACAGCTCTGCTTCTGAGGCACTTTTCTTCCTCACACAGTACTTGGAGCAGAAAGCAGTCTTATACTTCCAGTGTAAGCAAGTTTATACTTCCAGTGATTGGGAGGAATAGAGGTGACTATCAGTTATCTAAGGCAATGAGGACATACAGGAACTCTGATATAAACCATTAATAATACTGGAATTTGTGCAAACTGGGCTGTAAAAAGACCTTTAAACTTACCCTGGTTTATGTTTTTTGGAAAAGGAGATGACATTAGACACCTTCAGACAGAAGGGGAAGGTACATCATTCCCACGTGTTGTGTTACCATTGGGATTAGTGGTGGAAGGCAGAGCTTGTTTAATTCACAGACAAGAAAGTGGATGTTACTAGAAATAGCGAATTTCCACATTTCCCAGTAGGTTGGTGCAGCTTTGTGACCACTCACAGATGAAGTTTCTTGCTGTCTTCTGCATGTCTTTTCAAGAAACTTCAAATCTTGTGAGATTTTTCACACATACTTCTCACATAGCTTGTGTTTTGTTTAATGTTTTTACTTACAAAGTGTCCTAAAATTTTATTACTAAAGTATTTCTAATATAATTACTTGAATGTAAGTTAATCTGATAAAAGAGGGGAAAACTGAAGCTATGAATTTGTATTTCCACTTATTTGTATTGCTGAAATTGCATTCCAATGCAAGTAGATCCTGATAAGTAGAGACTCAAGAAAATAACAATTGAGAAGAAAACAAACAACCCACCCCCAAACAAACAAAAAAAACAACAACAAAGAAAAACCCCATATGACTGCTGGCCATATTTGTGATTGTGTAAGAATTTTGTAGAAGTCTTCTCAAGCTGATGTTACATCATCTTTACCACAAGTGGATACAGTGGAAGCTTACCTCCCAGAACTTAAGTATACTTTTTTCAGAAAGGACCCCAGATTTATTTCTTTTTCTATGCAAGTTGGTGCAAAATTCATTGTCATGGTTCCTTTCGCAGCTTCCCAGGCAATCACAACTTCTGACTCCTGATCTCTGCTACTCATATTTGAAAAGGGAAACCCTAGAGGGTTAACTAAGCTGCACAGGTGATGAGGCATCAACACCAAAACTTTAAGGGCAATAAAGAATTATTGGATGTTGCAGTTTCTCTGTGCTCTAGTGCTCTGTGAAGGTGTACTAGGTAGTATTGGTGGTGTAGTTAGTTCTGTGTGTCTTGTGTGCACAACAGATCTGCATTGTAATGGAAAGTGACCAGTAATGTGAAGTGATAGAAAAAGCAAAGCAGGCTTCTAATTCTCTAGAATATGCAAATATCTGTACACTTGATTGTAAAAGGTGTGAGAGGTCACATAAGGTTCTAGGCTGACTGCATGTTTGAAACAGGGGTTTATGTTGATTCAAATTGAAAGCCTTCTATGAGTCATCGGCTTGGACAGCGTTATTAAAGTACAACAAATCTTGTGCCAATAGTTGCTATCTATGTAAAGTTACTTCTACCTGGTTGGTGGAGAGCTCCAAAGGATCAAGCCTCTGGTGTTACTGTTTGGCAGTAAGATGGAAGTCTCACAAACAGCAGAATTCAGAGTAAAAAAAAACCCAACAACTCTAGGATTGTCAAGGAATGCTAAGAAGCATTTCTTACCCACCCCCAGCCCTTCACCTGTACTGGATTTCCACACTACTAATTTATTTTTTCTTGTTTCATCCCCATTTCCCTCAAGAGTGGTGTGTCATCAGAAAGTTGTGAATTGCAGGTGACTTAGTGAGCTTTTCCCCTTATTTAAATAAGGGGAAACAAGTTTTACTTCAAGTTCTGGATTGTTTGTCTGACAATGTAGGAAAGCAAAGGTTTGTTCAGCAAATGTTGGGCACCTTGAATCTGCAGTATTGGAAAAACTTTTTTGTTGCCATTTACTTAGCATAGATGAAGGAGAAGGTTTAGAAATTGAGTTGTATGCGATAACAGATGAAGTGTGAAGAAGCTGTTCTTTTTAGAGCTTCTTGTAGGATCTTTAAAGCCAGTAATATAATTAAAGTTATCGTGGATTGTGTGGGCTTTATTGAACAGTTAGTGAGCTTTTCACTGTTTTAGACTAGCTCATTCTTAAATACAAAAACTTAAGTCTTTTTTGAAGTAAATCTGAGCAGTTGAAGGCTGGCTTCTCCATAGTTCTTTCCTTCCCAGCCCCCCTTTTAACTTTTTGCTTCTGTGTTGTCTGTAGCTAATAAAGTTTCAAATCTACTGTAATTACTGAGGCCAGAGATTAATTAAAATATCCTGACTTTGATACTTTACCCTATAAACTTTGAGTTTTCCTTGCTAGTGAGTTAACCACAGTACATGCTTCTGCACCCAGAGTTCTGACTGCTGTGAAAATAAGCAGTATTAATTTTGCTCTGGAGGGAGTGTGGTGGTAGGATGTGATACTTTAAAATTAAATGAATTTAGTAAAAGTCTGTTTTTACCATGAGCTTAGGAGAGATTAAAAAAAAAAATACACCAAGAGGCAGCACATTAGAGACAGTTGCAGATATCTGAGCTTGGGCTACTGGAAACTCAAAAGCTGCTGTTTTTTTAATCGATTTAGTCTATAGGTATTTTATTAGTAATTCAGTATTAATCTGTTCAGAGAAAATAAATGACTTTTCTTTTCTAGTCCAAGTCTCAAAGACTGTCTGGAAGTGATCTACATTTTTTTTTTCTCTAATTTTCAGATTTCTTCTGGAAAGGGCAGCTACACAGCCTTTCCCTCTGCTTCTGCAGCTCCAGTACAATCTTGGTAGCTGTAATTTTGCAATGGTTACACGAGGATGTGAACATGGATCTTGTCAGACTCTAATTTCATAGAGCTATAAATGGTAGAAACAAAGCCGAGGTCTACCTGTATCATGTTTCATATGAAGAAAGATCGGCATGCATAATGAATTAATTGAAAAGAGCCTTTTAAGAAGAGAGTTGTTTAACTTCCAGTGTGTTTATTCATTTACCACATGTAAGGTTCAAATGTGCAAGTGACTGATTTTGAACCTCTCGAGAGGAGGTTAGAAGGGGAACTCAGAAGAGTAATCTTTCCTAAGCAGAAGAAACCAAGTCTGTTTCTGGGAGATGGTTGCTTCATCTGTTCTTGTGCTTCACAATTCTTAACAGAAAAAAATTTCCCTATTTCTAACACGAATATTTTTCTTGCTACAATCTCAGCTTGTTACTACTTATAGTGTTCTCTGGAGACATAGAGAATAAGACTCTTTATTTCCTTTTTGGGGACAGCCTTTCATGTATTTGAATACTGCTTTCTCTTTCATCTCACCTTTAAAGTAAATCATTCCAACTTCTTAGTCTTTCCTCAGAGGTTGCACCTAAGAATGTGACATTAAAAAAATCCCTTAGCTAAATGAAGTTTCCTGTATCTAAAGGGAAGTTTTCTTACCAACATTTTAGATGTGTAAATATGCAGCATGCTACTGCTGTACTTTCCCACAATTTTGTCCGTTCCTACATCCTTCAGTTACGCTTGACTAGAATCCTGAAGCTAGCTGGATCCTAGCCCAGAGGAGCTTGATCTGGTATGAAATTGAATTCTCCTTTTAGTAGGAGCCATAACAATTTTCAGTTAAAAGCGAGCTCAGAGATGAAGTTGTTCTGTGCTGGGAACCTTTTTGTAGATGTCCTGTAGCACTTCAGTGGATTGTTCAAGATCTCAGTACCTACAGCATGCCAAAAGAGAAGTGCAGTCAGGGCTCTAGCAAGGGAGGTGCTCAGTGGTCTCTCCCATGAAGTCCTCTGTTTCTAGTCTCAGTTGGAGATTCCACAGAAGCTGGGTGTTGGAATGCGGAGCTCTCAGTTCAGTGTGATTTAAGGCTAGATTCATGAAAGGATTCAAGTCTCTCTGCTTTTTGAAAAACATAAGACCATCAAACATTGCCATGGCAAAACGTAAGGAGCATGAGCCTCTTCTTACCACCGACAGTACTACATACTCAATCATGATGGAATATATTACAATTTTATTTTAGTATCTCATTTCTCATGAAGCAAGTTTGTGTAAAAAATACATGCTTTCAACATCAAGTGGCTGAGGTGCTTTTAATTTAAAGAAGTTAACTCCTATGGAGTACTTTCATCAGAAAGACTGGACAGTTTTACAGCCCTCAGCTCCCTAGTAGATTGATCTTCATACTGTTGAGGCTTACACTTAGTGGTTGTGTAGCAAAAGACATAAAATCTTAAAAATAGCAGACAGACTTCACAACATAAAGCCTTTCACAACTTTTTATGGGAAGCAGGTACAGGTAAGCTGGTATCTGCAAGATCCTTTGTGATCTAATGAAGAAAAACAGTAAACAAGACAGTCTGTGTGAAAGAAATAAGCAACAGTAAAAAAATGTATTGCACTGAATCTTAATCCTGTCTCCTGAGTGGTTTGGTACTGTGAAGATGTGAGCAACTACAGTGTAGTAATGTTAAGTATGTGGTAAAATGCTACTTGTCTCCAGTGTAGCTTACTAGTTACAGCAGTTCAAGTAATTATGAATACAGTTTCTGTGCTGACTTTGGCTTTTGTGTGGTATGAGTCTGTTAATTTATAAGTATTTACATATTTTTCAAGTATATTATAGGGAGTTCTGATAAATACATTTGTCTACCTTTGAATTGTTCAGGGACAAAAATGATAGAGGCGGGACACCGACTGCAAATCGTACCTATTCATGGGTGAGCTGAGAAACTCTTTTTGTAAGAGCATGCTTAAGAGGTTAAAAAGAATCTGCCAACTCAGCTTGTATTTCTAGCTCAGTGAAAGTGAAGTTGCAGAAGGTAAATTGGTATTTCAGAAGCTCACTCTTGTGGGAGCATCTTGACTCTGATGCAGCTTCTGGTTCCCAGTATGTGTATGTAATGTGTAACTGATGCTTTAGACTTGTAACTGGCACTCAGTTGCATAGAAGATGCTGTGTTCTGGTGCTTTCTAGATGTGTTAGAAAGTTGAGCGTTGCTTGAAGCTTAAGTACTTTGTGGCATGTTTCTCTTTAGGCTTTTCCCTTAAATCTGTGGAGTTAATGGGTCACATAGCAACAGTTAGTGTTTCTGTAAGAGCAAGTTGTATGTTCCTCTTTCATTGTGTGGAAGCACTTCGTACAGACTGAACATAATACCATTTAAGGTTTTAACCTTTTCAGTTTAAATTACCATAAGAAAGTTTCCCAAAGGCATTTTAATAATGACAACTTACATAGACCTTTTTGTCTTATACTTCTATAGGCATTAACATTTTGCCTTTAATCTGTGTGGCTCAGCCTTAAACCTTACAGGTTTTCCTATAAGCTGTTTAGTTAGATGGACCTTCCTAGCAATTCTCACTTGTTAATTATTTCCCTTCCCTCCAGTTTTCTGTGCACATGTTCATAGCTTGTGTGAGGGTTTAAGTTTCTTTTCTTCCTTTTTAATGAAAAAAATGAAAAGGATTTGGTGGATTGTGAAGTAGAAAGGATTTAGTGTGTCTAATATACTGGGAAAAGATAGTATTGAAATATGGCCTCCTGCAAGTGTTAGTGAAGCAATGCATTGAAGAGGTTTTAGTTTCTCCTGTGTGATGATGTGAACAATCCACTGGGAATAGTGAAAAATCTTCTGTCTGTCTCAGAGCAGGAATGTTTTTAAATAATTAATGCAGAAACACTTCATGCTTGCAGAATCACTGCTCGTAAAGAAATAATGAGGAAAAAAAAGTGAGTGTGATGAAAAAAAAAAAAAGAATTATGTTGAAATAAAGGTTGAGTTGTGTATAGGTGTTCAGAGGTGTATTGCAGAGGAGGTGTTGCAGAGAATGTAGGTGGGTGGGTTCCTGGTACACTTGATGATATAAAAATGTGATGGGATAACATGAAGGAAGAACTGAAAATGAGATCAAGAGATGAAGGCAAACATAGCTGATGGAGTGAAAGGGGCTAAATAATTGCAATCAAAGTCCTCACTGTGTTGCATGTTTGCAGATACCTTCACACAACAAAAGCCTTTGTTGTTGATAGAAGGCGATCAAGCTTCTTGGCTCAGTTTCAGATGCTGTTGTTTAAATGGACAGGAGTGGGAGGAAGAATTAGAATAAAGGATTATACATGACTGGACTTTTGGTCTGCAGCCCTTAAACAATGCCTTGGGTTTTTTTTTGCTTCCTCATGTACTAATAAGAGTTGTTAATGCTGGTGGGTGCACAAATAAGGGGAGATGAGTATCTGGCTGCACTGATGCAAGCTTGTGTGCTAAAGTCCATGATATCTTAATGAATGAAAGAGGAGGCATGGCAGCATCTTATTTAAGGTTACTTGAAGAATCACAGAGTTGTCCTAGAAGAAATAGAAAACTTTGGAAGCTCTAGGTTGGTTAAGGAAAATACCAGCAATATAGAGATAACAGCAATGAGCAAATAAGAATTAAACTTACGAGGAAAAACTATTAAGAATGGGATTACAGCATGATTTCCATCTTAATGTAGTTAATTAACAAATCTCAGTTTAACTACATTAGCTCTCCTGCAGTGATGGTGAGCATGATCATACAATCACTAAACTTCTATCCTTTTTCTGCACTTTCATGAAGTAGCGTTCAACAGGACATAGGAAAAAAGCTCTCTTTGGAGGTAAAGTGCAGCTGATGTGCAGTCAGAGAAATCGTGGCCTATATGATTTTAACTTACCCTAAATTAGCAACTCGGCCTTCTCTGATAGATGGAAACTTAAGCAGACAATACAAAGAGTTTAATAAAGAATGCAACAGAGTCTTCTGTTACATTGCCTTGCTGTTGCTCTGCTGTAGTGGTACCCATACACTTTAGTTTTGAGTAGTCTAGAAACACTTGGGGAAACTTTCCAAACTTTTACTGCATTCCATTGACAATCGTGTGCATCAGTTTGGTTTCAGTTGCTTTGTTTTGTGTTAGAGAGTGGTGTCACTTCCTTTGCTTCAGCTTTGTTCCACTTACTTTCTCTTAAAAAGTGAAAAGATTATTTTTTCCCCAGGGATTTGTAGCAGGTATTGCAGGTTCTCACTAAGTTTGATTTTTATAATTTCAGGTATACTACTTTCATGGTACCTACTTCTATTTTAAATTATGATAAAGTTTCCATCTACAGTGTAAACATTTTGTGTGTAAATTGTGGGGGGAAAAAAAGGAGAGTGTAGTTTCTGTCACATGTTCTATTGTAGTTAAGGCTAAAAATAGATCTTAATACACATCTGTAGAATCTGTTCCAAAGCTAAATGCATCACTGCTGTAAGATAATAGAATCAGGTTCATATGGTGCTAACGTAACAGTATTTTTCAAAGTAAATTACAGAGAAGATACAGACAGGATCAATAGGACATTTACAGTCAAGTTAAAAGAAACTGTATCTGCTTGAGGTTGCGGAGGAAAAAAAATAAACCAAACCACAAAGGTAACTAATATAAACCCAGAGTGAAGCATAAGGAACATATGCTTTGGATTTGACTTTAGGGAGTATGGGAGAATAATTTTTAATGGGATACGTGAAAGCTGCTCCATCTGTTGCCTCTTCAACTAAGGCAGTGCAATTAAAGGTTAGGATAGTCCCTTTTACTTGAGAAAATAAGATGGAAAAAGATACGTGGTTATGCAAACATAGGAGGAAAGCTGTCTTAAGTGCCTGACTAGTAAGGTAAAATCTTAACAGCTTTTCAATTGGTGTTTGTGCAGAGGATTTTCTGAAAATGAGGTTGGACAGTGTAATCCTGCAATCAGTTCAACAGCTGAAGTGTGGGGTGTTTTATGATGATGTGCAAGAAATGAGAAAGGCAGGTATGGAGCAACTTGATGAGGGAATTATCAAGGTTTCAAAATGTATAGTCATTTATCCTGGTTCCTCCAGTCAGGCAATTGAAGAACCCCCTCTTCTGAAGAAACATGTGACTGCTGAAATAGCCACTGCAGCACCTCTTTGTGCTTCTCAATGAGGAATGTCTTTTTTTCTTTTTATATTAAATGAATAAGAAGAATCTCATAAATTTGGGGATTGTCAGACTGAATTGCAGTAATAAAGGTGACTGTTTTTTGTAGTGTGTATTATGCTAGTGTCTTTTGTTACATGGTCATGGAATAATAGAATGTAGGGCTGGCTGGGCAGTAAGCTAGAATATAGCCTGACAAAAGCTACACAATGGAATATATTCCGTGTACTTTTCTTCCTGTCTTATCTAGGGTTTTTTTGTTTCTTTTTTGTGGCTAGCATTTCTCTCATGTCAACAAATACAAATATGTGTGGAAAGCAACCTTTGTTTCTTAAGTTATGTTTATGCTCTGCATAAATTGAGGTAGACAAAATCAATTTATTTCTTCTGTCTCCAAACTGTAGAATAATACCAACAAATTCAAATGCCTGTCAAGCTACAATAATTTCAATTCAGCTGTATACTAATGTGTTCAGATAACAGTGCTTCTAGAAGACGATATATTTGTTTAACCAATAAATATTAATTTTTATATGGCTAAGGAATCAGGTAGTTAATAAGGAAAGCTGAAAAGACTAAATATTTCACTTGCTGTACCTTTGGTTTCATAAATGATTTAAAACTAACTTCGTAATTTTAATAAATTCTGTTGTATATATAAACTTGTTAGTTTTCTTATTGTGGTACCCCACTCCTACATGTTGCATTTCAACCACAGACTTCTGAATATTTACAAAGTAAATTACCCTGACTTTAGAGGTATGTAAAATAAGGTGCAGTATAGATGATTCTCTCATTTCAGCTAATAATAGTTTTCAGTGAGTCTGATTTGATGCTTTCATGTCATGTATTTGATGTGAAGTGTATTGTCTTTCATGCTCCCTATTTATTTTTCTTTTTTTTAGAAAGATTAAATTGTGGAAACGATAATCTAATTGGTGTTAATACAAAGAAAAACAGTGATTTTTATTTTTTTTTTTTCAGTCTAATAAAAGAGAGCTTTTAAACAACACCTGGTGGATGACAAATCCCGCGGGTAAATATAAATAACAGCAACTTAGACAAGAGCTCAAAAACTGGGAGTGGAGGAGGAGAGGAAATAGGGTTGTTCATATAGGGTCATGGGACGGGCAAAGAGGAAGATAAGTGAGATAGTTTATCAAATGCCTTAGGTGTCTTTATGCTCATGGAAAAAGGTATGTTGTAAACAAGCAGAACTGGAAATATTAGTACACAGGCAAGTTGCTCTAAATGCTCTAAAAGATCTCTCAGGGTAACTTGTATAACTGGTATGCTTTTTAAAAGTAGTTTGTTCAGGAGCTGCTTTGTGTATCATGTGCTTGCTTGTAGTTCTAGAAAAAAGAAGATAAAGCTGCTGAAAAATCTGTGATTTACATGTGTGCTATCTACTTAAAGGCTTGTTGGTAAAGATATTAGCTTTTCTGGACTGTAAATAAAACTACCTACCAGCTACCCTATTAGATCATCTTGGGTATTTAACAGTTTACCTGGTTTGGCAAAGTTCAGCAGTTGTCAGTAACTAAGAGAGATTCCCACACCTCTAAATCATGTCTTTCCTAAAATACTGTTGTTTTGTTCTACCAAACCAGCAAGATCAGGTAAGCCAAGATTCTTTAAGGTATCAAATGGCATTATCCAAGGCATAGAATTTGGATGATGTCTGTCTACATAGTTGAAAAATTTGGATAACAAACAGAAGATGAACATCAGCTGGAAAAGCATGATATAAGCAGGAGTCTGTTAGTGACCATATGTCAAAGAGGAAAAAAAGTTGGAAGACATATAGTTGTTTCAATCAGATTGGAAAGAACTAGCTGAGAAAATGAAAGACCACTTTTGGAGTTAGTGGCTATGAAATTATGTTAAATGTGTGATGTTTAGAAGTAGAAGAGAAAGAAGGACAAACTAAAAGCAGTGGACTTGAAGATACTGGTGGCCTCAGATAAATTGTGGGTAAGATCTCATGAAGACAAGTATAATTAAAGAAAGGAATTAGCTGGAAAGAACACTGAGGTCTCAAAGCGGTATATTAAATGTCTAGTTTAGCGAAACTGAGCTCCTAATTCATGTTTTAAACACTAGGAGGAAGACTGCAGAAAAAATTAGATGAACTGAATGTGAAAGTAAAAATGTAATGTGAAAATGAGAGCAAAACTGAAAGTTCAAGGTGCATTGTTCGTGTTTCCTGCAAGGTATTTTGTTTAGTAATAAGAAATCATTCCATACATAAAATAGCGGGAGGAAGACAGTATCCGCCAAGTGTTTGATTTGCTATTCACTGGGGAGGGAAAACTGATAGAACTGAGAAAGCTAAAATGCTTGTGTATGTTACCCTTTCTTAAAAACAGTCATTTTGCAGTCAGCTAACTAGCAACAAAGAAGAGAGATTACAGAAAAACATAGCCTGCCCCCAAAAAAGCCAACTATAGGATAGGTGGGATGTTCAGTCTATGAACTGCTATTGATTATCTTCAAAGGACAGGTTATCTTTATCAGGATGGCTGAAAATTCAGACTGAAAGAAAATTATATCTATTTAGTGCCTTGCTTTAGAAAGGGACAAAAAAAGGCTTGGGGCAATTAGAAGCATGTCAATTGAAATAAAAAATGCCAGAACAAATAATCAGACAAACTATTTGCAAGCAGCTGGAAGATAAGAAAGAGCTGAAGAAGAGCTAACATGGTACAACATACGGTTTGGTTTTGACAAATCTAATCTAACTTATCTTTGTAAGACACAGTAGTAGTACTTGTGGATATGGGATACCTGTAAATGTAAATTTTGGCTCCAGGAAGGCTTTGATGCTTACATGAGACTTATGCAAACAGTCAGTGTGCAAGATAGAACTGTATTTGGGTATATGAAAAAAAAGTTGAGTAACTGTACTTGGAGAGTAATTATCAGTTTGTTACCATACTGACACAGCACATCATGTCAAGTTTCATAGAGGTCTGTCCTGTGTCTGTCTCTTTTCAGTGTGTTCCTTAATATTCTGGCTGACTGAGCAGAGCAAAGTGGTTGTAAATTTTGGATACTACTGGCTTCCTTGTAGTGACTCTTGTGTTGCCTGTGGGACACCAGTAATAGGGCAAGAAGTACAAGGTTTACATTGCAGGAAAACAGGCTAAGGTTAGACATGCGAGGAGAATAGAAACGTTCCCCAATCGTAAGAATATTCAGGCACATGCTTGGGGAGACAGAGTATTGATCACTGGAAGTCTTTAGGAATGCTTAGAATAGTATCTTTCAGGGATGACATAAGTACAGCTGCGCTGGCTGTAGGTGGGGAAGTGGACTAGATCCTCTCTATCACTATAAAACAGAGCTAGGAGAGTTTGTGTAGAATAAATTACTATTTTATATGCTGTGTTCAAGGAGTTGTTTGCATTGTTTCCTGTACTCTCCTTCTCTTTGCTTTTGGTAGTGACACATTTTTTTTATGTCAGATTCTGTGTAGTTTAGACCATATTGTGTATGTTAGCACATATGGCAAATATATTCAATTTAAAAATACAGAGTTAACCTCCCATGTTAGTAAGTGTGAGTGGTTTTCAGCTACTGTTATCTGTCCTTTGTAACAGCAGAGTTGTTTGCAAACTGTTCTAGGCGGTCCAACCATTACACCAAAATATTTGCTCTTAAGGTTTCTGTTTTCTGAGATTCTGAGTAGATCCACCAGTATATCCACTGTCAATGCCTTATAAACAAAAATCACCTCTATTTGTAGGAGATAGTAGGAGGTCTCTAATCACTACACAGGGGTCCAGCAGGCTCTGTTCATGTGCAAGCAATGGCTCTGGTTCTAGGATCAACTCTCCTATTGGCTGGCCTGATGCCCTGGAGCTACCTTTTGTGCCCTCCTTGTGGGACTGCAAGTCTGCTTGACAGTCACCGATAAAACTCGGGTTGCTACAAGACATTGCAAAATCAGGTACTGAATTGTGCAGGACTTGCCTGCTGTTCCCAATTCACTGCTTCTGAAAAAAGCAGACCCTTGATTTACATCCATGTACTGTACCTAGGGCTTTCCCAGTAGGTGATTTTCAGAGGTTTTATTTCTTTTCTGCATCTTTCTTCAAAAGATTAACTGTAGTTGGGTAGAACTGCTAGAGCCAGTTTGTCTTTCTGTGTAGCCTGTAAATAAATAATTTACTAGAAACAATAATCTGTAATATACTAGAGTCCATGAGTGTGGATAATTCCAGTATTGCACTTTGTCAGGAAGTCATCATCAGTTGCAGTAACTTTATCATGCTGAAGAATTCCAGAGCAGGTACCTCAATAACCAGATCAAATCCATCAGTACATACGCAGGTGTGCACACTGGGTCCTTTCACTTTTGCCATACTTAGGCATAGGTTTTATTTTGCAGCTGTTTTAGGTGTAGAAGTGTTCTATGCTTTGCAGCCCTTGCATTTCTCAAATATTTCCACTGTTAGTTAAGGGTCCCGTGTGTATGTTTTTCAGGATGCTATTACCAGTAAGAGTAGCTGGGCGATTACTAAGAAGCCAAGGCCTGTATTACATGCATATGTAATGCTAAGAATTGGGGTGATATGATACTGAAAGCAGCTATTGGACTTGACCCTTTTAATCATTAGCCAGAATGCATTATGAGGCAGGTAAATAAACTGTTTACTGCCAGTCATAGGACAAAAGAAGTAAGTGCCTTGTCATAGGACAAAGTGAAACTCACTAATGTACAAACAGTACTGCAGGTAGTTTGTAAAGGTGTGCTGGTTTTGCTTTCTGTGGGAATACAGCTGCTGAAATTATTGTTGGAAAGAGGGTAGCATATCATCAGCTGAGCAGCAGGAATTGTCAATTATATTAGAAGTGAAGTTTTATCTTTTCTTCTTTTATTGTGGCATATGCCCCATATGCAGTTTGGCAAACAAAAGAGAAAAATGCAGGTATTGACTTGTATAGGTCTGTCTTTGCTGAAGTTTCTATCAGTCTATCTTCACTGGCTTCATTCTTTTAAAAGCAAATTGGAAACTGGTGAGGGCTGGGGACAGCCTTAATGGATTACATTCTGTCAGCCAGCCCCTGGATTATTATCATATACAGTGGACATGTGTCAAAGCTCATGGGGCTGTGGGAAGCAAGGTGGGGTATTTGCTATCACAAGAATTTTTTAAGTACGCATTATTAAAACAAAATTACAGTTCTGCATTTTGTTTTCTATTCTTACACATTCTAAAGCTGTTTATTCAATGAGCAGTGGAAGCAGTGAAAACCCTGTTGTGTATAGATTTGTGCCTTTAGGTACTTAGGTCCATAGGTATCCTGCAATGGCCTGGGCTCCAGTCTGAAGTGTCTGTGTAATGCAATTCCTTCCCTTTTCCCTGTTGTGCAGCATCTCCACCTCTTAACTGCCTTCTACCCTGTGTGTCACCCAGCAGTGGGCTGGGGAAGATGGAGCTTCTGCTACACCTGATTTAGAGCTGCCAGAGGCAGCATCAGATTTTCACTTACTGGTTAGGATTTTTGCTAGGTCTCTGTGTATGATTTTTAGGCAAAAAAACCCACTACTACTTGTGTTGCTGACAAATATTACTACAACATTATGTAAATATAGTAGGCTTATTTACAGTTTCACTATATATTTGGTTTTCTGTATTTTCTGATACAACAGAAATGGAAGTAAGTGTCTTAAAAATCACATGGTAAACTGCTGTGATATATCATGTGGTAAACCACCCATAAGAAGGAAGAATCTTGCTTGCTTTTCTGAAGATTCAGGCATGTGTTCTAATAATTATCTATTTTGTTATACACTAGGTATTGTTAAGCTCTTTATATATAAATATATACATACACAAAGATATCCATCCAATATATATAGGCATATTCCTCTGTTACTTTAATTTCCAGTAATTCTTTAGATCAAATGTGCAATCAAAGGTGTGGAGGCAACCAGACCTGGGGGTACCAGTGGATCAAAAGCTGGACATGAGCCACCAATGTGCAATTGCAGCCCAGAAGGCCAACCACATCCTGGGCTGCATCAAGAGAAGTGTGGCCAGCAGATGGAGAGAGGTGATTCTGCCCCTCTACTCTGCCCTGGTGTGGCCTCACCTGGAGTACTGCGTCCAGCTCTGGAGCCCCCAGCACAAAAGGACGTGGACCTGTTGGAGCATGTCTAGAGGAGGGCAACAAAAATAATCGGAGGGCTGGAGCACCTCTTTTATGAAGACAGGCTGAGGGAGTTGGGGTTGTTCAGCCTGAAGAAGAGAAGACTCCAGGGGGACCTTATAGTGACCTTCCAATACCTGAAAAGGAGCCTATAAGAAGGCTGGGGAAGACCTGTTCACTGTGTGAGAAGTCCCTGCTTATTGTAGGGGGGTTGGGATAGATGACCTTTAGAGGTCCCTTCCAACCCAAGACATTCTATGATTCTGTGAAATGAACAATTTCCTCATGAACTCTGAGACACTCAGATCTCATACAGAGGACAGCACTGCATTGTCTCTTGTGTAAGTTGAATGTTTTATGATGTTCTATTGGAAAATTTTCGCCAATAAAATAATAAATTTGGGTAAAACTCAATGTAACCGCGATTGCAGATAGTATTGATCAGCTCCATCATGTTGCTAGTAATCACCAGACCTATTAATCCAAGGTGTTACGAATACATTTTCCAGCATATGTTTACAATCCTCAAGGAGTTACTTCATTTCAAGGAATTACAATCCTCACAGAGTTTGCAGCTGTTTTCTGTTACTCCTTGTGCTTGCCTCCTGGCACTACCGTCTCTTGTGACTCAGAATAGTGGCATTAATATTAGCTTAAATATAAATATCACAAATTAGCTGTCTCACTGACAGTGAATATTGCTTTTCTTTTTGAAATGCAAATAGTCTTTAGGAATGAAGACATTCTGTGGGGAGCTCAGCAGAGAGGTGCTGGTGAACACAAGCAGGAGAGTGCCAACTTCCTGACATTTTAGAATTCCCAAAAAGAGAATGAGGGAAACAAATGAGCTGAAGTAGAGCCTAAGGGCAACCTTACCTGACAGCAATAAAGATCACTTGGTACCGGTTTTAAAAAGCAGTTTGGGATGTTTGCCTTACTTTTCTTGTGCTCCTGTCCTGTAGTGGTGGTTTTTAACTTGCAGCACTGCCAATGAGAGATGGATCCAGCCACATGCAGAGTGGTAACATTGCACATGGTCCAAACCAGAACAAGCACACAGCACAGTGCCCTTCTCTTGGTAGGTAAGAAAAACTTAGGCAGCGTGGGCGTAGAAAACAGCAAATGCAAAGTATGAGCATAAATGAGCTGCAGTTGCAATGTGCTGCTTGTGTGCTAATACGGGTCCTTTCTTGCTAGCCAGACCGAAGCAGTATGTGTGTGGGCAGGAGTGTATCCCTGACCCGTTGGATAGCGTTGGCCTGGTGTAGCAAAGTGTTGTGTGCTCCCCTGGGGTGTTTGGAGAGCTGTACAGCTCTCACTGCATTTACACCATTCTGGAGCCTCACCACAGGCTTGGCAAAGGTAGCAGTGAAGCTTGGAAGAAGACGGTAGGCTTTGCTACGTAACACTGGTGAAAATGTTACGGTTTTGGTCTGCGGTTGCAAAATCAGTTTCACATTCCACATTTGTGAGAGCAGAGGGTGTGTATGCGCCCACTTTCAGAATTAATCCTAAAGCTGGCTCCCTAGCTGTAGGGTACAGAGATTGTTTCCTCTCAATAAAAATGTTTGGCAGCATCTGATAATTTAAAATTAGGAGGAAAAGTTAGCCCCTCAATAATGAAGGAAGGAAAGAGGTGGGGAAGAGGCTAATTTAATATGCAAGGATTAGGAATATGACAAATAGCTGGTGAATTTCCTCAAGGAATCTAGTGTAGAAGCATTTGCAACAAAAGGGGAGGAGAAAGAAATGTGTGGGATAATGATATTGTCTGTTTTTTACAAACTTTCTTTGAAGAGAGCAGAGTTTGTAAATTTTTGATGCAGACATCTGGGATGGTGCTTGGTATAAGCAGCTGTAACTGAAATACAAAACTAAGCTATAACCTAGTGGTAAGCACATGGCCCAAAAGGCAGTTTTTCATACTGATGTAGAAAAAGAAACTTAAGAGCTGTAATACTAGTAGTAAAGCAGATTTCCAAATCAGTCACTTCGACAATGAAATTTGAAGTGTTTCTCCAAAACAAAAAGTAGCAGCACTTAGAGTCTGTCAAAAGCGGGGGGAGTGTTTTTTATTTTGGTGTTTTGTTTTTTTTTTCCCCCTTGCTTATTCTGGCTTGGTCAGGAGAGATGAGTTTTATACACTTGCTTTGTGTGTTTGTCAGTAGTGAATGTTAGCAGCTGGATAGAGAAAAGGGAGCTCTTTTAGGGATAAACTACAGTCACATTGTAACAGGCATCAAAAAACTTAAGTGGAGACTTGACTGAATTTCCTGTACACCAGAGACAGTCAAATATGAGGAATGCATTCATAAGAAATAAGGTTTTGTAAGTTCTTTTGCTCCTAGAGCCATGCATTAATTGCTAGTTGGCATGTATTTGTCTTTTTTTTTTTTTTTAGCAAGTCTTTGCATTCCATTGTGACTCTCTTCAGCCTTTGCAGACAACACTGCTGTCTTTCTACTTTGTTCTGTTGTGTCTTGGTATTTTTGTGGATCCAATCTAAAAATCTCAAGGATAATCATAAGCAGAACTTCAGCATAGCCTGTATATATTTCTTCCATATGTGGAAAATCATGTTTGCATGGGTTCAGTCAAGTCAGTAGCAATCTTGAAGAATTCTGTGGGATGGTTCATTGTTCTGGGGACTCCTTTTTTTTTGCTAGAGAGCATGTAAAACATCTTCGCTCTGCATAAGTAAGTCATTACATTGACATTGACATTAAAATGAACTCCATAATTTTAAATACCTAATTGCTGTTTTCTCTGGAGATTTTTTATTTTTACTGACTAATTAATTTTGTTGTTTTAAATCACAATTTCAATTTCAGAAATATTCTGTAATGATAACCACTTCTATATCTGTATTGAATATAAAAGTTATAAAAATAAAGCTGTTATCCTTTCAGAAGGTAAAGACAATCTACTTCCAATCTTCTGAGAGGCACTCTGCAAATTAAGCAATCTGTTGCAACAATCTGTAGATGAATCCCCGTTTACGGAAGTACTTTAAGACACTGTTAATTCTGTGTTGATTTATGTAGTTTTCCTATGCAAGTAAGAAATTTTAGGGGAGTGGAAATACCAAGTCACATTATGGAGGTAAACATGACGTGACTTCTGGCAAATGAGCCCAGCACTTACCGTCTCTGAAAAGTTTCATTATTATGTTACTTGGCATCTATTCTGAACTCAGGAGATAAAAAATGTCTAGGAAGCACAGAAGTCTATCGAACAGTTTCTAAGGGCAGTTTAAGAGAGAGCCTTATCAATGTCTTGTCAATGCCACGCTTCTAATAATATTGCTGTAAGCTAGGAGAAGTCATTGTGCCTCATTTCTTATATGCATGTATATATGTGTATACATATGTTTTCCCTAGTGGAATTTAAGTTATGTTAAGATTCAGAAATAACAAGTATTGTGAAGCGGAGAAAAGCAGCGCACAGGGAGACACGGGTCTGTGGAACAGCTTTTTATGAAGCACCATCCATATGCTAGGAATCTTCTGCCTGGAAAGAAATGGCTCACGGAAGCTGTGCCAAAGTCAGAAGATTACAAATGGCCCGGAGAAGGTGAATATGGCATAATTGTTCTCTGTCCATTCCAGCACAGAAGGAAAAGAGTATCAAATGAAAAAAGGATGTTTTAGATTTAAAACTACAAAAAGAAGTTATTTTTTTCATGCAGTGTGTAACTAAGCTGCAGAAGGTCTTGGCATGGGATGTTGTAAATGCTGTTGCTTCATAGGAGTTGGACAAACCTGTGGAATCATGGTTAGTTAAGGGGTGTTAAATGCAAAGACTGAACCTCTGATTCAGAAAGTCCCTGGAAGCACTGTTTGCTGTGGTCCCTGAGAGTTCTGGGAAAATGTGGTTTAGTGCTTGCCCAGTGCTTACAGTAGTCCTTAAACATAGGCTTTCAACCCTGTTTGGAGGCAGGGTGAACCACTTGATTTGACCTACTAGAGCCCACTGCTCCGTATTGCAGGAATTAAGCAGAATGATTTGGGACTCTTTCCCAGCTATGACGGTTAGCGTCTCTTGGTGGTATTCCCAAGCGGTGACTACTGACACAAGAACGTTGCCAAATGTTCCTCAGATATTTTGTAGGCTTTTCGTTAGGGCCACACAGATTTTAAGTGAGATTGTAATTTAAGATACTGTTAGAATTTCTTTATATCTCATAGTAACATTTGTACCTGAAAAGCAAATTCATATAGAGAACTATGTGAAAAGTAAATTGGTTTTGATAGAAAAAGAAATGTTGCAGGGAAAAATGCCTTGACATAAATAGCTGAGGGGGCAAGACAGCATTCTGGTGGAGGAAGGGGTGGAAAATGTGGTCATTTCCAACTGCCTCCTTTCATTATGGGATTGGCATCACTTAAAAGAGTAATTTTAACCTTATGGCTACTTTAATTTCCTGTTCTGTAAATCGGTAGCTGCTTAACTTCTCAGCTTAGTGAACAGTGATTTTAGTTGCTCTTCAGGCATCTTCTGAAAGAGTAGCTAGCTGTGGAAGTGCCACTCTGAGAGAGTAACTAGCTGTAGAAGTCTTGTGTGTCTGGAAAAAAAAAAAAAAAAAGAGGGAAAGGGAATTGTAAGGGATTTAAAATCCATTTAATACTGAATACTTTCAGAACACAAGTATTTTGTGCTTTCCATTTTATACCTTTGGGGGTATTTCTCCCAAGTGTGATCGCCTAGTCTACTCCACTAGAATCTACAGTTACTATCATACATGAAAAGTGCATCGCTCTATTTCCATTTTGTATTTTCCTCAGTCAGAAAACCAGAAAATAAACATTCCACTAACAGTGCTTATGAATAATTTCTGAAGTGGTTTGCTTTCTTCCATTGACAGGCAAGATGTACCTATATTCCAATTTAAACGCTTGGCAGATAATAATGTGTTTACCAAAATTTTCTGAAGATAAAGTTATTCAATTAAGTGCATGAAAAAAGATGATTATGGTCTTGCGTAAAATAAAACATATTTATGATGTTCATGCCTTCTGGACACGTGCAACTAACAAATCTTGAGAAGAGAGTAAACTCTTAGATACATATTTTTCTCACCCCGTTTTATTTTCTGAATCTTTTTACTGTAAAGTCAGATTTTACTTGCCAAATACATTTAAAGATGTTTTAGTCAGGGAAACTTAGGGACCTAAATCATTATGAAGTTTCCCAAAAAATAGTGGCACATCATGGAAGTACTGGATAGGCTCATGATAATAGTAGCTAGGTAAAGATATATGTAAGTGCAGAGTGGAGTCATTAAGGGAGGCAACAATACACGCAAATTTGAGATTTATAGCTGCACAAACACATGCTGGTATTGAGGGTAAGATCCCGAGGATGAAGAAAGTCCTTTTCTAGTCTTAGGAAATTGGCAACTTCAATATAAATAAAAACTAATACGTCAAACTTACAGCCAAATGCTTCAGTCTGCTGGTAAATTAATTTGCATTTCATTTGTGAAGGTATGGTAGAAATTCTGTTCTTTGTAAAACCGTTATTCATTGAGAATTGAACACTCTGAGTTATGGTATTTTGTGTGTCTTTTATTTAGGCTTTTGTTTCATGATCAGCTATTGTTCACTACTTGTTTCTGATAAGCAATAATAACAACTTTGGCAGAAACAACAGTAATGAAGTTCTTAAATTTTAGGCCAAATTTTTTTAGTGAAGCAACATTTTCCCAAGTCTTCTAATGAGCCTTGAACAACATTACATTTTAGTAACATATGATTAAAGTATTGTTATAAATTATCAGTTCATTAAAAGGTAGTATTGCCTAAGCAAGAATTACATCCCTGACTGTTCAAACTGTCTCTTTTTCTGTTAGTTCAGTCTGCCTCGGTATTTTCTGTGGTAACTATTTAAAAAAATTCCTTAGATGTTAAAAAAATTACCTTTGCATTTAAAGCTGATCGTAGCTTCAATTTGAATGACTGTGTGATAGTCAGTGTATTGTTAAATGTATCTAAAATGCTGATTTCGTTTCATGTTGCTTGCAGGTGCATTCTGCTTCCTCTCCTGGGAATGAAGCCCCCTCAGCAGAGCCTCTTCCTGCTTGTAGATTCGGTTGATGAGGGCTGCAACGTTGCCGAGGGCGAACAGACTTCTACGAGTTTGTCTGGAACAATAGCAGAGCTTTTAGCTGGCCACTTTGAGTTCTTCCCTCCCTGGCTGCTCCTCTTGTGTTCTGCCCGCAAGCAGAGTAAAGCTGTTACCAAAATGTTTACAGGTGAGTGCAGAGCATAGAAAGTGTTTGTTACCTGTGCCTGTGACTAAGGTCACAGGGTAGTATTTACAAGACCTTCGGTGGTGGTTGAAACCACTGATGGATGCTTAGTTCTAAAAAATGACGATTGTAAAGTCTAAAAAACTCATATTCCTGTTTACTGAGGACTATAGAAAGCTTAAATTGACCAAATAATTTAGAGTTACGCCTTTGCAAAATCTCTGCAAAGAGTGTGGCTGCTTTGGGTTTTCCTCTTACTTCACTAGTTTTAAAAAGCTTTGAAACAGTGTAGGTGATGTGTAAGTACGTATCTCGGCTGCATTCCTATGCCTGCCCATTCCTTTCAACCTCAAAAGATTATTATTTTTCATCTCCCATTAAAATCTCTCCCCTTATTTTCAGAAAGTGGGGAGTCAGCTTTGAAGGTGGAACTTTGAGAGGGCAACAATGTTTATGTGGATTCTTGGAGTATACTTTTGGCAAAGGTTGCACAGTAAAAAAAATTCTTTACAACTTCTTCATCCAGGCTCTACTGTGTCATGAGAACATTTCTTCACTGTAATGACATTGTTACTGGAAGTTCTCTGAAACTTAATAAAGGGCAATATCGAGACTGGATTCCAGGCCTATGTATAAAGCCTGTGTGTATTAAAGCAACAATTAGGACAAAAATGTGATTATAGAACATAGACGCATAGACTTGCTCGTTTCCACAGTGGCAAAAGGTCAATGGGATAATTGCATTTTGGAACGAAGTACTGTATTAATCAGTGGCAGACACGAACATTGGTATTTGGGAGTATGTGAGAATTAAAGGAAACTTTGGGGTAGCTTCACAGGGCTCCTTTGGACTTTCATATGGGAATAGTTTTGTCAAAGCTTGGCTGATTGGGTGCGTTGTCATTGCCAAAAAAACAGACAAAACTTTCTTCAGACCAGTTTTATTTCCTTTCCATTGAATCATAGAATATTTCAGACTAGTCCTAAAAAATTGCTGTTGTCTTCTAAGTATGTTTCCAGATGGAATTCCTGACAGGAAAAATCAGCAGAACTAATGGATATGCCTTTAAAATAAATTTAATTTAAATTAGTTAATTTCTCATTTCCACAGAGAATTCCTTGATGAATAGCATAAAGGAAGATGGCTTGTGATATTATAATCCCATCTTCACTGTGGAAAAGATAATACAAAGAGAGAATTAATCCCAAAATAGTCCAACAAATTGGAGAAACGGTGTTTTTTTCCACTGTGAAAGAAAACTGTGACATTATAGCCACTGTGACAGTTGCTTTCTTAATATATCGTTGGATGATTTTCTTCTTTACAGCCAATATTCAAGTTTGTGAAAGGTATAGTGAAGGTGTGAGAAGCATGACTGAAGTCTCTCTTCACTTCAGATACATTGCAATTTTGTGTTGTAAAACTTGAGATAATGGTCATGTCCTTTCTGGTTCTAGCCTGAAAAGGATAAACTGGCATTAACACTTCTATTGGAGAAAACCCTTCTCCTTTTTTGTATCTGAATATTTACTTCCAGTTGAGCCAAATTATAAAGCTATTGGATTGGTGGGCAGGTAGAACTCAAGATCAACAATAAGTATTTCTTTTCACTCATGACTGAAGAAATAAATGGGGTATAATGTGCACTGCACTCTGGGGCACTGTTGTACTGAGTTTCTATTATTTCCAGTTTCTCAGCAAATAAACGTTTGCAACTACAACAATACTATAATGACTGTACATTTTCTTCAAATGTGTTTCTTTAATTTGGAACAAAAAGAAAATCGGTTTCAGTGTAACTTAGTAAGATAGATTGGAAACCTTCTAGGATTACTTTAGGAATATGTGTTCCATCTGTATTTTTTTCTGCTAAAAATTTTAGAGTTCGGTATGAAATATATGCTAACTAGTATTAATTTGTCTACAGTCAGTAAGTATTATTTTTCACTTAAAATTTTCATGCAGTAAAAAATTCCTCCACAAATCTGCTGAAATGAGAGCTAAACTTGCTTATCAGAAAGTGTCATCAATGACTGGGAGCAGTGGTGTGGTCCTCACAGTGCTCTTTTTTGGATGTCCAGCACAGATGAGAGTTCTGCAAGCATTTTCCTAGCCAAAAATAGTGATGACATGGAAGGAGGAGTCAAGGGTTTCTCATTTACTGTTGTCTTGCTACTGCCGGGGGAGAATACATCATCCCTACTGCTCTAAGGATCAGAAAAGGAAGGAGGGGTGTTTAGTCTGGTCCTCTTTGTTCCTTCACTTTTTTTGGTAACTTCTTTCTGAAAGTGGAATAGAATCTGCTGCAGTTTGTGTTCTGGGCCCTTCTGTCTTCCCACATTTTGTAGTAGCACAACATGCTACAGATTTTTCCCCTTACTCAGATTCTCAGCTTTCATTAATTAAAAATAAAAGAAAAATAATTTAAAAAAAAAAGGGTCTTCCCCTTGTGGCTGTGGAGACAACCTCAAAAATACAAACCAAATGTAAACTGATGCCTGCATGAGTCTGCGGTCACCCTCCACAGTGAGCAAAAACCAGCCAGCTGAGTGAAAAAGGAGGGGAACAGATAATGTGTGTCCTCCTGCCTTCTCTTGCATGTGCTCTGTCACCAACTGCCACATCATGCCTGTTTGTTTTTCTTCTGGACTTTTTTCCCTAAATTTAACTGTTTGCTGTCTTGTGCCCATAATTATCCACATTATCTCCCATGTCATCGTTTGCTGTCATGTGACTACAAGTAGGGACAGTCAAGCAGCTATAATCAACACAGTCTTAACAATCATTGGATTGTAATGTTAGAAATATTGCATTTCTAAATAACTGAAAAAGCCCTTTAACATGCAATTTATATTTTTCATTCTTCAGCTAATGAGCTAATAAAAATACTTCTTATAAAATTATGCTAAATCTTGGAAGCAGTTGTTCTTACAAAACTGAATTCCTTTTTAAAAGACCCATCATATCAGTTTAAAAACTTCAGGCATTTTAAAATCAGGCAATTTTGTTTAGATAGTTTGAGTGAAAAGCAGATAATTTCTCATTAACAGCATAAAGGTAAATAGACAAAAGTGCATATGTACAAATGCTCTATTGGTTTAAAGAGGCTTTTTTTAATAGGCAGTTACGTATTTTCTTTTTTGCTACACACACAAATGAAGTATCTGTGGCACCTGTCCTGATCATACCCCTCAATTAAACATGGACTTTCTTAATCCAAAGAATTAATTCTCAGTGTGGTACAACCCGTGCAGATGTCACACCTTAACTGCAGTTTCCATAACGTTGATGTTAGATCATAGAATCATAGAATCCAAGGGGTTGGAAGGGACCTTGAAAGATCATCTAGTCCAACCCCCTCTGCCAGAGCAGGGTCACCTAGAGCACATCACACAGGAACTTGTCCAGGCAGGTTTTGAATGTCTCCAGTGAAGGAGACTCCACAACCTCTCTGGGCAGCCTGTTCCAGTGCTCTGTCACTCTCACAGTAAAAAAGTTTTTTCGGATACTCACCTTGAACCTCCTATGCTCCAATTTGCACCCATTACCCCTTGTCCTATCACTGGTCACCACGACCGGAAAGATGCTGGAAACTACAAGAAAAAGAATCCAAAGTGGATTTTAGCCTCAGAGGCAGCTTAAGCTCCATTTGCCTGCTTATCCATAGGGAAAAGCATGCAATCTGTCATTCATTTGTCATTCCTCTTTTATCTGTCATTCAGTTCCAGACAGCCAGACACTGTTAAGAGCTGATATTTATCCAAACTTATTCTGAATTAGAAATCTTGGGAGCGCAACACTTTCTCATATTACTGCTCTTTGCCGGTTCTGTTCTGAATAGATGTGGAGAGGTGTTTTTCTTGTAGCCTTTCCTAAAATTAATAAATGAGCAAAAATGTGAAAACCTTACCAAAATATAGTACAACTCACAATGCAACTTCTCTGCACCCAGAAAACTCATACTGTTTGGTACTTGAAGGTACTCTGGTATTGCTGAATCCCCAGATCAAATCAGTTGCCTGGTTTGGAACTGAACCATGTCTCATTAGCTGCCATGCCAGACTATAAATGGTGTGAGACCACTTCAGGAGAGATTGCTTCCAAAACAGAAAAATCTGAGTTGTTGTCTAATTTTTCATTGTAGACTGGAATTTATTTGGGTGGTTTCATGTTATGTTAAAGTCTTTATGGGAGTTGAATTTTCACTATAAAATACAATTTTTATATAGTTGTAAAGTTTACTTCTATAATATGAAAACTTTGAAAAAGTGTATTATTTTGGTTTCATTTTCTTTTGAGAAAAAATTGTGAAGGCTTGGGAAATAAACCGAGCTTTTAATTACAGTTTCCTTTCATTTCCATACTACTTTGAATGCATGATACTAGGGAATTTTGTATTTCCTAGTAAAAAGTTGTGTGTGAATTTTGAACTTACTTGCTTTGTAATTAAAGAGGGAAGACTAAATTGTTTTAAATGGACTATTACTCATAAATCTAGCTAAATAAACTTCTGTGCAATGACATGGACCAGTGAGAGCAGCAGTGTCTCTTGGCATCTGGGGTAGATGCAGTGAAATTTGTAAATGCAGAGTATATTGCAAATGCACTAAAAGCTAAGTGTGCTGCTAGAGTTTTCAGGTGTATTTTACTCTGCTGCAAACATTACTCTTTTTGAGCAGGTGTGCATAAATGGCCATAGAAATACCAAATTTAATATATGCTTAGATCAGCAGTGTAAATTAATAATGCCAAAACATTGACATGTTTTTAATCGTTTAGATTTCTTTGAAGTTAACAATTAAGTTAAATAAAATGCATTTAAAATTTTTCTAATTTACTTACATAAATATATTTAAAGATATATGAAAAATTATGAAGGTATATTGAAGTAGAAGGGTACTTTTAAGTATTTACTGGAACCTGCTAGTTAATAGCTTATTTTTTGATTATTAAAGTTTGAAAAGGTTGACATACAATAAAAGTATTTATATAGCAAAGAAAGATTTTTTTTTTTTCCTTTGAATGACCCTAGATCTTGCCAAGAAATACATTTGGAACCGATTTGTTTACAGAACTGCCAGGAATTTAATAAATCGGGAAAATCCATATTGGAACTCCCTTTGGGTTGAAAGTGATGTGTTGTAAGAAAAATTTTAACAATGCAAAAGGCAGGGTCGTGGGACTGCAAGTTCTGTCTACTGCACTCCTGTTTTGCTGAGCTTAAGTAGTTCATGGGAATGCATCTGGAACAAAATGAGCTTTCTCTTAGTGTTTTGGTGCTTCTTGTCCATGAAAGTGACTTATTGTATCTGGAAGGTTTGAAAAGCAAGTTTGCAGGATCTTTGTTTAGAAATGTAAAATGACCTCATTTAAATAGATGTTTGGGAAAAAAACCACAGCTTTGTTTTCTTCCTTCAAGCTAGCAATAAGAATTTGAAATTTAAAAGAAAGATAATTATATCTATAAGGTTTTTTAAAAGTTACTTGCTTATTATGGCATGGCACGCTGCAGTGGTTGAAATTAACAACCTCTTTACTGTTCAAAAGTCTGTTACAATGGCAGTTTGTTAACCCCAGCCCTTGAAGAACGTATCATTCCTGGGATGTGTGAAGATCTGCATGAGTGCAGTGTGCTTCCTGCTATACAGACTTATCTTCAGATACGATATATGGGATCTCATTAACAAGGAATATTTGGAAATACTGCAAAAGAGGAGAAGCAGTTTTTAGCTTCCGTGAACATCCAGTTTAAATTGTTTAAATTACTGACTTCTGGAGCATTCACTGCTCTGAAGTCACCTGAAATGTATTTGCTTGGCTGAAATGCTTAGACATTTGGTATGTCTTAGGTTAGTACAGAGTAGGGCAATATTTTTAACCCTAATGTGGAACAAAATAATGGTACAGCCTCATTTAAAGGGGAAAAAAACAAAACACTACAACGCCCGTTGTTTTTTTTTTACGTGTTTTTTTTGGAGGCTTTTTTATCACATCCAAAATAGTTTTGTTCGCTTTCCCACCTATTTTGGGAAGCAAACTGAAAATCAGTATTCAAAGAGCACTGCAAGATAAGCAGCGTCTTTGGCTTTTGAAGCACGTATACAGGGACTGAAGCACTTAGAGTTCCCCCTCTGCAGGTTTTCCTGTGAAAGCTGGGAGTCGAGGACGGTGTAGTCACTAGTCAGTCAACATCAACCATTAGCTCAGATCTCAGGATTGCTGTCATGTGAGTCAGTCAGGGGTTTTCTCGTTGAGGGGAAATGAAATCAACTACTGTAACAACTGAAAAACATTTGAGTAATTTAAGAATAAAAGTAAGTTACATGTGCAGATATATGTTGAAAGGAAGGACACAGGCATGGAGTTAACGGGGGAGATGGAGATGTTGTGAGTAGAATGGCTTCTGACTAAACACATTGAGGAGGCGTTTGTAGAGGTTTGTACTTCTTCTCGTTCAGCTAAGTGACAGGTACAAATCTGTACTAGGAGAAGCAGAGAAGTCCAAAGAACCTGGAAGGTGAGTGGATGCAGTGGTTGCATGTGCTGTGAATTGAGCAAAACAGAGCTCTTCCCTGCACACGAGACAACCAAAGGGACACTTGTGTCTGATGGTATGCAGATGGCTGTGAATGCATACACCAAGCAATGCCCTGTTTTTAATGCCGTTTTCTTCACTTCTGTATCTTCTGAAGAATCATAACCTAGAAACAGCCTGTCACTTGAGGTCGCAGCTTGCGATCTGCAGAATCAGTGGGCAATGGCTGTCCTTACTCAGTGAACTTCTTAACTTGGCTTAATAGATGTATTATGGGCTTTACAAAATTACATACAGAATATTTTAATCAAATACTTAGTAAATCAGTGAATTATGCCATTCTACAGGTCAGGTTAGGACATAAAATTATGACAAATTATGGTGAACAAAGATGGCTCTGTGTTTTGAGAGAAAGAAAAAAAGAAAGAGGCCTGTATGGCATGGAGAAAGATCCCCCCAAAGTCATTGTTTCCTGCTTCCTGGCCTTCTCATTCAGAAATCTTCAAGTAGACAGTCTTATTAGTGTAGTCTTAGCCTCAGAAGTGACTGTGCAAAAGTGTCCTATCTAGTGATATTATTTGGGGAAGAAGCATGATTTTGATTTGGGTGTTCTGTTGATTGAGTGCTGTGAGATTTGTAATGCTACCATAATTACTAAAATATTTCTGCTTCTGTTATTAACACCACCATAGTTTGCCTCTCAGTTCTAATTCCCCCTGTTCATACAATGCTGATGTAGACTAAACAATTAACAGAGTGAGCTTAATGTAACATTCAGAACTTCTGAAGACACTTGGGAACAAAAAACAAAGCTCTGTTATCAGGCTGAATTTTCAGTCAGACCAAGCTCACAGACTAAGCAGTTTGATCCACAGAATGTTTAAATACAGTAAAGACATAGATCTGAAAATAACATTCTTAGAGTCTCACTTAGAATTATTTGTTCTATGGGTATGGAGCCAAAATTGCATTGAACGTGTTGCTAGGTAGTCCATACAGCTGTATGTTAATTACTCCTCATTCTCAAGCTCCTTGTGGCCACTGAGGTGGCCCTGGGGACTACTTCTCCCATGCTGCTAAGAATATCATTCTTTGCTTCAGGCAGGGAGTGTATGTGTACACAGGTAGGAAGGAGATGAACACAGTATATGTGTATGAAATAAATTCCCTCTAAAAAGTAAAGCAATTAGAAAAACAATGAGATCACATGACTGTGAGAAAACCTGTTTCCATACATAATGAGTCACCTACCAAAGAACTGAGGTGCTTATCTAAAACTTGGTCCTTCTTTGAAAAAAACAGATTTTATTTTTTTTTAGTGCACAGAGGTGTAAAGATACTTAAAACTATTTTTAAGTCTCTCCTGTATCATAAAAGCTTTTGAAAGAAAGAAAGGTGATCAGGTTAAAGTGATGTATGTACATTTCATCATGCACATTCACCAGTGTGAATAATCTCTTCTATAATTATACTATCATAATTATGCTAATATAGTAGCTGTCTTAATCTAAATAGCTGAAAATTATTTGGAATTCCATTGTTAATCACACTGGAGAAGGGTTTATTCCTTTAATAATATAATAATACGTAAAAATCTTATTTTGGTTGCAATTCTGGTGGTTTTGCTTAGGTGTTCAGTATCGTCCAAGGTAGATACACCGTGCCTTATTCAAAGTGATTTTAAAAATAGCCTTCATTAGCAGCATGTATTTCTTCTTATCCTAGATGATTGTAAGAATGTGTCTACTATGAAAGATCTCTGTTGATACTATTAATTTACTATGTGCACACGCAAAATACATTCTAGTGGGTGTTCCCAGCCAGACATGTATGTCTGATGTGTTATCTTTAACATTGAGTTAAGTGAAACTAGATCAGAAATAATAACAACTTTCTTCCCTTTTAATAGGTTTCCGAAAAATAAGTCTGGATGATCTACGGAAGGCTTATATTGTGAAAGATGTGCAGCAATATATTCTACATCGTTTAGATCAGGAAGAAGCACTGAGACAACATCTCACAAAAGAAACTGCAGAAATGCTGAATCAGCTTCACATCAAAAGCAGTGGTTGCTTTCTGTATCTGGAACGTGTCCTAGATGGAGTTGTGGAGAATTTTATTATGTTACGAGAGATCCGTGATATTCCGGGAACATTAAATGGCCTATACCTTTGGCTCTGTCAGAGGCTTTTTGTGAGAAAACAATTTGCAAAGGTCCAGCCTATTCTTAATGTAATTCTTGCAGCCTGTAGGCCGTTAACCACCACGGAATTGTATCATGCAGTGTGGACCAAAAATATGACGTTGACAATGGAAGACTTTCAACGCAAATTGGATGTCCTGTCAAAAGTCCTCGTTGATGGACTTGGAAATACAAAAATCTTGTTTCATTACAGTTTTGCAGAATGGTTGCTAGACGTAAAGCACTGTACGCAGAAATACTTGTGTAATGCAGCAGAGGGACACAGAATGCTGGCAATGAGTTACACTTGCCGAGCAAAGGATTTAACACCGTTAGAAGCTCAAGAGTTTGCATTACATCTAATTAATTCAAATTTACAGTTAGAGACTTCAGAGCTGGCTTTATGGATGATATGGAATGGCACACCTGTCAAAGACTCCCTGTCCACCTTAATCCCTAAAGAACAAGAAGTATTACAGCTACTGGTAAAAGCTGGTGCTCACGTCAACAGTGAAGATGACCGCACATCTTGCATTGTTCGGCAGGCTCTGGAGAGGGAAGATTCCATTCGCACCTTGTTGGACAACGGAGCATCAGTAAACCAGTGCGATTCCAATGGGAGAACGCTCTTGGCCAACGCGGCGTACAGCGGCAATCTCGATGTCGTTAACTTACTGGTTTCAAGGGGAGCAGATTTAGAGATAGAAGATACTCACGGGCAAACAGCACTTACCTTAGCTGCTCGGCAGGGACATACCAAGGTTGTCAATTGCTTGATTGGGTGTGGGGCTAATGTTAACCACACTGATCATGATGGCTGGACAGCGCTGCGGTCTGCAGCCTGGGGTGGGCACACAGAAGTGGTTTCTGCGCTCCTTTATGCTGGAGTCAAAGTGGACTGTGCAGATGCTGACAGTCGAACAGCACTGAGAGCAGCAGCGTGGGGGGGACATGAAGATATTGTGCTGAATCTGCTTCAACATGGCGCTGAAGTTAACAAAGCCGATAATGAGGGCAGAACAGCTTTGATTGCAGCCGCGTACATGGGACATAAAGAAATTGTGGAACACCTGCTGGACCATGGTGCAGAGGTAAACCATGAGGATGTGGATGGAAGGACTGCGCTTTCTGTCGCTGCACTTTGTGTACCAGCTAGTAAGGGACATGCCTCAGTGGTTAGTCTTCTGATTGACCGTGGTGCTGAAGTTGACCATTGTGATAAAGATGGCATGACTCCACTGCTGGTAGCTGCTTATGAAGGACATGTAGATGTTGTTGATCTCCTTTTAGAAGGAGGAGCTGATGTTGATCACACAGACAACAATGGTCGTACGCCGCTTCTGGCAGCAGCCTCCATGGGCCATGCTTCCGTTGTAAATACCCTTTTATTTTGGGGTGCAGCTGTTGATAGCATTGATAGCGAAGGGAGGACAGTTCTGAGCATTGCCTCTGCACAAGGCAATGTTGAAGTAGTACGGACTCTGCTGGACAGGGGGCTGGATGAAAATCACAGAGATGATGCGGGCTGGACACCTTTGCATATGGCTGCTTTTGAAGGTCACAGGTTGATATGTGAAGCTCTTATAGAACAAGGTGCTAGAACAAATGAAATTGATAATGATGGACGTATACCTTTCATATTAGCTGCACAAGAAGGTCACTATGATTGTGTGCAGATATTATTGGAAAATAAATCCAACATTGATCATAGAGGCTATGATGGGAGAAATGCTCTCCGGGTTGCTGCTTTAGAAGGTCACAGAGATATAGTTGAACTACTGCTCAGCCATGGAGCAGATGTAAACTACAAAGATGCTGATGGCCGGCCAACACTTTATATCTTAGCATTAGAAAACCAGCTTACAATGGCTGAGTATTTTTTAGAAAATGGTGCAAACGTCGAGGCAAGTGATGCTGAAGGAAGAACAGCACTCCATGTTTCCTGCTGGCAGGGCCATTTGGAGATGGTACAGGTGCTGATAACGTACCATGCTGATGTGAATGCTGCAGATAATGAGAAGAGATCTGCCCTGCAGTCTGCTGCATGGCAAGGTCATGTGAAGGTAGTGCAGCTTCTCATTGAGCATGGAGCTCTTGTTGACCATACATGTAATCAAGGTGCTACTGGACTCTGCATTGCAGCCCAAGAAGGGCACATTGATGTTGTCCAGATACTACTGGAGCATGGTGCTGATCCAAATCACGCAGACCAGTTTGGGCGCACTGCTATGCGTGTTGCAGCTAAAAATGGACACTCTCAGATTATTAAATTACTGGAAAAATATGGTGCATCTACTCTGAATGGTTGTACTCCGTCTCCAGTCCACACAATGGAGCAAAAACCCTTACAGTCAGTCTCTTCTAAAATGCAGTCCTTAACAATGAAGTCCAATAGTTCAGGGAGTACTGGTGGAGATATGCAGCCTAGTATGCGTGGCTTATCTAACGGGCCTGCTCATGCCTTCAGCTCTCCTTCAGAGTCGCCTGATTCTACAGTTGACCGTCAGAAGTCATCTTTATCAAATAATTCCCTGAAAAGTTCCAAAAACTCTTCTCTCCGCACCACGTCGTCAACTGCGACTGCTCAGACAGTGCCTATTGATAGTTTCCACAGCCTGTCGTTCACAGAGCAAATACAGCAGCATTCCCTGCCACGCAGCAGAAGTCGGCAGTCTATTGTTTCTCCTTCTTCCACAACCCATTCCCTAAGTCAAAACCATAATTCACCAAGTAGCGAATTTGAATGGAGCCAAGTAAAACCTAGTTTGAAATCAACTAAAGCTAACAAAGGGGGGAAAACAGACAACTCCAGCAAGTCTGGGTCAGCTGGGAAAAAAATAAAACAAAGTAGTTCCTCCCAAGCAAAAGTGCTAGAGTACGAAATGACTCAGTTTGATAAACGAGTACCTATTGCCAAATCTGGGACAAGTGTGCCACTCAAATCAATGCCGGTAGAGCCACAGTGCAAAATTTTGGTCCCGCCAGCTCAACAAGAAGTTGGTCGCTCTCAGCAGCAATTCCTAATTCACCAACAGAGCGGAGAACAGAAGAAGAGAAATGGAATCATGACGAATCCAAATTACCATCTTCAGAGCAATCAGGTTTTTCTCGGTCGGGTTTCTGTCCCACGAACAGTGCAGGATAGAGGGCATCAGGAAGTACTGGAGGGTTATCCTCCCGCCGAGACAGAACTCAGCCTTAAGCAAGCCTTAAAACTGCAGATTGAAGGTAGCGACCCAAGTTTCAACTACAAGAAGGAAACACCATTATAAAAGGTAATTTCTCCAGTCCCAAAGGAAGTAAATGTGTGTATTTTATCATGTGCATTTTTAAAACACTAAAATTACTTTTCATTGTTGCTTATCACCATAATTGCTTTCTTAATGAAAACTGTGAATGTTAAAATCTTAAGCTGGCAATTATTTGTTTGGCTGTTGTGTAAAAGCATCAGCTTTCGATGAATGGTCACGAACTGGAACACAGGGGGTTCAACGTATACATAAGGAAAAACTTATTTACTGTGAGAGTGGCAGAGCACTGGAACAGGCTGCCCAGGGGGGGTTGTGGAGTCTTCTTCACTGGAGACATTCAAAACCCATCTGGACGTGTTCGTGTGTGAGTTATTCTAGGTGATCCTGCTCTACTAGGGGTTTGGAGCAGAATCTTCAGAGGTCCCTTCCAACCCTTGCCATTCTGTGATTCTGTGAATTGGATCACTGTCATATTTTCTGTTGAATTCTTATTGCTCAAATCGTACCCCACTGTCTTTGATATGTGACTGAATTGATTTAGCATTGATTTGGAAATTTCAAATGTAAGGACAGCTGGGAATTTTAATATGTGATATTTTCAGATACAGTAATAGTCTTGTTATTTACAGAAATGCTTTTCTGGATGCTTCTGAAGAGGCTTGTTAACAGGCAACAACTTTTGTGAATTTGGATTTTAAATGTGAAATCTCAGTAGCATAATTATCTACAAATCAAGAAGTTAAAATACTATACTAAAACTTTAATTTTATATCTCTGTTACTGTGAAGGTAACCCTACTATAAAAGAGATGGGATTACTCAGAGCAAGATTAGAATCTTATGTTATAATACCAATTTTCTGGCCATTCTGTAGTTCTTAATTAGTGGAGTTCATTTAGATTTCTCACTTTCTCTCTTATAGTGAATTTTAAACTGAAAAAGATATTTTATATACCTTTTTCAGACCTGAATTGTCAGTGAATCAGCTAAAATAGAAGTACATTTTTCCCTCTTCCTGATGAGGTTTATCTTTTTAACAGTATTGGGAATGTGTTAATAATTAATATACTTTCTATTTGAATTTCAAAGGGACAGCATCTTTATGAAATGTATGCACATCTCTTATTATTTGCTTATTTTTGAAAGTGTGTTTTTTGTTTGTGTAAGTGCTGCATTTTTGACAGATCAGACAGATCAGACTGCTGCTGTTCTTCTTAGAACAAGAATGTTCTTGCTTGCTGACTCGGTTCTGCTGCAAGTCACCAAAGACTGCAGCTTTCCAGGAGAGTCAGAAGTGGTGCAGAATCCACAAATGGGAGGCTTTCAGCTGTCAAAAACACATAGACAGGGGTTTTCCAAAAATGTCCTGGAAATGGATTTCACTTTAATGGAATGCATCTCTCTAGATGTAGCTGAGGTCTCTTGTGAATTGCGGAGCGTTATAATATTTTGCAGGATTTCAAGATGTTTCCTTGGGGTTGGCATTTGGGTTCAATTAAAGCATTTAAAACAATGCAGTGTTTCAAAAAGCTAAATACTAGAGCCTGCACATCTGTAAAATCCAAATATTAGCAAAGGGTCAGGTGAGCTGTGGGGCAGCAAAAATGAAGAGGCAGGACAACAGGAGCAGACATAGAGAGGAATAAGCAGGTGAGAGAGAACGGGCCCTACATTTTCCTAAAAGTCAAAAGGACTTTAGATTCCCACAGTTATACATCGTGTCCAAACAGGATTTAAATTTGTTTGTAATTTTTTTCCTGCCTACATAAAACATATTAAAATGTATAGTTAAGAATTTTTATTTCTTAACTCTTCTGTACAAGCCTCTAATACTCAGTACTTGCTTTTGTCATGTACTTTATTGTGAATAAATTGTATGGTTCTGACACAGGATGTACTGATTTGAACTGACCTGTCATCAAAAGACTAATTTTTAGGAATTTTCCATCGTTATTGATTTTAAAATATAAGCAATTCATGTAAAAAAACCCCTGAACATTCCACATACAGTTTTGAAACTCGAATTGGGCTTTGCTTTATCTGGAACAAGCAGTGCTTTAGTGAGAAGTCAGAGGTTTTCTCTGTGAAGTACTTGTTTATGCAAGTGGCTAAGCATGTGAGGTGATGGAGAACTAAATAGTTCCTTTTGCTTTTTCTCTAACAATTTTTCATAGCTTCATTTTAGATGTGGAAGTTTAAAACAATTTTGTGTGGATTATGAGTTGCTTGGCGCAGGCTATAATTTACCTCTTCTTTTGCCAAGTCTCAAGCACAAAAACGGTGATTTCCCTGACGGGTGAATAGATTAGTCACCTGTGGAGAATCCCATCAGGAACACTCTACTGGAGCACCAGAGGAGCAGCTTTCCTTCTCTGGCTGCTGCTTCCAAGCTCAATTCGGGAAGCTCTCCTGCTGTGGGGGCCTTGTAGCTGCTTTGGATGATAGAGAGCACAGGGAATCAATCATGGGATTTGAGTTAGGCAGGAAATACTTTTAGTCATTGGTATGTTGTTGTGTGCTTTTAACTTTAATTAGAAATGATGTTGCTCTCTCTGACAGCACTGTTCGTATAATGGAGCATTTCAAAACTTAATGTTTCTCTTTTGTACTTCCAGGCTAATTCCATGATGTGATGAACAGAAGCGTTTCTGCTCTGGAGGATTTATCAGCTGGCTGGGATGAAAGCATACAATGCTTGTTTAGTCCACCTAGAAATTGAAGAATGTGGTTCCTACAGTACAGTTACCTTAATTACTGTAACGTGCCTACATTTTCAGGCTGCCTTCTCAGTATAACCCTCTGTGCTTCAAAAATTAATTTAGTGTACTTTGTATTTAATACATAGAATGAGCACTTCTTTTTTTTTTTAATTGCAGAAAGATAATATGCTGTATTTCCCTGATAACAGCTGAAAATGGTAAGAACAAGGAATTCTGATTTCCTATTCCAGAATGCTTGGTAGAGGTGCATGTGCCACAGTGAACTGTGTATGGAAAGGCAGTGCTTTTTGTGTTTATTTTCCTGTGGCTAAAGAAAATAAGCAAGCAGTTTGTCACATTTGCATTGTTGTAATGTATGGTCACTTCCCTGTGTACTTCAAAAAGTTCTCTCCAGAAATAGGAGTCTTGGAACAGTATTTTATAAATACTGTACTTTTGTGTTGTCTGTGTAATAGCTGTTCAGTGGTAGCAAAGGAGTCGGACTGCAACCATCTGCAGTATCTTTGGGACTTTTATCCCAAAAAATCTGGTACTGCAGCACCAAATCTGGATGGCAGACTGTGACCACTGAAAGCAATAAGCAAATTTGGTCTTGGACACCTAATCTTAAATAGCCTCCATTACTGTTATGGTAGTGGGGTAACTGAATATGGGTATGTTTTAGGTGCTAAGGTAAAAGGTCTGATCCTGCTTTCATGTATTTCTTTATGCATTAGAAACAGCTCTTTCTTTTTTCCAAGGTAAAGGACTGTATTGAGAATGGCAGTAAAACAAACCATGGAAAATACAGACGCTTTGTTAATAAAGCTGAGGGAATATACGGTGAGAGTACAGTGGAAAGCAAACAGTTAATAGCATTGTCTGGGGAGTACAGAGATTCCTGAGTTAGATCTGTCCCGAGACAATAACTCTTTAAAGCACAAACTTGTATGAATGTGGTTACTTCTTCAGATGGATTAGGTAGAGTCAGTGTGAGTGTCTCTGTACTTGGAGCATGGTTAATCAGCAGCCTGTCTAGGGATAATGGAAAGCTGGTTCCCCACTCTTACACCAGAAGAATTTTACTTATATGAAAGAGGGCAAAATCAAGGCCATTGTGAAGGGGAACAGTATGAATTTTTCCTTTGAATGTGCACATCTTACTAGCACAGCTCTGTGAGTGATAAAATGAAACGAGCGGGTTATTTTCTCCTAGAAATGCAAGCTATATTCTGCTATTCACCATTACACAGCCTTGCTCTTTAGAAAATAAGCCTATTTTTGTATGTGAGTATTTCTTCTAAAGGCTTGGGATTTGTCTTTTTCAAACACTAATTCTGATCATTCCACAAAGAAGATGATAGAAAGCTGAGGTTATTTTTCATAGAGGATTAATTAGATGTATGGCTATCCTTAAATTTTGATGAATGGCCCCTGGATGTATATGTAGTGCATATTATGAGGCACTGAAGGGCTCAGTGTCTCATTATTATGGTTAACAATCATCAGAACATTTTTTTTAATGTCTTGCACCTCTATTCTTATTTGCTTGTTACTAAATGTAAAAAGAATCTTTTGTAGTCAGGCATTCAGCATATAGTAAAAGTAGATGTTAGAAGTTGACACACAGCAATATTGATTATTCTGAATGTTTCATGTATTGAATTTCTTGTCCCTGTGGGACAATTATAAAATAAACATAACAGGAGTCTGGCAGAATGGCCTTAAGAGGGTTAGTGGCTCAGTAAAAAGAGAGTACCAAAATGTTCTCAGCAAACTCATTCTGAACCTCAAGTACAGTAAGTTTGCAATACTGTGCAAGAATACAACTTTTCTTAGTTCTTAGATGTATGTTTTGTTCCGTAGAAAGGGATCCCTGAATGCCGACATTTTTCTACTGACCTTGACTGTCATTGGGGTTATATATTTATTTAATTTTATTGTGTTGTTATTAATTGCACCTTGTGGACAGAGGACGTAAAAATATGGCCAGTTTCACAAGGGGCCACAACTTATAGATAGCCTGATGGGTTTTGTGTGAATAATACTTACATTTGAAACAGTTGCTGGGGATACCTCATATCCAAATCAACCTAAGGTAGACCTTGTTGAAAATGTTTCCAGGATGACAGTTCTTACAGATTTTGAGTATCACTTTGGAACACAGCATGACTTGCTTGAAAACATCTACTTTCTCAGAACGTCTGTGTAATTCCACGTTGCCGTTGCGTGTAATTTTTAATGTCAGCATTTGTGAGGGTTTTCTGTACAAAGAGAAGTCGCTGTCCCCCGTTGTTCACTCTGTTGGGCTCTGCTTTTTCACGTCTGTACAATCAAGTGGAGGTGAGTGGAGTTGCAGAGCTGCGACTCGGCATGGTTTCTGCTGGTGATGTAACAGTTCTCACAACCTCAAAAACCAGAATAAAACACAAATCCTGTTTCTCTTCATGCCATCTCATTGGTCTTTCCGAGGTCATCTCCACAAGACGTCTAAAATTCTCGATGGGAGAGCTAGGGAAAAAGACTGTTTAGTGGACACGGATATCAATACTGTATGCATGTGGAAAAACTTCAGAAGAGAAATGCTTTAAGAGATACAGAGGCACAACTGATGCATTTTTGTCTTCTCTGTGATCAGTATTGAGAACACTACCATTTATTTAAAAATAAAAAAGGTATTTTCCCTCAACAGTTACTCTGCTATGCAAATGTCTGTTATGCTTAATATTCCTCATCTGAACTCCTCAGTTAACTTGGTTTGCAGATAGACTGTTTTTCCTGCATTGGGTTGTAAATAGCCTTTAATGTACATTGAATGAATTTCACATTGTAAAATTTTTATTTTATTCCTTGTATTATATTAAGCGAAAAATCCCTGTGTATATGAAAGTGCATAATAAATATATTTGCTTTTCAGCAGACATCTAACTGTTTTAATTTTACTACCTCATTTCCTGGAACATTTCAGGAAAAGGTTATTAAACGTGATTAACATTTGCGTAGTACTTAATGAAACACAATGTATGTGTCCAGTTGACAGTCTAGGGTAGCAAAACTTGGACCCCACAATGAATTCCTATGACCCTGCTTATCACTCAGCTGACGTTTTTCATCTTAATTTGAGTCAACCAACCCTGAGCATCTGCAGGAGAAAATTCTGCCTTCCGCAGATAGATGATGGTACAGGTCTACCTCCATGTATTCTGGTTCATCCTGCTTCCAGTTGCTGGTGCTCATGGGTCCAGTGATACCCAAGATCAGGAAAATCACAAACAAAATTGTCAGTAACTGTTGACCTGTTCTCTGTACATTGCTGTGGTTTCTCACAATAATTATTTACCTTCTTTTGTTAAGTTCTTTGTGACTGAAATAACAGAACATGAGATGCATTAGTTCAGTGGCTATTTTTCATTTGGACAAAGAATCATTTCCACGGAATTAATCTTTGAGTAAGTCATATTACGTTCTGGAGCCACATATTTTTGTCAGATAATCACTGTAATAATATTTAAATAAAATTATTCAACACCTGTTTTTAATCTCCTACTCTATGGAATATATACAATCATGTTGAATAATGCTTCACATCTTCTGTGAGATCTCTACAACAGTTTGGCTTGTGTATTACACATATTTTCCAAAAGAAAGCTGGGACTGGTTGGCACAGTGAACTCTATAGCTTTTCAGTTGGAGGCCCTTAGAGAGACAGCAACAAGAATTTGGCATTGATCTAAATCCTAATCATGTTATGCTTCAAAGAGTCACAGAAATAAGGTATGGGACTGATAAATCTACTTGGCAAATAATTTTATTATAGAAGTCTCCAAATTTATATGTAGGTAGTGTAAACAAATTGACCTTTAGAATGAAAATCTAATTTGCTGGTGTCCCAGAAAGACTTACTGTTTCCACTTTTATTCTTGTAAATTTGTACTAGACCAGCCAAGTCACAGAACTACAATTACAGATAGATTTTAGGCTAGAGAAAAGTAACATCTAATGGACTTCTGTGATAAAATCTTTCTTCTTTGGGAGCTTGGTTTGTGTCCTGTAGCTGTTTCTGATGAATTAAGAACACAGTAAAGGATTTTGTGTTTAGTTTAGGACTTCTTTTTTCATCTCTGTGCCTCATGAGTTCATCTTGGACTCCGCAGTCTGTTCTGTAGTAGCCTTTTGGGGCTTGCACCGGCATTTGTGTAGGCGACTGGCAGAGCTGGAGTAGCTTTCACCATTGTTCTTCTGTATCCTTGAAAAACCAGGAGATGGGGAGAGATGATGCAGAGAACTTCCAGCTATGCCAGGTAGAGCTAGTCAGAAAAATAATTGCCACTTCTTTGAATATGCAAGGTTTCAAGCAGTTATCTCTGGTTTAAGGGTTTCTTTCAGTTGAAGCAGTTTCAGAAGGGTGTTGAATCTCAAGTCGATCTTTGCTGAAGGACTGTATTCAGAACATGATCTGCTGTTTCTGGGTGCAAAAATAAATTATCCATGGTAAACGTTTTGAAGCAAATGGATTTACAAAGAAACAGGATGCAACTTAGTTGACTAGCCTGTTTGGGGGGACTAGAATCTTTAACTTCTATGTCTATAACTTGGAACTTGTTCATAATTGTTCTTACTGCATGTTAGTCTGCAACAGAGGTGGTTCTGTTTTCCTTGCTGTTGGTCTGTGTTAAATAGCCCAGGTTCCAGAAACCCTGGTCTTGGTCTGTTTATTATTCCTATTTTTTTTTCATTATTTTGGTTTTTAAATGTTGATAGTTCATGGAGTTAAGATGACAAGTCAGACTTGCATAATGTGAGCGAGCTGCTGCCCCTTAAACAGTGGTTTTGCAGCTGTGGTCTGCAAAACCCTCATGATTCAGGGATGAATTTTAAGGGCCTGATAAAAAGGTAACAAAAAAAAAAAGCAAACCTGCTATCAGACAACTTGAATTCATAAGCGGGCCTTAGGCATTTGCAAATCAAAAAGCCTGAAAACCACAACTCTGATGTTTCAGCTAAAGAAGTTACTGGGTTTGAGGCTAGAAATTTTGATTCATGAGTTGGTTTGGGAGTAAATAAAAACATAACAAAGTTTGAAAGCTGTCCCAGGCACCTATTTCAGTTTCTCCAGCCAAAGCCTGGCAGTCAGATTATGATTTGATTTAAAGATCTAGCTTTATTTCTAATTAAGTTTGGTTCATTACAGACCTAGGACAAATCATAACCACATCCTCCTGGGGAACAGCACCTCTACATAGGCTGATATTTGTATATATATTATTTATTTTTCTGCATGCAAAGCTAGTATTCTCAGAAGAAAGAATACAGAAAAGTGTTAGTCAAATTAGCAGGCAAGGGGTGTAATGGAAAGATCAAACCAGGGGAAGTTAAAGTGGGTATTCGTAACATTTCATAGGATTTCAGGCTTCCCATTTTTTTTACTGCTAGAATGGCGATGATAGTTTACATTGCCAGATCTGTATTGAGGAAGTCTGTTTTATTTGGAACTGCCAGAATGGTCAGGAAGAGGTTTTTTAAGAATGCTTTGCAAGATGCTTGGTATCTTTATTAAAGGAGCTTGCCAGCAAGGAAACCTCCCAGTTCCCAATGGGATTACGTATTTCTTGGTGAAGTTGATACTCTGCAAATACCAAGATTCCAGAGAGGAGAGTTTGGGGCACAAAACAGAATAAGCTGTTTGGTTCTGGGGTTAGGTTTTTTTCCCCTTTAACTTCTTTGATGTAACTTGTTTTCAGTCTGCATCTCCTAGGGGAAAGAGTTTTAGGATTTTTTTTTTAAATCAAAGCTTTATTTGTAGGTAACAAAGAGAGTGAACCTTTATTACAATTTATTCTGTCATCTTCCATTATGCTGGCTGTTCAGTTTACCGTTGTGTTTTCCCCAAGTACAAAACAATCTTATTCAGCAGTGTACCTGGAAAATATGCAATGCTACAGTGCTCAAGATTGCTTTAATAGTAATAATAATGTTAATAATTACATTGTTGTTTTTCCATATCGCTCTCCTAGAAGGCGTTACTTCTTACCAGTAAATCCCAAAACGCTTTACAGAAAAGAGGAATACTGAGATAAGGAAATGTTTGCCCTGTCAGTCACTTAACAGGCCAAAAACAAAGCCAGGAAAAGCCCCTGGGTATCTCCCCGCACTAGGCTATTCTGCCTAAAATAACCTGTTGTCTGGCATTAACTCATCTCGCTTTTTTTAGTTGCTTTTTCTGCATTTGCAGCACAAGTGGCTGGAGGCTCTCCACACAGCTGGGTGCTGCCAGCCCCCGCTCTTCGGCCAGTCGTTTGAGCTGTGTTGGAGATGAGTCAGCTCTGATTTGGAGGCCTCTCAGCCCGCAGATGTCAGTTAGGTTGGGCAGAGGACAACCTCACCGCATCTGCCCTGGGCTTGAGTAGCGTGGCACGTGGGAGACCCTCGCGGAGCTCTGGGTGTAGTCATGTATATATTTGCTTCTCCAATCAGATCTTTCAAAAGCCCCTCTTGAAAAACAAAATCAATGAAAATAGGATTATCCAGAAATATGATTGACAGGTACTGAAAGACACCAGAGTTTTTCCATCTTTGTGAGAAGCAATATTGACTGTGTATCCCAGCCTTCATGCTCTGGTACCAGTTTTCTCCTGATGTAATACACCGAATTGAACAGAAGAGAAAGCAACATAAACGTTTTCTCTCTGGTGCCATTTAATGTTTCCCTGGTGCCTTGGTTTAGCTGTAAGTCTCGTGACAAATTAATGGGGCTGTCTGTTTCTGAAGACTGTCATTCGGTGGTATTCATGGTTTTGAGAGACAAGATCTTTGACAAAGTTTTACGAAACTTTTCAAAGCTGGATAGGACCAAGTTGTCTATATATCCTTCCAGTTAATTTTTTCTGAAAGGTGGAAGCAAAAAGCACCAGAATCATTGATGTACAAGATTTGGTTGCATGACAGAAAACATGGCAGGGAGGACAGATTTGTGTCATCTCAGAAGTCTTCGAAACACAATTTGCTCTTTGTCACATCTAAAAAACTTTACTTGAACAAACCCTGAGATTGTTAAGTAGGTGTATAATTAAGAGCAAAATCCCTTATTTGTCCTCAGGAGGTGTTCATTGCAGACCAGAGACAAGGCAGAAGTGCCTTTGCTCCAGCTCTGTGTCAGTGTTTGTCTTGGTAACACCACAGTTAATTCAGTCTTCTTGACTTCTGTTGAGATTTCCCACAAGAGGTCTGGATGGATTTCGGTTTGAAATTATTTTTGCTAATTACTTTTTTACCATGTGAAATTAATTAACAAAATTATTCAGGGACATCCTTATTTACATGGGGTAGAGACTCCGTCCTTGAGCAGTGACACCAGTTTCCACAGCAATACTTCAAGAATGCAAGTCCCTTCACTTGGAGGAAAGGTAGCAGAATCTGCACTAAATTGGTATTACAGTGCTTTTTGGCTCAGGCTGGCAACTCATTCACATGAAGCCTGCTTTTATAAAGGGTAAGTCTTTCCCTTTTGCCAAGATGGGATGATTAAGAAGAGCCATTTCAGGACATATCAGAAATTCATCCAGTCCAGCAATCTATCATTAGCAATGACCAATATCAAATATAAGCAGAAGAGTATAAGAACAGGGTAAACTTTTAATGATTTTTCCTCTTAATGCTCTCCAGCAGTTTGTGGTTCAGGGGTTTCCAAAGACAAAGTCTTTGTCTTTAATGTTTTTTATCTTGGTCAGTATTAACCAAATCAGCCAGGAACAAGTGGCTGAGATGGAAAAAGCACATTGTAATTTAAAAAACAAAAAGTATTTAATATTTGTTCTTTAAGGGTAAACTGAGCAATCAGTTACTGAACACAATTTTTAAACCCTAAGTAGTTTTGTACCAGAGGTCTGTATGCCAAAAAAATCTTTTCTGGTATGGAATAAATGTGAAGCACTTCATATTAACATTATACAATGCAGAAAGTAAAAATATTATTTGAGACGAAAGAACATCCTCACATCTGCTACAAACCTGTTTTGCAACATGCAAGAAAAAACATTGCACCACCCCAGATCCTTGTAGGGAAGTTAGCAGGTCTTTTTGCATAGAGACAAGACAATCCCAAGAGCGAAAATATCAGTTATTGTTTCCTGATTACCTGTTAACAACATGAACAAACTTGAATATTGATTCATTATCTCTTCAACTCGTAGTCAAAGCCATCAGATGTCAGTAATAAGGAATGCATACTCTCCAAAATGAGTGTTTTCAAAATTAAAAGTGAGCACAAAGGGTAACACAGGTGCAAGAGACTGTTACCATCACAATTCTAATCAGTACTGCTCTGCAGCACAGCAGTAACTGGATGAAAAGGAAGATTCATCCAGCAGATTTACTCCCTCCTGCATTTCCTAAGATCCCAGTTTTCCAAGCCATATTTCCAGGATCCTGCTGCTACCCCGCAGAAATAATGACTGTTTGTCTTTTCAATCTGTTTTCATTTTGCTCTGTGATTTTCATAGATCACATGGATGATGACTAGGAGTTGCCGAGTACTGTCAAGCTGGTTTAAACTTGATGTTCCCCACACTCCTCATCTACCCCTTTAGAAATAAAACAAGTTTCCACTACTTAGATAATGTCATGGTCAAAGTATTCCTTGGCTCCTCCAGCTTTCCCACTCCAGCAGGACCGCTGGGTTGTGGGCTGTTCTTCTCACATGGCAAAACCACAGTCTCAATTTAATCTGCTCTGTTCTTCATTAGGCATCCTGATTAGGGGGCAAAGTGTTGCTGAGCATGGAGCTGGACAAACAGAAAAACACCCTGTCTCTTGCCACAGTGGTGTGAAACAAGCTCAGTCAACATGTAGGCAGCTTCTAGACAAGGAAACAGTGAGAAGACAGAAATTATAACAGTATTTAATTTTTTTTTTCCCTACAGCTGAAGTTTTATTAAATTTTGAATGCTTGAAGGCACAAAAAATTTTTAAGAATGGATGTAGAAGAACGAGACTTGGTCTTTACATGGATGTTTACTACAGTCCCAGGTAGTGCAGGAGGAAATGCAGAGTATCTTGTTGGAACATCTGGCTCTGTGGTGGGCAGCACAGGCTAGCCAGAGTGAGAGCTGACAATCTAATGAGAGATGAGAGTGGGAATCAAAGCCTTCAAAAACAACCACAAGTGCTCATTTTTAATATGACAAGGGAGGGGATGCCATTTCAGAGAGAGGTGGCATAGCAAGAACTGATTTGGGAGTTTTACCTTGTGAGAAGAGAGAAGCTTCCTATATCCAAGAGGTTGCTGAGGCTGACAGAAGAGGTCCTGAAAAGAAAGCTCTGTGTTGAAGACCAAGTTAGTAATAGAATGAGTGTACAAATTGCTACTAATTGTAGAATTACAGAATGGTTTGGGTTGGAAGGGACCTGAAAGATCATCTAGTTCCAACCCCCCCTTCCATAGGCTGTCCCCTGTTTAGGATGAGCTGGTCTGAGGACAGTGTTTGGGTATCAAGAGTGCTGCTGTAGCATTAAGGTAGAAAGCAGGCTAGCACATGGTGACCACTCTCTGAGGATGTGCACTTCAATCCATGCACTTGTTATTTGAAATTACATAGGGCTGTTTCAGTGGGTTTCTTCTGTTTTGGGGGCTATTTGCCTAAGTCTATTGTGCAATCAACACCAGCAGTAGCTTGTTGCGTGCAGCAGGGCTGGGACTGCAGTGTGGTGGCTGTCTCTAGCACCGGCAGCAGCAGGAGCAGATAATCCTTCCAGAGAAGCCATCTGCCTGCCAGGAGATCCCAGCCCACCTCCCACGCTGTAGGCTGCAGGCAGGGCCTGTGCTCTGGGAGTGAGCTCCATCATTCAGGGCTGTTCCAAGAGCTCAAGTCTCTTTATCCATAGGAAATGCAGCCAGCCTATGACACAGTTCATTATTTGTTAGTTGACATTAATAAGAAGACTGAGGCTCTCCAGGTAAAGTTCCTCCAGCATTAATACTGTGGGATGGGGATGGGGATGCAGTGTGCAAACATCCACATACAGGCCAGCAAGTTTATTAGGCCCAACGCCGCACTGGCCTTTCCTGACTCCTACAGGGCAAATTAATGCAGGCCTGAGGAGGCACCGTGGGCCAAGGCTCCTCCTGAACTCACACAGAACTTCAGGGAGGGGCCAAGCAGAGAGACTCTGTGTGTCTCAGCCCATCCCCAGGGCTTCTCCACTCCAGATCAACATCGCTGCCATGCAAAGGCCTTTTGGTGTCTTTGTGCCACCTTGCCTGGATGGCTTTTGTGGATCCCTAGGCCAAGAAACTCCCACAAGTGCTGTGGAGCTGGTAGGCAGGCAGCAGCATGGTGCCAGCAGCAGGCCCGGCCTAGCGGGCCTGTGGGACCTCAGGCATCACTCCATGTGCTACTGCCTTGCACTCCCTCTCCTGAAAACAGAGAAGCAGCCCTCCTGCCCTTGGATGAAGGTACTCCCAAGATAGCCTTTGAAGCAGTGGAGGCCTGTTGGTGCGGCTCCTGAGCTAACAGGCCCTGTCACATCTGTGCCAGCTCCATGCCAGCCAGCCCAATTTATATGACTGATTTTAAGCAGTGAGGCCTGGCTGCTCTGATCTCGGGGTGGTGGAGTGGCACAGGGCGCCCAGTGTGCCCCCCTCACTGGTGAGCCCCTGTCAGATCCTGGGGAGCTGATGTGGAGAGGAGACACACGGCCTCCATCTTCCATAGGCTTTGTACCAGGCCTTTTTGTCTCAGTTTCCCTCACGTTTTTGCAGTTCACAAGTAGAATTAGTTTCCTGTGGGAGGTGTGTGCTATGATTAGTGCGGTGCCCGTCTGCTTCCTTTTCAAGGTAAGTAGTTACCAGCTTCTTGGCAGAACTTCCCCTCTACCATTAGGTTGTTTAAGAGAAACCAGAACAACGTATCTGCTCATTTTACACACCACTTTAATCCCCAAATACCTGTTCAGACTCAAGTTTACTGTAAAGTGAGAACCAGTTTACTTTAAAGCAATCCAAACAGAGCATGATTGAATACTGCTTAGGTAACTGTTACTACACCAACTGGTCATCAGCTGGCAGGAGGTCAAGGATCTTTATGAACAGGCTGGCTAGAATGGAAAGCTACCTCACACAGCAAGAATCTCCATATTTGTTTAAAAAAAAGGCAAAATGAAATGAAAGAAGCAAAACCCAATTGCCTTTCCTCCCACCAGACTGCACACCTATCTTCACAATACAGTATCATTTGTAAAAACACAAGCGTAACTCCTGCATGTTTCCCTAGATTTTTATTGCTGCAATGGCAGCTTATGAAACATTAGTGTAAAAAGACTCAAAACAAGAGTCTGAAAAAATGCACAAAACAATAAACTTGAAGCCCATGTGAGCATCTCTGTCACCTTGCTTCAGTATTCTGCCATTCAGTGTATAGGTGCAGAAATAATGACAATAGTTTATCACTTACTGATGAAATTGCCTTATTTCCAGGCAGTACTGTAGGAGGTCTGTAACTGAAATTCCACAGAAAGAACAGTATTTTATTGCTGAGTTCAAAACCCATGCAAAAATACTCCGAGAAACATTTATGATCACATTTTAGTCTGTGAGAAATCACAATGGAATACTGTTTGGACAGTCCTTGTTATTAACCAGATGCAGTGGGATTCAGACTACTTCGTTGTACAAGAAAATGACTCACATGTTCCTCTTTCATCCTAAGGGACAGATGAAAAACTGATTGCAGGCTCCCTCAGTGCTGATCCATTCATGCTGTTTGGCCCATCCTGTACTCAAGCCGGGTTTAAGGAGCAGAAAAGATGCTTGTGTCTAGGAGATCAAATATGCTCAGGCTGTAATCGTCAGTTAGTCCCGGCTGTGTGTCTGTGCTAAATTTGCGGTGTATCCCAATCCCAAGACATGATTACAGAGCAAACCCCCGAGGTTTCACTCCATCCCGGTTTTTTATGCTGGTTTTGCTCCACTGGCTTTGCAGCTTTTCTTAACCACATGGCAGCAAAGACTGTTCTGGCAAATTGCTACTGCTTTAACCTAGATTCTGTTTCAAAGATAAATGCACTCCTTTTTCGTGGACCTTAAATCTCTTTTCATAGACCTTAAATCTAATGGAAGTTTGGCACAGTTAAATAATGTTTATATTACAGTATTTTGAGAACCTTAAATGCTGATGAGACTCAAAGCCAAATATAACTGCAGTCAATACAGACCCAGAGAAATTGTTTTCAGGCTCATGCCAACAAATTGTGATTAATTTCTTTGTTGTGGTGCAAGCTTGATTCTCAACATGTTCCCCATTAGCTCTGTGCGCATCCACTGGCACGCTCTGCAGCACAAAGCTATCCTGGCTTCTGCAGCACCGACAGCAAAATGTGGCACCAATCTCAATGCAAAACTTTCTTTGCTCTGTCATTACCTCCAGAGTAAAAAACCCTTCTTTTTTAACTGCTCTGAGGAGGCATTTGGGTCCAGCAAAGATGGGTGTCACTTGTCCTCCTAGTCTGTTTTTTAGCAATATGACTAGCACCAGACAACCTTAAGGTAACAGAGTGTTAGGCTGACAGTTAAAAAGATGCTTCTGAGTATAAAACTGATTGATTCCTCAAATTCTGTCTTGGTTCAAGTACAGTCAGAAAGTCTTGGAAAGCTTAGTTTTGTTGCTGAGATCTCTTTGGGTCCTGGAAAACCCAGGGAAGATCTAATTTGTTTACATGATTCTCGTTGAAGGAGCAATTAATCTCAACTGAAACTGTTTAGCAGAAAGCACAGATTCAGAGATCTCCTATTTTAATTTTCTGCAAACGTTAAAATCATAGAAGCATTTTCTTTTGTAATTTTGTTACTTCATTTTTTTAAAGTAAAACTTACAGTAAAACCAGAATTAAAAGGCAGGCATAAAAATCTAGAGCTCAAGATGAGCAGTCAGAATTTTTTAGCTAATCTGTTGCAGTGTCCTTTTCATTTCTGGGTGAGGGTAGCTTTCAGATGTGGATCCCAAAGTCTTGAAATACCAAAAGTTTAATGAGCACCCAACTTTCATGTCTTTTCACCATATGGGCTTCCTAAATTTCCAGAGTGCCACAGTGGAAGTTTTGACCTCCTTTTACCTGGTGTTTTTGTCCAATTTGCTCAGAAGTATGAAGAAGCATTTTCCAGTCTCTCTTTGCTCTCCTTTCTGACTTCCCTCTGGCTGGCATCTATTACAGAAAAGTAAGGAGGCACAGATATGGTTTTGCTTTATGGGAAGTGGTGGTGAGGTTTCAGAAGCGAGGCAGGACCGAAGGGAAAAAGAGCATGGAGAGTAGGAATTATTTTCCTGCTCTTGCATGTTTTTCTCTTGAGTTAATTATTTCAAGGACTCTGTAGATGTAAAATCTGAGCATGGGTGTCTTATCTGCTCATGTATAACGTTTCAGAGCTTCTGCTCAGCATAACCAAACTGAAGCATGTATATGCTCCCAGAAAATATTCATATTTTCATGAGCATTTCCTAACCTCCTTGGTCAAACTGAAGGGATTCAGATCCATGGCCATAGAAATATGTAAGCCTGAACTGGCATGTCCAACAGTATAATGGCTGATGCCTTATCCAGGGACAAAAATACATGGGGAGATCATCTTGGATTGCCATTAAAACTCATCAGGATTATAATCCTCAAGCGTAACAAAATTTCCTTTACACTACTGTATGCCTAGGCTAGGTTCATTGAAATTAACTTTAGACTGATGCATGATTAGAACCACTATTTAAAATCAGAGATAAGGAAAAGAAAGGTAATCTCTACTTTCAGGAAAACGTTACAGTGAACTCTGCTGACTTGATTTCTAATAAAGGAATATAATGTCTTTGTTCCTCTAAAATAGACATAATTACCCACTTTATATTCACAGCAGTCTGTTTGGCACTAACTGTAGAAGGAGATCAAGTAATTGGTGTATGACCTCAGTGTGCATGATTCAGGAGTGACACTTGTTTGTCCTAAAGACTCCATCAACACCAGCCTCCAAACAGTTAATGTATATGGTAGATCATAAAAATTTGGCATCTAAAGTAGCGTTAATCTGACTGAAAGTTATGCTGTACAGAGCTTCTAGTGCTGTTAAATACTGCACTATGATCATTTTTCTCTTAGTTAGAGCCACGACTCTGCCTTAAGTCATGTCACCTCATGCTGTGATCAGATTTCACAAGTTAAACAGAGTCACAGCAGATTTCTGCGTGGATGGGAGTCCTTAAAAATACATCTAGTGCTGCAGACAAAGGCATCTGAGATTTGGCTAGATGGTTATGCTTCTTCTTGGAGGTCTCTCTAGATGGATGAAAAATTATTTTCTGCGCACAGCACAGCTGCAATAAGAGAGATGCTCCCTCTCTTTTGTCTCTTTTCAATCCCCTTTTTACCTTTGTAGCTGGGGCCCTTTTCCTCACAGACAGGAACTGTCTGTTTGAATCTCTTTGGACTTACGGCCAATAATATAAAACAACCAGAGGAATGGGCTGACAATGGAGGGATTGCTAGGAGTGCAGATGGCACCTGCCAGCACTGCAACACGGAGAGAAGCAGAGTTCTCTCTCTGGCAAGGGGTGTTGTCCTTCTGTCCTTCCTGGGCTCTGTGGATAAAAACCTGCCTGGGATGCTCCAAACCCCACCTGCAGGGCAGGGATTTGCTCTGCTGCCTCCCCAGAATTGGTAAGGCATGCCTCTTCCTCTCTGCTGGTGTTTCTGGATTGCTCACCACCAGCTTCTTGACCAAGAGAACCACAAATTTCACTACCAATGCAAACCTGGTTGCTAATGACATTATTATTATTCTTTATTATGGTAGTTTTAGTTAAGCACACAATTGCATCCTTCTTTCTAGTGTAGGTATTTAGAGGATCCTTGTGTGCCTAGGACCTACAGAAGATGATAGTTCACATCCTTCTGATTCCTTGTTTTATTGAAGCAAGTGTTTAAGCTAATTATTTAGACTCCTGGGCAATTACTGGCTCCATTCAGAAACTGGAAGACACAATGAGTGTTAATGAGAATGAGGCTAGACCTATTGCCTCCAGGTCTCAACTACATAAATTCTCAGATGTATTTTTATATCTTTTAGTTTGCTTTAGCATTGTCTTGCAGAGAGTCTTTGGCAATAACCTGTAGTTTGTGGAGAAGCTACTGCAGCTTGTAATCAAGGCAGCCATTTGATGAAGAAAAAAAAAAACAACCAGCAATCAGGCAACAGGAGTACCTTTTTAAAGAACAGGAGACCTCCTCCTTGTGAAGTTGTTTTGAGAGGATATTTTTAATTAGGACATCTCCCAGTAAGTAATGGGTTCTAGTTAGTGCCTTAAGCCAAGAAAAATAAGCATGGAGCCTTTTTCCTCAAGAAAATAACCTTCCTTTAAAAGATATGCAAGGTATTCTACAGATATTCTTATTGAAGGTGACTTCTTAACAAGTCTTTACTAATGTAACAAAAACAAAGTTAGGAAGTGTTTTGATTGTAGCTAGGTTCAAATTTCATTTTGAAGGGTAAAAGTCTTTTGATTATTTCTTAAATAATTGCTTGTGATAATACAAACTCCTTTATAATGTTTAGTCAGAAATAGTTGATATATAAATAGAGTCATTTAATGTAAGAGTAACCTGATCTTATGTTTTGAACAGTGAGATACTTCATGCCTTACTACAGGATCAAAAGATTCTCATTTCAGTAGATAGCTGTTTAGAAAACAATTTTTATGGTAATTGAAGGCCTAATTAGTTACTTTGTAATACTTCACCAATATCTTTACCACTTCAAGAATTGTTAAGAAAGAAAGGTAGTATCTCTGACAATTTAAGGTAGAGTAACTTATGAAATATTAATTTAAATGGGCTATTTAAAAGAAAAAAAAAAAGAGGTTCTCATATTAAAAAATACTTTTTAAAATGAACTAAATTAGGAAATAGTTTCAAAATAGTTTCCGCTTTAAAGAGGTTCTGAGAATAGCAGTAACTGTATTAGTGGATTTCAACAGAAACCACAGAGGAGGTCAGTACTGTGATTCTTGTTTTACAGAGAGGAAAATCAAAGTTTGGAGGAGGAGGCGAGGTGCTGAAGGTGGCCCCAGTAACCATGGGGAGACCCAGGAGCAGACACCAGGCCTCCCACATCCCAGCCCAGGCTCCCTGCCCTCACTGGTGCTCGTACCAAGATGTAAAGCCCAGAAATTATGATGCTGTGGGTGTGTTGCTGCTCTAGAGCAATGACAGTGCTGCTGAAATCATCCTGTCCAGGTGCTAAGGTAAGAACAAATGACCAAGTACTCACTAAGTCACTACAAAGGAAAGGATATCAGTGTGATCTCCATCTGTTTTGCATCCGTGGACTTGTTATGTCAGTGAGGGTTATCAGGGATTCTAACACATAGCAAGAGATTTCATAGCAATTTAATAGACTGGCTTACATTTAACATTGCTAGGAAGGTTTCTAGGTGTAGAACAAGGAAAGATGTGAGATTTATGGTGTGGTAACCAATATCCAGGCAAAATTTTCAGCCTTATTTTATCTATGCTGCTCAACAACATTACAGTGTCTATTTCTGTTACTGTGCATACTGTATTCCTGGGATGGAAAAAGAAAAGAGTTCATATCACACACTTTCTCCAAAACATGCTCATCCTTGTACTGGAGAGATGTGCTTGTGCAAAAATATACACTTTTTTGGAAAACTTTAATTTGTAGAGTTCTAAAATATGATCTACCTTGTTATGAGTACCAGATAAAAAAGATAATTAAAAAAATATATAAAATAAATATGCATCAAGAGGGATTTCTGGTCTGCTAGGAAATGGGTTCAAAGCCTTCAAGCTACAGCTGTCTTCAGGATTATACAAGTCGAATATCTCTGAAGAGACCTCTGGTCAGCAGCTCAATGCTTACAGTGTGCTGTGTTAGGGATTATGAACTCCCAGTTGTATTGTGCTAAATTGCTTGTGACTTGGTTTAGTAGAAGGAAAATAAAGCTTTGACATTGTGCTGGCTACGTTTGACATAGACATAAGAGTTCATGCCAGCCAGCTGAGAGCCATTGGGTAGGAAAAATAGAAAATGAGATGGTTTTGATGTGAAAGCAAAGTACCGAAGAAAATTAGGCACAGCAATTATGATTTATGTATTTTTAATTAAATTTCATAGATTTTAAATGTCATTCAAAGAGAGGAGAATTCCCAAGGCTAGCAATTATGTTACACAACTTATCTGTAAAGTACTGCTACCTTTCATCAAGCCACAGCAAAAAAAAAAAAAAAAAATCTTTGAGCATAATGTGGGAAGATTTATAGCACTGGAAAAGTTTGCAAGAATGACAATGTTGATATCCAAACTTCAATTTCAGCAGTGTTTGCTATTTGTTTATCTTTTTGCTTTAATCTCTGCTAATGAAATCAACTTAAAGCCTCTGATTTTTGTTACTATCCAAGCTAATTCCAGATCCACAAAAATCTGTGATGAATATGCCTGAAGGATCACAGAAATTGCTCTGTTTGGCACGTGCATTGATGCGGGGTGTGCTTTGTACTATCTGTGCAGAAGTACTACTGGTTTATCATCATATGCAATCTTTCTCTATAATTTTTCCTCAGTGTTTTTGTTTTTATTTAATTTCTCCTTGGTATGTGCAGAACACAACTTTCCAATTGCAATTTTCGGTCAGCCTGATAAAGAAAAGCCCAAGGACATATTTCTGCTAAGCAAAATCTCTGAGAAGGGACAACAGATAAAGTACCCCCACAAAAACACTTACTTCAGAAGATTCTGCTATTGAAAATACATAATTATCTAATCACTTCCATCCTGGCATGAAGCATACAATTAGCTGACATCTTCCTTTCTCTTGAAAGGGATCAAATGTTGCCTGGATTAAATTAGAAAATTATTTGACAAAAATATTGTTAAAAAATTGTTTAAAAATGTAGTTCAGTGCAAGGAGAAAACTGAAGGATTCAGATACTTCTTTTCAGTATCACAGTATACAAAACAATCACATCAGTTGTATCTTTTAATTTGCTCAAAACATGAACTCTACATATATAGTTAGGCATAAATACAGCAAGGCAAAACATGAATCAGGAAAACTGTTTTGTAAATAAGCTTGAAGACAATGCCAACCAGAATACATTTAAAATAATAAAGTTAGGACAGACTCTTATTCACCTCTGAGCTCAACTTTTTCATTACTATGGCCAATAAAAACTATCTGAGCAAGTTCCATGACCTCTTTAACAACAGTCATTAGGCAGTATCCTTTTTATCACTATGAGCTGAATAGGACCAGCAGCATACTGAAATGTGGGAAGGCTGCAATAATTCTATGAAGCTAATAGTATATTTAGTATACAAGGATTTGTTCAATCTTATATAATGAATCATCATATATTTCAGATACATAGTAACTGTGACTCTGGCAAGTGACAGTTTATAACTTGGCTGTTGTGAGATTGAAATTAATGGAAAAACTATGAAAAGAAGAATGTAAAATCTTCCAGAAAATAATGCCACCATGTGCAATAAATAGTATCGAGGCTTAGCTTCTAATCTCTTCCTTGGTTTCCCCATATCTGAAGGTACTCTATCCCTTGCTAAGTGAATTAATGAAACTGAAATGGTAAGCAAAGGAGAACTGCAAGATAAAATATTCTTTTAAAGTTATTTATATATGTGTGGTGTATAAAAAGATGAAAAAACTGTAACAATTATAATTCAAAATACTTTGCCAAACAGATGCAGCTGTAGTAAGCCTATATTTGCATGTGGAGGTACAACTAGTTAAAATGCCAGCTAAGCAGTTTACTTCTTAACTGAGCAAGCACAGCATGGGAGTTTTGTGCACAGCAAATCCATATCTGTAATCTGGAGTTCACGGTGTAGCCTAAAAGAGTATTTTTTTTCCATAATCACAGTTATTTTTCCAGCACATGAGTTCTGAATCTGGTTCCAATTGTCCTGGCTGTCTGCATCAAGTATTCCCAAGAAATATTCTCTCACTGAATGTCTGACTGGGTTTGGGATTGCCTTGTGTCAGCAAGGCCCACGTGGTGTTTGATAGCAGTGCCTGCCTGCAGGCTTCCAGTCCTCAGCCAAGGGGGACACAGCAGGCCCTGCTGTAGAACTTCTTTGGAAAATGCCACTTACATGGAATCATAGAATCTCTACGGATATAGAGACTTACACATAGATATGGACATACAGCTATGCTTTTAGGTCTGTGCAGGACAAAGATGTAAGAAAGGAAGTTTAGTTTATTCCTTGAGCACTTTCCTAAAAATCCAGGGATGCACCAGCCTGGCAGTGCTGAGTGACATGTGTTCACGGTGATAACTGTGGAATTCAGCTTTGGGACCCTCACTGCAAGAAGGACATTGAGGTCCTGGGTGTGTCCAGAGAAGAGCAACAAAGCTGGTGAAGGGTCAGGAGAACAAGTCTTAAGAGGAGTGGCTGCAGAAACTGGGGTTGTTTGGGTATTGGTTTCTTCTCCCTAGTAACAAGTGATAGGAGTAAATGTCCTCAGGTTGGGCCAGGGGAGGTTTAGATCAGATATTAGGAAAAATTTATTCACCAGAAGGTTAGTCAGGCACTGGAACAGCCTGCCCAGGGAAGTGATGGGCAGGAAGTGATGGAAATATCACCATCCCTGGAGATATTTAAAAGATGTGTAGATGTGGTGCTCAGGGACATGGTTTAGTGGTGGACTTGGCAGTGCCAGGTTAACAGTTGGCCTTGATGATCTTAAAGATCTTTTCCAACCAAAATAATTCTATTATTCTCTTCTATGATTTCTGATGGTATTGTGTTCCTAGTAAATACTAGGAAAAGACTGCCTCTAGTTTTTAAGATGGACCTGTGTTAAAGCTAAACTTCTAAGAACTTCTTTCTAAGTTGGTAAACATAGTTTACCAGGTCAGGTCAGAGGATTTCTGTAAATACTATACCAGGTTGGTACAATGTTACCTGTTGCACTGTGGGTTTACAAGAGACTTTTTCCTGCTGGAATTTCTGGGTTTTTTTTGCTAGTTCCTCGAATTTTGACTTACTGTAATGCACAAAACATCTTAAGAAAGGTAGAGGAATATTAAGAAGAATGCAGTTTTATGACAGCTGTAAAACTAGCTGTTTCCATATACCTTTATGCCTTGCAAAGCATTAGTGACTGGATCCTGGCTACAGCATGTAATTACATTGCTTGGTGCATTGTTGAGCATTAGCAGGATTTCTTCCATCTGTCTAATATTTCCCATCCAAGAATACTATCACATTTTATTACAGCCATTTAAAAATTCCTGGTCCTTTTCCAGACTCACTCTGGGTGTGATAATACAGAATTTCACCCAACATATTTTAAAGGAAAACTACGCATTATGAGGCAGATGAGGATAGTATTTTTCTTACCAAAGTCTCAAATTTATACTCTTGCTGGGGTAAGATAGTTTCAGGTTCATTAAATGTGACCATTGTTTTTATTATTCTTTTTATTTTCTCAGAATCAGTGTTCAAATACAAAAGTGCTTTTCAGAGACCAAGGGCTTCACAAAATAAAAAAATTACAAATCCATGTTCTACCACAATAATTGTCCATTACATTAGCTTGCTGTATAGGCAAGTAACTGAAAATCAGATCAGGTGTCAGCTGTATCAAAGTATTGGTTAGTTTAACAGAGGAAGGCAAAATCCTGGCCTCAAATCCCTCACCCTCCATCATCCTTTGTTCCTCCTCCCAGAGCAGCTGGAGGCACAACATGCACCTGAGTTAAAAAGAGAAGATCCAGCCTTTGCTCCAGGTGTGTGAGACATCAGGACACTTTTCAGGGGAAATGACATATTACATGCTCAGGTCCTGGCACCAGCTGGGATGCGAGGCCTTGGGGAGTGATAATATTCCTCTAGGCTGTACTTGTCAAAATCCTTCCTATGCCCCCATATGCCTCCAGCAACTGTGCCCACAAGTCCATCCTCCCAAGGGACCACTGGCCATATGGAGGCAAAGCTGCCTGTGCAAACACAAGTGACTAATTGTAATTAAGGGCAGTGACAAATCAGCCTGCATAAGGAGCACCAGAAAGCAAATGTGTTTGGGATTCCTCATTACGATTGGGATGGCCTTTGGGGCTGAAAGACTCTATGTTCTTCCCCCTTGAGCATTGCTTCCCATAGTTGTAGCTCCTCCTCTGCCAGTGACTCCAAACCTTCTCTGTGCTGCTGGGTCTGGCCCTGTGCCATGGGCAGCAGTGGCAAACATGCACAGCACTTGGGCATTCTCTCGCTGCCAGCCTTGGGAAAGTGTGGGAGCTCCTGGACAGGAGGACAAGACTTTCAGGACAAGAGGAAATAGTCTCAAGTTGCACCGGGGAAGGTTTAGATTAGTTACTAGGAGAAACTTCTTCACTGAAAGGGTAATTAAACACTGGAACAGGCTGCCCAGGGAGGTGGTTGAATCACCGTCCCTGGAGGTGTTTTAAAGATGTGTAGATCTGGTGCTTAGGCACTTGGTTTGGCACTGGACTCACTAGAGCTAGGTTAATGGTTGGACTTCATGATCTTAAAGGTCTTTTCCAACCAGAATAATTCTGTGGTTCTGTGAATGGGGGATGCCAGGTAGGCACCAGGCCCTTGGGGAGCCAACCACATCCCCATCCCTCACAGATTATCTCAGTCACTCAGGAAGGGTTGGAAAGCAACACCAATGCCATAAAGGATCTTGGTGCTGCCCTGATAGGAGCCTGAGGGCTCAGCAGCCAGCAGTGGTTTGGTCAGAACTGCAAATTGTTTCAAATGTTTTTATAAAAAAGTTGAAGGTGTGTTGTTTTGCAAACATTTGTGTTTTAAATTTAGCTATCCAATGTACTCCAAAGCCCACTGGTGTCTTTGTTGCTCTGTAGGAGATACCACTCCTTTAAAAAAAACCAAAACACAAAACACCAAAAAAAACCCAAACAACAACCCACATAAACTCTCATTTTTTTTCTTTGGAATAAAACATTTCAAAATTTAATCTTGACATCCCATCACACATTAATTTCAGGCTCAAATTCCTTTTTTCACAATGCATCCCCTTACTTTTGAAGTTATAGCCCAGTTGAGAGAGAGAAACAAAATACATTCACTGTGTATTTCTGCCCTACCTGGACAAAAAATGACATACATCCACAAACTTAAGGAGCAGACAGCATTTCAAATTCTATACAATCTGAAAAAACCTCAAGAAATTGCAAGACAGCATCTGCTTGTTGTCTGCTCTTGGTTTACATATAATGGGATGAAGTTTTCATTAACATATTAAAATGGCCTAATTCTGCCCCAGATCAGGGAAGGCTGGAGCAAGAATTGTCTGATTTTATCTTTAGGCACAGATTAGCCAGAAAAAATATCCTGCTGTCTCAACTGGCAGAAGAGATTATTGCATGTGTATTTTGGGTCATGGAGATGGAGGTGCTAGATTTCCAGCACACCAAGTTTTAATGAGACACCCATCTCAAAGGTCAAAGCATCATTGTGTTGCTCCATTGAAATCTGAGCAGGAATACACTTTCCTGCCCTTGTCCTCAGTATTTCTCCTATTGTTTCAGCTGCCTCCAGTGTCTTGCTTTGAATCATTGGTTATAAATTATCTAAATTCTCAAATTACCATTCATGTATTTTTTTCAGGAAGCTTCAGTCAGATTCCAAGATGGAATATTTTAGGAAGAAGAGCTTAAAATAGATATGTATGATTTTGAGAAATAAAAGAAAAATACTGCAGTCCATAAAGCCATCTGAATATAAAAATGGTTTGTCTTTTGCCCACTCTAATTAGACAATCAAAAATAGAAATATTCAAGCAGGCCATAGCCAATTAAGTTTGCTGTTCACCAAGTTTGAGGCTTTCTTACAGAGACTTGTACCATAATAGTAAGGAGACGGAAAAAGAAAGCAGTCATTAGCAATACTCTGGGAATTTGGTTTTCTTGATGCAAACCGCTAGTGTGGTAGATCTGAGAGCCAGCAATACTTAGTGGCTTTTTCTTAGTTCTCCTTGTAGTATAGAGTGCAATGATGGTCTTCTAGAGGCATCAAAAAATGCTGATGCTACTACTGAAATGGCTTTGCGGACTTGAGAAATTGGCACCCTCGTGTTTGCTAAGCTGTGTATGATTATTGGTTTGGAAGGAATGACTTAATTAAGATGGTTCCTATAGAGGAAGGGTCTGGGTCTTGGAACAGGTCAGAAGCCTTGCAGGATTTGGTGGCCTTAATGGCAGAGAAGACACAGGATGCCTTGGTTTGACAGCAGAGGTGTAAGAGAGCAGGTTTATTTGTGTCATCAACTCTTGCTTTTCTGCAGCTGGAGTATTCTCAAGCTTCTCCTCCTGAGGTATCTTGTACAGGACACCTGAGAAGCACATTTCAGGAGCGAGTGTTTCAAAGGAGAGCACTTCTGATAGCAGCACCACATCATGCTCCTGGGCTTGGGTTTTGTGGTTGCATAGGTGTGAGGGAGGAACAGTTGACCAAATGCCTTCCAGAGATCCCTTTCTGCCTATATTATTCTGTGGTATTTCTGCAAGACCTTGACCTGATGAAGGACTGCTTGGAGATGGGGCTTCATTATCATCCTCTCATTCCTGTAGAATCTCTTTGCCCACATCGCAGAGTTCACTCAGTGCCATGTTTAGTGAGCAAGTGTCACTTTCTGAATAGTCCTAGCTCATGCCAGAAAGATGTAATTCAGCAGAGGAACCATGGCCTACTGAGCAGGGTAATTACATCAGAATCTGTGAAGACAGAAAAAACTGGTACAATCTGTGTGCCGGTGAATGGACTGTAGCCTGTAAGACAGACTGAGAATCGTGTTCTAGTAAGCGTCAGGAAATGTTGAAAGACAACACATCACTGAGAGATTGTCAGATAGAGTTAAAAAAAGGGAATTCTGAGACCAGTAGACACATGTACTGGTAAAAACTTACCTGAGGTAACCTTTGTAAGACCTAAGACTAAACAATTTAGCAGTGTTCATTTGCACAAATTGGTAAATTATTAGAGTAATTTGTAGGTACAAAAATAGTTCACCAGTTCACAAAGAAGAATATATCATACTAAATCTGGCTTGCATTTCGAACTGCGGATTAATAACAATTGAATGCATGCTGGCAAATAATTTAGATTCCAGCCATGAAGTCTCTGAATTGTGAGCTGGAAACTACAATAATGTATTTCATAAATACGTCTATTGTTTTTGCTGGCATCATGTTGCACATAGCAGTTATAAGAGCACTGTGCACCATTTAGCAATCTTAAAGGCCAGGGAACAGTCTGAAAAACTTCTTTGCATTATTTTGGGAATTGAAAAGTCATTCCAAATTGAACTAAAATGCACAGATCAAATTGCTAAAATGGAAAGTGTACATCAATGGGTTTGAAGTTTTCCCTAATTTGAAACTCTTATTTATAAGGGAATATTTTATTAAAACAGATTGTTCTTCAGACTGCATATTTATATAAATGTTAGGCTGCAGTTTTCCCCTCCAAATAAACATCTGCAGATGTTGGGTATTTGGTGTCAAGGACAAATTGAAAAAGGAATGAAAATGTATCACTGAAGTGAACAATCGCTGAACCCAGGCAACTTCATTTCTCTCCTCTACTGACATTATTATGCACCTCCTTTCTGAAGCACAGCTTTTAGAAATTAAATGAGTTTTTGGGGTTTTTTTATATCTGGGACCAAAAACATTGCTGCTGAGCTAGCTTTATAGGAAATTCCAATCTAAACACCATAAACTCTCTTTTAAATGTTGGTTTTGTAGAGGTAATTTTCTGTTAAGACTGGTGCTATTTAATTTTATGTATGAGGCATATATGTACATTTTAATAAATAAGTTCTCTTCTTTTGTTAGAAATATACCTTTTTGACATATCTCTTAGATTTTAAATCACACAAAATAACAAGGTGGACTGAAATTCACTTTTTCACAGGAAGGTTTTCTATGGATAAGTTTTTGCATATTTATGTGAACAAAAAATGGATTTAAAAAAAAATTATGGTTAGGTTTTACTCATCTGTATTTGAAGGCTGATGAAGGAGTTTAGAAGTGAATCTGATATGCTCAATTCAGGGAAAACAGGGACAAGAGAAAGCAGTATTTCTGTTCCCTGAACAGAGATTAAAACAAGATTAGCTGAGTAGGTGTTGTCTGTCCTACTTGAACAGTTTCTATTGATTTCTGAGGGACCTCATGCTGACTTTCTTCAAAGGAAAACAATACATTTTACAGGAATAGTTCCCTGGTTCCCATGAAGAATATTAGGAGCTTAGTGACTCAATAAAACACAGAAGCTTTCAGCTGCCACATTGTGAGCCCAGATTGGCACAGCATTTAGGTTGCTGGAGCCAGTTGTCTTACCAAAAGACTTAGACCTAAGTGGGTTCAACCCACAAAAAAGAAAAGTCATTAAATTCGCGTGGTTTATAAGTCAGGGTGTAGGCTCAGAGATGCAGCACACTTTGCATTAGCAGTAGGAACATGTAGACCCCCCAACTCCTGGACTACTTAGGTTCCTCTGTATAGATTAGAATCATAGAATTCTTTTGGTTGGAAAAGACCTTTACGATCATCAAGTCCAACTCTTTTTCTATCAATATGCCCTATGATGCGTGGGAAAAGTTAGATATCTGTGAGGTAAATTTAGAGAAGACTCTCCATTAAGCCAGGAGTCTCTTAAGCAGTAGCAGAAAAGGCCAAGAAGAAAGTTTTTGTTTGCAGTCCATCTTTCAAAGAGAGATGGAAACCTAATTCCAGGATAGAGAGATGCATTTAACCCCAAAATGAAATCACAGCTGTGAGCCCTTCTCTGGAGTAAATCACTGTAACTGAGACAGACTTCCTCAACATCCACATCCAAATACAAGGAGGGAGCTTCCCGCTGTTCAGCTGGGTGCTCACTGGGTTTAAATATGATGCCCCCTTCTTGTGCTCCACTCTCCCACATTATTTGGTGGAGCTGTTCTCCCTTTTAAGAGGTGTAAAATAAAGGATTATTCGGTTTAGCCCTTTTTTTAGGATACTGGCTTGATGCCAAGTCGCAGCTCTCACTTTCATTGACTGAGCAAAACAGAACAGCTTTCCTGGTACAGCCCAAACACAGAACACCCAGTCAGTCATTGGCCTAAGGATTAAGGATATCTTGGGATTGATGGCAGTAACCATAGGCTTTTGCCTTGATGTTTTATTCTGGAGAGAGCTTGGATATTCCAAATGGTTATGGATAAAGAGTAATCAAGAGCTTCTCATTAACTAAGATTTCTTCCAGACAGAAATCTGAATTACAGATCTTGCTTGGAGCTAAGCTCCCTACTTGTCCTCATGACAGCTTCTTGATATCTTAAAATATCCTCCTAGATGGCATCTTGAAACAGCCAAACATCTACCCAAAGAAAAGCCATTTGTACCATAACAGTTGCACTAATGATTATTTTTAAGTGTAGGGATCTAGCAGCTTTTAGCTTGTTACACTGGTTAGACTGTCAAAATTCAATGTAAATCCTGATTTAGTGTCATTCTTCCTCTGCTTAATTATAATTTGTTTAAATTCTTTGAGATCAGGATAACTATGATAAGAACAACGCTTTTAAATATATCTGAAAAACCCAGATTTGCAGAGTTGGATTTTCCTCCACCAAATCTTGAGTGCTAAAGGTAGGCACATTATTGGGTGTCTGTGACTATAGCCAATTGCAAAATGGGGATATTTTTCTAAGTAAAAAAATTCAAAAAAAAAATCAAGAAATTGGGATTTATGCTGTTTCTAACTTAACTAGAAGAGAACTTTCCATTTCATTGGGCAGAGGAAGAGGAAAAAGAAAAGGAAGACATTGTTTTGACAGTTCCATTAGTCTTTGTTTGTGAAGACTGTAGTTAATATTTTTAATAAACAGCCTTAGCTTTGTAGAAAAGCTCAGCAGATGTCAGTATCTTATAGAAGTAATTTTAATCTGTGCAAAGGGAACAAACAAGAAAGTTTAACACTTTTGAGTTCTGAAATTCGGGTGACAACACAGTTGTCAGTCATTTAGGTATAGGAAAAGAAGAATTTGTTACCAGAAAGGGGTGAGTGGGTTGGAATTAATCCATGTGCAAATGCATCGACCACATTGCAGTTCCCAGTGTCAACTAATTATCTAGCAAATGCCACAGTGCCTTTGTCCAGAGGCACACCTGATTTTCTGTATGCTGTTATCCATGTTCAGTATGGTTCTCTAGTGTTTTTAGACACTGATTGATAAGAATGCAAAAGCAAAGCACGATTTTGTGTACCTGTTTGGATATCCAACCTTAGCAAATGCAATCTCCTGTGACCATTCCAAAACTGTTAAATGTCCTTAGCTTGCCAGTGTGATTCCTGGCAAAAGTCAGAAATGTAACTTAAAGCAAATTAGTTATTGATGCTTGAATTCTCGAATGACTGATAAACACATCTGGATATATTTGCCTTTCAGTAACCTCTGATTTGTTTCTCCCAAGTATAAACCAGTATTTGTTGCATTCTTGTTCATTTGAGTTTCTAGTCAAATCTGAACTATTGAGGTGTGAGAGTAAGATACCCAACTGCAAACTTCATTGCCCTTGAAAAGCCACACTTAATTTACTGATCTTCCAAATTGCTGTGTCCAGGGAAGGATTAATGCAGCAGTCTCTCCACTGATTATGAACCTCTCAAGAACACTTTGAGATTGTTATACTGTTGTTTTTGTTAATAATAGGAGTATTAACTTACTCAATGAGAGTATCGATTTCCAGATAATTTACAGGTGTAACTTGCATCATTATGAATGTATTTATATGAAACATGAGAAATGTTCAGAGAAGCCATCTGGAATTAACAGCCAATACACTATTTTGCAAGCAATATAATGTTTCTGATGAGGCACTCTCTTCCAGAAGGATGTTGTGGTAGGAGGGCTGCCGTGGATATTAGGTAAAATTTCTTCACTGAAAGGGTTGTCAGGCACTGGAACAGGCTGCCCATGGAAGTGGTGGAGTCACCATCCCTGGAGGTGTTTAAAAGACGTAGATGTGGTGCTTAGGGACATGGTTTAGAGGTGGACTTGGCAGTGCTGCATTAATGGTTGGACTTGATGATCTTAAAGGTCTTTTCCAAACAAAATGATTCTATGATTCTGTATGTACTCTTCCCATTTGTCCTCCAGACCATATACATACACTTCATCCACAAGAAATGATTGATGAAGCTCAGTGCTTGTGGCTCTTGGAATCAAGAGACTGATTTTACTGGTGTATTCTAGTTTAGCCTTGTTTACAAAATACACCATCACACCAGGCTGTGGCTTAGACATTGATTCTTCACGGTTCAGAAAGCACTCTCAGCTCTTCTGTGACATTTGGACAAAGCCAGAGTAGCTGAAATTTATGGAGTCAGGCTGTAAAACTGTGATTGATCAAACAGTATCAATCTGACAGAGTGGAGGAAGAGGACAAAGGACACATAATAAATAATAGAGATGGGGCATATATTGTAAAGCATGCTGGGAATTGGGTTGCAAATGTAAATCCCTTTCTCCCTCCATATGAAATTGCAAAAGTAATCAGTAATTGGAATTATCTGATGAATGTTGTTAAAGTCAAGAAATGTTACAGCTTTTAATGCCAAAGTCTCCCAGAGCACATTTGCTATGGGCTTACTCAGGCCTAAACAGGTCAATAACCTTTAATCCGTTGGGGAAATAGAAATGTCAAAACTATAAAATAGCCTGTATCAGTTTCAGTCCCTTCCAAATAACCAGTTTGACCTATGGATCTGAATACTGAAAATAAAAGAAGTCTTGAGCCACTGAGATGCCAACCATCTCCCTGCTGTTTAGACTTGAACAAAAATGCCCATTTTGGAAAGAATCCCAGCTATAATTCAATAGCAATGAGTGACTGTTTTTCATTATTATTACTTTTTAAATGTTGCAGGATGGCTGCACTGTCCTCAGAGTCAGTGACACATAAGTCATTTGGCTGACATTTTAGTAAACATCTGCTTTTTTCAGAGCAAGCCACAACAGTTTTCTGTGTTAGGGTTTCCTGGCGTTCTAATGTCATCTCCATGGATATTGCAGTCTGTTCCTGCAGAAACAAAACAAACATAAAACCAGCCAGCCCCTCCAGAACTTGGAGTGGGATGGAAAGACCTTGAGAGCTTCCATCCCTCTCCATTTGTGCTTCTCACTTGCAGCTCAGCTGTGGTAAGAGCTCAGAAGAGGTTTGCATTTGCTGCTTCAGGTGGTGATGTCTTCCCGATGTAGAGCAAGGTGTCTGGACTTTCCAGGATGGGAATTATGGGGGTGATCAGATCAGGTTGGAAGGCTGATGCTCCTCCTCATGGCAATTGCTGAATTTCCAATAGCCTTAGGGGCTGAGAGTGGAGCCTCAAGAAAAGGGCTTAGGATTGTTGTTTTTACATAGAATCATAGAATGGTTTAGGTTAGAAGGGACCTTAAAGATAATCTAGATTCAAGCCCCCTGAATTGATAGGGACACCTCCCACTAGACCAGGTTGCTCCATCCAACCTGGCCTTGAACACTTCCAGGTAGGGGGCATCCACAAGTTCCCTGGGCAACCTGTGCCAGTGTCTCACCACTCTCATACTAAAAAATTTCTTCCTAATGTCTAACCTAAATCTCCCCTCTTCCCTTGTCCTCTCGCTACAAGCCCTTGTGAAAAGTCCCTCCCCAGCTTTCCTGTAGGCCCCTTTCAGATACTGGAAGGCTGCTAACATGATGATATAGATATTAACTTGTGTTTGCAGTCTAAACTAGCTTGATTCTCTTGCCCTAAAAGTGTAGATATTTTTTAACAGTGTGGGAGTAATGCTGTTCAAGGTGGTGCAAGAGAGAGTGAGACTGCTTTCTCATAAATTGCCAGCTTAAGTAAATAGGGAGCATGCCAGACAACCAAACCTGTAAAAATAGTTTTGTTTCACTGCTTCTTAATCCATACTAGCCAGGAAATATTGAGAGAGTACAGTAGTAAGAGCTGTATTATAATGTGGAAATACACTTTTATGACTTAGAGTTCCTGTCAGAGAAACTAAATTTTTTTCTGAGGTCACAAGGTGAGAAACTTTAGAAAGTGAGAAATTATCTTATTTATGAAGGGATATGGACTCACATTAAGTGTTTTCATCTGATAAAAAGTATCATTAAATAATTGGGTTTGGAAACCTCAGCTTTTTTTTATTAAAGTGCAAAAATACATGCTGGAAAACCTAAGCAGACTATTTAATCACTGAGCCTGTACTCTTGGAAGTGGGAATTTGTCTTCTTTGCACTTACCAGAAATTATAGAGGGCAGGGGTAACAGCAACATTGTGTTCAGACTAAGCAACCTCAAAATATAATGCAGTCAAATAGTGTGCCTTGAAAATTGTAAATAACCTACTACATGCATATACAGAGGATAAACTAAATGCAATTTATCATATGAAAAATCCTAGTTTTATGCAAGCATTGACCCTGGTCACTTTGCCACCGAAGTTCCTGCAGTTGTTTGCCTAAAGCAGACAATCAGACAAGATACTCAACCCATTTTCCAAGGTTTGATAGGATCCTAAAGGAGGTCTAAAGTGTTTTTTGGGGGAGGTTGTTTTGGTTTTTATTTGTTTGTTTTTTTCTTCTAAGTTATGTTAATTTTTAGGATGTACCACTTGGCAGCTGCCTCATACAGCTGGTTGCACCAAGTCAGTCACCAGCTCTACAAGAGGACCTTGGAGTTGTGTTGGGTTTTATGGCAGATTCTGTAAGGAACAGAAATGGACTAAACAGCTGAAAGGTTACATACTTCAAGAAAAAAGGAATCTCTTCAAAAAATCAGAAAGAAAGCAGGGCTCCAGATTATCTTGAGAGTAATTAAAAAGTAATCGTGTCTAGGACCTGTAGGTAACTTTTTGGCAGTGGATTGAAATGTTCCTGAGAAGGAGTTTGGAGACTTTATCTGCATTTTTTCAGATGGAGAAGCTGGGAGTGTGACTGGTAGGTGATGTGCACAGTCCGTGGGAGGTCACGGGGCCTGTGCAGTCTCACAGGCCCCCGTTCACTGCGATTACAAATGCTGCACTTAAATTCTAGGGCAGCATCTCACTCGGGACAGGCAAGCGTGGCCCAGGGCCAAATACAAAAAACTCAACAAATGACACCACTGTGCTTAGAGGAAAATTGATTATGGTATATTAATTGCTACTTTGGCAAAAGTTTAATCTTGAACTCTCCCCCAGCTCCCACCACTGCCCTGAGCATCGTTTCACTGCCTCCTCATGTCATGTCTATGCTGAACTCTTGAGCTCCACTTTGCACATTGTAGAGGTGGATTTTAAGACTCTCATCCATCTCTGAGGAATGCCATCGCTCATCCCTATCTCATCACATGACAAACTATGAGGTTACTGTGAGAGCTGCCATATTTTCGACACCCATCCAGTTCTGTATCCACTTGGCATCTTCCTGTGATATCCAGCAAGATCTAACAAAAGACAGCCACGTATCAGTAGTAATGTTGCTCCAACTAAACCCCTCAGCCAGCCCAATGCACACAGCTCTGCCTCCCGAGGGTTCCCTCTATCACCAGTTCCTCTTGTAGGAAGGAGAAATGAAAGGCCTCTCTGCTTTTTGCTTGAGCCAGGCAGCCTAATGCTTCCCTAATGTCTGTGATCCCAGAGTTGAGCCAGGCAGTCTAATGCTTCCCTAATGTCTGTGATCCCAGAGGACAGTTCACTGCTTAGAGAGGTGGTTGCGCTCTGCGGAAGGATGGAAATGAAGCAGATAATGCTTGCATTTGTTTTCTTGAAAGCATTTTTGGCTCCCAAATCCTCCTGGGAAGGACAAATGCTAAATGTCAAGAAAACATTTGTAATCCATGAATTGCAATGACTGCATAGAATCACAGAATGGTTGGAAGGGATCTGAAAGATCATCTAGTTCCAGCTCCCCTGTGTTGGCAGGGACACCTCCCACTAGACCAGGTTGCTCCATGACCCATCCAACCAGGCCTTGAACACTTCCAGGCAGGGGGCATCCACAACTTCTCTGGGCAACCTGTGCCAGTGTCTCACCACCCTCACAGTGAAGAATTTCTTCCTAATACCTGACCTAAATACACCTTCTTCCCTTTTGTAACCATTCCCCTTGTCCTATCGCTACATGGCCTTGTAAAAAGTCCCTTTCCAGCTTTCCTGTAGGACCCCTTCAGGTACTGGAAGGTGCTCTAAGGTTTCCCCCGAGCCTTCTCTTTTCCAGGCTGAACAACCCCAAGTCTCAGCCTGTCTCCATAGCAGAGGTGCTCCAGCCATCTGATCATCTTTGTGGCCCTCCACTGGACTTGCTGATTAGCTACAGAATGTCCAAATCAGTTGTAAATCCAGTTCAAGCAATAAAGGAGGAGATGATGAAAGCAAATATATGGTATAGGTATGGGCTTTCCCAGAAGCAAAGGCAGATCCCAGGTTGGCTGCATGGCAGGTTTAGGATCAGGAGTAGGGTTAAAGACAGGTCTCTTTGTAGCTCCTTCTGTCTGACATTTCTGTATTTTTCCATGTGGGAGCTAGAACAAGGCAGGGCAGAAGGGTGAAAGGGGAGCCACCAAATGACAAGAGAGTGAAGCCATCTGGACCCAAGTGATGGAACACTATGCTGTTGGAAGGAGCTCTAATGACTTAAATTTGGCTTGGCACAAAGGTGATTAAGTTCCACTTTCACCTGTCTGTGCCATTTTCAGCCATCTTTCTGAGGGCAAAGTTTCATTTGGTGCATTGTCACTGGTAGTAGAGGAAAGAGTATCTTTAAAAGGCAGTGTCAGCAGGCATGGGCCGTGTTTGTGCTCCTGGAGGAGAGGGAAGCAGAAGAGACACAGGACAGCTCTTTGCCTGTCTGCTGATCAAACAGGAAACAGAAATCCTGTCTATCTAACCTCCAGTTCTTTGAAGAAATCAGAAACTCCTGCTATAAAGAGATGACTTAAAAACAGTTTGGGACAGAGGGAAGATAGAATCATAGAATCACTTAGGTTGGAAAACACCTTTAAGATCGTTGAGTCCAACCATTAACCCTACTCTACTGTCGTGGTTTAGGCCCAACATGACAACAAAGAAACAGCCACATGGCCGCTCACTCAACTCCTCCCCCTCACACACACCCTGGTATGAGGAGGACAAACCAAACTAGAAGTTCATGGGTCAAGACAAAGGACAAGGAGGGCTCATCACCTATTAAGGTCCTGGGCAAAACAGACTTGACTTGGAGAAAAAATAACAATTTAATTTCACACTAATCAAACGCACACAGGACACAGACAACACAAAGAGCAGGGCTTACAGATGTTACCCCACCCCTCCCTTCTTCTTGGGCCCAAATTACTTTGTTCCCGATTTCTCCACCTCTTTCCCCCCAGTGGCACAGGGGGACAGGGAATGGGGTTTAGAGTCAATTCACTCTAGTGGTTCTTGCCACTCCTTCCTCAGGAAGGTTTCCTTGCAGTCCTCCCCTGCTTCCCCATGGGGTCTCTTCCCATGGGAGAGACTCCTCCAGGAATCTCTCCTTCATGAGCCCTTCACAAGAGGTCTGGAGCAAGCTGCTCCACCGTGGGCTTCCCACGGAGTCACGGGCTGCTTCAGGAACAGTCACCTCCCCTGGCACCGGGGTTTTCCACAGCTGCACAATCCTTGTCCACTGGCACCAAATCTAAGTCCACTGGCCATGGCTCTTACCCCTCCTGGCACCCCCAGGGAATGCTCCACCATGTTCCTCTACTGATGCAGGGGACAGCATGCCATCTTGCCATGGGTTGCAGGAAAACTTCTGCTTGGGCACTTTCTTCCCCTTCTTCCTCACCAACCACCAGCACTGCTCTGCCTCTCCAGCACAGCTTTTCCTCTTTAAATGCTGGCTCTGCTCAGGTCTTGTATCAGTTCTTTCATATGTTAATCACAGAGGTGCATCTATTGTCCCTCTAATGGCTCCTTGGCCAGTATTGGAGCAGGGGAAGCTTCTCAGCTTCTTACCGGAGCCACCCCTGGGGCCCTTCCCCCGGTAACAAAAAATCCAGCCAAACCAAACCAGCACATCTACCAAGTCCAGCACTGAGCCATATTCCCAAGTGCCGCATCCAGATGACTCTTAAACACATCCAGGGATGGTGACTCAAACCACCTCCCTGGGCAGCATGTTCCAATGTCTGACAACCCTTTCAGTGAAAAAGTTCTTCCTAATGTCTAGTCTAAACCTCCCCTGGTGCAGCTTGAGGCCATTCCCTCTTGTTCTATCACCAGTTACTTGTGAGAAGAGACCAGTGCCTACCTCTTTACAATGTCCCTTCAGGTAGTTGTAGAGGGCAATGAGGTCTCACCTCAGCCTCCTTTTATTCAGACTAAATAGCCCCAGTTCCCTCAGCTGCTCCTCATAACATTTGTTCTCAAGGCCCTCCACCAGCTTCATTGCCTTTCTTTGGACACGCTCCAGCACCTCAATGTCTTTCTTGTATTGAGGTGCCCAAAACTGAACACAGTATTTGAAGTGTGGCCTCACCGATGCCAAGTACAGAGGGATGATCACCTCCCTGGTCCTGCTTGCCACAGTATTTCTAATACAGGCCAGGATGCCATTGGCCTCCTTGGCCACCTGGGCACACTGCTGGGTCATGGTCAGCCTCCTATCAATCAGAACCCCCAGGTCCCTTTCTGCTGGGCAGCTTTCCAGACACTCTTCCCCAAGCCTGTAGCGTTGCATGGGGTTGTTGTGGCCCAAGTGCAGACCAAGTGCACTTGGCGTTGTTGAACTTCATACAATTGACCTTGGCCCATCAATCTAGTCTGTCCAAGTCTCTCTGTAGAGCCTCCCTTCCCTCAGGCAGATCAACACTCCGTCCCAACTTGGTGTAATCTGTAAACTCACTGAGGGTGTCATCAAGATCGGTGATAAAGATGTTGAAAAGAAGTGGTCCCAACACTCAGCCCTGAGAAACCCCACTTGTGACCGGCCACCAGCTGGATTGAACTCCATTCACCACCACTCTCTGGGCCTGGCCATCCAGCCAGTGTTTTACACAGCAGAGCATACACCTGTACTAATAAGGAAAGGAAAATAGCTGGACAAGGTAGCACTGCCTGCCACCCATTCCTCAGCTATAATTCTGCCTTACAGTGTAAATACAGTTACTCACTTACAACTAGTCAACTATTACAAAAAACAGTATTCCTGAAACCTCATCTCAGCCTGAAGAGTGCTTCAGCTCCATCACATGCCTGCTCTTTAGTGAGGGCCGCCTACACCATTAGCTTTTTTGGAAGAAAAATAACTGGCAGTGGTTATCACCATTCACCATTTGTTGAGCTATTGCTGTGTTCAGCCAGGAGGCACAAAAATACTCCATAACCAAAGTGTCCACGTGGCGTGAAGGGAGAATAATTGGCCCAAACAGCTTGGGAACTGACTATGCACTGAAAAAATGTTTTCCTATGCTATTCAGCAAGAGCTTATGAATAACAAACAGATTTTCTCTCGTCTGAGCAGCCTGAAATTACTTGCTGATACAGAAATAGCATACACACTTCAGCTAGTTTATATATAATAAATTAACCAATAGTTCTGCTTCTCTACATATAAGGAGTTGTGGATCTAGAGTAATACCAGGGAGCGATAATCTAATCATTGCATACGACCTACTTATATTGTACTTATTATAATGAAGATGTGGTGTTTGAAGTTGATAGACAGAAGTTTGGAAAAAATACAGACCTGAAGTAGTTTGTCAGTCTGGAAAAACCCATCCTTCAGCCCATTAACCATCTGAAAAGATCGCATTTTACTAATCTGTCAGAATTAAAGCTCCTTTCTCCTTTCTGGAAGTGCTCCTCTAGCTACACATGCGCTTTCTCAAGTGAAAAACTAAGCAGCACTGAGCCAACAGGACCATTCACTGCCTAACTTTTCAGTCCACCCACATCTGCTCTGATGGGCCTGAACATGATCCAGGCTTCCCTGAAGAACCTGAATCATCAGGAGATTTTTAGATCAGTCTTCATATATAGCTAGTTCCAAAGACAAAAAGAGCATTTTTGACCTGTGATCTTAAAGGTGTTAATGTGATGTAATTCCTGCTGTGCTGAGACAGAGTTTTAAAAGGCAAAAAAATCCTGTTGGTGGCTCAGTTCCAAACTGAACTGCAGGAAAGTGGGGCTATATTAAGATATGAACACTTCACGGTGAATCTGCTCTGCCATCAAAAACTGAAACTAGCTGCAGGACCTTGTGAAAATTGCTGGTTATTGTAATTGGTAAAAGATTTGAGTTTTTTCATTGCAATGTTTAAAAAAATTGACATTTTTTAAAGAGATCTGCATTTCTACAACACTTAGTTATCCCTATTAGTATGTTTTAATGTCTTAGCAACACATTGATAGATCAGTGATGAACTTAATATTTAGTAATGATTCTGGCCAAATAACAACATTCCTGGAAGTCAAATGACTTCTGGTTGGTTTTTTTTCCAAAACTTCGTAACAGATAACTGCATTAACATCTATAGTCTCAATATACTTAAAATGGATACCTGAGGATTCATAGCAGAAGTGCATTTGGACTGGCCTGCAGCTGGGCTTTTAATTTTGCAGATTATCCTACCAAGCAGAATTCAAAGTTTACAGAATTATCTGGAAATTATCAAAGCAAAAGCAAGCAAATGTGCTGTATTTAGAGGACTGGGCAAAACACACGTTTCATTTTTATTAAAAAAAACACCACCTTTTATCAAAAATCAATCTAAACATGGAGAAATAATTAACTTTTTTGATTATTTTTAGATGTCACTGATAGAACTCTGTTTCTGAATCCTTCCCCAACACTGCAATTACTTCTTTGAGACTGGCAGGGAGCATCTTGTATTCAACATTTTCCATTGGCAGTGCATGAACTCTCGCAGGTCTCACAGTGTGGATTCCTCTCTTTGCTGCAGTTTTTGAGGTGTGCCTTCCATGAGACAAGGTAGAAATTCAGAAGAAATCTTCTGAATGGAAAAACTGGGCTGACAAGTCTGACATTTGTGGTTTATATTACCTGTTAGTAAAAACAAATAAGCAAACCCCAACCACATTAGGCAGGGAGAGAGAATAATTTATGCATAAGTTTTCAGTCTTCCAGCATTTCTAATTACCCAGGTTTGCTTCTTCTCATTTTCCTAGATTGAAAAAGCACATATTAATGGTCTCTGCTAAATACAACTATAAATCCTTCTAGTAATTTTTCATTTATTGTAATGCCATCAATTATTTATGCATTGATATTCCTTACTAGAAGTAAGGAGGCCTTTCGTTATCCTTTTTTATCAATCCCCTTGTGTTACATGTTCCAGTGTATCACTGCAGAATTGTATGTAGAGGAATGCCAAAGCCAAAGGCAGGTTGTAGAGGATGGATAGTTGTGGCTGTGGGTACACTGCTGTGTTACACACAGTCAAAACACACCAGCCAGCGTGTTAGAAGGAACACTTTAACACTCATTCCTTAAATCGAGTTTGTAACCATATGAAGGCTGAGCTCGTGGAAGTAAGTGGATCCCTTATTTTTGGAAGAAGGAAGGTTGCCAAGTGATTAATAAGGGAATGACTGTAATACCACAGCAATGTTAATTTCTTTCAGATGCTAAAAGTCAACATTTGAAAGACAAACACTGCAAGTATACAACCTGCAGCCCAGAAAACATATTCACAGCAAGTATCCTGCTAGGCCATACCAAATGATATGAAATAAATGCACTGCCTTTGTGAAGCTAGCATATAGGTTAAGATCTCAGAATTCATTCTAGTGTACACTGGGAAATGCCCAAAGTTTTGATGTATGACAGCTGAATTAGACACAGTGGCATTTAATACCTGGGGTCACTCAGATACAGGAGATGTTTTTTCCTTTTTGAAAGCACTGAAGTAAAAAAGCCTTCTGTATTTATTTATATAGAGTCCGTATTTATTTACAGGGCCTTCTAGTTTTTGTTTATAGTTTCTTTCCGCCTGTCTAACTCTATAATGCACTTCAAAGTCACTCAGCTAGGTGTTCCTCTGAAAAATAAATGAGGGCAGGACTTTAAACCTTTATGCAAAAAAAAATTAGAATGTGTGTGAGTAGAAAATAAAAGGGTTTTCCATGTTATGATCAGTAAGGCTATTCTTAGATAGCCAGGCAAATAGGCTAATCTTATAAAATTATATCATAGTGGAAATTAGTTAAGGATGATAGATGTAGAACAGACTATCACTGTGGAGGTAGAATAGGTTCCAGTCCCCACTACCTGTCTTGTTCAAATTAAGACCAGGCACAATGGAAAAGGGTCTCTAAGAAGGAAACATTGTGGAGTGGGACAAACAAAAAGAAGGGGAAAAAAAAATTCCCTGAAGAGCTGACGAGGAAGTCTAAGGGTGGATGAGGAAGACTGGTGATAAGATGGCAGATTTCAACATCACCAAGCAGGAATAACTCCTCCCTGTCAGATGTCCCCAACAGACAATCCTTGCCTTGGGTGAAGGAGCCTGTCCCACATGGAATGACAGGGCTAGGTGGTGAGGTCCGTGTGGATGTCCAGGGTCCCCATCACTGGTGTAGGTAGAGGGAACCACCCAGGCCCTGTTAAGTCACTACATTAGGCACATGCTCCTCAGAAACTGCCAGTTGACAGCTGTCTAGGGCAGTCTTTCTCTCTTTTTTCCTCTTTTTTTTTCCCCCCCAAACCTTCCCCTAGACACCCATGTTTATATTTCTGATGGTTGTCCCCCCGATGCATGAGGCTCCTTTCCCACCCCTCTTGCTGTGAACTCCAGGGTCCCCCTTTACCCCCCCTTTGTGTAGCAGCTCTGTCCCCTTCTGTAATTTCTGGGGACAACTGTGAATGAGTTAGGACAGGTACTTGGAAGAGGGGACAGAGTTATTAGCTTTACTAATTCACATGCTTAATTCAAAGCTCTTCCCTGATTTAACCCAGTAACATTGACTTGTAATTGTACAAAAGATTGGCTGTCTGTGCAGGGGAAAGCCGTTCCACCTTGGAGAGGGGGTAATTAATTTTCCCAGACTCTTGGAGCTGGGTTTCTTGTTTGTTCTGGCTTCAGAAGGAACCTGACCTGTCTGTTGCTTTGCTGAGAAGAAAAGATAATTTCTTCTGAAAACTATCCTTATCATGAAACCCGCCTTGAATGTTGATCCAGTCTATATCAGGCAATTCTTTTAGTGTAGAAGTAAAACTGGAAAGTTATCTAAATAGCACCATCGTTCGGAGAAACTGCCGTGACCTTCTTTTTGCAGAAATATTTGTTCTACTGGACAAGTATTTTATTCTATTGCCTACCACATCCTCCAATTCTTGTATAAATCATAGGGATAACTTATTTGCACTTTGCCAGAATATTAAAACTCCATCTGGCAGCTTTAATTTCTGTGGTAACTTTTTTTTTTGTTCAATCTGAAGTACTTTTAATTAGATTTAGATTAATTTAGAGAGTATAAACATGTTCTAAAAATATAAGACAGCTGCTCTGTCTCATGTGATAAGTGAATTAAGCAGGTCATGTTTTCATTCATCATAGCTGAGGATCAGGTGGCAGGGATAGATGGCAAAGGTAAGATAGTTTCTTTCCTAGCGGATGCTGGCAATGCCTTTGAACATGAAAGGATGCCATTAAACTGCTGAACCTTAAGTGACTGCAGAGTTCCTCTGCACAGAAGAGTTGTCTTCTGGCTACAGAAAATGTGGATACTGTCAAGAACGATCTGTTTCTGAACCTTTCTTATGAGTACGGAGGTGGTAGCTGAGCACAACGTATCTGAGGCACCTTCTTGATGGGTTCTCTTACACAGAGACTTTTTGGGGGGAAAGACATGGAGAAGGCGGCACATTACAGATGATGTAATATACTATTGATGAAAGCTTATGACATTCATATGGGCCTAGGAACCAGGATGTAGGTCCTGATCCACACTTTGATTCATACCAAACCTTGGAGAAGTTTCCATCTGGGGCTTTGGTTTGGCCCCATATGCAGATCTGCCTCCAAATGTTGCTCTTAATCTGAACTCAAGGTGTGAGCAGCCCACTTTTCCAGTTTACATGAGAAGCTTCAATTTGGACAGTTGCTAGTATTTCTGGTTTTAAAAATATGGACAAATTCTTCAGGTTCTTTTTTCATTGCCAAAATAGACTGCAAAAATTAAAAACCCCTTTATTTTCATTGTTTTGAATAAGAATGATGACTCTGATGCTGCCACTACCATTAACCTGCCTGTGAGCTTTAGATTTCTAAAAAGCAGGTGACACTGTAGAGTTTTCATTTTGTTGGTGCATATCTGTGTAAGGAATCTGTGGCTATCATGAATGGGAATGTTCTATCTTGCATTTCTAGCATGGCTCTTGGTATTTGCAGTCTACGTTTTGTGGTTTTTCTGAAACAAAACAAAACAAAAACCAAACCAAACAAAACAAAAACCCCCAAACAACATCCAAAAAAACCCTTGCTTCCTTCCTTTCCATGCATTATGAACAATGGCTCTGATTAAGTGTCTTAAGTGCTGAAGTGAAGATACTATAATGAGAAAAATAACTAAAAGAAAGAAGTTTTAAATTTAATTATGTATGCAGTAAAGTCCTAGCTGTCTCCTGGGAACTGAATTTTCTCTTCTGGTGAGAACAACTCCCAGGGAAGTTTGTTTATAGATGTCTTTTAATGCACTGCCCTTATTATTCTATAAAACTCTTAAAAAAAAAGAGGACAGTAGCTATGACTGTTCAGCATCTTTTTCTATATTATTTCAGTATTTCCTTCTTTAGGATTTGGAAGCAAATTGCATTCCTATAATAATGCAGCACTGGCAGCAGCAAACTTTAGAGAAGTATGAAAACTGTGTCTTCATATTCTGGATGGTGCAGAAGGTGATAAGAAGCTTAGAAGAGAAAATAGCTTGGGGGGGAAGGAGGATTAACCTCTGTTACTGAATGTAGAACAGACACCAAGAGATTATATTTTGCCTGTATTGCATTCCTGGTTTGAATGCATTCAGATTTGGAGGAGGATGTTCTGGGGGAGGGTGAGTGGGAAGCAGCTCTAGATCTTTTATTTTGCACACTGGTTGTGTTTGTGGAGGAGACTCAATAGCTGATATGGGGTTGTTCTGCTTAAGTAATGTCTTTTTCTCATTGGGAAAGGTAATTTGTTTTAAATAATACTAAGGTAAAAAAACCCTCTTCCCAGTACCTCCATTTCTGGCAGCTTTTCCTTCCTGCCCTGCCTCATTTTTCTTAGGGCTGTTCCTCAGGAGGGCTCCTAGCAGAGGGGCTGGCCAGGCTGAATCCAGCAGCACACAGTACCAGCAGCTGTGGCTGGCTCCCAGCTGTTGATCTTGGACAGGACAGAGAAACGCAACCCTCTTCTGGGGGGGGATTTTGAGTCTGATCATTTTGGTGCTGTGCCAACCCAGACCTAAACCCAAACATTGCTGAGTTTCCACGGAAGGGACCTACACCTTATGGCAAAGGGGGATTGTCCTAGAGCTGTGGGTCTTCAGCTGTGAAGGAGCTGCATGGTGGGCTCTCCTCAACTGTCAGAGGCTGTGTTTTCAGGTCCCTGGGAAGAGAGGTTGCCTGTAAATTGGGGTTTTTTTCCCCTGGCAGCCCTCCTCCAGGTGAGCTGGTTGGGCACTGCAAGACAGAGCTGCTGCAGAGCCATGCCCAGTGCCAGGGTGCGGGGAAAGGAGCTCGCCAAGAGTGTGTGAAGTAGCTTTCCAACAGACCTCTGTTTTCCAGCTAAGCAGCAGCAGCAGTTTTACTGCACTGAGAGCATCTCCACCAGGATCGATCTGATAAATAAGCTATTGCAAAAGGTCGATGGCTCTGAACTGACACCCAGACTCAGGATTGCCATGCAGAGTGGGGGGACGCAGGGATTGCAGGGATTGCAAGTGACCAGCAGGTCAAAGGAGGTGATTCTCCCCTTCTACTCTGCTCTTGTGACACCCTACCTGGAGTACATAAGAAGGATATGAGCCTGCTGGAACAAGTCCAGAGGAGGGCCACAAATATGATCAGAGGGCTGGAGCACCTCTGCTATGGAGACAGGCTGAGAGAGTTGGGGCTGTTCAGCCTGGAGAAGAGAAGGCTCCAGGGAGACCTTAGAGCACCTTCCAGTACCTGAAAGGGCTACAGGAAAGCTGGGGAGGGACTTTTTACGAGGGCATGTAGGGAGAGGACAAGGGGTAAAGGCTTTAAACTGAAAGAGGGGAGATTTAGGTTAGACATTAGGAAGAAATTCTTTCCAGTGAGAGTGGTGAGACACTGGCATAGGTTGCCCAGGGAAGCTGTGTCTGCCCCCTCCCTGGAAGTGTTCGAGGTGAGGTTGGATGGGGCTTTGAGCAACCTGGTCTAGTGGGAGGTGTCCCTGCCAATGCAGGGGGCTTGGAACTAGATGATCTTTAAGGTCCCTTGCAGCCCAAATTGTTCTATGATTGTATTTCAGGCAATTTATCTGAGTTTCCCCAAACACCCTGCCCAGGACACTGTGTGTTCAGCAAGCTGCTAGGTAATCCAGTAAAGAGGTGCAAGACTGAACGGGAAGCAGCAAGTTTTCTTCTGAGCAGCAGCAAAGGTGTAACTTGCCAGCAAGAAAGTATCTCCAGAACAATTACAAAACAAATACTGTGCAAGTGCCCAGGGGACTGCAAGTTTCCTGCCCATAGCAGCATCCTGGGCTCTGCAGCACTCTTCTGCCTGGGCAGAAGGCCAGGCTCTCTGCATGGGTGACTTGGAGAACATCATCCTCTCGAGGCTTAGGAATCCTATCTTGAACCTGCCTCTTCAGGGAAACTGCTGTATGGTTTGGATCTGTGTTCCAGCACCATTTCCTCTACCTCAGCAGAAAAACGAGTGATTTAGCTAACAGGGAAATTAGGTGTTTAATCCTGCAGTTTAGTTGTTGTACTGATGGTGTCTGAGACAGGTCTGAGAATTCAACCACAACCCTCCCTATTGTTAACGTGTCTTGCCCATGCTTCAGGGAGGGCTGGTGTTCTCCCTTTGCTTCAACTCAGGGCTTTCTGACCCATCTGTGGCACAACTCCGGTTGCCCTGCTAAATGTTTTAGAAAACATCACTTCAAATAAAATCTCCAAGGCTTAATTTAGAAAAGAATATTTAAACTTTTCCATAGACATGAAGTCACCAGTTGGCACTAATCTGTGTTTGTAGAAATAAAACCTGCTGGTTATTAGTTACTTTTCTGTTGGTTAAGCTCCTTTAACCCATGCCTCTTCCTTTCAGTGGCAGCCTGACAGGTGGCGAGCATATAGATCGGTTGGTATTTCAGTGATTGAACAACTTCCACAACTAAACAGCTTAAAAAGTATCAAAGTCAGACCTCAGTGATATTTCTTGTGCTTGGCTGTTAGATTTATCATCTCTGGCTATGCCTGAATCTCTCTCCTCTGTGGGAATCTCTTCCCTCAGCCCTTTAAGGAGAGGAATGACTGGAATTTAAAGCAAATAGTACAGAATAATAATGGGAAACAAAGGTTGAGTTCATCATAATTGCGTGTATCAATATGGAAATTACATTTGATCAGTCAGCAAAGAGAACTACACCTGGGGTCCCTCTCAGCCATCTGTACAAGTTACATGTCAGACACTTGAGCAGATGCAATGATCTGTTCAAAAAGAAATTCTAGATCAATAATTAAGGATGGAAAATATTTAGAGGAGCTTTTAAGAACTGGCAATCGGACTCTATTGGTTTGTGATACATAAACAGAAAGGGTGGAAAGAAAATTATGATGCAAATGATTTTGCATTTTTCAACTACTTGTAATAGATTTCTAGATATTTTTGACAAGGAAACTTGGAGGAGTAATTTTTAAAAAAATGTATTATTGAAAGGTGGTAAAAATCTATTATTCCAAACTGCTGTTCCAGAAGAAGATGATAATAATGAAAACTGACCCCCCCAAATTATTGAATACAAGGAACCTATCTTGAAGGGATGTCTTAAATTGCGCATTATTTCTGTCACTTTCAGGAAAATCCAAATCAGCACACTTTTTTAAAGCAATGTCCAAAGGGGAGTGAAAGACTTCATTGTTAATGTTTGTGGTGTAAATGTTTCTAAGCATTAAATGGCAGCCTAGGCTGTTTATATTGGATTTAGATTCAAAGCAGCTCTTGAAGCTGTTTTGTCAGGTGTTAAACTACATGTAAAGGCAGTACATTACTGACTATTGCAATTGTACCATAAATTATCAGATTATAAGAAGAAGACAATACACTATCATTGTAAAGAAGAGCTATAATGCATATCAATCTTCTACAGTTACCAATAACGTGACAGTCACAAAATCAAAGTCTGAGTATTTTTATGTTTTCTGGCCCAGAAGTGTGAGTTTACCTTAAATGTATTTTTTGCCTTGTGAGTTGGGATGTGCAAATATTTATGGTCAGAAGGAGCTGGGGCAGAGCACATGAGCTGGTCCAAGACCTCGGGGGTCAGAGGAAAAGGCATCATTTTTCTTCTGTCTCTCACTAGGTTTTGGGGATGTGGATACTAACAGATGTAAGGGGGCATAAGATTTTTGCACTTTAAACTTGCCATTTTCTAGAGGTGTACAAAATGGTTGTATGCTTTCAAATGTAAATCAGAAGTCATAAAGAGACATTAGGACTGTAATTTCTAACTGATAGATTCAGTATGACACCATGCACCCAGGACAGATATTTCAAAACAGATGAAAACTTTTTATCCATATTTAGCTACAGTTTATTTGCAGGCTGCAGCTGAATTGGTTAATAGCTGATGCAAATTGTTATGAGTGAACAACGGGCCATCCTCCTCATACCTCTGATGAAATACAGAAAAACTCATAGAAAATGCTGCTTCCTATTTTGAAGAAACCATCTTGAAGCCTTTAGTTTGTGGTGTTTTTTTTTCAATCCAGTTTATATGCCTAACCCTTAAAGGCAAATAAAGTTAAGCAAATGGGAATGTTTATAATTTTCTTTCACAATTGATCCATGGTGTTTTATTTGTGTTGTCCTGGAAACCTAAGTAATAGCTTACAATCCCAGTATCATGTAAGAGACTCTTTAGATGATTGCATTTTTACTGGCCCAAAGCACACGGGTATTTTGAAGTGGCAGCATCCAGCTGCAGTCTCTATAATCAGACAGCAGTACATATCCCAAAGGAATTATGTCCAGAATGAAAATATATTGTTTTAAATCATGATAATATCACTGAACCATCCACATGTCATTCTAATCTCTTGGGAAACATTTAAATTTAGCTTAACATTCAACCTAGTCAGTCTAATTGGCCTTGCCTACCCTAGGCTTTGGCTGCAAAATTTTGCTTCTCTGTAAAATATATTCCTTGTAGCTCTGGTCTTTCCCTTTTCTTACACTGGGTGTAGTGTAGGTTTGAACTACACATGCCTACAGATCAATTAGGAAATTTTCCTTCTTGTTTTGTCTTGCCATAAGTTGTATTATTATTTTTAGCTTCATTGTACTGAATTGCTAAAATTGAGACGAACTTGTGATTTTACGTTCAGCCAAATAAAAGTTCTCTAAATCTGAAGAAAAGAACATAGTTCTGATTGTTGTTCCATCACCGATATTGGGCTGTATTTGTCCTTGTTTGCAAGTTGTTTTTTTCTAGGATCTCACAAGTTTTTGATTACCTGACATGGAACAACTTTGAACTTTTCTAGTACTGTTTAAATTGTCATGTGCGTTATAATCAACCCCTCTATTTGGCTCAGAGCTTGAAAGTGAAATATCAGAACAACATCTTAGTTAGGGAGCCTGGGCAGCCTGTTCTAGTGCCTGACAACCCTTTTGGTGAAGAAATGTTCTTAAAAAGATCACTCTCATCAAAAATTCAGGAGCTAGCAAAGTTTTAAAAAAGGGTTTTTTTTAGTGTGTTTTTCTTTGTTGTTGTTGTTTTTTATCCTTGCTTAGGCAATCCAAAAAGTGTTTTGTGATAGTAAATGCTAGGATGCTTCTGGTACAGAAAAAGTGGGAGAAAGTGAATCAACAGACTCTTAGCTACACACTACCCAGGGAAGAGGAGTACCTAGGAAGGGTTTAATTTTCTGCCAGGACTGTTGGACTGACAGTGACTGAGGAGGAATTGGGGAACAGTGGAACGAAAAAGGGCTTTCTTCTTGCTCTCCTCCTTTTGGACTTTTTATTGCTCCTCAAAGCCATAAAGATGGGCCAAAGATGTTTTAGGAAGTGAAATTCTTCCCTGTCTTTGTTTCATCCTTCTGGATGATATCTTACAGAATGATCCTTATGAACTAAGGCCCTTTCTTCAATTTCCATGCTGCTTTTTGCTGAGCCTGGGCCCTCACTGAAGAATTCACAGAAAAGGCTTTTCACTACTTTCTTTTGCTTGTAGTGTCTTCTCTAGGGATTAAAGATCTACTTTTCATAATCTCTTCCCTTAAGGTTAAAGCTTCATTCATTCTTCCAACAGACACTCAGCTATTCTTAATAGGATGATTGGAGATTGTCCTTACTAAGCTTGTTATGTGCTTGAAGAGCCTTACAAGGTTTGTTGTGGTTCAGGAGAACAGAGTAAGTCTTGACAGAAACACCCCTTCTAGATAATGTCTACACAGTGCCTTGGAAAGCGGCTCCTTTCATGCTTCTTATGGACTTGGTTATCATTTTATTACCCAGGACAGTAAGCTCAGTTTCAGCACCACTGTACTCATGCTTTTAATTATTTAAATGTCAATTTTTCTGAAAATTATGAAACAATTACGTTACAGAATTGAAAATTTTGAGGACATCTAATATGGAAAGGTTAATTCTTTTTGATCTTCTGTGTCTGTCTCTTCTATATGCCAGAGCTGGGCATATAAAAATTACTAAATGTTAGCCTGAGATACCAAATCATCACTGGGGGCAGGTGTGAAATTTGGCATCATCATGTGATGGTCACTGAGAAAACTGGCAATCAGTAGTGGCCTTAACCTGTCACTATCAGGCCACAGTTTGGTTGACCACATGAAATCATAGTGACAGCATCAGTTACTGCCACCATATCAGCCAAGGCTGATATTCATCAGCCCCATCAACTCCTAATGAGGTAATATCAGGGCTCACGTTGAGATAACTTATTTGCATTTGGTCAGAGGGTCTCAATGGTCCGAATTTACTCCCCCATCTGTGGTAACTGAGGAAAACATACCTTCCTGTTCTAAGTGGTGTTGGTGCAAAAGGGAAGGAAAAGGTTAATCACACAAATCTGATTGGCTTCCAGCAGAAAGGCACCTAATTCCCTTCTTTCCCAGCCTCCCTTCATAGAAAGGCTTGCCAGTTGACTGGGGATTATGGAAAGCTGTGTTAGGTTGGTGCACTTTACTTTTCAGAAGTGTTATTTATGCCTTTTGGTAATAAGTTGGAAATAGTTCTTTGTTTTCTTTTAGAGCTCTAACCTCTGTTCTTTTAGATGGTAAAATTTGCTATGTGCATTTAATGTATTTCAGATCAGTAGGGCAACTGGCATTGCTGCAAGTAGTAATGTTCTGGTTTAAATGTCAAAAAAGTTAAAAGGGACCTGGTAGAACTAAATAGCAACAAGTTTGGTTTCGTTTTGGGACAACAGAAGAAATACATTCTGCTGATATTTCCCACAATCCTTAGAGCTTCATTTAAATCCTATATTAAATATATAATTAGTATGTATTGCTTTTAATTTATATAAAATGGTATTAATATGGATTTGGTTAATGGAATTGCCAGACACAGGCTTAGAACCAGCATACAGATACTGCAGAGGCATCCTGATTTCTTCCTGCCCTCCACCCCCCACATTGATATCCATTTCTGCAGAGTCCCTGCAGTTAATGAAGTTATTGGGGTACAGGGGAGACCAAACCCCTGTTATGTAAATCTGCCAATCTCAGTTTGGGTAGGTCTCTATCTCCCAGAATTCCACCTGCAGAATTATTCAGGACACTCACCCTATCCATTTTTATATTAAAAATATACTATTATTAACTTAAAAGCTGGATATGCTGATGTGTAAACCATGCTTATTATATAAATTGTTTTCATTGCTACTTGTTATTTGTTTTTATTGTACTTTTATTTTATTTTTAAATTTTATAGAATGCTTTATTTAAAAAGTAGTGTTTTATCACAAATATCTTGCCTAACTATTACCAGGAAGCACTTATTCACTCCAAAAAACTTTGTGAGGTGATTAGTGTAGTAATTCTTTCTGACAGGTAGAGTGTTAAGCTCATAGCAAGTTCCCAGCACTAAAGGGGCAGAGGATTTACTTCTGGCTGTTGTGAACAAGGTAGTCTTGATAGAGAGAATACCAAGAAGCTCTTTGGTCATCCAGAACATCAGTCTATTTGCCAGGACCTGCACTGACTGCTTCAGTATGAAATTGCAATAGTTGAGCAGGTGGTTTAAAATGTCTGGAAGGAATGTAACTGTTAGATTACCTCAGCAAGCAATTACTGAATAGCAGTAATGTATAAGAAGGATTGATGCTGCATTTCTCAGTGGTGTAAATCCAGTGTGCAAGTGCTTTTAGAGGTAGAACCACTAGAACTGTCTTTTCCTTGGAAGAAATAACTTGGTGCTTTGAATGTAAGAAAACTAATTTATTCTTGAAGCCATTCAGAACAAAAATGATTTTTGGTCAAAGCATGAATATCCATTGAAATTCTGATCAAAATGTCACTTGTGTTTAAAAGGCAAGTGCCTGGGGTGGACTCCTCTGTTGGCATCATATCAGGTGGGGTACCCTGCATCCTAGGCTTCCAGGGAAAACAGTTTCAGGCTAGTTCCAACAGGAAATGTCCCTGGAGCTGCCAGGTTTGTGGTTCTGGGGCGGCCTCACCGTATTCACAAAGTTACTTTTTTTAATTTATTTTTCTCAGAATTCTTCCTTCTCCACAAATTTCAGGGGTTCCACTCCTCATCCTGACTAGAAGCTGAAGCTCCCAGGTCTTCCCTGTCAAATAGAGATTCTGTATTCCAAGCAGACTGACTCCACTGTAACTAGGCTTTACTTATCAACTATAAACCATATGTTGCTGTTTCTAGAGAGCACAAAAACAAGTAACCAGCTGTACATTCTGAGTATGCCGCTTCGCACTGATACCCATTACTCCTGGGACTGATAATGGTCTGTTGCTGACCCACTTAATGAAAACTTGTGTAGGTGATGCTGCTCCCACTCTGTTTGCAAACAAACAAATTGCCGGCAGCAGCTATGCCCGTGAGGCAGACCGTAGGCTGGGATTTGTGTGGCATTATTATGCATGTGTAGGCAGTTAAGATATTTGCGGTGAAATCAGGGCCTCATTGAAGTGGGTGGCAGCTTTCCCACTGCCTTTCAGTTTGGCCAAATAACTAGCTTTTCTGTTGGTATTTACCAAAAAAACGTCTGAGTTCAAATGGAGACTAAAGAGCATAAAATTCAGCATGATGCTGTGGCCCTACAAAATGAGCTCTGAAATCAGCTGATGTACATAAAGTTTGTATTTATTCCACTGTCTAAATTTTGTGGCAGTTTTCACTGGGATTTGTTCCAGCTTAGGTATGTGGAGATTATCTGTAAATTCTCTGTAGGCATTCTCAATTGTCCTGCTAAATAATTCCCTGGGTAATAAGTATAAATGATGAAATGTTATCAGGCTGGATAAAGTTGGGTAATATGGCAAAAAAAACGTAAGCTTCCAGAGCAAGATGAGCTGCAGATGCATGGACTAAAATACATCTTAAAAGTCTCTCTTTCATGTGTGTTTCCCACAGAATATGATTGATAGAAAGAGGAAATGTTTTTCAATATTAAGCAGCAATGTCCATGTATTGTGTGAAGGCAGAACCTGGCTCTGTGTTTTTGTGTTGGTCTCAATGTGCCGAGACTCCTCAGGGTTCAATCCCAGGCAAGGAAACACTCTCACATGAAGTCAATGAATTATTATGACTTTATAATTGTGGGATATAAAAATCACAGGTTTTTCTGTTCTTTTAATTCTTATAAAGAATTGCAGGTTTTTCAGCAGTGTATAGCAAGGACTGGTGAATCTGTGTGGAGAGGGCATACAGTCTCTGGAAAGAAGGGTCTGTAATTATCACCCTTAATATCATTCACTAATGCTGTCCCTACCGTGACATATCCATCCTAGATTATAAGATATATAACTGTGCCTTATCATCAAATCTATTTTCAACTGGTATGGCTCAGATCATCCTGTTTTCTCATTTGTCTCTGGTATTTCCTGGTCTTTAAATCTCCAGACCACCTGGGGCTCTTAACCCCCTTTAATAAATAGGTCCATCACATTTTCCCCGTGTTCAAAAATGTCACAGCTGCTTCCAATATGCTATTCGGGGATCATAAAAATAAGTGCAGTATAAAACATAGTTACAGCCTTATTTCCAGTTCCTCCAGCATAGCTCATTTCAGGACATTAGCCATTTTGCAAAATCTGTGCTGTGATTATTCCTTCCAGTCACTCTTGTTTTAAAATATCCTGGTCAGATGCTGGTACCTTAGGCCTTGGAGTAGCTGTTTAATAGCCTCGAACAAATCTGCATGTTTAAAAAAGGCAAGCAGCATCCTATCCTCAGCATTCCTCATCCCATGAAGAAAGCTGCTGCTGCTGCTTCTGCCTTTGCTGGTATTGCAATCGTGGCTCACCAGCCCCTGCTGCGTTGTTGGTGTCCATAGGCACCATCACTTGTGGCTGACAAGCTCCGCCACTGATGGGTCTGGACAGAAAGGAGCTGAGCCATATTTCTCTGAATTACTGCCTGAACCCGTGCTGTACGTGTGACCTGGGCTAACACAGCAGCTGGCAGAAACTGGTGCATGTTGTATGGGTTTTCTATTACTAATCCCATCATTCTTCTCACCGCAACGGAGATGATATAAATGTCTCTGCAGAGCCCCGGGTTTTACTCAAAGACACTGCAGGCTATTTGCAGGGAGTAACAGAAGGGGGGTGATGCTGGCCCTGTTGAGGCTCAGCAGCAACACTTAGGCTGACTTCAGCAGGGTACAGGGTTTAACCCCACATACTCATTCTGTACAATATGTACAAACTGCAAGGAGCTGAACACAAACAGTTAAGAGGTTCCTAATTTGTATTTAACTTCCATTATAAGCAGACATCTGCAGATCATTATACAGAAATAAATGCATTGTGTATCAGATACAATAAATGTAACTTTCATCCATAATCTGTTATGTTTTGTTTTCATTGTTTTTGAAAATCACTTCAAAGGTGCCAATATATACACTCAAATCAGTGTTACGTGCTATTCAACAATAATATTTTTTAGATTATCGTATTGGTAGTTCCACCTCCTGAAGAATGAGGTTGTGTTTGTGATTTAGGAAGGAGAAAGTGCAACCATAGCATTTTGTTGGCTCCCAATGCCTGAATGCCTTACATCTAAGGCCGTATGTGGCATTAATATCTTTTAGCTGGTTCTTTTCCAGGAGCAAGATAATATTTTAGGCCCAGTGCCTATCACCATGTTCCTTTGGTGCAGACATCTGCAGTTTTGACACCCACTGGGAGTTACTATGCTTAAATAGTCTGAACTGGCAAATGGCAGCATTGTACCACAGCAGAAATCCAGGCACTGCCTGAAGGAAGGCTGGCTTTTCCTGGCTCTGTTTGCAAAGTCCAGGCTTCAGGAAGGGACAAGAGCAGAGGACCTCAAAGCAATTTCCATCCTGATGTGTTGTTATCCAGGCAGTTCAAACACTTGCAAGTTTCAGAAATAAAGCATATGTTTGCAAGATAGAGATTAATTCTTTCTCTCATTTTAGAAGCATGAACTACATGCAAAAACCCCATTAATAACAAATTACTGAGTTCTTTCTGTGTTGAAGTAAATTGGAAGTACATACTCCTGCAGGTAATTCCTCCTTCTTTTCACAAATCATTTTTCTTGCTATGTTTGCCCTTTTACAGTTCCATCAATGACTAAATAAGGGCTTTAGCTCTCTCTCTAGGGTCCCATTCTGAGCTCAGTGTGCCCAATCCAGGAATGAGGACATGTTGCCATGGCAACAGAGTGTCATCATAACGATAGGCTGTGACCTCACAAGGGCATCACGAAGAGTAACAATTGAGAACTAGAGACAAAAAACCCTATTTTCACCTAGATATAGTTTAATCATAGACAGCATTGAAAACAAGGCCTGCAAATAATATTTTATCTCCTACAGCTTTGCTTCTTTCTGTGGCAGACAGCTAAGAACTTTTAAAAAGCTGGAAATCTGTTTTAATCCTGTCCATTTAGGCTTAAGTATTGCTGCAAGTGCAGATCATAACAAACTGATAACAAAAATGATCCTGCCTTAGAAGTAATTCTGAAAGTTTACCTAGAAAATGACAGAGTTTTCAAATAAACTCCATTATCTTTAACTATACATTTGTCAATATTTTAATGTTTTTCTTTCCTTCACACAGCTAAAAGGTGCTGATTACAGATCTAATCACCTATCAGGTGGTCCAAGAATATCTATAGTGAGAAAAAAATTAGTTTCTTGAGCTAGAATAAAAGTTATAAGTTTGACTATCAAAATGCTGACTGATAAATCGGCAAATGGGCAAAGTATTTTAAGAACTTTCAACAATAAGAGCACCAGATAGAAGTTAATGGAGTTATTTTAGACACTGGGAACATCCACAATCCCATTTTCGCCCAAGATTTTAACAATTTTTTTTAAGAACAGATTTGCATGTTTTGTCTGAATTTTGTTTGCAGGATAGAATTTAAACATATATTCAGTAATGAATAGTCCTGGTTTCTAGACTTGTGTTAGGACTGTGTATAAACCCCACAGTAGATTAGATATTATTACCAAACATCCTAAACATTCCATGGTCTCTCACAGTAAAAATGGTACCAAATTATATCCCCCCCATAGCTCCCTTTTCCAGAACATTTGCACCATCCAGCAGCATGAGGAGTGCAGCTCATGAGCTAATTGCAACAACCTAATGCATCTAGCAAATCTGGCTCCCTTCCATGTGCATGAATCATTCACAACCAAGCCTGGATATCTGTGAATGTGTGCAAACCACTTATTTTTAGTAAGCTCCTTGCCATGAAAGTGTTGACTTCTCTGCTGGGTCCCTTGGGTTCTCCTGCTCTCAGTGCCAGCAAACCTCCAGTACCACCAGCCACGGTGCTGCTGTGGTGCCTTTCCAGTTAGCAAGGGCAGTGTGATGAGCAACCACTCATGACTTTCAATGCCAAGAAATACTAAAACAAATAATCTGTGGAGTCTGAAAGAGTGTTGTTGTTGTTGTTGTTGTTGTTGTCGTTAAGCCTGGGCAGCTCTGGTTTGTCAGGAGTCCCTCTCCATCACTAGGAATAAATTTTTCTCTCACTTCCAAAAATGGTAGTGAAGCTGGAAAAGAGGACTGTTTTGTTCTGATGTGATGATAAAAGTGAGAGATTTTGTATGTTTGCACCTCATGCTTCTATTCTTGCAAGGACTGTTTTATGAACAACAGTAAGGAAATTAAACAGGATTTGAATTTGCCCTTCAGGTTATAAACAGCTCTAGTATTTACAATGCACTTTGCACTTGCCTCTATTGTAGCAGGAATGTTAACAGAAGCTCAATTAAAGTTGCCTGAAGATTTCCATTAGCCCAGGCGAGACACTTTCATAAGTATGTGTGTATATAATCTTTGACATACATGAAAAATCAAATAGTTATTTTTTGTAATTCTTTCCATATTAATTTTTAGATATATTAAAAAAGAAAAAGAAGCTCAAACTTTTCACCACAGGTCAGCTTTTGGCTCCAGTTTTCTACCTTTTTCTCCTTTTTTGGCTGCTTTTTTTGAGATGAGGAATTTTAAGAAAGCTCAGGTGTCAGGCTTAAGCTTTGAACAGCAACAGCTATAGATGGATTTGTAGAGGGCTCAGCACAGAAAGAGCATTGGGAGAAGCTCGATAGCTCCAACCTACTCATGCAAAAGTCTCTTGTTGACAAATTGAGTCTTAAGAGTCCCTTTCTATGACTTCTTGATTGTTCTGGGTTGTTATTTGGGCCTTCAGTTTCTGTCTTATCAGGAGAGTGAACATTTATTTGTAGAGGCCATGGCTTTTCCTTTGCTGGTGTGCTTAAAATATTAAAAAAAAAGATATTTGTTCTCCTGTGCTTGTAAGAATAAGATTTTTAGATTGGCCTGGTTCATTGTTATAGGATATTTTTAATGTTGAATTGAGATTCTTTTTCAATCTCTGAAGTAGTGCCGAGACAACATAGTTAAGACATTAAGTGGCCTGAGAATAAAGTGTCGCAGTGTTTAAACTTAGTATCGTAACTCAGCAGAAGCTGAGGAACTGTTTTGCCTGAAAGTTAGTCTTGTTTTATAAGTAGAGCTGTCTTACCAGACAAGAGGGAGGCATGGGAAGAAGCTATATTAGCTATCTATAGCTAATTCTCTCACACTTACATGACAATCATCTCCAGCTCCCCACGGTGTTGGATAGACTAGGTATCTGGTCAGTGAGCCTTTGAAACCATAAGCAAGCTTCAGAGGAGCACACTGAAGAAATTCAGCTTCACCATCCTTCACCATCAAGAGCAGTGGGCTCCATCCATGCACCCTGAGGAAATCTTTTTTCCAACGCTGAGCTCCAGCTCAGGTTTCTCTTCTCCCACCTGAGAGTTCCATTTTGTTTGCTATCCAAGTATCTAATATCTAATTTAGGAAGTTACATAACTGAGAAGACAATCTAGGCTTTCTTCCGTTCTACCACTGAATAAGTGTCTTCCAAATTAGAGTTGCTTGACTTTTCTATGCCTCATTTAACAGAAGCAAAAACAGGTGTATGTTGCTTTTCAGTCCTGAACTGAGGTGCCTTTGCTCCAGTATTCCACATCCCACCACAAGCACTACTTGGAGGCTGTGCAAGAATTCTGCTGCATGCAAATGTATGGTCATTTACTTTCCACAATTGGCCTTATCTGCATCTCTAATAGATCATGGCTTAAATCTTGAAGTACAAAAGCCTAATAATTTAAAATGTTCTCAGAACTAAATTAAAACCCTGGAAACTTTGGCTTTTATTTCAATATTCAAAATCCTTCTGAAGATTGCTAAATTTTTAACAGCAGAAATGCAAATCAGTTCAAGTCCTGGACTGATAACTGTCCTTTCTGACTTGCAACCCTGCACCTAAACCTTCTCTAAAGTGCCTCTTATTTTGTAATATCCTATTTTAAAATGAACTGAGCAATCCTACACACACCATGCTAGGTGAGACCAATATACTGTTTCAATGTTAGAATGTCCTTTGCAATATTTTACCATCCATTAAAGACAGAAATGCTGTTTGGCCCAAGGTATCTGAATGAGACACTGGTCATGCATGTATTTGTTTTCCTATAGAAGACCATAGTATTTGTTGTTATAGCAGCAGAAACTTTTAATGTTCAGTTAATACTATGTGGTTACAAAATACAATATGCAATTACTTCACCACTGCAGGTTTTGCTACCAGTAACCCTTGCCTACTTGCTGTCAAAAGGTTTGCTATAAGATTCCTTTTCCAAAAACTTAACTGAAGTAACAAAGCAATTATGGATTGCAATTGATATGTCACTAGAATGTGTATTCTTGACAAAATCAGGTTAATCCAGAAGAGTTTATTGGGTGTATTAGCTGTGGTCCATCTTCTCCAAATAGCAAGATGAAAGGGGACGAGTATTTCTGAAGCACTTATAAAAATTGTATGTGGAGGAAATGCTGCATTTCCTTTGTTCTTTACATGTTCTATAAATATTTCATGTGTTTGTTAAAGCTGTGTTATTTCTGGAAGTCTGCCTACTCTCTTGTTTAATTTTTCCCAAATCCTTTAGGGCTGTAGATAGCTTGGGATACACAGAGATTTAACATTCCATATTTATGCTCTGTTAATAGGCACCACATGAAGATTAGGAATGTAAACGGGTTGAGAGGAGCAGAGAGGGAAATTTTTAGCATGTCTAAAAAAGGGCTAGACTTAGAGTCATTTTGGTGAAAGACATTTCTATTACTCATACTTGTGACTCTTCATCCTTCTCACAGAAGAAAGAATGAGAAAGGTCATCAGAGCATCCTAAACTTCATCAGATATTGGAACAGTCCTACTAAGTTTCCCATCTTGACACTTTGAATTACTACAAAAGAATTTTTAGCAACAAGCCCTTCCTTTTCCATTTCTGTATATTCATTTATCACAGTCAGTGGTTGTCCTCAGCTTCTCTTGATCATAGCCAGCTTCCTCCCCTTGGAAGAAAGTATCATCTAATATAAAAAGATTCCCCATTTACTTCTGTAAGTAAATTTAATGTTTTTTCTCACCACAATATTCCTAACATGCCCAAAGAATGAACAATTTCAACGTTCTGTGTATGGAAGTATGTGCAACAAAGGTGCTAAAGTATCAGAGAGATATATAAAACTTTGTGTCCATAAATATACTTGGATCATTGAGTGATGAAGTTGAACTGCTTTCAGAAATGACTCAGTGCTTGTACCATCCATTTAGAAACACAGGTCAACCGATGAAAATGTGTTTGAATCACAAGCATAAAACTGTTGGAGATGGGGTTTAGTGTGCTCATGATGTGTAAATCATTCTTTAAAGTGGACTGTGGTTCCTGAAGACCCAAGTTCAGTAGTTGCTTGTGAAAATTTTACTCATGTTTCTGTTTTTCATGCTCCTCCACTATTTGTTTGTTTAAATACACATCTTGAGAAGCCAGTGAAAAAGTGAATCATGGATAACAGTTCTTTGATCTTTCAAATATAGCAATAATGCTGCTTTGAAAGAAGTCATCCCAAAAAAAGCTCTCGTTCTCTCAAGCAGCTCCATTTTACCTCAGGGCCCCATATCTTTGCCTGGAAATTCAGTGGTGATGCTGGTTGGGTAATGTCCATTGGGAGTCACTAGAAAAACACAGAAAACCTGGGCATGAATAGATTTTCCGATGTGACTGGAAAAAGAATGATTTCACCTTAGGCTGTGTGAAGAGGTGAAGTAGTTTCAATGTGTCCTGAAGTCTCAGAATCCAATGTTTTCAGAATGTGTTTTCCTTTATTATTGGCATCTTTAACTGAACTGATGATGTACAGGATATTTCATACAACACTGGATATATGTAGGGTGAGATTTTGATGGCACTCCACATACTGAAACAACACCTTTCTGCATGAGGAGTCCCACTAACAGCAATTAAATTCCTCACAGCATAAACTGTTAAGCAGAAGGTGTAGGGCTGCCAGAGTGTGGTTTCTTGTGTTTTGAACTCCTCCTTCTACCAGGTAGTTAGGAAAGGTCGGGTGTATATTGAGAAAACAGCAGGCTGGTCATTGTAGCAAATCCCAAGGCCCTTTTTTCCATTTCCAAGAAGCAGCAGGAATCCCCTGCATACCCCAGAAAGCAGAAGTCCCTGAGAACAGAGACCAGAATCTTCTGATCTCCACTGGGATTCAACATTTTTGTTTGTAGTGATGATAACTCTAAGAAAGTAAGGCAGCAGCTGATTCATAACCATAATGAGAGTTTCAAGGGTATTTGCTCAGTGAGTGAAACCCTGAGATCATGACTGCAAGTCTTGGCAGTTGCTCAATTACTTGTATTTCAGTTTTAAAACTCATCTGTGCTATTTTCCATGAGAAAAACAAAGTCCACATGGGTTTCTTGTGCTGTATTAACATTCTCCCACTTGATGTTCCAGCTTCATATGAGGACGCACATATGAAGATGGTGCCCCCAAAGAAAAATCAATGTTTCTTGTTTTTCTAAGGCAATAAATAACTAAAAAGAAAGATAAATTAAAAAAAAATCTTTGACTAAAAATTCATTGCCTTATGGTTTTGGTCTCCATATCCAAATGCCTACTAAAACTTTAACTGACAGTAACTGTGTAAAGAGCATCTTCTCCTGTAAGCTTAACAATCAAACCAGAACTTAAAAAAGCTTTTAAAGCTGAATCATCAGCTCTGCCTCCATCAGCAATGCCACATGAAACTGTTCAAAGTAGCCACTGAGAGTCAACAAAAGGTTCTGCTGCCAAAAAAGGTGAAGGAGGATAAAGCCATAAGAGAGGGAAAACAAATTGCCTTGCCCTAAACTCATTGGTAGTCACTGGGCTGGAGTCGGGGCCCATTTCCTCCTGTTACCAGTAAACGATTCTGACGTTGAAACTGTCGACACTACCAATACAACTGTAGCCTCCCTGATGATCACCATTACTAAGGCAGAATGTCCCACAAGATAATCTCTTGGGGAAGTTCCTTTGATAAACTTTATCTGGATACACTAGCTCTGGGGATTTATGTAATTTCCATGGGTTATCTTCATGGAGGTGAATCTGCCTGTGTTTTAACAATCTTGCATTCATGTTATCATACTGTGTTTTGGTCTTAGGATACCACATGTATTTTTCTTCAATCTATTTTGAAGGGATTGAATCTAGAACTCCTTGAATTTAATAGTCTTTTCTTCATTCACTTTAGAGAGACTTTCCATCAAGTTCAAAACATTCTAGTCAATGCTTTTAAAGTACATTCACTTTAAAAAAAATAGAGTCATTTAAACATAAATATTTTTTTTAATTACTCACCTTGAAAGGCTGAAAAAATTACGCAATTTCAAACTCTACTCACCCTTTTCAATTTCTTCTGGACTTGCAGATTGACTTTAGAAATCTGAGATAATTTCCTTTTTCCTGCAAAATCTTAGGCCTTTGCAATAATTTGTGCCGTTGTTTGATCTGTGAAATCTTGATTTGGACTTCCTGGCAGATTTGTACTGAACAGCATCTCTAATCCCTTTTAGGACTTGCTTTGTATGCTGCAAGAAAGGGATTTTTTTAACATAGACAAATTTTTATAAAAGGCTTTACCCAGAACATTTTCCCCTAACCCGATCCTCTTTAAAACATGAAACCCAACACCAAGTAGACACTAATTCCAATTTGTAACAAAACCAGGAAAAAGGGGGAGTGCCAGTGGTTATGCATAAGTCTCCATATGAGCCAGACAACTTAACACCACTTACTAGAGAAGCCTTGTAGGTAATCCCATTAAAGCTATTCAGCAGAACACTGGTATTTTTCTGAAATCTGCTTGGAAGCAGACAGGATTTCGTTCTACGAATGAAATGTGAGTGGCTTTCCAGTAAACCTCATCCCCCCACCTCTTACTTCTGGAGGCTGCAGACTTGACGCTCCACCGTTCTCTTGACCAATGAGGTAAAATTGCCACTTAGCAATCGGGAGGGATGGAAAGGTGGACTTACGACCTTCTACAGCTCTTCTCTTCAAGGCATGATGTGAGACCTTGCTGACACTGCCACAGATTTCTTTCCTGGCTCTGTATAGTGGTAATTCAAGTAAACTGGTCACACTGGGTGGCAATTAATTTCTGAGAGATAGTTTTGGTTTTCAAGTGTATGGGTACAGCAACAAATGTTAGGGAGACCACTACTTAGTATCCAGAGGGCCTTGCATGGACATTGTTCCCCCTTATTTTCTTTAAGCTTAACTCTCCCTGCCTCCCCATCCAAGGTAACGCTACATCTTGGACGTGTGAAGTGTCCCTATGATCCTACCCTGTGAGTGAGGCACCAGCTGGCTTGTTAGTTGGTGGTGAACCCTCACTGCTGAGGACAAGCAGTGGTGGTTTGACAGAGGTACAGAGAATTTTGGAATGACAGGAAACTACAATCTTGTTTGAACCTGAGAAAGGGTGAATTTCTGTTTTAAAGCACCTTATCTAAACAGTACTTAAGGAAGGAAACCTTGTGAACTCCAGTTAAAAACTTATAGCTATAATTTAGAAACTCCTTTCATCTAGCATGAAGGGGTTTTTTGCCTTGAAGAAACAAGAATGAAGTGTTCTCATTTGCATGTACTGTGTCAATGAAACAGGGATACTTCTGGCAATGCTATTTTCACTTCTTAGTTGTACTCTTTTAAATGTCTGTATTTCTCTTGGATTTTCAGAACCCTTGAAGATCCCCACATAAACTGTCCTTGAAAAAGAGCAGGTTTTTTCTTCTTTTCATAGGAGCGATTTCTACTTTATTTGGGTTTAATGATAGAAGGAGATAACTACTCTGTGTAAACATTCTGAAAGAAGTTTAATCCAAACCTACAAGGGTATCTGGTTTCTCTAAAGGTGTCCATAATTATATGGCAAAGCTCTGAAGAAGGTAATTATTAATTTTAGAAACTGGGCTGGAACATTACGCAACTGTCTGGTTTAGGTTTGGAAAAGGGAATATCATGGATCCAAAGGATTCTTTTTTTAGGTCAATGTGTACTTTGGTTTGGGGTGGCGTACTGGTATGACAGCTGGGGGGAAGTCTGTGCACCAGTGAAACCACCAGTTCAGGGATTACTTCTAGACATTATCAAGCCATTTCTGCAAAGCTCTGGAAGGGGATTTTTTTTTACCTAGCTTGTGTCTGGATGCTGGGACTCATTTTTCCAATGTGTTGCTTTCGGAGGGGTTGCAGTATTGTTGGTGGTAGCAGTGTCCCACTACAATCAGTCAGTGGACAAAGTCACTTTTGGGTCTTAAATGGTATTTCCTAGGACTGTTTTACAAGTTGAGCTCTGGGGAACAACTTCCTTCTTGTCAGTGCATAACTAAAAGCAGCTCTCTGCTTTTAGCAGGATGATGGCTGGATGGCTCTTTCCCTTCACAGCCTTGCTGAAAATGGGCAAGGTGCTGGAAGGACTGGGAAGTTTTGTTATGCCTTTACAGAATGGCTTCTGTGCTGGTTGAGAGAATTAAAAGCTGCTCATTAAGTGACCTCTGAGTAAAAAGTAAAGAAGAAATGCTGCTGTATTTCTGAATCATACCTTTTAGTCAGGGGTTAAATGTGCTTTAAAAATCACTGTTTCAGTGTATTTGTTTTGACTTTCCTGCTTTTCCCCACTTAGACTTGTCCTGACACCAAAACTGCTGTGTCTGGTGGCTCACTAGGTGCTTCTGGAAGACACCCCTGTGAGACCTCAGGCACTCAGAGCTTCTTTTAGTTTTGAAGTAGCAGCGCTATCTTGATAAATGAGAGAGAGGAACGTGTTGATAATTTTCCATTTTTTGCATGAAAATGCAGACTTTCCATGCCCTCATGTTAATGCTGACCTTTGTTCTGGTTTTGGCCTGGGTATTCAGGTAGCTTGAGACCACATTTACCAGTATGTACCTCTTTCTTCTGCTTGCTCTCTCTTCCTGGATTGAACTTAGATTTTATTTTGGCCTGAGGGAATGTATGTCAAGGCAAGGAACAAAAGTTAGCTTTCCAAATATTACAGTGGACAGAAAGGAAGGAGGGTGTTACTTGTCTTGAAAATATGTCAGCTATGACTATCTATATGCTCTGCCTGGCTAATGACAGTATTAATTTTGTCAGGGCTCCTCTGCTGAGTGAATCCATCTATCCTATACTGGAAATATTCCTATTCTGGTGGCTTTAGTATCATTCCTGCATTTCAATACATTTTACACCATTTCTCTTCCTCTCAGCATAAGGACTTTACTTCCAATTTGCCCAGGAGCTGTTGACGTTAATTTGTATTTGTAGCAACTTTTCCTTTACAATGAGCATTTCAGTTTGCCTCAATTCAGATGTCTGATTTCTTGCAGCTGGAAGGAAAATGATTTTATCTGATTGTTTCTCTAAGTATGCAGAAATACGTGTATTTCAAGTGAAACCTATTCTTGATACTGCATATACTCTTCAGAGGTGTAATTGCCTCCAGATTCATCAGTCTTTTATATGCACTGCAGAATTAGGTCCTAGCTGATTATGCTTTCAAAAAATAATAAACTAAAAAAGCATTGCTAAAACAAAAAAAAAAAAAAAAAAAAGAAAAGAACTCTGAATATCTAGTGAAACAATGTCTTGATATTTCCTTCCCAGGTGCATCAAGAGAAGAACATAAAAAGTGTCATTGGCTTCTTTTCCTCTTTTCTTTGCTTTCACTTTGGAGCCATATAGGGGCAAACAAAATCAGCTAATTGCTCATCATTTGGAAGCTCTGTGAAATACTTCCAGCAATAGTGTGGATACTAAAAAGTAGAGCTTCCGTCACCCTGCAGCCATTTGTGACTAGAGACCTGACATGCTGAACAGTCCCACTGGGAGGAAGGGAGGAGGTGCTGCAGAGTTGCACGTGCACTTGTAGGGGTTACAGAGGTTTCATCTCTTCACTGAGGCATGAAAGCAAGGCTAGAAGAAAGTCATGAATGCTGTCTGTTGTCGAGAGTTTAAACCCCCTGGCTGCTGCCCTTTCCTCCATCCCATTCACATAGCAAAAAGAGTTATCTAAACTCTGGGTGCCAGCTATGATGGCCAGATGGCAGAGGGCTTCCATAGGGCAGGAAGGGATGTAGGCTTCAGCAGCTAAATTAAACTTCACTTACAGAAAGGGGCAATGAGGTTGTCCCTTCTTTTGTCACATCATTCCTGTTTTCTAGCCACCAAGCAGCTGGATGACCTAGAAACAAATGCTCCTTGTCAAAGAAATTAATATCTAAATCATTGTTCTCCAAAGCAGAACAAGAATGTGTGAGGGCTTCAAAGAAAGCTAATTTTGTACACTTGTCACACATGGTTCCTTTCATTAATATAACAGAATAATTGCTGCTTTGAGATATTTTTCTTTACTCTCATTCAGGCTATGTAGTTTTGATTAGAGGTGATTGAATAATTGATTGTAAATTGCTCATTGGAAAAGGTTTGCTTTATTTTGATCCATCCAGAATCATGCATTTTCAAATGATTAATCAACTTATTGCACAGGTGATCTTCTGAATTGCTTCAGTGAAAAATTATTGGTCTAAAGCTTACTTGGAAACAGGTTTGTCATAAAGGTAAAACCACCAAAGAGCATTTTGATATTCAAGACTGTAGGCTTGTTTGGAGTGGATGAACAGGCCTCTAATTTTCTTCCATGCCTTGACTGGCTGTTAACCAGTCTGTTATTGGTTTTCTAATGTAAACACACTTGTGTTTTACAACATTCACTTTGTAAGTATTCTCCACAAGTCATTGAAAATGTGCTATTTCTATAAACATCCCTGCTACTAACTTCATTTGAAGTGATATTCACTGGTAAATAAATGTAGACAGTGCAAGAAGACATGAAAGAAAAATCCCTTGGGGAAGGAGTGGGGGTAAATCACAGAGATAACACATCCTTTGGAAGTTTTTATATAAACAGACCTACAGATTTCCACATATTTAGTCACTGGAGAAGATTAAAACGTTTGATGTGCAGTTACCATTTCACATGAAAGCAAAAGGTAGTTTTTCAATTGCATTTGGTCCTTATAATTCAAGTGCTGACAATCGCTGGAAACCTAATTTAATGAACGTTTTATAAGATCTCCAAGTGCTCTGCGGAAATTCCCCCCCTCCCTTTGCCTGGCTGTACGTTCCCTCTTGCTGTGGTTTCATGTCCGTAGGCCCATTCCTAGCGAGCCCTTTGCATGCCAGTGGCTCTCCTCTCCCCTGTTTGCTCTCTGGAACTGCTCCATTTGCACAGGCACTCGACATGCCTACAGCTGCTCTGCTCTCTTCAGCTCCAGCAGGGTATTTGTTTAATCAACGCAATTGCCTGTGGCTTGGTCAGCACAACAAGGTGAATACACTGCCAGTCTCAGGGCTGGGCTTATTGTTATCTTGTCCCTGGGGACATGCCTTCTCTGTGATGCCATCATTTTTTTTGGTCTTAGCAGGGTTTGCTTTGTCTTGGAAAGATGAGCCATGAGGTCCCTGTGACCTGTCACCAATCAGTATTCCTCCAATCTTCCTCTTGTCTCTCCTGTGCAGAGAAGCCTCATGATACAAGGTTGGAAAGGCAGGTGGACATCATGAATCACTTTCCCTGTTGTTGCTCAGCAAGTTGCCTTCAGGGAAATGCCTGCTTGCCCCTCTTCTTCCCTGTACTCAGAGGGATGCAAAGAGGTGCAATTGTAGCTGTAGCAAAAAAGTTCTTCAAGCAAAACACTGCAAATTCCTGGGAGTGCAGTTATCCCATCAAGGCCAAGCAAGGTCTTTATGGCCCTGAGAGGAGGATTTTGGATGTGTTCAGGAAGGATGCTGCATTCAAGGGGCTAGGGGGAAGCTCCTGGAAGAACTTATTTCTTAGGGATTCTCTGCACCAGGAGTCTCTGAGCAGCTCACTTCCCCAAGGCAACGCTGTGCTGAAATTGGCCAAGGGCCTTAGGAAGAGCACAGGAAAGGCAGGAAGCTGGTGAGAGGGTCAGGAGGAAAGGGAGGCTGTTGGTTTCCTGGATGACCTTAGAACAATATGATTGCTTATATTAATTTGAGCACTTGCCAAAGAAACAGTAGTAGCACTCCACAAACTCTGCATGGTATTGCAGAGAGGATGATTTAATGAGAATAACAACTTTTCCTGCAATAGCAGTCAAAAATTGTACCTCAACTCAACCACGAGACAAAATCCTCTCTTGGGTTTTTCCATTTTATCAGGATAACTATGACTTAGAAAAAGCAGCAGACCTTCATGTTATAGCAGTTTTTTCAAGGAAAAAGGGAACGGATGCTTTGCCCACTTCCTCACACTGCAGTAGTCAGCTGTGCTGGACTTGAGCCAAGCATGAGGCAGGGACACAGTGTGGCCACCAGGCAGGGCTGGGGCAGGTTCTCCAGTGCAGAAATGCTGTGACGCAGTGATGTTTTCCCTTTGCTTTAAGTCTTTTCCATGGCTTTTCAGAGACAGGTCTCAAGGAGGAGATGAAGGGAGCTGCTTTTTGCCAGTTACATTTTAGAGGAGGAACTTGTCCAGGTGGTCACATTTTGTCAAACCTGTAATTCTGGCTGCACCTCCTCAGTACACTTGGAGCCAGATATTGTTTTTCTCTGACCTGGTGTGGGGAGTCTTGACAACTAGATGTGAAGGGGGAAGGGGAGAAAACTGGGTCTGTTAGGGACAAGCCCAAGAGGAACATACCAGGGCCCGAAGGCCGGTGGTCTAAGGAGGATTTTTTTCCCACCAGTGTGCTCTTCTTTCTTCTTGAAATGCCTGTACGCCAATGCACGCAGCATGGGGAATAAACAGGAAGAGTTAGAGGTCTGTGTGCGGGCTAAGGGTTATGATCTGGTAGCAATAACAGAGACGTGGTGGGACAGGTCACATGACTGGAATGTAGCCATGGATGGTTATGTGCTTTTTAGGAAAGATAGAGCGGGGAAGCGAGGTGGTGGAGTTGCTCTTTATGTGAGAGAGCAACTAGAATGTATTGAGTTCTGTCCAGGGGCTGATGAGCGGCAAGTGGAAAGTCTGTGGGTAAGAATTAAGGGGCAGGCTGGCATGGGTGATACAGTCGTGGGGGTCTACTACAGACCTCCTGATCAAGGCGAGGAAGTTGATGAGGCTTTCTAAAGGCAGCTAAAAGCAGCCTCACAACTACAGTCCTTAGTCCTCATGGGAGATTTTAACTATCCCGATATCTGCTGGAAGACTTACACAGCCAGCCTTTCACAGTCTAGGAGGTTCCTCCAGTGCATTGATGATAACTTCTTAATGCAAATGGTGGACAAGCCGACTAGAAGAGGAGCGCTGCTGGATCTTGTACTCACCAACAAGGAGGGCCTTGTTGAAGCAGTGGTGTCTCCTTCGCCGGAGACATTCAAAACCTGCCTGGATGCGTTCCTGTGTGATGTACTCTAGGTGACCCTGCTCTGGCAGGGGGGTTGGACTAGATGATCTTTCAAGGTCCCTTCCAACCCCTAGGATTCTATGATTCTATGATTCTATGATCTGATAGCCTTTGATATCGGTCCACGACACCTGGCTTGAAGCCATGTGAATGTAGGTAAAGACCTGCTGAGCCTGAGACCAGGACTGAGCCTAGCTGAGAGACACGGTGCTGAGCTGTCAGGATGGGTCCCATCACATCAGGAGTAGCCCTGTAGCCTGACACAGACTCGGAACAGGTGCCTCTATGCAAGTCATGCAAGTAATGGAGCATGTCGGGTGTGATCCTCCCCAACGCCTGTTACCCAAGAGACCAAAGTGGTCTCCAGAACGTTCTCTGCATTGACTATCATAGATCAAGTTATTCCCCATTTGGAAAGAAAGGGACATCTTACATCTTGGCACAAGCTCATAAATTAAAAGACCAGAAGTTTTTCTTATCTTTGAACTTTTAATGAGCATAAGTGCAAGATTTGGGATGCTGAATACAGATTTTAAGTGGAGATTTTCAAAGGAACCTAGTAATTTCAGTGTGCATGTCCCAGTGAAAATTACAGATACCCAAGAAAGGGTTTTAAAGACAATCACTGCTTTCCAGTGTACTGCAGCATCTCTCTTTGTCAGAGTGGCTTCTCTTTTTTTAATACACTATCCCTGTTCTTGGGACTCAGGTTTCCTTCCTTTGTTCTCTTCTTCACTCCACCCCTCCCCTACTTCCAAAAATAATGTGCTTCTGTTAACCTATGTGCCTCTGTTGAAGTGATGTTAAATACCGAGGATAGATGACGCACTGTGATAGTGTGATAATGGTCATCTGGGGTGTGGTGGTGAGGTTGTGTACACTGTGTTTCTGATTTTAGCTCATGAGATAAACTGAGTGACATCTCTTCACTCAAAAGAGAATATGGACTCAAGCCTGAGACAGTAATTCCAAATTTTCCAGCATCTATTTTATGAACATTTTACTTAATTTCTGTTTGGTTCGGTACTCTCTGGGATGCATACCAGCCTTCTTCATATTTGTTTATTCTGGGTCTTCCCAGTTTGTATTCATTTCACCCAAGTTTAGTAGATTTATTTCCCCCACTGTCACACCTTATTTCAGGACCAAAAGACCCTACAAGATATGAAAACTCACAAGTGTGCTGCCAGATCCTCTTTTTGATTGCTACACGACCTGTCTTTAGCATCCTTGTGTCCATGCTATCGCCAGCTGGACATTCATGTGCACCTTGTAAAGATGCACCTCATGTGAATGTACTAGTTGCAGGTTTCCCCTGGCAGATCCTTGCTTTATTTCAAGTCCAGAAAAGGCACTAGATCTCTGTGAAAGCATTGCCCAAGTCAGCTGTCAAACTTAATTCCTCTTTTTTGTTTTTTCTTTTGGCATTGCAGAATACGTTGCAGAATAGTATGACTTTTTTTCTAAAATAATTTCTGAAGTTACTTCAAACAGCTGAAAGAAGTTTGCTTTTGCTTCCAAGTGTGTAGCTTCAGTCAGAGATCAAGCGCAAACATTTTCAGCTGAAAAGATAAATATTTTGGGAAAAAACGTTATGTTTTGCAAAGAGGTCACTGAATCTAACAGTCTCAGCACTTGACACTGCATTATGGTGATTCAAAATAGGCTGTTACGAAGGAAAAACAAAGACCTCCATGAACCATTACACACTGGGCATCTCTCATACCCCTCCCCGTGTTCTGCAGGCTCCTGAAGAGTGAACTGAGCAATGAAGCTTTTCTCTCAGTGCTTGAATTCCCGAGGTTCCAGGCTGCCCTTTTGAATGAGTAAATATCAGTTGGTTCTTCATGAGAAACGCAGGCTCCCAGCAATTACTTTCAGATTTATGACCTGGGGAAGTGAGAGAGATTGCACAGATCCTTAGCAGCTCCATGAGATGGAGAAGAACAGCATTTCCATCCCTTTTAGCATGGTTCCTATGTCTCACTATCCCCTGGTAGTTTAAGGAAAAAAATACAATCATAGAATCACAGAATAGTTTGAGTTGGAAGGGACCTGAAAGATCATCTAGTTCCGAGCCTCCTGCCATGGGCAGGGGCACTTCCCGCTGGACCAGGTTACTCCAAACCCCATCCTACCTGCTGTTGAACACTTCCAGGGATGGGACATCCACAACTTCTCCGGGCAAGCTGTTCCAGTGTCTCACCACCCTCATAGTGAGGAATTTCTTCCTAATGTCTAACCTAAATCTACCTTCTTATAGTTTGAAACCATTTACTCTCATTCTATACCTACGTGCCCTTGTAAAAGTCCCCCCCAGCTTTCTTGTAGTCCCTTCAGGTATTGGAAGATGCTCTAAGGTCTCCTTGGAGCTTTCTCTTCTCCAGGCTGCACAACCCCAACTCTCTCAGCCTGTCTCCATAGTAGAGGTGCTCCAGCCCTCTGGCAGGAAGGCTTCTTTCTGTATATAGACATGAAAGTCAAAGAGAAATTCCAGAGTGGGAAGCCCAGGAGGGAACAGCCAGCTCCTGATGACTGCTGATGGCCCATCTCTTCCCATATCCTTGCACAACATCAGTGTTAGGGCGATGGATGCCATGGTTGGTGTGTGTGCTGGCCATGACAAGGTGCAGCGAGGCAGCTCCATAGTTCCTACTGCCACCTCTCCATCAGCCACCCACTTTGGGGAAACTGGCAGCTACTTCACATCCTGCAGCCTTTTATCCTGCTGTCAAGTTGGGCTGGAACTGTCCAATAGTTCGTTGTTATGAAGGCAGTGATAAGCAGACAGAAAGACAACACAGTCTCGTATGCCTGGTTTCCAAAGGAAACCAGGCTAAAAATAACACTTTGATGAATACCGCTTAACTGAGAGGCATGTTACAAGAGAGAGCTGGTGGAGAGTGAAACGAATGTGACCGTCCCATTGTCATTTCACATGAGGGAATCTCAGCAATGGTCCCTCAGAATATTTCTAGTGTTTTGCTCCCTTGAAGTACCACATACAGATATATCTTGTTGTCCAGAGCTAGCCGACTGCTCTCAGTGAAAATTAACATCTTGGTAATTTTAAACCCTAAAAAACCACTGAGGATTCCAGCAGAGCTGGGATGGTGTCCAATAGTATCTTAATCCTTTTTTTCTCTTTGCAGCTACACCAAAGATAATAATTATAGATTCTGTTTAAATAAACAGAGGTACTGCTCTCAGTGCTCCTGACTACTATCAAAGCATTCATGTGAGTTCATGATCTCTGGGCTTCCTAGCTGGAGAGGTTTTTGAGACGTCTAACAGCAAGGGAACAGAGGAGAAACTGAAACATGCAATATTGCAAAGGAAATAGGCAACAGAAATGATCCTATGAGAAAAAAAACAAAAAAGGGCAGAGTTCATAAAAGAATAATTTTTACTTTGACAGCTTAGCTGAAAATTTTGGAAAGAAAATGAATGTAGATTGAAGTGAAACAACAAAGAAAGCTGCCCCAACCATTCTTTCATTGCAAATCAGCTTGAAATGTTTTAGTTTCCCTTTTGGGCTATTCAGTCCTTCTGTTTAACTTTGAAAGAAAACAAAAGGTTGCAATGTATATATTTATACATATATTTTGATCTCAAGATTATCTTCTTTGCAACCCTTTCCTCTTCCAGTATTGAGGACCATTTAAGAGTAATCAAAACATTCTCCCATGCTTTAAACTTGAAAATTTGTTGGCATGGAAGAGATTTTATATTGCTAGAGTCCTCTAGGATTTTGCAAAGATATGTGTACTTTGAGTTGCTTAATGGGCCGACATGAAATCTATTGGGATTTAGTTTGTTTTTAATTTAGTAGTACTATAGTAGCAGAAGTACCAGGGGTATGATTCCCAAACAGAAGAATGTGTTTACAGACACATGAGTATTCCTAAGACAAGAAGCAGTGATTATCTTATACCAGATAAATTAATTACACTGGAATAAGGCAAAAGTCATCATGCCAGCGTATGATTAAAGTAGAGCAAATGGGATGATGTCATATTAGGCAGGAGTGGTTTATCCCTGAAGTTTAAGTTCCTGATGACACTTTCAACAATAGAAAGAAAATTATTTTTTGAATACACCCATCAACTTTGGTTAATGGTGATTAAAGCTGCTGCAAAACGAACATGAGTAGCTACAACTTCTGCAGTAAATTTTTCCAGGGTGCAGTTTTCTCTTTTAGGCAGCTGCCATAGGAGTGGTGAAGCTGTCAGAGCTCAGTGTGTCCCCATGGTGCAGCACGAAAGGACCAGAGAGCAGCTGCTCTGGCCATGGGGTCAGCCCCAAGCACAAAGGCTCAGGCATGCACACAGAGAATGCAGTAGCTAGAAATGTGGAGAGGGGTTTTGCACAGATGTAGGGTACTGCAGACCTCACTGTCCCTGGCCAAATGTAAAACTTGCAGACATCCCCTGTGCATGTGTTTTCTGTATCACTGAAAATATGTCAATTTGACTTTTGGACTTTTATGGATTTTAGTTGCATCTGATCAGTTGTTCAAATGGAAGGAGATATGAAATGGAAGCAAATACACCTCCAATTATTTATGATGATGTTTTACACTTCCATGGATCTTGTCCAGAGGCTGAAAAAGGCTTATGTATTCTGGAGAACTGAGCTCCATAGTCCTTCCCTTATCAAAATAAATTATGTTGATTATAGTTGACAAAAGGGTAAAATAAGATCATATACAACAACAAATATCAGCAGAACAGGCTGCTCACCATTTGTTGACAATACATTCAGAATATAAAACTTTGTGAAAGCAGCTAAAGGTACAAAAAGGAAACCTCCTATCCTGAGAAGCAGCTCACCTCTCCTCTGGCCCCTCCATCTCCGACAGTCAGCCCAAATCCATCACCAGTCCTAGTCTCAGGTACAAAAGAAGGCAATTAACTCCATATCATTCACTTTGTGCTGACGGTCACTGGTCAGGCATTCTGAGAGGCATAGTTTGGAGAGTTTGACAGGGATCTGGCAGGGTGGTGTTATTTAAATCTACTTAATTCCAGATGGGAGGCTGGTACCTGATTTCATTTTGCTTTCCAGAAAATTTTTGGCCATGGGCTCTTATTCTCTTTACTTATTCATGTTTCCAGGTGTAAAACTATCCATGTAAATTATGCTTATTGAGATAAAAATGGAGTCTTTTGGATATGTTGGTGCTTTGACAGCACAGGCAGTAGATGACATTGCCTAGGCCAAGCAGAACATTTGAGGAATCCTGAAGATGTTGGTTTTGACTAGTACCCATAACATCATACTCATCCCTGGTTCCAATATTTACATTTACATAGAACCATACATGGCTGGTTCTCATGCACACATATTTTGAAAATCCCCCTTCACTGTCTCCCGAGTTGAGCTTGTTTGTGTGACAAGAATTCCCTCCCTTCCCATGCATGCAGCTATTTCCTATAGCAGTGTTTCTGTGTTCTGCCCAGCTGTATGTGTCTGAATATGCTGCCAGACAGAGCCATTCCAATGAAATCACTGGACTGTTATTTGGAGGGCTGAAATTTCACCCACTTCATAATTTATTTTACTCGCTTCAGAGCCAGTCCATCACTTACCCACTGGAATGCACTGCCAGCTGTCACAGCACACTAATACTCATTGGCTAGCAAAGCTTCAAAGTCTGGCAAGCTGTCCCAGTGGGGGGAAAAAGAGAATTGGCTGATGAGTTTGGTGTTTCTTCACAATATTTTACTTGCTTGCTTACCAGGCATCCACAAATTCTTATTTCCCATACATGGCAGCAGCCAAACAAGAGCAGAAATCTCGCCTGCTGTCCCTCATCTCTTCCAGACAACACCAAACGGGAGCAACTTCAAATCTTCGTGTCTCTGTGCTTATGTGGGGTTTTTCTTTGTTAAATATAATATCCCATATCATATGGAGAGAGACTTAATCTGATCTCAAGGGGCAGCAGTCCCAGAAATGGAGAAGCACAAATGGGAAAGTCAAAGAGATAAATTGTCTCTAAGTCAGCCAAAATGAGATTTTTGGTACTGGCAACTCAGTTTTCCAAACATTTAAAGCTCTGCTTGGCCCTTTGGACTCTTTATCCCATTTCAGAGGTTATGCTCACCATTCTGGTTTATAAAGGAAGATTTCTTATCATACTTGGCTTGGGAGTTTGAGGAAATTGTTGCCATGATGGTGGCAGACAGAACTTTCTCTCTGTATATGTATTTTCCTCCCAGCATCATGGGAATGTAGTTTATGAGCAACAGAGGGATTTATAAATTAATATCAATAGTATGTAGGCATGAGGATATTGTAGCAAAGTTATTAGCAAAGCTGAGAGAGACATGGAGGGTTTTTCTTGTAGCTCTTATCCCTGCAGGGAAGGGTAGGTTTCAAAACCTTTGTGGATCACTCAGCCAGCCCTTGAATTGGCCTTGGTGGGGAGAAGCATAGGAAGGAGGGGAGAGGAGGAAGTTTTGGAGAAGAGGCTGTATCCTCTAAGGAGGAAATTCACACGGAGCCCTTGTTGTGCCACCCCTGCCAGGCCTACTGATAGACCTGTTTGAATCCAGTCCTGTGTCCTTCCTTCATTCGCCTGCTGCTCTGATAGATTTGGTCAGAATAGGCATTCCTGCTGTAACTCCAGAGCTTTGATCTTACCTCAACTGTATTTCCATGAGGAGGCTGATAGAAAACTGTTGGCCTTCATTTGTGATCTTCAGAAGATTAATGGTAACTGGTCACCACCTCATTTATTTGCAAGCATTGCATTAAGGGAGCACTGGTTTCATCAAAGGAATTGGCAACAGGTTATATGTTACACATAATCTCCACCAGCTGCAAATGCAGGCATCTGATATCTTATACCTCAGTTATGCGATGCTATCTGTCTTCTTCCTTTACTGTTTTTCTTAGATATTAATATTTCTAAGTAATTTTCTCAAAAAATAAAAGAGAGAGAAAACGAACCCATTTCCTCTACCCCCTGCCGTTTCCCACTCTGTGCAAGAGAGTCTGCTCACTTCCCTTTTGACCATCATTTTCTGGTTCCTTTGTGCAATCCTCCCACTCAGTCCCTTCTGCAATTTGATGAAAGACTCATTTCCAGGCTGCAGCTTTCTAAATGCCATTCTTTAGTGGTTAAATGTAAATGTCTGAGCTTGTTTTGCTGTTTTTGCTATGAAATATGAAATACCCCAGTCTTCTACTCTTGTCTAAGCCACCATCTTCTTCATCTTTTCTTAATCTCGATATATGCTTTCCTTTATATAAGTTATCAAAAGCTGTGTTTACATTTTTGTCTCTTTCAATTTTGCCACAGTGCTTTTATTTTGGAAAGGAAAGAAGGAAGAATGGAAAAAAGGAAGGAAAGAGAAGGAGGCATCCTTTCCTCTTGGAATAGGGGCTGTGTTACCTTGGGGGCAGCTGTGTTTCTGAAAGCCTGGTTTCATTTCTGAAAACCAGAGTTTTAAATGGATGGGCTAACACAGGCAGACACTCATTCCAGTGATAAGACTCTTTTAGGGGCTGTTTTGAAAAGTGGTGTCAGTTTTCAATATCACTGCACACCTGTGTCCTTGGGGCTTATTACTGACTAGCAGGATGGAAGCAAAGAGCGGAGCAGTGGATATAGGTTCATCCTGGGGGGAGAAGGGATGCATGTCAATGGGGGCGGGTAGTGCTGGCTGAGCAAGCTATTCAGTTTTGTTCCCTAATTATCCTTGGTGAGAAATGTTGCTTTCAGTTATTTTGAAGAGAATTTCATTATTTCTTCACAAGCTACTAATGTCTGTAGGCCAGTTAAAACCCCTTAGTGTGACTCATTTTTGCTGACTCAGTTGTGTCTTGGCCACTGAAGGACACTGGACAGAGGTGTCAGATGCAGTGCTCATTCAGAGGCCCCAGCGCTGTTCCTGCCCATCATTGTCCTGGTGTTAACAGGAGGTAGGAGGAAGTGAAGATTATAGTTGCTGATGGATCATTTAATTTCCTTGTTAGGGCCTCTCCCATGCTTTAAATGCTGGCAAATCCCCCGCATAGCAGAAAAACACCAGAGAGGAAGGTTCCTACATTTCCCATTAATTTCAGATGCAAAACCTGCAGCAGAGTTTTCTTGGGTGGGTCCTACCAGCCGGTCCCTGCTCACATGTGCTAGTCTTGCAAGAGGCATGTTTATGTTAAGTCCACCAGGGAACGTCTCTGATGATGGCTGCTGAGACTCCCTGAGCCTTCTCCATCTTCAGCACACCATGCTTGTATTTAAAAAACCAGACAGTGAAACCATAGTCAACCCAACAATCACACGCTGAGCAGATGCAGCAAAGAGCTATGTATAAGTCATTCCCCGAACCCCCTAAAAAATGTATCAAGTAAGAGAGAGAAACATTTCAGATCAGCTAGTTATTTAATTATTTCGTTATTTTATGCATTTCATCAAGTCCTGCTAAAGATCTGGGAGATGTACTGCTCTGTTCTAAAATACTCATTATGGAATTGCACACGGTGCAAATGGGCTGTGGATAACGACAGACCAATTCCTTGTTTCGGCCCAGCAATTCCAACTGTTAGATCTGCTCTGACAGGGTGAATTTGCACTGTTGTGTTTACTGAAATATTGCACGCCCATTGGATTGCATACAAAATAGCATTTTTCAAAATATTTGACAAATGCAATAATTATTTTTACCATGCTCCAGAAGTCATAGTTACATCCCAGTTTTACAGAAGAATATGCTCTACATCCTTCTGACTCTCCCAAACATAATCTGTTCAGTATCAGGCTTTTAGTTCTGCAGTGGGAGATCAGCCATTTGGCTGATACAGTCCTGAGAATGTCTGGATAAATGTCTGGACAGTATCAGCTCAATATTGCTCTGAGAGCCGTTTGCAGCCCAGTCAGAAAGATTTCAGTCTGCACCCAGATACTCTGCGCCATCAGAACACAGTAAGAACAAATGTGCCCCACTGTCTGAGAGATCTAGTAAGTCATGGGGCAGCGGTGGTCATTCGGGTGGTCTTTCTGTGGAAATTGGAGAACCACAGTGCATCTAAAGCTACACCAGACATCAGAACTATACTGTCACTGAGGGATGATTACAGAATCACAGACTGTTAGGGGTGGGATTCAGATGCCCTTTATCCTGCCTCTGCGATGTCTGTTGGAGCGCAGCTTTGGGATTTTATTTGTTAAGGAAAAACTTATTTAATATCAAGTGTACCTATCATTTCTGTCTTTCTCACATCCTTCAGAAAGGGCTTCCATGCCATTTGAGTATTTAGCTTACATGGGATACCTCTTGGAAGATGAATACCACAAGGATATTGGGTGTTTTCTATGCTTTTTTCTTTTTCTCTTTTAATCTTGGGATTATCCCTTATGCACACATGGTATTTCAAATCTCATTGATTAGCAGCTGGCAAACAATTAGCTACGTGACCATGAATGACTAGTCAATCAGCACCACAGAAGGAAATGCATTGCATCTTACAGCTTTAAAATATCATTTCTGTTGATATTGGCTTTATCAGCTTTTAAAAATCATGCACAGACAGAGTCTTGGGAGGCTCTGGCTCTCCCTGCTCCACGTAGGAGCTTGAGTGCCTGTTACTCTTCTGGATGAGGAAGGGTTGCTTTGCTTTTCCAAAGTTTCAACAGCACAATTCTACGAGAAGTCCTTAGTCCCCTATCCCTCCTTTTAGAAGAGGTAATGATCAAGTGAGTATATATGGTTATTATAATGAATTCTTAGTGCATGTAGAGGAATTCCACTGACTTTCTCTTCTCCGCTTCCTATTGATTGAAACTGGCACACAATTTAGTTTAGACTGTGGTTTTCATTTGTTCTTAGCTGGAAACAATTTGAAGGAAACAAAGAAGAAAGTGTGAGAAGCATGTTAATTAATGAGACAATGAGAAGAGTGATGCAATAGAGAAAAAACCTGGAAATAATCTTCCATATTTTACACACAAGTTAATGATTCTCTTGGGAATCAGTTAGGAGCCTGTGAATAACATCTTAAGTAATTTACATATCTCCTTTACATAGTATGGACTATTCACAGAATTTGTTGCTACAGTTTTCCCTTCTTTCCTAACACATTTGCCAGTTGATGGTATATGTTGTGTCTGGTAGTAATTACTTCATTTCCATGTTGCATTAGGCAATGTGAACACTTCCTCAGTTTTGCCTAATGCTGATGTGCAAGTTGTTACGTGCTGGTATTTCTAACCGAATTCATAAATCTCTGTAGATTTTTCAAAGGCACCTCTTGGTCCAAAACTGAAAAGGGGGAGGATGTGGGAGTAATAGGCTGATCACAGACTGAAACAATTCATAATTGTTAAAACCTTACCAGTGCCACAGCTTACTTCTCTTATCTGCACGAGACAAAGTTCACTTAAGAGACATAAAAGATAACATTCAGGTAGAGAGAGAACAGTTTGCTTTAAGATGATGAGATGGAACAAAAATAGAGAGAATGTAATATAAGAGAAATGTTCAAAAGCATGTTTAAAAACAAACAAACAAAAAAAAACAAACAACAAACCAACCAACCAAACAAACCCAAACACACAAGACCCAAAACAGTCTATTGAATGTGAATTTCAGCTCAGCAAAGTTTATACATGTCCAAGAAAAAAAACAATTAAAGACGATGAAAAATACGTCCCTGCACACTTCCTTCCCTTTGCATTCTAAAAAAGGGAGGCAGAGAGCAGAGACAGAGGAGGAAGGAAACCTGAAGCGGAAATTTGACATTTTTTCATTTCCAAACTGAAAAAACCTTTTAAATTGTTTGTTGTTGTTGTTGCTTTTCTTTTTAATAGTAATGACTATTCTGTTTTATTTAACCTCAGAATATTCATTTGAATGAAAGTCTTGATACAGACCTCTGACAGGAAAAATTTGCAAACACCTTTCATATTTTTCAGTGCAGAGTTTTCATGTTTTCAATGCTTTGTGACTTTAAGATCTCAGTATTGTGCTTGTATTAAAAAAATTTCCCTAAATTATGCACAATAGTGGCAGTGAATGGAGTTCAAGCCCCTGCAGAGCCCTTTCTGTGTCACCAACACTCTGACCAAGAGGGGTCCAGAAAACTTTGGGGGACATGTGTATACTATTATGTTTCATTATTTGGGTTCTGGTATTCGAGCTGGTAATTAACACCCCACTCTCACAAAGATTTCTATAAACACTTAACTCTACCCTGTGAGTAATCCCATTAGTAGCACGTTATTCCACCGCATGGAAGGAACCTTCCCAGAAAGGCTGCCTGGGCATGAGTGCAGTAATGGAAATGTTATTTCAAAGTGAATTATACCAGCATTAAAAAAAAAATAATAAAAAAAATCCCAACAACAACAACAAAATAACACAAAAAACACAGTGAAAGACAACCAGAGAAAAATTCCTGCAGAACTTCAACTGTTAGAGTGATATTTCATTCCCATTGATTAGGTGGAGTAGAGTTTAGCCAAGGAATGTCATAAATCATGTGTTGCTTGAAACTCAAAGGTTTTACACTTGACCTTCATAGGCAGGTAGTCATCTGTAACCAGATAGCTCTGCTGTGCCTTTATGTTTGAGGACTATGTCTTGAGCATGGATTATTCCTTCAGAATGAACATTGATTTATGTTGGTATATGCTCTATGGATACAAGTGCTGCAAGAGGTGGTGAGTAGGCTGTGTAACATTATGGATGCTACAGGATAAAATATGGGTTAAAATATTGTATCTTCCTATTTATTGATTATGGAATAGTTTCAAACTGAAAGAGGGTAAATTTAGACTAGATATTAGGAGTAAATTCTTTCCTGTGAGGGCAGTGAGACACTGGCACAGGTTGCCCGGAGAGGCTGTGGATGCCCCCTCCCTGGAAGTGTTCAAGGCCAGGTTGGATGAGTCTTGGAGCAACCTTGTTTAGTGAGATAGTGAGATGTGTCCCTGCTCATGGCAGGGGGCTTGGAAATAGATATGTTTCAGGTCCCTTCCAACCCAAACCATTCTGTGATTCTAAGTCATGATGTAAGTTGGCTCTTTCACCCTAGCTGCTGTTGCTTTCTCATCACCAGGGAATATGTTGCCCCCTCAAATACAGAACCATCTCTGGAGCCTGAACATCTTCAGGAAGGGGAGGAAAAAGCTTAATTCGACCTCAGGTTTCTTATGTCAGATGTGTGTCTCTGTCTAGTGCATAAGGCTCATCATGAAGCTGGAGGGACAACTGAGGCATTTTGTTGGCTGGTAATTTGTATTTGGTATATTTTAGTGTCCTTTTCATAGCTGTGCAGATTTTGGAAAGCCTTCAATGTGCAAGTATTGTAAATAGTGTATGAACTGAAAAACTTTTCTCATAGGGGGCAAGAGAATATTTTCAGCATGTAGAGACAGATAGAACACCTGTATTCAGTCCATGCAGTTGCTGGCAGGCTTGATTGAGGTTTGGTAAGCCATGTACTGAACCTGTAATTTTGATGTGGAGGTTGTGCCACAATGGTGCTAGCTTAGTCCCATTCACTCACTGCCAGCGTGGGGCAAAGGAGTTCAGGCTTGATTTGTAGCATCTCCAAGGCTTTCTGGTGGGTGTGGAGTTTCCTGTCTTGGGACAGTCCCCAAAAGCTAAAATGTTGTTCAGATTCTGCACACTGATGGGAAGGTGCAGCATGCAGACCATGACTGGTCTGCAGCGGAGTCACTTGACAGAGTATCTGGGATATTGCATCAGAGAAAGTGTTTTGCAGGAGGACAGTGTTTCAGCAGGTGTCATCCCCTGCTGTGTGCCTTCGGGAATGCTATGGCACACCAAAAAATGAAAGCAGGACTGGTACAGGCCACCTCCCAGTCTTTTCTCCCCCCATTTCAGCAACTTGAACATCCAAAGCACTAGGAAATACCAAAGCATTCGTATCAAATGGAAGCTAGACATGTCATCGCATCTGTTCTGTTTGTTTCAGGGAGACAATGAGGCAAGGAAAACAGGAGATGTGTTAAGGAAGGTGGCAGTGGAGGGTTCACAGTTGGACTTGATTATATTAAAGGTTTTTTCCAACCAAAATGATTCTATGATTCTATGGGAACAGCCTTTGCACCTTCCTTTTATTCTATTTATTTTTATAGTAAATTACTAAAGAACTTCTGTCTCTGAATATATAAAGGCTCCATCTGGGCCTCCATGAAAATAAAGAAAAAGCACTAGCTTCACTTTGAAGTTGGACCAGAGGCAAGCTGAGCTCTGGTTCCTGCAGCCCTGACTGCTGCTGAACTTGCCACTGCAAACCTCAGTTTCTGGGCAACTTCAGTATCTTTTGTCCAGAATCTGTGACAAAAAGGGAGATCAGGCAGTCCCTTGCCTTAGCCACATCCTTGTGGATCTGGACATTCATACCAGTGTGACAAAAACCTGAAAGGACACTCTGATCTCTCCCCCTGCTATCATTTTCTTCCTGCTCAGTGGCGACAGATACTGAGACACATGATCATTTTACAAGGTAATTTCTGTTCTGTGTCTCTTGCCGGTTGCATTGAGCCCTCTCATGTTATTAAAATGCAACTGAACAAGAGCAAATCTCCTGTTGTTTAGCAATTTGTCATCTTCTCATCCAAATGAACAGTCCAGCCTTTCATAACCGCTACGGTCTCTGCTGCTTAGCTGAGCTTTGCTGCACTGTTCACTCTTCAATATATAACAAAACCAAATTTTTCCTTTCTCATTTTTCTCCTATCAATATCACTGATATTTTCTTTTCTTTATGATGATGTTGACAAAACAAATACTATCCCTCCTTCCACCCTTTCAACAATCTAGCTTTTACATTTCCTATGCCTTCCTTTGCCAGGACAGATACTTAAAATCCCTCTCTGGATTCTTCGGTATTTTTTTGTCTCTGTGCATCCTGAATTATCAGGAGCTGATTTACTGCATGTTTACTGCAGTCTGGCTGGGAAGTTCCTTTTCAATTCATTCAGTTCCCCTTCTTTACAGTAGATTTACTGTGACCCCAACCAATTTGTCTGGATTCAAACAGCTAATTGCTTTCTGAAGCCAATGTATAGCCTTGAATTAACTGTTGAAGGTTATGGTGTGTCCCGTTTGACTGGACCATTTTGCATTATATTTTGTCACACTGAAAGAGAGCATGACAGGTTTGAAAGAATTAGCACAATTAGCAATGACACTACCTAGCAGAAGAAATAATCAAGGAACTCAGTGATTTCATAAGAAATTTGTTATTCACACAACCAAAAAAATTTTTAAAAGCCAAATTTTACTAACAGTAAATAGTCTCTAGTCACCCACTCTGTAAAAAAAAAAAAAAATTACATGAAACTAGTATGCTCCTGTGTCATTAAAGCAGGAGGAACAATTTACAAAATTACATGTGCTAGGTATTTATATATGTGTGGCTTGATCCATAATCTGCTGAGATCCTTGCAGAGATTCCCATTGGTTCTAGCTGGATCACACCATGGGTTTACTTTTGTCACGGCATGGAGAAGTATGCTATTTTTGGGATGGAGGTAAGAAAGGATAAAGCTCCTTCAGAATTTTTTCTGCATCCTGGGCTTTTTTCAAGTGTAGATCTAAAAGTAAAGCAAGCCCCTGGTTGTTGTAAGGTTTTGGAATGGTTCTTCATGTTGACTTCACTTACTGCATTCTTTTGCTTTCCCATCTCAGCCTTTTTGTCACAAAAAGCAAAAAAATCCTGGAGGGAACTAGAAGTGTTGTAAATACAAATTGGATTTGTGGGGGTGTGTGTACGAGTGTGCAAACCCACATACATACATAGGTATTTGCATATGTGCATATATGTATATGTGCACCATGACTACCTGGCTTTCTTTAAGGAGACAAGCTCTGTGGACGTTTTATTTTACAAAGTGAGTTACACATTTGCAGTGCACTTGGCTCACTGGATTTGCCTGCATGCAAATTTCCCATTTCAGATCTGAACAATGGCTCATTAAAAGAGGAAACGATATCAGTCTTTATCAACCAAAATCAAATGGCACTGAAGGTCACTGTGGAAAAACAATGGCACGAAAGCAATGATTGTAACTTGGGAAGGAAACCTTCAACTGTTAATTAACTGTCTCGCTTGTGTTTACAGTATAATAAAAGGATGCAATGAAGATATTTGGTGATTTTTATAAATCTACCAGTTAGAGACCATTAGGGAAGCAACAGACTCTGAAATAAAGGAATTTGAACAAATTGCTGCAGGCAGGGCTGGCTACAGCTTGGGAGTTTATGTAAGTGTTTTTGTTAATGCCTGCAGTTCAGCAATTTGACTAACTCTTTGTGACATTTCAAAGGTCCTCCTTCTGAGAAATTCACTTGCTTAGAGTTTATGGATAGGGATATGAATGCAGCTTTAGGAAAGTATACTAGGGAGCTGAATCTTTAGACTTCTCAGTGAATTGATACTGAAAACAAGTGAATTAAAGGGAGCAAGACTGTTGTCTGGCTTCTGACAAGTTGATGTTTTTTACCATTTCAAGCAAAGTAAAAAAGTCAAACATCAACAAAGAAACAGTAAAGCTAACCAGAGAGTAAGGGTTCTCCTTAGGTCAATTAATCACTGATAATAGTTAAGAGTAACTGCCTATTTACATGACTGATCTATTTGGGATGTGGTCAAGGACTTTTTACCCCCTAAGTCCCTGATCCTTGCAAAAATAAATAATTCTGTAGCATTTAACTGCGTACTCTGCAGTCTCACCAACTCCACTGGGACAAACTGTAGAGCATAAAACTGAAGACACAGAAGTCTTTAAATCAGATTTAAATGTATTGCAATCCTGTCTCCAAATGGTCAGTCATATCCCAGCTAGTAAATGCATCTGTGCCCTCCTGTACAGCACACATTTTTTCCATGCTGTTTACATTATCACTTGCTAAATTTATCACAGTGCTTTCCTAACATTGCATGGCTTTCCTGCCTGGGAATTTCAGACAGAGCAGAGCCCGTACTCCAGCTGGTCACATTTTCAAAGAGACGTACCACCCTCTACAGCCACAATTTGCCAGCCAGCATCCCACAAGGCAGCTTTTGGGTAGTATATTAGTCTGCAAAGTTGGAGAGTGTGTTTAATCTGAGACCATTGAATGAAGGGACACAGAGAACCACAGTGACAAATCACATTGTGTCCTTCCTGCTGTCTGTCCTGTCAGCTTGTCGGCAGCTCTTTTTACTTGTCGTGTTTCAGCTGAGAATGAGGAAGGAAGGAAGGAAGAAAGGAAGGAAGGAGGATGTTTAAACGGGAAACAACACTTTCAGGAGTAAATGATACCCTCTTGTGTTGCTGTGACCTTTGAAAAATAGGCTAAAACCTCTGAGCTGCAGATGAAGCCAGCACTGCATGTATAGCACAGGCATTAGGGCAAATTTCTTTGAAAACTCTGAATCATAGGAGGCCATTCAAGAGCATCTAGATATAAGCATGTGCAGCTTAGCTTAAGCTTAGTATGGCTTTATGAATGTATTTGACTTTTACATCTGCACATTAAAGATCCTCAGAGTTTGATTCAGGTGATATTTGAGCCCCAGAGTGCAAAATGTGAGACCATTTCCTGACCTCAGACTGCCTGCAATCATTATCACCCTCCTGTCCCAGAACAGTGGGATGAACAATTGCAAAGACAGGAGCCATTTCTTTGCCTGCTCTTGATACCTGAGACCATAGCTTGAGAGTACAAATTGCCTCAGCCCCATTGCCTTCTGCTGAGCTAGGACAGCCACCTAAGAGTTGGCCTGGGCATGTTTTCATTCTATTTTATTTTATTTATCATATATCAAGTAAGTTTTTGTGTGTCAAACATTCAGCAAAGATTTCTTCTGCAAATGGGCTTGTGAGAAATAAGTCTCTCACCTTCTAAATACATCTGAAACAGTCCCATCAACTAACAAGGTGTGTAACTTTTGCTTGTGTGATACTTTACCCTTTAAAAGGCAATCAGAAAAAAGAACTGTTTACAGGTGCTTTGAGTTCAGTGAAGCTGTGCTGTAGATCCTGCCAGTTGCCTGCCACAAGATTAAAGGTAATCTCCAGTGTAGATGTTATTGTATACATCTTGGGTCAACAAGGTTGAGATACAACAGGTTAATTAATATATTAAGTGTATTTGAAGGATGGAAGTCAATGTGCATTTTTTTTCCAGGGCCTCTTACTATTTCTATTACTTAAAGAGCAAAAAGAAAACCAACACAAAGTTAAAGTCCACAATTCAATTAATTTTCAATCTAAAGGCAGTAGCTGTATTTATTTCGATCTGATGTATCTTCCTTTTTTCATCCCCCTCTGTCTGTCTTTATCCATTAAAAAAAAAATAATAACACCCCACACTTACCAAGACTATATCCTTTAAACAGAAATGTTTCCATATGTATATCTTACAATAGCCTAACAGGGACAACAGCTAGTGCTAGCCTGTTTCTGTATAGCCAGGAAAGGGTAGAATGTAATTAAATCTATTTTTAAATTATGGGTAACTGAAGATAGGATGTAAGAGAATGACAAGAGAGTTATTGATAGCCAGGAGAACTGTCTCTGTGAAAGAAGCTTCTTGCATGAAAAATTAGTAGTTTAGTATCAGTCTTCAAAAAGAATATTATGTGAGACAGGAAATTCCTGAGAGACAGAATACTTTTACATTTTTGTTAGTAGACATAGAGGGTATATCCCCTAAACTTCATCTATAGGTCTAGAAGAGCATATAGAATCATAGAATTGTTTTGGCTGGAAAAGACCTTTAAGGTTATCAAGTCCAACCATTAACCCAGCACTGCCAAGGCCACTGCTAAACCACATCCCTTAGCACCACATCTACACATATTTTAAATATCCCCAGGGACAGTGACTCCACCACTTCCCTGTGCAGCCTGTTCCAGTGCTTCACAACCCTTTTAGTGAAGAATTTTTTTTCTAATATCCAATCTAAACCTTCACTGGCACAATCTGAGGCCATTTCCTCTTGTACTATTGCTTGTTACTAGGGAGAAGAGACCAACCCCCACCTCACTACAGCATCCTGTGCTGTGCTCTTTTTGTGTACACGGAAAGTCTCGGCTTTATTAAATACACTCTGGAAACTAGTGCTATAGGAGCTGCCTTCAGTTCAGCTCTGAATAAAACCCACTCTAACAAGAGATAGCAATTACCCCAAATGCCTCTTCTGGGGTATGAGGATCAAGCTCTACTTTCACACTGGTGGGATGTGTCAGGTACCAACCAGCTGTTTTGTTATCATAACCTTTTTCAATCTAACTGAGAAAATTAGAAAATTATTCTTCCTCAGAAATGCAGGTGCATAATGCTGTAATCATTCTGATGTCATATAAACATGTTGACCTTCTAATGGTCTATGAGAAAGCAAATACCTTGAACATGATATAATGTTAAACACTGAGTTTTGGGTTGACAGAGTCAGGCAGAGCGTCACACTGTCATTTTGAGTTGGTAATCTCTGAATGGTAATACTGGAGATCATTGCCCAGCTCACGGGACCTGGTGAGATGTCCCAGCACATCTCTGTGTGTACACATCACCTTTGTGTAATATTCTGCTTTCTGTAAAGTGGGAAATGCTAATAAGGTTGTTGAAAAATAAGCTGTGGTATTCTGATCACAGAGCATACTTGCCCTGCACTTTAGATGTGGCTTCAGTGACTACACCAATATAGAGAGAAGGCATACGGACACTAGGGAAACTGCTTTAAGCTGGTTGCAATTTTTCTTCTAATTTCACAACAGAGACACAGCCTATCTGGCTTTCTTGTTTGTGTCCTGCTTCCCTCTTTATCATTAAGGATAAAAGCAAGTTCAGAATGACACAGGCAGTCAGAGATCAGAGACGAGATATCGTGAAAGCCTCAGTCATCAAACACTGGTGTGCATTAGCCAGAAGCATGATGTGGAGGTAAAGGTTGGGGTGAAGTTATTAAAACTGTTCTCAGCACCTTGTGTACTGTCTTGGAAATGACACATCAGAAATAATTTTTGAGGTTGTGACAGATAAAGTGAGGGGGGGAAAAAAACCTAAGAAGCGTGCTACATGAAATGCTTTTTATACTGTCCATGACTGGTAAGGCTCCTCTTGGTGCAAAAAAGGTTATACTCATCTAATGAAAATAATATGGGATGCATTATGTGCAGAGAACAAAAGGCAAATTGATTCCTTAACATTCTCTTTCAGAGCAGAGGAAAATAAAAAAAGTCATAAGTCTTCTCTACATGTATCTTTTCTCTCTACTATATTCTAATTTATGTTGTTGTCACCTGGTCTAAGCTGTCTTTAGGCTTTGTTGTCTATACAGAGCCAATATCTCTCACCAGAGCCAGTCACTATGCAGTCTCTGGGCAGGATAAGAGAAAGAAAGGCAAGAAAAGTGGTGAATGCATTAATAGGCAGTCTGTTACTGACTTCGTTCAACCTTGAACTATGATTGTTTGAAATGTCAGCACCAGAAATATTTCCACTTGTCCATATATGCCAGAGTTTTCTTCAAAATGTAGCCTTATTGTTTTTTTCCTGACAAATTTCATATACACACACATTTAATCACACAATACAAATCCAATAGTGCAATTACCTCTGTGACTTTTACAGAAGCTTCCTGTATACTAAAGAGGGACAATAAAGAGCAAACTAGCATGAAGTACAGAGAGAGAGCTCCATCAAAGGATTCTGATGATGTTATAAACAAAATGAACCTCAAGTCACCAGAAACCTGAGCCAAAATTATAGCCCCGTTCTTCAAATAAAACCTTGTGAAAAATTAATGCATGAATGTAAAATTAATAGTGTTCATTTGGAAAATGATGCCAAGGCACATATCTTTACAGTGTGCCTGACTGCTTCTTTTCTCTTTAGTGTTCAGGAGGCTTCTTGTGCAAGGGATGTGCCTTGATTTTCCTCTTGTAAAATAAATCTGGCTGAATGCTCTCTGATTTGGAGACACATTTGTAAATACTTTGTGCAGTTTAAAATTCTGTAGGGTGGATAGCCCTCTCATCCATGCTCTCCACAGTATTTTAGGCTAGATGGAGTTCAAGACTATAATCACGGGACACCAACTGTTCTTGTGGTTGTAACCCAAGTGGAAAAAGGAGATTGCACATATCCGTGGGATGATATTTAGAAAGTGCGTCCATTAAAACCCCATGGATAGATGAGATTTTCAGATATTTTCAGCTTTCCTTGGACACAGTCAAGCAAAGTCATAGGAGACTGGACCAGGAGGGGAACTATGGCACTGAGAAAGGTGGTTGTGGATGTGCCAAGATTTCCACCAGCCTGACCTTGTCTGAGCTGGCTGCTTCACCCACAAAAGACGGCAAAGCTGAGCAGTGTCCTACACAGAGGCCACATTAGGGTTGACTTTGGTGATTTCTTCTTTGACTGCCCACTCATGCAAAATGTTTGTTTGTCCTCAAATAGCGTCCAAGCACCATCCCTCTTTAAAAATTAATTCAGTCCCAACTGATGGAAGGGGCTATGTTGCTACCTCTGCAGGGGAAAAACCAATGGGAAAAGAACGACAAGCAATTTGCAGCTTTGAAGCCTAAAAAAACCCCTTTCATCCTTTAGGGTGATGTATCATAAGTGACATCCGTTCCTTACATTAGCATCTGCAGACTATAATTATCCATGTAGTGTAACAGCTGTGGGAGTGTTTTTGTGATGCTTTGGGTAGAAGGATGCTTAGGAAGGCTAAACAGTGCTTACTAATAATAGGACCTCTAAGATGCTACGTGGGTCTTTTTGTAAAAATGCCCCTTTTCTTTTCTGCCTTGAACTGACTGAGGGGCACCAAGGAGCCAGTATTCTGCCCCTATCCTTGCTTCTCCTCTCTGCAGCTCTGGTGTCTGGAAATCCTGCTGTCCCCCGGTTAATCAAGCTGCCCAGTTTTTGTTGTCTCAAAGGGACTTTTTCCTCTCCAAGCTGGGAAGGGAACCCTGCCTTGTCCGTTTGCCATTTCCAGTCATGGCCCCAGGAACTGCAGAGGAGACAGGGTGGCTGGGAGAAGCTGAGGAAGTAGAGGTTGGCCTCCAAGGTGCAGAGGGGAAAGAAATCAGCTGGCTTTACACCTTTGCATGCAGAGAGCCTTCTGAGAAAGAGAAACAAGATTTGTTAGCCCCTGCCTGGACTGAGTTTAATTCATTTTACCCATTAGTTACCTGCGGTGGCTTATGCACAATGGCAGCTACAAAAAGAAATCCTGAGGTCCACAGAGTTATTATCCCCTAATTGTCTTCCCTTGTTGGGTGTTTACAAACAGTCTTTGCTGCCATTGACACAAGTATCACACTGAATCCAAGGCTTTCCTCTGTGCCTGAGATGTTAAACAGGGGAGGGATGTAAAAGCCCCTGCTGTCACCTGAGTGCTTTCCATCCCGAGCAGCTATTCATCACCTCCACATTCAAAGGGCTTAACCTTTGTAAAACCTCAGTGGCACAAACTTGCCAGGATTAAACTATTTAAAGCCAAGCTTGCTGGAGCAATTGCACCTCTTGTCACGTCCATGGGCTGCATGACAGGTTGGAGAAGCTGTAGGGAGAAATGGCAGTGACACGTCCAGAATAAGAATAAGAATAAGATTGATCACGAGTGTCAGAAATGTCTGTCATCATTAAGGCTTGTGGAGGACCACTCTGCATGTCTGGTCACAGACCCAGAGCACCAGCATTTCCATTTTCCTGAGATTTACCCCTCACTGCTCTTTTCCCAGAAACAATTCCTACAGCAGGGCTGATTTATTGAGCAGTAGGGAGAATGAAGAAAGTAGTGACTTACCCTTCCACAATGAACACCAAAGTCTGCTGCGTGTACCTGATGTGCCCTCTGTGTCAGAGGAGTAGTGGTGGAAACGTGTCTCTGATGGCACACAGCTGTGCAAGGAGTGTCATGGAGGAAGAACACCTCTGCCCTGACCGATCTGTTATGGACTCTGCTTCCATGCCTTCCTTCACATTAGTTATGGCATATCAATACGGTTTGAATTACCTGAGTCTCAAAATGGAGTCCAATGGCTGGTTCTGGTGAGTGACACAGAAAATTCCTCAGTCCCCTCTAAATTTTATAACCAAAGTAATTAGCTAGATCTTTGGGCAAAACGGGCTTGTTTCCAATTGGGATTGGTAGAGGTACTGTGGGTTCTCCTGGGCATGTCCAGTTTTCACAGAATTATGGAATTTTCAGAGTTGGAAGGGACCTCTAGAGATCATCTAGTCCAACTCTGCTAAAGCAGGATCCCCTAGAGCACATTACTCAGGACTGCATCCAGATGGGTTTTGAGTATCTCCAGAGAAGGGGACTCCACAACCTCCCTGGGCAGCCTGTTCCAGTGCTCTGTCACCCTCACCAGAAAGAAGTTTTCCCTCATATTTAAATGGAACTTCCTCTGTTCCAGCTTGTGCCCATTGCCCCTTGTCACTGGGAACTACTGAAAAGAGTCTGGCTCCATCTTCCTTGCTCCTACCCTTTAGGTACTTATAGGTATTAATAAGGTCTCCCCTCAGCCTTCTCTTCTCCAGGCTAAAGAGTCCCAGATCTCTCAGCCTTTCCTCATAAGAGAGATGCTCCAATCCTCCAATCATCTTTGTCACCCTCCCCTGGACTCTCTCCAGCAGTTCCCTGTCTCTGGGGGAGCCCAGAACTGGGGATCCCAGAACTGGATGCAGGATTCCAGATGTGGCTTCACCAGGGCAGAGTAGAGGGGGGAAAATGACCTCTCTCAACCTACTGGCCACGCTCTACCTTATGCACCCTAGGATTCCATTGGCCTTCTTGGCAACAAGACCACATTGCTGGCTCATGGATAATTTACTATCTACCAGGACTATCAGACCCTTCTCCTCAGAACTGCTTTCCAGCAGGTCCACCCCTAACCTATCTTGGTGCCTGCCGTTCTTCCTCCCCAGGTGCAGGACCTTACATGTCCCCTTGTTGAACATTATTAGGTTCTTCTCTGCCCAAACAACTCTCCATCATGTCCAGGTCACACTGGATGGCAGCACAGCCCTCTGAAGTGTCAGCCACCCCTCCCAGTCTGGTATCATCAATGAACTTGCTGCGGATACACTCTGTCCCCTCATCCACATCATTGATGAATATGTTGAGCAAGACCGGACTGAGTATTGATCTCAGGGGGACACCACTGAATGCAGGCCTCCAACTCAACCCTGCTGCATTGATCACAACCCTCTGGGTTCTGTCACACAGCCAACTCTCAATCCACCTCACTGTCCACTCATCTAGCCCACTTTCCCTCAGTTTTCTAAAGAGGATGTTATGGGAGAGAGGAGGATGTTATGGGAGAGAGTGTAAAAAGCCTTATTGAAGTCAAGGTAGATGACACCTGCTGCTCTCCTCTCATCCAGCCAACCAGTTATGATATCATAGAAGACTAGCAGATTGGTCAAGCATGATTTACCTTTGGTAAATCCATGATGATCACTCCCAGTAACTTCCTGTTCTTCACCGTGTTTTGAGATGGCAACCAGAACTAGTAGCTCCATCTCTTTTCCAGAGACAGATGTGAGACTAACCAGCCCATAGTTCCCTGGGTCCTCCTTCTTGCCAGTTTTGAAGACTGGAGTGATATTGGCCTTCCTCCAGTCCTCAGGCACCTTTCTCATTTTCCATGACCACTCAAAGATGATGGAGAGTGGCCTAGCAATAACATCTGCCAGATCTCTCAGCACTTGTGGGGTGCATCCCATCAGGGCCCATGGACGTCCAATTTAGCCAAGTGGTCTCTAACCTGGTCCTCCTCTACTGAGGAAAAGTCTTCCACTCTCCAGACCTTTCCCCTTGCCTCCAGGGTCTGGGATTCATAAGGGATGGCTTTTGCAGTGGAGACTGAAGCAAAGAAGACATTCAGTAACTCCACCTTCTCTGTGTCTTCCACTACTAGGGCACCCACCTCATTTGTCAGTGGGCCCACATTTTTCCTAGTCTTCCTTTTTCTATTTATACACGGAAAAAACCTCTTGTTATCTTTAACCACAGTGGCCAAGTTGAGTTCTGCTTGAGCTTATGTCCTTCTAATTTTTCGTCTGCATAGTTCACTACATCTTGGTATTCCTCATAAGTTGCCAACCCCCTTTTCCAAAGGCCATAAAGTTTCCTTTTGTTCCTGAGGTCCAGCCAAAGCTCTTTATTTAGCCAGGCTGGTCCTATTCCCTGTCAGCTTGTCTTTCAGGACCTGGAAATGGCCTGCTCCTGTGCCTTTAAGAGTTCCTCCTTGAAGTATAACCAGCCTTCCTGGGCTCCTTTGCCTGTCAGGGCTGTCTCCCAAGGGACACTTTCAACCATGCTCCAAATAGGCCAAAGTCTGCCCTTCAGAAGTCCAGGGTGGCAGTTCTGCTGGCTGCCCCCTTGCTTCTCCAAGAATTGAAAACTATCATTTCATGATCACTCTGCCCAAGATGACCTCCAACCTTTACATCCCCCACAAGACCTTCTCTGTTTCCTCTCTAATTAAATTTATTATCTGGGAATAAATTATTACATTCTCTCATTTACATGGAAATTGTCAGCTTTAGAGGTAAAGCAAGCAACACATTGCTTCCTCTTTGGGCTAGGAACAAGCACTACCCTCTCAGAGCTGGGGCTGGGGTGAGTTTTTCTTTCCAGTCTGTCCTACTTCTGAAGAAGACGACAAGAGATTGCTCAGGCCAGGTCTACAGGGGTGATAATGTATGGAACCAATAATGTATGGAACAGCTGGGGGTGCCAGTGCACAGCCCCCTCAACAGCTTTTATCTTACAGTCAATACATTCCCACATCCTGGTGCTGGGATCAGCTGTCTGCCCAGTTCTTCCAGCTTTCAGTGGAGCAGGAAGCAGTGGGTTCCTCAGCTTTCTGCCTTCTCAGCTGGTACAGAAGAGAGGGACAGTTTTTCCTGAAACTAAACACCAGCACTGGCAGGAATCTTTTTTACCTGCTATTGAGCCACAGGTGTCTTTTGTATAGAAACATGTAGGACGTGAGGATAGCTGTTCAAGCACAGTTTTCCTTCCTTGAAACAGCCACAGGGTGCCTGTACTATCCTGGGGACAACAGTCACTTTGTGTTCTCAATTATGCATGCTGTAGCCAAGGCAGAGGTTTGTCTCTTGGAGAACTGAAGTTGGTGCTGAAGTCAAGGACAGACCCTGGGAGCCTTGCATACTATTTCCTTACACAGTATCCCTGAGAATTTTGAAGAAGTCAGGATTGCAACACGAAACCCTGGGAAAATTAATAAGCAATTTCTGTAATGGCCAATTTTTGCAGTACTGGAATCACAAACTGAGACCTCAGAAGACAAGGGGATTCCAAGTGAGCAGGATATCAGTTAAATTAACTTCTCCCCTCAGCTCCTGCACTTGCCAAGTTCCAAGATATTTTACCAAGAAAACAAGAAACAGAGCACACGAGTGTTTTCCATCTAGATTTTGTCTAAGCTAAAGACACTTAGCAAAGCTTTAGGGAAAATTGAGAGAAAAGGAAAATTGGCTCACCCTTCCCACTTAGTGCTTTAAATAGAAGGGTTTGCAAGGAAATGAAACTTCAGGATACAGCATTTAATCCCAATGCCCACAGCAAGCTGTCATTCTGTGTTTTCCCATGGAATTGGGTAAACAGAATACTGCTTGGCCTTTAATAAATGAGAAAACAAGCACACAAAGGAGCACTTGATCAGAAGTGACAAAGGCAAAAGTAGAACAATCCAGAGAAATAAATGAAACTGTGAAATTTAATAATAATATTCCCTAAAGATATTACAAATTCCATTCTAACTATTGCAAAGGTCCCCTGAATACATTGTTCCAGAGAGTGAACTCCCTTCCATCAACATTTCCACTGCTCTTACTGTTTCAACTTGCTCAGGACGAGAAAACCATGATCTTGAAATGCAACTGGAAGGCACATTCAATAGTTGTTCTCTCCCATTTTCTTTCAAGGTGGGTACAAATTTTCGTTTTGAGAAATTTAATTAAAGTTAACCACCTAAGGAGAAATGATGCACTTGCTTGTTTCAGCTCTCCCTAGGGGTATGCCTTTCCCCGCTGAATTAAGTTGCCACTGTGTTTCACTAATGTGCACCTGATGCTTAATGAATTGGGGTGTTATTACCATTGGGTAGGGGTGGATTAAAATCAAATCCAAAGCCTTTTCATTCATTTCACTAATTATTCTCTACATTCATTGCACGCAGATGAAATGATGAAAGGCTCCCTGTTGTGCAGGATTTGGACATTTCACACTTGGAACATAAATTGGACTGATTATCCTTACAGCATTATTGTCACATTTGTGAGTCTGAGTGTCAGGAAGCAATAAGCTGTGAACTGCCACTTCCCAGTCTTTCAGCCCGTTGAAATGAGAGAGAAAACCCTTTTTTGTTTGTCCTTCTTCAATTCTGTATCTACCTACATCGTTTTGGTGCACAAGACCTAAACCAGAGAGAGATTTCCTTCTTTTCTCCCCAAATGTATAAACAGACATGGTCCTGAAGCTTCAGAAGCATCCAAATCTTGTTTCTAAAATTTAGCTTCTATTTCCATATTCCCATACTCACTGGTTTCAAACAGAAGGCAAGCTGCTGAAATGCTGCAAGTGCCTTCTTTTGGCACAGTCTGCTGGGGAATGGAATGCAGGAAATCTCTTGAAATAGATAATTTCTCATACAAATTAGAGTCAGTTAAGTGATTTCTAGAGATTCCAGTTCATGGTTGAGTTTTGCCCAGGCAGAAAGTCTTGAGTGTTTTGGATTTCCCATCTTTTAAGCTTGGTGATAGTGTAGAGGAAGTCTTCAGTGTCAGGGTGCTGGTCTGCTGGGAGCTGACTGCTCTGCAGTAAGGACAGGCTCAGCCTTCAGCTGCTGACCCAGTTGGACTGCAAGTACATTGCATATTTATGTAGCACAGCAAAGCCCCTTCTCTGTAAGGACAGGACCTCAGGAAAATCCAACAGTGCACCGAAGGCCAGATTAGAAATGAACAGATAACTCTTTAGCCTATATTTTCCCAACAGTTTTCAGTGTGTGTGTATGAAAACAGGGTGAAGAATTCCAATATATAGATGCACTTCCACCTTACAGGTAATACAGGCAAGAGGCTGAGGTACGTTGAATTCTGACATTTCAAGAGAACAAATCAAAAAGAAATCCATGGATATAATAAAACATGAGATATTTGTGTGAAGTATTTCTGTTTTGGAGAAAGATTTCAGTATATTCAGATTAAAAGTGATGTTGTCAAAAATCTCCCAACTATAACAAAAGGGAAACTAATGAGGAAATTAAGTCTGGCATAAAACTGAACTGGAGGCATCTCATACATAAACTTGGAATCTGATTTTATTCATCTGCTGTAGATGTGTGAAATACATTGACAGTTTGCTTAGTCAAATGTCTTGTCTGGCTGATGGCTGCAGCAATAGCACATGAAAGAGACTATGTAAAATAGGGGACTAAAATTATTCATCAGCTGTGCTCCAATAACGAAGACAATATTGAAAGCAACAACATCTGCCTTGTGTGGCAGAGGCAGTATAAAAAATGGCTGTTAACTCGACACACAGCAAAAACTGGGCATGTGTGAAACAATTGCATTCCCTCTTTGTGATAATGTGACTATGACTGTGTTCTTGATAGAAAACAGCTATTATTCCAGAAAGAAGAAAGAAGAAGCAGAAATAAGCCAAATTCCATAGCCTCCTGGAATCTCATAACCATTACCAGTATTGCACCAGACATTGACTTCTGGGGAATTGCTCCCAGAAAATTTTGGAATCTCCTATACAAAAAAATAATTGCAAATTACTTAAAACTAGGGTCTTCGAATCCCAGAGGTGAGGAGCTCACCTGAGTGTTTACCCTTTGACATATTAGGATTGAGTCTTAAGGATAGGTTTAATCTTATTTCATCCAATTGGCAGAACTGCAGCCCCCATTTTCCCTCATACCCACATTATTTAGAGGCAAAGCCACTTCACCTCACAAGTTTTAGGGAAAATCAGGAAAGAAAACTTAATGGGATCTACATACTCTTAGCAGAAGCCCCCGTGTCTTCCTACCAGAAAACGACTGGCCCTTGGCAGACACAGGCATGCACCAGATTTGTTCATTCTGCTTTTGGTTTGAAGTGGTACCATCAGTAATGGGGAGACAAGTTGGCCATGGGAGTATGGAAGTTTTCTTAGAAAGCCCTGTATCTTTTCACTGTGAAGGCAGCACAATTTTGAAGCCTGCCCAAGTGTAAGCTATTTTTTTGCTGCTGTATGGTAGTAATATAAAGGCAATGATGTGGACATCTGGACACATCATGCCACTCACTGCTTTGCACTCCGACGATATCGTGTGATAAAAGATGTCAAAATGCAAATGCTTTGTGTTGCCTCCAGAGGTGTCTCTAAGTTTGTGCCATGCAAGGTAGAGCCTGATTCCTCAGGATGTATGTAACCACATGCCAAATTTTGAGAAAAACAACTCTTAACATGGTCAGCATCCACATCTTTTTAAGTAAAAAATGCTCAGATAGCTTTCTAAACTGAGACTGATACTGCTGGGTATTATCTGCCTGCTCAATGCCTTTCAAAGTGTTGCTGCTACAAAACCTGCAGATAACAATCACGTAGAGCTTTTCTTCTATGGAGGTGGTTCTTGAGCCAGACACATGTGATTGGTCTGTTTAGACCATATTTATTCAAAGCACCTAAATAAACTTAGTATTCATGAACCAAAGCTGTAGGCCCTTTCCACTGAGATAAAACCATTCATAGCAATATGGGTCCAACACACAATATGTGATGTTTTTCTTAATGAAACCCTGCTCAATCACCTTGCACACAATGGTTGCACAACACTAATGGTCAATGGCGAGGTAATAAAATAGCTTTCTGATGGGGAACATTCCTTCCTATGAAAAAGTAGCTATAAAAAACCCCACTCTATAAGAGGACTCCCTGAGCAAGCAAGGTAGGTAGCTGGCTATATTCTAAATTCATGTTGGGATTTATATCTTCTGTGGGACAGCTGCCAAAATGGGCATACACACACCCCCCACACCCCCCCCCTCCCCGTCCAGGTTGACATATTCCCTTATGGAGTCTTGTGCTTGATAAGCGAATGTCCTCTGATAAAAAGCTGTTGAACTGCAAATGCCTTGTGTTGCCTCCAGAGATGTCTCTCACTGTCAGCAGTGAGAGAGACCAGAGCTTGTGGGAATACTTGGCAGCTTGTTCAAAAATAAATGCTAACATCAGGTACAAAGACTTGAATTGCAGTATTAAACATAACTTTTGGATGGAAGGCCTGGAGTTGGAGGCTCTGACAAAAGCCCTGGTGATGCCTGTTTATTTTCCCATTAAGAACATCTTGTGGGCATTGTTGCTCTGTTGATTGTTATGAACGTGTTGCTGCTCTGAAGGGAGAACACAGGCACAGGCACTTCTCATGAGAGAGGAGTCACATACAGTACACAGATGCTGTTTGTGACATTTCTTGACCAGGGGAAGTTTCAGTGCTCCTGGAATGACGCCACGCATGCGTGATATCAAAGCTATCCCAGCACTCAAAGGAGGAATCCAAACTGAAATGAATGTTTACTAGTTCATTCACCCTTAATTAGTTTGTATCCACTAAAGCCAGAATACACTGTAGCTCATTGACCCAACATGAAGGGAAACAAATTGTTTAACTGCAAGAGAGCCTGTTCCCTCTGCCGGAGCTGGGACTCTGGCTCCCTGGCACAGGATGGCACCCAGAAGGACCGCTGGGTGATCCTCCAGCTAATCCCCCCATGCAGCTGCTGGCAACCCTGGCCGCAAGCAGCCTGTTGGGCTGGAAGGCTCCCTCCCCGTTCCTGTGGCTGCTTTAGTGCACTGCCTCTGCCCTCCCACAGCCACCCCAATTCACCCAGCACACCGATTCATCCAGCCCGTGGGGGTGAAAGGCCCTGGGTACCAGGGTACATGCTCTTGTTCCCTCGCTAATACCCTTCCTCCCCCCAAACCCCTCCTTTTGCTCCCCCCCCCCACCCCGCCCCCTGTCATTCCCAGGATTTGGGGAGTGAGCAAAGGGATCATTCCACAGCTTGCACAGGGCTGGAGCAGCTGTCTTTTCATATCCCAGGCTGGGAAGATTTATCCCATTATCCTGCTCCAGCTGCTTAGCTGTAAGTTCAGTGCAGCTCGGCTCTCAATGCTGTATACTGTGATTTTTGGTGGAGAAAACTCTCTCCAGAACTCCCTTTTCCTAACAACATGCAGAGCCCTCAGCTCAGGAGGGTCTGGTGAAATTTCTTGTCTCTCCTTGTTGTTGACCCCATAGACAGCCAAGATAGATCCTTTTCTTTGGTTTTAAGGGAAAAGCTCCTTTTTAAAATTGCTGAAGAGTTGAAAACTTATATTCCAAAAAAAGAAAGAAATGTCTAATAAAATAAAAGGCGAAACAATTTATGAAAACCAACTTTTCCAGTGGTAAAAACATGGCCAGTTTTGTTCCATTTCATATTAGAGGTCTAAGAATTTGAATACCTGTAGTGAACTCCAATTTGTCTTTGAATCTAAAATAAATGAAATAGCAGCAAGGGCACCCAGCTGGAAATCCAGCTAACTCAGAAGATAACACCACCAAACTCCAGCCAATTCTGCTCTTCTTCAGCAAAATGGAACTGAAAATATTGCAAGATCAGAACAGTCCCATGGCATTTCTCTTCAATTTCGTTGCTGGAAGTATCAGTTACCTTTCAAATCTCTTAAAGCATTCCTGAGAGTCCTGTGATGCTGAAATGCCCAGTGATTTTCCAAGTGAAACCAGCAAATCCTTGAGAATTTGAAATTAATTTTTAAATGAGTTTACTGAGGCTTCATGTACATTTGTGCCCACCTCAAAGCCCATCTTTTTGTAAGAAAGGATGTCACCTTGACCTCTTAGCATGTTCAAATAATGAACTACTTTTCTTTCATTTTGACTGATATCATATGAATTTATTTAAGTTTGGATATGTAGACAGTTTTCCCACAGAAAGACGAGGCTTGATGACTCCTTAGTATAATCTCTCTGCCCAAAATGGTATTAAATTGTTTGAACATTGAATGAAATCCTCTCAGCTGTAGGGGAAGAAAAAAAAGACTTGGACTGTGTCCATTGCTTGAAAGAAAAGTTGCATTATACTGTTCTGGATAAAAAAAAAAAAAAAAGATGGAGTGAAGGTTGGTTTGGGGTTTGGTAGTTCATTAAACAGATACTTGATTACTTTTTTGCTTTTTTTTTCTCTCCATTTCCTCATTCTGATGCCTAAGTACACAGGCTTCTTTATCCACATGCTGTTGCCTCACTTGGAAGATAAATCCACTGGGCTTGTTTATACCTGTTAATTCTTACCAACTTCTGACAGTGCATACCATTACCCACCACTCATGTTCTAAATACTGAACAGCAGTGGGTACATTCAAAAGTCTTTACAACATTACAGGTGAGAATAAAAACCAGCAAGTAGGGCAGTCTGTTGGTCTGAGAATCCCTGGTCACTCACACGCACATACACACTTCGAGCCCAGCTGAAAACAAGTTTAAGTGGCAGAATTCTGCCTTCATGCATGCAAAGTACATTTTAACAGCCTTTGCCTTAGTTACCACATATGTCTAACAGCTGGATGCTGAGACAGTGGAAAACACAAGCTGCACGGAAAAGCCATGAGGGAGTACTCAGAGTATTTTCTAAGTGAACAGCACAAATAAATTTACAAGTAGAAACCACAGTTACTCTGACACAAATCCCTATCTCACCACCACACCAAGCCCCCATTAGCCATCCTCTGTACTTGCCTTTTCTTTCACCTCTGATTTTTAATAACTGTAAGAAATGAGATGCTGTACGTTGATCCATTTCAATGTCATTGTAATATAGACTAGATTCCAAAGGGACCTCATAAAAGCACATTGTAGTAAAATATTCTACCCAGTACAGTTTTGCTTGTTTTGTTTCTTTCCCCGTGGAAATAAACTTCATGTAAAGATGATGTCTATCTATTTTTTTGTATTGTTCCCAGACCCTATTATATTACGCGCTCACTGGCAAATATGGTCCAAAGCTGTCAGAGGTAGAGCTCCAAAGATTGATAATGTTCTTACATGAGCTGTGAAAATAAGAGATGACATTAAAAGGAAAAGTCTAATTTTGGTAGGACTTCAGGTATGAGGATCTATAGAGAATTCCCAATTCCAGACTGCATTTTCTTAGACCTCAGAGTTGCCCCACCACAAGCCTCCAATCTGCAGGACAAGCATTCACATTAATTCCCTCAAACACATAGGCAGGCAAATTCACAAGCAATGCAGAGCTGAAATACATTACAGAAATCCTTCCTGAAAGGTTGGTGGTATGCTTATCAGACTATTTGTTTCATATGGTAAAAGATATATGCCTGCCCATTAGCAATAAAACCAAGACAGTTACAGCCATTTAATTCCTGGTGGAGTGCTAGAATGAGCTGGTGAAAAGGCTGAAATTTATCTTTATTGTACACCACCAGCAGAATTGTTTATTACGATGGTGGTGGGACTGTCAGAGAAGAGCCTTTTGCAAGGCAGGGTATTTATGAAAGCTGTAATCATGTAGGTGATACCTAATCATACATGATTATCTAGTCTGGGCAGGGAATTGAATGAGGTCAGTGAAAAACAATGGAGCTGTCACCATTGGCAGTAACTTTGGATCAAGCCATAATATCTTGTTCAGTCTAAATTAAACTGAATTAAGTTATAACAGGTTTGGGATTTTAGACAGAAAAGCTGAGAAAGCAAGGGCACAGGTCAGTGAAAATACCTGGACAGGAAAACTCAATTTAATTATATCAATATTAGGAAAACAATCAGGGCTTTTTTGGGAAAAAAAAAAATAATCAAAGCAGGATTTCAAGATAAATCACCTGTATAAAGAAAACAGAAAGTTATAAAACCCTGTAGAAACAGAGATTATAGAACCCTGTCCTGAAATGTATGGTTATATTATCTGTTATATTTAGTTTCTGATTTAAATTTAACCAAATAAAAACTTAACAACAGTAAGAATCAACAATTACTCGATAGGAGAATGGTTGGAGATTGGTTTGCTCAAACAGATTTCAGAAACTCAACAGTTTAGAGTAACCAACACATCCTGTGTGTTTGGGTATGTTCATTGACTTGCCAGATGATTATATCCAAAGTGATGATGACACCAGAAAAGGGTGAAAGGCAGAATCAACAGGAACTGATTGCTCAAGACCAGAAATAACATCACCAGCCCCAATTGCCCCTGGTATTGCAGGGACAAAAGCAGCTGGGTCCATGGTGGTGGTGAAGCTGGTGAAGAGTCTGGAGCACAAGCCTTACGAGGAGCAGCTGAGGGAATTAAGATTGTTTAGTCTGAAGAAGAGGAGGCTGAGGAGAGACCTTCTCGCGGTCTCTACAGCTACCTGAAATGAAGTTGTAGTGAGGTGGGTGTTGGTCTCTTCTCCCAAGCAATCACTGATAGGAAGAGAGGAAATGGCCTCAAGTTGCACCAAGGGAGGTTTAGATTGGATATCAGGAAAAATGTCTTTACTGAAAGAGTGGTGAGGCATTGGAACAGGCTGCCCAGGGGAGTGGTGGAGTCACTATCCTTGAAGGTGTTAAAAAAACATGTAGATGTAGCACTTCAGGACATGTTTTAGTTGGCATGGTGGTGTTCAGTTGACAGACTTGATCTTAAGAGATCTTTTCCAACCTTAATGATTCTATGGAAAGCAAACTCAATACACTTATTGTAAAGATAATGTACTTTATTTCTTCTTAAACTATTTGTCATCACCAGAAGGGAAGAGGAGGTAGTGGTTCCAGACCCACACTTCAAGGTGAGTCTTTTTCCTCATTGGCTCTCACTGTTGAGCCACATTATTACCTCAGCTGATTACAATATTGTGATAATGTGGGAGGGAGGTCATAAGGAGCAACAGAGGGGATATTTGGGAGACTTTGCAGAGGGGACAGGTTTGTCTGCTGGTCTGGGAGATGTTTTGGTATCTCCTGAAGATAGAGGAGGCTCTTTGGCTGTTGGATGGAAGATGGAGCATGTGAGTTTGGTCATATGATAACTTTTGTTCTTCTTTTTGCTTCTAACCTGCTTGGGAGACAAGTGTTAGTAGCTGAGAGGCTCTGTACTGGTGTTTTTCAGGCTTGGTTAGGGAGAATATTTGAGTGTTGATGGGATGTGTAGCATCATCTCTATGAAGACTTGAGTAAAGTACAAAAAAGCAGTAAAAGTAGTACTGGCAAACTTGGGGAGAAAAAACCTTTAATCTAAGGTTGTAGAGTATGTGATTAGTTTTCAGGCTTTGCTCTGCGAACTTGGATTTATGTTTACTTGAAAAACATATTCCTTCTTTTGGAGTATTTGGTAAATGCTTGTTTCCTTCAGGTTTTTTTTTTTATCCAAGAACTGTAGGGGTTTGAAAAAGACTGAGATGAATTGAACTGTGTAAAGTGACTTATGAGTAATCACTGAAGTCTCCTTTAGAGAGTTGAAAACAATTTTTTAAAATATAAAAATAAAACAACCCACAATCTTGATGCTCTTCAAGATATTTCCAAGCCACTTTGAAAACAGCTCAAGATTTCTCTGCGTAAGTGTAGATATTATTTTATAGATTGGGGAAACTATCGAAGGATTCCTTGCTCTGGAGTTGTTTCACAGTTAAAGCTGTGGATTTGTTTTCATTTGAAGCCTGCTTCCAGCTGCTCTTGGTATACACATCTCAGTTCAACAGCATCCTAACTGATGTGGCTGGGTGGAATGAGTTGGGTAAGTGAGATGGATAGATATGGGATTCCTGAATTGCAGTTATGGAAAGGAATTTTATCAAGTCAGTTCTGAAGCATGTCACTTGTAAAACTATGTATACAGGATTATCTGGTGGTAATACTGATACCCCTATAAAGTGCATTGCTGTGTGATGGTGATGAGGAGGCAGGACAGCTTTTCTTTGCACAGGCTGTATGTCCCCGTGAGCCAGCCTGGGGCTTCTGCAGCCAACCACCGACCAACTGTGCCTGCACCTCCTTGGGGAGAGCTGGAAGTTCTGGGGCAGAGGGAGGGAAACCCTGCATGCCCAGGTGGAAGGGCAGCTGCTAGACATTTTCTGCCATCAGATTACTGTAAAGGCAGTCTGCTAGTTGTACTGTTTCAATGAGGACTGAAGCCTTGAGAGGGGGGACAAAAAAAAAAGCTAGCTTTATAGTGTCTCTTTCCATTTGCAGACTGCACAGGTGATATCTTGACTTAAAATTTTAAAGTAAATAGCACTACTGAGCAGACTAACCTCCAAATTGAAGCAATCATGATGTAAGCTTCCTTACCAGCTTACTCCAAGCTGTGTCCATTGCTCTTCCCTCTCTTCCCACTACAGCTTTCCCTTAGCAAGGTAAACTCAGTGCTGTGGCATCTCAGGACTGCAGACCTGCAAGGTAAATAAACGATGGTGGGATAAATGCCACTTCACTTCTATTAGTAGTACCTCTGGGTGTTATCTTAGGATTGACAGGTTTCCAGTGAGCATTTGATTCGAGGAATAATATTTTTCCTGCTAGAAAGTCCCCACTGGAAAGCTGCAATTGTTTCCCTGTGAAGTGGTGCTGTAAGCAGGGAACCTGCCCATGTGTGCTGGTGCAGAGATGATAACAAAGCTGACCGATGTCTTGTCTGGTATGCAGCAGTGTATTAGCTCCTCAAAGGAGAGCTACAGCTCAGTGAGAGGCCTTGGCTCTGCAGCTAAATGCTTGTAAAAGGGAGGGGAGGCAGGGGGATGGGGAGATGCTGAAACTGCAGAATATTTCTTCCTGTCTGTAAATTATAAAAGTTCAAAGGTTTCTTGTGTGAAAAGAGATGGCCATCCACCATGCATCCCAGACCTGACAAAAGCATAATGAAGTACAAAAGCCACAAAACTGTCATATGGCAGAGAATGGGGAGAGACTGACAGTAGTGATAAACTGATTTTATGAGGACACCTGTAACTGGAAAGGGTAAATTTCAAGAGGACAAAGGGAAGGTACTATAGTGACCAATCTGTGAGTTGCAACTATAAGAAGTCACTGAGACAAACAGCTTAGTAAGAATCAAAGAGCACCTGCTAAGCTGCAGGTACTTGTACATCACATGGAAACCTTCTGCCAAGATAGGTGGGAAGAAAAGCACAATAGTAAAGCAAGTGTTATTTCATATGGTTCCCCTTGAGGATGAAGAAGAAAGCCAGTCCCTCTGTTGGGAGCTTTGTATAGCCATCCGTACTCTCCACATAGCAGAAATGTGCCAACAGATGATCAGGAGAAATGGCATATATTATAGCACTGAAAAAAATCACATGCATTGGGTTTGATCTGATGAATGAAAGATCAGGTTTTAGTGCAGATGAGAATACTGATGATACTGTGGTTACCACATTTTGATATTTCAGCATGCATAATCTGCATGCAACTGAAGTCTGAAATAAATAATGAAACTTGGAGGGTTTTTTAGGTTTTCTATAAGGGAAGTCAATGTTTTATTTTTCAAGCAGGTAGAGTCCTGCTATTAAGAAGAGTTAAAAATCGAAACATAAATGCCTTGATTCAGTTCAAAGACATTCACTTTCTTCTGTTCATGTTAAGTCTTCCTGGAACTCATGTTTTCTTCCCTCCAGCAGAGAAGCACTCCAAATGTGTTCTGCTTTCTGCATTTTAATGGATGGAGTTTAAGTTGGAAATTGCTCCACTATCAATTATGTGAGTTGATGGGAGCAGGGAGACAAAGGGAGTGAATACCAACTAACTGCCTGGCTAGGAAGGGGGGAAATGTGTGGCTGCAGTCTTTCAAAGGCAGTGAACATTTAGATAAGTGCACCAGAAGTCTTGTCTGTACATTATTGAATGAATAGGATTGCACTTGGAGAGCATTAAGCTGGCCTGGGTGCCAGGAGGAGGATGCACAGCTCAATTTCAATGCAGTTGCTACTGATGCAGATGCTTTGTCCCTGCTATGTGTGCTGGCTGCCCCTTCTTGCTTTCAAAGGGGCAAGATGAGGGTAATTCTTGCTCCCATGAGCACCCTTGATTAATAAATTAGCTTGGGTGGGTTTTCTTCCTCTCTGTAGGAAAACCACTTACTTCAGTCATTTGTTTATTTGTACTTTGTGAAGAGATGGCTTTACTTGTCTCAGGCACAGGGATGGGGAGGTCTGGTGCAGATTGTCTTGACCTTGTACAAGAAGCAGCATGTGTTGGTAGTGTAGGTGCCATATTTTAAATACATTGCAACAATGCAGTGACAGAGGTACATGCTGATGTGTGTCATTAAGTTGCTGTGGTATCTGAAAGCCACAGACCATTAGTCAGGTGACAGTTTGTGCCTAGATACTGCTGTGATTGATCCTCTAATACCTGAGAAGAAAGGGTGAGGGAGAGAAAGGGAAGGATGGATTGATGGAAATGAGCTTATCCCAAGAGTTGCTAAATACTCATGATGGCCATAAAAACTAAGGAGACTAAAAAATTAATTTGTATTCAGCTGAGGATTCAGCACAGTAAAGAGAAGAATTAATAAAGTAGAAGCTCCCTGTTTTTTATCTTAACATCAGTAGATTAAACAGGTGATAAAATCAGATACAGAAGGCCAAGTGCCATCCTTCTGTATATGGAGTGACTTCAGTGTACAAAGCAGAAAGCCTGTCTGAGGTTTAAGGTGTTAGACTGGGACTCTGGACTCAATGAACTGCTTCTTGTAGACTTCTTATGTCACTCTGGTAGAGTAATTTATCCTCTCTGTTCCCCTTCATAAATGTAATTTATCTATGTGAAGAGATACTGTGAGTAGAAATGTCACAGTATTCATGCTAGAAGTGCATCGACCACCATAACAAATTCAAGTCCTGTGCTAGTAGAAGACACTTAAGTTACTGAGATAAAAGGGCAAAACAGTGTTTATCTCTGTCATGGTGGTTCTGCACTAGGCATTTGATGCTAATTGCCATCAGGCACTCAAAAAAAATGCAGTTTTTTACCAGCAATGCAAGGAGGGGTTTTTGCTGATTTCCTCTATGCCTGGTGTGTCCTTGTTGGAAGGAAAGTGCCCAGGGTGGAGGGGACCTCAACAGCTTCTCCTTCGAAAATTATAATTGCTTGAGTCCTCTTCCTCCCTTAGCCTGGAAAGAGAAGCTTTTGAAATGGGTTTGCAAGAAAACTATGCTATTGCTCAGTGCATATGGTTAGTCTCAGGAGGAGAACAGAGAATTTGGCCTGTCTTAACTATATGTAATTAAAGGGAATTGAGGGACATACTGAGTCTGTCTGCTACAAGCACCTAAACTGAATGTCATGAATCCTCTGCTGCCAAGCTCAGGAGAAATGGAGGCCAGGGTTGGCTAGACTGTCTTTGGTGAGAAGTGATCGTGAATCCAGAGTGTTTCTTCTCCACCCTGCCCTTTTCAGACCACCTCTCCAATGGGACAGGAAAAGCCTCCCTTTGATAAAAGGTGCTCCTGCAAAACTTAGTGATTGACAGATGACAGGTATAATTGACATGTCATGTTGCAAAAACTTTATATGCATCCAAGGGGAAAGCTGAAGAACAGAGGTTCACTATGTTGGTATCCTTGCCAAAATATGCAATGTTAGTGGTGGCTTGATTGCTGTCATTGAACAGCTAGGAATACTGGGAAACCAAATCTGTTCTCTTCTTGGCTGCTTTGATGCATGTTGTCACTAGACTTGTGTTCAAAACTGACTTTATTTGCTTCAGGTGTCATGTGGAAGAGGAATGGAAAAGGATTTGTATCTAAAACTTACTTTATAATAGTAATGCATAATTCATAATACTGCATTGGGGCTTGTCCTTTAGCTATATATGTGTATCCTGACAGTCTGATTTTTGAATTGTTGCATGTTTATGGGAAAGTCAATGTTCTGCATTTTGTGGCAAGTGCCTTTCACTAAGCTGTGTGTCTATTTTCTGATCAAATCTACACTAAGCTAAACAAATAAGTGGCTTTCTCTAGCATGTCCACACTACAGACTCAATTGTAAAAGATTTTTTTTCCCCTCCAGATTAGGTAAATTAACCAAAAGGAAGGAATCTGGTTATTGCACTGTAGGTTATTTTGAGACAGATGTATTCTTTTTTTTCTTTGTCTAGTATGAGGCATACTAGTTTTTATGTAGACTGTAGTCTAGATGTTTTTATCTGGTGTTGAAGACATCTGCTTGAGTTTGTCAGCTGTACATCATGACTGTTTTCAGTTTTATCTCTGTCAGCTCTTTTATGATACAGATATTGCTCGGAGGTGGTCTCTGACTAAGACTTGGAGTTGTGCCTTTGCTTTTTCTGTGCTAATTAATTCCTCATTCAGTGCCAAATTATCTTAGTTTTGGTAAGTTTTTTTCAGCAAAAAAACTTCCTCATTTTCTTAACAGCATTTGTCCAGATGCCTTCAGATAATCTGTTTTTCAGGTTAGTAGTTATAGAAGTTGTATCCTACTGTGTCAAAGTAGCTTGTATCAGTTTTTAAAGTGGAATACTTCTCTCATCTTTGGCCAGGGTCAGTATTTCATTAGTACTGAGAGTCTCAGTAGACTGTAATTTAAATTCTACTGTAGATCACCTAGAATTTCCTATCTGAAACAAACTGCTTCCTAAAGGGTCCTTGGGCATAGGATTATTGCCTAAGGGGATAAAGTGTTAATCCTGCCATAAGCAAGAAGACAATCTGTGTATAATATAATGCAATTAGTTAGTATGATTACAAATGAGTTGATAGAGGGCTCACATGACTTCTGAGATAGACATGCACATTCTCTTATGCTACAAGGAGGAAAGACAGAGCCAGTTCAAAGACAGCTTTGTAATAACTTTTGTTAGCAATTCTGCTACTGCTTTTCTTTGAGGAAAGGATGTAAAGGTCCACACTTTCTCTAGCATTTGTCTGCTTGAGGAGAGAAGAGAATCTGTCAAAAATAATTCTGTCATGTGTGTTTTGTCTCGTCACTCAATGTTCTGGTCAAGTACTGTGGCTTTTGTGCTCCCTCTTGCCCATGTTATGTAGAATAGTCATAGAATCGTTTTGGTTGGAAATGACCTTTTAAGATCAAGTCCGACTGTTAACCCAGCACTTCCAGGTCACCACTAAACCATGTCCCTAAGCACCTATAGCATGTTTTCTTCCAGGAGCATCTCTTTTCCTTCTGAATATTACTGACCACTGGGCACCCCAGGCTGGCAATTTCCTTCCTTCTAAAGTCAGGTTGATATGGTGCCTTCTGTGGTCTCCACATGTGTATCATGGCCCCGAGTGTAGGGAGGGAATGTGTCCTGTCCTGTGAAGGCTCTTAGGTAGTGTCAGCATCAGAGGCGGCTGCTACTTCCCCTTCTGTCATGTATAGGCAGACAGGAGACCTGTGAAAGTCCTGAAGACTGATTTCTGTCCCAGGATCCTTTTTGGTTTTTTGCTAAAAGTCAGTGGTGGATAAATGGGCAGGTCATGCCTTGCTCATCACAGAAGACCACACCGTTTTGCATGCTACACATGCACTGAAGCAGAGACAAGTGCTGTAAAGAGGGGTGTCAGAAGGCTGATGGAATACATGGGGTACCTGGGCTTGTCCCAGGTAGCATCCACTGTAGCTGCATATAGGTCAAGCAAGAGATATCTAAGGGACCTATATTGTGGGTGTAGAGCAGATGGGATACCTACACTGGAGAAAGTTTCATATTCAGGTTCATATTAGCCAAAGTAGTCTATTTTCAAGGATGAAATTCCTGGAAACACAAGAGCATTCCTTATTGTGAAATATAAGATCTGGAATCCCAGTTCTACTGTGCAAAATCCACAGGAGGATAAATGGTGAAGCAACCATATCTTAATTCTAAATTTAATTTTAGCTGAATATTGGCTTGGTTCCTCACAGACTTGGCTGAAAAATTGTGGGGTAATTTCTGTTTACCTCAAAAGCACCAGCTGAACCCAGACTGAACTATTCTAATGTAAAGGAAAAATGCTGCTGATCAAAGGCCAAATTGAATATTATTTTCTTATGGTTGAGTGATACTAATCATGCAGATGTAGTTACAGGGGGGGAAAAAAAACACCATATAGATCTAAATTTCTTCTTGGTAGATAATAAATTGCATTGGATTGTAGAGTTCTATGGGTTTCACTTTGCTTTCTGGTGATTGAGGGAGGTGATCCTCCCCCTCTACTCCACTCTCATGAGACCCCTACCTGGAGTACTGCTTCCAGTTCTGGAGTCCTACTACAAGAAAGATATGGATGTGCTGGAACATGTCCAGAAAAGGGCCATGAGGATGATCAGAGGGCTGGAGCACCTCTTCTATGAAGACAGACTGAGAGAGTTTGGGTTATTCAGTCTGGAGGAGAGAAGACTCTGAGGAGACCTTATTGTGGCCTTTCAGTATCTGAAGGGAATCTACAAGAAAGCTGGGGAGGGACTTTTTAAGATGTCAGGTAGTGATAGGACTAGGGGGAATGGCTTCAAGCTAGAAAAGGGTAGATTTATATTGGATGTTAGGAAGAAGTTCTTCACCAGGAGTGTGGTGAGACACTGGAACAGGTTGCCCAGAGAGGTGGTGGAAGCCCCATCCCTAGAGGTATTTATGGCCAGGCTGGACAGTGCTCTGAGCAACCTGATCTAGTGGGTGGTGTCCCTGTCCATGGCAGGGGGGTTGGAACTAGATGATCTTAAAGGTCCCTTTCAACCCTGAGAATTCTATGATTCTATGATTTTATGACTGCATATCAGTATGAAATAACACTGTAGAAGGAGTTGGCCACACAGGGACTACTAATGGATCTAGTCTTCCAGCTCAGTTTTCCTGTGCTCCCTGGTTAGCTAGTGAAATTTAGGCTCTCTGTGGCCTGCTGAAGGCTGGTGAATTAGAGAACCCATTTGCAAACTGGGGTTTCAAACTTGGTATGAGACAGATGCTACATGGAGACAGCGCTACACACCTCCCTGCACAGAGCACCCCTGATTCCTCCTCTCCTGGCATTTCTATTCCTTTCCCTTTCCTTGCTGCATGTGCTAAATCTGGTGTGACAGCTGAAACTGTGTATTGCTGTGCTGAATGAACTGGCATGATTCATACAGCACCTCTCATTTTTGCTAGGCAGTGGCCTTTTGTCCCCAGTGTCAACAACAATCAGTGGGATTTTTAGACCATAAACATGGAAACATTTATGGAAATACACATGTGGAATGGACAGAAAATATGAAATATTACATCAGGAGATTTTGGCTGTGATGGTGAAATAATTTTTCTCAGTCTTGCAGCTGTCTGAGATTTTTCCATGCATATAATCCATTGTCAAGGCTATTGATGTAATCAGCTTCATCAGATCATGTAAGTGTTGTAGAGTAACCTAATGTGTCATGAACTGCTATAATTACAAGTAACCTATTGCTTAATTTATACCTGTTGGCCTCTGATGTCAGTTTTTCAAGGTTTTAAGGAGGTATTACTTCGGGTCTAAAAATGCATTGCCTAACTCAATTTCATGACTAGGAATTAAAGCAGTAGGTATGTAGTTGGGTTTTTTCTTGTATTTGCTAATTGCCCAGCACCCTGTTGCAAGAGTGCTCTGTCTGTGCTCTATTTAGGATAGTACAGACCATGATTAATGAACTTGTTAGCTCCAGCTTTAAGCGGCTCCAGCATGTTCAAGCTGGTGCTGCCAACTGTTTTAGAAGCTTAAATCCACCAGTAGCCAACACAGACTAAGGTGGTCCTAAACAAAGATTAAATGCATGCTTGTTCTTCCTCTTGTCTTGTAAATTGGGTAAGCCTGAATGACTATACATGCTTGTGCACACGGAGAGGAAACAAATGCATTTTCTGCTGTTTGATGTGCCTAGTGCTGTTTTACAGCTTGGAAAAGATAGCTTAATTGTGACTGTCTGTGCATGGCATTCCCCATGTTTAGTGTTTTGCCAGCTTGCAGGAAGGAACTGTGGTTTCTTGCCAGATCAAACACCACAGCAGAGTATCAGCTTCCCTAAACACAAGTTGTATCACGTTTTCTTGGCCTCCACCATTAAAAAAAAAAGGCGTTATGCTCCCTAGCATTTTTGGATGTTGGCATCCTCATTGCTTTGCTGATGAAGACTGGCTTTTATTAGGTCTAGCTGGTGAGTTGTATTTTCTGTAATGAGCAAGACTGCATAATCTCTGCCAACCACAAGTACCGTCAGCAAAGCCTGTAATCCCCTGGCTCTGCACGTCTCTCACACTGTCGTCACAAAATCCCTGCAGACTTCCCATGGCAGTCCATGTAGCCCTGGTGGGGTGGGCACCAAAGGAAATGACCTCTGCCTGCGTGGTCCATGTTGGTAGCTAAGGTGTGAAAGAGGTAACTGTGTCAGAAATTAATCTTGTAGCAGGGACAAACAGCATCTTTCATCAGCACCAGTGCATCTTGTAGCATGTTTCCAGAAGGAAAATAATAACTATCAAAAATAAACATATTTTAAACTCTTTCTTGCATTTCTTTCCAGTTGGAGGGAGGAATCGGTGTTCTCTCTCCATTGATGCTGGTGACAAATACTAACCAACTGACTACAGTCTGCAAGCTAACCTTTGCTACCATTGCATCATCTCCAGTTAAGTCATTATGTGGGCTACAGATTTCATTGTGCTGTTCTGTACCTGTCCCATCACGAGGCAGACCTAGTCAGTAGGATTCTTCCTAAAAAACCCTCACTAAGGTTATTTTCACACTGTGTGCTGTGAATCTTGCTCTTCAAGGTGCTTTAAACAGCTGTCAACTGCAAATTTGACTACATATGGCTTAGCATTAACACGTGAGGTATACTTTAGATACAGCATTTTTGCTTTTTTTTATGCTTGTGTGGCTGTTGGGTCTGGTTTGGATCTGTTTACTTACAGTTTTTTGCATCTAGATAAAGCTGCAGGAAGCAGCCACTGAAACCAAAGGTCCATTTGCAAAGTATAGAATTGTTTTGGTTGTAAAAGACCTTTAAGATGATCAAGTCCAACCGTATAATGTAGCATAAGGTGGCACAATATATTCCACACAAGATTTTTGTCACTAGTGTATTGCTGAACTCCCCTGTACTTCAGTAATGGACTTCTTGAGGTTGATGGCTATGTCTAAAACTTGGGAATTTTTATGTATTCCCAGGCTTCATTCCAGTGCTTGTTGGGCTCTCTCCTCAACATGCCTTGGCTGTTTTTTTCCCTTCCTCCTGGAGTATATCTGCCCTGCAGCCTGGATGTATCCCCCACTGCGAGTGGGTCTCCAAGGGCTGTTGCTGGTGTGGGTAAATATGGCAGAATAATGCCTTTTTATTTTTGTATACCCCATTACTCAAAGCGTTAGTTTGAATCTGCAATTTCCAACCCAGCTGGCTTTCATGCCTTTCTGTGAGATACTTTTGCCAAAATACCAACAATGGCCTCAACTGTTTGTTGGTTTGGCACAGCTGTGTTCACAGTGGTCTTCGCAAAACAACTGCAATATTTAGAAAAATGCACAAGAAACTCGAGACTGTTAATTGTTAAATATTTTTGGACAAGGCATGACATTGAGAGGATTTTGCTTCATTTTTCAGTTTAGCAACTGTGGGAATTTCCAGTCTTAAGTGACAGTTTCTCTTATTACTGGGTAAAAAAAAGTATTTTGTAAGTCAGCAAAGCCAGTTAAGTCTTATTTTAGCAGTTTGAACAATAGCAAAATTATTTTGGTCAGTCCTACAGTTTAATAGAAGCTACAAAAGATTTTTCCTTATTACAAAACTGCCTGATCCTGCTTAGCCAAATTGGATCTGCATCTAAAGGAAAAAAAAGAAATTGCATGCAGTAGGGGTACTCACACCCAGCCAAAATATGTTTGCCCCCAATACTTCCTCTTCTTGACCCTGTTGTCCTTCTGGAAGCCCCAGGCCTCTCATCTGGGAATTGTTTTAATTGTATCCCCAGTCATTTCAGCATCATTGAAACAAGGCACATATTGAGCTCCATGGGATGTGAGCTTTCTCTTTGCAAGGGTTTGCTGCACTGGTACCTCAGAGGGCCCTGCAATGCAGCCACTTACATCAAAAACAGGAGTGAAACAGATCTCTAAATAGGCCTCGAAGTCTTGCTGTGACCACTAGGCTCTGCAAGTCTCTCAGTCTCCAGAAGGAGAAGATAGTGCTTGTGAAGGTGGTAGATCACCTGCTTAGTGCTGTTTCTTGCCTCACTGAGCAATACGTAAGATCCTTTAGCAAGTGAGAGGTTACATTCATGCTAAATTCAGCTGCAGGCTGTGCTAGGACTTATTTTTCAATATATTACCATGAAAGCCCACAGCCACTAGACTAAGCTGTTATGTGGGAATCTAACAGTTGTTCCAGTTTTATTTCAATTGACCATTTCTTTATGCTGAGTGAAGCCATGTTAGATTTCTCCTGCCAATTGGGATCCTGCACTATAATTTCTCATCCTGAAGGTATGTTTTTACTAAATATTGTGTGTCTACTCTGCCCTTCACATAGTTGTCTTGGTTTTGACCATCATTTGAGTCTTTTGGGTACTGGTCTCAAACTATGCTGACTGGGCATCCTCCTCTCCTATGCAAACAGGGGAAACATCATTAGTTTTCTATGCACACCTCAGTCTGGCTAATTATGCCTGTTCCATAGGCTGGAGGACTGTTAATTGGTCATTTCTAATCAGTGTCTGCCAGGGGAGGGGTCAGTAATGGTATGAGCCATAATAAGAACCTTATCTTATGTTTAGAGTTTTCTCCTACAACTGCTGCGACAAACTGGAACAGAATGACACATTATTTAAAATATAAATATTTTAAATAGGCAGAAAGGTCAGTTGAAGGAATTTGACTGAACTGTAAGCTGCCACTTCAGGGAATAGAGAGAAAATGACCTCTTTTGCTGTGGAGACTGGGCTGAAACATTGCCAAGCCTTGAAATATTCAGATGATTGGTCAGCTGCCAAAAACTTGTTCTTCATGAAATGCCTGGTGTATACAAGCTTGTAGAGCTATTACAGACCTTAATGAACTACAATAGAGACTTTTGCTCTGCAAAAGGCAGAGGAAGCAGCTTGTCCTACTAGATTCTTTGTTTCAGTCCAGTTCTATGAGCATGGAAGTTGAAAATCAAGTGCCTGCTTTGAGTGACCAGCTGACTTGTGTTGTTTATGCACATGGAGAGGTGTTTGCCACACAGGCAAGCTATTTGCCACGTAACTCAGACTTACATAGTAACTCTAGTAGTGACCTCAATGAGATTTTGCCTGTGCTCCCATGCCACTGGAGGGCATCCTTATTTAAGGCCATTCTTTGGCTGCTCAATTTTGAATGTGTGATCAGTGCGGCCCCAGCTCCTGTCAATTCCCAATCCCAGCTCTCCTGGTTCTGCACATCTGATGGAGACTGCAAAGTACTTGATTAGATGGAGAATCATGCTGTGCTGCTCTGTCTCTCACTTTTGGTTTACTCAGCTAAGTAGCTTACTGCTTTAATAGTAATTGCAAGACAGGCACCACTAATAAGCTGCTTGCTTTCCAGAAACCAGGCTCTGCTCCATGTGTTACCACTCAAACTTTTTGATCAGCAGAGCTAAAAGGCTGCTTTAATCCTTGGTCTTCTGTACATGTTTGATTTGGTTATCTTGAATCATTCACAATTTAACCCAAGTTAACCTTGTTTTTTTGGCATGAAACTGAGAACTGCAGGTGACCCCCCTAGTCAGATGTTTAAATGGTTCCTGTCTCACTGTGAAAGTCTGAATTTCTGCTGTTTGCTGGTCATTAAGCTAATTCTAAAAAAGCCAGAAAGCTGCCTGATATTTTAGTAGGAGGCTTGGTGATTTTTTTCTGAACAGGAAACCAAAGAGCAGCTTGAGGCTTCCAGGGGTTGAAGGTTAGCTTTGCCAAAATGCATCAGCTGGGGTACTGGTTTTTGGGGTTTTTCCTCTTTCTTTGAAAGAGTTGAGGACTCTTCAGTTTCTTACCCCTCAGATAACATTGCTATCATTTCTCATTTCACAAAAAATAAATGTTGCTCATGGCACGCTGCGTGAACTTGTCTGCAAAGCTTCTAGAAAAATCCAATACAAAACAATGCTGCTCTTCGTATAACTTAGTAGCTTCTAGGACAATCGTTGCCAAAATTTTGGACAAGAGAATGTAAAATAAATTGAATAAGAATTCATTGAACTATACAAGAGGAACAAAATACCTTCAAAATTACATTATACCAGAATTTGCACAGGACTGTTTCACCAAAGGAGCATCAATTTGTAAGGATGAAATTAACAGACAAAAACTTAGCTGTATGAAAATGCTCTGAAAATATTTCAGTGAACTTTCCCACAAGTCTTGTGTGCTGTATATTTACCATGTAATGTCTAGTGTCACAGTATGTCAGCAGCTAAAATGTTTTTTATTTTGCTTTACATATAACATGAACACCATTGGCTTTACTAACAAAGGAATCGGCTACTCTGGGTTCTTGCAAAGTATTTAAAGTCTTGTGTGGGAGTGTAAGTCAAGTTTTCTAAGCAGAGATGAGTTTTGCATTTGGTAACTGTCTTGAAATATTTTCAATATGTATTTAGATAGGTCTCAAGCCTTTAGGACTTCCGCCCAGGCTTTTATGAAAGTATTAGTTCAATCTGCCAAAAAAAAAAGGTGCTGTGTGTTGGTGATTAAATGCTCCCCAAGCAGCAGCTACCTGAATATTTGATGTAAAGCTGCAGCAGAAGTGTCTCTGCCATACAGAGGGAGCTAGCTTGGGGTTAGCTAGCCAGCCTGGAGTCTTCATCTTACTGCCTTTTTTTGCTGGTTCTTTAATATTTTTCCTTTGAGGGTAACAACTATTAAACTGATTTGAAGGCTGGCTTTTGCAGCTGCCTGGACTGATGCTAATTTTGGCTCAGAGCAGCCGGAGAGGTCAGACCACCCCCCACCCCCAGCTTCCCCCCTGCCTGGGCTGGGACGGGCTCGGGCTACGCAGGGGGATGTGCCGGGCTCCGGCTGACCTCTAGTGGCAACCGTGAGGCCAGCCCAAGCCCGGGTGGGCTTCCCGAGGGATCGGGGGCCAGCTCTGTACTTTCCTGACACTCATTTAGTCTTGCTTCTGCAAACCCCCACAGGAGGAAAAAATGTGTATCTACATGTAATATATGCACGATACATTTAAATATACTAAATACATATAATTTGCACATTATAAATGGTTCAGTTCCTGAATGTAGCCACAGATGTGCAGCTGGCAGGCTCTGCCCCTCTGGAGGGTACAAGGAGGAAAAAAGGCTGTATCGCTGCATCCACAGGCTCAAAGGGGGGAAGCACCCACACGAAATGCAGCATGGAAATACTAATGCTGACTCTGAAGCAGTGGAGGCTTTTGGAGACTGCTATTCCTGCTGGTAGCATCTGAGCTGCTCAAATTAAACAAGTCCCAAGGGAAGCTGTGAGGTTGGGTGTGACCCTGCCTGAGTAAATGTTGTTCTTCATCCTCCTAATGGTAGGAAATCTGCCCCTTGGTTGGGTGCACAAAGAGCCTCTGTGGCTTCAAGAGAAACCAAGTATTTTGCGAGATGCATGCAGGGGCCATGAAGAAAAGAAATAAAGGTGGGGAGTGAAATCATCTCACTTCTGTAACCTTTTTCTTTGGCAGGTATAGTTCAGTAAACACCCTCTAGCAAATCTTTGAAACACAACTTTTTTTTATCCTCAAGACAATGATTCTGTTTTAAAAACCTCTTTTTCTGAGGATGTGTCTATTTAAAGTTATGCTGCTGAGAGGAGAAAGTTAGTTTGAAACCTTTTCATGTAACTCCAATTAATAGGTCTGCAGGAAAACTCTAGCCATAAAAAGAGGGGATAAAGTATCTGCATGCAGTGTGGGTGCTTGATGCTGGTGTTGTCCTGGGACTGGTCTGAGATGCTGGTGAAGGCGAATTTCAGATCCAAGCAAAACTGAAAAATCCAAACTTTGTCTGGCAGCCAGGCGGTGCTGCAAAGTCAGTTGTATTTAATTGCACACCGTAGTTACCTGTAACCAGGACAACCACCCACAACAATAATAAATGGTTCCATTTAGGACTCTTGGAGTCAATTAAGCCTTTATGTTAAAGTCATAATGTAAGAGCTTCTGTGAGGGGGAAAGTCAGACCTCAAAAGCTGTGGAGAAAGCAGCCACCTTCTGCCATCATCGGGGGAGAGCTGGTGCCAAGCTCACATTTCTCATTTGAAGAGATTAGTTTGTTCTGCCACACACACACAGGGCTCCCAAGGACTTCAGCTGCAGTTACCTGCACATAAAAGAGTGACTAATGTGGCAAAGGATTTAAATATTTAAGGCTCTTTAACGTAATCACCATTAATTTTTATGGATTAAGGAATTCTCAGGGTTAATACAGTCGAAGAGGCTTTTGAACTCCTGGTCTGCTAATTGGTGGATAGAAAATAATTCCTTTTGTATGTCCAGATAAGTGTAGACTGTTAGCAAATTAAGGAATTACAGTAAAAACTCTGCCTGAGGTATTATTTACTGGCCTCCCTTGATAAGTGTATATAGTAAGCATTGAAGAATTAGGGGAGAAAAAAAAACAACCTGGAAACGGTTCACAGGCATTAAATGGGCAAATTATCAACCCATCTAAGCCAACAAGTTGGGAAGCGATGCTATCAGTGGTGAACCTGTACTCTGTCCTGAAAATAACTCTTAAGAGAGCTGAGCAAAAAAATTAAAATATTTCAAGTTTACTGTCCTATGACAACAGAAGAAAATGAAGAAAACAGTTGCAGGATGGCCTGACAAATGTTTCATATAGCCATTTTAGGATTCATCTCATCTGCAGGATTCTGCTCATCAAAAACTGGGATAAGGGCAGTTCTTGCTGATGTTCATACAAAACCAGGTGTAAGAGCAGAGTGTGGGGACATGTACACACATGTACATATCATCTGTCTCTTTATATTGACCTGCTGATTGGGGGTCCATTTGTTGAATGTGCTGGTATTTTTGGAGGAAAAAAGGCTGGTCTTGCACAGACCCCCTGCAATCAGTATATAAGCAGTGCAGAGACTTTTAGCAAAAGGTGCTGGATCACCTTATTGTGCCCTGAGCCCAACCTGTCTGATGGCTTCAAATAGTGTGCTCAAAGGGAAACAAGAAGTTGTTCAGGAACATCTAAGGGTAGTGCAAGTGGTGGAAATGTGCACAGACCCCTCTTCATTCTCCGTTATTCAATTAAGCTCTTAAATGGTGAGATGGGAGATGGTGTCTGAGTTTACTCTGCCTTGTTGTTGCTATGTTGTTTGCTGTTGCTGCTGCCAACAGCAGTATGAAACAAATGCTGAGCCACCACCTGGCAAGCTCTCAAATACATATATTTGTATCTGTTTAAAAATAGTTACTGGGAATTAATGCTTTCCAGGATCAGAAAAGTCCTCTTTCTGTGATTTAAGATAGAACATTTTTGTTGTAACCGCATATCTCTGTGCTTCTTTGCCTCTCCAGTTAGATCCTTTTGGCCCTTGCCTCTTGTTTACTGGAGCAAATTTTATAGACATCTTATGGAGACGTTTGTCCTACTTTTTTTATTGTGTTCACTTGGAATGAAATCCATTCCTGCCCAGAAACTCTGTGGGCTAATTGATGCTGAAAAGTCTCCTTAACAGGGACTCCAGCCATGCACTGGCATGCAGTAAACCTCTTCTGCATAGTACTGACTGCACTGTTCACTCTAGAGATATGCCATGTGGATTCTGCTGTCCCTTCCTTCCAAATAATACATTTAAATTATGAAAGTTTTTCCTGCCTATAAGCCTAGTGAAAACAGAGGGTTTTTTTCTGGATGTCAAGAGTCAAAATCTTCTCATGAGCTTGTGCAATGGTTGTAAATACTCGTAAAAATATTATTTTTGCTTTTCATCTGACACCTAGGGAGTATAAGGGGCTGGGGGGAGGCAGGTTCAGCGCAACAAATAAAAAGAAATTGGAGATGATCTGTCTGAAATTACTCATGCCAGACTGGACCCAGGAACTGGACATTTGTTTTGCAGTTACGTATGGGTTATTAACACTGAATTTACTCTAGCTGCTTTTTCATCTGCCTGTTCCATAATGAAGAACCACAATTTCTGCTTTCTTGCAATTTTCTGGCATAGGCTGCTGCGTGGAAATAAGCAAAATAACAATGTGGTGTGGCTTAACCTAGTAAGAAATGGCCCAATTTACTACTACAAAGAAATATCCCAAGGCTGTTTCCTCTGTCCACTCTCAGCACCTACATAGAGATCAGCACCTTTTCCTAGTTCTTTTCATTATGAGTTTTCAACACTTAAAACAAGGGGAAAAAACCTATTTGTGAGAGCATGGGTTATCTTAAAAAAGACATCCCACCTTTGTTATTTTACCTTGACTAAATGACAATTCTTAGTTAAGCAGGATATTTTAACAGGTATATAATTTTGGTTGGTTTGGTTTAAAGGATGCTATGTCTACCTCATATCTGCAAGGGATTTGCAGTAGATATGCACAGCACTTCTGAATTTTTTGGAGTGGGGAAGTCCTTCTTAAAGGTTCCACAATACCTTCCTTTTCCCATGTTTCAAGACTTTTCCTGACTTTTTCTGAAGTGGTTTTTCTCCATCCATTCTTAGAACCCATTTCAGAAATTCCCGTGTAGTCAAGTCAATGCTTAAACATGAAACCAGCAGCAATAACCAGGGATGTAGCTTTATTAATAAATTACAAAGGAGCTTTAATTTTGTCACAATAGTTTTCAAACACAACTGTAGCCTAGAGTTCAACTCAATTAAGCCAGCCAAAAAATTTTAATAGGGTTAGCAGACTTGTTTCCATTGTCTGTAGCTGGCTTTGGGCTGGCCTCCAAGTGGAAGGGAGGCTAATACTGCACCAACAGCCAACTGGTACAACCTTCTCCTAATGCAGTTCTCTTCCAGGACGTCTCGCTGATATTCAGTCTTAAATATTTTAAGGTGAGCGTGTTTTATAGGCTTTTTTCCTCAAAATGTGGAAAGTGAAAGACTATTCTGGCTTATCCAAGAAATAATTGCGAACTTTCCCTCAACTACTTTAAATAACATTACAAATGAACCTCAAGGAAAACAATTTTTACACTGAAAACTGTGAATAACCCAAATGGAATTTGGGGAAAAGCTGTGGGAATCTTCAGGAGGGCCGGAAAGACTTATCAAGGCAGATTATTATGGTTTAGTGGAGTGATAACTAAGGGAAGACAAGGCTGTTACACAAACAGTAGAAGGAGATAAGGACTAAGGCAGGGGACTGCTTATTGTAGGAGGGCCAACTCAAGGAAACAAATATCTTGTTGTCCTGGATATTATTTTTTTACACAAATACTTAAATTTAAGGTGTAGGTATTTATATGGAAGTTGCACAATTTATGGGGATCGAGTGCCTTAGGACTACCATGGATGGTGGTAAAGCTAATCATAGGTCTGCAAGATACTGTAGTATTTGTCATTCTCTGAAACAAATGCATTGTATTGAAAAAATCTTTAGTGGCTTAGTCTATGGAAAGTATAAATTAATCTCTCTGCATTAATACCTTGTGAAGTCATTAACTCCTTTAACCTGCACTTCTCAGAGTGGTGAGGCATTGGAACAGCCTGCTCAGGGAGGTGGTGGAGAAACTGTGCCTGGAGGTGTTAAAAAAAAGAGTAGACAGTGTTTCAGGAGATGGTTTAGTGGCTAGAGGTTGTAGGGTGGATGGTTGGACTTGATGATCTTGAAGGTCTTTTCCAACCTTGATGATTCTATGATGTCATGGGGAGAAAATTGAGAAGGCTTTGGTCTTATCTGACAGCTTTACAGTTAGTCCCAGGAGGGGATCTGGAGTGAAGACCATGGGTATGCATATGCCTAGGCTGTTGGGAAATGCAGAGCTGTCCTTGGGAAGGGTAGAAAGCAATTATATTGGAAATTGGCTTTTTAAACTGACTTCTTCATGGCTTTAAGTATGATGGTTTAGACTTCTTAACCTACCCTAACACTTTGGGTGATCCACTGATCCAGTGTTCTTAGAGATGCTGTCTCCTATGCCTTTTCCTTTCTCCTGCCCATTAACAGCTTTGGAATTCTGTCTTCTGTGAAAATGTGGATTTTTATTGCTGAATTCAGCTTGCCCATGTAAGATCAAGTAACAAAAAAATTAAGATGGGCAGAAGGTGTTAAAAAAAAATCAACTGTATTTTCCTAGGTTTTCTTTCTGGAACTTTAGGCTCTCAAATTTTGGAATGAGAAACCAATTTTTTATTTATGTAAATGATTTTAGTCTTTACCAAGCCTACACTTACTGTTCGATGGTGTTGAACTGCTGTGAGATGCAAAATCTTGCAGTAATTGTAAGAAAAATGCTGCAAGCCTGGGCTTTCTTTAAAAGCTATTTTTCTTCAGATTAGAATTTTCTGCTTGACTTACTTGAGGATCTGTAGAGAACAAGAGTTTTTTCCCCATACCACCTTCTTTGAAGGCTTAACTTTCAAAAATGCACTAAATCAGCCAGTGCCCCAGTTTCCATTTTCTTGTTTTACCTTGAAAACTACTGCAAATCTTTTCTGGTGGTGTTATGCATAAAAAATAATGGCACATTAATAATGCAAGCTTAGAAAATTGCTGTATGTTGTAAAAAATAGGAATCTATTCAACAATAATTTTTTCTTTTCATACTTTTCCCCTTTGAATACCTCCTACCATGCACCATAAGAGAGTCAAAGAACACTTTTCATTCTTCTGAGTATACTTAAAGCAATCAGGCTGAAGATTAATAAGCATAATGTTTAGGCTATTTTTTTATCAATTCTTCACTAATTAGTTACTTTGCAAATTGTGGTTGAAAATGCAGGTAGGAGTCTGTATCTGACACTTAACCAGGAAAGATTATGTGCAGAATTAATGCTTTTCAGGTACAAGTCCACTGTATTGTGAACCTCTGACAATATGTGGTTGGGTAGTTCTAGCACAGATTGATTTATTTTTCAAAACTGTTGTATTTATTTTAAAGGAGATAATTCATGCTCATTACTGGTCCGGGAAGCTAAACTGTTCCTGAAGAGCCTGATAAAAACAGGAGGCAACTGAAAGGAAACTAAACACCTCTTTTCTTCATCATTCACTACAGCAGTTTGGAGGAGGGAGAATTCTTGGCTTATGCCAGATTTGTAAAATGAAATTGTAACTGAAGCAACATAAATGTTGTTTTCCTTGGTGGAACTCTTTCCATACCTCTATGCCACAATTTTGCACAATTTGTGTATATCAAAGCTAACTTTGAATTAAAAAATCCTTTGCAACTCTTAAAGTTGATTCCATTTTGTGATGTCAAGTGCACTTCAGCTATTTGAGATTAATGGGTACCTACGAAATGAAAAATCTGCACTGTAATAACAGGGAGGAAGATCTTCAGAAGCTTTTTCTAGGTAGAGGTGGGACACTTTTTTCCTTGAGGGTTAAAATACTAGATGTTCAAGAACAGAAGCAAAATGTCTATAAAACAGAACCTGCCCACATGAATGGATTCTGGATGAAGAAATTAAATTCTCAGCAAGACTCAAAGGTCTGTGTTTGTGTGGGTTTGCCACAGTGGGATGTCTGGTAGTTGAGATGAAAATTCTTGAAGCTGTGCAAACACACAGGCAACACTGAAAGATTATATCCAGTAAATGACATTCTCTGAGGTTTTAGAACAGCTCCTAAATGGAAGAAAAATATGAGTAACTGAACTGGATTCACCATGAGGAGGTTGCTGTTCCTATTTCTTCTCTTCCTGGCCCTGGATAAGGAGGGCTGGGGAAGGAAAGGAAGGGGAAGTAGGGGCTGATGTTGTACATGAGTAGTTTACAGCAACAACTTGCTATTTCGAGGCCTATGGGATAGAAACAATCAGCCCAGGAAGACCTGGTTAATCCCATGCCTTAAAAAATGCCAGTTACAGATATAGACAGATAGCTGTAAAGAGGTGAGAACTGAGGTAATGTTAGGGTAAGTAATATTGGAATTTATTTTTGTTGCTAAAGAAAGCTAATTAATATGTTTACCAATTATTTTTCTTTCAAACACAACTTTGATTCTTCTTTTTGCAGAATTCCCATTGTTTGGGTGATGGTTGGTTTTGGTCCATATGTCTATATACATAGATCTGTAAACAGGCATACAAACACAACTAATCTACATAAAATAATTTATTTTCTGTCATCTGTCTCTACAACAAAAAATATGTGGCTATGCTTTCCTCTTCAGAAATCAGGTCTACCTGTTGTCTCTTTAGGTTTTTTTCTAATACTGAGTTATTCTTCTGCAAGATTAAGATCCTGTGGTCTCTCTGCCAAGCAGTCATTACGTCTTTAACCTTTTCTATTTCAAAAAGCATTTCTGTTCACAACTTGTGGGCAGTATTGTAGGCAAGTGTTTGTTACACCAAGAGGTTTAACTTTGAAAGTAGTTGTAGGCTTGCAGTGTTGCTATGAATCCTGCCTGCTTTGTTGCTCAAATACAGGTTTGGAAATCTGCCTCTTCAGAGATTCAGAATTTCAAAGAGCTGACCAAGTAACCTGATTTTTGGCAGTGATATTGTGATAGCAGTTGTCCCAATAAAAATTCAGATGGAAATTTAGTTACCTGCAAAGTTAGAGTCACCAAAGAGAAAACCACACTGAGGTCATTTCCATATCTTCCCCCCTCAAAGATGACTCTGGGGCCAACAGAGTGGCTTAAGCTGTTTGCCAGTTCTTATTACAATTCACACAGGGTGAAAAGCTACAGCTTCGCCTAGTACAATAACACATGGGGATGAAGATCAAATAGAGATGCTTGTCTGGCATTTCCACTTATTGCTGTTCTTTCCAGGAGTTGCAGCTCAACCACAAATGCCTTACTCATATCTGAAACTTGGCAAATGACTCCTGAATCCCATGGAAATTAATGTAAACTCCGAAGACTAGAATTATTTGGCAGTTTCTAACCCCCTGGCCATCCACTAAATAATTGCATAAACAAAACCTAAAACACAGCAGTTCCAGATGTTTGTTTGTACTCAGCTGGGGGAAAAAGGATTTGCTATTTCAAATGAAATTAGAGGAAATTTTCTTCTTGGAAGGAGGAAGCAAGTTTACTGTAACTGCTCATTTTCATTCAAACAGAACTCACGTTTGAACATTTGTTCCAGCAGGCTGGAACTGCAGCAGCACTGGTTTAAATGCAGCTTGGCTTGTAGTGCTGGATTTGGGCTGCAACCAGAGCTGCTCAAAGCCCCTCCCGGAGCAGGGCTGAGCTTGTTTGGCTCTGGGGGTCATAGCAGCCTTCACGTGCCTGAGTGTGTGACCCAGACCCACTATCAAATTGGGATTTCTGGTGGAAATGCTCAGGTTTGCATGTAAAGGTGGTTTCTCAGTGCAATGGAAGGGACTGAGGGTAAACCTACAATTACCTGAGCTTTTTGCCACCAACCTCAATCAGAATGTGGCTTACTGCATTTTGTTGCTGCAATTAGTCCTCATTTGTGTTCCAGCTCTGTTAGCAAAACATAGCAAATTGAAACATGTAAACAAGCAACACTAAATTTCTAAATTTTCAATTTTTCTAAAACCTTGAGAGTGGTTTTGCTAGTTCTTGTCACTTTTGTTAATACCTTTTCTACTGTTCACTACTTTACCATCTTCACTTTTTCTGCCTATTCTTTGGTTCAGTGGAAACTGTTTGCTTTCCCATGCAGTTCTCTTGACTCAACCTTAGCCTATATTATGTCTGTCAAAACAGAAGTTGCCAAAAAGTAGCTTGGGCCTGTGTTCTGGCTTAGAAATGGGGCAGGCAAACCATCGGAGAAGGGTTTTGAATTAGGAGTTGGGTAGCTATGACCAATCCTTGTTGCTCCTAGGAAAAAGGTGCCCCTCCCCCAGGTATCAGCACTGGTTCAGAGCTCCTGCACTGGGGAGACTGATATCTGCTGTGGCCCTGGCTTATCTCTGCTGATTTTCAGTCTACAATAACATTAGCCAGTAGCCTGGACCATCAGGAGCAGATCTGTGGAGTGAGAGAATGGTGCTCAAGACCTGGTGTCAACACCATAGTCCTCCTTGGGCTTTATCAGGCTGACGTCCTATGAGCTGAAGGCCTGTTTGCAGCTGGTGTGATCCTGAAAGCCACTTTGTTTTTGTCATTATCTTGTGAGACCATCTTGAAGGGATGGGAACACTCCTTGCTCTCTCTGTAGGTTACTTCTGCTCTGGGAAAAAGGAATGAGATTTCCCATATCTTCCTGTATCTCATTTCCCTATGGCATTGGGCATATAATGGACTTTTTAATCAAACCCACAATTTAACTTTTTTGCTTATTTTTTTTAAGACAACTTCAGGAAGAAGTTCAGTAGGAAAATTTGGGTTGTTGAGCAGTCTGGACACCTTTTCCACCCGTGTGCTAATACCAATCTAGAAGTGCATTGAAATGAAAGCTGCAGAGCATCAACTTTTTACTATCAACCACAGTTTTGGTTCACTGTATTATGTCTGTGTTAGCCTGGGTTTTGACCTTAATAAAATTGGCAGTCTCAGGAACATTTTTGCTTTCATTTTCAGCCCTGAAGCTCTGGGATAGTGAATGCAGAGACAGCTTTGAACAAATGTCAATGAACTGACCCTGATGAACACCTTTTTGATCTGTTCCTTGGTTATTAGAAGTTGTTCCCCAATTATCATGTTTAGCATCTCCAAAATAAATATGGGATGGTTGTTGAATCTGTTTTAGCTTTCCCTTTCCAGCTAATCAGGCTGTTCTCAGTTCTTACCCACCACCTTTGGTAAGAAAGCTGAGGTGGAAAGTTGGAGGAGATGAAGGCAAGGGAGAACCGCAGAGGTGTTGGAGGAGCTGGGTTGCATACCTCAGCGTGTGGGGATGAAAGGAGGTTGCTGTGCCTGACTTCAGGAGCGTGCCCTGCATGGGGAGGATGCTGGGGAGAAGATAGAACAAATTAGTCTGAAGGGGAACTAGTGAGGGATTAAAACCCTGGCCTGTGCAGTGGGATGTATTTGTGATCAGGGAGCCAGTGGATATGAGGTTTTATATAAAATGACTGCCCAGCCTACAGTTTAAAGGTTTACATGACTTTCAAATATCAAAATTACCTGAATCTCTTTCTGCTAATGTAAGCAGCTTGTTGCAATGTAGTTTTTTAATTCTGATTTTCTGTGAACAAACAGCTAGACAAGAGTGGCCCTCATTACTTTGCAGGAACTGTTGATAATGGTGTCTGCATTGGAGTCAAAGCCAATTGCTTTATGATCAAACCCTTGCAAAGCAAAAAAAGCTGCTATTCAGCCATACCAAGGACAGGTTAAAAGCAATTCCTTTGTAGCTTTACTAAAGAAGGACTGCATTTTTTATAGTGTTTTGTAAATCCAAATGACTAGTGCTGCAAAAGTTTAAGACTTTTTTTCAGAAGAAAGAATAGCCTTTTCTTGTAGGTGTTCATTTATCCCATGAACAACTTTTTGGAATGATGGTAGAGGAGGATGAGTAAAACTTTTTTTAGCCGCAAGAGACCAAGGGGTTGACTAAGTGATAAGACAAAGTTACCTTCCTGTGATGTAACTGCTGATATTTGACTGGTTCACTCTTTAAGTATGAAGCTAACTTTTCTCAGTATTTTTGAAGACCATCAATTACAAAATGCATGCACTACTAATGCTGCCTGAATTCAAAATACCAAGTTTTTATTTATTCTGTAAAACAGTGTGTATTGTACTAGAAAAATTCATGTTCTACTTAAGCATTAAACTGCTCATTTCAGAAAAAAATATATTACTACATATTTAAAATCTAAACCACCAGGGTGGGGGGGGTAAGAAGAGATAGAAGATGCTTATATAATAGAAGCTGAGATGCTTCCTGGGCCTCTTAATTTTTAAACCATCTAAGGGACACAGCTTGCCTGCTCAGCAGAGGAGCCACTGGGGACAGAGTCAAGGCATGGATGCCATCTAGTGGGGTCTGGGCAGTGGGGACAGGGACAGGAGTCACACGGTTTGAGGTGGTGTCTTCATTCTTTACACACTGTAGATCCCCAAATGAGCTTATTTTCACTTCAACTCTCCCAGCTGCCACCTGACTTGCACACACTGTTAATAAAACTTCATTCTATTTTGGATTCCTGTCATAGGCTGCTGTAGTACTTGAGGAGGTGATGTTAAGTAATGATGAAGTCTATTGGCTGGCAGGTGTTTTGCAGAAATTGATAAATCTTGGCATGTGAGGGAGAGTTCATTGTTCTCATTAAAAGAAAGTGATTGCAGGTTTAAAATAGGGCTCTTATTCATTTAGGGTCACTTTCCACACCACACTATGCCTCTAAAAAACCCAACAGTACATTCTTCAGAGGGCTTCTGCTAGAATTTAGTAGTATTAGGACTGGTTTATTTACCTTGCTCTTGGGAATGCTCTCATAAGAGTGGGACAGTGTCTTCTGGTCATATCGACTATTCCAGAGCAATTGAGAAATTCACCCTTGGGGTTTCATGGAAAAGCTGCAGATTCCACTGCAGAGGTGGCATTTCCCACAGTACCCAGAGCATACTGTACCAAGGCACTGTGCCTTACCCAGCAGTGTGTGTGCAGGCAGGAAAGAAGTAGGGAGATTTTCCTCACCAGCAAAGGGTAAATAAGGAATAAATTAGGATTTAAAGATGTTTCCTCCAAGCACTTTAAGACAGGTCATGCCTAGTGGACCAAAGATAAGGTCCTGAATTTTTTCTTGAATGCAGAATCAGGTACATCTACTGGTAGTATTTCCAGGGATGGTTTTTGTGTCTCTGGTAGGACCAGGGTCTTGTTTCCTAATTGAGTGACTCTTCAGCCACTATTACCACTTTAATACAAAGAGCTTGCTTTGACTGCTCAAGAAAGTACTGCTTATTTCCAAAGTTATATCCTTCTTCCAAACCCCTTTTGGAGCTGTGAGCTTCTCCTATTCAGGCCAGAGGTGAAGTATCAAATTTGGCTGTGACTGAATTGTTTTGGAAGCAAGTCCCATACCGCAGCCTTTCTGTGTTCTGTAGGGGGAAAGGTGGACTACCAAAAGGTTAATTCAGAGTATAAAGAAATAGATTAATTCCAAGGGTGTAAAGAAATGTCAACCCCTTTCCAGAAAACATCTGACACCCTCTGCTAAAGAGGAGATCCTTGAATGGGTGTATACTGGCCCTTTTAGATTGGTACACAACAATCTGAGAAGATGGGGCCTAGAGGCTTGTGCATGTAAAAAAAAAAATTTTCTAGGGATGTGCCCATCACCCTCAGCCCAAAGATGAGTGTGACATTCTCTTACTGGGAGCAAGAAACAGAATAACAGAAGGAAGCTGTCTGATTTGCAAAGGATGCTGGCATCTGCCAGCATTTTGGTCAAAAATATTATCCAAGGTGGTTTCTGGCTGACCTGCCTCTGCTTTTCTATGTTTTGTGGAGGCCAGGGCCATAGGCAGAGCTTTGTAGCCTGTGGCCCCACTTGGCTGATGTCCCTGTCCTGAATTCCACACACTGAAGCAAAAACGTGTGAGTGGTAATAAGAAAACATTCGGTAACACCTTGAGCTGCATTTAAACTTGCCGATTTGGTGATAAATGCTCAGTAATTCTGCCATAAACTAAAATGCCACTAGAGGGCACTGAAGTACTCTGGTTTGGATAATTTTACGCATTGGCACTACAATCATCTGCCTTTTTTCAATTCCTTTGGCACAGCAGTCATCTCAAAGCATGAATATTGCGCTTTTTAATATCAGGTATGAATAAAAAGCCATCAAAGTCGGTCTCACCTAGTGAAAGCCCTAGGTGAAACGCTGGATTTGTGATGCTTAAACAAGTGGAATCTAAAAACTACTGTGGTGTTCCTAGGCTGAAATTTGAGGAGTACAGCAGATGAAATGGCCTGGCAAAGTTGGGGTTTTGGGGTTTTTTGGATTCTTGCTTTTGTTTTCCCTTTGAATGACATGGGAGCAGTTACTGTATCAGTAGGTGGTTGAGTAAAAGCTGCCTTCTGACAACAGCTGAGCCTAGTGGCCCTGCCTAAAGGACAGAGCAGAAAATAACCTCCCAGGATGAAGTATGGGAAAGAGGAGCGGGACTGGATGAATTTTCCTATATTACCTCCATCAATACCTCATCACAACAGTGCAAGCTTCCCCTCAGTTATCTGCAGAGTAGCTTTGGCTTGCTCTCGTGTGTTTTACTCCAGTGTTTATGCTTAAGGGAAATGCATCAGTGGTGGCTGAGCCACAAAATTGAAATGCTTTTATGGACATGTGTGGGCACACTGCTGGGACTGATCTTTTTCCTATAGAGCTGGACAAAAAAATATCACGTCTCTTTGCACTGGAACACTTGTTTTTCACAATTTTTTAATCAGTTTTTTTCAAACTGTTCATTAAAAATCACTAACCTCAAAAATCTGAGTTGTGTGGGTGTTTGGTTTAAGATGGAAAAGCTTTCAGATTCTGTGTTCAATTCAGACCAGGAATTTAGTGTCAGATGACAACAAATTTCATCCAGCTCTGTCTAATTTCCTAAGCTCTGAATCAGTGACAGGCCATTCTAGACACTGTGTTGGAGTTTCTCATAGGAGAAAAAGCATACAATCACTTCTGCCACTTCCTTCTGCTCTTGAATTCCCCTGTCTCAGATTTGCCCATACCCAAGTTTTCATGGTCTCTGAATTTGCTTTCCAAGGGCTTGAGCTTGTTGCTGAATAGAGGTCTTGGGTTCCAACTGCCACACAAGGCTGCTAATTAGCAATCATTTGTGTAGCTTCTCACACTTTGGCAAAAACTACTTGGCTGATCTTGGTAATCCAATCCCCCACTTGGTTTACTGCTGGGAAAGAATGGAAATTTTCCAAGTTGACCCTTGTAAATCTGATCAAGCAGGTTTCATAGTTTAATCTTTCATTTGAATTTATCTGAAACTAGTGACATTTTTATCATTTACACTGAATTTGGTCAAAAGATATTCAAGCACTGAAGGTTGTAAACTTAGACAAGGATGTCATACAGCCTCAGTTGTTGCCTCTGGTTGTCTTCAGATTATGTTCCTATTTTAATTCTGCTCTTTGTGTATTGGACATTGATAAACCCAAAGATTTCCACGGCCAGTTTTTCTGCAAAGACTTAGGGTGCTTTCATGAATTTAAAAAAATAATACACATATATAACTTTTCTAGTAAAGCTTATGATCAATCTGCATCTCCAAGGGTTTTAGAGTATTGTAAAGCAGATTCTGTAATGTCACAAGGTCATGAGTTACTGCAGTGAAATGGAGCTGTGTTGTCTGAAGAGCTGAATACCGTAAAACAGTGCAGTAACATCTTCAGACCCAAACCATGGCTGCAGAGCAGTGCTAACTGGTTGGCAGCTGTTATGATTAAGAAATCTTCTTGTAGCTATGGAAGAAATACTTCATGTGAAATAGCTCTGAAGATGCAGAGAAATGCTTAATTCCTGGAGGTTTCTGTCACTTTGCTCATAATGAGCAACTTAAGAAGAAAGCAGCATTAAGCCCCAAAAACAGAATAACAATCTCCATTCCACATCTCTGCTGTGTCAGGCTCCCTGTGAGGACTCATTAATGCCTCCTCTGTGTCATGGTGTCATGCCAGGGGAACAGTTGCCAGTCCCTGTGGTGGGAAGTCAATCTTACATGCCATGTGTGTATCCTGGGGGATGCACCCCAGCACCTGCCTCTGCAGGCCATTAACAGCTACATCCAAATTTCAGTTCTGACTGTAATGAGGGAAACTTGGGTTTGGATGCTCTCCTGACTCTCAAAAGCATTGATACCTGTCTGAGAGCTCAGAACAGCTCTCATGCCCCACCTTTGATTGGGATCTACATCTGCAGCTTCTTCCTGTCTCTCTGGACATGTTTTCTCCTTGCTGGCTACTGTCTCAAGCAGCGACGTGCACGCTACGCTCACAGGGAAGGCTTGTTTTCTCCTTTTGCATGTTATCTGAGAAGGAAGCACCTATGTATATCTGAGCACATTAACACCTGCTCCAAGAAATACATTATTTAAAATATTAGTATTAATTAGTCACTTTTGAATTTTTATGGCACTCCTGTGTCTTGCGCATGTGTTCGGGTATTTAGCAATCCCTCTCCATTATGTGATGCATCTTTTTTTGTAGGTGACATTTAAGAAAAAAGTTATAAATGTTTGAATAGCTCTATGTGAAAAAATCTTAGTTCATTTCTTCAATGCAGTCTGTCCTGTCACAAGTTTCTTAAACTTTATTATATTTTATTGTTATGCCAGTCTTCCACACTGTATAGTTTCAGCTATTTCAAGTATTGCTTTTTGTTTCTTCAGCTGGAAACCAGCTGCCTGCTGGTAGGCACAGTAGCACATAAAGGTTAAGAATGTTTCATTCAAATAATAAGTTTTAGACTACACTGTATTTGAAGTCATCAAAAACATCCTGTAACACATTAACATGTATGTTATTTAGCTGTACCCTCATGCAGGGCAGGAGGGTTCCTACTGGTGGCAGGTTGGGGCCCTGCTTGCACTTGGAGAAAAAGCTTTTCCCAAGTTCAGTTCTGTGGCTGCCCCCACCTGTGGCCATCCCACAGAACTCAGGGCAAGTCCCCTATAGAAGAGGCAGTATGCATTAAGGTAAGTCCCAAAGGTGACAGGTTAGTGGCTTGTGGAGACACTGGCCTCCCTGGAGGCATTTTTGTGGTGAAGTGTGATGGCAGATTTAAGGCAGAGTGGTTGGCAGTGAGAGGTAGCTGATTGTGCAGCATCTAATTACAGGCTTTCCACTTCACAGGGTAACCTAGTGTCACACATAAACCTGTCAAAATTCCTCCAAAATAGAAAATATGATGGAACGTCAAGCTGACCAGCAGCAGAGGAAGCAGATCACTTACAACCCTGTTTAGGAGAAGGGGTGACTTATATAGCTCGTTCATGGCGTATTCTTCTTTTCTTCCTCTCCTTTTGTTTGACTCTAACCACCTAGAAATAAGTGGTAGAAAATTATGCAGTATTGTAGATACCAACAAACAAAATGACACTTCAAACAGGTTTCCAACATAAGAGAAATATTCTCTATTGTTCTGATGGTGCCAATAGCTTTCTGTACAGAATAAGGAGTTTGTTAAGCTAACCTTATGCTTTGATTTGAAATTGAGTTTGTTAACTCTAAAACTAAAGGCTGCCTAGATTTCACTCCTTTTCGACAGCTTCATTTCTCCCTGGAGTCAGATGTAGAGACTAGTGTAATCAACACCTATTTAAGGAGGTGGGAGCAGCTTTCAAGTTTGTCTGAGACCTACAATGCAGAGTTTAGCCAGTGAGATGTCTAACCAAAGAAAAGAAGCCATAAAAAGGCATGTGGAGGAAACTATTATTAGGAATTCAGGCTACAGCAATTACAATTATAGATAGAAACCTGAGAAAATACTGCAATAAAACAGTACGGTGTAACAGTTTCAACAGCACAACTATTGGTCTAAAGATTTAGTAGCCTGGGATAGGGTTTTGCCCTCTATAAAAAACACAGTCCACCTGGGCAGGCATCAGACTCTTCAGGAAGGATGTTAATCAATCATAAACAGTGAAGAATACCATTCCTCTTGTCTAGTGGCCATGCTTCACATGAGTACATCCCAAAAAGGCAACCAACGCTCCTCGAATCTAGCTACCACACCTCCAGATTGGGATTGCTAAACTAGAAGAGCAGAGAGGGATGATATTTTTCATGAAAATGTTGTCATAGGTGTCCCTCACCGTTGATGCCATTGGTCTTATGAGAGCAAGACACGGTATAGAACTAGGGGGCATATTTCCTTGCACAAGAGCGTAAACTAGCAATTCCTTTGTTACAAAATTTGGTTCAGGACATAGGATACCATCTTCTCTGAGTAAGTGTGAGAATAGAAAGGGATCAGGAAGGAACTCATGAAATGCAGGAACTAAAAAGAACTATATGGTCTCTACTGAGCTTCCTAGAGTCTTAATTTTTGACCAGGGTCTAAAACTTTGATCTTTTTTTGCTTTTGTTTCAGCAGAAAAGAGCCTTCTGTTGTGGCTTCTGGTATTCAGCTGTAGGCCTTACACAGCTCTTTCTAAATCTGTATATACTAGCAACAGATAAAAAGAATGAAAATTGAAGTGCATTGTTACTTGTGTGGTTTCTTATATGTTTTTTTTAAAATAGAGCAAATGTTCCTCATTTTGGGAAATCCAATAAAAAATTTCAATCACTACTTTGCTTTAGCTACTCTAGGTATAAAACAAGAGCTTCTCTCTTAGTGCTGTAGTATTTCAACATCTGATCATCACCTAAACCAGAAAGTGAAACAGTGAAAGAGAAAATATTTTCTTGACCACAGAATTAGAAGCAAAGTTAACCTCATCGTGGGTCATTATACCAAAACCAAAGTTGCACAGGTTAGAATAAGAAATAACACAAAAAATAATTTAAGATTGTTGTAATTTGGGAGCACACAAGGAGTTTTCTTGGGTTTGTTTTAGTTTCTTGGGGTTTTCAAAATTCCTTTTTATGTTTCTGGTTCTAGGGATAATAGCATCAGCATTGTGCTAGCGTTCAGGAGCATCTTGTATAACATTCAACTTACAGAATGTCAAGTGCCTAAACCCTCACAGAAGGAAGGTTTTTCAGGGTGCTTTTTTCTTTTCTCTCAAAACTTTCAATGCAATTTAGAGATATCAGAAAATTCACAGCCATTTTTACACTTCAGCACCTTTACCTATACATCTTTTGGGATATTCTAAGCAGAAACCACCACTTATTAAAGCGACGGACGTAGGTAGAAACATGGTTGAGAAAGCAACTTCTCCAACAAAAACTGGTCAGTCAAATTTTGATATAAATGGCTAAAACTCAGTTAACGACAGTATAGTGGCAACTGCCTATTTGTTTTGACATCAGTTTGCAGGTGCTGGGTGTTCTTTCTTGCAAAATGAAAACTCTTTGATGTTGCAAATGGTGCTAAGATACTCAATTTTAACCCCCCTCCCACCCCATTTTTGGTAATTTAGTGACCCATTGAAGCAGATCATGTCACTGATGGGCTTCAGCCAGTAAACAGCCAGTCATTCCTTTTGAGGTTTCTCTTGTTTCCTACTTCATTTACTTGTAATGTATTGGATCAACACAGTAGGTTTCACATCTCTGTGGGTTTATGCTCACCATTCTTATTCATGTCAGCACGGCAGATGTTATTAAAACTACCTGCATGCTGTATTTAACTCCTGTGTACCAAAACTGTTGGGTTACTGCAGAAGGGTTCAGCTGACTTCCTGACTTGGAGTTACAAAACAACCTATGCAGATTTCAATGTCAGAATCTGTTCTGAAGCACACTAATAAAAGTGGCCTTACTTTGAAAAGACGAGTAACAGAGAGGAGCAAGGCAAGATTTAATTCTTAAAGGTGCTATTAAGCCAGCAACTCTGACCATTCAGCTCTAATTCTGAAATTCCAGATTCCCCTTGTGCCCAGGGTGAAGGTCCCAGAGGTGGTCCCACAAGTGAGTCAGAGGAATGGTGTGGTTGCCTGTGCCACCAGGGTCTGGGGGTGAGCAGTGAGGAGCATCTTGGTGACCTCTGGTTCACACGGCAGCAGTGCACCCTCACCTTCCCTGCTGCAGCACTTTGCCCTCCAGCCAGTGATTATGTGATCTGATTTGCTGCTGTCAGTTACCTCTGATTTGTGAACAAGCTGGAATGAGCCTCGGGGAGAGGGCGGGAAGGTGACAGGAGGATGCTTGAAAGAAAGGTTACATACCTCTACACTCTGAAAGGCTAAACATATAATCTTCCATAGGAGCTCTATAATTTCTACCCTGCCTGGTTATCTGGTAGGAGGTAGACCTGCTAACTGATGACAGCCTTGAAACAAGCAATTGAAGTTTCCTTTTTTTTTTCCTACCTGCATGTAGAAATCATAAGAAAGGGGAGGGTATGAGGAAGGAGCACTTTGTATCTCTGGCATGGGGAATTAGTCATTGCTGGCAAAGCATTGATTGAAATGTTGTGGGAAGAGAGCTGCTCCTAATAGAAACAATGCAGGAGCCTTTATATTTACACAAAATCTAAAAAAACCAACCAAACCAAAACCAAACAAACAGGCAATTTATTTTCTTCTTCCTGATAATTCATTTGAAAAGTTTATGGGCTTTGTGAAAGCATTCAGGTGAAACCACTGGTCATGAAAACATTGCTCTGTCACGTTGCTCCCAAGGGCAGCCCCTGGTGAGGAGCCCTGCTCACTTCTCCATAGAAAGCCCTTGGGATACCTCAAGACTGCACAGGCCCCTCTACACTTCTCCACATCTTGGTGCCTCTAAGTGTGAGCCTTGCGACCATCCCTTGTAGCATCCCTGGGCAAAACCCTTCAAGTATCTGTGCTGTGTCAAAGCTCAACCCATTCATGATCATGCCTTCTTGTATGAGGGACACCCTGCCTGACCTATCACAGAATCACCAAGGCTGGAAAAGTCCTTCAAGATCATCAAGTCCAGCCTATGACCTAACATCACATCAGCTAGACCATGGCACTAAGTGTCACATCCAGCCTTTCCTTGAACACATCCAGGGATGGTGCCTCCAGAACTTCCCTGGGCAGTCCATTTCAATGTCTAATCACCCTCTCCATGAAGTGCTGCTTCCTAATATCCAACCTAAACCTCCCCTGACGCAGCTTCAGGCTGTGCCCTCTTGTCTTGTCACTAGTTGCCTGGGAGAAGAGCCCAGCCCCCACCTGACTACTACCTCCCTTCAGGTAGTTGAAGAGAGTGATAAGGTCCCCCTGAGTCTCCTCTTCTCCAGGTGTTATCTGTAGGCTTTTCCTAGCAAAAAGTGGTGATAGCTGTAGGACTCCTGCATTTGTGTGCCGTGCTTAATGAACGTCAAGATCTGAAGCCATTCCCCAAGGTAGCAAGTCAAAGGACATGAGATGGGTCTGGTTATTGGGTGACATGAAATTTCTTCCTGGCAAGATCTAAACTCTTTGTCCGTGTTTGCTCTTCTTACACAGGCTGTATATGAGGGCTGGCCCTCTCAGGCAAGTCTGAAGGCACCCTGCAGCACCTCCAAGCTCCCAGCTGCAGAGCAGAGAGCCTCTCAAGAACCTTCAAACAGGGCCTAATTCATGTTTTCTTTTTTGGAGACTTCTGAGAGGCTTGGTCTTCTGAAAACTCTGTTAAAGATGCATCTAAGACCCACTTCATTGTTTAAATAATGAAGGTTTTAGTGCTTGTGCTGCAAGGGGGTTATCTCAGCTTAGTGCCCACATTAACCCCCTGGCCCACCTAACCCCAGCCCTCCCACTCCTTACATCGCATGCTGTCACTGCATCACGTTGGCCACAATTGCAGTTCAAAGGCAAGTTCAAGGAAAAGATCCTGCTGGGATAATGAAACGTGATATTCCCTCACAAATAGACATAACTCACACTATGAACTGCTTTTTTCATCACTCCTTTGGTTGGTTTTTTAAAAAAAGAGAATTGCAGAAGCACCATATCTAACCATTTCCAGGATTGGGGCAGATGTTTTGGAGCCTGGGTTAGAGCTTGGCAGCTTGTTGTGTCATGCTGCTAGCTTGCTCCTGCAGCCAGTAAAAGCATTGATAATACAGTACTGTTCAGTGCCAGAGAATAAAGGTTGAACCCAAAAAGTTTTATAGCAAATACCAGACAAGCTTGGTGTTCTTATCACCTACAGAGATGCATGAAGCATCCATCTGCTTTTCCTGTACCTGCAATGGGAAGTGTGAGTAGCTCTACACAAGTGAACGCTGTGGGCAGATTAAATCAATAGTTGCAAGCAGAGTATAAGGTTCTGGCACTTAATAAAACACCATACCAACAGAACTGAATACATACTATCCCTCACTAATGAAGAACCAAAGAACCATGCTGAGTGATGTGCTATCTTTTTAATCATATTAGTCCACAAGAGACTTAGACAGAGCTATTTATTATCCATCCTGTTTTCATAACTGAGGTTTCCAGCTCAGGCAGAGGGACAGAAGATGCCAAGTTTCTCTTTTATTTTTTTCTTTTTTCTTCTAACTTTGGCTTGAAACAGCTGTTAATAACATTCAAAAAAGCACTACTACTACTCAAAAGTTTACACTTCACTGGCAGTGTCTGTAAAGCAGCCAAAATTATAAATTTTCACTGGGATCAGCACTGGGAGGCTTGGAGCATGTTAGGATGGAGATCTTCACAGTCTGCCTTACAGGCCAAAATGGCTACCAGCATGCCCAAGGGCTCAGTATGTTTGGCAGCAGAAGTGCATCAGCTATAACTGTGGAAATGGGGAGATTCTTACAGGCACTTCTTACAGGTCAGTCGCAGTGATAAGTGTTTGAAGCACAGTCCCACCCACATCATTTCCCCCTCTCTTTGGCACAGGTGCCCAGGACACCTCTATTTTCAAAAGAGGTGTGTTTTTTAGAAAAAGATCACTTTGGAAATCCATAATATCTGGATGACTCATTTGTTCTTCTCAACCTTTGTCATAATTCAGCATAAGCTAGCAAAGATCTATCTACACTGGTTTAGCTGTCCTCCTGTAATTTATTTCCTATTATTTTCTTGCAACTTGAGGATAAGGGTTTTTTTGGCCTACAAAAAATTTGGGCAGTATGTAGAGGGGTTTTTTGTACTCATTTAACTGTATTATTTGAGATGGAACTCTGAGGAAAAGTGGCCAAAACCTTTGAAGAATTTTTGAAAAGAAGACTATGATGGTAAATGTCACCCCTACTGCTGCCCCAGGAGCTCTATAGCACATGTGTGTCTTAGTAATATAAAGATTAAAATATTTTTTTTAATCTACAATTACTTCTGATTCTGTACAATTATGGCAATTGTTTGTGTGCAAGATTCAAATGGAAAAGCTGGCACAGCTGAAGCTACAGCAAAGATTCCACCATGCTTAGGTGAACAGAATCTCTCCATACTGTAAGGCACTATCAAAGATATGGTAGGTAAACAATGGATCAAAGTCCACCAGGCGTTCCCAGGCCAGGGAGTAGGAAATCCCTGCTTTCTCCCATTTCAAATGAACTCCAGACAAAAAAGTTGCAATTATCTAGGCAGCTTTAGGGAGATGAGTGAGCAGTTACTTTAGAAACAGCCCGGGTGTTAAACATACACAGTTCAGGTGTTGCCTTCTGGCAGTTTTTGTGTGTTCTTTAATATTAATCTTTGTAATTTAATAGGCATAAATAGAGATCATAATTACCTTAAACAAAAATGCTTTTAAAGTTTTGTCTGGCACATTATTTTGCACTTTTCCTTTAGACTGTAAACCATACAGACAGAATTGTAACCTCAGTGGGAAATACAATACTTGGTGTCTTTTATTGTGCAGCAGTAAGTTTCATTGTTGAGGGAACAGCCAAAGCTATGAGAACCTCCACGAAACTCACTTTGGTTTATTTTAGTGATAGCCAGTGTTCAGACTATTTGGAAGTAATTTCTTATTCTGACAGTTGGTAGCATATGTAAGTATTTTATGGAGTGGTCCAGTGGGATCTGGGGGGATTTATGAGATGCTATGTGCCATAAAACTAGCTTGCTAATTCATAAATAACCTTCTGAACAAATAGGAATGAGGGAAACCTTTGCCTAAAGCTGGAATTGAAAACACAGAATAAATCATCACAGCATGTGTCGAGTCACCCCTTTACTCTACTCTGCCCACTGCCACTACTGGATGATGCTGCTGTGTTCAAATGTTGCTGGTAGACCCCCTGGATAGACCAGCCCAAGTCTTGAGGGCACTTTCCAGAACAAGTTTAAGAGCCAGCATCTCTCGTGAGGGACTAAGGCTATAAAGGCTTACCATTTCAGAGCCACCAGTTTGCATATGTGGATATATATGGATACATACCCACTGTGACCACTCTGCCAGGACAAGCTGCTCCCAGGATCAAGGCTTGGCTTAAGGCTCTTCATGTCAAGAGAAAGAGGAAAAGCAGTGGTAAAGTAGGAAAAAGATAAAAATGTATTTTCTGCACCGTTGCTGAAATTGAGCTTGTTGTAAGTGGTCTGAAGGGACAGAGTTAGGGTTTTCATGGGCTCCTGAAATTTTTTATTTACATACTTGCTGCTGCTGTTTCTACTGGTTGAGGTCTGGGGGGTGTGGAGGAAGCTCCAGGAAGCAAGTTGTAAACAGAACAAAGCGTTCAAAATGGGGCCAGTCCCTTTCTTTAATTTTCTTCCTGCCAGTGGTGGCAACTTTTCAGAAGGAAAAACTTCTCTCCGATTAGTCCACCACCACTTTCAGGATTTCCTTTTCACAGATAGCCAAGCTTGGTTTGTTGGTTTGGTTTGGCTTTTGGTTTTTTGGTTTTTTGGGTTTTTTTCTTCTTTTGCACACCCTTGGTTAGGAGGAAGATGCATTGCAAGGTTTGAAAGCCCAGGGCAAGGTTGGTACCTCCCCCTCTCACCTTCCTGCATCTGTTAACCTTTCCTGCATGAGGAATCTCTTCCTTAGATGTTTGGGGAGTAGCTCAGGCCAAAAGGAAGAGAGGAAGAGTGTGGGTTTAATTTGGTTTATTGTTTATGGTAGGTTGCCTAATTTTAGGTGAATGGCCATTTGTTATATTAGCTGATGTGTATTTTGATATTGTAATTTGAATTTAGAGGAGTTCTCTGGTGCCAAGATTAGCATCATAAAGTGAAAAAAATAAAAAGGGTTAAAAAAACAATCAGCCAGTCCAATTAAAACTGTGGCTGTCTGGAGCCATGGAAAAATGTAGCATAAACAGAGCTGCAAGATTTGCAGGGTGGAGCTGGCATTGGCAGTGAGCTGTACAGGTATATACCTGTCTCTCTGATTTGGCCCAAACAACCCCCAGCGTGCTCCTTTTTGGGATCAGAGAACAAAAGTCAGGCAATCACGGCTGAACTGTGGGAGAAGCCAAATCTCAGAGAAAAAGTACCTGTTCAAACAGTCCCCACTTCTCAGAAACTTCTCCCGTCTAAAGACTTTTAGCTCCCGTGCTTATCAGTTTATTGTCATACATTCTGGCAATTAGTGATCCACTTCACCCCTTGCAAGCTCACATCACCGCTGAGCCAAACTGACAAGATAAACTCGGTGCTTAAAATTCCATTTCCAGTAATAGAAATGTACCCCATCCTGTAATTTTTTTTAAAGCGGATTTTTTTTAAGTTATATGAAATACCACCATATTAGATTAAGCCTGGAAGGCATGCATTGAAAGGGAAAAACCTGTATTTCTGAGCAATATGACAGCTTAGAGTTTTCATCTTATAGAATTTTCAAAACAGCTCTTTTCCAATTGTCTTACCCGCTTTACCTTTTGACTTTGGCACTCAGATTTCTTCTTTGTTTTTCACGATTTTTTTTTCCTTATCTGTTACTGCACTTCGAGTAATTAAGCTTGGAATCAGTAGACCACTTAAAGATATATTCCACTGTAAGCTTGTACTGTGATTCTCTTGAAATCAATGGGTAGTAAGTGCTGATTGCCCAAGTGCTTCATTAAATCATAACCAAAAATCTTTGCCCTTCATTCTGCCTTTGGGAGCAGGGTGTTTTTTGAGACTGATTCACTTCCTAGTTGTCTTATCAATACAGGCAAGCCAGGTTTGGTCATTGGCAGTCTTTTCTTCTGGGGCACTTTCAGAAAACAAGTCAAAAGAAAAAGGAAAGCAATCTCTAAACCAGAGGAGATGTCGTTGGCATTCCAATTCTAGGTAGACCGCATTGCTTCAGCGGGAAACAAAGCTGATGTATAGGGTGGGGAAGTATCCCACACTCCTAACTTTGTGAAAAGCCACCACTGTGAGACATTCTTCTTGCCTCTTGGACAAAATCTGCTGAAATGTGCAAAGGTTGGGAGAGCCCCTGTGTTGGGAGCAGCCTTGGAGGCCTATGGAGAGTCTGAACTGAGACTTGGTCATTTATTGAAAACATGTGATCCAGCAGTGTTTTGGATCTAATTGAGAGACAGAGCATCATTAAAGCTCAGCATCTGTCAGTCCTTTCTCAAAATATGTCTTCCTTATGCTCCTCTTTATCACTTTTCTATACATTGTCCTAAAAATGAGTGCCTGTGAAAAAAAGGACATACTTATTTTCTTTCTTGTCATTTGAATTTTCTGGAGAAACTAAGTCAGCAAACAGGAATGCTCTTAGAAAAAGTCTTTCATGTAGGTAACAGTGGACTTTTTTTTTTAAGAGGGCAGTCTGCCAAAGGGTGGCCAATATAAGCTTTTGTAGACAGCAGTTTTTCTACACAGAGCTGAGTTGACAGCTTTCCTCCTGGGATAATCACAATCTTCATTCTTCTGGGACAAAATTGCTTCTGACAGTATAAAACCCAGGACATCTTTGATGTAAAATCTGACTCAAACACATGAATGGTGAGACTACAGAGTCATCCCATTCAAGAGAAAATGTTAGTAGTGGAAGCGAGATCAGAGGTGCCAGCTGAATTAATCAAACTAGTAAAATGTGAGGAAGTATCAGTCCATAAAGCTGCCTAATAAATCTGAGTGCACAGCATTTGAAGGGAAGTGTCTTTGGACGCTAAGCTGGGTGTCAGACCGGGAATGGGTGCTCTGTGTGTGTAGTCCTGTCCTGTTGGTATATGCCTGATGTGCTGCATTAAATGTTTTGAATGTGCATTTTTTTCAAAAAGCCTGTCTAAATCTCTAGTGCAGCGTAACACTCAGCAGTGTGGTGTTCTCCTCTCCCTTCCCTCCCTTCCCCTCACTTGATATGAGCACCCTGGGACAAGCTGTCTTGAGTTTTGGGGTGAACTTGGGGGGTTTGGCTCTGTTCCCTCAGCCTGCCCTGGGGATGGCAGAGGTGGTGGTCATCACGTGCACCTAAATGTCGGCCACTTTGCGTTTGTAAAAGTAATTGTGGATTTCTCCAGGGAAAGACCTAGAGTATCCAGATAAGTATCAACCAACAAACGTTTTGCAAGGGTAAAAGCAATGAACTGCCAAGTTTTTCTTAAATTTTAAAAACCGTGGAAGAACTGCTGTGTTGCTCCGTCAGGAATTGTGTGTGGGTGATGTGACCATCCTCAGGGGACTGTTCAGTAAGGCTCTCCCAGCTCTAGCCTGGCTGAGGGAAGGCTTGATTCCTGGAAAGCAGGTCCTGCAGAGGAGGCTTTTTGGGTGTCTCCTTCCTCAGCTCCATACACAGACCCATGGCTACTTGCCACTGCTTGGCCTGCTGCACCAGAAATACAGGAATGATGTGGATCCTGTGTCAGCCACCAGAGCTGAAGTCTGTGTTGCTACAATGTTTGGCATGCACTGAGGTTTCATTCTGGGCATCACAGAGTCCAAACGGCAGTGTTCACCACTGCTAGTGTTTTCACACTAGTTTCTGCATTAATCCATGTCTCTCCTTTTGCTTGCAGTGTCATGCCATTAGTCTGGCATAACAAGGTGACCAAATTCTGCCTGTGTCATGTGTAGCAATGCACTGTGGCAGTGCCTTGTCATCACTGCTGTGACTCTGAGGAGAACTTGCTCCCACACACCTGACAATCCCAACACATGGTATAAACCTTAATGAAGAAACCTAAGAGGATGTAGTTCACAGCGCAGAACACCTTTCTCATCCTCTGCATGGATGCTATGGATATGAAGGCTGGAGTAGCTCTCCTGTCCCTGGTGAGTGCAGGTTTATTTCTGCAAAGCTCAGCAGGTTTTGGGATAAATGAACATGCTGTTATTAATTGTGGCATCTAGCCTAAGGAATATTAACAGTGATAACATCTTGGTAGGCCTGTGTCCTGGTTTGAGCCTGAACAGAATCAAATTTCTCTTCAGTAATTTTACTTTTCAGTTAAGTTCCTTCTAAGTAAATGCACTTTCTGAAATTAACAGCAGGTTTTTCAGTCAGTGTCTGCTTCTAGGACTGATAATTCTTGATGTTTATAGCTATTGCTAGAGAATGGTATACAAAATGGATCTTGCTTTTACTTACTCCTGTAGAAACCAAGGTCACTGATTGCTTGTGCTAAACTTCTTGTGTGCTGGAAATGAAAGGGAGGAAAAGGGGTCACGCCTGTGGCCATCCTGTAGGAGCAAACTGGACAGGTGACCCAAAATTGACCAAAATAAAAATGTTATTCCATATGTGTCATACTCAGTATAAAGCTGAGGGATCACGAGGGTCAAGCTCTCTTTGTCCATAGCCAGTGCCCTGGAAGAACTCCATCCATTCTTCTGTCTTTGATCCATGCATTCCTGAATCTTTGTGTTCCTCTGTCCAGTTCTCATCTGCCACTGAATCCAACCTGTGACTTTTCCATCCCTGCAGCCTTGGTGATGACATGAGCTTTAATGGGTGGGAGTGCAATAGTGTTTTCCTTTATATTTGTATGTATTTTATTTTATTTTATTTTTAAACATTATAGTTTCCTTAAAGTTGTGTAGTTTAGTTTTCAACCCGTAAGTCTCTCTCCCTTATGCTCTTTGCTTTTCTGGGACGGGTGAGGGGTTAATGGAGAGCATGTTTATCATTCAACAGCCAGCCCAGAGTTAAACCGTGACAGCCTGGGTTTGAGCATCGTTTGTTTTAAAAGACTCGGACATCGAGTTTGAATATTTCAAACCAAAAATGCAAAAGAAGAAAGAAACGTTTCTGCTCCCTAGAACTTTAAGCAAAGGGAAAGCTGGCGCTGGCGAGGGGGCTGCATTGCCCGAGCCCCCGGCCACCGAAGCCACCCGTGGTTGGGATGGAGAGATGGTGGGTCAGCAGGTGGCACCCGCGCTCCAGCCATCCGCCGTGTCCCAGCCCCGCCGGCTCCAGCGCCTGCTGAACAACGCTGTTGGGTCTTATTTCTCGGCCGTATGGTGTGTCATCCCTCGGCCGTGCGCTTCGTTTTTCTGAGCAGTAAAACCCCAGGAGCAGCTTCAAATGTGAGGTGTGCTCGTATACCTACAGTAAGGAACGCCAGGTCTCTTCTTTCTGCTCCTGCTTTACAGCAGGAATGAAACATGTAACAGATTACAAGCCCCTAGAAAAGATTTCGGATCCTTTTCCATCTTGTTTTGTTTTCCCCACTCACTTTTCTTGGTGCTACTCTGCATTTGGCTACACTTTTCTTAGCATCCCTGTAAGACTCCTTTAGAAAGGTGATGGAAGAAAAAACAGATGGGAAAAAGCCTGCAGAAGTCACTCAGACTGACAAGGCACACACAGATTTTCCTCTCCCTGACGATATTTCTGCAGCAGGTCCCAAAGTCCTACTGATTGAAAAAAAAAAATAAATTATGGTGATAGGACAAGGGGTAATGGTTTAAAACTGGAAGAGGGTAGATGTAGAATAGAGATTAGGAAGAAATGTTTTACAATAAGAGTGGTGAAACACTGGGACAGGTTGCCTAGAGTAGAAGCTCCATCCCTGGAAACATTCAAGGCCAGGTTCAGTGGGTCATTAGCAACCTGATCTAGTTGAAGATGTTCCTGCTCACTGCAGAGGGGCTGGACTAGACAACCTTCAAAGGCCCCTTCCAATCCAAATTCTTCCAATTCCAATTTCCATGAAATGGCTGCTCATCAAGCTTGCTCAGTGCCTTGCTTCACCCTCCAGTCTTGCAGCAGCATAGTAGAGGTTCCCTGTTCTGATGACTGCTGGCAAGTATAAAGCTGCCCCTGTCTCCCTGGTTCAGCACTGCATCTAAGCATGCAAGTAATTTCAGCCACATTCAGTAAAACACTTAGCTACGTGCTTACCTTTAATTATGTACTTAAAGCGAAGACTTGTGAACTCGTGTAATGCTCTTATTCTGTTCTCAGGGCTGGACAGCACAGAATTTAAGGAGATGCTTAAAGTTAAATAAGTACTCAATTATTTCCTGGATCAGGACCTAAATGGAAGATTGCTCCACCTGATATTTAAAATCAGATTATGTTTAATTTTTAAGTCAGGGCACTTCCTTCAAGTCACATCAATTTGCCATAAATACTTCTTGGAGGCAATGCCCTTGGGGTCTAATCCAGGCCCCTTTGATCAGACTCCTATTGACGTCAGTGGATTTACATCAGGTCCTGAGTCCCTGCGGAGGAGAGGGAAGGAAGGAAGGAAGGAAGCAAGGATGCAGCTGAGATCACACCCTGCTGCTTGACCTTCCCAAGTGACACTGCTGAGAGCTGGCAATGGAGGCTCATCAGCCTCCTCTCCCACAGATGAGAGAACATTGCAAGAGACCAGCAGGCTGGGAGGAACAGTAGCATTACACTCGGCAGAACCCAGGGTAGCTGAATATTTTAGAATCATAGAATCATTTTCGCTGGAAAAGAGCTTTAAAGTATCAAGTCCAATTGTTAACCCAGCACTGCCAAGTCCACCACTAAACCACGTCCCTAAGCTCCACATCTACATGTCTTTTAAATACCTTCAGGGATGGTGACTCCACCACTTCCCTGGGCAGCCTATTCCAGTGCCTGGCAACCCTTTCAGAGGAGAAATTTTTCCTAATATCCACTCTAAACCTTCCCTGGCACAAGTTGAGGCTGTTTCCTCTTTTCCTATCAGTTGTTACTTGGGACAAGAGACCAACCCCCACCTCGCTACAACCTCCTTTCATGTAGTTGTAGAGAGCGATAAGGTCTCCCTTCAGTCTCCTTTTCTCCAGGCTGAACGACCCCAGTTCCCTCAGCTGCTCCTTGTAAGACTTGTGCTCCAGACCCTTCCCTAGCTTTGTTGCCCTTCTCTGGACTTGCTCCAGCCCCTCAATGTCTTTCTTGTAGTGAGGAGCCTGAAACTGAACACAGTACAGGGGGATGATCCCTGCCCTAGTCCTGCTGGCCACACTATTGCTGGTACCGGCCAGAATGTTGGCCTTCTTAGCCATCTAGGCACAGTGCTGGTTCATACTGTGCTCCTCACCCATCTCCTCTCTTTCACCCCCCATGCCCAAATAAAGTCACAGAAGGTGAATTACAAGATGTCCATTCTGTTCGTGCAGACACAATGTGCTGCTCTGCTGTGCATTGCATTTGCTGTTGGGATTAGCAGGACTGACTTGTTGCCCACAAGCTTTAAAACAGGATGGTAATTTCTGTGTCAGAAATCCAAAGAGCTGAGCACTGCCAGTATAGCATGGGTCTTTAGCTGTGGTCCTCTAGCACAAACACAGCTTTTGAAGGGCTTTTAGTTCTATTTTCTTTAAAGAGGTGAAATGGGTAAATCAACAAATAAACTGAATTAGAACATAGTCATAAATTTATACAGATTTACATGTCTCTAGATAGTAATATATCCGCTTACTTCAGGGAAAAAAAAAAAAAAAGAAAAATTACGAGTTTGTTTTGGTTTTAAGTGTCTGAATGGGATACTGGAACCATCTTGAAACATGCTAAGTATGGCTCAGTGAGGAATTCACACATATTTGTGTGCTCAAATGTTAGGGTTTTTCCTTCATGCAAAACATCTATCATCAGAAAGGGGAAACTGTCACATTTAATTTGCATTCCAGGTTACTAAGGAATTCTTTAGTTTGTTGCAGTAAGCCTGTGCAGTGTTTTGCTTAGCTACAGAAGCCAGAGGCAGTTTGTATAATTCCCATTTCCTGATTATATGACATACATAAGCAAAGAGGCAAAACTTGGGTAGCTCAGTTTACAATTGGATGCAGAGTTTAAAGAGCTGCTCCCAAAATTAGAGCTGGGCCAGGGAGAGTGTCCTAAGACCAGTCTGTTCCCATCTTCTGTCCTGATCCTGAAGGATCCCTTCATCTACCTTTCCAGTTTGTCATATAATGAGGTTGAAATGTAGCTCTGTTTTATTAACCTGAGTATGTTTGTGGTGTGTGTTTAGTTGCAGTTGGTGCCTGATGCAGTCTGATTCTTAATCTTCATCTTGCAGCTCTGAGACACTGGGGAAGAGCAAAAACTCCTCTCTGGGACCAGTCCCTGGAAAGTCTCAGGAATAAATCTCCTGGGATTATTCTTCTGATGGGCTTAGTTTACTCTCTGCTGTTTGTGGCAGTGTCAGCCACACAATACCTTTTTCCTTTCAATTTTCCTTATTTTTTTCTCCAGTTTTCATAAGAGACATTTCCTTTCCCTTCTTTTGTTCTACTCTTTCTTGCTTCTGACCCTTCCTTCTCTCTTTATTATATTCCCTCTCTATCCTTGGGTCTTTCTGACCACCTTCAGCATCATCTCCCTCACCTCTTTGACTAGTCCTCACTCTGCAGGAAGAAATATATTCCCTTCTTCTTCCACAGCCTTCAAAGCCATTTGCAACACCCCTCGCCCCCCATGCTCCCCCTCATTACATGTCAGATACCAGAAAGATGACATCTGAGCATCACCCATGCCCTCAGCCTGGTAGAGGTGGCAGTCCCAAGAGAGATTTTTGCTTCCCTTTCCTTAGCTGCCACCAGCAAGAAGGAAGCAGCTACTCTATTTGCAGTTTTTTTCTCCTGGCTGCCTTTCCCTCTTTGCTTCTGCCAAAATAAGCATCAGCTCTACTGCTAATGGTTATCCCAGCAGTGGAGAGCTGAGCCTGCTCTGCTCTCAACATCACAACCTCTCCATTTCTCCAGCTGCTTTGTCCCTTTTTCTGTCTTCTGGAGACTAGAAATCTACAAGGTGGAGGCCTCTTGCAGTGCAAGTGGGATAACTTTGTCCCTTAAAAGCTTATGTCTGTTTTGTGGTTGAAAATACTTGATTTTCTGAGTTCATAATGCTAATCCCTTGTCAGATAATTGCTGAAAACATATGCTAGGGCAGGGTTTGCACACACGACCTGAAATTGCTCTCAAACTTAGATGAATGTTCTTTGGAGATGTCATACCTTGGTTTCTCATTGCAATTCTCATAGATTTTACATCCTGTCCTTTTGCAAAATCCAAAATGGGGCTGGCAGCACCCAGGGTGAAGCATGAGGAGAGAGGGTTGAGCCAGAAGCCCATGTCCAAACAACCCAAAGCTTTGAAAATGCCCAATGCCAGAAGGCTGGATCCAAATGTTATGTCTCAGGCCCATGTCCATAAAGAATAAGAGAGAGAAATTAAGCACCCTGTGCCTGACCAAGATATTAAGCTATTTTGCAATCATAACAAAAAGAGAGCAGCAGGGACAAACTAGATCTTGGTTGTTCTCTATCCCTGTTAGTAATACAGAAATACAAAAATGAGATGGAATGAGCTAATTCTAAGTGGTAAGGCAATTGCAGATGTCTCCTCCTGAGAAAGGAGCTCCTTGCAGCTGCTGGCTGCATGCTGTTCACCATGGAGCTGTACCAGCTCTATGAGAGGAGAAAGGGTCCTTCTTCTCAGCATCCCAGGCAAAGGACCAGGCCAGGGCCACCTTTTGGGCCCTAAGCAGCCATGCCTTTGGTTTCCTTAACTTTTCCCACTAGCGTATGTATAATCCACTTTGTAATCAAGCCTGTAGTAAACTGTGCAGGAAGGGGCAATTATGGGTGTGGTATAAACCAGCCTTTCCTGAAATGCAGATGCTTTTCAGTCAGGCACCAGGTTACAAACAGTTTGCAAAGACTCTCCAGTTTGATGTTCAAGTGTAGAAAGTTGGCAGCCCTGAAAACGCAGGGCAATGGTCCCTTATGTGGACGAGAAGTTCAAGATATGAGCGAGTGGTTTTGGAGCCTGCAGAAGGATGGGTGCACCACAAAAGGTGTTATTTAAAATGTGCCCTTCAGCTAGATGTACAGGGAGCTGTACAACTGCCGCTGTGCTGCAGTTGCTTCACAGTCTTACTGTTGTTTGTATCTCAGATTTTACTTGTGTTTCAATTTGGGGCTCTAAAGCTTGCTAGAAAACACAGAGGAAATGCTTTCGGTCTGGTACATCCTACAGGGTGGGTGGGATCCACTGCTGCAAAGCAAAGTGGTTCTGGTGTTCTAAGGCTCCATTTTTTTGCACACATTGATTCATGAGACACTTGGGGTGCAACAGCAGGAGGGATACTGGGAGGTGGGTGCAAGGGGCCACCCAAGCAAGTGATGGCAGTGAGAGCAGGTGGCTCATGTTCAGGGACTGGCCCTGCTGCCAGCCCCACTGCTGGCAGACGGAGGTATGGCTGTAGGAAGAGACATGGTGGAAGTTGCTCAAGGTATCCCCGGCTCGCATTTGGCTTCCCACAGGTGTCCTCCCACCACAGCTCTGCCAGGCTGCTCCCCGTGTTGGTGCTTGCACCTACCCTCCCCTGCCTTCACCTCCTGCATTTTCTGTCGTGGCTCTTGTGCTGTGTATAAAAGGTGGTTCTGTTTCTTGTTCTTTTGCAATACTAGTAGCACTTGGTTTAAATTTAATTTTCTTCTTTCCAACAAGCATTTTTTGGCAGTGCCTTCTTTGCCCTTCAGCTGTTTTAAGTGTTTATTTCTCATTTTGCACATGTTTGACAAAGGCAGCACTTACACAATTCCTCTCTGAGTAATCCCCTTTCTCCCTAGAGCCAATAAAGTAAAAAAAGATTATAAAACGAGACACTGCAGTTCTGTGTTAAGCAGCTAGGTTGCTCATCTTGTTTCTCTACTCTTGAAGACGGTGCTGGGATATGAAACCTTGAGAGGTTCTATGGTCCATCAACCCAATGCCATGCTGCCACCTCCTTCCAAACAGTGTTTTTGCACGCTGATGTTTTCCCTGACACGTAAACTCAGCTTTGGGGGAGAAACTCAAACAACCACACCCGAACTGTCAGTTTACAGCCCATACCTACCTTTCCTCTTGCTCTCTGAGGCCTTGAGACATAGTTATGAGTATATGACCACCCAAAGCATTGTGTGCAGACAAAGTGCTGCGTGGGGTGCTACTGGGGCAGTGGCACTTCCCAGCATGGTGATGAGGATGGGCATTAACCAGTGCATGTACTCAGAGTCCACAGTGATTTACTAGCGTGATAAAAAGTCTCAAGACTTTGCTGCTTTTAGACAGACAACTACTTTGTGCGCAGGCAGAGATTCCTCTGAGAACACTGTAAGCTTTCCAATTAATTATCTCATCCAAACAAGTCACTGGTGACTAAATGGCCAAGTATTTTATTTAAGTTCTGTATTATTTCTATTTAATCCACTGATTACACAAAGAAATAGGTCTGGAATGAATGCCACTGTACAGGAATAAGGGTTTTAACAGAGAAAATCTGTTTGAGTATTTAGAGTAAAATAATCTCAAAACTGGTTCCAAGTTTAATCCAAGATTAAAGCTGATCTAGAAAGAGATAATAATAGACTCATCAAATGGTTTGGGCTGGAAGGGACCTTTAAAAGTCATCTAATCCAACCTGCCTGCAATGAGGAGGAACATCTTCAACTGGATCAGGTTGCTCAGAGCTCCGTCTAACCTGGCCTTGAATTTTTCCAGGGATGAGGCTTCTACTACGTCTCTCGGCAACCTATTCCAGCAAGTTATGATTTAATATTATTTTTATTTTGTTAATTTGTTAGAAATGATAGTAATGAAATATTGGGAGGAATGGGCCATCTTTCTTTAGCATAACTCCCATCTGTCTCCATGCACTCACACCACGTTGGCCCTGTGAATTGGTCTGGAATTAAGTGTTACAACAACACAACAACTCATCAAAACATTTCTCTGGGGTTTTAAAAGCAACTGAGAAGAGGGCTGCTTTCTTTTCCACTTTACAAACCGTAAAAAGACTCACTGTATAAGTTACGCAACTTAGGAATTGTAGATTGACTACTTGGGGCCATGTCTATGGAATATATTTAATTCACTCAAAAACTTTGTAAATTTGGCAAAATTTTTCTGGTTTGGAACTCTAGCCTGAGCCAATAACTCACATTACAATAAACAACTACTTCTTTTTTCCTGTCCGCAAATTGAGTTAGATGCACCCGCTATTTGACTACAACTTTAATTTCTTTGGAGTGGAAATAATCTTTTTGCCAGTCATGAATGCTTGAAATTTGCAGCTGCCTCGTTTGCCACATTACAAATACGGGCTCAAATCCTGCCATTGGCAGAACTCTCCTGGATTTCACTAGACCCAGGTTTTCCCCCACAGGATACAGTCATTCTTCCACCATCTATCTAGCTAATTGCTATAATGAGATTTGCAAAGGGCAAGCATAAAAGTCAACTGTAAGGTCCAAAGTGAGCTGTTACCTGAATTTCACTTTCCATGAGCATTCTCAAGAAGGCTGGAGTGCTGAAATATACAGGGAAAATGAATGCAACAGGCCTGCAAACATCATTAAGTCCAACCTCAGTTTGGAGTTCAAATTACTTTGCAAAGAAGGATATTTTTACTTTCAATATTATTTCAGCTCTGCAAACTTCATACTACAAAACTGCCTGTGCAACAAAAAAAAAAAAAAAAGGGAAATGTATGGGTGATGGGAGAGTTTGCCAGACTCTCCACACACCTGAGAAAACGAGCTGGGAGAGTTTCCTTCCCCAGATCAGCCCCTGGAGCAATGTGTTGCTGGGCGGAGATGGGCAGCACCCCACTAGCCCTCCCTGTGGCTGTGGTCCCCCCTTGCCCTGCATCCCCAGGTACCATGTGCTCTGCTTGCATCCTGGTTTCCCGTTGGGAACCTTATGTGATGTCTGCAGGAGAAACCAGCAGCACCCCCTTTCTTTTCACAACAGACATTGAGGATGTTGTTTGCTTCTCTTGCTTCAAAGCACTTTGATGTTAAATTATTGACTCAGCTATACCCTGGCCAAGAGGATACTGAGCCTGTCCTTATGCTGAGATTCAGCATTCACTCCTGTCTTGAGTACAAGGAGACCTTCATGTAGGCAGCCACCCTCCACAGTAGAGATAGCAAGCCTGGGATAAATTTCCATTTTAATGATGCAGTCTTTTATTAGAATATTTATCAATTCCAGAACAAAAGTCTTTACCCTATGCTTGAACATCTGCACCTCCAACCTGTCTGGCAATGGTTGTCTTGGCCTACCAGCTCCTTAATCTTTGCAACAGAAATGTTTGGCTGTAATTTAATTATTTCCTTCATAAACCCTGAGATGGCAGACAGGAAAAAAAAAGGGCATGTTCCTTGGCAGTCTCTGCAGGAATCTTCTTGAGGCTCTGCATCACACCTTGCTGCATCACCACCACACAAATCCCTGTGATGGATCTGTGGCAGAAGCCTGGGAGAGGAGTGGTGCGTGTCCTGCTCAGCTTACAGATTCCTCTGCTAGATCAGAAATAAACATACGCAGGCAACCAGACTAAAATCATCTGCTGAATGAGTACTTTGTCAGCAGCTCTTTTCTCATCTCTTATCTCTCTGCCAAGCCATTGTAGATTTGGGGACCTTGAGTAAAAGAAAAAACACTGAAGCAAAAGGGTCAAAAATATGAAGTGAAGACGTTTTCCTCTAAGTCTGTGAGTCATAGAATAATGGCGGTCACATGAAGCATTAGGCTGATTCCTTTTATTAGAAATTGCAGCTTAGATTCTCCATTCTATCAAAGTGATACTGGAGTAATACATTAATCAGTGAACTTGAAGCTATAGCTGGACGTGCTCACAGCTAAATAAGAGAAAAAGTTGAGCTTTACTGGATGTTGTGCCTCATCACTTGTTCATATCATGTGCATCCCGGGTGGCCAGATGATTTACAGGCTAAACTAAAAATCAGCATGGAAATCTTCTGCTTCTTCCCCTCCCCTCTTCTGTCTGCAGGAAAGCATGAGGAAAGTGTTTGTGTTTGGGGCAGAACTGTCAACCGAATAAATGTGTGTTAATATGCAAGTGAAAAGAGGGTGGTTGGTATTCCCAGAAAGCTTTGAAGGGTGAGAAGCTTTTCTGATTATAAAATTTAGACAGGGATATTGTTTTAATTAGGAAAGGTATAGAACTGTCAAGATGTTAAATCCTGGTTGTTGGTATAACAGGTTTTGTATCACTCTGGGAAAGAGTTACCACGTCCATCCTCATTCTAAAACATAAATAAGGCAGCAGTTGCTTCCTTCACTTTCCTTACTGTATTCCCAAACTTTCTTCCAATGTTAAGTTTAGGTTGGGCCTTGGGATCCCTCCTTCTAAATCTGTGGGTATGTTGTGAATAACTGAATGAGGTAACATGGGGCTTGGCTTCTGGGAACAACTTTTAAATGCTGAAAATTATGGAGCTCTGGAATAGCATGCTAAGGAGGGCAAGTAGGAAATTCTGCCTCTTGGGCCTCTTACAAATCAGTTGGACAAACTATTTGAAACCACACGGCAGGGAACACTTCCACCCTGGTGTACCCTGAGGCTGCAAAAACGCCTAATTGTCTGTATAAGCAAAATATTTCATGATGAAGTAGTATTCACTACTATTCGTATCCAGACTTGGCTCTGGCTCTTCAAAACAAATGAGAACACCACTGCCCACTCAGTTCCAGCAATCAAATTTTGTAATGTCTATATTTATGGAAGCTTTCTGTTTTATAGTGCACCACAACTGTCAGATCCCGCTAGTTATATGTAATAAAAAAATCTCAGTAGCTATTTGAGAAAGCACGTGTTCTTGTTGAAGAGACACATAGTTAAAACACGGCATGTCACACAGTTCTTGGTAAGGGCAGCTCCAGTGAGCTGCTGTTAGTATCAGCAGTCTTATTTGTCCTCGACACTTATGATAAGAGGGACTGTATTTGTGCAAACCCCCAGTCTTGTGGACAATCCCCCCGGTTTCCAAATTCTGCAATGGTGAAGTCAGTTCTCTAAGGTGTATGACTATTGGGTAGAGCTGATCTGATACCATCCGAACAGTCAAGTACAATAGTCGCAGAATTCATTAAAAACCTGGTGCAGGCACAAGCAGAGCTGCCATCTGATGTCAGCCAGACCTTCAGCATGGTATCGTGGTATTGGCCACATTACTCCTGGAGCACCTCAACACTGTCTTTCAGGCAAACGTTCATCTTCTGATGAGAAATGGCAGCCACTGCTCCCAGGGAGCCCAGGGCTGGCAGCAGGACACAGTCAGGGGCCATAGGGGCCAGCTCATGGCCTCGCTTCCTCCTTTGGCCATCAGGTTTCTCCTCCTCAGCCAAGTGGGACCCACTGTGGCAGTGACAAGGTCATACTGTGGCTGGACCAGCACCTAAACAGTTCCCTGCTGTTTTTAATCTTGCCTTTGCATGCTCCCGCTGTGTATATAATACAGAATATATTAATAATGAAATGTCCAAAGTGGAAAAGAGAGAAACTATTTTTAAATTCCCCAGGTTTCTTCTTCACCTAAAACAAGTGATGGGCTTGATACTGACTTGCACAAAAAGCTAGCAGTCCAAACAGGTTTTTGGTAACAGTTTAATATTAAAAGATTTGCCCATCTGTGAGCAGCACTTTCTGTATTTCTGAAAGTAATGATGTATTTGAGGAAGCATTTGCTATTGAGAAATAAATGCTGTATTAATTCAGGATCCTCAGACTTGAATTTTTTAGAAAAACTTACTGTTTAAAAGTCTAGGATTTGTGATGACATTTGCAATTTTCTTTTGGTAACATCTTACAGCTGTTTGTGGTAAACTGGCCTAAAATCATTGCTGGTTATAAGTTCAATAAAGCTGACGTGTAGCTTGTTTTCTTTACATTTGCAAGCCAGCAGGCCAGCTATGTTCTTTACTATTACATGGATTTTCCATCTGGCCCCAAAAGTTTTGGTAAGGTTTTCACATTCCTCTTTTCTTACCGAGGGGGTTTTGCACAAGCCATTCTTCTTCTGTGTAGGCATAGCAGGTGCAAGATGGTTATTCGATTGAAATTCTAGTATATGTGGGGTTTTTTTAATTTTCAAGTTCTCCATCATTCTCTTTCCACTGCCTCACTGTAGCTCTATAATCGATTTTCCTGTCAGCTCCATCGCTTCCTTGGGCTTCCACTAGTGACATTTGCTCTTAACTCTCTTACACAGAGCTATCAACTGTACTAAATACAGCACCCCCATGTCAACTTATCTGGTTGTACTTGTTGGAACAGCTCTGTGACGTTTATTCAAGGGTATAAGGAATTGCTTTTGCAATCATGGCTTGGCAAAAAGTAAACCAGGAAAGGATTGCCCATATGAGAACAAGTCTGTCAGACTCATTTTCTTCTTGCTCTTAATGCTGGATTTATTTTGTCAGCTTCTCAAGGAAGTGGAACATACAGATGTTTGATACTTAGCTGGAAACTGAAATTCATTTTCATTCCTGAGGTAAAAGGAAAATCAAACAAAGTCTGCTTCACTTCTTGCCATCCTCTCCATCTTCTGCTGACCAAACCTGAATCAGGCCAGGGAATCACGGTACCCCATTGTCTTGATAAAGCCACCTAATATGGGATTTGAAGGTTACCAGAATAGTCTGAGTATTTAATGGAAATAAAATATTCTAGCTCAGTGAGACTACATTACTCTGCTGGCTCCTTGTGCCAAAGTGTTGTTAGCCTTACTGAATTACACGCATTCCCCACCCTGTCCCACCAGAGACGTGTTCATTGAATCTCCTCAGGGACTTTCTCCCTGTCTCTTGCATTATCAGTTCCCTTTCACTCTATCTCTGGTTGTATCTTTCAAAGGATTATCAGCTTTCCAGGACAAGGTTTAGTTACTTTTTCCCCCTTCTTGTAGGACACCTCACATGCTTTTGGGGGCCTACAAATAAACAGTCCAAGTCAATGCCGCTGTGTTACCTTCTCTATGTAGATAGCAGGGCTAAGCAGGAGTCACTGTGTTTGTGGTGGGATGCTTGTTGTGAAGGCAGATGGGTCCTCCAGATCACTTCTGGATCTCTGCAGACTTCTTTGGGTTGTAGGTGCAGCTGAGCTACCATTATGTGCCACCCAAATAAAGTGTCCAGTATATCATTTAGACATTTATAACCTCAGTCTGGCATTAGTGTGTATTAGCAAAGCAGTGCGACTCTTGGGAGTGGCAGGGCTTTTTATGAGCTGGTTCCCAGGCAGAAATGTTTCTGAGGGAGTTAGGAAGGTAGAAAAGGTAACAGTGGTCTTGCAGGAAGAAGGTCTTGCTCAAGGTCTAGCTCCTTCAAACTGGTAGCGCATCATTCAGTCCCAGTAACTCCCGCTCACAACTTGAAAATAAAACTTTTCTTTGTTTCCTACACCAGGGCTCAAGCTGCTAGTTGAAATTGATATAGTAAATAATATTAGGAAAAAATACTCTGTTCAATTTATGCTTCTCTTCAATGGCATGTGATTAGGAATCAAATAGGAAAAAAAAATAGGAAAAAAGATCGTATTTCCTATCCCTTATCTGCAAAGGTCTTCACTCAGTTAAAATGACTAACATTTACATATGGACTCCAGCTGCTGAACACATAACTGAAATAGAGATACAGGGCATAAATAACCAGCAAGATTGTTTTCTAAAACACAAACCGTTAATGTCCAAAATTGGTAATGGGATAAACCTTGCAAAGGAAAAAAAAAGAAAAGAAAAAGAAGCACATGAAGTATCATAAAAAGATTTAAGAAACAGGTTCTCCTGGTATTTGTCTGTGAGTGATTTTCCAGCTAGGCAAGGTGCAGGGTTCCCAGGAGGAGGAGAGGGCTTTGAGCAAAGCAGTGGAGAACCCGGCACCTACCAAGACACAGAGAAAGCTGAGGACAGGAGTGTGCACTGCTCCCTCCAAGCCTTGCTCAGACAGCTTAGCAACTTGCAACATGCAAGTCAAAAAATCAAATCAAGTAGGAGCACAGAGGCTTTGTCAGGAATGTTTTCTCATATCCTTTTGTGAAACCTAAATGCTTTTCAGATTTGGAGACTTCTGCCCTCAGAAGAGGACACCTAAGTAAATTCTAGCATTTTCAACCAGTAACTTTTCACAGCAAAATGAACCAACTCCAATTTGAATTAAGAGAATGTATGAAGGAGTGCTGTGTTTATTAATATTATATTTTAATCCCTTCTCAGTTATAGAATCCTTATATTGCCATATTCTATCATTGCAGATTTAGTGTTGAATGGTATAAAATCTTTTGATTGAAAGCTCTATCCTGATTCTTCTAAAGCTCTGGTGTCACGGATACAACTTTCCAGCATAACTGCTACATGACTTATAAAGCTATCTAAATCAGATTTTCACTCTCAGATTTGATAAATGGAAAAATTCATCCTTTCCACTGTCCTTTTTAAAAATTAAATATTTCAAATTAGTTTCATCCTTTCCCAAATCTAAGCATGGCTGGCCAATTTTGGAAAAGTTGTTAAACTCTCAGCTGCCACACAGCGCTTGCCTGTTTTTGGAAAGAGAGACTGATTTCAGTACCTACGTGGTAAGCCCTGCTCTAATTGTAACCACTATATAAAGCACTCAGTATCTGCAGATGGCAAAAAAAAAGTATTTTTAAAAGTAAATGGGAAATGTAGTATTTATCAATACTACGAGGCAGTTTTCAAACCATAAATTACTTCAGACAACAGTGATTATGCTGTAGAAGATAATATATTTGCTGTAGCAGGAGAGAGTTACATTTCCAAGGTCAATATTTTCTCTTATGCTCTGCACAGAACCTGAAGAAATGTGTTGTGCACGCCCTGTAATTTAAAATCTGAAAGCAACGTTGACAGCAAGAAATGCATTTCGGCTGCCTGCTGGTTTTGCATGTCAGTTGATCTCTCTTAGCAATGCAGAGTGTTTAAGGTCAGTGTCAGGCTCATTTTAGACCCTTTAGTTAAGAAAATCTTCACTGTTTGTTTTAGGTTTGACTGGTTTTAGTGATTTACCTGGTCACTTGTTTGGAAACAAAATCAATACTTTTAAGGAACAAGCTGACACGCACGATTAACTGCCAAAAAATAGATTGCTAACTACTGAGAAGGCATACAGCTTTATTTGGAAGAGGAGGCGTGTGTGCCTTGGCTTTAAAACATGTTATCCTGACAATTTTTTGATCCAGAAGGAGCAAACATTATTCATAACTGGCAGATCCCCTGTCACGATTATCTTTAAGAAATCACCTCTCCAGGCCCCGACACAGAAGAGCGTGGCTGGGCAGATGGAAATACGTGAGAGCCTTTGACAAAAGGCTGATGGCTGCTTACCCTCGAGGTGACAGCCAGATGAGCATGGTACAGACAAACCTGAGGAAACCTTCAGCACCAGGAGATCAAGAAGGGCAGCTTTACTTTGCTCCCAGAAGAAGAAGACCAAAGGCAGTATAATAAGCTGAACTCCACTACACACTGAGCAAGGCCTTCCCTGTTGAGGAATTAAGAGAAAGTGCAAAGAATATATTTTTTCTTGGTGAGATTAAGGGATCAGAGTCAATGTGTGCCTGGGACAGACTTCCCTGCTGCTGCAGTCAGCCCAAGTTGGTCTTGCAAAACCACAGTCACATCTTTGTCACTCAGTGTGATCGCATTCCTCCTGTGAAACCCCTCAGATTTAGGACAGTTTTTAGTTGCAAAATAGTGGCAGACCTTCCACTGAGAAGGTTTTCTCCCTGTTCTCCCCAGGCATGGTCTGTGCACTGTCAGCCCCAGCGCAGTGACAGACCACAAAAGCTGCTTGGAGGCCTAAAAAGAGATTGCTCCTGAGATACTTATTATCAGGACAACATGCACAACCTCCAGCTTCAGAAGGGACCAGAACAGCATGTGTATGACATCCTTATGTGTGCATGTGTGTGTATTTATATATATATATACACAAACACATATATATAAATATATAAAAAATATATATTATTTCTGGTTATTTAGCTGCTAATTGTATAATTAGCAAAGGACAATGCATTAAATGCATCCCTTGTGCAGGCACATTGTTTTTCAGGAAGTTACACCAGAGATAATTTGGGTTCCCCCATTCATTTCTCCCAGTTCTGCTATCTGATTAGGGAGAGAAAAGAAGTCTCCAGCCCAATTAAGCATTCTAGCTGGGAAAAGCGTGAATGTCAGAGGCCATTCTTTTCTTAAACTTGGCTGTCTCCTCTTTAATTATTATAAACATATTAGTCACAGTAGTTTGTTTTGGAAGGTAAACAGAAATAAAACATTATGAAAAGTGATACAGTAGCAGAGACCACAACTATGCCTAACTCTGTCTGTGGATTCCCATAAATGTCAATATTTTCATTAGATGACTGGTGTTCTTACTGAAGTGGCCAGCACTGTTCCAGTAATTCATTATTTTCTCTCTTGCTTTCCTTTGAATATGAGCTACGTCCTGCTGTCTGTGCATCTAGTCCAATATGGTGGCTTGCTCACAGCATCTGAAATACCCTCCTGTCGAGATCAGAAAACAAATAAAATATTTTGCCCTAATCACAAAGAAACCATGCTAGGAAAGGCTTGCCAAACACCAGCCTTTTCACTAGCTGGGATTGATAGGGACAGCTTAAATCCAGCAGGATCCTACCCACCACATTGGGTAGGCAGTAGAGTTGCCCATGTTGTAGACACTCCAAACGAAACAACGTTAGATGTCTACATCTGCACAAAGAGCAGGCAGGGAGCTTGGTGGAAAGCTGCTTCTGGACTCCCATTCAGCAGCAACACTCACTTGGGTTCCTTTGGGAAAGGCATGTTGCCAGAGTTTGTGGCACCTTGGAAACTCAAATTGAAATTGCCTGAGTGACTCCCCAGCCTCAGCTGCTGAGGGTGTTGGTGAGCATGAATTCAGGTTGTCTTAATGCATTTTTTAAATCTATCCTGGTTTTTGTTAGAAAGCAGGAGTTTTCTTATAAATGTAAGATTTTCAAAATATATTCCCATCAATTAAAAAAATCCACTCTGAAAAAATAATTATTTCCCTTCAAGCTGTAATCAATTATAAACTCAGGAGTTCCAGCATCAGTTCAATACAGTGTTAATGTTTCTGAGACCATGTAGACTCAATGAATATCCAAAAAAACGTAACACAGTCTAACTAAAATGTCCTTGGAGGGGAAAAAGGTCTAGGAAAATGTTAATTACACAGTACCAGCAAATCTTGAAATTCATTCCTGTAACAAGATGCAATTAGTAGAGGAGCCTTTTATTAATTAGGACCAATATTATATGTATAAGTAATAGAATCATAGAATGGTTAAGGTTGGAAGGGACCTTAAAAATCATCAGGTTCCAACCACCCTGCTATGATCAGAGACACTTCACACTAGACCAGGCTGCACAAAGCCCCATCCAGCCTGGCCTTGAACACCTCCAGGGAGGGGGCTTCCACAACCTCCCTCAGCAACCTGTTCCAGCACCTTACTACCCTCATGGTGAACAATTTCTTTCTGATGTCTAACCTAAATATCCCCTCTTTCAGTTTAAAACCATTACCCCTTGTCCTATCACTGCCCTCTCGGGTGAAAAGCCCCTCCCCAGCTTTCCTGTAGCCCCTTCAGGTACTTGAAAGCTGCTATAAGTTCTCCCCAGAGCCTTCTCTCCTCCAGGCTGTACAGCCCCAACTCTCTCAGCTTGTCTTCATAGCAGAGGTGCTCCAGCCCTTTGATCATCTTCGTGGCCCTTCTCTGGACCCTCTCCAACAGCTCTGTCTTTCCTGTGCTGAGGGCTCCAGAGCTGTACAAAGTATTCCAGGTTGGGGTCTCACCAGAGCAGAGTAGAGGGGCAGAATCCCCTTCCTGGGCCTGCTGGCCACTCTTCTTTTGATGCAGCCCAGGATGTGGTTGGCTCTCTGGGCTGCGAGTGCACATTGGTAGCTCATGTCGAGCTTGTCATCTACCACCACCCCCCAAATCCTTTTCCTCAGGACTGCTCTCTAGCTGTTCTCCCTCCAGCCTGTGTTTGTGCCTGGAGTTGCACCGATCCAGGTGCAGGATCTTGCACTTGGCCTTGTTGAACTTCATGAGGTTGGCATGGGCCCACCTCTCCAGCCTGTCAAGGTCCCACTGGATGGCATCCCTTCCCTCTAGAGTGTCAACTACTCCACACGGCTTGGAATCGACAGCAAACTTGCTGAGGATACACTCAATCCCACTGTCCATCTCTCCAACAAAGATGCTGAACAGCACTGGTCCCAATACTGACCCCTGAGGAACACCACTCGTCACTTGCCTCCACTTGGACACTGAACCATTGACCACAACTCTCTGGCTGCGGCCATCCAGTCAATTACTTGACCACCAAGTGATCCATTCCATGTCACATCAGGAAATAGCTGAGTTTATAGTTAAGCTGATTAATTAATCAGAGTCTCACAGACCCGACTGTCACCAAGTCTCAGCTGCTGCAGACAGTGCTGTCCTGCATCTCCACCCTTATGCTGCTCTTGTGCATCCTCTGAATGTGTTTAGTGGAGCCGTGCACTCAACCTCGTACATCCATCCCTCAGTTAACCTTGTGGCTGCTCAAATGGGGCAGATGTTTGCCTTTGTTCTTGACATGTGTCCCAAATGCACCCACTCATGTGCTAAAGGTACAGAGCTGTCAAGCTCCTTGATAGCTCCTGACATTCATTACAAATCCATTCCATTTCATATTTTCATTCCATTTCATATTTTCATTCTATTTAGCATTTCTGAGGCATTTCTTTTAAAGCTTTAAGTCGCCTGCCTGTGTACCTCTGGGGGACATCCAGGTTTCATATCCATATGTTCAGATGGAAATGACATTTGAGTTGAAGATTCATAGTTTGGTCTATGAGCTGCTCATTTGGCCTTTAAGATGTAGATTTGCAACAACCGAGTCTTGTTTAAACTGGTAAACGCAGCTGCCGCCCTGCCGATTTTTGACCTTATTTCCTTCTGGATGTCCCCATTGGCTTGCACGTTGCTGCCAAGGCATGTAAATTGACCTACAGGTATTTCCTTGCCCTCCAAAGTAATTCTTCAGCTCAGAGTTGCTGGGGCTCTCATTAGATTGACTTCAGAAAACTGATTATGAATCCCATCTGCTTGTGATTAAAAATAATTTGTTGTGATTACAGGGGGAAAGGTTGTTACTTTGGTACGCTATAGCTGCTGCAGCCATGAAGTTGGGTTTCAAGATTTCTCTCTGTTCAACGCCTGTGCATGCTCCCAGCTCTACCTCTCTGCTATCAGCTTCAGGGGAAATATATGCAGCAACCCTAGCTGCATTTCTTCCCTCTGGCTTAATTTAGGCTAGTGGTCTTAATAAGATGGTAGCAAAAATTATTCCAGTTTACTTGCAAGGTTATTTGCTGATATTTCTGACTCTTTTTTCCCTCCATCTTAAAAATAGAAGAAAGCTAGGCAAGCAAGAGTAAAAAAATGAAAGGAACACAAGGTGCCCCCCTTGGAAGTGTTAAAGGCCATATTGGATGGGGCTTGGAGCAGCCTGGTCTAGTGGGAGGTGTCCCTATCCATGCAGGGGGGTTAGATTAGGTGATCTTTAAGGTCCCTTCCAAACCAAACCAGTCTGTGATTTCGCATAGTCGGATGTGAACTAGATGTAGTGTTTGTACATCAGGCTGAATTTGTCACCTCTGAGTATGCAAAACAAATGTTTTGGTGTCTTTTGTCTGCAAAATAGCCTTTAAACCACCATCCCTGTAAAAAATAGCAGTTCATGCCTATGAACCGTGGTAGGCATGAACATAGGATGGGACTGGCACAGTGGTAAACCAAAAAAGACTTAAATGTTCAGAAATAAAATATTCACAAGCCCCAAAACTTTGGGCTAAAAGCTCTTTTCTTTTCCTCAGTTGTTGTTTCCTTGTTACAACAAAAGGGTTTAGTTGAGTGTTAATATTTTATTAAAAAGTAGTTGGAAAGGGATTTACTTGGCCTGAAAGGAGACTTCTTTCTGCTCTTTTCCACATGGTTAGCTCATGCACGAGAGTTGGTTTCCTGTGAAAACTTTTGATTTAGCAAGTGTAGTAACTACATGGTGTTTCTGAAACATGGTGATCTGCACATACCACTGCAGTGGTGTGTGCAAGGATTTCACGTGGCAAGGGATTACACACCAAAAATGTATGTGTTTTCCTTGCATTTTCACGTCTTCTCAAACTGCACGAAGAGATGAATAAGAGCTCTGGGTTCGTTATCATTTAATTATCACAAGCCTTGTTTTATGCAATGTCAATTCCTTCACTGAACACATAGAATATTTTTCTTACTTGTCATCTTAATACAAACTTTCCCAGGAAATTCTATAATTTTTCTGGCTCTTTCAGGATATGTGCAGTTGCCTTGTAACTGAGATAAGACAATCAAAATCAACCTATCTATTCAGAGGATTTTATACTTAGATACATACGTGTCAGTATAGATGGATATGATATAGAATGAGATATGAAAGTTGTGGAATCATAGAATAATATAATAGTTTTGGTTGGAAAAGTCATCAAGCCAAACTGTTAACCTGGTCTGTGCACCTGAGATGGTGTAATTATGGGGTTTTTTTATTTGCTTTATTTTGCACTGATTGACGTTAGGCTTTTTTTGGTTAGGCTGATGCTTGCTCTGACCCAATCCCCTCACAGCTCTGTTGCCAGTAGTGTGTTAAAGACCACAAACCAGGGGAAAAAAAGCCTGTGCACTGCTTCGGCTTGACAGGCATCCTCAAACACCAGCTGCCACTTGAAAATTGTGTGTCCCAGGACAGCCGACTGGTGTCTTCACCACTCTGCGCTGAAAACCGCTGCTGGGCTGGTGGGAGGAAGAAAGTGAGGATGGGAGATGAGGATGGGAGGTGCTGCTGGAGCCCCTCAGGTGCCCCTGCCCTCCAGGGAGCTGTGGGGCTCTGGGAGATGGCTCCTGCCCTGCATGGGAGCAGGCATCCACTCAAGAGCCTTGGTAGGTAGATTGAGGTGATTCATTAAAGCCTGAGTGTGTGTTCTATGGTCACCAAGGTAACAAGATAATTGAAGTAATTACCTCTGCACAGTCTCCTGTTGATACTCAGCTTGGAAGCCTGCCTGTCATTGGGCAACCAGAGGCATGCATGCTGTAGCTGTCTTTTCTGGAAACCAAAAATGCATTTTCGGTACAGGCAGTGCATATTCTTGCAAGAGTTTTTGGGTTAGTTTTTATGTAACTGTTTCATAGGGCGCAATACTTTTTTTCAAAGTAAGTCGGTTTTTGCCTTGGGTACCTCTCTGAGACTCATTGCAGGTAGAGCAGCTGCAGATCTGGTTCCCTCCTTCCATTCAAATAAAGATTCCTGTCCTGACTGGCAAACCTCCTGTCTCTGGTTTCCGCGGTACCTGTAGGGGCAGGGCTCACACTGCTGCCCCACAGATGCTGATGCTATCAGTAAACCTCCTCCAAGAGAACATGCAGTAGAAAACCCTACCCGACCGATAAGGGCAGACCTGCAGACACTTCAAAAATGTCCAGATGAGCAGTCAGAAACCAAGATGGGTGCAGCAAACAGCTGGGTCTCATCTCAGCTGGTGATAGCAAGGCACCTTTCTGCTCATGTGTGTTGGGTGAGGTTTGTTTTCCTCTTTTCCTTGTGCTCGGCAGTGGGATGTTCCCACACAGCCCCACTGCCCTTTGCTCCCCAGTCCCTCAGCAGCCCCATGGATGGCACTGGGAAGCTTTTGTTCTGTTCTCTGTGCACGTTGATGGATCTGTGCTGGGTTTTTCTCTGGCAATAGGAGTATTCATTTCAATTGTGACCTGAGGCAAATTTGAATGTGGGCTTCCAGAAATGTTAAAACAGTATAGACAGAGTTTAATGGGCCAGACTCCAAGCTCTATAAATTGTAACTATTCCCATATTCCAGTGTAACTTACCAGTTGATTAAAACATGTGTGTATTGATTCCTGTAGACTGACACTTCACGGGTGTCTTTAGACTGAGCAAAGATCTGGTTTTGCTTTGTAAAATGCCCTGTATCTATTATGTATGGCTTGGAAGTTGTTTTCGAAAATCTCTGAGGCTGCTGATCTTCTGGACCGGCTGAGCTGACAGTTTGGCTGGTCGATAACAGACAAATTATTATACTCCTTTTATCACTTGAATGTTGCAGAAAATTCAAACAAAAAGGCCATGAATTGAGAATAAGAACCATGAGAAAAGCAGGGCCCAACCTTGCCCCTTTGGGTGAAAATTAACTCCAGCCTCAAACACAGACAAGTGCAGTGATTTTAACAAAATAGATACTCCAGAATGGTTCAGAAGACACCAGAATGGTTCCTTGCTGATGGTAGCCCACCCATACTGATCACTTCAAAAAGAAACAGACCCTTTTACCCCCACATTAAACCTACTCCAAATGCTCCTTCACCCCCAAAGAGACAATCCAGGTTTCAGGGGACACTTATGCCTATCCACATCTTAGGCCTTACATGCCTGTGCACACCTGCTGATGCAATGGTGTGACCTCCTTGTGAAGCTCTTGTGTCACCAGCTGCCACTGAAGAGGTTGTGGAGGATTATAGCATTCTTGGTGAGACATCATGGAGCCAATCTTGATTGTTTTTTGGGCCACCACTAGAAAAGCTTCATAAACTGCTCCATTATCCTGTGCCAGCAAAGTTGTCTGTCAGTCAGAGCTATCACCTTCTCACTATTACCCCATGCCTCTTACCTAGTATCTTTAATAGCAGTTGCTAATGTTGCAAGCAAAGATAACTGATACACTCCTGAACAAAATTCCTATAAACTTGATTTTGAGAGCAGAGGAATAAGGAAAGGTGTATAGTTTCAGCAAAAGTTTACAGTGTGAGTTTCGTTATCCTTGCAGAGAGGCTATTCCCACTCCTCTCTGGTGCCATGCAATAGCCAGCTGAGAGACAATCTAATTTAGGTACTGTGTCTCCAGCAGTGGCTGGGAGGTTGCTTCAAAGAGAAAGCAGCCAATGTGACCACGTAAGGGTGTAAAGTTTAGGATTAACCTCAGCCTGAAACTGAACGCTTTGGGTATTTTTTCAGCAAATCAATCTGGCTTTGTCAGTCTGACATTTTGCTGGTGGTTTTCAGTCTTGGTTTGTGTTCTGCTATTTGTTGGGTGAGCAAGAATGAGAAAGACTAATGTAGAGCAAAGGCTGTGATGAAAGTATGGTTTTGCAATGTGGCATGATGTTGTTTTCTATAGAGTTAGACCTATGTAGTAAAATCAGTTTTAAGAAGGGAGTTATAAAGATCCTTTGGTACTGAATTTCCCTCAGAAGGAATACAAGGAGTGTGCTGGGTGATTTTGTGATTGCTGTGTGTAATTCTAAGCAATGCATTCCTGGGATTTAGCTGGGAAACCAGAGGAGTGTGTCCTTGCCATTTGTAAATCATATTACTTCAATTCCCCATTAACATACATAACTCACTATCTATCTGGCTAATCTAGCATGCTGGACTACTTCCAGATAACCCAAACCAGACGGAGGGTTTGGACATTGCTTGGATTACTGAGACACTTGAAGAGGAAGCCTAATTCCACACCCTTTCTAATATTGCATGGCTTTTAGGTCTTAAAATTTGCTTTCAAATCTTGATTCTGGAAGGCAGTGAGGTATGTGTCCAGTCCCAAGCCCAGGAGAAGTCCACAGCATGTCATTGCATGTATGCTTAAAGTTAGCCATCTGACAGGCCACTGTTGAACTGGGAAATATCATAGAGGAACTTTGCATGTATTGTGGGTGAGAAAGGAGCTTGTGCCATCCCTCATTCTGAAGGCTGAGTTCCCGGTATCCATCCACTGAGCTACTTGTCTCCTCCTGTGCCTCTTTTTTGATTCCTTGATTTGCATGTGACCGGTGTTGTGGCTGGAAATGAGAAATTTGGCAGCTGAATGGATGGGGTGCTCTTCCATGAGCAAAACTTAAGATGTTCCACCTCAGATGCACTGTCATCTCCTTAAATATCACAGGATTGTCACATTCTGTGGGAGCAAAACAGCTTGGGTGGACCAGCCACTGCCTTTAAGGGGATGCTGGGTTCACTCCTGTGGACGAGGATTCCTCCTGTGTCCAGATGTTGCCATCAAAAAGTGAACACTGAGGAGTCCTTGTCATATTAGCACACTGAGTATAACCTTGGGAGAAGGTATCTTATCCTTCTGAAACATCTGTTGCATTCTTAGTCTTAAGAGAGTATTTGTGTGTTATTATCCAGTAGTTTCACTGAACAACATCAGGTTTTTTCCTCCTAATTGTTGCCTTTCTTGCCTGAATAGCGAGACCAGGTACTTCCCCTTCCCATGTTTTATATGTGAGGAGGAAAGAGGAAAGCTAGCATCTCTTTAGCTTTGAGCATGTGAGTGGTTTCAATAAAGAAGAAAGTGCTCTCCAAACTCAAAGGTACACAACTGGGGAGGCTCTTGGGCAGTATCCTAACTCAGGGCCTCCATCTCCACCTCTTCTTTCTGTTTCTCTTACCAGAAGTCTACTTTTTTTTAATTTGTCTCAATAAGCTCTGGAGATAATAGGCTCATTTTATGAATTCTATACAAGAAGCACAAAGGCAGCTACAACCCAACTTCCATACTTAAAATGGTCCAAAAAGCAAATCTCCATTCAAAGCATTTGAAACCAGAAGTAGTTTGGGTTTTATTTTCTTTTCATAAGGATCTAATGGAAAAAACATTCAGGCTTTCTTCAGGCGTGTGTGGTTTCAGATTAGTATATTAATCTTTATTATCTAAATTAATGGAATTTTTGAATTACATAAATGTTTATATAATATAATCCTTACTAGTGCTGTAGGTAATGGGTGTTGCCACTCTACAATATTTTGCATTCTTTGATATTTACGTTATTTATGAGCATATTGGCCAAAATTCCAAACAAGTGCATAGTCACACTGCTGCAAGCCTAACCCTGGAGTTTCTACTTCCTTAGCCACATGAAAAAGTGAGGTGACAGTAAGCAGAATCAGCTCTCCTGTAGGCACTGAGGTCAGAGGTCTAGGTAGGACTCTGGTGTAAAGGTCTGACATGGAAAACTCTGAAGTCATTCTGTGGCTGTGGTGAGCACACAAACAGAGCCTGATGTTTCACAAAGTCTGGACAAGTGCTGAACATGTGTCTGACAATGGAAAACATTTTTGCATGGTCTCTTTCCTGGACTTCTATGTACCCCCCCTTTGCAGAAGTCCATGGTTCAGTTCTTGCAGCACTTTTCAGGCCATGGAATAAAATCTAGAGCCTTTGAAATGCTGATTTTTTGTACTGATAGTGACACACTCTAATGATTCAAGGAATAATATTGTAAAATATTTAACACAGCAAGTCAACCATTTTCGAAGCTGCTTGAAATACTCACAAATTTGTAAGTGATGCCATCGGCCCAGTCCTTTCTATTGCATCCAACTTTCTGTTCCTGCTTGCACAGTGCATAGAAACTGCACAACATAAGTACTGGTGCGTGTGATCATTATCAAAGGGGTCCAGACCAGTGCATTACTCTTCCCTTTCAAAGGAATGTGGGCTGTTTTCCTCTGATCCTTGCCCAGGATGGGGGTTTTCTATATTCTGCTGTGCCCTGCCTCAAGGCAAGGGTTCCTTGGGGAAAACAGAACTAAACCTCACGTGTTTCCTTTCCCTTGCATAGGAAAAGGGTTTTACTTCGACTGAGCCCCTGAAGTATCACAACTCCTTGATTTTTACTTCATACTTCTCAGCCTGAGAAATGTAATGGAGCTCTGTGTCCCAAAAGAACAAAATTTGTCCTGAGACTGCCAGCATGCCCTCCTAGAAGTATGTGGGTTTCCCACAGTTTGCTTCATAGCACTTCCAGCCGCTTGGCTTCTTGTCCCAGCTGGAAGCAGAAACTGCCAGAGTGCATGAAAGTGAAAAACGGTGAGTGAAATATATTGTAAATCCAAACTTTCAAACCCCAATAAGACTTAATTATGATTTCATCCGAAGTGGCTCACGTAATTATTTCTCCCAGGTTTAAGTGCTGTAAACCTGTCTTCTGTTGCACACATCGACATTCCCATTGGCCATGCCAGGAGCTCCCATCCAGATTTATCACTTGAGCATGAAAACATACAATGATCCTTTTAAACCTGCCAATTGCTTGAGAGCTAAATATCGCTGCCTTAGATTAGGAGCACTCTCTAAAGTAAGTAGAGGAAGTGTGGGGAATGCTGAAGAAACTCTATCTATTTAACTAAGAACTGGCAAATTTTTAAGGTGGTCTCCTCCAGGTACTGTCAAACAGCTCTTGAGGTCCGTACATAATTTGGACCAGAAATTATATGCCATTAAAGAAAGTGAAGGGCATGTCAGGGATAATTTCCTCTCCGTGTTATGTTGTCGTTCTGCCCCATTGCTCCAAATGTGATACATGTCATCACTAATAATTTCTGCACCCCACGGCACGTCTGGTTTTTCCTTTTAATTCAGTGGTTAGATGGACTGGCCAAACTACACAGGGTTGTGAGCCCCAGTGGGGACAGGGCTGGTATATTTAAGAGACTGATTTCCAATTTACATTTGCAATGAAGCAGAGGACATAATGTTCCAAGAGGCATGCTTTGGTGTTGTCCTCTACCCAAGTGTAGTTCATTTTTAGTATTATTAACAAATGAACATTCTTAATTTGTAAGAATTTGGGGAAATTCATAATTGTGCTCTGATGGCTCCTTTTCCAACTCACTCCCTATGAAATCCATCATCTTTCCTGGGGATGGATGGATGGATAGATAAGTAAGTTCAGGATATATCCCCATTTCTACTTTCTGTATTTTAGAGCTTGTCTTCTTACACATACAAAAAAAACTTATTTAGGGCTTTATTTGCAGTTACCCCCTGGCTTCTGTTCCCCTCCTAAAGGCAGGGTCCTGAGCCCATTATCTTCTGTACTGCCAGCACAGCCCTTTGATTTCTGCAGGAACTGTGCAGGTGAAAGGGAAGCAGAAGGTGACTCATGACAACGAAGGCTTATGCAGTTGCTGAAAATTATAAGTCAAATTACTTTCTAGGCCTTAGTTTTGCTTCATCTCAGACCTCTGGATCATTAAGTAATGCTGACAGCTCTTCTAGAGTCGTATTTCCTGATGAAATCCCTTTCTAAAGCCTATACTGTCTTTCTTTTTCCTAATTCTGTGCTTATTATGACTACTTCGTGGATCATTCATGAGTTTCTTGTTCATGCTGCTTGAAAAAGCTCCTATCCCTTCAAAAACTTCAGGGCTCTTTGTGGGCGATTTGTGTGAACATAATAACTTTGAATGCCACTAAAACAAGAAGGAAAAATAAAACAAGAATTGCTCTGAAATTCCAAGCCCCCTGCACACCACAAAGTAAGCAAAAAACCTCAGTATATCCCCAGGGATTACATGTTATGTCTTACGAGGTGGAGCTCATTAATGTACGATTATATATACATGATACCAGTGAGACAAATCCCTAAAACCAGCCCCAAACGTCGTTGCATGAAGTTCCTCCTCACCCAGACGCCAAATCTCACAAACTACCTCCTCCCCTATGCAAGGCAGCTTTCTCAAAAAAATAAAAAAACAATTAAAATCCCCGTCATCAACATTACTTCCTCTGCTAATTCGCACATAAACAGCCACCCTATTTACACTTCCCAGCAATCCTTCCTGTTAGTAGCAGGGTTACTAATTGCTGGCTTACTGCTCCTCCCTCCCTGCAGCCGCCCGGCTGCCGGAGCCTGGCCCCCCTCCAGGATTTCCAGGGCGCAGGAAGACAGGCATTTCCAGCCCTGTGCCTGCAAAGCCAGCTCCACCCTCTCCGGAGCCAGGCCAGCAAGCAAACCCAACTGGTTCTATTTTTTTTCCCAGCAGAGGCACAGGTCCCTGTTTGCACAGCCCCGTGGTCGATACTTGCACAGGGATGGGAGTTCAGGAGGTGACCTGGCCCCTAGCCTCCTGATTTCTGTTTACACCGGAGCAGAATGGAGGGCTCCTAGCAAGCAGCCCTTAATTTGGGGAAATGGTGTGTGGTTTCCACTCGGAAACTGTTCATTAAATAGTCTGCGTAGGCTTGGGAGTGGGTCTGTGTTTATCTGAACGCAAATTAACTTTTCCTGGGGGCGGGTAAATGGCAAGATAAATTAGGGGACATGAATGTTCACTCCAGAATAAAAATGTTCAGCACCAACTCCAACAGCCCCGGACTAAAGAGAGCAGAAGGGCAAAGATCCTGCGTGGCTTCCAGTTTTCTTGTTTCTGATCTAATTTCTATATTGATTGATATTGTTTACCTAGGAAAGTTGCTTTCGTTCACCTTTGGGAGGCAAACACTCTGAAGCCCAGAAAGTAACAGTTTGAATTCACCATGGGTAAAAGGGGCCGAGTTTTGTTTAAAGATACAGTTTATCAAATGGGATTTGCACTTCCCTTGCATCCCTCTGTCTTCATGATTTTGTTTCAGTTTTCTTTTTCCCTCAGGGTTTTCCATTGACTGAATTATAAATACTTTCCTTCAGAGATGATACTCTAGATAAAAACACTTGAGTAGCTGCCTGCAGAGGAGGGATACATAGCACGCCGAGCTCTTAGTGCTTGTATTTATCAGCTGGCGTATCTTAATTAATAACACTAGGGTAAAGATTCAGACTTCTCCCGTGGAGCTGGGGACAGATGTAGTGATGGGCAGGAGGGAGGCTGCAGGCAGGAGCCTGCTCCATCCTCCAGGCAGCGCTGCGGGGCAGGCAGAGCCAGGGGTGCTGCCAACAGCAGCGGGGTGCACAGCTCCCTGCAGCACGTTGCACATTCCTGTTGCTCGCAGGGTTTGGTGCTGAGTTCGGGGTGCAGCCCCCCCACCTCCCCGCCACCTCGTCCAGCACCCTGGCACCTTGCAGGTGTAGGAAGAGACAGGGCAGCGTGGTGGCTTGGCCTGGTCTAATCCTTCCATGCCTCCAGTGCCAAAGAACTGCTTCCACCTTCTTTCTTAAAGGTGACTTTCATCAGGGGGAAAAAATATATATGGCAGGTTTACAGGTATGTAAACACCTTGTTTTACAAACAGTACTATAAAAGCCTGACTTAACCTGACAGCTTTTCTTTAAGGAAAATATTCCCTGTCTGTAATGAATCTCCTGACACTAATTCCTGTTTCCAGAAACAAACTGTGCTGTTCCAAGAACATGTTGCACAAGTGAATTCATAACAAAGTAATCATGGAGAAAGCGGGTTCCATATAGCAAAGCTGTTATAAAGCATTGCAGACGTGGTTATTTTCATCTTCCGAAGTGTCTCTATCAGCACTTCCCTTCCCCCGAGCAATTTGGACCAGAATGACAGCAGCAATAATTGAAGGATGAGTCACTGGCTATATTGTAGGTGAGACATCATTGTGGAGGGAAGGCCAAGAAGCAAACCTTAAAAAACGGGCTTGTTTTTACACTGCTGCTGCTGTACCTCTCAGCCTGGCAGTCTTTATAACACCACGAGTGTCTCAGGCCTCGGGGCACATCAGTTTTGCCACGCAGTTTCTACATTTCCCTTTCACCTCCAGAAAATCACTCTCGGCTGACTCTGTCATACGCAGTCTTAGTTTCTGAGCTGATTTGTTAATACCAACATCAGTCAAGTAAACATATTCTTTGAGTGTGTTTTTTGAATTTGTTACTTGAAATATGTTACAGGATGCTGTTAGTTCAGAGTAGGCCATTTGGGGGTCTTTCTCTATAAAAATCAAACATTGCAAATATTTAACACTGCATAAAGGAAAAAGTTTTTATTTAAGTACTCTTAGTAACAACTATGATTGTGTTATAAATGTGGTTTGATATTCAGTCAGCACCTGAATCATTGCATTTGCAATACACCATTTGCAACTCCTGGTTGCATTTGACCACAGTGAGGTCTCTGTGCCATGAGCAAAGTTTGAGTACAGAAATACTCAAGTGACAATTCAGTCCCAGAAATCCAGATTTTATGTGGGTTTGAGCCAGCAGAAGGGAGGCAGGGGACAAGTCTGGATTCTTGAAATTGCTGTTGAGATCAGGATCTAGCTCCAGATGAAAGTGGCAATCGGGGTTTAGAAGAAGAGAAAGGTGAAACAGAGATTGGAGACTGAATTGTGGTTTTCAAGTGTTGCACTTGGTAATATTATCACTGATGGAGATAGAGCATGACTGAGGTCCAAAAGCCCTGGAGGGAGATATAGGGAGAAAAGAAGGAAAGTAAAGATGCAAGGGAATAAAGAGTGGGACAAGATGAGGAGGAAGAGCAGGGGAATTGCCTTTTGCAGTTGCTGCGTGGGCTTGGATGACCAGAGCAAGTACAGAAAATTTTGTCATCCACAACTGGTGAGCTGATTTTGTGGCACACTGAGGCAAAAGAGGCTGGAGGGAGCTGAGGTCCTGTTTTCCATGCTGGAGCATGCCTGAAGCTGGCTCTGGGGATGTGGGACAAGCCTGGTGGCACTCGAGCAGCCTGTCCCCCAAACAGCATGTATCACTGCTCTGAATGATTAGCTTAAATTTATTACAAAATGTCTTGATTAGACCAGAAAAGAAAACAACCTGCTTTTCCTACCACTTGTCCCTACACAGAAAGTTAGCATCATTCACTTTTTTGTCTTAGAAAAATACCTGAAATTCTGACTTTTCCCAGGCTGGGAACCTGGAAAGGGAATTTTATCCTATAAAGGAGGTGCAGGGAGCTGCATGTACCTGGATGTACTCACCAGCTCTGGGGGCTGGGGCCCAGGAGTCAGCTAATGAATGGTAACATGATCTATCTTTTGTGTGAGGTGAAGGAGCTTTGGAGCCGGGCAGGGAGAAGGGAGGGCCTAGTCAGCCAGGAGCATGCACCGACTAGCACCAAGGCGGAGAAAACAGCTCTTGGAACCGCTTCCATAAATTTTCTCTTCCTTGAAGCATCCGACAGAAAAGGAGAGGAGAAAGGAGGGGGGAGAGAGGGGGAAGGGGGAGGGAGACAGATGGAAGTGTGAACGGAGCCATAAAACCTTGCAGCAGCGAGGACGGGCGATCATTTCACATTTTGGCACAGCCACTTCCCACAAGGGCTGGAGAGCCTCACGTTTAAGGGCTTGCTGCTCTCCTCCTCTGCCACCCCTCCCAGAGCTTGCCCGTGGCTCAAGGTTGATCTTGGAGAGCTTATGTGGGAAAGAACAAATAAATCAATGAAGCTGGAGGAGTCAGCAAGTACAGCAAGCAGGCAGGGACACGTGGAGAAGCAGGGTGGGGAAGGACCAGGAATCCCCCAGCAGCAAAGCACCTTGGAGCAGGGGAGGCAGGCTCCTTTTCTCGGCCATCGCTAGCCCCTGATGGGGTGAGCATGGCTTCATCCCCTCTCTAGGACCACCAAGGAGCACCATGGTGTCTTGCAACACAGCCAGCCCCACACACAACCACCACCAGCACCCTGTGTGTTTGGAGCAGTTGTAATGGGGCCTGAGAAATGGCTCCTTCCTCACACTTGAGTCCCAAAAAATTGCAAACCAGAGCCCTTGTGCAAAAGAGGCTTTGAACCTTGATTCTGTCCTCTGATGCCTTCCTCTTAGCAGAGTCTTTCTGTGCTGAGGAAGTATTTCTTCGCATTAGGAAAACCTGGATGGGAAGAAAGTCAATATAAACACATCATTAATCACCAGATATTTCCTTTTTTAGTTTTGAGTACTTTAAGCAACAAAGAAATATAAACAAAAATTGTTTCTTTCCAACCTGTAGAAATAATGGCTGGACCGTTAACTGTTTCCTTATCCATCATCATAATAACATGCAGGTAGTTATATAACAGCTCCCAGGCAAACGGTTTGCAGGCAGGTTCCTGTTGCCACCCCTGTTTCACAGCAGCGTGTGCTGAGCAGAGGGGGCAAAGTGACTTCCCCAGGATCATGGAAAAGACCTGATCCAAACACTTTCTAAAGCAATGAGTTGCATTGAGTTCATCTGGGGATTTGGAGAAGACCCTGTGTCAAGAGTGTGGAGAAGCAAAAACATGTCTGCTGATGCCCTCAGTATTTATCTCTTTACCTTTTATTTGGGAGAGGGAAAGAGACAGCAGGAAGCACAGCCACCAAGGCAAAGAATAGAACGGGCTAAAGCATGTACGAATGTTGAAGTGCTTTATAATTGTTGTAAGAAATGCTCAGTGAAAATATTTTGTATCTAATAAATGTGTGATTAAGAACACAATGGCATTCATAGAGCCATAACTCATTCCAGCAACGACATCAAATGCAAAACAGGTCAGATGGCTCCCAGACAGAGGCAAGAAATTGGTTGTTATTGCAACCACCATGGTAACTCCTCACTTCCCTTCACTGTCATTCCAGATGGTAAAGTAGAGGAGCAGGATACAGTGCTACTTATACTACAGCAGACAAAGCTGTCCTTGCTTTCACAGCCTTCCAAAGCAAGGTATTCCTTCATTTTTCTACACTGACTCAGGTCGGTTGCTGTTAGGAAATCACTGTAATGGGAATTGCCACTGAAAGCCAAAGACACCTTCCTAGCTAGGCTTTATAGAAAACTCCAACCTTAACATTTTAATGGCTGAATGGCCCTAAAAACTTGGAGGAATGGACTTGTGGCTGAATCAGAGGAGGTTTCATACAGGGACAGACAGTTCCTGCTGCAGAAGCCACAGTGTGATATGAATGTACCACTCTCCAAATGCCAGGGACCTGGGGACCACCACTGAGAATATAGAAATAGCGGTGCTACTGTTCTTGCAGTAGCCTCAGGAGTTAAATAAGCTGTTTTGTGAACGCTTAGAATCTGCTAATTCCATCAGCATTGTGAAATACAAGTGCCAAGGGAGAGAAAGTGAACAATGATCCACACTGAACTACCTGTTCCTTAATGTGTGGGTGATGATGCGAGAGGAACCAGGTGCTCCAGAGGTACAATGTGCGGACAGAAAACACAAAGCATTAACATGAGAAGGTACAGTGTGCATTCATTGCTGGAAATAAATTACAGTTTCACCTCTGTAACCTAGTGGGGAGAACACTGGGTAGGGTGCTGGCGATTTGGACTCTAGTCCACGTTCTGTTGGGTGATCTTGGGAAAGTAACTGTCTTCAAATCTGTGCAAGACAGCAATAGTTACCTTCTTTTTGAACTTGAATAGAAGAAGAATTATTATGGCTGTTATTTTAGTCCTCTCCAGGCATTTTTCTTAGTCAATTCAACTCTTATGTCAGGGTTACTGTCCTCTGACATATGAGATGCTGAGCAAGCTTAATCAGGTGTCATTTATGAAACAAAATTTTACTTGTAGTCTAACAAAAGCCCAGCTGTATTATCCACTGAATCATCACAATGTTAACCTCTTAAAAATTTATGTAGCTTAAACAGACCATAGGCTGTTGCTAAGGAAGATATTATAATAATTATAACAGTGAAGTGTTGTAACAATTCTCTGATGGAGGGTTTGTTTACTTTTCAGGTTTTTCTCAGGTTTATGTGGATGGTATTTAATTTGATTGCTTTTCACAGCTCTTACCACAATGCTTATCCTTTATTTTCAAACAGTGAGTAAAGATACTTGTCAAAGGCTGCAGAAAATCCTGAAAGTGAGGAGTACCCTCAGTGTTTGTGCTTGGTCAAAGCTATGGAGACTGCATTTTGGCTGTCTCTGCTTACAGTCTTTTTCTGTGAAACACAGTGATTAAAACAGAGTATGTTTTATGATGGCTTTTTTTTTTTTTCTTCTTTCCCTTTACCACATTTGCCTTATATAAATGATGCAGCCGACAGAGGAATGAGATACGCTCCTCACTGCCAGGTCGGTGCCTCTCAGTTCCCTCTTCTAACACCCCTGAAGATCATGCTCAGGAACCAGGGTGGAGGTCATATAGATCCTGCAGCTTCAGAAGTTCACCATTAAAAAGCATTTGATGTGTATTTATTAATCACACAATGCGCTTCCAGTATTTCCCAGCTGAGCCAGGCTTCCTCGGCACACAATGGTGGTGTATTTATTGCGTATCCTCCAGGGCAGGGATTTAGTGTTTGGCTGGTGAACAGGAACAGAATGTTTTTGTCATCTATGACTAACGTGATGACTAAGTGCAGGGCTCCAAATGGATCCCAGATCTACTTGGGACAGCGAGGGGCATGATGTGAAGAGGATAACATCTGAAACCACTGTTAGCCCCAGTGCAAGGGGGAGACAGTTGTCTCCCCTGACCTAATGAAGAAAGGCCTTGGCTGCCAGTCAGAAAGTATTTAAAGGCTGTTGTGGAGATGAGGGTCCATTCTGAAGAAATCCAAAGCTAGTAGTAAATTATGGTATTTTTAAATTAATTTCCTATGTACACTGATCTCTGAGTTGTTGGAGCACATATGTACAATACGGTGATGATGATGGGACATCACCATGACCCTTAATCTAAACAAGATTAAAAATAACAACCAAAAACCTCAATGACTAATAATCCAAGGGCTCACAAGGAGGTGGAAGATGGTGGTTACTTTTAGTTGTTTCTGCTTCTTACTATTTCTTCCCTCAGATGGTTTGTGTAGACGAGCCAGAGATGTTAGATATTCATTCCATTCTATAGTAGCATATTTCAGACTACCCTTTAGCCTCCTGGCATTTCTTATGTCATGAGAGAAAGGTTATGTGAAACATTGAGGGATTTTTAAACTTTTTTACGTATAGTAATGATAATAATTAGAATATAATAAAAATAAGTTCAACCGAACTTACCAACACTGGCTGCATAGGATTTTTTGTAATGGATAGAAAGAGATTCCAGCAGATTATCAGAAGTTCACCACAGAGCAGGGGCATCTGAAAACTTACCAAGAGTATTGGGAAAAGGCTGGATTCCTTCACTCCTACAGCTCTCTCTCTCCATCTTTCCCACACTCTAACCCAGCAAGTTAGGAAATCTTTAGGATAAATAGATAGGCCCTGTGTGTGGTTGCAGGACCATTTATAGGCATGGATCTTCCACACACACTTCAAAGAAAACATGGTTCTTTAATACTATGCCGCAGTGCTGCAGGAAACGCACAGAAGTTGTTGACCTTCTTGCAGCTTCTCTGTCCCTGGAGATGAGCGGAATATGCAGCTTCTTATTGGATGGGGAGGTTCCGATCCTTAATAACACTTTGGTTGTGACTATTTTTTTTAATTTTGTACTCCTGCTTGAAAAATTTGACATGCAAGTTAGGTAGCTCTTGAGATTTTGTCAGATATTATTACCTTCTCTGGGAAAGTATGTATATGGTTCTGTGCTCTGCATAACCCAGGCTTGTGTAAAGATAAAATATTTAAAAATATGCAGTTGGGTTTTCTTTACCTTGGCCATATTAAGTATAGAAAATAAGCACTCGTGCTTGTGTTGAAGGGAAGTGTTTCTTTATGGCTTAGTGAAATAAGCTATTCAAAACCACTAAATCCTTCCAAAATACTCTTGCAGAGCTGTCAAAGTTAGCGAGACCTCGAGTTATATTACTGACAGCGTGCTGGTAATGCTGCCAAAGATTGAGGGAAGCAGGAGTTTGACACTAAGCCTATTCAGAAATGACCCAATGTTCTTTTAATCAATTAAGGTGCATCATCATCTCAGGATGTAACCTTCCTTTTCTTGTTCTTTTCAATGTGTTCGCCCTTCCAGCAACAGATCAGTACGCCTGTGTGAGCCAGTTAACAAAAGCAAATACCATGCAAGCAGAAATAGAAAGTCACTTGGATTTTGCTTCTTGTATTTTCCTCTTGGTTGGAAGAGAGCAGAGCTGATCCTGCAGGCATTTATTTACACAAGGTTCCATTTTCTTCTCTGAGACTTCTCTGAGAAACAGTAATTTGAAAGATCGCCACTTGTAATCACACACAATTCATATGAACCCAGCAGTTGCATCAGAAAACAAAGTGTCAGCAGAAAATAAGATACATCATAGCACACTTGGTGAAGAACACGTTATCCATGTCAACGTAATTGCAAATAATTCCTCCTGTATTTTCAATATCGTCTTAGATTTCAAGGGATATTGATATAACTAATTTCTACACTGAAGCGAATTGCTAAATGTCCTTTGCCATTTACCACAAAAACCCAATTGTTTGCTACGTATGCCAGATTGTTAGAAATTAAATAGCACAATTTCTCTAAATACAGAAAAAATGCTAATACTAGCACCTCATATGGGACAAAATGTTGAGCTTTTGCTGTGATGGGGGTGTGATAGTCTCTTTCTTAGCTGGAATGACAAGGTTTTATGATCTACTGAGTAGGCAGAAAATGAGACACATGTACACATTCCAAAGAAAGTCTTTAAATTTGAAGGCAATCCTATACGTGCACTTTAAGAACTCCAGAAAAAAAAGCTCCAGCGCACGGAGAAGTCCACCTTGTTCCTGATTGGGATGAGATTTGTTCTTGGTATGGAGAAGGAATTGGGGGGTTCAGAGTTCATTTGTTTGTTTTTGTATCTCAGACTTACAAATCTAATGTTCTTAGGTAATTTTCCATTGGGTGCGTACTTTTAGGATCTGAGCTCATGTACTGGCATCTGAGAGCCTAACTGCATTTACCATCTGTGGTCCATACCACTTTCCGAGGGCTCAATTCAAGTGCTGGCAGTGGCACTGTAGCCAGCTTTCATCTGGAGCTTCAACTAAACATGAGCAAAATAATTTGACAGGTTCAATTAGTACTTACTAATTTTTCACATAAGGCTGAAGCCCTTTCCTACTAGGGTTTTAAGGCAGAAATGCTAACCATCAAGTTAACCCCATGTGTAATGCTGGATCCTTGCTCTTTTTCCAAACTACTCAAAATCAGAGTGTTGGGGATACCACCAACACTTTGTCTCTGACAGGATCCAAACCTTTTCTCAGGACTGGCTAAGTTGAGCACACTCATCTTTAACTGATTTTCAGTTCCGTGTTGAGATCTGGGGCAGTTCTTATTCAACATGACACTATTTGCCCATTTTTTTATTTGCATTATGTACCTGGTACACTTTTATTGGTATATTGGTCTTTTTTTTCTTCTTTTTTTTTTTTTTTACTACAGAAAGCTTTTTTAAAGAAAAGCCTGAAGGGAGTGATGGTTGTATATTAATATTATTGACCTTCTGATCATTTGATACAATATGTAGCTCTGTTTGAACTACACAGCTCATTACATCTACTTTGTATACAGTGGGTCTTCGGCCAGGTTACACTGGCCAAAGATACAGATCAATAGATCAATACCTAGGATAAGCATCAGCTTTTCCTAATTAGTCATTTCAGAAGTTCAAACTTAATTAAACAGAAAGGCAGGAGGCTGGTTTGTTTCTGTTCAACCATGCAGACCTGTAACACGTTGCAGTGTCTTCGTAGCGGAAATCCTCATCAAAGGGAAGTGATTGGGGTGGAGAGGATCAAAACATGTGGCTTTTCTTGGTGGATTGAGAGGAATATTATTTTTATCCATGTCAGTACCTATTTTTTTCATTAACTTTCCCTATGCTTTAAGACTCCTTGGAAATCTTTGCCATATTAATCTGGAAAGGGATGAAGGGGATGCTTTCAAAATTCTAAGGAATACATGCTGTAGGGATTGATGATATTGAAACACAATCCACTGACTTCTGTATCCCAACCTTGTCAGGGAAGCAATAGGTTATCTTAAGAGACGTGTCTTAGGTAAAAATCTATTTGAGATATCTTTGGGGCGTTAGCATCTGATTTTCCTTCTGGGGAAAAGCCTTTTGTTGAAAATCTCTTAGATTACCAAAACCTGAAAAGTTCTCATCCCAAGTGTTCATGTTTTTGATAGTCTTTTCTTGCCACCTAATGCATCCCTAAGGAGGAGACTTACTTCAATTCATGGCATAGAAAAGTAGAAACTGTAAAGAGAGACTCTGTTCTTAGCAGTGCTGTTGATTTTTTAGTGTCCCTGCTGTATAAGGCACGTTGCTGCCAGATGAAAATTTCCCTGTGATAGTTTTCATGTCATGAATTCAACCTAATTCAAAGAGAAAGTAGAATAATTCTTAGTTATTTGTTAGTGCCACCAGCATTAAATGTGTCACTACCGAAGAGAGCAAGCCAAACTGAGCAGGTGAGTGTCAGCCCCTTGCAATTAGCCTCCACGCTGGCAAAATGAGCTGCCCCCAGGTCTATAAAATGTATAACAGACTTTTGAGACTTAATAGTTAAGTTGATGGAGGATAGCCAAGACTACCAGTGAGGTGGATTAGGGAAAAGTCGGCAAGTACAGCTTGAGGTATATGAAATTTGTATTCTGTTTGGAGAGAAAAAGTAAAGGCTATGAAGAAAACAATGCTGCCAGTGAAACAGGCCCCTATATAGTTCATAGTCTTAATACAACTGCTTAGTGCAGGGAGGTAAAATCCCCTCTCCAACTCTTTCCTAGCAAATAACAACATACAAAAATTACACTGCCTTCTACCCAGTGGCCTTTTCTATATGGCTGAAAAAGAATCTTTCTGCCATTCTTTCCATTTTGCATCCTCTTTCTAGCAGAACATCTGTGTCTTGATTGTTCAACTTGATTTGTCAGAGAGTTCATTAACTAGGCTGAGGAGCATGTGTTAAGAATCACGTAGGATTGCTGGCTGGTTTTTAGCCTTGTGTTGCCATGAAAGGCCTGGGCCAGTATTTTTTTCTTGCCATTAATATTCCTTGGGTGTAGCTGTTGTGCCCCTGCTTCAGAGGTAGTGTCAATGTCAGTCAGCACTGCGGGCCAGAGTGGTTTTAACATGCACTGGTGATTTGACCCCCAAAGAGTATTCCTTTAGGTGAGATATTTAAGATGAAGCGAAGCATTCATATTTCACTGTGCCAAATGGTGAGTGTGAGAGACTCGAAAGAGGTAGTAGTGACAGCAGCTTCAATGCTCTGCACTGATTCCCTGGAGAGCCTAAAAAAGGTATTTGAAATCTCCCTTCCACCGCTCTTGCTGGTTGTTGCTGAAATAAGCAGCCACAGGAGAATGAAATATATAGAAGGAAACAAAGCTCAGGTGTGGACCCAAGGAAAAAAATGGTGTGGCCAGGCTAGTGTGGGCAATCTGTGCCCATGGTGCTCACTCACAGCAGCCCCTGCTTTTGATTAACATGGGAATGGTTGGATTTACAGAGCAAACTACGAAGGCTGTGGAAGCAACATGAGACAGCTTCATTTCTGCAGAACAGTCTGATATATTCCATATGGCGCAGGAGAAGTTTTTTACTGCAAACCTCTTTATCTAGGTGGGTTTGGATGGAGAGACGTGGAGAGAGAGGAAACAGAAGGCAGAGGGAGAAGTCAGAAACCATCGTCTGGTTTCTAAAGGGGTTGAACACTATTTGGTTTGGCTTTCAGACGTGGCAATTTAGCAAGAGGAAATGTCAGCTCATTAGAGCCATCGCATGGCATCACACGATGATAGCAGTCATTCCAGCTGGCAGGGCTCCAGCCGTCACACTCCACGGGGAAACGGCACGGCTTGATCTCAGTGTCTCGATTTCATTTTTAAGACGGGACAGTTTAGTGGGCTGGTTGACTTGGCAGGGTGTTAACAGAATTAATTTGATTGCCTTGGCAGTGATAGGAAGATGCGTGAAGGAAACCTCCTGGCTCTGTTGCCAGCATTTAATACCAAATGATTATCATATCCCATTGAACTGGTGCTGGATGAAGCATGTGTGAGGGCTTGCAACAACTTCACTGAAAATAGTAAGTGCCATTGGAAGTTGGCATACATGCATGCTCAAGAGAAAACAAGCTTTCCAGTTCAAGCCAGTCAGAACTTCACCCTGCAGGCCTGTTACTTGTCATGCTCCTGGGCTGTGCCATTTTTCATCCACGCTCCAGTTGTGAAAGTACTGCTTTGTATTATCTGCCACTTAATTATACTGAAAGCCACAGCTCTCTGGTGTTGGTGCAGACAGTTTTCACCAGTGGATGGATACCTGCATTAATGACAGCTTGGGAGGGTTTCTGCAGAGCAACTAGTAGTCTTGGCATCCAGCACGTTATTTTGCCTGCAAATGCACTGGGAAAAGTATGGCATATAGAGCTATGAGTTTTACCTATGTAAACCTCATGTCTTTGTTTGGAATGAAAGAAAATGCCACTTGGCACATAACCTTTGTATATTTTTATCTTTGCTTTAGATAATGAATGTAATGCAAAGGATGCTCAAGAAGCAGCTGTGTATCTAGAAGGGTTTAGCTAGTCCTTTGGAGCCAGCGGTTGTACTCCAAGTGACAAATGGTAAACCAGGCATGAGCCTTTTTCATCCAGAGGGCTGGAAGTGTTTAAAAGCAGCCAGGAGAACAGTTGCCTCTCCAAATGTAAAGCTGCAATTCATTTCCCATGGCTAGGCTAATATTGGCTTCCCATCCAAAACCAACACCAAATGGAATATCTATCTCGAAACTGGCACAAGACCTGTGCCTGAGGAAAAGGTTTTCTGCTAGATTTGAGGTGAATGGCAATAAAAGGCCCCTGATTTTGAACACTGAAATGGAGATGTTTCAGCAGTCCAGAAAACCTCTTCCTCTCTCTCCCTTTCTGTCTCTCTCACACATACATGCACCCATTCCCCATTCTGCCACCTTGTAAAAACTAGAGCGGGAACAGAGTTGGTGGGGCTAGAAAAGGATCAGGTGTATTTTTTCTCTGGCACAGATAAACTCCGAGGATGCCAGACCTTTCCAGCAGTTGTGAGGTGCTTTTGGTTCCCATTTCTGGCTGGTGTTCTTTTTTTTGCCTGTGTTTCTTTAAAGGCACTGCAAGGTCTTATCATAGAGATTGCTTAACTTTTCCAGTGAAACACTCTCGTTTTGCAAAAGCCAGGCTTTTCTTTTTCACACGTGTTAGGAAGAGGAGTGTGTTCCTGAGAAACACTCTGAACCACTGCAGTTGTTTTTATTTGGCAATATTCAAAAGGGATTTACCTTAGCAGCAGCAGGTTTTCATTGCCACCTGTTTTCAATTCTCTTTGCTCCTTATTGCTATTAATTGAATAATGCTGGGTAGAATTGGGTTCTTCTTTTTCCTTGGGCCATTCTGCTGCTCACTGACTTTTGAAAAATCCCATTCCTTGCCATTTTGTGGCTTTTCAAAACCTGAAGAAATTAAGAGAAAGTACAGAGGGAGGAAAAGGAAAGAGCTGGTACAAGCCCACTAGATTTTCTGTTACAGGTGATGGCAAAAAAGAGAAAAAGGCAGAAAGGGAGGGGGAAAAAATGCAAAAGTTAATCATCAATATTTCTTCTCTGAAAATTATCCATAAATAATTAAAAATAAGGCAGAAAAGGCTATGGCAAAGTCCATTTTTGCACCTAAATAAACCCCTAAAACATTGATCCCCTATAGAATATCTTAATAACTTTGTTAAAGGTGTATCAGAATCAAAGCTCTGGAAGTTAGATTTCAAAATTTATGTTTTCCATGGGAAAAAGAAAGGGATTGAACTGGAACCATAAACAAATACACCACTGACTTTAAAAATTTCTTGCTATCTATTCCTGATGTTGGTTGTTGTTTTGCTTTTTTAAATAAGAATTCATTCTACCATTTCCCACCTGTTATGATCTCCCCTGAACCTTAAACAGTCACATTTATGTTTCAGTCTTACATACATTTGTGTTTCTTCCAGCAGACTGTAGTGTGTACTTGTGGAGGTACTTACATCTGCATGCACACAGGAGCATGGAAAGCTCAGGAATTACTAACGGAAAGTATTACTATGCTAATATTTTAACAGTAATTTCTGCAGAGTAAATAGATATTTTATACAGATAAATCAGCTCTCCTGGGACAACAAAGGAGACAGTTCTTTATCCAAGCATCCCCAGGACCAATTTATGGCTGCTCCAGGCCACTAGCAGGTGGTTTGTCTGCATGAGATCATACAGCAGTGACCATCCAAAAGTTTCCTGGTACCTCCCACTAAATCTCAGTGATCTGCTTTTATAATTTACGATGTGGTTGAAGGAGCACAGCGCGACCGGCACTGCACGGCACTGCTTGCCTGCTCTTCCTTCTGGGAGAGGGGAAATAAATGGAAAAGGAGTATGAGATTTATTGATTTGAGCTGCTGTGTGCCTTGCCATCCACCCAGCAGTCCCCAAGCAACTTTGGTGGCCACCATCCCCTCAGGTGAACAGGGAAGAGCTCCCGGTTGGTGGAAAAGAAAGGGAAAGGAAAATGTGATCTCTCCACCAGCAGTTTATCATGCAGAGGCAGCCCTGAAAGAATAGGACCATGACCTGATCAAACAGCTGCAGCCCTGAGGGCCTGGGGAGGGGAAGAAAGGAAGTACAACAGCTCCAGCAGCTGGATGGAGCAAAATATGGGGGGAAGGGGAGCATGAAAAGGCTGCAGATCGCTGCTGGCAGCTGCTCTGGGTGTCTGGGCACAAATCCCCCCTGTACGAGTTAAAAAAGGGCACTGAAGCCTGTCCCAGAGTTCAGCTATAGCAGGGGAGGGAGCCACAGCAGGCATGGTCCTCATCCCTGTGGTTGGGCAGGATGTCTCCAGGTGATGGGAAGGGTAAGGATGGGAGAGAAAAGAGCTAGTAGGATATAGTGTGTACCCCGTGATAAATGTCAGCCACAGGAGAGGAGTGGGCTGCACTTTCTGATGAGAAAAAGCATCACAGAAAGGGAGAAGGAAAGGGTAAAACTTGAAAATTGTCTGATTTTTCTGCTGTTTAATGAGGACACAGGGAAGGGAATGGTGCACCAATGACTACAGTGAATAATGCTGTTCCTTTGACTCTGCCTAAAGTACTTAGTCTGTGATTTAATATATATATATTCTATGTACTAATAAGCAGCATTCTGGTTCCCATTGAAATTTCCAGCTAGATGTTTTCTTCTGAATATTTTTAGGTAGGTGGAACATGAATCTCTTGGGATGTACCTTAAAAAAAAAAAGCCCAGAGTTCAGAGCAGAGTTTGTGTTTGTGCCAACATAAAAGTGACAATATTAACCCCAAGTCTATGCTAAGATGACTTGGAATGAAGTTACATGTGGTTTCAGAGTTTGCACCTGGCCTTGGCCATGCCTACCATCTTTTTGTGGTTTTTGCTTTCATATTTTCCTAGGTTTCTTCATGCCTTCTTCCTCACATTCTTGTGAAAATCCCATGCAACCAGGGGGAGCTGGCTGAGTAACTGATGGGATAAAAGAAATAGGGACAGTGAGTAAAGCTCTCTCAGCAGCATAAAGGGGAAAAAAGCAACAACTGAGGTGGAGGAAGAACTATGCGAGTTGTGGCAATAAAAGGAAGAAGAGTTAATGTTGTTTAGTGGGACAACTGCAGTGCATGAAGTGTCAGTAGCTGTTAAGGCTTTTGCTCTACTTAAATTGAGATGGTATAGACCAGGCATCTATAGAATTGTATCCTTTTCAACAAGTTAAGTTCCACAGGAATTACTGAGCTTGCTCAATATTAACATTCAACAAGTTAATTTGTCAGAAGTAAAGTGATATAATTCCCAATGTAATGCTAAGCTAAACATAAATCAAATGCAGAAATAAGGCTGGATTTTTTCCTACTTCATGAGACTGATGTGCCTTAGGTTGCTTTGAAAGGAAACAAGAGTATGAAGCCAGTAGCCTCCAGGAATGGCTTTAGCCCAGTTTGCCACCAAAAAAGTTGTACTCTACTCACTGAGCCCCACAGACTCAGCACATTGAAACCCTTCGTGATGCAGAGGGTTGCCAGAATATTTATTTTTTATATATATATATAAAAATCATCCCCCTCTTCCACCCATTGAGACAATCTAGCATGAAGGAATCTTCACAGGATGGTTAAAGCCTGTTTTTCCTTCGCAGTTTGACAGTGCATGGCAGTGAATGCCTCAAGCTTGTGTACTTACAATGACTACACATGACTTCACTAGCCAAAATCTTTGGGTTTATAGCCATCCTGGCAGACTCCTTGTGGGAGCTGAGCAGGCAGCACGTTATAATGCTCACTTTGACAATAATGAGGATTTTTGCATTTGAAAGAGAGACATTAGTAAGAGAAATATTAGTTTTCTAGGTGATGCACCTTAAGAAATGGGTCTTTTCCAAAGCTACAATGGCTTTAAAATGCCAATAGGAGGAAGCAACCATGATTATGAATAACCTTGGAAACAGTATTTATTTATTAATACACTTTTTTTTTATGCTAATTTTTCTGGCTCTGCTCTGGTCATACACTGAATTACTGTGCCTAGGTAATTCCAGGCAGATACATGCCAAGCTTTCCTGATGGAGCATTAGACACCTTTGCCTAAACTTCCCTGGTTGTGATGTTTTAGGATAGACAGGAAAACCAGCAGTCATCATCCCGGCCAGATTGATTTTACTGAGCCTGGCAACCAACCCACATGCAGCACACAGTAAGAACAAACAGTGGGTGCAAAATTCAACGCCGGGCGAGGGATGGTTTGCAGTATTCCTTTTACTTAACTAACCTGGTGTGAAGTGGAAGGTGCCTCCATTAATGCCTACAGGATTTTATCGATTAAGTCCCATGGCTCTCCTGGATGGATGCAGGCTACATGGTATGGGATAGTTTTTTCATGTGTTAAATATCTCTTTATTTCTTGATCCATATCCACAGACCTTGGGAGCTTTACAAGTGTCACTTTGCAAATGTTACTGTGAAGTGCCTGTTGTGCCATTGCACTAGTGTTTTCAAAAACTCCAGGTTGTATGGAGGTCATCTGTTTCTGATCTCCACAGTTATCTGTGGCTGATGGGGAAGCAGGTTGTACAGTGCAGGTGTATCAGTGCAAGCAGGCTGGAAATTTATTGAGGGGTCTAAGACTGGTGTTTGCATAGAGAGAGACCCCAGGACAGGAGGGATTTGAGTGTGTTTCACCACGTGACAGAGCCCTTCCTCTCTAGTGAATTTGTGAGCAGAAATTCAGGGACTGGGATGAGGGGCGAACCGAACTGTTCCCGGTGCCTGCTGTCCAGGGGGTGCCTGCTTCAGTCTGGCCTTCTGGACCATGAGTTACTTCACTTGCCTCTGCCCATTTCCTCCACATGACATTTCATGCTCACCGGGTGTGTGGCCAAAAACCTACAGTTTAAGACAGAAAGGAGCCAAAGCAAAACAGCACACAGAGTTTTTTCTATTCCTGATGCTCCTTCACTTTGTGTGAGCTTTGGAGAAGCCAGCTGTTGGAGGAGAATGGTAGGGTCCCTCCCCTTAGGCCTGTGCAACTGGGTCTAGCCTTTTGACCCTTGTTTCAGGGAAGTTTTAACCAAATGGCATCTCACTGGACCTTCCTAGTTATTTTTAAAAGGCAATGTATGTGTGAAATGAGTTCTGCTAAAGTTAGAATGACACCCAATGGCCCTCTCTGCCACTTGGCTGGAATGCCCTAGTGGGGCATTACTAAGGCATTAGATAGTGAATATTTATAGCTGGTAAAAAAATCTGCCTGTTGAAAAGCTTGTTGCACCATTCAGGCACAGCATGCCTGCCACATCGTGCACCCCAGAACATAACACATCCTTCTCAGAGTTTTAGAGGATGCATAAAAGCCTTGGTGACATAATGAAACAAAGTAAAGGGAGGTATTTTTGTTATGATTTCTATTTAGAAGTGAATATACAATGAATCTAAGCTGAGGTGATCTCCATTGGACTGTCCAATATCTAAACATGCCATGTAAGATGGTATTACTTTTAGGGTGGGTTGTTTCTTTTTTGCAAAGATGACTTATATTTGATGTTTGCTGACAAACACTGTTAGAATTATCAGAGCATTATCAGAGGTTACATTACAGCAAACTGTTTGGAAAACAGTGCAGGTTGGACCTAGATGATCTTTAAGGTCTCTTCCCACCCAAACCATTCTATGATTCTGTGAAAACAATGCAATAGTGAACTGGTTGAGGTAGCATGGACTTACCCTTCACAAGAGCATCTCTGAAATCACTGCTTCACCTCTGTGACACAAAACTGCACTCTTTAATGACCCTAGAGTAGTACTACTACTATGAATAATACAGAATAATTCCAGGAGTCCATAATAATTATAATTTTGCAGCTAATCTCTGTGTTTCCTTTTGTGGTGCTGGCTGAAGGGAGCGCACAGCTGGGGGGCCAGGCATAATGGCACAGTCTTTCCAGCATGCACCAGTATTTCCAGATCAGCAGCTTTCTTTTGACCTGCCCTAAACTCTGGCCTATTCAGAGAAATAATGCCTGCAGGGGAGATGCCTCCAATGTCACTCTTGGTCCGTTTGTGGTGGCTCTTACAGATCTCTCTCTTTTTTTTTTCCTTTTTTCTTTTTTTTTTTTTGTCTTGAAAAGCAGCTGAGAGATTTGTGTGACAGGTTTGATTAAATCCCAGCAGTGCCATACAAGTCTGGGTCACAAAAGTCAAAGTCAGGACAGTTTCCAAGGTGAGCAGCATGAAGTCTGCCTAAGAAAAAAGTGTCATCTTCAAGAGAGATGGATCGTCTCCCTTCCTCCCAGGTGCTAAGACAACACTGGGACTTATCACTAAATATGGGAGTGTTGAGTGCTTGTCAGTGACACCATTTTCCACATGGAGGCCCTAAAATTTCCTTACACAGCGCAGATATTGCTGATGCTCTGTTTTTCTAAGTTTGCCTTCTCTCCCACCTCTGAGTATAACATCAACTGAAAGGTTCATCCAGCAAAATCAAAAAGCACCAGCAAGTCTGTTGTGGGGCTTCATGGGAGCCCTGGAGGGGGAACGGTCTCAGACCTGCTAGTTCCTGAGCCTGGCAATAGTCCTGGTGAGGGGGAGCCATGGCCATCCATGGAAGAGCCAATCCAACCAAAAAAATCCTGCCTAGAGGCCACAGCACCATGAGGATCTCAGACTGTCCCTGAGGGAGCTGGATTACCATCACCAGTCAATACTTTTATGTTTTCTTGACACATTTCAGCCATGGTATTTTAATGACAAATCTAAGCTGGTTTTATAGGCAAAATGTCAAATGGAACAGTTTAAAATGTTTTGCACTGATTTTTTTCAAAAACTAGGCAAATAAGTCTTTAAGCCCCATCTATTAAGGATTTTCTCCAGAAAGAATATCATGTTGCAAACCAAGGAAATACAGAGTATTTCAACTGATTATGTTCTGTTTGTTGCCATTAAGGCTTCTATGGTTTCCCAGCTGTTGCAGACTAATATTGCTGCAGTCCTACATTTTCACATTTGTGAGTTTCCTAGAGAGCTTTCAAGCTGGTAGCTGTGGGAGAGTCAGTCACAAGCTCTGCATTCAGATTGGCATTGCTCCCAAAGACTGGATGGGCTGCCAATGTGCCCAGCTGGCCAGGAAGGCCAATGACATCCTTGGCCTGTATCAGCAATAGCATGGCCAGCAGGACTAGGGCAGGGATTGCTCCCCATGTACTTGGCACTGGTGAGGCTGCACCTCAAATCCTGTGCTCAGTTTTGGGCCCCCTCACTACAAGAAGGACATTGAGGGAGGGGCTGGAGTGAGTCCAGAGAAAGGCAATGAAACTGGTGGAAGGTCTGGAGCACATGTCTTACAAGGAGCAGCTGAGGGAACTGGGGTTGTTTAGCCTGGAGAAAAGGAGGCTCAGGGGAGACCTTCTTGCTCCCTACAACTACCTGAAAGGAGGTTGTAGCGAGGTGGGGGGGTGGTCTCTTCTCCCAAATAACAAGCGATAGAAAAACAGGAAATGGTCTTAATTGTACCAGGGGAGGTTTAGATTGGATATTAGAAGAAAGTTCTTCACTAAAAGCTTTGTCAGGCACTGGAATAGGCTGCCCAGGGAAGTGGTGGAATCACCATCCCTGGAGGTGTTTAAAAGATGTGCAGATGTGGTGCTGAGGGACATGGTTTAGTGGTGGACTTGGCAGTGCTGGGTTAACAGTTGGCCTTGATGACCTTAAAGATCTTTTCCAACCAAAACAACTCTATGATTCTATGGTTCACAATATCAACTCAATAAACCACGATGTTTCCCCAACACAAACAGAACACTTTTTTTACAAGGAAGACAAATTAGCAAATTTTGCATTTAAGTGAAATTATTGCATTTGTTGGATTATCTTGTGAGGAGAGTCATCAAAGAGTCCAGAAAACCACCCTTGGCTTTGCTGATGACTCAGTCTGTAACGTAAGGCTAGTTACTTACCACCTCTTTGCCTGGAACTCCCCATATAAACTGAAGAAAAATCAAAGAAAGTCAATATCCATCCCTATCCTTTGGTTTTGCCAAGAGTTTTTAAATATTCAGGCAAAAAGGTAAGGTAGGCAAGTGAAAACCATTGAGCACTGGAAAATATTTCCATTGTTGCTGGTTTGCATCAAGCTGCAAGAGGAAAGCAACAATTTGACACCATCACTTTGAAGAGCGGGATAGAAACAAAGCTGCTTGAACTAAAAAGGGATTAGTTTTATTTTGTTTGTTGCAGTCCTTTTGAAAAATGATACTTAGCCTGCCAGTGAAGTGCTAATTAATGTTAGGATGTGGTACACCGTATAATAAAGGCTGCTGGTGAGGAATGTGAAGGCAGAAGAATGTTCTTCAGGTGTTGATGGTAAACAGGATCACTGTAGAGGTGGGCTGCAGGTGAACTTGACTTTGCTTTTTTTACAAGCTGTTGCCTTGCTCTTTGTGTCCATGATCAGGTATTCACCACGGTGGGAAACTGAGGAAGAGAAAAATCTTTCCCTTTTAGCCACCACTGGAATTCCCGTCCCGAGCCTCAGGCTTTTGAAGGCAACAGTCTCCAGGGTGGGGAGGTGCTCAGAGCAGCATCATTATGAAATTGTTATGTAATGAACCATCACAGTTTTAAAAAGGTAATTAAGGTTCTGTTTCTCACAATGGAATTTTACCTGACACTTTGCCTGTTTGTCTGAGTGTACGTGGCAGTGTGTAACTTGGGCCCCACATGGTGTATAATACCCCATTCAGAGAGAAAATCTGGCTTTCTCTCTGCTCTCCAATTATTTAGGGGAGCTTTCTTGGTCTATCACAGAGGCTTCTGGCTTTGCACAGAAGACTTTTCCCATGCAGCCTCATGTGGAGCATTTTGTATGAGGAATGAAGGAGAAATATCCTCTCTGCTGCAAGAAAAATAGGAAAAGGATACATGGAAATAGCTGGGAGTGCTTACAATCCTTACTCAAAGTTAGATGAAGCAGCTAGAGGGTCAAAGGAAGGACACAGAGTCCAATCAAGGGTGTGTGTAGAGACAACTTTTGGTTGTCAGCTGGCCAACATTGGTGTCACCATGCTATCAGCAGTCCTTCATTTCATTAAGAAGCATCCAGCAGAGCACAGCTGGATGAGGAACAGCTCAGTACCTCGGCAAACAGCAACACTCTTGCAGCTGCAGTCACTGGGAAAAGCACAACAGCTTCCCTCTGGGTGTTTTGTGGTCCCCAGCTGTTGTGGGGACACTCCATGTCCCCCTGTGCAACATCTGGCTGGGAATATGGAGCTGGAGCTCACCAGTCTGACACCTGCCAGGGCTTTCTGAATAGGGCCTAGAGAATGTGGTGGTCACAGGTTTTTCCAGCCCACTGGAGACGCTTTTCCTGCCAGCGTGATAAAGCAGCAGATGAGGAAAAAGGAAGAGGATCAACCAGACTTCTTGGGATAAGAATATTTCACCTGAAAAATGCAGTTTTGAAAAATGGGATTGTATTGTGACCAGAAGGCTCTGATGAAACAATGGGTTTTTTTTTCTTTGGAAGGAACAAAAGGAAGAATATAATTTTGACATGTAGATGTGTTTTATTGTGGATTGCATCTTCTAAAAGTTACTTCTTTCCTTTCCTGAAATATTTTTTAATTCTTCTGCCATTACATTTTTATCTCCCTGATCCAAAGGGATAACAACTTTATACTAGAAAAAAATAAGATGCTTGATAACAATTCCATTTGCCAATATATCTATAGTTCTATATAATTTTTCTATAATCCTGCTGGCTTTAAACTCCATAGGTTAATACTGTTTTGCAACTGCACCATTTATACGGTGTGGAGATATGCTTTTTGGCAGTTCCAGTATTCCAGGGTTGCATGATAGTTCATGTGGAAAAGCAGAACTTTCCCAGATGTGCAATCACAGAATTTTGAGATTTTTGCTCTTTACCTTGATTACAGCCGAGGCAAAATGTTATTGATTGTAAACAGCTGTGAAATCATTTGATCAGCATTGAGCAAAGTACAGAACTAGTGGGTTTTTTCAGTCTTCAAAGGTTTAGAAATGCCAATGTGTGAACGGAAGTCTTAAAAATAGAACTTGGGTAAGAGCTCCTTTTGTTTCCAAAGTCTCTCCCTGCTTCCCACACACACTCAGCCCGCTTCTAGAGATAAATTTAAGGCAATGAGAGCTTCAGGCTGTTTGTACAATGAAATTGGCAGGAGGCAATCTGTCATTCAGCCACACAATTGTGCCCTCAGAATATAAGCTATGAAAACAACTAATATGATAATTAAATTATTTGAAAATATACCAAATAAAATAAACAGTCTCATTTCATCTCAGTAAAAAAAAAAATAAAAATCTTACTTTCAGAAAGTACCTTTTATCTTGAAGGCTTCCAGAGCCCGCACCACTGCCAGCACTTTGCACATGTTCAACTGTACATTGAAGCCTGGTGAAAGGGTCTCCTTCCCACCTGGAGGACAGCCAGCCTTTGGCGTGGCCTTCACAGCGACATGCTGAGGAAAGGAAGCCCAAAGCCCATTTTGGTGTAGGAAATGCGTGGCTATTTTCAGTGCTGTTTCTCAGAAATGATGTGCTGTTACAGCCAGAGCCACTGGAGAGGCCACATGTGGACCTCACATTGGTCGATCAGCATTCAGAGCTTTGTCTCTACATGAAGACTTTGGGTGTTCACTTGTATACACCATATTGGACTTCATCAAAACCTGATGGGGCTACAGAAATCTACAACATGTCACTTAATCTACAAGTGATCAAAAGAAATCTACAACTACCTGAAAGGAGGTTGTGGTGAGGTGGGTGTGGGTCTCTTCTCTGAAGTTACAAGCGATAGGGCAAGAGGAAATGCCCTCAAGTTGTGCCGGTGGGGGTTAAGATTGGGTATTAGGAAAAAATTCTTCACCGAAAGGATTGTCAGGCAATAGGACAGGCTGCCTAGGGAAGTGGTAGAGTCACCATCCCTGGGAGTATCTAAAAGATGTGTGGATATGGTGCTGAGGGACACGGCTTGGTGGTGGACTTAGCAGTGTGCTAGGTTAATGGTTAGGCTTGATGATCTGAAAGGTCATTTCCAACAAATTATTCTGTGATTCTATTAAATGTTTTCCTTCAAGACTCAATTCCTTGCTTCCTTGTAAGAGATTTAAATATATCATATTATGATTCAAAGGATGCTTCTTTTTTTTCTTTTCAATATACAGAAATAAATGGGGAGGTTCCCAACCTCTTTGTTGGCTCAGAGTACACAACACCATGTCCAGGAACAACATCATGACACAGCGCCACCATATTTTTCCACCTCTGTGTTTCCTTCTTTGAAAATACACTCACAACTCTGTTGAAGGAGAAGAGCACCTCTCTATACTCCCTACCCAATGAGCAGATAGTGTTTGCTTCATCACAAGGATGCAGTCAAAAGGTCTTTGTTGAGCCTTGGCTTGGCATACGTCTAATTTTATGTGAGTGATTCACAGTGATACTTCAGATGTCTTTTCACTAGGGCGTGACCAAAAGATGATGAGGTTTGGTGTGCCTTCATCTTAGACATAGCAGTTCTGGCAAAACACACTGCACTCTCCCTGCTCCTTTAGGCTACAGTTTTCCTCAATCCTCTTCACACCAGACACACACACAAAGCCACATTTCCACTGGTGTGTGGGGTCTGTTTTTTTTAAAGTAACTCTTGCAGAGACTGAGTAATTTCTGCCCATTGCATCCACAATACTGGGGGTAAAGATGAACACAAGAAATGTAACTGAGAGTCTACTTACTGATTATCCTGTTGGAACTGTATCTCAGAGGTAGACAATTGCCCTAGGCTTTGCTTTTCTAAAAATCTATGTGTATCAAAAGGGATCTTGTACAGGCAAAAAGCAGCAAGTTGATTTTTCCAAGAGCAGCTTGCCATTTTAAGCAGTTGTTGGTTTATTAAGTGAAATAGCTCACGGCTATATGCATGCCATAATGATTGCATTTTGTAAGAAAAGACCATGCCTATGGGTCTCAAAGTTTCAGAGCCAAGAGCAGTCATAGCTGTGGTCTTTCAGTCACAACCCCAAGCTATTCTCACCACTGTAGATAAGGGGGAGCTGATCACAGAATAACACTGCTTATAAAATAACTAACCACAGCAAAATTAAAATGACCTAGTCAAGTAATACAAAGGGTATATGATTGACAAGATAGCTGTTCTTTGAAATGTACTCTAGGCAGCAAATAGCATCTTCTACCCATAAGCTATTTTCTAACTGAAAGCCAAGAATAATGATCTGGCATCTGTCCTTCCTGCATGAGGCTTCAGGTCTGAAAGCTGCAACAGCTCCCTCCCAAACGCCTCTGGAAATGATAGCAGCAGCATGCTCGTGGGTTGTAATTATATCATGGGGTTCTTCTCTTTTTTTTTTTTTTTTTTTTTTTTTTTAGTGTTTCTCTCTAATGTAAACAGCAGTGCAGGGTGGAAATGGAAGCTTTCTCCTCTTACACTTGTGCTTGGGTGGATTTAACTTCTATTTGCATTTCCTTGGGGTGGGCAGTGAGACAAGGAAATGCAATCTCAGCAGGTCTAATTTCTGATTTATCTTTGTCCCCATTAAAATTCAAGTGGCAACTAAGATTTTGTTGAACTGTAATCTAGATAACTTTACCTACTGCCACAGAGTTCAAACAGCTGCCAAGCTTTTCTGTACAACCCCTTTCTGGCAAAGCAATGCATCGACTGTATAGAGCCTTGATGAGTAGTATTGGATTGTATGCATGCAAGTTAGATATTCAGTGCAATGTGATCTAGGCTGTACTCTCTGTGCAGGGAGGCATAAAATGTTGGGGGTTTGCCTCAGCTCTGCTACTTGAGTGTTTGCTTTTTATTAGGAAGGGGTTTTCTTTCTGTTGTTGTCTCGTTAGGCCTGTGGGAGAGCTGCAGAACATGCAAGCTGGAGACCATGTCTCTGTTCCTTATTTCTGCTGAAGTAGCTGCAAGGCACTGTTTATTGCTGCCTTACAATCACTACCACGTTTCCCTTTGGTGCCCTGTGTGCCCATGTTGCAAATATAATCCTGTAGGGTGCAAACTGTTCCAGTGCAGTGGGCAAGGGTGCCTTCCTCCATGTCCCTGGGGCTGCCCATAGCACTTTGGCAACCCTTCCCAGCACCTGAGCTGCATGACCACTCTCATCTCACAGAAGCCATAGGCATCACAAAATGCTAATAAAGCACCAGCTCTTTACCTTTCTTTTTTCTCTGCCCTCCCCCCCCCCCCACTGTAAATGCTGGAATGCAATCTGATGAACAGAAAGCTCCTGGAACATGTCAGATGGCTTTGTAGAAATCAAAATGCTCCCTCTTTTGGGACGAATATGTTTTCTGATATTGTTGGGGTGGGGGGGGTTGTTGTTTTTTGTGGGTTTTTTTCCCTAAGTAAAAAGGAAAATTGTAACTTCCTTTACACCAGTACATTAGCATAATACGTTCCTGCCTTCAGGTACTGTATGTCATTGTTATGAGTACATTTTGACATCTCTCACACTTCCAGCACTCCAAAGATCCATGACAGAGCTGAATGAAAAATTTTTTTGACTTGGCAGGCACTGTAAGAACACATAAAACCTGCCAGCTGTCAAGGATGTAAATGGTGATTTTGTTTCACTTTTTTAATGAATTAAAGCAGGATTGAAACCTGTCCAAAGACAGCATGTTTGGCCTTGCAAGGAAAGAAAAAAAAATTAAAGGGAGGGATTTCTTTTTTTTTTCCTCTTTTGGCACTTAGGCTCATGCAGTGTTTATTCTTGGTAGCACTGTGTAGGACAGAGCTACTCTGCTGAAAGAGCCTTGGCAGTGACCATCAGACATGAGATACCTCAGCAGGGACTGCTTCTCAGAGGGCAAGGATTTTAGGGGATTGAAAACAAAACATCTGCTTTATTTCAAGCCAGGCACCTGAAAAAAGTTGTACCCATTACTGTTCTGGAGAGAGTGGCAGCAAATCGCTGGTAACAGTCATTTTGTAGGTCATTTATGCCAGAATCACTTTGAAGCCAAACTAAAATCTGATTCTTGTATCTCTTTTGTTTTTTATAAACCTCTGCTATTTTACTGATGCCTGTTGCTGGGGTGGGGACAGGTGTCTCATTCATTTGTAGGGCTGACATTTGAACCATTGTGTACCTCTGAGTCAGTGTGGTTGGTCCCTCTAGGTTCCTTGTCTCAAAGACCAAAACTGATATGAGTTGGAGCTTCTGGGAGGTGTCCTCAGTGTTCAGACTTACCCTGTGTGATCATGGCACCAATTCTCTGTGGAAAAACATTGCAGTTCTGAGCTATTCTGCATTGCATATCCAGAACCTACATTTCTTGCTGTTGAAAAGTTAGCTGCAAACCTTGGTCGGGGAAAAAAAAAATGGCTGGTTTAGAAATTGTCTGCAATTTAGTTCCCATTTTCTTTCTTAGCTTCTTAAATTTTACACTTGAAATATCTTTGACCATTATCCATGATTCAATCTGCTTGGTTTGCTTGTGATTGGAATATTACAGGCTCTATCTCTTTATTTAGTTACCCAAATTGCACATGTAGCTGCATATCTACTCCCTGGTGGAGTCCTGCCCCGTATCACATGTACCCAAGCACTTGTGAATACCTCTCTAAGCACATGTGCATTCCTCTTCTGAAGTGAGAACGTGGTAAAGGGTTTGCCAGGTGCTTTGCCTTTCATGCCATAATTTCTGCATCAGATTTTCAGGTGATCTCCTGGCCAAGAACTAGCCAATTTTAGATCACAGTTTCCAAGCTGTGGTTATCAGTTCTGAAGGCTATCTCAATACCTTAAAAACTGTACTGTGGTTGCCTTAAATATCATGAGCAGAGAGAAATGAAGTCTGTTCTTTTGGAAAGTGTAGCACCTCAAGACAAAATAAGTTCATGTCATGATGTTCTGATGGCTGATGTTCCTGGGCCAAAGATCATCCTGGAAGTACAGCTCAGGTGCAGACTTGGGTCAAGCCCAGTGCAAGCACATCTCAAACACTGTGGGCTGAGCTGGTCTGCCGTGCAGCGCCGAAGCTCCCGTGTGCCTGGCAGGAGGTGCACAGAGCAGATTAGCTCTTGCAGAGATTTACAAACAGGCTTCAATTTATGCTCTGTGAATAGACCTATTAATTCAGTGTAGCTTCTCAGGCAAGCCAAGCCCATGCTGTACTTCAGCCAGATGGTTTAGACACAATAAAAGTGAAGAAATTTGTTCAGACAAAACAAAAGTGAATCCTAACTTCTTTCGAAAACTCAAGATGAACCTGAATTCCTGAAGAAAAAGCCTAACTCCCTTTTCCTCCCCTTGCCTCTCCCTCAGCCTCCTAAAACCCTGGCACCTACCCACTTTAGCTGGAACAGAAAGGCTCTTCTCAGATTTCCAGCCTGTCTTCGAGAAGGAAGTATAGAAAATCTTGCAGGAAAGCCTTTTCTTATGAGCTTTCCAGGGAGATTTCTGAATAAAGAGAGTCTTACACATTTCAGTTCCTTACTAAGTCTTCTGAGAAGCTTCCATCCCCAGCTTTAATATAATTCTGGAAACACAATGTGTAATTACAGGATGAAAGGCTGCTAAGCCCTACAACCACTTTAGTAAACTTGGTAGGACTGCAGGCAATGAGAAATACATTGAAAGTCAGAACCCTCCTCTCCTTTGTGGGAAGAGAAATCCTAATTTATAGACAGTTAATTGCAGCACTTGCATGAAAAAGTGGAGAGGGGTAACCTTGTGCAATGAAATGGGGCAGCTCAGCAAATAAATATGTCACACCATTTTCCTCACTTTGAGGCAGTTGTGCACATTCTGTAAAGATGCAGAGCAGGTTCACCTGCCTCTGGATCCTGCTCTCACCATCCTTTCCCTCTGCCTCTGAAGGGGCGGGAACCTGCTCATAGAAACCAGTCCAGCTGCAGCCTCCCTGATGAAAATGCAAGCATGGGTGATGAAAGGAAAGGAAACCCTGCTGGCTTTCCAGGTCAAGTTTTATTCCCACTTGTTTGGGTCTGGGGGAGCTTCCCCACACTGCAAGACTTCCCCAAGCAGGGTCAAAGCACATCTACATCCACCAGTGGTCTCAAACCTCAGGCTAAAGGGGCTACATGCCTGCAGCCACCAAAAGGAGCTGTGGGTCCACAGCAAGTACACCCATTCCTAGAGGGATGAGACAAAGTGACTTCAGTCTTGCTTTGAGAAGGAACAGGGGGAAGACAGGGATCGTTGAACAGGAGGCAAAACTGCCTGGCCACCCCCTGCCCTCCTGCCCCTCAATTGCATCACATTTTGTGCCACCAACACACAGCTCTGAGGTACAACTTGTGCAGGGAAGAAGTCAGAGGTGATTATTTACTGACCTGCTGAAGTGGTAATTTGTGCTATATTCTGAAAGTTTTGGGTTTCCTGATGCATGGGAGGCAAAAAGCCCTCAAATTAGGACGCTTGGCTTGTCTCTGTCAATGGAGACAAGGTGCATGGTGTTTAGCCTTCCTTTCTTTCGTGGGGCCGTGGCACTTAACCGTGCTTTATCCTTTTTAATGAACACTTTGCTGATGCAAATCAGCTTCCAGATCTCAGTTTAAAGGGAAGTACAAAAAAAAATATCTGTTGGGAGACTGACTCTGTAAGATAGGCTTGGCTAAAATATAGAGCACTGCATAAAGGTGAGGAAGAAATAACTGCAAGGTAAAAACATGTTTGTGATAAGCTCGGGAAAACGTTTCAAAGGAGAAGGTTTTCTGAACTGGTGAATTTTTAATTTCATAGTTATGAAAAGAGAAATAATTCGATTCTATTCTTTTCTCCAAAAATAGTTCAAAACAGAGACATTCTAGCACTGTTTTCAAATGGGGCTTTCCTGTGCTTTACACTTTCTTTCTCTTTAAAGGGAGGAAAGAACACAAAGTAACACTGACCGTTTCGCCAGTTGAAAAACATGTAGAAAGTGTGAGAATACAGAGGGGGAGAAAAAACCAAAACAAACACATCCTTAAGCTTTGTCACTGTTTTCAGCTGGAAAAAACATCAGAAAATGAAACACGTGTGTTTTTTTTTTCTTACATTCTTAATTCGTATAATGGTTCCATAGGAAAACCTTTGTCTTCTAGGAAAGGTACTTGAGAAAAATCAGAGTTTTTAAGCACCCTCCAGGCACATGAGTCTCTGTCGTTTCTACCCACTGACTGATAACCAGGGCATTTATCAGGCTGGATATTTTCACCTACAGATAATCTAGTAATATGAAGACAGTGGCCAAGTAGATCCTTCCGAGCATAATAATTTTCTAGTTTTGCTCTGAGTAATTTTTGGAAAGGTTTTTTTAAAATATGCACTTGCATACAAACATGACACAAACACTTCTTTCTCAGCACCCTGCTCACTTAGAAAAGAGTAACATATCCAACTTTTTCAACAGGATAATGAGGAGCACATACAACAAAAACAAGTTTACAACTTGAATAATTATTTGCTAACTTCTCCAGGTCAATTTGCCATCTCTAATTATTCTTATTTTACTGGTTTTAATACTTTGAAAAGCTTTTTGGATGGCTTAATCAATCAAAAGTCTCGCACAAAAATGTGACTTAACTAGTGATCTTCTACCCTATCATCCAGCTTTGCTTGATGACCCTTCCCACTCTCACTGGCAGTTATCCTAGTCCAATAGCACTCGGGGAAGTCTGGACAGTTGAGTGATTCAAATGCATTTTGCATGTCCTTTTGCTCAAGCCACCAGTTGCAAATTAGTGCATAAGGTGCCATGCTTTCCCCTGACTCTACCAGAGCCTATTGCTTAAAAGATCCAGGTCCTATAAAAACAACCATAGGTCAAAACTGAAAGCATGATAGAAAGGCCCATTTTAGTCATGTATTTTTTGGCATGGAACCACAGAGAGTGCATAATCTGTATAAATGTTAGCTTACTAAATAAACATAACCTCTGATTGCATGAAAGCAGGGAATAAAGTTGAAACTTGTTATTTCGGTTAAGCAACCTTTCAAAACCAGTGCTTGTTTTGTTCTAAACAGCCATAAATCTTGACAAATGATAATAAACAAAGAGCAACAATAGCAACGAAGCCAACAGAGCTCCCATGGGCACATTACTTCGTTCCTTTCCTCAAGTATGGAAGTATTTTGCCCACTATACAGCTTAGCCTTCAACTTGCAAAGAAGAGATGAGAGAGTCTTCAGGGCGTGGATCTATGGAGCTGTTTTGGGTTGCTATGATGTGATGGGTGTCAGCAGTGCTGTGGGCAGTGTTTGACTTTCATCTGTCAGTATCTTTGGTGATGTCAGCTTCCCACCAGGGATCTGTGAAGGTTATATGCTTTGGGCAAAAGTCAGCTGCCAATCATAGTCACCAGTCAATGCATTTTTACTCATCTCCAAACTGCAATATCGAAGCAGGAATTCTTTTGCTTTCATGTTGCTACTGCAGTTCACTGTGATGTCACTGATATATGTAAGGGCGTTTTGGTTTTTTTCTTTAGTATAAAGGGGACAGCAGGTGCATTCCTTTCACGCGCCTGGAAATTTAAGAGGAAAAAATAAAATCGATCCACCTAAAGCAATTACATAAAAAGGAGTCTCCAAATTTTTAGTGCACTGAAATTTTTTTTAAAAGAGATGAAGAAGTGGAGTGTTCTTCTGTATGCCATGATATAAATGCCTTAAAAATCCATCCTTCCCTAGCCATTTGTTAAGGAAGGCAAAGCAATGCAGATGAGAAGTCACAGAATCACAGAATCACACACATAGAATCACAGAATCACCAAGGCTGGAAAAGACCTTTAAGATCATCAAGTCCAGCCTATGACCAACATCACCACACCATCTAGACCATGGCACTAAGTGCCACATCCAGCCTTGCCTTGAACACATCCAGGGATGGTGCCTCCACCACTTCCCTGGGAAGTCTATTCCAATGTCTAACCACCCTCTCCGTGAGGAAGTGCTTCCTAATATCCAACCTAAACCTCCCTTGGAGCAACACAGTCACATAGGTAGACTACAGTTTTTGGTGTTAAAATGTGGCTCATCTGTGTGCTCTATTCCACTTCCTCCCCCTGCATTCTTAATGCCCTCGCACAAGACAGGCCAACATTTCTAGGACAAAGTTTTGCATTTTTACTAGCTTTCTAAACATAAATAAATCAGAATTAATTAAATATTTCCATTGGAGAATATGTAACTAGCTGATAAAGTATAACCTACATCAAAACTAATGCATGAATACTAGGTATGCAGAGCATATGATTTCTGATTCTTTTCCTACACCTACAGCAGTATTTACCCTCCTTTTTGTTCTAGGACTATTGCTGATCCCTCACATGCTGCTTTTCTGGGAAAACCACCACATACGAAACTTTGTGTCAATTGACCACCTCAAACACATCTTCCCATTTTCTGTTCCAGCCTGGAAATAAAAATCTACTGTCTCCTTCAATATTCTGCCCCTTGGATAACATGGACAACATTCACATATTATAGCTGATAAAGCACACCTCACATCAAGGACGACCTAGGGATTGCAGAAGATGTGATTTCTGTGCACCTGACAATAGACACATGATTCTTCTAGAGAAGGAGGAATTTTGGTTTTAATGTGGGTGGATTTTAAGTCACTCAGCAATTTATCTGAGGCAAAGATACAATATATGACTTTTTTTTTTAAAAAAAGAAGGCACTAAGATGATTTACTGCTTGTCACATAATGCTAAAACATTGCCCAGTTGCACGGCCACTTCAAAATGGCTTTTGTTTTCAATTGGGCTGCATGGCGCTTACAGGACCATGACCCTCATGAGTGTATATTAATTTTCTTCCCCATCAGATCCAAACTAACCTACGTTCTAGGAGTCCACTGTTCAGTTAGTAGTGTTCACAAACTGCCAGAGAGAAACACCTTACTAAAAAAAAATAAAAATAAATCCATTAAAAACAAACAAAAAACCACACAAAAAACCCCCCACACTTTATTGATTCCAAACCCCTTGCAAATGACTACAGTGAAGTTTCTGGCACTTCAGCATGATTGACATACAAGAGTCTGTTCATGTTTTGGCACAAATACCTTCTGATGAAGTTATCCCTTCAGTGGTCACAGAAGGTCATCTTTTATGTCTTTACTCCTTTGAAAATAAGGTCTTAGGTAGTTCTCCTCCCACTTTCACGTCCACGCATGATTTCATAGTTTATTAACTTTTTTGGTGGCTTTCATTGTGTTGTGGTTTTTTTGGTTTGTGTTGGGTTTTTTGTTGGGTTTTTTTTGTTGTTGACTGCCACCCCAGCTTTGCCAAAGTGTGTCTTGATTGGCAACTGTGAAAGAAGGGCTGAGGCTGGGGCAGAACATGACCTGTGAGCTCTCCTTGTCACATAGAAGATGTGCAGAAAGGGTTAAGGATTAGCAGATACAGCCTGTTGCTCTACTCCCGCTCAGAGCCAGTGAATCTGTGGTGTGCACTGATCACTAATTTTAGCTCTACCAGGCCCTTAATCCCCTCTCAATGCCTCCCAGCAGAAGCAATGTCCAGAAGAGCTCATCTCTGTCTCACCCAGCAGACAATTTGGACAGGAGAGCTTCACAATCTTCTCTTTCCTATGAAACAGGAGGTTTGCTTACTGCCAGAGACAGACAAACGGGACACAGGGTTCCCAAAAAGTAGCCTAGGGCTTTTAGCAAAAGTAAAATAAACCAGAGTGAAATATACCTTTGCTGAACAAATAAAGCAGTGTAGTTAAGCATTTTTACACCTAAAGTCAATGGAGAGCAATACAATGGCGTTCACTTGGTAAACAAAGCCTTTTATATTCCTTAAGTTCCCAGAAAATTGTAATATATGAAAGATCTCATTACTTGAGTGCCTTTTCAGTGGCCACCTGATCTTACTATAAATTAGACCACTGCACACCCAGCTGTTTTGACAGTGTTTCTGGACTCATTGTCATATTGAAAAATCACTCACATTTTGTGAAATGCCAAAAATCTCTAAAGGCATTTCTGACATTTCAGAAAATATTCTGAGACTCTTGTCAGCATGGAAAGCTGCATGAATATCATTCATAAAACATGATAAAACATAATTTTCTCTGAATTATAGAATGTTTTTCATTTTTTGAAGTAAAAAAAAAAAAAGGTTATGTAGATGAAAACAATTCTATAGATGACTTGAAAGTTCAGACTTGCCCTGGAGACCTTGGTTCCAGCCAAAGCAGATGCTGTAATAAAATTACACATACAAATACTTTTAACAGGTTGTTTCTAAAACTAGAATTGCATTTATTGGAAAATCCCTACCTTTGGCAATTCTCATCTACTTGTTATAATAAATACTCCGTCTTCTGCAGGCAAAGTGTTCATTTACCAGAAGCCCAGAAAGCGTTTGTGAATTTTTTGCTTTGTCTTCCAACAGCCTCCAAACTAAACAGCAGCCATAAATCCTTCCCGTATCCTTGTTTAGTTATTAAATGTTTCTGTTGGATCTGTTTCTGAGACATTTGAACTTTTCAGATGGTGCTTTAGTAATTTGTAACGCATCCTGCATTAACAACGTGCACTTTGTTAAGGGGTTTCAATAAACTTTAAGCCACAATGACATGATGGCATTGCAACCTTCTGAAAAACCCCAACAATCTTACTTCAAACTACTGAACTTTTCTTACGTGACACACAGAAGAATTTTGGGTGCTTTGACTATATCTTGATCTTGCTTAGAAATTGAGGTATATAAAAACATATATATTATGCATTCTATCTGTAGATCTTACAGACAAAATTATATAGCATATCTATATATACACACTATCATTGTAGTGCATACAATGTACATACAATATAAAATATAATTTTAAAATTATAGAGAAAGAATGTGTGAGCTGGCAAACCTTGGATAATATGAAGGTAGCCAGCCTGGAGACCTGAAGGCAAAGAAATGATAGGACTGAAGTTACAGAGCATATACCCTGGGAGGGGGAACAACTGTGGGGAAAAAATTGGCCAGGCATGTGGCTAAGCATATTTGGGCAGGTACAGGGAATTTCCAATGCCAATACAATCCAGAAACACAATGAATTAATATTTTACTAATGAAGCTGTAGGTCTAGTGCTACAGGAAGAACTTTCTGTCCTAGCTGGTTTTATTGAGCCAAATTGGTAGAAGACTGGGCGGTATAAACCAGGTTAGCTGTGCTAGAGGGTTTGTCCTTCCTGTTAACCAGGGAGCAGAAACACTTTCAAAAGCAGCTGGATCTTAAGGGTGACGAGGCTTTCACTGCTAAAACCAGACTCTGGTGCTGTCTGAGATAAGCAGCGAATTTGTAGGAAGATCCTAGTCAAATTTTGCCTTGCATATCAGCAATAAGGCTCTCCAGAAAAGTTCTGTTTGTCACATTTATTGAGTCCTAAGGGAAACCCCTGAGTTTCCAAGATCTCAAACCATAAGTCTAGTGGCATCAGCTGTGAGAGACCCACTCCCAGGCAGAGGGGCTCTAAAAGCTGTCAACGAGAGAGGAAGTGAGCCTGGTGGCTTAGCTTCTGTGTTAATTTTTTTTTTTATTCAGTCAAACTATTATTCAAAATCTGCTCTTTCATTTTATTGGACTTTAGGAGGTCATCCAGGTATTTAGAACAATTTGAAAAAGTGAGTAGCTTGTGGCATTTTAATGTTAAAATCTCAGTATGTCTCTGATGTTTTCCTTCATGCCATTATTTCTCCCTGACAGGTAAGGGGAGGTTTTGACACTGTTAATGTAATGTAGGGTGTTAATCTTATAGTCGCCCTGTCAGCACTTTGTGTCAGGGTGTTAATGACCACCTTTCAGCCACTCGAAGTTGCCTGCCAATAAAAATACTACCAGCAGCTATCCAACCAGCAGCGATGCAGCTACTTTGCTTTTCCCCAAAGAAAAAACAGAAAATCTCACTAGCCATGTGGCTGTAAAGACGCTCCTCTCTCTACTTACACATTTCCTTTTCTTTCTCTGCACCCGCTGGCAGAAAAAACAACTTTGACACCAAGTCTTTTTAATGTATTTTGCATGCTTCATTTTAAATTGTACAAATTCTTTCTCAAGTTTTAAATAAACACAATACCTTGGGCAGAATAAAAGCAGAATTTTTAACTGTAAGAAGCACAATTATTTGCCACAGCTCCTTGCTATATAAACAGAACCCAAAGAAAAATGCTGTATTTCTGTAATTTCTCAATGGTTAAGATGAATCTGTATTTTTCTCTCCGCACAGGAGAGGGGCTTTTCCAGCTTCCTGACAGAAGGAATTGCACAATTCCAGATGACTTACTTTATATGCCTAGAGGAATTTTATTACACAAATAACAAAGGGAGGCAAAGAGAGGAAGAGGGAGAGAGCACACACTTAAAGTAATAAACAAAGAATAATAAACATTCTTGCATTTGTACACAGGGTTTCCAGATGCTGCTCCATTCCTCTGCAAGGCCTGACTGACTCTTCTTCAGACTCCTTCAGAGTCCATGTGAGACCTCTCTGAAATAATCTCACTCTCAAATACAGTGAAACTCCAGGCTACTCAGGAGTATTTGCACCCAGCAAGGCTAGAATTGCCATAATATGTGCTTATTGCTCTCTGAAAGACTGTTCAGTCACAGACAAATTCACACAAAAAGAATTGGTCTGTGACATTATGGTCCATGCCAGAATGGATTTCTGTTGCATTTCTGTCACCAAAGTTCCTTCAAAGAGCCCATTGCCCTAAAGCTGTGATCCTTGTAGCCTGATAAAGTTTGATGATGACTTTTCTCCCCATCCCACTTACCATATATCTTCCACCATTTAGGTTCTTAATCACAAATCCTACACAACTCTAATTTAAATAGCACCACAGGTTAACCTTGAATAAGGTGTGAGGAGGCCAACCAACAAAAGAAAAGCAATGTCAGAGCTATAATGAAATCACATATTGCAGCCAATTTGCTGCTCTTACTGTCTGGTTGGATTTGGTTTTTTACTTACATTCTTATAGGTTTCTTTTAATCAAATGCTGTGGCTGATTGGCCAGGGCTGGTTCCAGCATCATGTGCTATCCATCTGGATTTTATATGCATTGCTTTTTCCCAACTGAAAAGAAACAGACATAGTGCCCAACTAATTAGAAATCAGTCCCAAAAAAGTAACATTTTGTTCCTAGAGAAAAATTTGTTTCTCATGTGAGATTTTCATGCAGACCAAAAAAAGTAGCAAAGCATAAACAATCACCAGTTTCCATGTCGTGCGAAGCCAAAGATGCAGTCAAAATTATTTCCATATTAAAACAGACTTTACTTAGCTTTTGCTTGCTATATTTTATAGTAAGCATGAATGCTGGAATTCCTATTATCTTGGATGCAGAAAGATATTCATTGTATCACTAGATAAAGAACTGTTTTTTTTCCACAGTCTTCCCTTAGTATTTGACATCCTTTGCAAGAGCAAATTCAATGTGAAAGGTCAGACACTCAAAGCAGATCAAGATTTGCTTTGTCTTGCTGTGATCAGGTATTAATATCCAGAATGCAAATCATTTTTGCAAAGAAGAGATTGGAATTGGATTCTAAATATAAAGGGGTATAAGATGATCTATCAATAACTCCCAGAAAAAGACAATCAGCCATGCAGTCTCCACTGAGATTATCCCCTGATGCAAGCCACAACAGCCACTGGACAGTGGCCTGCCAGGCCATTTAAATTGATTAACTATTAGCTAGCATATCTTGTCTCACTCCTGCAAAATTATGCATTGCTGATATTCTAAATATTTGTGCAACTGTGGTTAAATCAAAGGGAAGGTTTAGCTGGCACTTCTATATGTATTATATACTTCAAAATCATAGAATCATAGGATAGATTCTATTAACAGAGGAAGAGAAAGAACAGCCCTTCCACCTGCACATCTCAGAGCACTGGGTCACCCAGCCCAGGTCTATCTGCCAGGGGATTTTCACATCCCAGTCATTAGCTGTGCAGGATTTTCAGAGTTTCAAGTGTTGGTAAAGGCTGAGCAGGTCACTATAGTTCAAAACAAAGAGGTCCAAGACTCCTCTCCAAACAGCTGTGGTTCACATCTGAATTGTAGCCTTGAGGACTGTAAAAAGTTCAGACCCCACATTCCCCAAGGAAGTCTTGCATAAGCTTTGTTCTCAATTAATGGAGCATAGAGAAAGTAAAAGGTCCAGACTTCAGCTGACCTTGAAACATGGAATAAATGGTCAAGTCTCTCTTACATATGTGCATATATTTACCTCATGGTAACAGCAATGGGTCTAACGTGTGCATATTGAGGGTCAGCTATAACCCCAAAGTAAGCAAATTACAAGAAGCCAAGAAAACTTTTTTTTACATTTTAGAATTTTATCAAGACACGTTATTCCAGAATTATTTTACAGGTTAAGCAAATCTGTTCACCTGCAGTGGGATTTCATTCTCCCAATAGAACTTAGTTATTTACCAGCATTTTCAGTGGTTTAGTTTTGATAAGTGAAGCAAGTGTCCAAGAACGCTGTGCAAAAAGGAAGCAGCTGCTTGTAGAGATAAGACATTATGGTTAAGGAAACCTCGAGGGAATATTGTGACAGGCACAGTGCTTACAAACTGCAGAGATGCGAGGAGGAGGGAATGCTGTTTAATTTTGTGATCTCTTCTTCCTGGTGGGAAAGTGGTTTTGGAAGAGTGGGAAATTCATATTAGCTCAATTTGGTATTTCTGAGGATAGACGATCTTTATTGGTGGCCTGGGTGGTCCTAACATAAATGTGCCTCTTTGTACTTCATTGTTGTCGTATAGAGAATACTTCTAGGGAGAGACAAGTTTGCCCTTCTTGTCTTTAAATGCTTTCTTGCCCCTGAACCTTTGGCTTGCAGTTATTTTGGAGGAATCTTTTTGAGATATTGACATCTTGACTGAGGCCACCAAAGCAATTTTCTCAGACTACCACCATCAGCTGGTGATAGTTTTCAGTTGCCACCAAATTGGCTAAATGGAGGGCTGAACTCTTCATCATTAGCTGTGGGGTTCAGCCACAAGATTAAGAGAAGATTAATCGGGAGTGCATGGTCAGTTCCCTCCTGCCTCTACAACAACTGTAGCCAGGCCTTCAGCAGCCCATCAGTAATATTTTCAGCCATCTGGTCTCTTCATTGTCATTCCCCAAAGTGATTGACAAGATCAGCATAAGAAACACAGCGTTAAGGGTGGAATTTGTGCACTTGACTGAATTACTGCTATGAAACCTGTGGCCTACAGGAAACAATTTCATGCAGGACTTTGCAGGATGGCTGGGGAGTAAGAAAGCTGCCTTCTGTGTTTATTGACAAAAGGTGTTTGTAAATGGGAAAATATCCAAGCTATTAAAGACCCCCAGCAATAGAAACTGAAAAGAAAACTGGCTGTTTCTTGGAGACTGCATGGCTGGTCACATATCCAAAACGATATGAAAGCTGCCCAATTTACAGACTAACTTAATAGGAAAAAAAAGAACCCACCATAAAAGAGACCACAGGTATCAATAAAGCCAGTCAAGTTCCTGCTCTGCCTCCATTGGTGCAGCAGAAGATACAAGCAGGTATGTATGGTATCTTTGGGAAAATGGAAAGCCTAACTACAGTTATCACTGATCACTTAATTTTCCCTGAATTTATCATGTTATCTGTTCCAGACCTTAGGTGGAAGAGCTGATTACAAGCTAGGTCTTTTTCTTTATCTAGTAGGGTACAGTAGGCAAATCAAAGAGCAAGCACCAGTACAAGGTGTGCCCTGCACATTTTAGGCAGGAGTTGGCTGGCTCTGCTCATGACACAGCCTCTGTCTGGCTATACACTTAGTAGAAAATACCTTAAAAACGTCTTGATATGATTGAAAAAAAACATGGAGGACATGAAGTAAAATACTCATAGTCCTTTGTACTGGTCCTAAAGGCTTTTAAAACTAATTAGTTTATTTAAGGAGACAATGTAGTCTTTTGAGACTATGATTGGAGAAGGTTGAACTATTTTCAGCTTTGTCAAGCACTGTAATCATGAAAAGGTCAATGATTCCCTCTTCTTCCCACTCTCCTTCCTGCCATTCCTCTGTGTTACTGGTTTGATCCTGCCCACAAGAACAAAGGTTAACAAGGTAATACTTGTAATTTTTCAGCAATTTGGAAGAACTTATGCTCTGTTCAGTTTGCCCTCATAATCAACCTGCTATGTGTAACATTCAAGTCCTGTTACAGTTTTGGGCTTCATTAGTATATAGTCATGACGCTGTTCGTTTCTGCATCAATAAATGGTTTTTCAAACAGCTGGTACACAGAGGGAAACAGAAATTTTATTATTTCTCCAGTATCAATGAGAACAGAACCTAACTTACCTGAATGTTTCTGAATTCTCATTTTCAATCCACTCCACTTAATTATGTAATCACACAGCTATTAAAAAATATTCACTCTCTTCTGACTCTGGCACTCTCCATCTGTTGTTATACCTCTAAAATCTGCTTTCTATGTTGAATAATCAACATTTTGTTTTCATAACTTACATACTATGTTATGAAAAATCTATAAACACAAGACTTTTCACTAATTCTTAAAATACCACTATTTTTTATAGCTAAATATTTAATTTATACCAACAGCTTTTTTTCACTTCATACAAGATTTTCCATCACCTTTGAACAGTAGTTTCCTGGAGAGATAAGTACTAGAGGAAACTTCATTTTGGATAAACAAGAAACATAGCTTTAAATTATTTATAGTGTTGGCTCTTCAGAGCCATGGATTCTCCCATTCTGAGCTTGCATGAACAATGTCATGAGCAATTTTGGCCAAAACATCTACATATTTTAAATAACAAAATGGAACACACACACACACAAAGTGCAGTATCACACTTGTGTCTAAAAGATACTTTGAAAGACATTGATGCATGCTTTAATTTTTAAAGTCCTGACCTATACCAAAGATAAACTGCTATTTTGAAGGATTCAAAAACTTTATGCATTTCAGAGAAGCTTCCCATCATGGAGAAAAGAGCAACCTTGGAAAAACTGACTGCTTCTACAGAGAAACTTTGGTAAATAGGTTCCTGTCTGGCTTCCTTTCATCATTTACAAACAAGACTAGTTTCCAAATGCAGCTAAACTGGGACTACAGACCTGCTTTTAGTTTGTGTGACTAATAGAGGGGAAACTATCTCTTACCACGTGCTGAAAAGCATTGGAAAAACAATGATGGCCCTATTAGATTAAGGGATATAAAAACTGGCCTGAGAAGAGTAGCAATTTCACACTGACCACCAGCATGCATACTGCTATTTTTCTGTTCTGTTTACCATATTTATAAAAATATTCACGAAGTTTTTATTTCTAAGACTTCATTTGGCACTTCGTGTACACCCTAAAATTTCATCGACTTCAGTGGGTGTATGACAGGACACAAGCTCTGGCCTGAGGTTTTGAATGATGCATCACATATTTCTTCCTATCTGAATGGAAGGCTGTTAGTATATGTTCCTGATGTAAGCATCAGGCTGCTGGTGAATATTTATATTGGAAGTCAAAATCTTTAATCAAAAGAGAGTTTCTAAAAAGATGAGGCTGCTTTGGAAATTCTGGTCTTAATTACATAATGATTCATCAGTTCTCTGCTGTTTCATAGCTCACATAACAAACATAACACAATGAGGTCTGAATCAAAGCAAGTAGCCCAAAGTTAGCAGTGGTGTTTTCCTTCCCCTAATATCTGCCTGTCTCAGTGAGGTATGTTTATTCCAAACTTTTACAAATTATATGCTAACATAAACCCAAGCTACATCCTTGTCTGGAATAAGTTCTTGTACTACTAGTATGAAGTCTTCTAAAAATATAGCTCAGAAAAGAATACAAGTTGAAATAGTAATTTCAAGGGCAATTTAGGTTGCTATGTCTTCAACACACAATGGAGAAAACTGAGATTGCCTAGCAGATTAGGTTTCTGGCTATTCTTTAATGTGTTTATATATTCTGAAATGGTCTTTGGAAATACTGTTAAAGCTGGATTAATGATTAAGTTTATTAGCTTTGCTTAATTCTGTCAGTCTTGACCCTAGGAGGAAGACACCCAGGGACAGCTTTGTCTTCAGTCAGTACTTCATTTGCTGTTCATTATCTTTATGGACCTCCATTCATGCTGGTGCAAAATGGCATATTAATATTTTCTTATGTTTTTTCCAAAATGTGTAAGGTAAGGGATTTTTATTTTTTTTTTAAGGCCACATCCATCTTTCTAACTCTCCAAAAGGGATGTAGGAACCTTGCAGGTTTTTTTTCTTGGTAGGAGATGGATTAGTCCGTTATTATTTTATGATTTTATAATGTTTATGAGTCACGTGGCCTTCAGGAGTGTCTCTAGTACCACATAAACAGAAGACCAGTCCCACACTCACAGCAGCCACAGAAAGAAGCACTGAAATCCAGATGGTCGTGGGTAGAGAGGTCCCTGCAGCCGATGTGGAGCTACCACAAACATCTTGTGTTAACATGCTATTCTACCTTCTAAAGGAGAAGAAAGGCCTTTGAGGCTGGTCTCTTGTGTCAGATACTATGGTATCATACGGACTCTTTCATTAATTAATTGAGGTTCGGAGCCAAAACAATGAAGGTTTTTCATCTGGTTGCAGCAGTTCTTGACTGGTCGGTGATCTTCAAAAACTGTCATCATCTTCTGCCATCGGATATGTTTATAGCACAGTTGATCACAGCAAGGCAATTTGATTAAAGCTTTTAAAGCATTTGAAAACATTGTGTTGGAAAAAAAACTTCCGTATTTATGGTTGCTTGAAAGTCTTCCTGCGGTGTCTGCTCTGGCCTTTTAGTCACCCCAACAAAAACCATGAGCATCTGAATGCAAAACGTGATATATCCCTGACAATTTTGATGCCCTGTCTCTCTTCACAGCTAGGACATTTAAGAAATTAAAAAAATAAAACAAAGTAGTTGACATTTATTGAAGGAAAGAGGTTATGGAATTATGTCAAACAGAATACTGCAGCAGAATAAAGCATGCCAGTAAGTTTAACTCTTTCTACAGTTTTATTGCTCATCATAATGATTAACATCTTTACTTAGAACACCATTTGGATATCATTAAAAGAAATGCAAATGGCCTTGGCCTATCCACAAGAATTTTTCTAGGCATGCTTTTTTTGTCACCCAGATCACTAATGGCTCATTTTTATCGTAGAGTATCACTTTATGTACATTAAACAGTTTAGCAATGCCCAATGTCCTGTTGAGCTGGAAATAAAATTGCACAGATTTATCACTATATTGCAAATGACTTCAAATAAATGCTTGTGAATTGTATCTTCAGCAGAGTATTCACAGTGTATTCTCAATAACCAGTCTCTAGGTTCATGCCATGAACTCGAATCTTTTGGAACTGAAGTCAGTCTCAGCTGGAGCTTTGACTTCACTCAGGTACCTGAGATGGAACATCCCCTCTACAATATTTGTATGGCCATGGAGCAACAAGAGGAGGAGACAGGGACTCAAACTGAAATGAAATCTCACATCATTTGGAAGTGATTTGCTGTCTGCCTCCTGAATAATCTAAACCAGTGATTTAAATTAATCTGTTTTATCAATTAAATAGGCTAGAAGCACTTGCTAGGGTAACAGCCAGCTGAGAGGTAAGAATGGGAAGCTGGGGACAATTATTAAATTGCTCCTCTATATCCACAAAAGGATATCTGATTGAATGTTCATCAAGGCTCTTGCAATACTGGCTAATTACTTCTTCCAAAGCCAAGAACTTAGGTTGTTTTTTTTCTTATCACTTTTCTAGAAGTCCTAATTCATCTTAAATTGATTTCATCCTTAATGCAGCCAGATAACTAAATTACTTCCTTGTACAGAGTTTGCCAAACAGTCTTCCAAAGCACACAAAGACTCTGAATTACAGATAAGACCACTTAGCAAACAATACATTTCAGCTTATTTTCCAAATATTGTCCCAAAGGATCATTTTTGTTACAGAACACAACACAGCCGTGATTAATAAAGTGCATCTTCATAGAACATATTTTAATGATAAGAGCAAATGAGCAAAACAAAATGTTAACAAAAGACAATATTCTTCCCCTTGTTTACTTGGGGAAAGGAATTTGAGGAAAGAACTTTTGCCTCTTCCTCTATAGAATAACACCAGGAAACCTACACAGCAGGATCTTTGTGATCTTTTTCAGTTTGTTTCCTCCATAAATATTTCCTCCCATAGAGGGTATGTGGGAGAAAGATCAAGCTGGAATAACTCCTTTCAAACATTTTCTGAGCTGGAGTGCTACTTGCTTTTAGGTGTTTGGTTTCTTTTTTTGTTGTGTTTTGACTTTTTAAGTTCAATGCATAAGTGATGACCAAGCTGATTTAATGAGCAGTCTGTCTGCCCTCTGGGGAACACAGATCTGCATGACCTTCCCAGTGCCTTCCAGTCTTTGTTAATAGGGCTGAAAAGTCATGCATTTGTTACTGTTGTCTTTAAAATGTGAAACTGGAGAAAGTGAAGATTTTCTGCCAATCTGAACCTAATACTGAAGAGTCCAATACTTTAGGTCTGGAAGAAAGTATATCTGCTTAGCATTTGGGTTTCCTGCTGGAAATCTCATTGCAAATTCTTGCAGGGCAACTTTCCAGAGGCATCTGTAGCCTGTAGTAAACAGATTGTCCCTCCAGCCACATGCTCACACAAACATGAAACTATTTTACTCTGTCATGAAATAGCAGGAGGGTGCCACCTCTCCATGTGAAAGGTGTTTGGGTGAGCAGGGATTCCTCACTCTGCCAGGTGGTTACAGATCAACTCACTGCAGAGACAGACAAAACAATCTGATCTCTCTGTCATTCTGCCATTTTGCACTTGTGGCTTTCTCTACCCATCCCTTAAGTACGCAGAGTAAAGGACTTTGCTGGTTTTACCTTTTTCCTTTTATTCATCTTAATAAAGCTTCTCTCATTGGACAATGGTATCTTCCATGATTTTTTGATTTTAACAAGAAAAGTTCTAAAAAGGCAGAAGTACTTACTGTTGGTTTGTCCTATATAGTGAGATGGTTCTCTTTGTGATATAGATGCAGAAAGATGATATCCATAGACCTCTGGCTTGATACTCTGTTTCCGTGTAGATATTACCCAGTGTTTGAATACTGATTGCACACTTACTTAGTTGTCACAGCTGTCCCTCAGCTATCCTGGCAGCTTATGTTTATCAGGTACCAGCTTCTCCAGCTGAAGCACTTCTCTGCATAAATAAAGTAAATGTTCATAGCACCAGGAACCTGAAAACCATTCTTTCCTCTGCCAAGGAATATCTAAGTATCAAGTTGATTGATTAGCTGTACTCTCCTCCCCATCCCTCACAGTATGCAATATATTCTAAGTAAAAAAAGCAGCAAAAATCATCTGGAAGCCAGAGAAATATGTTTCCAACCTAAAGCAGGAGGGATTTTTGAAAACAGGTCCCCCCCACTCAGGTGAATGCTTTCAATAGTGGGATGAGGTTCCCTCTGGCCAGTTTGGAGATGTTTAATTCAAAGACCAGTGTCACAGTGGAGAAACTTAAGTGGAGTTAAATGCCTTACTCTAAGGGATACAGCTGACATCTTGCTGATTCTCTCTGGAAGAGTTCAGCTTGCTGGTCCCCAGTGACATTGCTCCGAGCTGACTTAGCTCTTGCCTTCCATCCATTAAGGAAGAGATGTGCCTAATTTTGGAGCAAAAATTCCTGCTAACTGACAGGATGTCTTAAAGTTAGGTGTTGTGCTAGCCAGCATTGTATTCTTTAGAGATACAGCCCTGTACTTCTTCCATGCAAAGCTGCTCTCTTCAAGTATTAACTGATTAAATAGTAGTTAATTAGAATTAGCTTTCACTTAACATTCTTTAAGGTAATTTTAAGGTATGTAGATGCAGGTACAAATAACAACCAGCTCTATTCAGAAAAAAAGGTGGCTTCCACTGAAGTCATAGTTCAGAACAGCCAAGATGCTTAACACTTCTTAGTTTTCCCCTGTGCTAACATATCCTAAATAACTGTTACCCACGTGCAACACATTTTCTTCTTTTTGTGCAGTAAATAGGATATATTTTTAGTTGTGTGAGTTTGTGCTGTCACACAAGCAAAAGAATACTATTGTTATTTTTATATTCTTGTGTATAATATATCGCTTTAACTTGGAACAAAAATTACAATGAAATTTTGAAAATGGCTTCATTAAAGTCTAGTTTATCAATGTTTCAGATATGCAAATGTTTTATGCATGACTTCATCATTTCCAGCTGAAAGCCACACTGTTATCACATGAAGGTTAAACACATGCAATTGGTGCCACACTTAAATGTCTCCAACTAACTCGGGAAATTCTTTGCACAAGAATCACGTGTAGCTCTATTTGTCTTTCACATGATGTATTTGAAAATTATTTTGACTGGTGAATAGCTTGAATTTTTCTGGAACCCGAGTTTATCTTAAAATTCCTAGACTCTGATAATGTAATCAGGTGTATCCATCATAATCTTACCCACTTAAATGAAAAAAAAATAGTTTACCAACGTTCTTCGGAGTTTATCTTTCATTTAATAAAGGAGCTTTTGAGGGTTTAAAAACATTTAGTAGGGGTCCTTGAAACAGACAGTAACAGCCTGAGCTCCAAATTTTTACCCTTTTTACATCTATAATTTCTCTTCATGTAAGAAAAAATACCCCAGTGTGATGTTCTGCTTATGTCTGGCAAGTACTCTGATAGCAGAATTAGTTTTCAGAAACCAAATACCTTACTGAAATATTTCATGGCATTTTTTGTCTGATCAGTAATTACATGCCTTCCAATAAAAGGAGGAAATGTTTTGTTGTGTCTAATGATAACTGAGGTCTCAAATTCTTAGAGTTTCCATAATCATTTCCTTCCTGTATTTGACTTCATTCCATTCCAAACCAAAGTTTTGAGCAATGAAAAGACATGTCAACCCGTAGACAAATCCTACATGACTGTATATGGTGCAATCTTATGAATGGAACAGAAAGACAAATAATTGGTCAGTCACTAAAACTTTGACTATGTAAAGCAGAATGTGAGACTGGCAGCTTTTCCTAATTCCTCAGCAACAACCCAGTTAAAAAAAAACCCAGCGTAAAAATTGCGTCTTAGATTGTGTTTCTTTTTAAAATAATAAATAAAATAAAATAAAATAAAATAAAATAAAATAAAATAAAATAAAATAAAATACAGACCATATAGGGTGATATAGGGTGTTTTTTTCCCCAAAATTAAAGACAAGGAGTATAGTATCTGGTCTAGTAGTTAGGATAGATAACGATGAATAATTTACATTCTTGTTATTTCTTCATATTCCTGCTCTTTTCCTAGCACATTATTAAAGTTTGGGGAAGTTGCTTAGCATGTAACTTAGGCTCCTAAATAATTGGTTTGATTTTTATAAATGCTGAGCATCTGAAGGTTCTTAGTGTGCTTCTGAGCATCAGGTTTTTCTCTGAGCATCTGTGTCTCTCTCTTCCAGGAATGTAACTTTTCAAGCATTCATGTTTTCATATCTTCACGTTAATCTCCTGTGCCTTAGTTGTAAAAATACAAGCAACAGTGCCATTTCCACCAAGCACTCTGGGAGTCATAGGCAAAGAACATATGAGTGGAAAGGATGAATATTGCCAGCTGGTGATCCCTTTGGTTTTTTTCCCTTCCTGGCAAGAAACCCTCTTACTCAAACTGAGCAAGTGGATGCTTACACAACAGTTTTCATGAGCAAACTTCTGACAGTGCTACCATTTGCCAATTTTTCCACTCAATTTTTTTTCTAGATGGTCTACCAAAAAAAAAAAACCACAACAAAAAGAGAAACCCAGACCCACACACCAAACAAAACCCCACCAACTAACCTCTTCTATTTCAATTTCAGTGGGGCTGGGGGAGCAGAGATTTCAGAGTTTTTTTCCCAAGGCAAGCAGGCTGACATTTAAGAAGGCTGGCACTGGCCTAACTTTGCTTCTGTGGGAGTCAACAGTAAAAATTTAACTGGCAAAAGAATCACGGTCCCTTCTGGAAATCTCTGTTTTTTACCCACATGCCATGACTTTATTTCTTTCAGCCACGAGGAGCTTGACACGCTTAACCACTCAAACACATGCCTCTTGTGGCACCAGCAGGACCTCAGATGAGTTTCATGGAATGGTTTTCTGGCCAGAATGTGTAAATATTTAAATAACATCCTTTGATAAATCCTTAGCACAATGAAGTTCTTGTCTTTTTGGATATTGTTGGTAAATACAATGGAATGTAGGTGACCAATTAAAATGAAAAATTTAAAAGCAACATAAAAAACCTCTGTAAAACCCTCCTGCATTTGCATAACCTAATTATCAAACACCATTTAAATATCAAGGTATCTGCTTGTGTTCACATTCAGAGATGTATCTCTAATAGCTACACGTGCCAAATCTTGTGTCTAAAGAGAGTTCTGAAGGCCAACAAATGTGGATTGATGTTAGTAGCACCAGACACTTCCCATGAACTGACGCAAGGACAGTGAGGTGTTTGCTAAGGTCTGCTTATCTGGATTGGAAAAGGGTAGCCTACCTCCTCATACCCCCCCCCCCGAGTTCCTTGTGCCTCTGACACGTGTTGGTTCATGCTGTTTTGAAAATACCAGTGAGGTTCCGAAGGGATTTACTGTGTGCATGTCATCTGGAGGTACATTTGCAAGAGTCTCCTTAGCAGCTCAGGTCAGGAGACCTATAAAATTTCCAAGACCTAAAGTCCTCAGAGCTCCCAAGACATTGTGTCTGAAGCAGACACTATTTCTGCAAGAAGAAGAGGAGAGATACCATAAGAGGAAGGTTATCATGTCTTGCCTTGTACACAGGTCCACCTCCCACACACCCAGTCTTTGGGAAAGGCAGTGCAGCTTTAAATTGGCAAAGCCTTCAGTCAGAGAACAAAGCTGGCATAAATATCAACCTGTTTTCTCATCTGTGCTACATCACAGGAACAAGCAGCAAAGAAGATGTATCCTTTCAGTTTTGAGCAACTGCGATGGATAGCACGCTAGTCAGAAGGTTATAATCAAAACTCACTGGCTGGAACAACACAAGTGTGTCACTACAAGAAAATATTGATTCACTCCCACTGGCTCCTTATCCTTCCTTCCTTCCTTCCCAGGTCATGCCTACAAATAACACATTGATGGGATTTCAGAGAAAAGAATAACACTTGTATTTTTAGAGGAGCTAAAGGAAAATTTTTCAAGTGTAGCAGATAAAATGCTTTCTGAACATTGGCCTTACTGAACAATCTAGAAATTTAACAAGGAATGTTACCTGCACCTGCTGCAAAAATGTATCAAGAAAAGGCTTACATTTTGCAGAGACGTGTCTATTATGCAAAACAAAGAATTTATGTTAATATTGTAATGAAATATTCAGCCAGGTATATATTAAAACTGAGGGACAGCCTGGAAGGTTAGAAGTTACCATTCTGAACTTTGGAAACTGTGCTTATAAATATCTACCCCAGCTTGCAACCTTGTTTTAAGAGTATACATCATAATACAAGGTGTGAGTAAACTTGCTAAACAAAATTCTCAATTTGTTTTGGAAAGTGACATCCTTGGAGGAAAGAAAGAATTTAATTAAAAACATATACAGCATTGCTATTCATAAACTTGTCCAAGTAAAATACGTCATAAATCAAATTTGTTTTATAGATTAACTCTTGGAATATGTGTGGTAAACACAAATTTAAAATCAAACAAACAAACCTAAATGCATACAGATATAATCATGACACTTCCTGAGCTTTGGAAAAAAAAAAAAAAATCCCTTATAAAAATCTATTTAGTGCAAATCATCCAGTGAATCTCCATGGATGTAATATGGCTCTTTTCTTTCTACTTCATTAATTACTATAAGTTGTAAAAAATGAAACTTCTATGCCAGTTGGCTCAGTGTTTTGAACATCTGCATGACAATAAATAGAAAATTAAGTCACTAAGACTTCTACCCAGGTAGTATGAAAAGAAGTTCTAGCTAGACATTTACCTGCAATAAATAGCACAATTTTCCCATTTTATTTCCCAACTGACAAACTTTAAAAATTTCAGCTGATAGTGTTAATGTAATTAGTAAGCACTCCATAGTAAAAGACGTAATTCTGGGAAGAATATGTGATAATAAGGTTCAATAATGTTTTTGTTTTAAATGCAAACAGGCCCTCATGTTAAACATGGACCACCTGACAAATTTCCATAGTACGTGCATCCGATATATCACAACGCACTTTGCAAAACTGCCAAGGAGTGATGCAGTCAGGACCTGAAAATGTAAAACTCAATTAATTCAGCAAATGTGACTGCAGAATAAATCTTCAGCATGTGGACATTAGAACCTCTCTAGTTCAAAGAGACTTTAGATTCAAGCTGCTTACATTCAAGAGTCCCTGCACCTCTCTTTTGGAGATAGATGCTTTTTAGTCCTTCCAATTTGTTAATGTATGCAACTATAGAAATTAATTAAAAAATGCAAAGACACTTTCTTGAATTATTTATTAGATAAGGGGAAGATGTTAGTATTTAGCTGTGATCTAATTTCAATGATTTCTTAAGCAATTACATCTCATTAGGAAAACTAGAATTGCTATCAGGTGAAGTAAATTTAGAGAGTACAGAAACTGGCTTGATTTTTCTTAAGGAATGGACTGCTATTATTTTCATCTGCAAGCATGATCTTAGTCTGTGAAAATGTGAGAGACAGACTTGTCTGCCCACATCGGTCCACGATGACTCTTTCGAAGTCAAAGCCTTTTTGGTTAATTTAGTGTTTAGTGTTGGAAGATTATCACACTTCAACATGCACATAGCAAAAATGTGCATATTTTGATTAAAAAAAGTTCATAACCACGTGATTCTCAAATAATGTCTACATGGTAATGCTGACCTGGTGACAGAATATAGATTGTTCACCATTAAAAACAGTGCTTGAATCCAAGACTGTGCAATGTATTTAGTAATGCTGGAGAGAACAGATTCAATAAGAAAACAAGTGATGAGATTTTTGACTGAGACAAAATATAGACTATTATTGCATTTATGAAGTGCAGGACAAGGGAAAGGGGAAAAAAAAAAAAAAAAGAAAGAAAAAAAAAGTCAAGTCTCCTGTTACTGTAGATCAAATATGAGAAAAAGGAAGAAGCATTGGAAAATGTTCAGAAAAGTGACACATTGCCACAGGACTTACATGAATGTGCTACTTTTTGTATTCTTAGGTATGACAAATTAGCTCTCAGAAGACACAGGAAGGAAAAGCATTCAGATACTAATGACAGAGCTGAAGAGTACAAGATCCAAGACATCTAAAAAATGAACCAGCTGCTGCACAAAGGCACATTCATAACACCACAAGCTTCAACATCACATTTGGAGCAAAAAGATAAGAAAAGCAGTTCTATATTACTCAACGGGCACTGGCAAGTTCCTCTTTCTATGTTAAGTCCAGGACAAATTCCCAGACATCTGGAGTCTGGGAGGCACTTCTGAATAGCTGAAAAACTAAAGAGAACCTCAAGGCCATCTCCTGGCAGGACAGAAAGAAGGGATGCCAAGTCAATCTGGGAACCGTGTGCATGAGAAGCCTGCTACTGAGGGTTACCTCATGTAGGAAATAGCTTGAGGAAAAATTTGGGGGTGGTTGGAAGCCACAGATAACGAATGTGGTTGGGAGGAGGACTGAGGGTTTTATGCTGTTCTTGGCTTGAGGGTCACAAAGGTCTGTCAGGAGAAGTTAGCTGAGAACCCAGCACATCACTTAAGCTAAGGTTAGTGGATAAATGGGGGTTTAGTCCAAAAGTAAGAAGTGCTAAGACGGCAAAACTGGAACTGGCAGGATCTCTGAGAAATGAGTAGCTGTCACTATGTTCACTAAGGTAGTGATGTTTTCATAAACATCTCACAACAGGCTCCTTCAAAGCAGAGCTTCTTTCCAGTTTTCAGCCACCAGTGCCTCTGAACAGGGAAGCCTGCATATGCAGATCTGAGTATCCTGATGTGCACATAACCAGCCAACTGTTTCAATAAGTGTTTCGCTCAGACATGTTACAGAGCTGTGCATATTTTCAGATGCACACAATATGCAAGCCCAACATTGACAATCTAGCCCTTTCACACTGAGGACCTTAGCATGTTTCTTTTCACCCTCTTCCCCCCATGCCTCAGCCTGACATGAAAGCACAGGCAACATTTGGAACTAAGCTCGCTAAAAAAATATTTCATTCATTGCTACATTTCCAGCCTATGTAAAAATACTGTGCTGTTCCTTGTGACAGCAACACAGCGTGTCCTAGAGGTTAGTTTTAGTGTATTTACTCTTCCAGTGCATCACATCTTTTAGCTAACGGGCAACATATGATGCAGTTCTGGTCTCATCACAACATGTGCAACATCTGGGAGAACTGCTGCTCCTCAAGCCAACCAGGGCTCCACTGACAAAGTGAGCATTATACTGAAATGCCATTCCTCAGCTGTTTGCAGAATTAATTTCCCTGTAGAATTTTCTAATTAGTTGGCTCTTTCCAGCCCGTTCCCCACAGAGGAAGCAGAAAGGAAGCAAAAGGCTAGCACCTGCTTCTGAAGCTCTGGCTGGGAAAAAAAAAATAATTAAATTTAAGGATGACATATACAGTAAGTATTTAGGCACTAGAAAGTCTTCTACCCATGCAGCTGTGGGGATGAAGTAACCCTGTTTGAAAGCTTAATGGAGATTCTTCTGTGGGGAAGAATTTCCAGTGGCTCACATTCCAGACAGTTAACCACATTACCAAGGGGAAGAAAAAGGGATTTGTTCAAGCATTAAGAACTGTCTTTAAAAAAAAAAAAAAAAAAAAAAAAAAAAAAAAAAAAAAAAAAAAAAAAAAGAAAAAAAACAAACAACCCTGATCTGTAGAAAAAACAGACAGATGAATCCAGACCTAAAAATGATTCTATATGTAGCTCATTCAATTAACTGAGGATTCTCTTCAATCGTTTGGTTTTTCTAAAATTTCAAATTAAAATCCATTATTATGTTGGAATGCAGTGAATGATTTTTATCTCAAAAGTAAGAATTACCACAACAGAGTTTGCTCCTAATAAAGTGAGTCATTGGAACAAAAGAAATAGCATGGTAATTACTTTGACTGTACATGCAGTAGGTCACTGTACAGGAAGAATACATGAGAGGTATTTAACAGAAAATAAAAATAAGAACAAAACAATCCAAGAAAAGCAGTTGCATTTCTGACTACACAGGCACTTTCCAAAAACAATTTTCAATACTGAATATAAAGCAAGATGATGGTCTGCTAAGGGTAGAATACATGAGGGAAAAAAGTTCCCTTATTATGGATGTTAGAATAAGCCACAATAATTTCAATAAACAGTTTTCACTATCTTTCCAGAGTGACCTTACAAAATGGTAGACCTTTCAAAGAACTAAGGATTTAGAGGACAACTTGAGATATTATCTAACTAAATTACTTTGGTGTGTGTTTGGATTAGCACAACATGTGAATTAGGCCCAGAGACTAGCAAGAGTTATCTATGAATAAGCTAGGTGTTTTTTTTAATTGTATGGTAATGTCTAATTTTAGTGTACTTAAAAAGCTTCCCGATAGGTTTTTTTTTAGTAGAATCAATGTATGTGTATCAATGCATGGATATATTTGGAGTAGGGGGTATGTGTGATTAAAAGACTTTTTAGTTAATAATGGAATGATTTCATACATCAAGACACAGTGTTCCATCTTTTATAAAGTCCTAATTTTCCAGCACAGTTTTAGATAAACAAATGGAACAGGGAGTGTAGGTAGGAGTAAAGGTTCTGTTAGACCAGAGGGAAAAAAGAAATAAATGTTGCCTGCCTGGGACAAGTGCCCAGACCTTACCCCACTAAAAGACAATTTCGAAATACAAGTAATGAAATAAAAAGTGGAGATGTAAGGCAAGGCTGTTCCTCCTTCTCACTGTCAATGCTTGGTAATATTCTCTGGTATACTGTTTGTCTGTGGAAAATCAGTGTATGAGTGGCATTTATCCCTGTCATATGAGGTGGCAGTAACATGTAAATTTCAAATGTCTACATTGATTTCAAGTGAGCTTCCCCCCAAAGCCTACATTGAAGAGAACAATTTCAGCCTCAGAAAACCAAAGTAAACAGCACTCATTTATATTCCTCAGAAGTGGTGCAGCTAAATTCATCTGCAGCTTTGAAAATCTCCCATGATACTTTAGTCTGGCCCATTAACTGCACCTGTTCTCCTTTTCTTTCTCTTCTTTGTTTTGGGGGGTTGGGGTATTATTTCCTCTTCAATAGCAGGTGTCTGGCTTTTTAAGGATGTGTAGAATATATTATTTCATTACTGTCTAGGCATTTCAAATTGAAAAAAAAATTTTAAAAAACCCTTCATCTCATTATTTCCCCCTTTGAAATTAAAAGTAAATAGTGGAAGGAGAGTATGTGCTTGGAAAGAGAAATATAACTTGAAGCGTAATCTGTTTTCCACAAATAATGATCTAAATTAATCAATTTATATGTTTCTCTTTATTTTTTCCCCTCAACAAAAGTCACAATATATTTTCTTAAAAGAAAAACATTTCACTGAAATAATTTTGGCTTATTTCTAATCTGGGTGTAGACCTTCCCTAAATATAAGCATATATAAGCTGCTACAGGCAGCTCTTCTCCAGAAGACCTCTACTGTCAAATACAGAATTGAGTTAAATGTAATTTACCTACGGCTCATTCAAACAGGCTTTATTTTTTTCCTTAACAAGTAAGGTGACAGTGAGTACTAATTTGAGTGTAAAAAAGACATATTGTTCTCAGATTATTACTATTTGTAATAGTTTTAGCTAAATCTGAAGTCAAGAAAACAAGCTAAGAAATCCTTGTTTTCTTTGAGGAAAGAATCTCTGCTTATTTACTACATAGTGAAATTAAAAATATATTAAAACTAAATATAGTTGTGTCAGTGACCTTTAAAAGCATGCTTGTGGATTTTATATTGGTTGTGTTCTATTTTGCTTTTGATTATTTTTTATTAGTTTTTCTGTAAATCTAAAACAGATGAAGAGAAAAGTCAGTAGAGCAGAAAAGAATGATTTTCCCTGGGAAGCCTCTAACCTGTTGTAAAGAAGAATTCTGCATCATAGGGCAGCTGACTCAACCCTTCTTTCTCTCAGTTACCAAGAAAAGCAAAAAAGTCAATTCCTGTACCTTCCCAAAAATGTAGGAAAATACTGCATCAATCGCTGAAGACAAACCTTTGACCCAAAAACCAGAATACTGGTTCAGGAACTATCTTTTACCAACTGCTAGCTTAATACCACTGTTGATTATTGTTTTCTGGGTTTTAGGACAGTAAAATTTCACCCATGCTAAAGGGGAAAGGCAGAATAATACTGTCCTTGGCTATAACATTGACAAATATCTAGCAGTGGTGAGCACGGTGCAAGAATCAAAATGTAACTTGTGTTGTTTGATGTCAGTCGGGTGACATAGTTCAAAAGCCTGGGGTTACTGCTCCTTTTCCCTTCCACTTTCAACTGCCAGATCTCTGCTGTCTCCAGAAGCAGCCCCCACACATCCAGTGAGTTCTTCTTGCTCTCATTTGTTCTTCCTTGCTCCCTGTTTTTTTTAATCCTGTTTCTCCATTCAGATGACTCACATGGTTTTCCCTGAGCATACTCATCTGGGCTAATGTTGTTAAACAAACGGCCTGTGGCCAGATTCCAAGTTCCTGTGCAGACTCACTGACCACCTCTATTTACAACATCAGGCACAGCAGCTGGAGAGGGGCTAACAGGTTGCAACATGCATATTAATATCACTTTTTCATATTCTTATCTCTAACAACAAATCTCTGCAGCTCAGGATATGAACTGCAAATGAGAGATGAGGAACTGGTTAGTGCTTATCGGGAATGATGGAATTTGAGATTCTGAGATGAAGGGGGTTTGTTAGGGTTTTTTGGTTTGTTTTTGTTTTGTTTTGTTTTTAATGAGAGGACTGGCTGATGTTTATCAGTTGACCCCTGTTTCAGGTAATGGAGCAGTTGGCAGGGAGCTATTGATACTGATTAGATTGAATGAGCTGGTATTCAGATTAACTTCTGATTTCCCCAGTATTATTTGTACAAGCTCTTTATTGCTTTGGATAATTCTCCATTTCCTGGTTTAGGAAGTGGAACTGACATCCTCCTGGAGCCTCACTACCAGCTCAACAGATTTTATTATGTGAGACAGCATGATGGTCATAGATTAACTAAACCTCTTGCTATTTTTCAGTGGTAAAATTAGGCCTCTGTGAAATTTGCTTCATTTTAACTGAGCAAGAGTAAGGCACAACTTTATCATCTGAGAAAGATTTGTGGTACTGAGACTAATCAGAATATTACTTTTAACCAATATTTCTGTGGCTAAGACAACTGCTGTCTTCTTTCAAGTATCAAATGTTTGTGTAACCAGGGTGGCTTTTGGTCCTTACATGTGCTGAGAGTCCCCAAAACTCTGCTGTGGCTGAAAGGAGTTACGATATTCTTTCCTTCTCCTAAGCTCATGGCCTGCAGTATCTTTGGGTTTCTTTCCTCTTTCACAGCCTGTACTTGCCACTGTTTTGTTTCACTTGTCTGCACAAAAGATCCTTGAAGTGATCCATCAGAGGAGCAGATTCACAATCAGTTTTCCAAAAGTTCTCTCATTGTATCTACAAATCTAAACCCAACACCCTGCAACTACAGATGAGAGGCTGGATAGAACAAGCAATGACTTATCACAGACGTACATTAGGATGTCTACTATACCAAGTGAAGATATTCTCATTGACATTTCCTTTTCCACCCTGGCTATTAAACCTCATATTGCACATATCTGTATAGGAGACCAGCCTTGGTTTCCATGAATGGGCCACATTATGGGGTTTTTATGTTATTCAGTCTCCTACAGGCATTTATCCAAACCAAGCAACTAAAATAAAACATGGATTCCTTCCCTGAGATGGTTTCATAGCCCAGCTCTCCAACTTTCTCCCCTACCACAAACATGCAACACAATTGTGCAACAGCCGAGGAAGGAATGGTGAGATCAGAGCCATGACTGCAGACATCCTGACATGGGGATCTGGCAGCTATTCAACACAAACACAATTAGAGGACTTACCCTTGAGTGAAGTATTTGCTTTCTTGATAGTCACCAGCCTTAACCTCTAGGAATGCTTATGAATCAGATAGCGTTCCTTGAGGAGGCTGAGCCTTTTCAAGCTCTTCTGTCTTGCTTTATGCAACACAGATATAAAGAAGAAAGAAATTTCACCGCGTGGTACAACTTCTCCAAGCGAATGTATTTAAAAGGAGAGAAGAGCTGTGGTCTCAAAATCTCTGCCAAGGATTCAAGAACAGAAGATCCCATGGTGCTCGCTCCTCTTCCCCTCCACTACTATCAGCAGGAAAAAATAACACCACAAGAGACTAACTTTGAAATTCACACCAAACATGAAAGCTAGGGGCTTCCTGAGTCCTGCTCATCAGCTTTGTGTTACAGCAGGCTCCTCTGGCAGTGGTGAACCACAAAAGGATGCCAGGGCTTTGCAAATCTTAGGAGACTCCTAGGATGTGTGTATCTGCATAGCTCCTTGTGAGTTAGATACAGAAAAGGTTCGTGATTTTAAAAAACATGGCCTAGTGCACATGGGTGTAATACAACTTAGAAATTCTAAAGTGTGTCAACACAAGTATTTTGATGGATTTATTCCAGGTAGTGGTAAAACCTGGGCTTTTCCGAGAGGCAACAAAATCTTTAAAATGGCAAAAATAGCTGACCTTGAATAAAATATCAGCTAGTAAGTAATCACTATGGGACAGCAGATACAACAGGAAATTCTTGTTCTACAAGGCTAAGGCTATACTGCTGCTGGTATGCTAGGGAACTTACTCAGTTCATCTTAGGTATCTCCGGATAGCAGACTTACCCCACAGCAAAAAATGGCAGAGTCCAGCTAACTGATACAACAAAAAACAAAATAAAAGAAAATTATAAAGATAGCTCAAGCTCAAAAATACTGAACTGAACTTAGACATGCTGAACTGTGTGACCTTCCTGAGCAAACCCACCACCTCAGTGCATGAGCACTTACTCAAGTAAAACAACTTTCAATTGCACTGTTGAGCAGCAGATTAACAGCTGCAGGAGGAACAGTTGTGCAGCATAGCTGCCTTCCCAAGTGGCTAGATGCACTTTTCCATTGTTAGTAACTTTCACAAATAACAACAATTGGAAAAGCAGTGACGAGTGCCAAAATATCAGAATGAGACACTCCCAAAAATATTTGTTACACTATGAAATTTCCCCCCCCCCCACCTCCCCAAATATCCAGGGACAATTTTTTGCATGATACCAGAAGAATACCAATAATGCTTCAGCCAGATATTAATGGTCACAAAGTTCCAAGTAAAGGAGCTGATTTATGTTACTAGGGTGCATGTGAAACAACCAGGCTATGCTCAAAGGACAAACTACACAAGGATGATACTGAACTACTGGTACTAAAGCAGTTGCATCAAGCAAGCAAATACAAAACTTATTTCTAGAGTAGCTCTGTTGACATCTGCAGACCTACCCAAGCCAGGCATTCATCCCAAAATAAAAAATTGGCAACGAACTATGAATGAATTCTGGTGTTGACTTTTTGTAACTCCAGTAAAGAGGCACAATATAAATCTGCAACCCTGTATCCGGGCAATAATTGAAATACATCAAGAAAATGCTTGCAGTCATTCCAGATGAGGAAAAAAAAAAAAAAAAAAAAAAAAAAAAAAGACAGATTTCAAAATCTATCTGTGCTTATAAACAAGGATGTTACTTTCCCCTTTCTTATCCAGAACCGCCCTTAATTGAAAGGATCAGTATCTAAAGCAACTGGTGCTACCCTGCACATGAATCCCCTTTGCACCTCTTCCTTCTTATTTCTTCAGTGGTTTTATTAACATTAGTGACTTATCTAAGTATTAGAATGCTTGGCTGCTTGGAAGCTTATCAACAGCAAACTTTATGGGCTGTTTAGTGATGGAAACAGGAGGAGTTGGAGCTCTCCCCCCCTCAGCTACCTCGATATGGAAGTCTTCAAGAAGCCATGGAATGTGCTCTCTGGTATTTTTGGTATCTTTAAAGTGTCAAGAGTGCAGAATTTCTCTTGTCAGTTGTCACAGTGTGACTCACAATTAGAGCCATCTGCTCTGCATTCACCTCCCCAGGGGCACCGCTCGTTTTTCACCAGCTTCCTGTTGTTGACAGCACAGTTCCTCCCTGTATCACTCTCCACCAGCACCCATACTCCTCACAGGCGTTGCAACAGGCTCAAGCAGATTTCCCTTGGGAAAGCCTTTACTCTTGTTTTGCTAGTGGTTGCGAAAAATAAGGACTGTTGAGAAAGCTCTGAAGGCAGAGGCTGAGTTTCTAAAGGAACTGAACAAATTCCATTGATTTGTTTGTTTGTTTGTTTCAGGAGGACTCAATTATTTTAGATTTTGTTCAAAAATATCAGCTTTTCTCTAAATCCATTTTTATTTTAAGAGGCAGAGCAGCTTGGAAAATGAAACATTTGTGCTGAGTCCTTTTCAATAACTGATGGAAATCGATGACTGATACTGTCTAATTATTAGTCAAATAATACTCCAAATACTAGAAATCATTTCTAATAACAGACTTCAGATGGGGAACACGTTGTCTACCCTTCCCCCTCCACCCAATAAAAAACAGTTATGCTACAGATTTTTCACACCCACTGCTTAAGCTGAGTGAGGCATGAGCATGGGTTAATGGCTGGACCATGCAGAAATACCACCTGGGCTTTATTGCTTAGGCTCTAAGCAGTAGTAATTACAAGCTGGCCACCTATTACAGAAGCAACTATCTGAAACACAATAAAATGTTGTGCTTCCAAGAACTCCTACACTAAGCACTACATCCATTTAAGGGCTCAGGAGGCCACAGGTGTGGGCACGTATCTCCTAATCTTTTAGGTGTCCCTCTGTTGGGCACAGAGTACGTTGGGGTGAAAGCCCAAGCTCCCCCATGCAAAGAGTGGAGAAAATGAACGGCCATCTCAGAACAGGAATGAAATCAGGCAACTGGATAGCTGCCAGCTGCTCACTGTTTGCCCAACTGAATTAACAGAAAAATAGATTTGAGATTCTGCTTTCCCTGAGAACCCAGTATTCCTGAAACTATCTCCAGTCCTGGGGGAGCCTAAGGTCTTAGATACTGTCAGATCCTGTAGTCATTCTTCCCAGTTATGCCTGGGTTTGGTCATACACTTATATGTTGTTTCTGCTGCATAAGGAGCAGCCTAATGGAAAATTCAAATATTCAACATAATACAAAATGCTCTTCCCACAATGAGCCACAAATTTTATGCATGTAACACTTTTGTCTGAGGCTTCAGGGCAGTTCCTGGGCCCTGTTCCTGACTTGACACTCGTGATAACTGCTAATGTCTGTCCTGCTCAGAAACTCTGAATAAACGGATAAATCATCTTATTTTGTATCACATCCTAGCAATAAAGATTAGTTGCGTAACTTGACTGTGATATGCTGGGATCTTTCCAGAACCAGTGGTTGGCTTCTCCCAGGAACAGACTCTCTCTTATATTTTCACACCCCTCCAAACACAAGTTTAGCAGGCTTCAGATCATGGTGCATCTGCATTCGTTCACTCACATCACATCAATACAATGCACAGAAGCCTTTCATTTGCCTTCTAAATCAGGATAGCGTAACAGCTGAAGTATTTCTCAAGACAAAACTGAACTTCTTTTTGCTATTTCAACATTCCCTTCACCAGGATTACATTTAAGGTCAACACAATTTGGGTCCTGGATCCACACTGCTTAAATTATAGAAAAAAAAAATGAACCCCCACCAGTTAAATCAATAAAATATGTTCTAAAGAAAGATAAAACACATCCTCTGTTTAAAAACACATTTCCAAAAAGCAACTGTAAACTCATCTCATAAAACTGTTATGAAATCCCTAGTTCCTCCAAACATGAGGAGAACTCTCTGCAGACTAGAATATTAGTTCATATTTTGTTGGATAATCTGGTAAACCCAGATGGGAAGAAATCAGAAAGAGAAAAATGAAAAATTCTTTCACTGCTGGCTCCGATTGCTCATCTATTATACAGCCCTTCTGTATTGAAGGTTGCAGTGTTCCACAGCTGTATTCTTACTCAAAATCAGCATTTGCTGAAGGCTTGAAAACTCGCCTTGTAATAGATCTCAGTAGGATCAGTTGTGGAGGTGCCACTAAAAGCCCTTAAAATGCAATTACCACTAAATAATTACTGTTCCAATAGACTGATACACAATTCTGTGGCAAATTCTTTTTACAAATTACAAACACGCTGACTTGGCCACCAATTAAAGGCAAACCCCTTGGACTGAAGGACTCTTTCTGTGAACTGTTAAGTTGTATTTAACATTCAGTGCAAGTCAAGACTAGGCATTTTCCAAAATCCTCCCTGTTCAACCTTTTTATCCTTCTTTCCAAGTCTTCTACAGTGGTAACATCCTCTTCACTTACCTGTCTGAAGACTGACTCAGAATGACTGGGGAAGCTGTTCTGCCACTTATGAGGTTAGCAGAATTGGATATGACGACCTGCTCCTCAAAATTCATTCTTCTTATCTGTGTTTCTGTTTCCTGCTCATTATACCTGTAGCTTCAACCCATGCACTGTAGTAGTGTCCAAGCACTTCATGGAACCACAATGAAAGCTACGTAGCTAAATAGCTTATTCTTAGCAAATAAAGCTGTGTTTTCACCCGAGGTGATACCTGCCAGAACCTGCATGTTTTAAAGGTAACATCCAGTCATTAACACCAAGATATACTTTGAAATGTAATGGAAATGCACTCAGTTACTAGTGCTTTGCAGAAGAGCAAAATGGTAATAAAGTTGATTAAAAAAGCAAAATTATACTGAAGGACCTCTCTTTTCAAGCAGAAACTGTTTAATGTATAAAAATTATCGTGACAGATAGAATCTGATTTTGCAGTGAAAACTTCAAGCATTATGTCACAGATAGACCAGAGGCCTAGCATTTTAATAATTAATTTCATAAAAGATCCCAAGAGTAATAGAAAGGTCACAAGAGCTATTCCAATCCATGGGCAGTTAAGCAGGAGAACACTTCAATGCCCTTTAGCCTTTGAGTGTGCTGCAGGACAGGGGAGTTTGGTGCTAAACGACAAATTGAGTTAGAAATATTTGAGCCATAAACCATAGTAAATCTTTTAGCACTTGAAACACCATGTGACACTCCAAACTGAGAGCAAATGAAGTGCTAGTTTCTGCATGTTTAAAACGCATGGAGGCTGTGTTTACTGGATTATGCATTTCTTAACTATGTCTCCTTAGGAGCCTTCACAAGCTGATGTCCAAAGTCCCACCAAAGGAAACCATTTACAGAGTGCTCCTCTAGCATGATTTAAGGAAAAAAAAAATGTCTCTCCCTGAAAGCAAAATTATTTAGGTTGCAAAGTCAAGGACAGCTAAATTAGGAAGTGGCAGATTTATGTGTGCCTGCGTAACCTCTACTCAGCCCTCTTGTAGGTCCTGTGCCCTGAGTGAGACAGAGGTCCTTTGGAAAAAATAGTATGTGATTATGCAATTAAAGATTATATCTTAATACAGAAAGGAGCTGAATTAAGGTTCTATTGGCAGCTATGAATAAAACATTTCCTAATATTTAAGTTTTGGGCTTTGTGACCTTAGCACAGAAATTTTGGGAGGTGACATCTTCAGATGGCTTTTATATATAGTCAAAATTAATTCTACTGTGACTACTGAGGCTTTATTGCCACAGAACAGCTTTCTGTTTACCCGAGTTGACGAAAGAAGATTAGGAGTCATCTGGAAAATTATGCTCTTCCTGAAATTGGAAAAAAATCATTGTGGCCCTGGAGTGGAGGTGGCAGAAACATTATATAAAGTTGGTTCTTTTGCTCTTGTTTTCTGATCAGTGTTGTGATCAATATGGAAATGACAGCACTGAAACAAAAATTATTGCTGCCCTGATCTGAATGTTACCACATACATTTTGCTGCTTTGGTTAATTACTCCAGTTATCTAAGTCCACAAGCTAGATTTACAGCAATAGGAATTGTTTCTTCCTACCCAGTTTTGAGATCCTGCTCAGAATTCCTATGGGAAGTTCATCTTGACAGGAATCTTTAGTATTACTACCAAAAGCCTTCTGGTCAACAGGATTACACACTGCCAGGAAGAAGAAGGTCTTAAGAAGCTGCCACCAACACTGCTGTCATTTCTTCACACCAAGTCCTTCCTGTTATTTTAATCTCTCTTTATTTTATGGATTTAGTTCAAGCAATGCTAGCTGAGACTCTGAAAGCACCAAATTGATGAATGAAAAGTTACTAAAAATTGGCCACCCTGTGTAAGTATATGAAGGTATAAAGTCATCGCCCTACAGAATAACACAAAATGCCATATATTTCTGAGGCACTATAGTTGCAGAGAGTCATTGCTTTTCATTTCCTGACTTTTATACTTCTAGAACCTTAGTCCTTCTTCCGTACACGTGGCATTTTGGTTGAAAAGTTAATGCAAAGCCTGTGTATTCTGACAGTCATACAAACTAAAAAAAATGCCTCTTGCACTAGATCTTAAATGTCAAGTAATTTCTGGTCAAGAATAAATGTTTACCTATGCATTTAAACATTGTGTTCTCCATAACACTGCTGCACACAATATACATGCAATTAAGACATTGTGGTCTTGACAACATCATGCAAGAAATGCAAGAAGTATTTCTGATTCATGAAAGAAAACTGCAGTACTATTCTTTTAACTCAGAATATTTCACTCAAGGATCTCAAAACCATCACTAAAATGAACCAGCTAAATAGCTATCAAGGTGAACAACACTTTGAGGCTAAGTGTTACATGCAAAGTGAAGGTACCTTCACTGAAAAAACAGTACAACAAAATACTACAACAGAACAAACAGCTAAAGCTTGCAGAAGCTATGCGGGATATTTTGAGATTAGCTCTCCTACAGTGTTAATTTTTATGGATAATTATCACAACGGAACATGTGGATCCTGGGGTCTTACCCAGGGTGCTAGTCAATCTTTCTGATGGGTTTCAACAGGCCTCACTTCTGTCTATATCCTCTTGTGTTGCTAAAATAGAGAAGGGATTAAGGGAAGTCCAGAACTAACAGCTGGACCTCCCAGAACAGCAAATCTAGTATCAGGGCTGTTACCAATCTGATCCTTACAGGGCAGAAAAATGTTTTGTCAATGAGGAGCAGATGGAAGAAAAGTATCATGGATTGTATGCTCAATCTCATAAGAGCTTATTTTGGTGCAGACAGGAAGCTCTGGAAGTCTTTGGGCCTAGATGTAAAATTTACAAGGAACTTGGGGAGCACTTCTGGGTGCAAAGTGGAAGGTGGCAAAGTGGTACCAAGCTGGCTCCCACCTGAGAGGCCATTTAGCCGTGTCAGTGCAACACTGCACCACAGTGAGCAGACCTGATGAAGAGGTAATACTGGCTGCCACATGAAGAGGAAGAACTTTGCTCTGCTAAAGAAGAGCTTGTGAAAAGGTAGAGCCATCAGCTCCAGGGTGTGCATCATGCCCAGCAGGCAACTTGACACAGAAGTCCTCAACTTTGAGAGTGCTTTCACTTCAAAAGATTTCACTTGAAGGTGAGGATACGTGCTGGCAACAGCAGGCTCCTTTGAGGTAACTTTCCCCTTCTAGCTATATTTACCTAAGAAATTTCATGCACAGAAAAGAACTAGTGAAAGGGAATATTCAGATACCTGTCAAGAATGGTCTTTATTGTTATTTCTTTTTCAGCCAGCACTTTGTTTTCTTTTAGTTAAAGTCTGACAGTCATAAAAAGCTATTGTAGTTGCAGCCCACTGAGAAACGAACCGCAGTCCTCCCTGCAATGCAGAGGGCAGGGATCATTACGTCGTTAGCGTGCCATTTGGAATTCATGCAAGGCATCCGCTTGCTCTATTAAATTAAAGCATTTCCTGTAGCAATTGAGGAAGGATAAAGTAAATAGGTGCTATTATAAAAGCATTGCATGATTGGCCTTTTTCTCTGCAAGCCATTAGAACATGGTAGATTACACTTTTGAATTGCTGGGTCTCTTACCTCCCATCCATTACCAACATGACCTAAATGTGAAGGGCTGCCCCTGGCTCCAGGGGCATTGCTGTAGATCTACAAGCTGTGAGACGAGGATTTGTCTGTAGTGTTTTTCACCCTGTTTTGCCATCCCCAAGTTCTGTATTCCCTGCACTGCAGGTTCCAATCTCTCTGGTTAGCTACTGCTCTTCCTGTGGGACCCTCCCAGGTGTCTGCTCCCCCCTGCATTCGCTAAGGAGATTATTCGGAATGGAAGTAGACAAGCACAGGTGGTGGGACCATCTGCTACAATGTATAGTATAGTTGAATAGTATAATAGTGCTTGGGTTTAACCTTTGTATTTACTTTTTTTTTTTTCTTTATTCTTTTTAGCTGAAGTTAATTTTCAATTCATTTATGGGTGGGGCTGAGAGGAGGGATTGTGATAAAAGACACTGTTCCCCTGGTTCTGCAAAAGCAATTTGCTAGAATATCATACCCAGGACACCAGGCTCTTCCTTTGCATTATTTCAAAATCTCTGGCAGGCTCAATAAAAGTGCAAACCAAAAGCTCTTTTTAAAGTGCATTCCCCATCTCTCTCTCCCTTCGTTGCCTAACAGCTTCATGTGCCTTATTACCTGCCTGCTCCTGTCAGCTCCCAAATTTTATGTGGCCTTGCACAGCAGTAAAAGAATATCTCACTCCCTCATTTGGCTCTGCTACAGTCAGGCATAGTCTCAGTCTCAAAGGGCATCTACAATAGTGATTTACAGTGGCAGAGCATTTATTTTTAATGTAAATTTGCTTAGCATCTCTACTTTGGCATCTTATAGCATGCTCTCAGGTTCAAAGCCGGTGCAAAATTCTTTGTTTCATGATGGTAGGGTGAAGTTGCAGATATGGGCACTAGTGTTACATCCCCAGACCAGAAACCAGTCCTTGTGCCTGCCTGGGACTGGCAGCTGGTGCACTTTTTATTGTCTATATAGACACAATGTGGATATAAAGTCCTGCAACCCTAACAGACTACAGTTTGGAAAAGTAAGCTACCAACTCATATGGCAAGCAGTGAAGTTTGAAAAATAGAAGGCTCACTTTGGCCAGGTTCTTTTCTACACATATAATTTTAAAAATAGCCACATTTTCCATTAACTTCCTGTAATTAGACTCAGATATTCACAATGGAAGAAATCCATTAATTGCATGAAAATCTATGGCAGACAGCTGAACACCAGATTTAAATAGTTCTTCATACAGTTGCAGTCCAAATTAGAATCAGCAAGAAAGAACTGAATCCCCAAGAGTACACTGACAAGGAATATCTAACCAACAGGTTTGAGGAGTGATACTACAGCTTGCAGCCAGGGGAGATAAATAGTTTCTCAGCTTATTTCATGTTCAGCCTTTATAATCATGGAAACTTTTTTTGGTATTTGACAGAAACATTTACGCTAGATTTTAACATGTCTATGGAGAATTTTGATAAAATGTACCTAAATAACTTTGCTTAAAGTAAGGCCAAGTTTTCATTTTTGTGTAAATTATGCCCACTGTAGGAAACATTACCAAACTCTGAGGTCATTTTATGACATGTGTCTTGGGGAGCACAAATAGAAGCACCAAATGCAAAACAAGCCTTTCTGGTGCACTTGTCATAAGTGCTCTTTGGGGCTTAGCAGATAACAAAAAGGAAAAGTTTTATGAAGTCACTTAAGAATCTGAAGATGGAGAATTTATTCCTGAGCTGATACACAATGTTAGGCAACTTGCTTTTCATCTCGGCATTTGCTTCTGCTTGCAGAAACTAGTGAAAATTTTATTTCCTTCTGTCAGCTTTGAACAAAAAATGTCTGGTCACATCTTTATTCATTACTGAATGTTGCTTCATTTGCATTTCTGTATTATATCCCTCAGGTTTTGAGACGGTATTTTGTAACAACTTGAGTCAGAGGCCTACAGTGTTTCATTTGTGTTGCATGTGTCATTCTTCACTGGGATCCCATATTTTTCTCCTGGAATTTACTCAACCCTTAGCTCTTAAGATGACAGAAAACTGGACTCAGCAAGCCAGGAGCGACAGACCTAACTGAAAACACTTACAGCTTTAGAGCACACCAGTGATGCAAAGATTTACCTGTGGTTATGGAGGGAATGTATGCAGCCTGTCTCACAAAGAAAGACTGTGTATGCCATTTTCCTCAAGAGTGTGTCTTTTGTACCTTCAGTACCTACAGGAGTGATCAGGAATGCGCAGAGTTTGCATTCCTGCAGATACATTATCTGAAAGTGTGGCCTTTTGTTTGCTTTACTTGTTTTGTTCTACTAGTCCTTCATTGTAAGAGAGACCTGTTTATACATTCCATTTTTCTTGGCCTTCTTGGCACCTCGCAGTCAAACACTACTCCAGATTGATCCCTTGATTTACAATGTAGTGGAAGTACAGTCTATGTAAATTTTAGGAACAGACAAAAGAGTGTACTCACCATCTGATGATTTCATTTCTAGCTTTCCAGCACCTTTTGTTATTTCAGGGTATTTCTTCCTGGTGGGAACAGGCACATTCAGCTGTTGTTTTCATGCTGAAAGACTGTGTGGAAGCACTTCCCTGTTTTTTTTTTTTCCAGACATGTCTTTCAGCATGTTTCCAAAGGCTTGGAATCAGCACATTGTGTTGTGACATGTGCATACTTGACATTGCTTTGTTCTCTGACTTCCTTTTGCCTGCAATCTTTAGGAAGTTATCTTACAATTAGCAAGGAATTTTGAGTCAGTGTTATTGCAGACCCAGCATATTGTCCTCTGCCATCTGCAAAGAAGAAAGCTTGGAAGAGCAGGAGGGAAGAATGTAATTTTAGTATTTTTAACTGGCTGAAGCACATAGGATTCTAGCTCCAGTTCACTGCATAGAGAGACATAGCTTTAACTGTAGCCAGTTGAGAAAAAATATATATTATACACTACAAACATTATCTTAATTAAATTAATTAAAGGAAAAGCTAGACCATTAAAATAGCTATCCTCAGATTGGATACATCCTTTTTATGTGTTTTACTCTGGTTTAGTGATTCTCTCATCATAAAGCAGAAGTGAAAAGGTATCTTTTTCCTGCAAAATTTAAAGAGAATTGTTTTTTCTTCCCAGTTTTGCACCTTTATGTAAATGAAGCCTGCTGATGTATCCTGTAAACGAAGCTGATAAAAAGGAAAAAAAGAAAGAAAAAAAAAAGGTTTTGTTTTGTCTCAGTGGCCAATATATTCTTTTTCTAGCTGGCTGAAAAGCACATTTTTTTACAGTGCTCTTTATTTCCTTCTTGTATTTTAGACCATCAGCCTCCTGGAACACAGGCAAGAAGCCAAGTTGTTTTGAATTGCTTCCCTGTCCAGACAACATGGCTCAAGAAAGAGAGAAGTGGCAGCACTTTGGGTATGAAGGGATACCTTGAGAGCTGTCTTGGAAAAACATCTCTAGTTTCCCACAGTCCTGTCAGGCACCACCAGGCTGTGCTCCCCATATGGCAGGTGGGATCTGGGGTTTGTGTAAAGAACCGCTTCAGGCAGGAGCTGCCCAGGAGCTTCCCATTGCAGCTGGATCAATTGCCTCTCTGGCAGTGCCTCTGTGAAACATTGTTGTCCTAACAGGGCTGGCGGCTGCCCGAGGTGCCTATTCTTCTTCTCATAGTAGTACTGTGAACACCATTAGCATGGCAAACATGCTGAAAACCTTACCATTGTATCAGAAGAAGAGAAAAGCAATAAGAAACTGTGCCAGAAAGAAAGCAGCCATAGGTACATACCTATGCTAATGCAACATAGAGACCTTCTCGACTGGTAACTACATCTGTAGCCAGCTTCTCATTTCTGATACAAATCTTGTTATGCCTGCGCAAGCCATGAAGAATTGGCCTGATGTTCAGAGATGTTAAGGTCTTTAAATCTCGCTGGCTGCCAAAATTAGATTAAGTGCCTGAATCTGGAAAGGAGTCAGAGACATACCATGTGGTCAGACATACCATGTGCTTATGCTTCAGTGGGACGTCTTGTAGACCATGTTGTAAAACATGTATGTTAGACCTTGCTCAACATTAGCTAAGTCTGGATATAAACATTCAAGTTTTAACATTTTGGCATTATTGCATAATAGATGTGTGATTTATAAAAACATCATCCAGGAAAATGTTGTTTATCTATTATGGGAGAGGTGGGGAAAGTATCTCCCTAGTTAGTATTTTGAGTAGCTTTTTCTTTATGTGCCATAGAATACACATTCTATTATTTGGAACAAAAATTTTGCTATCAGGAGGCCTCATCTTCCTAGATGGAGGCCCTAGTGGAGAGATTTTTTTCCTTAGAGTCAGTTAAAGTGTAATAAAACATCTGTTTCGGACTACAAGAATGGACCTGAGGAAACTGAGCTTTTTACAGATACCCACAGGATCTCAAAGCATCAGTCAGGAATCCCTGTTTTTCATTGTGTGAAGACACGTCTCCATCAGCTCCTCCAAAAGACACAACTTGAGTGTGTCTACACAGCGTAGAGGAGCATAATACAGGGACACGCAAATAAACAGCAGCTAAACTAGTTGCCAAACTGGATGCTGTAGGACTGTGTGGGTGCAGGGCTCTGCTCGAGTTGTGAGACCAGCTCTATGGTTTCCAGACAGCACTGTGTAGATAAACCAGGGTTTCTCAGATACAGATCAGATATCTGTGCACCCCAGTCCTTGGCACTGGATGGACATGCTGAGTCCATCAGAGTAACAGGAAGTCCTGAATATTGAGCAATTATTCAACTACTGAGCAAGACAGAACTGTTTAGATACCAAATTTTAAAGTGTTGCTTAATTTTTTTTCATTATGAATGCTCCTGCTGAAATCTATACTTCAGATCACTGGATAAGAGGGATAGCATGTCTGAAAGTCTGTACAAGACTGAGAGCTTGCAACATAACAAAGAACGAAGTCCAAAAATGCATATTTGCCAGAAACACATCTGTAATGATTCATAAAACTAAAGTAAAAGGAAAGAAGATTATAGTGCAAATTCTAACACAAGAAAACTAACAATAACAGAATTGGCTAATCCTTGAAAAAGAGGGCTTTTTTAATGTTGGAAGTTTAGGGTTTTGCTTGTTTATGGCAAAAAGTCCCCACAATTCAATTGACTAACTCCATAATCTAAGGATTACAATGCGTGGAGCATAAAACCAATTGAGTAAAGAGAAAATTCTATCTCCCTTGTAAATTTGTTTCCAGTCATTCAGTAAATGCTTTCTATTACTGGTATTTTCCTCCAATATAAATAGCATTCTGGGTGCTCACTCATGACAGCAGCACAAATTGGAAGTTTGTATAATGTCCTGTCCTGCATGGAGTACACTAAATGATTCCTTATATATTAAATAATTCCTTCTGAAATACATTTTCCACACACAGACATGCAACTCAATAAGCTAGAATAGAAAGTAACTGTACATAGTCATGGATAGATTCAGTATATTCCTCTTAAAACTGCTTGGTTTATTTATTTCTTTTTAACAGATCACATCAGAATAATCTATCATTTTTTGGCACCAGTGTTATTTATTAGTGTTATCTAAGTTGTACTACTTTCCTTGTCACATCATAAGTTAACCTTTCCTAATCACCACCCTGGACATTTACCAGGCTTTCCCTGGGGGTGTGTTTAACTAGAGCCACAATTTTCCTGTTATTATGTACACCAGGGCTCTGAAAGCTCGTGTTGATTCTAGTCAGAGACTGTAGATAGAACCATGCAAGTCTGATGCTCGGGAACTAACACACTAATTGGATATATGCTTATGAACTCCAGAGTTGGTAACATGGTAAGATACTCAAAGAATCCTGCCTTTTTCTCCACTTGCTGAACAGTTAGTCTTCCCTTCTGGAAGCTGAATAGAAACGTCTTCAAGTCTTCCTCTTTTCTCAAAACATCCAGCAGTTTTCTTTCCCTAGATATCCTTTGTTGGCTTGGCAAAGCAGTGTGGCCTGCACATGGCACGAAGGACTGTACACTAGTACTGCACAATCCCCTTCTTCCAACCTGCACTGGATTTAAGCTAGGTTCTCAATCATTGATACAAGTTAAATGTGTGGTTTTCTCTATCAGTGCTTTCCTATGACCCTCACAGGAGCCCTCCTCTGCCCCTTTACCATGCATGTTAAAGGATTGTGGGGAATTCTACTAATGTCTCCTAAATCTGCAGCCAGCTGCTTAATCCTATCACAGGAAGCGACAAAATAGCAAAGATCCTGGGAAAGGAAAAACTCCTTTTGAAAGTACTACAAGGAAGCACTTAGTCTACAGACATGCTTTTCATGATAGAGCATTGCAATGCAATCCAAAAGCTCAAACAAGACCTTGAAGACCAATTGAATTGGTTCAAAGAACCAAACAACCAGACAGTATTGTCCAGTTTTCAATAGCAGAGATATTGACAGAGCAAAGAGTTGGTAATTCAACATCTACTCTCTTGAGGGATATTTTCCAGCGTTAACAGGGTAAGTTGTTGCCAACACATCTAAAACCAAAAATTTCTTAGGCTAGGAGGGGAATCCAACATGAGACATCCAGCTGTGCTGAATTAAAACACTCCACTTAAAACATCCCATCAATCACAGAGCAGGAGAGTGCTGACGTTATTTGTATGAAATGTAAGAGTGCTATTACTCACCTGCAATTAAAAATAATAGTTTCATTTGGTTTCTTGCCGAGAGTTATGTGAATATTTTCCCTTTTGCCAGCTTATGAATTTTGCCAGCTTCCACAATCTGAAGGTAGCATTCCAGGTTCTGACTAAATCTTGAACAATGACACGACACCAGTAATTTAATTTTGGAGGGGAAATCATTCTTTTTCTGAAGCCTAAATTATAAATCCATTTTATTCATCTGCATCCTCTGCAAAGGGCGGGCTTGCAATGTCATGAAAACACGATTTTAATTGGCACACTTGTTGGCACAATCTGAGAAGAGGCCAGGATCTGTATGAAGATTGAATTATTCTATCCTCTCTAGATTTGGACCCTCAAGGCATGGATTAAGATGAGACACTAATGGGGCAGCATGCAAAAGCTTGTATTACTGAGATAGATCTCCTTCATGGATAAAAAGAAATAGGAACCTTCAAACTTACAATTCAAAATGGGAACAAAGCTACAGATAGGGGAAAAAGTCAGACAAGGATCTAAGCAAAGATTGGTAATGTAATGAAAGCATTGGAGCCATCTAGAGGGGATTTTGGCTAGATTATATCTTCCAATATTAGGAACAAGAAGTCCACAAGGCTCTGAGTGCAGGTTTATACCATGTCTGGCAATATGAAACATTTCACATGCATTAAATGTGCATGCAATTTAAAAAAAAAAAAAAAAAAAAAGAGAGAAGACATGCAAGGGCAAGTAGAGAGAGTTATTCTGAAGACAGAAACTCTTCACATAAATGCCTTTGGTTCAGTTTTTTTTCAGGTTCAAATCTACAATTTTCTCCATATTACGGCACTTTGGTTTAGCTGACATTAAGCATGTCTCATACCACATTACTAGAATTCAACAATGTTCATCACAGGAAGCCCACATAAAAACTTTGGGGTATCAAAAACAGTTTTTCTGACTCCCAGAAACATTTGCTTGAGGATTTCTCTTCCAGCAAATAAAAAATTTTGAAATACTCACATGAGTAGAAAACAATTAGTGAGAGGAGCCAATGCAGCCATCTTAAAGCTGAGTGTTGATTCATGTCATGGGAACATCGAAGTTAGTTATCCAGGACTGGTGCATTTAGGTCTGGGTGTAAGTTTCCATTGCAACTTGATGCCATATTAGACAGGTATCCAAGCATCTGTATGTCCATCCCTTCACTTTGGTTTCTGAAGAAAGAAGTCAAGTTTGTGAGCCTGAAGGGTGCTTTAACATGCTTCAGTGAGGCCCCTGTTTAAGTCTAATGCTTCAGAAGACCCCTCACAGCACTGATCTAACACATGCAAATAAAGCCAAGAAACATAACCTCTATGTTGCAAAATCCGGCCTTTTGGATATCCAGTAGAGGGAAAATAACCACACTATACTGTGCTCATCTGTCAAAACCGTATCTCAGAAAAGAGGGTATGTTGTGTCCCTTGAGCTTTCTAGCTCCATTTTCTCTTCAACACATGGCTGACTTCTCATGCAGAGCAATTGCCTGAAGGCCTAATTTCTGCCGAATTGTCCCCATGTTACAATGAAGGGCGAGGTTATTGATAATGCTAGCAGGAAATGCATGTAAACACTGGCTTCTTTTACTGCATCACTCACTTTTCCCCAAGGTATTCTCAGAGACTTTCAGTCTCAATTACAAGAAACCGTTTAAGTGTTTCATCCAGAGAGTCGATATTAAAAAGCAATGACTAGTCAAGGTCTTACAAGTATTTTGTCAGGTAAATCTTTCTGTATCTGTTCCCTTCCGTGGGGCTTTTTTCTGTTTTCCAAACTTCTTGAGGATGTTTGAGGGCTTAGATAACACAAAGTAACCTATCCTCTTGTAGTAGAGAGACAGAATGATTTGAAACTAGCTTATCTAAGGGTCATATCCTGCCATTGATTTTTTTCAGTGCTCCCTATTAATTTCAGAGGTGAGTTCCACATGCAGATCAATACCAGGATATGGTCTTTATTTATTAGTATACTTCTGGTCATTTCACTCTACCCTAATGCCTCAAAACATATGGAGCTAATTATGGCATTCAACATTACATTGGCTTAGTTGTCCTTAGAGTAGAGTTAAGCCCTCATTTGGTCAACAGATTAATTTGAAAAGATTGTTTGGCCACTTCTGCCATAGACCCAGAAATAGATCTTATGGCATATTATTTCAGGGCAGGACTGCAACAGAGTAGCAGAGACACACAGATAAGCATGTTCATTGACTAACCAGCAGCTGCAAACTAGCAGCAGTACTACATTCCCAGTAGAAGTTTCAGACAGTTTTTTGACAACAAGCAACTGTGCATTGAGTCAGTGGTCTGATTCTCCTGTGCTGGTCTAATGTTTTAAAGACTTCATGTACTAAAGAAATATATGTCAGGCACTTGGATGGAAGTTTCCCTACTATAAATTTCTGAACATCATTAATATCTTTTACATATCAGGTCAGGACTACTAGAACTGCAATTTTCTAGCAGATCACTAAGCATGCAGTTTTTACCCCCTGGGTTTGAAGGCCCCAGCTGACCTGGAAATAGTCTTTATGTATACTCAAACTAGCTGCCAAGAGCAGGACTGCATTACAAGACAGTTCTGTCAATTGTTCTGGCTCACTGATAAACCCTGGCCTCCGAGTTGCACTAGGGGCCTCTTCTACCTACAGCATTACTAGCTGTATGTAAGTAGATTGCAGTCTGTGTGGAGAGGGCAGTGGCATTTTCCAGGTCCCACGTTTGATACAGACTGTAAACTGGACAAGAACTGAGATGTGAATTGTCTTAAAAGAGGTAGCACATTTTCATCTGTCCCTCTTTCCACACAATTTAAAAGAATTAGCCATGGGCCCAATTTGAATGCTCTGCCTCTTAAGAAACCAAGTCTTCTACACAGAGTTCTAATATCTGCATGGCCAAAATGCAATGCTATATTAAAAAGCAGAGTAAATAAAACCCTTCTTATGTGCTACTCCTATGTTACCTTTCTATACTCTGTAAAAAAACCACAAGGATAACCCTTCTCTGCATTCAGAAGGCCTTCTCTTTAAAAGCACAAAAGCAAATAATCTTGTCATTAGAAGCAGAGCAAAACAGCCCGAAATTTTTCATCTATCATATAGTCAGTGCATCCTAGGATTTGGATGCAATAATCTGACAGCTGCTTTTCAAATCCAGATATATTTGGCATAACTGAAGAGAGCAAAGGTACAAATGAGCAAAGAAAATAGAGTGCAGAGGGAAAACAGAACTTCCCCATTTGCTCAACTGCCTTGGAGCCTTAGGAAACATCAGTGCTCTATTGACTTTTCTTCTCTTGTGCTCATTTACATCATTGGAGGGTCTGGCCTGTGCTTTAAAGAAAATACTGCTCCTTTTCAATTGTTAAATAGTGACAAAGTCCAGGTGACCCTAGCACAGAGTCTGAGTGGTTTATGTCAAGCCTGGAGACAGTGACTCATGGAGTCACAGATGATCAGTTGATAAATGTCACCGATATCAGAAACTTGGCCATTAACATGAGTGATGTGAGAACTAAGAGGTTAAGTAAAAGCTACCTTCATAATGAGTGTGCGATATAGAAAAGCAACATTATGACCTGGGCTTGGATTTTTGGATTCTCATTTCCCCTTAAGATGAATTTGGTTTTGTAACTTGCCTGTGGTTAGATGCCTTGCAAGTTTGGGTTTTTTTAATGCTACATACATTTTTCATGGACTCTTTGTCTGGGAAGAGACTGCAAGGAATGTTAGGAGTAGATTCAGATGAACCAGGGGGTGAACTGTGATTTTTTTGCATCCGCCTGCTGCAACAATGTAGTCTGTTCACAACAAACCAGGAGGCTTTGGAATTGCCTTAGCTTCAAAGTGACTCACGAGCTGGTTTTGAAAACGTTTCTAGTACAGAGTAAACTGCAAGCAACGAGCTCCCTTATCTGCAGTTAAACACAAGACTAAGGACCTTGCTAAAGCAGGGCCCTGACAAAATCTTCCGAAGTTTTACTGCTTAAATTTATAAGCACACAACACTTCAGATAACCACTGAGTTGCCTTCTTAGTTGCAAGTCAAGAATTCAATACATCATTCAAGTCATCGTGTCCAAGTGGTGTCCTACTTTAGGTACAGACATTTTTCTAATCTTCATTGATACAATGCAAAAAATTGCAATTTGAGGAAACTGTGAAGCTTTGGCTTCTAACAGGTGGAATCACACAAAGTCATTATTAAGACACTGGTTTACAATATACAAAGTAGAAGGTAGTATTTCATAGTGATGATGACTATGTATGCAGCACATAAAGTATGATACATTTTCAGTACACCATACATTTTTAGTCATATCTCTATTCTCCGTCCTCTTACCAGCTACACTTTGTTAAGAAAAAAGAAAAAGTCCACCAACATTACAGACAGATTTACCAGAATGAAGTCCAGTCATCAAAGGATTTACATAAAGAAATAGAAAGGGGTCTGTGAAGACTTTAGGGATAACAAAGAACACTCCTTTCAAGATTGAGTATTTAATATTTATCACACTAGTAAAGGTATCCCATTATCTTCCAAGAAGAGAGTCTAAAGTACAATTGCTCAGATATTCATCAACAGATAATAGGGCCCGTTAACAGAAACACATTTTGCAGAAATAAATCCTTTTCTGTTATATTCTAGATAGAAATTAAGTTAGTATTTACCTACAAATACAGGGCAAGGGAGAAGGGTTTCCTCCTCATTTTTCCTGTTTAAAAATATTTTCATTGAATTTATCATACAGTGGGAAATAGAAAAGTAAGCCAAATCCGAATGAATCCTCATATCTGATATTTTCTCAACACCTTTCATAAGACTTTATTTTGGTGGAATTTCTTGCCACTTGGGAAATTTTGAGATTTTGCCTGTTTCTGGTGCAGAAATAAGCAAGGACAGCTTTAAGTGATTGCTTGGAAATTATTTTATTCTGTGACACCCATCCTAATTCTTATCTTCCTCAGCACTTGAAAGCAGAATCATTTACTCATCCCTTCTCTTCAGTAGCCACTCTGGACTCAATGAGTGCACCTGGTGGTTCCCCAGATTTGCAAAGTGTCTTCATTCTTATGCTCTCCACATGCTCTCTTCCTGGCCCAATAACACACATCAGAGTTCTTGCAAGACCTGATGCCCAGAACATGATCCTCCTCTTTCACCTCTCCCATGCCAGCTTTGCTCTACTAGCAAAACTGCTAAAAGCTTAGTTATTAACTCAGCTGTTGGAACAAGTCGTGCTTCAAACTTGTGACTCCTGGCAACAGAATAAAGGTTCCTTGTATCTCTGCAGAGCTGCAATTGCAAAACACATACGGTGCCCCAGGACAACTGAGGAGGAATGAGACCCATCAAGGGAAGCATCAGAGCCAGCTGAGCCTAAGTCTGCATCAAGAAGGGGCAGATGTCCATTGGAGACTCTTTTATGAAGGATCAACCAATCTGCCAACCTGACTTACTTCCCAGGTGGCTTGTTGCTTGATAGATGTTTGGTCTGGGATGTTGCAGAAATACTAACAAGACTTGTCTGGACCTTGGACGGTTACTCTTTGCTGTCTATTCATGTGAGCACAGTGATACTGACAGGAGCAAGCATACCAAGAGTGACTATAAATTCTGGGGACACGGGTGAAGAGGAAAGGCTCAGGGAGGAGTAGATAAATCCAGTAATCGATGAGCTCTAGGGGATGTGCTCTGCTGGACCCATTGCAAACAAGGAAGAATTGGTAAAAAAAATATGAACGCCAAGGGCAGCTGTAGCTGCAGGGAGCATGAGATTGTGAAGCTGAAAAGCCTGAGGGAAGCGAGCAAGACAAACAGTAGAATCACAGACCTGGACTTTAGGAGAGTGGATTTCAGTTTATTAGGTTTGCCAGGCAGAATCCTGTGGGAGGTCCTGACAACAGCAACATGAGCCAGCAGTGTGCCCTCGTGGCAAGGAAAGCCAACAGCACCCTGGGCTGTGTTAGACTGCAGCCAGCAGGAAAGTGACTGCTCCCATCTCTTGGGTCCTTGTGAGGCCTTACATGGACTGCTGTGTCCAGTTTGGGTCTTCCTCAGTACAAGAAAGATATTGATATACTGAAGTGAGTCCACCCAGAGGCTCAGAGGGCTGAAGCATTTGCCAGGCTGAAAGAGATAGCTTTGTTCAGCCTTATGAAAAGAAGACTAATGGGGGGTCTTCATTGTGCTCTGCAACTCCCTGATCAGAGACTATAAAGAAGACCAAGCCAAACTCTTCTCAGAGGTTAGCACAAAGATAGACTGAAAAATTATGAACACAAGTTGGAACACCAGAAGTTCAGGCCAGATACAAGGAAAACTTTTTTTAAATCACAAGGGTTATCAAGCATTGAAACAGCTTGCCCAGAGAGGCTAAGGAATCTCCATCCTTGAAGATGCTCAAAACTTGACTGAAACATCCCTGAGCAACCTGGTCCAGCTGGACTTGGCTTGAGCAGGGAGATTGCACTCATTCTCTGGAGGTCCTTACCACCCTAAGGTATTTTTCACATACATTCCCCTGTGTAGTGAATTATCTTATTTTTTTAATTACCTAAACAATTTCATCACAACCACCAAATACTTTAAGAATAATACCAAAGGTAAGAAGCCTGCAACGTTATATGTGTTTTCACTTTCATGAAAGATAGCAAGACCAAAAAAAATCAGACAAGAGAAACCAGTTATCTTTCAAGAAGCTGTGCTACAGATAATCTAGTAGGTTTCTTTACCTTTTTCTGCAAATAGGGGAGTGGTGGCTGCTGAGTGATGTCCAATGAAGATTCATAACATATATGCTGACAGATGCTCTAAATAAAGTGTCAAGGGATGATTCCCAGAAATACTATGTAAAACTACTGGGGATCATTTTTATCTGATAAGTTACTGCACATTACCAATTAGCTGCATATGAGACACTGAAGCCATCAGATTTCCTATTTGTAAACTCTAGAGGATTCTATAATTGATAATCTGAATGCATCATTGATCAAAATTTCGTGCCAGCTAGCATAAATAAAAGAAAGAAACCAACAAACATAAAAGTGCATATTGTCACTTGTGCTGACTGTTTGGCTCTTAATAATGACCTGAGCTGTCTGCAGCACCAGAGCACTCACCAGTTTGAAAGTCCTGCAACTTTTCCAGTGGCTGTTTTGTTTATTTCTGTTGCACTCGAATCCACTTAACATGGCATTGTGATAAACACCACTTTCACTTAAGTTGTCCTGATGGCCAATGGAGTTCATGCCAGATGCTCTCAAAATATAGTAAATGATTGTCTGTCTCATCCACTTAAGAAGCAGAGCTTACATTCTGTGCAAGCCTGCCATGTTTTCCTAACATACCTTCTAGTTTGCTTAGTTTTGTTAGCTGTGAAATACAGCCAATGATTTAATAAAATTTTAAGCCATTTCCTATAATGGTCAATGATACAGCTACAAAAGACATGAAACGACTCAAAGTCCCAGATTAGTAAATGTCTTCAGAAGGATCACTAGGGTTTGAAATCATAAAGGTCTGGTCTGCACATAACCATCATGCTGGAGTTAGGGTTAGGTCTGGGTTTAAAGTCAAGTGTGCCATGGTAGACCGGGCAACCTGACAAATGAAAGGTGTGACATAAACAGTGGTTTCTGACCTAGCTAACATGGGATACAGAAGACTGTTTGTAAATGTATTTTTTCTGTCTCAAAGTGAGATACATAGTGGAAAACATTCAATTTTGTGGGATTTCTGGATAATAAAAACAATCTGCTAATAGAAGTAAACTGGAATTTATCATAGAGCAAAAGGTCAAAAAAAAAAGATCTAGAAAAAGTCTCTAAGACAGCTTAAAGCTCATTATTGGTGTCTGTGTGAGACAGATGTGTGTTCTAGTTTGCAAGTTCTTGATGTTCCTGGACTAAACTAAAATGTTCAGTTTACAGCTGAGACTTTCTTGGGCCTGAGGTAGCTACTCTGCTGAGGAGAGACTCAGGCACAGTTTACAGGGCCAGCTAGTTTATACCACTGGTCAGCAGCATGTCTGGAGCTGGAAGCACTGACAGGGTACTCCATTGAGTTAGACTCTGCACAGCACTAGGATTTCTGTCATGTTGAACCAGATCCACAGCACCTGCCCTCAATTTAGGACTGGTGTTTGCCTGTAATGGCAGCCTATATTTTTTCTTTATCCTTTTTTTTTTTCTTAACAAAGTAGGTATGTGAGAGCTTCTGTAACAGAGGTTGCTAAAAGCAGAGTGCACGTCTCTTCTTACTACAAGGATTGCTGTGAGAGAATAAATCTTCTTTCACCTAAATACTCTATCTGAAGAAACAGTTCAATAAAGTCAATAAAGAATTGGTCTAAAGCTTACACGAGATTCAAACACTATTGTAAATCTGGTGTTTAAAGTGTTGATTTGTCAGTAGTATTAGATAGATTTTTTTCTAATCCAACTCATTAATTATAAGATGAACTTCCCATCCAAATGAGGACATTTATGTTGCAAGACCTTCACCTCAATCAGTTTGACAGAAAATGTGCAAGTATTACAAAACATCCTCCTTTTCTGTAAGCCGATAATGAGCTGGTCAGATAAAATACTGGCAACAATTTTCAAAAGACGTTTAGATTATGGCTAAGTGACCTTAGTGACTCAGAGGACTCTGTGACCTCAGAGTGACTCTAGTAAACACTTTTGCAAGTTGGAATGAGTTTCTGTCCATCTCCCCAGAATGAGCATCCAAATTGGAACAACTGAGTGAAGCCAGCACCATGGGCCTGCCAGGCACCTTACAGGAGCCACATGCCATTTGGGGGACTGGTAGGAGCACAGCTGGCAGGAGCAGTCTTTTGCCATCAGCAGTAGTGACACACCAATGGTAGACACAAGCAAGCCAGGGCACCAGACAGAGGGCCTGATGCCTCTGAGGAGCAGACTGGTGGCCTTTTGCTGACACAGCCCCCACTTCAGTTCAATGTCATCAGCTGCCTTACTGGAGACTTGACTCCAAGGGATCTGGGGGTTCCACATACCCAATGCACACACCTATTCAAGAGGGAATTTCCTCCTGGGGGCATGCCCTGCAGCAGCCACCATAGCTATCTGTTTCTTGGAACATCAGGCAGATCCCCACCCTCGTGGGAGGGCTCCTAACCTGGTCTCTCTCTGCTCCCACCTCAGCTCTTGTCTTGTCCCTCAGGAAGCTGGACAGCCCTGTGGCTGTCCATCACTAATTTTTATCATCTGGATGATGTTAATCAGTAAAACAGAGAATGGAGTAACTGTTTTAGATTTAAAGTTAGATGGAGCTACTGTAGCTGTGAGTTACTGATCAACCTCTATAATTAACTGCATTATTTTCCTTGCAGCCATTTAGCACAAAGTTAATTCATGCTTATAAGTAACAGAGATGACTGTCCATCAAAAACAATAGTCAGCATAGGAGAAGAATGTCTATCCCCTTTTGTTTAGAGACAAACCTCAGTTCAAGTGGAAAAAAAGACTATAACAGTTTAATAGTTTTACTGCCATAATAAACCAAAGTTATATTGCAGTGCTGTCTGCAGTTCCTAGTAAAAGCAAGCACCCCCATCTACCAGGGTAGACCCCTGTCTCCACATAAATGCTTACTAAAAAGCTAAATCACCTTAAAGGAAGGATTTTACTGTCCTCCTGCTAAATGAGCTTTATGAGCCATTTGCTCAGTTGAATCCTGTGTCTTGTCAAGAGCACTGGCTGTATACCACACTTGTCAGCATTTGTTCTCACCTCCCGTTCAGTTGTATATTTTTATACATTGACAGCTTCTATCATCAAATTTAATGACCTCTTTTAGACAAAGAAATAATTGACTACTGAGATCTTCTTTTATTTGCAGTATGCCTAACAAACAAATTTCTCAGCAAGCTCTCAGACAATTAAAAAGAATGTTCCATTTCTTTAGAACAGATGTGATGCAGAAACCATCTACATGGCACCAGGACAGGTACATAAGGATGAGACACAGAGCTTACTGATTTTTTTCAAAAACAATAATATTTTTCTCTTAGTCCGATTCATATTACTGCCTTCAATGAAAATACATCTTTTGCAAATGATTTTGTACTAAACAAATTTCCCCGTGAGCCTGAATCACACCTTACACTCAGTTCCTTTGAAACATTTTTTATTGTTTCTAATCCATAAAAAAAAAAAAAGTATTGGAGGTTTGGTGAGCCTTGTTTACAACTTTGTAACACGCATTTCTAATGTTCCTTCTTCCATATAAACATATGTTTTCCTCTTGAAACTTATGCCAGGCAATGCAGACCCTGGGAACATCCACGTAATTGTATCAGGACAAAGTCACCTTCAGGTATGCAACTATCAAGAGTCAATGATGCCACACAAAATAAATGAATAGAGAGTAGACTACAGTTACTATGATTCTCAGTTATGAAAGGAAAGGTGTAATTTCCATCAATAGAAGGGAATCCAGAACCTGACAGAAAGGAAACACTAATCCTAGACGTAGTTAAGCCAAGTGCACTTCAAAAACTGACTCCAGATTTTGGAACCATGAGAAGCAGCACAATGCATACTACTTTAGAAATTTATTCCCATGGTAGCACAAATGACTGGCACTGAAGTGTCACAGATCATGACATCATGATGAAAGATATCTGAGAAACCTATTTTGATGTATAAGCCATTTCCTCAAATGCAGATTTTTAGTAACAGTTTTTGAAGCCACTAAGGAGAATTTCCCAAGGGAAATACATACAGGTATATTTGTGCTCAATAAAATCTTTCCTCTGTAGGGTGGAGAGCAGATACAATGCTCGCAAAACTTATTTTGTAAGAAAAGCATTTCTGTTGCCTGTGCGTGTTGCCAGCTTGTGGAACACAGCTTGGAACAGGTCTCTACTAGACAGCAGGGGTGGAACAACGTTTTTCAAAACAAAGAGTTGGTTTCAGAAACTAAGAACATCCTTTGAATAACCGCTCTACCACAAAAGAAAAGGAAATGGAAGGGGAGGCAGTGTCTTCAGGCTTTGTTGTAATGCTAATTTGCAAGATAAACTCTCTGAAAGAGGAAAGTGTGTCTGCTCCATGGTACAGCTTCTACAGAGTTAAGAATTTAACACACGTTTAAAATATATCAGCTTCACAAGTTGGTGTGCAATGTTCTTTGTTATGCCACTCACAGAGTCATGAAAAAACCACACTGAACAACCATAATAAGCCAGAGGTCAATTTAATGTCTATCTCCAGCTTGGTTGTGAAGACACTGTAGATCATATCCTTGGCTTACAACATGATGCCATCTGGGACAGACAACAATCTGGTTTGCACCAGGTTATTTTCATCACTTACACTGGCAGTGATTCAGATTTCATTTGTCTCACCTGTATTACATGTCCACAGAAGCAAAGCTAGGAGCTAAAATCTCCAGGCTGACTGCTAACAGCTGGTTCTCAAGCAAGCAGAAGGGCTCTCTCACAAAGGACAACCTGCATCTGATCTGACAATAATCCTTCCAGTCACAGGGTGCTAAGCAACACCAAGATGGCTCCAGGAGATGATAATAATTTGCTTCCACAGCACGATGTTGCCATATGAAGCATGCAGGTAAGAGAGGCTATAGCTGTTCCCTGGGAGTTTTCTCCCTGGAGCAGCTTACACGCTGCCCACCCCATGTTACACAACCTTTGCACTGTTCCTCAGTGCTTAAGTCTGGCACAGAGCTCTATATATATGTCACCTCATGGCTTATCACACCAGCTGGCAGAGAGGCTCCTGAGTTACACCACTCCCTTGAATCCTGTGATAGCCTGCAAATTGAACACGTTGCTCACCTGATGCCTTATTTGCTTGTTGGAAAAGCAGGTGACAATGTACAATGCAGCTTCACATATCTAATAAATACAGAACTAGTACTAGAACTACTGTATCCCATAAACACATTTTGATTTAAGACATGCATACTATTCAATACAGCAACTATTAAGGACTGCCAACTTTGCAGAAAACTGAAAATCTATTAGCAGAAATTTAATTAGTGAGAAAAGTGTAGCTTGTAAAAAGGAGAAGTAATGGAAATACTCTTTCAAAAATGGAATTCAGGTACAATAAAACTATGTTGCAATTGGTTTTGGCTATAAACATATAGTTACCTGGTGGTATCTTTCCATATGCATTCTGTATTGTTTTCATATAATGTGTACCTGTTTAACAAAGAAGGAAACGTTTATTGTTAGTTAATAAATCAGCCTGACTTTATACCCTTGTACTTAACCCAAACAGACAAGCTGAACTCCTTAAAACAGTTCCTGCAATTTCAAAATAATAAAATGTACCGCTTTATCTTTTAAAATACCTGAGACCTGAATTGATCCCAAACTCTTTCAAAGTAGTACAGAAACCTGAAGACTGGCCCAGGTAGTAGGTGATCTTCACATTGTCGCAGACAGAACGGATGGCAGACAAGGTGTATATGCACAGATCAAGATTTATTGCATATAACATTGGGGTCTCCACTCTTTAAAGTGGAAGGCACAAGTACAGCAAAAGCCCAGGGAAATTGGGAGATCGGAGCAGAAGCTGAAGTTTGAATGCAAAGGGTGTCTTAACAGTGAATTTTACTACTTATAGTTAGATCAAACAACAAAGGTTAACTATTAAAATGCTAGCAACTTACTTATTATCAAATTCTATACTAGGGCTAGAACATTATTTATCAATCTTAAAGGATTCTACAATCTTAATGATGAAGATTACTTAATGTTAAGTTTACTAATAAAGACAATGAAAGAGTTAATATTTCTCACCCTTGCCAGGCCACAGCTGAGTGTCCTTGGGTGTATTGTAATTCTCCAGAATTAGTCTCTTTGGCAGGCATCCCCACTGGAGAGGAAAGGTCCAGCAACCTTCCAGGAAAATGTACAGGAAGTCCCCCGATCAAAGATGGGACCAGGCTTTTATAGAATTAAGTGGATTGACTGCTGTCATTCAACCATTAGCCACACCTCCAACATCTCTCATTGGAGAATAAAAGGAAAACAGCAGAAAAAACCATGAAGGCCTTGTTCTTACCAAGCAAACTCTTCTGTTTATCTGTTTGTTCTTACTTTATCTCCGTTTGGGGCCTACCTGTGGCTGGGCTGAGCTCTGCGTTCTTCAGCACCAGAGAGCAACTGGTGTTATGAACATCAACTTGGCCTCTGTTTGTACCTTTCAAAGTTGTTACCAGCTCAGAGTTTGCTAGGTCTTTCCCTTGTCATGGGAACATTGCCACTTCAGGCCTGAGCCTGCAAAACTGAGAGACAAAAGCAGTGGAATCATAGAGGAAACTGAAGCAGGCATATTGAGAGATGGAGCGTCCTGCTACACGTGTGTTTCCAAAACCTCATGATACAAGATGTACAAGATACAAAAATCTTTTTCATCCTTCAGTTTGGACTGTTTTCAAAAGTTTTTTGAGAGCCATGTGCTGTTTCTTTATTTGGGACCTCTGCAGATCATTGTGGTAGAAAGTCTCTGGCCACACAGTTGTCTCCAGATCACCACAAAACGTTGGCAAACACGCACTCAGAGAATGCACGGTCATTCCATCCATGTCTCTCCTCAGCTGTGCAGTATGTAGCTACTTTATACCATGGTCACTTAGCTAGAGTATTGCATAAACTCCCCAGGTCTCCAAGTACTTGAGTCTGTTTTACCTAAATAAATACACAATTCTGCCACCTTTAAGCAGACCATAAACATTTTACAACGTGCCTCTTCTCATCATATAGTACTACATTCAGAAAAGGTGGCAGAATCCAACCTGCAGATGGGCAATCAGGTGTATGACAGATGGACAGCTGAGCTTTGCTGGGAACTATCATAGAATCACAGAATGGTTTGGGTTGGAAGGAACCTGAAAGATCATCTAGCTCCAACCCCCCTGTCACGGACAGGGAAACCTCCCACTGGAACAGGTTGCTCCAAGCCCCATCCAACCTGGCCTTAAACACTTCCAGGATAGGGCATCCACAACTTCCCTGGGAAACCTGTGCCAGAGTCTCACCACCCCCACAGTGAAGAATTTCTTCACAATGTCTAACCTAAATCTATTATCTTCCCGTTTGAAACCACTAACTCTTGTCCTGTCACTCCACGTCCTTGTAAAAATTCCCTCCCCAGCTTTCCTTTAGGCCCCTTCAGATACTATCTCTGAAAGATCTCCCTAAATTTACCCTGTCCTCCACCTTCAGCAATCAATGACTGATTAGTATAATGCCAGCCTCACTTTTATCACTACCAATAAAGCCTATTACAAACAGCAGATGTGCTGTGTTACAGACCATCTGATTATTTGCTCTGCAATTCACCAGTGCTTGAGCTCTGTGTCATAGAGCAAAACCCATGCATGCTACAGCCAGTTGCTGTAGAGTATCTGAAGTCACTAATATTTTTTCCCCGTGGACTTAAATGCAGACATCAGCATAAGCAGAAATGGGTGCAAAGTTCCAGCCCTTCCAGCTGCTTTCTGCTTTGAACACCAATTTGGTTGTCGGATTGAAAACTTCAGCAAAAGTATTTGTCCACCTTACTAATGTCTTGAAGGCCTTAATTTAAACTGCATAAAACAAGCCAGGCTTCACAGAGCAGCAAAGTGCTTCACTTGTGTAACAAAATAGCCTCATGAATGATAATATCAATTCTAGTGACAATCCTACGCACTATTAATTTAAGATAGGAATACAGCACTAAAATAAGATAATATCTCCTACTGTAATTCCTTTCCCTGGGGACTTTGCTGTTGTATGCCCAAAAAAGTAAATGACAGACAATACAGTTACACCCTTTTTTTTCAGTTACCTGCCATTCACTTTGCAAATGTATAGTTATTCCTTATCCTTTTTAATTGTGGGGTTTTTTTCCAAAATAGTAAAAATATTTTCTTACTGGCACATACAGTTTGTTACCGTTGTGGTTGTATCGTATGGCATAGATAGCATAGGGTTATGAAAGTTCATATTGCACACAAAGAGCAAAGGCAACATAGATTCATCTACTTTGACCCTCAAGTCTTCCATCAGAAAGCCTCTCTGTGCTTGTGTGCATGTAGCTACATTCTGGATTTGCTCCATGCCCTTCTTCTAGTCTTGTTTCTGTCACAATGACACTGCTTCATGAAATAAACTTGTCATCTCAACAGACTTTTTCTTCAACAGTAAGGATTTAGGATGTCTTGTGAAGAAGTTGAGGGGCTTCGTCATGCAAAGCATCATGAAAAATTTGGAGAAATCCTAATCCTATTAAATTCAATTGCATCTTTGTCAAGAACTTCAACACTGTCAGGATTAAGCCCCCTCTTCATTTAGGACATTATCTTGATGATGAGTATTCCTGAAAGGAGATTTTGCTAAATAGCCAATCAAAATAATTTGTCAGTCCAGCTTCAGTCACAACTTTTCCCTAATTCGCATAAAACTACTCAAGATTTTAGTTTCTGCAGAAAAAAAAAATCGGGTAAGTTTGGCTTAGTTTTAGGTTTCACTGAAAAAGTTACGCTCAACGTTGGTATGTCACTGTTTGCTTAAAAAACATTCTTTCTGAATTCCACCACATTTTTTTTCCTCTAAAGAGTTTTAGGCCATTCTTGCTAGAGACGAGTGGATTTCATCAAGCTGTAAAACTACTTTGATGGTCTGGAGTGTATTTTACTGGGTCATGGATTTGCTGCCTATAACATTTGCTTAAGGAGCATGTCATCACATCTCAAACGAAAACAGTACTGTCATTTGAGCACTTTTATCAGGCTTTGCTGTCCTGGTATGCAATGAACCACAAAACTTGTTATGAACGCTTTTAAATTACTACTTTACGGGGACAAGTGAGTTAAGTTAAATTTCTATTTTTGGGCTGTTTTGCTGTTTTTCTGACTGCTAGAACTGTGAAGTTTTAGGCTGTGGTGGCTGGCAGGTAGAGCTTGCTTGTCAGGTTTTTTTGCCATATGTACATTTATGCATGTGGTTTGGTGTTTTTGTGGAAGGGTTTTTTTAGTTTGCTTGTTTGGCTTTTGTCCCGTGAGCTGTTGGATCCTTACTCAGGCTGGGTTCTGCCCTCAAATGGAGATGCAAGACCCATGGCATCATGGATGGGATAAAAGGGCACAGGTGGCAAATAAAGACAGAGAATCTTAAATTTCCTCCAGTATCAGCTCTACGGAGAATTTTAAATTGTGTCTAAAACACATACGAGTGTCCGTAAAAACTCAAGAGATAATATATTCAGAGCACTATGCCTCTCCATTCCAAAGCTGCTTATAATTGTCAATATGTCTTCTAGTCTCTTTACCTAAGAATATTCTGAGAAACCAGCAGGGTTTATTCTGGATATAACAAACCAACTTATATTTATACAAAAGTTAGAGGCAGGCCATCTCCCCTTTTAGTGCAGATAAATTATTTAAAAGGGAGGAGGGGAGAGATGGGTTCATAACCAAAGTACGTGCCTTATCAAAATTGTCAGGGCTTTTACATTCCATTTCCTTGTGATAAGACTCTTGTGCTGAGCTGGTATTCGGAAGTGAGCCCAAAGGGCTGACTGATAAGTTTACATAAGGAAGGAAATAATCAATTTAGGGCTGTTACTGAATGAGCTCTTATCATGTTCATTTCCTCACTATTGCTTCTCAAGCTAAATATTACATGTTTAGGAGCAACTTCAAAAGATTTAGCATTTTAGCCTCTGCATTTTATTAAGGAAAATCCTTTCAATAGCACAAAACTTTTGCTTGCACCACAACAAGAGTAAAATTCACGTGCAGACAAACTTTCATTTTAAGACACTGATATTTATCTTATGGAAGCAATACATTCTTGTAGGAAGACTACATTTTTCCAGCCCGCTATTTAATATTTCAGGCACAGAAGAGAAATTTTAAAAGGTACTAAGAAGTAGTACACTGATTTCCCTTTCCACCTCAGTGGATTTTCCTCCCCTTCTCCTGTAATCTACTTTGTTTAGCTGCAGTCTACTTTTTCTCCAAGCAGTATGTTTTTTTAAGACCCTGATGACAACAGCATGATTTGTGGGTGCACATGACTTGTCATGCTAAAATTAAAAAATCTGGCTCTTACTTTGAGCCTGCATTTAACCGTAAAAAAAAGTACATTGTGTCTGGTAAGTGACCAACTATAGCCCCTTTGTCTACAGTAGATTTGCAGGGCTCCTGAGAGCTTCATCGAGAGCAGAATTGCTTCCACGGGATCAAAATTCAATTACTGGAAGACAGTGGGGTGGGAGAGTCCCAACTTAAAAAGATTAAGGTAGCAATGAATAGATTTAAGTTGGTTGTATCATGAATTGGTATTCAAATGTAAAACAACTACAGATCTTGATCCCAGTCAGTACTTAGGAGGATTTACTTCGGTCTTAGCTGGGATGTTTATTTTTCCAGGAACACAGATTACATTTGTATCCTAACATGTTAGTGACTGGATTGCATCCAATCATTATGAAAAACCACTGAGATGCTGTAACACTGCTATCACTATAAAACATTCTTCACTGGCACCCAACCACTACAGCAAGTGCTGCAGAGCACACCAGTTGTGGCCAATTTCCTGTGCCAATTTGAGAGCAAGCTGCAACTGAGAAAAAGTTCAGATGGTGCTTTGGGTGGATGTCTGCAGTGCACTTGTGTTTAGAACCAAAGCATGCAAAGCTTCACAGGTCATTTGAAATCAGGGGCAGGACCAAAACATGCAAAAAAACCCCACCCACACAACATGGAAGTATTGAAATCTTGATAATACAAGTAGAGGATTTGGGCTTTTTTGAAGTTTCTGGTTAAGTTAGGGGCTGACTGATGTTTTGCTTTTAGGATACACAATAAATGTAACACACAGAAAGCCAAAGTTGTACTGGCATATCCAGAAAATCACTGGTAAGATATGGCAAAGACTATACCTGATCTTCTTACATAGGAGTACATCTGCTATTTCTCACCTGACATTATTTGATATAGATCTGATTAAGTACTTTGCTGTCACCTGATAGCAGTTGGCCTGAAAACAATGAGAAAGACCATGCACTTTTCTGTGTTTCTGGATAACATGGATATGTGGAACTCATCAACTCCTTAATACTTCTTCAGACTACTACAGTGCTTTCAACACTGGAGCCAGTTTTCGTAGTCACAAGGAACTGCAAACGACTCGGAAAACAATGGATTCAGTATTAAACAGAGCAAGTAAGTAGGAAGAATGTTCCATGAGTACCTGTCCTCTGACTTCCTGAAGGACAAAGATAGCAAGAGATGACCTCTCAGGACATAATCCAAAACTTTCCTACTTGTTAGGCCTCTTTGTTAGTGTAGTACACTGCAGTGTTTTTAATCTGAGGTCACGCTCAGACAGGAGCTCAATGTATAGCAAAAGAGAAAACCTGGCAGGGCTTACTCCCTCAGGGACCTTGATTCTGGAATTTACTTCTTCCCCTGATCCAGCACAGCCTGGATTTTTAGACCATCATGGCACTGTATATGGTTCATCCATTTCACTGTGAGTAGCCTCCTTCCCAAAGTTACCATTACAAACACTTGCCCCACTCAAGTTACAGTACTGTTGGATCCAGGTATTTCATTTTAGCACATCTTTAATTTACAAGGCTAAAATTATTTATGGAGCAGACCATTTTCTTCCTGGAAAGGTTATATACTTTTCATCACCTATAATGAATATATAGTTTAATGAATTCGTCAAGGGCCTGATTGAAAGTCCTTGAATTGGAGGGGAGTCTGTTCAACAGTTTGCAACCTCAAGAAAATACAGAACAGTCAGCTTGGATTTCTATATAACACACAAGATGATGCATTTGCATTTAACAGCCAATTTTAAGCAAGAAATTTAATGCTCTCTCCCTGGGCCTCATGATGTATGCAACCTCAGCCAGGCTTTGATCCAAAACCCTTGACCTAAGTCTTTGAGGTACAAATACTGCAGCACAGAAATTGTTTGATACGGATGCTCTCTAAACTTTTTCCCAGAGAACATTCAAATAAAACAGGCATTGTACTTCACTAGACAGTCCTATACTTCTGTAAGAAAGCTGACATTAATTTACAGAGAGGGCAACAAAGTTGTCCAAGGATCATCAGGTGCTAAAGAGATGGGCAGGCCTTCCTGCTGTCCAGCACATCCAGTAAGATGAGAAGATCAGTGAAACAATGTGGTAATGAGTAACCAATTGTTTTGACTGAGACCTTCCATGGTACTCTGTCTGTACACTTTATAAATCATTGACAGGTTTGCTATGCAAGTGGTCCCTGGTACCTTGTAAACAGAGCTTCTCCATGCTCTGTTGATCTTTCCACTGTAATTTGTTGCAGGCCTAATAGCTGCTTAAATCATGTCTGACATGTGACCATATAGGCCAGATCTAAAAGTGTAAACCAGAACTCTTAGGCTTAGCTCCTAAGCTCGATACCTGCTGCTGAGCTTGAATTATCAGCATTAGAGTGCTTGACATTAGAAGTGCAGCATGATCAGAGTCTCCCCAGTGAGTTTATTCTATTAAATATGTAGTGTGCATTTCCAATGTCTCAATTTAGGGAACAAAAACTGGAAATTCTGGTCCAAGGGCTGGAACACTCAAAAAAGAGGTGAACTCTGGAGCAAGTCAAATTTGTGTTAAGTCTCTGGACAAGAGTGCCAATTCTGCAGAATGACAAGAGCTCTGCATGGCCCAGCATCCCCAAGTAGTCACACCTCTCTAGCAAGTGGCCACTGTGTGAAATTTACTTACCAGCATTTACTGCCTACACAGTCTCCTGGAAAACATGGAGACTAACTCCTAGGGACTCCAAACTTACCATTACTGTCTTTTCTGAGGTGTCAAAGGCCAGCTATAAGGACAACTTTTACAGGAACTGCATGGCTCTTGCTAACAGCTGGCCTCTATGAAACAGAAGCATGAAGATGGTGACCAACTAGAGAGCAAAGATAAAAGACATCCCATTACATACAAGCAGAATTTATTTTATTTTTTTTTAAGTTCAATGAAGGAAAAGTTCTTTACTAAACTAATCGCTTGCATAGCACACAGAGGAGTTTCATATTGTAGGGAATGGAAGTACTCAGTCTTGGTTTGATTATCTCCACAAGATTTAAAATGTAAGTACAGCAAAGTTTGATCTAAAAGTCACAAGTAACTACACACATGGCAAAATTCATCACTTGTTTACACACGTTTCATTTCCATCTTACGTGGAAGTTCTAGACAGGCAGCTTAACCTCTTGGATTCGGTTTGTCTGCATAAAAGGGACAGTAATACTCACTTTCCTCAGGAGGTAATTCTTGCATTATGATTGTTACTGTTACAGTTAATTGTTATTGCTAAACCAGATAATTGTCACATCAGTAACATGAGTTTATGTCACTTGCTTAGGGTTGCTAGGTTGTCGTTACACTCATAGTTAATTCTAAAGTGGGTTGGCTATTCTTTCTTACTTTCTATGACAATGAGAAAATCTAAAAATTCCTGTTCTCTGGGCTAATAACACCAAATAATGTGTACACTGGCAGACCCTACAAACAGGAAGTTTAGTCAGACAACAATTGATTTCAGCAAAATGCTCTGGATTTACACCAAGAGGAATAAGATCAGACTGAATTTTTATTAAATTCATCTGTGTTTGCAATCACAGGCTTACTAGCCTACTACCAAAATTTGACCTAAAAGGCATCAGTACTAGTGCCAAAAATTGCATTCTGGCCAAAACAAATATCTTACTTTCAGTAAATAAATTTTCACTCCTGCCTAAAATTAATGTTGTTGAATTACGGCTGAAAAGCTCAAAAGCCCTTGGTTTCCAGTAAAAGCTACAAGTGAACATAAGGGACAGTCTGCACCACAGTCCAAAAGCCAGCAAAATCTTCCAATAAGAGTCTAGGAACTCCACAGAAGCATGAGCTCATGTAAAAAATATGAACAAATGCAACCCCAGTAGAAATGTTCCTTATATCTGTCTTTTCAAGAAACATTTTTACTGGTGTAACATTTAGCTAATACTTGGAGTTCTCAAGTCTGCCTACAAAAGCATTAACAAAAGGGATTTAGAAAAATATGACACACAGCATAGCTCGAGACTCTGTACAAAACTGCAGATGATATTCTTTTTTAAATTATTCTTCACTTATTGGAAAAAACGGGGCATTTCATTTTCATCAGGGGTTTGTTCTGGTGTCCTTTAACATAATTTAATAAATAAAAACACAGGAAGGAAAAGGCAGCAAAATGCAGATACAGATGATAAGCCAGGAAGTTTTTAACTTTGCAGTAAAAGTGATAACCCCACAGCAAATCAATACTGAAACCTCAGTCCGAATGCCAACCAGCCCTATTTTCTCATATTTTTGTTTTTCAGTATGCAGGAAGCTGTGCAGACTGAGGAACTAAATTAGGCATCTGTCTTCTCAGTCTTAACAGTGCAATTCAGGGGGTCACTCCAGCCACACTCTTAAGGTCTGCAGTCAGGCTCCCTTCATCCAAGAGCATCGTTGCAACTGCAGAAGACAGTTGTGTGCATCACTCATGGTGTGGCAGGAAATTGGTCACAGCATGCGGTACATTTATCGTTGTCGTTAGCATTATTTTCATTCACAGAAACAATTTAATAATCAACAAAGGAAGAAACTGCCATAAGTATTAGGCTGTTTTGTCTAGAATCCTGGCTCCAGGCCTTGAATTTTTGTCACTGGGTGATACGATAACGTTAGCAAATAATAATACTAATATGATAAACAATAGCAGAAGATAAATGGAATACAACATCTACTGTAAGCGCTCCTTGACTGTTATTTTGTCTTTTTCTCACTTGTATTATGGCACACCACTGATGATCTGCTTTCCTGTATGAGTCACATCACAAATTATATAATTTATCCTTTCAGGGGGCTCAAATGATATCATAAACCATGGAGAGCAAAGCTTCCCTTGCACCCTAATGTAATCTAAAGTGCCTGCTGGTATAATTGCCTGTCTATTGACTGCTCTGCTTACAGGGCATTTAAAGCAAAGAAAACTAATATGTCTGACTGCATTTTTTTTGCTCCATTTATACCTATCTCATTCTTCCATACCTCTACACCTGATGCTTTCTCTCACTTTCTCTTTCCTACCTTTTCACTGCCTCCTTGTCCTTCCTTTTCCCAGCTTACTTCCCTCCTACTCAGTCTCCAGTGATAAATGAATCTGTTCTTTTTCCAAAGCCTGATACTGAAATCATGTCCAACCTTTTAAAAATGATTTGGGGTCTTCTAGGTAGGTAAAGTATTCTACATGTTTTAACCAACAACCGTAATATCATCAAGTGTGAGCCAGAATGCTCTGGGCACAAGTGAGCTCAGAGCCATCCAGCAGATCTAATCAAACCCACAACCAAATCAAACAGAAACCACAGCAAACATAGAAGAATATATTGAAACATCAGCTCTGCCTCACTGTCTTCCCCCTATCTTTCTCATCTGGTCTACAGACTTGGGTTACAAAAATATTTGGTAAATGTCGTATGACCTTCATCTGAGCCTGCTAACTCATCAAGTTTTTATTGTATTTACCTCTTGAATATAACTAACAAACTTTATATTTTTAAGTTCAATGATTTGTAATAATTTATAATTTAAATGCTTCAGATTATCTCCTTTTTGTAGAAGGTCTGTGTTGCTAAGGCAGAAGATAGATCTGTCTTCAGCATATCATCTCAATAGAATAGGATGAACTTGCTCTAAGGAAGCCAGGTCATAAAAAGTTTTTTCAGAACTACAGATGCAGTTTCTATGCATTACACTTCCAGGTTACACCACATGGGGTTTTTTATTTCTACTTGCACCAATATTTTGTACCCAAGGTGCTACTGCACACGTTATGCATACCATTCTTTACACGTTTTTCCCTGAATAACTGCATTTTGCAATTGTTGCAAAATTATCAGATATCATTCCATCGAACACTGAAGTTGGTGAAAGCCTGTTTTCCAAAATGCAAGCTGAATTTACATTGCTCAGTTCTGATATATATTCTATAATATGTCAAAATTCATAAAAATAATCCAATAGCAATTGCATTAAGCAAGACCCTACTATGATTAGGTAATAACTAAAAAACAGACATTTTATGATTTTTTTAAATGAAGTCAGTGTTAATTAGTTGTTGTGCTGTCAGCTTCATAAAAATCAGTTTGAAATATCATGCCTATCAAGGCTGTATTTTTAGAAACGTTTTCCCACAATTTCCAAATGATGAAAGAAGTGGCCATACAAAAAAGTATTCTTCTCTAGTGCTTCATGTGCTGCATGTTATGGCATGACTTCTACTTTCACTAATCACTCTCTATTCTGTAAACAACAGATAATTATACATTGTACAAAACTATAATCATTGTTGGTTTTCCATTTTCAAAGAGCTACCTGGAAAATAGAGCCATGTGTGACATGTATTTATCATTACACAGCTTACTTTGCAAAAGACTATCTCTACAATCACCAGTGTATGGAAAATTTCATTTTTCTATTTAAAAATACACAAAACCACAGAGTTAATTTCCAAGATTGGTGAAGAGGGAACTCCTTTCCTAGCCTGTCTTTCATAAATGCACTATAAATATTCCTTGTTTCAGTGTTCATAAGCTGTCACTACCATTTAATGTGGTGATTCCACAGGCGACTTTTTTGGTTTTGCCCGCAACTCGCAAAATGGGCAAACCCACCAGAAATCCATTACCTCAGGTAATGGATCAGGGTTATAATACCTCAGGGTTAGGGTAGTAAGACCTAATTTCCCTGAACAGATTTTCTGCCTCTGCATAGGGTATCACAAGGCCTTGAAGCAATAATAGTGCAGTGGCTCGGGAAACCTTTACCCCTATCCTTGCAGCCTCTGTTCTGGGATTGCAACACAAAAGTCTCCGAAGGGACAACCCAAGGAGTTTTGACCTTGTTTCACTGTAATGAGCACACAGAACAGGAGCAAGAAAGCCGGGAAATAAGCATGCTGCTACATCTAGCCACCAAATTATTTTCATGCTCTCAGCTCACAAGTTGGTGCCCACTGTCTCAAGAAACTAACTTTCAAGTTTGCAGTGGGACCGATGCTAGAGGTGAAGGGACCCAAGTCCTGCAAGGCACTAATAGCCTAACAAACCTTACAAATTTTTGAGTGATGGAAAAGTTGGAAAATGGGGTCGTGATTTTTCATGTATTTGAAGGCTTGAGTTATGTTAACAGGAGTGTAGGACAGAAATGTTTTTCTTTTAATCATGTTCTGAACCAATACTTGCACCATCCCAGCAAAATGGCACTAAGCGGAAAATACCAACATGCTGATATGTAGGGCCTCCAAATGCCTATTAAAAGTCACGTAGTGTACACATTACAGACATTGTACACAATACCACTCGCTGGAATAAAGGTGGTCTTGGTTTTCTTTCCAAAAGTGAAAGGTATAACTTTACTGTTTTTTTGTAAACTTTTTTGAAACAATGATCATTAGTTCAAATCATATCTTCAGGAACAATCTGACTTGCCTGCATTTCCACATATTTATGGTTTATGTTCAGCTCTCAAAATGTGGTTCCAAACTACCAAACCCACAACAGCTGTTTTCAGAAACTAGCATTTCTTATCATTCAGTATCAAGCATTAGAGCCCATTAGAGTATGGAAAGAATGCCATAAATGAACCAGGTTCCTAGAATCCTAGGAGATTTGTTTCAATTTCTAATCAAACTGGTTCCCAGACTTAATTCAATCAGCCTTTATTTTTCCTACATGTTGGCAGGAAAAGGACTTTTTTTTTTTTCCAGAAGCAATTACTGTAAATACCAATGGCTAAGCACTCAAGCAGTATATTAACAATTTTAAATCTTTCTCTTCTGTTCTTGATCATAAAACCTCTTCCTTCCAAGCAACAATAATGCTATTCTTTATAGCATAGAAAGTATAAAGAAAGACAATATGGGCTCATGTATCTGTCTTTTTCATACTTATACACATTCAAGGTGACCCCTTCCAATGTTTCAGACACCCTCATCTCCTTATAAATAACTGGAGTCTTCTTACAGATATATGTCATATGCCCAGTATCTTTTGAAGTGCATCAAATGTATTAGACGTGATGGAAGAGAGGAAGGTGGGGGAATGAAATTAACTGATACTGTGTTACTACCTGTGTTTATTTTAACCTCACTTGAAAGAAATTTGTCCAGTTGGAGGATAGTGACTTCCCATATAACAATCAACACAGGATCCAAATATGTAAGTAATACTGACTTTCGCTGCTAAAAGCAGTGTACTACTTCTTTAATGTTAATCATGTGGTGACATGACATGCTTCAGTGTTGAAAAGACAGCACCCCATGGTAATGAAAAGTGACACACTGCAAGGAGAACCTATCTGCAGCTGGGAAAAGCATTAGATTTGTAACGTGGGCTTCCCAGAGAAAAAAGCACGACAACTGCTGTCAGATAAAAACATATACAAGCAGTCAGAAAGAATGGGATAGGAAAATAAAGCGATACAGATTAAATTTACAAGAGGGAAGAAGTTGGTTTCTAGTTCTTGAACTGAAAAAAAAAAAAAAAAGACAAAAAAAAAGACACTGACACTGAATTTATAACTATGATCACAGGTAGTACTATAGAATGTCTTTTCAGTTCTGCTGACAAACTTGCAAATGGTTTAGTAGTTTTACCCAATTTCCATTGTCAGTTTGATATAAGCACAGCAGAGTGTTTGATCACATTTATGACCAATAAGCAGCATTGATTACCCAAGAGGCAAGAGGTCTATCTAAGATACTCAACTTCTAAAGGAAAAGACTTTTCCCTGTACTTCAGAATATTGACTTTATAATGCAAAACCACACAAAGACATATAAAGACTATGTAAGAATGGGCGGGCAGTATCCCTTCTGGGTCATCAGCTGGTGTTGAATAGGTGTTAGAGAGGCAGATCTCTGCATTCCTTCCCCTTTGTAAACTCATAGCACCAGCCTCACACGCCTTCAATTCAGTTTTTAGTTAAAGAATAGTCCTATGGATTTTTCATACCCAATGAAAATACTGAATATAAGTGTGTTAAGTTGGCTATAAGGACATGGCAGGATCATGTCATCTGCAGTAAAAAAAAAGACACCATGTGATGCTTATACTATGACTTTTACTACAATAACTTGGTTTCCTTATGTTTTACAGAAGCTAACTACCTTTTAAGAATTCTTTGATTATTTATTATCATCTGGCTACATTGTTTTCATTACATTACATTTCGTTATATGAAAAAAGGCCATGGAGTTTCTCTCTCCTTAATTTAATAAAAAATCTATTTTACTGTAGTAAAAAGTGTTAGGAAGTTACCTGATTCCTAAACGCAAAAGAGAAGTTCTTTAATCTGCTGACATTGCTGAAATTCACTCATGTGTCCTTCTTATTTATTCAAGTCAATTTCTGTCACATTTTCTTATTCCAGATTTTCATTCTATTTTGTCAACATAAAGGCAACTCTTCACCTTTTAACATTTTGTATTTATGTAATTTTTTAAAAATGTTTAATTAGACATATTAACATTGTCTAGTTGTTATGCAACACTTTATAGTCAGGATTGGTTACAAAGGAAGCTCCTAGATCACAAAGGTCCCAGAACTTTTGAATGGTTTCTCCACATTTTCGTCCGTGCATGCTGCTGTATGCATAAAGGGTGACATCACTCATCTGCATTATTGTGCTGTACATTCATCAAAGTACTGATTAGAATCTGAAAGTTCTCAAATTGCAGTAGGATTTAGTAATTTGTAATCAGATACATTAGAGTGAACAAAAGGAAGTATCAGTGCTCTCAAAGGGAGTTTGTGACCTTCTTGTGCAGGTTCTGGAATAACTTTCTCGGTTGATTTTAAATTGTACCTGAATGGCAATATAACAAAGCAGCTAAACGTATATTGCAGGTGGGACAAAGTTTTCCAGTCAAGTATCAACTGTGTAATTACACTTTAATATTTTACCATGTATTTAAGAATACCAGTACACGAGAAGGAAGAAAGACACAAGCAGTTTAGTATGGTGAGTCTGTCAGACTTAATTTGCTGCAGCTAACATCTTTAGTGGTGATTTTCTGGTTTTATATGGGCATGGTACTGCATTGCTGCTGACTTTTAATTAATTTGAGGCTGTGAAAACTTTTCATTGCACAGTAATGAGGTCCACAATGTACATGTGTTGGATACTATGTGAAAAATTTTATGATAACTAACATGCATCTGTAGTGGGTATGAACCCTCTCTCTCTAAGGACACGCAGAAGGTGGCAAGTTACATCATGATATGAAACAAGCCTAGCATTTCATTTTTATTTCAATAGCGCATTTGTCTCCCTTTAGACTGATTCTTCTATCTGCATAAAATATCAATAAATCATTCCATACTTGATTATTCAAGCACAGAGTATATCCCAAAGAAAGTTTAGAGTTTCAAGCCAAGACATCTTTGTCAATGACCTCCAGGCTCTCGCAGATCCCAGGTGGAACACAGCTCACTACTTCTCACTTTCAGCCTCCCAGGCAATACCTGTTACTTCCAGTGTATTATTAAGTTATTGCTTTGCTTACAAAATGCAGATATGTTCAGATTATAAGCAGGGGTCTCTACTCCCATCCATCAAAGCCTATCTCTCTATTTTGAAGCTACTGATAGCATATTTGGGTGTAGATACTTGGTCACCACCTCCTGCAGCAAGATCCCAGGGCAGCAACAAGAATCTGCAGGAGTCTCTGGATTTTCCAACCCATGTGGAGGCCTGCTTGGACCCCACTTGGCAGTACGGAGCTGCTTCAGACTGTTCAAAATTGCCTTCAGCTGCAACATCCTCCCAGGGGCTGTTTCTGCAGCTGGGGCTTGCCAGAGTTCACAAATGGTTTAAGGATCCCTCCTGCCTAGCCTCAGTGACATCCCAGGCGTGTTCCCCCAGGGAAAGGCAGGGCAAGAGGGTGGGGCAGGGGCCAGGCTCCTGCGGCTCGGCAGTACCCAGGAATTCCCTCGTGCACCGGTGGTGCAGAGGCGATGGATGCAAGCCAGGGATGTGGCTCAGAAACCGCTCGTTTGAGATAGTGATTCTCCCCACTCACACCGCTTTCATTAAATGAAAATTGCCATGTGTTAGATAACATTAAACTATCAGTGAGAAGGAACAGCAGGAAGCATTTCCTTCAACTGGCAGGATACCGCCCACTTTTCTCAGGTTTTACAATTCCAGTTTCAAGCAGTTCCCCTCAAAATGCATAAATGTCCATTCATGCCACTCAGGGGATGAAAAGTTCTTGCATATTCCAGGAATAGTTACTTGTCTGCACACACATGGATTTTGGAAACACAACAGATTTCATCTATTTCCAAAGACTGAGTTCATGGTGAATTATAACAGATCATTTTGGTAGGTCAGCGAGAACAAGAATTCTAGATCTAGAGAAAAGGTCCCTAATGGGGACTCTCTGAATCTGCTTTTGTTGTTTTCTGCTGCAGTCTTGTTTTTCAGAGCTCTGCCAGCACCAGCAGCTTCTGCTCAAAGAAGGGTCAGCAATATTTTAATTTTCTTATTTTTTTATTTTTTTTTTGGCCATTCTCACAAAGCACATGGTTCCCATGCTGCAGCCCACATTCTGCCTCTGTTCCTTGTCATTAAAACTTCATTGACAACAAGCAGACTGAAAGGGGTGTAAATGAATGTAGATGCGTCCCCCCCCCCTTTTGTTTCCTGAAATCCTGCCAAAATCCTTGAGTTTCATAAATCCTGAATAAAATCATAAATCCTTCCCCACGGGGAGCAGGGTGTTCCCCTTGAAAGCTGGCCTGTGGTTGCAAACTGCTCAAGGAACATAGCCCAGGTTTCTAAGGCTCATGCTAAAACTGAAACTGAGGCATGTCTAAGGTTTTTGTAATTCATAACTTTTATTTCCTTTTCTCGGAAAACAATGTTTTGCATATTTTTAAAATAATATTCCCCTCTGAATCTGTGTACTTAAAACGTATATAGCTGAGCTGCCAGATGCTATAAAATATCCCAGCTTGATGATATAAGGAATCTATTCTGCCTTATGCATGGGAAGGATGTGACCATAAATGCAAAATTTCAAACCCATTTTTATATGCAGCTTTACTTATGCTAAGAAGTTGTTGGTGATTAGTTGGGTCTGAGCTTTATGATATATTAAAGTACTTTTGCCTTACTTTGCAAAGAGTTTTATATTCGATATTCACCATATAGATAACTCTCAGAATGCACATAGGTTTCCATACTACACAGCTACGGATATCAAATGTTACATGTTAATGTCCTGTAAATATATTTTTTTACACTGTAAGATAACATCATAGCCTAAGTACCTAAGCCAGGATTTTCACTTCTATAACCATGCTCCAAGGCACCTAATTTTGCCTTTACACACCCACCATTTCCATTACTATCCCAAGATTTTTATGAGAGTCTCAATACACTCACTCTCTTTCAATGCAAAGTTCTTAACATACATGACACAAGGAAAACAAAAATAATGTTTTACACTTCTTTAACACAGTGGATAGTGGTAAAATAATGTGGTCCAACCCTGCCAAGTCTGCTCCAGCCAATAAAGCGACTGACTCCCTACAGTTTCAGTGCAAAAAAAATTTTTTTCTCACTATTCTTAACAATCTTCTCCTGGATGATAAGCCAACAGTCTATTTGTATATGAGTGAAACTAAATTTCAAGAGGTCGAACACCTGGGTAAAACATCCTTAGGCTTTTGGGTATTCTCAAGGGAAATCGCTTAAAGACATTAGCATTTTAGTTCTCTATACACATGAACTTTCCCCAGAAAACAAAGAAATATCTACCTCACTGAAATTCTGGTAATTATCCTCATATATAATCTGAAAGTAATGATCTATCAGAGCCCATGAAATAAGTGAAGTCCAGTAAATAAGCACTTCTTGCCAGAAGTCAGCATGTTTTTCTAAAACCTCTACTTGCTGTTTTTTGATTGATTCAGTAAAGCATGTTCATTAAGTCATTAAATTCCTTCTGTGCATTAAAGATCTGCTCTTCCTGGCACCCACTGGCTCTACATGCACACCAGGAAATTCCCGTCTCTTTAGCCAGGAATATCTACGCCCTTTTCAGCTTGCATTGCAAAATCAGCAGCACTGGCAGTCTGTTCTGTGTTCATGTCCATCAATGAATTGTACCAGCCATCTTAGACTAGGGGGACTTTGACAACTTTTATGTTTTACCTTTGTTTTCTTTTTTTTCCAATTACTGGATGTGAAGTGCTAAAGCACTGTAGAAATTAGCTTATTGTAACTCAAAAATACCAAAACTAGTAGTAGCTATCTTACATGATTAGGATCTTTAGTTTGTGTTACAATATTCCACAGGAATAGATTTAGCATGTTTAGCACCAGGAAATTGCAAAAGTGGTTTAAAGTCACTGTGCACTAATTCTCCACCAGATGCAGGAAGGTCAGACTCAAATTATTTGGCCTATTTCAGTATTCTTATGCACCCTGGACAACAGCATTTCCTGCTGAGGATTTTCCAGCTTCTGCCATGGGACTCAATTGAACAAACATCAGACAACCTCTGACCTCTGCATGCATCTTTAATGATCACCTTATTTGCCCATTCATGAAGTGGATAACTCTAGGGCCAGAGTTGTCACAGTAATTTAGACAAGGTGTCAAAGACAAAGCTCCGAAACTCATGTTATGCAACAACCAAGCAGTTTTTCTAATGAGTGAAAGACTCCTTCTAAAAGACACACAATCTGAAGAACACCACAAACCTCAACTACACTTCATTTTTCATGCTTTCTACTTTTTCAAAATATTTATCTTCTCAGTGATAAACTTCTCAAAAAGCTCTTTTCTCACATAGTTCAGGGAGTTGCTTGGGCTTGTACATATGAGAAACTACTAGCCTAATTCAATTAAACTATTTGCTATCATTCTAGGAAGTGAGTAGAGGTTAAAAATAATTAAAAGTGCTAATCATGGCTATGAACGGATATAGTAAAAGTAGGCAAAGTACAAGTATATACTCTCTTCCCACCTGGGTCTCAACCCTTGTTATGTCACAGTACTCTGTAACCCTCTGTAACCGCTAAATGCCATCGAAAAACCCACTGCAATTTTTAGTAGTATTCACAAGAGGCATAGGATAGACTTAGGGAAACTGTTTTACGTTTCCCTGTCCCATGAGTTGTTCCAGTTCATGAAATTTTTTCAATGCTCAGTTTGTAATTTGAGATGGAAATGTATATCACTGATTCCTCCTCCCCCACCCCTTATTCAACAATTCACCTCTGAATAAATCTAATAGATTAAAAGGAAAAAAAGCCTGAAGTCTTCCTCACAAGACTGCGTCAATCATTGTTTTGAGAACTGTTCTTCATGAGCTGTGTACTCAGATGCTGTTTCCTCTTTCTAAAAGGCATTGTTGGATCTTCAGCTCCCATCTAAGACCACTAGAGAAAATCCAGCGTGTAACTTTCTGTGCACAAGTACACCTAAAAACATCAGCAGTGAGCCTTTGCTAAAAGCAGAGAACGGTTATTGATACCTTAAACATACCTGCACTGAAATGAAAGCTCAGAAGTGGCTGCTCCCTCCCTGGAAGTATTCAATACCAGGTTGGATGGGGCTTGGAGCAACCTCGTCTAGTGGGAGGTGTCTCTGCCCATGGTAGGGCAGTTGGAACTAGATGGTCTTTAAGGTCCCTTCCAACCCAAATCATTCTGTGATTCTCTGAAGTGTCGCCCCAGATTTTGCATTAAACACTAGATTGTGCTTTTTTACTTAAATTGGGAGAGCTGTTTCCCTCTCCCCAGTTTTTTCCTGCAATGCAGCAGCTGTGCACTGCTTCAGGACAGCCATCTCCTCATTGCCACCTCATTGTCAGTTTTCCTGACAATTCTCAGAGACTAGGAAGAGGCTCTGTACCAGAACGGGCTAGGAAGGAGAGGAGGCGGGAAGGCAGGGTCTGCATCTGTGCCTGATTTCAACACAGCAACACAAGAGAAGGGATGGCTCCATGAACTTCCATGTCACCAAAGCCTGAACCAGGCACATTACACCCTGTAGACTGTCCAATTTTTAAAGCCAAGTATGAAGCAGGACTTCCCTTTATTCCTGCATTCCACGGTACTGCCCAGTGGCTGTCTGCAACTTGCTCATTCCAACAAATATCATCTCCAATTAAAGTGTATAATATGGTAATTAGTATTTGAAGGGCTGAGGCATAATTCTCATGAGTATTATATCCCTTGTGCTCTGTGAAGGAAGGGAAAATGATTGCGGTAATCCACCATTATAGAGAAATGTGATGTCTGGTTCAAAATGTATTTTACACTCAGTCATTTCCTGGCTCTCTCTACTTGCTACATCTCTGTGGTGAATTCCTGAATTGCATCGGGGGTGAGGGGAGGTTTATTGCTTCCTAGCCATAAATGAAGAAGCAAAGTAATTTATTTTTTTAATCAATTACCTGTAAAACACAGTATTAGAGATAAATTGATTTTTCCTTTACTTACTTAGGGAAGTTAAAATCATTTGCTCTAAACATAGTCTCTTTCACTCTGGAAATACAAGTTGCAAGTCAGGGTCATTTTCTGTCAGCCACATGAGCTCTGCAGAATGAAAGTAAAGCTTACTTGCTTTTGCTGAATTATGGCAAAACTTCCAATAGCATAAAATCACCTTAGCACTGGTATGCAAGTAACTTGGGATGAAGCAAGGCATTGAAAGATTTCAAGAGTAACCCTGGGTGGTGAGCAACACACTGAGCTTTAAGGGAAGTGCCATGGTGGTGTATTTCGCCTTTGAGATACGCATTCTGCACACGTCAACTACTCAACAACAGATGAGATTAGTACATTAGATTCCTACACTAAAACGGTAAGCCTCTGGAACCAAAACTGCCTCTTTTATTTCATATTTACATTTCCTAGCACAAAGGTCAATTCTCAAACATTAAATCAAAATAGAATCGTATTGCACTATTGATATTTGCCCTGTCACAGCGCATCTGATGATGTCCACAAAATCACCTCAAGGCAGAAAAATCATTACATACTACCTGGCTGAGGTCAACCTAATGGTCACATACTCTTCATATATCCTTTACATATCTTTATATACATACATCTTTTTATATGCTGATGTAGACACCCATGCTTGAGGCTGAATGTGGAAAGAACTTCAAAGGTAGTAAAGCCTATGAGAAGGTTTCTCATCCATCGAAGATATTGAGACAACAGATTAATGCTGTGTAAGACAGCAGGGTCTATGGGCACATGCCAAGAGTCATCCCCATTTTGGAAACACAGATTACAGCCTGCAGGGAAGAATGAATTGTTGTTAGCTGCAGAATGTGGAGACTGTTCTGGAGAAGTTCAGGCAAACTGAAACAAAACTATAAAGGTCTACATCAGATAAACATCACAGAAGTCTCTGGACATTAAAGAACCTTTTCATTCCCATCTCAGAGAAAATGAGATGGAAAGGAAGTAAAAGAAACATGGGGGAGGATACCAAAAGATGCAAGCTGGTGCTCTTCCAGAAGGAATGTGAGTCAGCATTGCCTCCTGTTAAGGTCTGTGGATTATTTACCACAGCCTAGATAGCCCTTAAACAACAGGAGAGCCTTGAAGTAGACACATGATGAATTTGGTCTCTCGAATAGGCCACTTAAGCTATGCTCTTGTGGTTTTTGAAGCAAGAAGAGCTACTCCAGCAAAGAACAGTGTAAACTGTATCTCAGATTTAAATATTTATGTTTTCTGTATATTGCACTTGAAATTCAGGCTGCATATAAACTACAGATTTTTTGAGAGAAATTAAATAGTTACAGTTGGGAAGTAATGACAGAATTTAGCAAACACTAAAGAGCAGTTTCATGCTATTAAACCTCATCTTTAAAAGAAAAACTGCATGTCAGTGACTGACAAAGATTATAATGCTTAGGCTTAAGGGGAAATTAGATGATAGGGCTCTTATATTTACTCTTAAGTGAATCTGCAGCCAAGTGCTCTAAGGAAAAACACAGTAAGTCAACTCAGCATCTGCAAGATCAATATAATTCCTTAAGAGGAAAAAAGTTCTCTGTTTAACTTACTTTTCTCCCACAGGGGACTGTGTCTAACTGTTGCAGGAAGCAGTAAATTGCAGAGTTTGTGGACTCTGTCAGGCACAACAAGTAATCATTGTAACTCAAGTGATGAAGTCGAAACTACAGGAATCCAGTGGAAACTATTTTTCATGTTCTGAATTGCAGCTAGTGTTGTGGCTTTAAACTGTGTCAAATAAATGACACTGCTTGAGACCCAGACCTGCACAGCCCAAAGTACCAGGCTGAATATCCAGCCCTTACAGTCTATGATGAGTTCAAGAGTAAAAACCACTTTTCTTGGGAGTATTTTGTCTCCACGGAATATTTCATAACTCCAGGAAAGCTCCTCTTGATAAGAGAGACCTGATCTTGAGCAACTGCTGAATTAACATTCAATTGGTGTGGGTACGGCAGAGCACTTGACTTGCTCCCAGCTTCTACACAGTGCCTTGCAGTGCTTTGTATCTTGCCTGAAAAGTTTCTAATTCACCTGATTGAATTCCAGAACCTTAGTTTCAGTCAACCAGGGATGTAGGACAGACTCGGGGTGTGAGACCTGTCACACAATGTGAAACCATGAAGGTAAAAAAGAAACCTGGACTTCAATGCTGATCAAGAAGATATCATAACCATGGGGTGTTGATGCTGGAAGTTGGTCCTGGAAGCCACCCATGTATAAACAACTTTTTCCATCAAGAGTTTCATCTGTTTTGGCCAATACCACAAATGGTTCAAACTTCCAGTTTCATGTCTAAAGTATTTTCCAGAGTGCTACAGATCCTTTTCAGGTCTTTAGCACTAGGTTTGCACATACTGCTATGTTTCCCTCTCTTGTTCCCCAGTGGCTTCAAAACCCCTCCACCTCTAGAAAGATTCATCTTTTTCTAAACACAAACTGTCCATCATTCATTTCTAACACATTTGCATGGAAAATAGATGAGACCATCCATCAAACTAAGGGGTTTTTCCCTTCTAAGTTTTCCCTTGGAAGATTTACAGACATGTCAAAAGTTGTGTCCAGTAACAAAAACAACAATACATAAAAATGTGAAAAAAGGGCTAGGTTGAATGAGGTGAATTTCAGCTTCAAATTTCCTTACAATTAACTGTTGTAACTGGTTAGGAAGCTTAATGGGATGTAATAAACCATGGAGATTTTTCCCACCTCCTCTAAGAAGACAGTGTTGATTGGCAGGGCTTTATATAACCCTGTGCAGGTCAAGGTGTGCTTTATTAACACTATGTAATTGTTGTTAGTGCTAGAAAATGGCATGTTGTGTTCACGGAGCTTAACATGCAATAAGCTGCTAGGTGTCAATGCAACGTGCCAGATCAGCTAATAAGAAAATCAGATTAGATGCAAACTCTCAAAATGGGATTTTTTGGGTTTTCTTTTGTTTTTACACTGAAGATGTTAGATGAAGATTATGTCAGATTGCAGTGGTTCACAGATATATCTATTTAAAACGGCATTACCACAAAGCCATTGTAAAACCCTTAATTCCTCTTGTAGTTAACTTTAAAAGCAAACAGTTGAACCTCACAGAAATGGAAAGTACTTGCTAGAGAGAAACAGAACTGGAAGCAGCAATATAACATCTCCGATCCTTAGCTCTGCAACTTTCTTTGTAGCTTTTGGGAGGACTGGGAGAGTTCTGAGAGAACTGATTTCCCATGATTGTACAGAAATTATATTCTACTTAGGTTGTGCTAATTGCAGTTCCTCCATAAATGTAGATATGAATCTACCCATTCATTTTACAGTACATGTACCCTGCGTTTTCCCTCCTAACACATTTTAATTTCTGTTTTTGACACGCACAGTGGGTCAGACAAACATGCAGTTCAGCCATGGAAGAAAGAACCTGACAGACCCAGTAACTAAAAGCAATCATCAACTTTAGAGAAAAAAAAATATGCAGAGGTAAAAACTTGGACAGTTGGTTTCTATCTCCCTCTAAGGAAAAGAAAAAACAAACAAAAAACAAACAAACAAAAAAACCCAAACCAAACAAAAAAAACCACCCACAGTGTTTCCAGGACTGCTACAAAGCCACACTGTGACACAGCAAGGTATGTGAGAATCAGAGTCTGGATGACTTTGTGGGTCATGCTTATAAGCCCATCCGTTAAGGACAAGAAAGGACTGAAGAGACAAAGGTTACTAACAAGATTCTTGGGAGGAACGTTGGTGTTCAGCCACAGCCTCCCAAGGGTGCCCCAAAAAGGAGCCCGGCTCACCTCCCCCCACCATGCTGGATGGCATGCAGATGCAGATAAAGGGTCATACCACAAGCTGTAGAAGAAAAGCGATAACCGCTGACAAAATGAAAAGCACCAAAAATGGTGAAACAATCCTGGTCATCACATCCACAACACCACCCTTCCCAAGGGGATAGACTGGTAACACATTAATGAAAGGGAGCTTGAAGACACCAATGAAGTAATTTCCTCTGTGTTTAGAGATCACCATGCCCACACATAGTTAAGATGAGCTTTTGGACAAAACGGGAAGTTGGCAATAGGGCCTGGTGTTACATACTGGATGAAGACATCACACTAGTGACTAGCAGAGGGATAAGGAAGGGCCTTCAGACCGAGGACAAGCAGATAGTGAAGAGACACTGAGGGAAGGAGGACATACTCAAAACTATGTTCTAGGAGCGTAATCTTGGCAACCACAATCCGGGGGAGCTACACAAGGAAGAACTGCAGTTGTTACAGAAAAGACACAAGGAAAAACCTAGACAAATATTTTAGCTGGATAAAAACTGCCCTATCACTGAGTTAATGTAAAACAGAATCTGAAAAAGTTACAGCACAAGCATAAGTCAAGCTGAAATCTGAACTCAGATTATGGGTGACAGGTTAGACTGTGGCAATACGTACTGTGATCAAGAAAAGAAATACACTCCAGCACAGAAGTGAAATAATGCATCCTTTTGCCTTTTTTTTTTCTTATTTTTCTTTTTTGAAAGAAGTTAACATGGAGTACTTGATAGCTGCTGTAAAAAATTCCTGGCATGATCTTTAGTTGTATGATGAATGTCTAAGCTTAACTAAACCAACTTCAGAGCTAAATTATAGATAGAGGTAACAGTCAAAGCCCTGAGGAATTAGTTGATTTGATAATTTTCTGTACAATGTCATGTTTCTAATGCCTGATATATCAGTGGTACAGGAGGTCAAAGGACTGAAAGCAATTGCTGTCTATTTCCACATGAATGTGGAAATCCTCCCTTTGCCATAACCTTAACTTCCCACTTCTTGCTGTGAAGCTAACTGAGCTGGCTAGAAGACATGAATTCTTCCTCATAAAAGACACTGAGGTTTTGGCATTTGCCATTCAGACAAAAATGAGGGATTTCAAAATATTTCACCACAGGGAAAAGAATGTCTGTGAGTTACTCCAGAGCAGCACTGAATGCACTTGTCTAGTGGAGGTTCAAGTCTGCTCTCCTTGATTTCTGTAGCTGACTTCTCAAAGAAGGAGGGGAAATATCCAAATCTTCCTTTTTGATTCAGCTGTTCCTCTGAATAAAATTAAAATAGGAGGCTTAATGTTTCCTTCTCTTTTAATGAAAGGCCATTAGCTACGCATTCCTGAGACAAACTACAGGATATATAAAGCAGAGTGATTTCTAACTGAATCAATAAGGTTGAAAGATGATGAGAAAAGTTTTTGCATCTAGTATACAGAGCATAACATCAGTTAAAAGCTGCACAAACTTCCAAGTGACTTAATACCAGACATACCTGAGGCACAAGCTGTCTCCAAGTACAAACGTGTCACGTACAGCTGACAGAGAATTCAGGGCAGGAGCAGCACACCCATATGCTGTGGAGTGTCTTGTAGGTACAAATCTATGCATCACCTGTGCGGGGGACAACAAAAGAGCCTCAGTCCTCCTGGTTCCTCAGTGACATTGCACTTGTACCTTGGAAAAACTCATCCCAGAGATGGGACTGTTGGGATTAGCTAGGAGAATTAAATTAAATTAACAGTTAACACTATCTACTGTTGGCATCCTCTATAACTGTGGTATTTAGCTCATGCTGTTGTACAGGGACTGAGACCAATCATGTTCTGGTTAATCTGCCTTGAGTAACTACAGCTGGTGGGCTGGAAGAAAATTATTCTGACATAAATTTGTAGTGTCTTATAATAAAGGTTACCATTACCCAGCAAGGACCATCCCCAGGCTAGCCTTGCCCCATGTTCTGAGAGACTCTGAGGAATGCGTAGGAGGAGAAGAAACTTCCCATGTAAATACCTTCTGAATGTTTTCATGCTTTGCGTGGTCCTCCTTTCCCTTTCCCTGCCACCCTGTTCTCACAGCAACTGAGGCTCTCCAGTGAAACTTGCTTAGTTATTTGGATACTTTTCTGGATAGATCTGCCTCAAACTCATCTTTGAAGATAACTGTAGTAAAAATGAGGCTGCTTTGTTTCATTATACACCTAACTGGCTGACTTCTGCAGGCTTCTTAAGCTCAGGACATAGAAGAATACATGTGGTTTTATAAGGTTGCATAAAATGTTATAAATGTCTTATGTAAGTATTTGACTTGTTCATAGTCAATGAGAACTATTTGTACATGTAAGGCAAGCAAGATTTATCCTGTAATGGATAATCCTTTCTTCATTTAATAAATAATCCTTTATTTACTTTTCCTCAGTTCTCAAAGTCAGTCTTCAGAACCTAAAAAAACAACCCATGACCTCATTACCTTCTCCCATCACAGTGTTGGAAGCCTGGGGATGACTGAGCTTATGTTAACATGTTTGCAAGTAACCATTCAGCCTTTTTTCCTCCCCTTTGAAACAGTACTTCTGATGAAGGCTGTTCAGAGAACAGCTGTGATGTTCCATGTGCAATTTGAACATGAATCTACTTCATCCCAGATAAAATCCAACAAATTAGAAGTTTCTCATGAAAAGCATAGGCCTGGCCTGGCCTGGCTCCCCATAAATATTATATGGGGTAGCTAGGTAGAGAGCTGTAGAAAGCTACTACTAGTCTGTGCAATGCTGAATAACACTTGTCATGCAGCCAGGCTGGAGAGAATGGTGCCCGTGGTTCAGCTGACCCAAGTGGGACGTGGCTTCAAACTCAACCACATACACAAAACCTACTTCAGAATCTCAAACAAGCATGAGCATGGTGCAGGCACAAGCAGGCAGCACCTGTGCTGCTGAGGACATGCATCATAGAATGCATGCGAGCTGGTTGTCAAGCCTATAATACAGGAAGCGGCCATGGCACAGCAGCTTTTTGTTGCTGGTCCACTAAGACCCCTCAGCAAGCATTTGCACAGCAAAATGTTGCTGAGTATCAGTGACAGTCCCAGTATGGAATCAAGGGTATAGCCCCAGGGGCCCTCCTGGAAGCAGATGTTGACCAAAATGAAAGCTGCAGCAGCTCCAAGGTGACCCGCTTGCAGCCCCCGGGGCCAAGGAAGAGGTGAGCTCCTGGCTGTGGGCAGGCTTACAGGCTACCCCTTGCTCCCATATTGCCCAAGGCTGCCAAAATATCAGGAGGGTGAGTAGTCATGACTGTAGGAGCAGCCTATGGGGTGCTCAGCAAATATGCTGAGACTAGGTCAGCCCCACTGCCCACCTTGCCTTATCATCCTTATGGGGCAGGATACACTTGAGGAAAAAAAAACAGTTTTAAAAACAAGTATTAATTTTAGGATTAATTGCACCAGTCTATGGCTTAGTGTGACTGAAAGTCTTTCTGATTTCAGACTTCAAAACTTCCCCACTGCACAGCAGGGCCATTCCCTAATCAGCTCCTTCAACCTTGAGAAATCTGCTGTAAAGGGAAAGAAACTCTGCTTGGAGGAAGTTATTTCCTATCCAGATGAAAGCCCCTCAAACTAAGCAACAGCGCTTTGCAATACATCATCATAAATATTGACATGATTTATTTTAAAATGCTTATTAAAATTAGGCTCCTAATCCCATGCTGAAGCATTTAAATCAATGTCAGCCTTCTCCAAAATGGCAAGCGTTCAACAGCCACCCCCTGAAATATATGGTGGCTTTGGTGACCAGCACTTTTGAATGTCAGACTATTAATTTATGTGATTATCTTTCAGTGTCCAATTTGGCTTGACCTGTATTTCAAAGATGTCTTATAAAAGCTGAAGAAGGAAAAAGTTTAAATTCTGGCAACAATACAGTGGTTGCTATCAATGGGGACCTGATTTAGTAATAACGTTGTTGTGAAACAGACCATAAGATGATGTTGTTTAAAATGGAACAGAATAACTCATAAGGCCCCTTTTCTTTTTGGTAAATTATGTACAGTGCTGCCTGTATTCCAGTTCCTGGAGCATGCTTCCTACCATCTGTTTTCCATTTTTCTTTAATTTCCATTCATGCCCTTTGGCCTATTCCCTGTGTTCAGAAGAAAACAGTAATTAAAGTTGACATTATCTCTGTGCCTTTTCCAGACTACATAAGATGAAGACTTTTTTTTAAATTGTCCTTATATGCTGGCTCATCTGTTCTACTGCAAGATCAACCCTACTGTTATTTTTTTTGGGATTTTAAGAATTGTCACATAGCGACCAATTGCAGAATCTCATTGACAACTGTAATGAAGAGGCTTGGTTTTTACTGCATCTGGTTAACATAATTTCATTAGAATCATAGAATCATTAGCACAGGTTTCAGTAAATATCCTAGTTCTTTTAGATTGCAAAAATTATCTTTAAGAATATAGAGCAATATAAGACTTGCACTATGTTTACAGCAAGGCCCTCACACCATCAATGGCCTCATGAGGTGAAACTCAGTATGTGCATTATTTTTGTCCCACAAACTCAGAATAACTGTTTGTTTTCCGTCACAGCTACAGACAAAAAGATCATCTTATTGCTCATATCTAAGAATAAACTCTGCATAAAAAAGCTGTTGCCTTGATAGCCTGCTGTACACTGAAAAGTACAATCACTTTGAATAATTCTGTACCCATCCTTGCTGACATCGAGTTCATTTTTAAACTGTAACAACAAGTTTTATAGGTCTGCATCATACATACATTTATACACAGCTATTCAATAACACTAATGCTTTTGTCCATAGACTAGCTTGAACATAAAGAAATACTGGATTATGTTGTTATTTGCACCCAGTAGCCAGAGCATCTGAAGGGGCACAAGTGCATTGATGTGCTGGGAACAAATAAAAGCAGAACCTTGCCAACTGCTGCCGTGGGAGCTTTCTGTAAGACCAGGAAAGGAGAGAGACATGCATCTCCCCTTCTCATTATGTATGTTCTGTGGGACAGACAGACTTTGATTCTCCAGATTGAGAGCCATTCACATACTAACAAAGTGAAACGGAGGCTTTTGGCTCACAGCTGAATTTGTCTTGGAATAAAGTATCAGCATGACCTCTTCTTTATTTCTTCATTTTCACTTTTTAGCTTTAGCAGTGCCTTATCACAAGGTTTGCATGTAACTTAACCCCATGACCACAGGAACTTTAAGAACAGCGAGTTACTGTCCCTTTCTCTTGCAAAACAACATTTGACTTTCAGTTAGTTTTATATTAAGCCATATTTCATGACAATGATGTCAAAGTCCTAAAATACAGCTTTTCTTTGACACTGGGTTTGTGTTACATGACCACAGCCTAGTGTTTTGTGGCTGCCTTTTTGGGAGTCATATATTTTAAATTTGACATATAGATATATATAAAAATCACTTCCACAGAAAGGGAAATTGTGCCGTTAAAATCATATATACAAGCTCTTCAATCATTTCCTCAGTTAATACTGTCTTACAATAGCTCCAGACAGTATATAGACACCATACACAACATGTATGAAATGTGTTTGTTGTACACCAAATAGGAAACTGAAAAGACCTGGAGGATGCCCTCATACTGGCCTCAATAAATGATGAGTAGAACTTTAGAAGGCATATATATGATCCTCAAATACATATCAAAGTATTATTTGCCTTCTAATTAAGACATTTCTTTGTGCCACAAAATACTTCAGAAACCATAAACCTCCACAGAAATAATCTGAAACTTCAAGGCAGAGCACCTCTGTAAAAAACAAAACAAAACAAAACAAAACAACCAAACAACACCCCCCCCCAAACCACACAGAAAAACGGTGAGGTAAAAAGGAAGGTATGAAAATTGTATTAAAAGAATAACAAATAGAAAACGCTGTGCTAATGCTCACAATATAATACTCCTGTCCTTAATGCAGCCATCCTCTGGACAGAGATTTATACACATTATATATTCATGAATGCATGTGTGTATTTTCCAATTGATTTTGTGAGGGAAGGTTCATATTTTAGATACATTACCATAGTATTTTAATGGTAATCTTGTATTTTCTAATACTAACTAGGGATCACCTTAGGAATTAGTTGGGCTTAAAGCCTAGAAAAAGGGTTATAACTTTCTGTTGAAGATATCTGTGTCCCATGAAACAAACATTAGTCTCCCAGCTTGCCAATTGGGAGAGTTTAGAACTGACAAAAAAATCTAGCCGTCACTGATGCACCAAGTCCTGTACGTACTCCATGTGATCATTTCTGTCCATTTTCTCACCCCTCTGCAACCTCCAAGACAACACAGGGAGCTAGCACTATGACAGGAAGTGACAACTCCTTTTTCTGGTCATCATCATCCAGATCCCAGCAAAACAACCATCACTGGGAGGCCCAGTCCCAGGAACATCTTCCCAGGTGGCTCATACGAGTTACTCCACACTTTTGCTCCCAATCTCTCTACTCTCCTCACTTCCTCGCTATGTTCCTTCTGCTCTTTCTTCTCACCATTTTGCTTTCTCAAATCGTTTCTTTTTATATATTTTTATGCATTTTCCTAACATGCTGCCAGGCTGCACCTGTGAGCACAGAGAAACAAGGATGCCATCACACAGCTGGCCAGAACTGAGCTGCAGATGGGAACAAGTGCTCCAGGCGCTTCCATATTGATTGCAGACATTTTGCTCTTAGCTGGCAAGATCCATCCATTCCTCTATAACAATGGTTTTGCTGCTTCCCTCAATCTCACTTTCCTTTAGCAAAATAAACTTCAGGTTTGGGACACTTAAGGAAAAAAAAACAACAAAACAAACAAAAAAACTGAACAAAACAAAAACCCAGAAAACTCAACAAAACAAAAAACCCCAAATAAACAAACAAAAACCAACAACCACACACACACAAAAACCCCGAACAACAAAACCCGCACAACAACAAAACCAAAACCAACAAAAGCCCAGTGATCTCTAGCAGGTTGAACAAATCAAGATGCATGAGCTTTGTTTATTCCTCTGTGGTGATTTGAGACAGATGTATATAAACATTAACACAGTTAAAAATCTAGACATTTGCCGTAATGCAGTTCAACACAGCGTAGCTGTTGTTGGCTGGAACAGATTGGTAGGGAGGTAGATACCATGCCATGGGTTTGGGACTGGAGTCTTCCCATATTTGACACTGTAATTCCTAAGATACTCAACACTGGACACACAACTGAGCATCTGCTGCTTAAAAGTATAATTACCAAAAATAATGCAAGCAATTATTCTAAAAAAATAAACAAAATAAAATTAATACAAATCTACTACTGTCAATTTTGCAGTGCAGAGGTAAGGATATTGTTTTTTAGTCTTCTATGTTGCAGCTGGTCCTAAAGTCACTTGATACCTGGGTTTGTGCAAGGCATTTTTGACATTGTCCCACAAAACATCCTCGTCTCCAGACTGACAAGACTTGGATTTGACAGATGGACCACTCGGATGGTCACACCCAGAGAGTTGTGGTCAATGGTTCAGTGTCCAAGTGGAGGCAAGTGACGAGTGGTGTTCCTCAGGGGTCAGTATTGGGACCAGTGCTGTTGAATATCTTTGTTGGAGACACGGACAGTGGGATTGAGTGTATCCTCTGCATGTTTGCTGATGATACCAAGCAGTGTGGTGTTGTTGACACCCTAGAGGGAAGAGATGCCATCCAGAAGGTACCTTGACAGGCTGGAGAGATGGGCCCATGCCAACCTCATGAAGTTCAACAAGGCCAAGTGCAAGGTCCTGCACCTGGATCAGTGCAACTCCAAGCACAAACACAGGCTGGAGGGAGAATGGCTAGACAGCAGTCCTGAGGAAAAGGATTTGGGGGTGGTAGTAGATGACAAGCTTGACATGAGCTGCCAGTGTAGGCTCACAGCCCAGAGAGCCAACCACATCCTGGGCTGCATCAAAAGAAGAGTGACCAGCAGGGCCAGGGAGGTGATTCTGCCCCTCTACTCTGCTCTGGTGAGACCACACCTGGAGTACTGTGTACAGCTCTGGAGCCCTCAGCACAGGAAAGACATGGAACTGTTGGAGAGGGTCCAGAGAAAGGCCACCAAGATGATCAGAGGGCTGGAGCACCTCTGCTATGAAGACAGGCTGAGAGAGTTGGGGCTGTTCAAACTGGAGAAGAGAAGGCTCCAGGGAGACCTTATAGTGGCCTTCCAGTAACTGAAGGGGGCCTACAGGAAAGCCTGGGAGGAGCTTTTCAGCAGAGAGGGTAGTGATAGGACAAGGGGTAATGGCTTTAAACTGAAAGAGGGGAGATTTAGGTTCAACATTGGGAAGAAATTCTTCACCATGAGAGTAGTAAGGTGCTGGTATAGGTTGCCCAGAGAGGTTATGGATGCCCTCCTCCCTCATGGCAGGGAGGTTAGAACTTGATGATCTTTAAGGTCCCTTCCAACCTTAACCATTCTATGATTCTATATTCATTATTTACTATTTTTGAAACTTTTCATTATAATCTGTCAATATAAATCTTAACCCAACTTATAAACAAGCTTCATATGTATTATGACTTTTTTTCTAATTTCTGGTAGACTACTGTAATACAAAACTAATCTTGAGTGTTGGGCATGAGGGCTTTTTTAGCTTGCTACAAGAAAGTGGTTTTTTCCATTGGATTTTCTTTGGTCCATCTCAAAAAATCTTTTTAGAAGCCTAAAGAGAAAGATGTGACTACTTGAAGTGATTTTCCCTGTCTCCACATTCCTCCAGCTTCCCAATATCATATCCTTTTCATATATCATCTTTTCTCCTACTTATTAAAGGACACGGTGAACAATGTTGATATCTTCAATTCCTTTCAAACTTTAATTAGTACTACACAAAACGAGAATGTATTTAACTTCTTAGAAATACAACTTGTTTCTGCAATATTAATTGCATCCAGATCCATAAATCACTTAAATCATATGGGACTGAAACCTTCCAAGGTACAGAGGTCAAGCTACAGTGGAACTAGCAAAAATCAGTTTCTCACAGATGTGCAATTTGAACATCTGTTTGTGTCCTCTCTGCCTACTAACATCTTTATTCTGTTAATTGTAGGCAAAACATAACTAGCCATTGTTTTTTTTTTTCTAACTTAGGAACTTAGCATCCTATATTCAGCTTAAACAAGCTGTCAGCATAGCAGTTAGTCACTGCCATATTTTTAATGGAGAGTATCAAGCTTGGCAAAAATTCAAATCACAGATGCTAGTTAACCTGAAAATATTTTGCTACAATTTCTGCCCCAAACAAAGAACAGTAGAGACTTGTCAGTCCACCAAATCATCTTCATTTCCTGTGTTTAAATACAACAAGTTTCTGTTCTGTAGCAATAAAGGGAAGATGGTAGAATTTTATGTGTCTGTTAATTTCATATGAGTGAAACTAAACAGCATCATCTGATCTGTCTCAGATTCCAGTCTTGCAAATACGTACTTATGTGCTTAGCTATGAGTGTGTGAATAGTTTGCACATTCTCATTAGTATGTTTGCATGCTGCCAGCATTTGCATCATACACAATGAAAAGTGTTATAAATGAAACTCTATCCACAGTGGTAGATGCTTGGTAAGTGGAGCCAAGGCCTCTGAATCTATTCATGCAGCACAAATATTTGAAGGACGGAGGTATTCCAAGGCAGAGGAAGCAAGATGACTGGAACACCAGAGTTAGAGTCCAGAGCCTCCTCCAAACTGCTGTTTACTTATGACAGGAACTTGGCATGCTTTTTTGTTCCCTTTGTCTCAGCTCCTCTGTCCATCTCTGCGAAACCAATTAAGATCCAGAGATGAAAACCAGTTTTTCTAAGTGCTAAGCTCATTATTATTGCTCCTTTGGGGGCAAAACTCCCTTATACTAAAGATTATTAAGATGACAATTGTCACTTATTAGAGCTAACAACATGCAAACTTCACAAATTCATGTGCTTTTGCTACCTCTCTTGTTGACAAATAACTGCAGTCTCCCAAAAGGGTGCATGTTCTAACTGGCTTTGAACTGAAAACCAAAACTTCCCTGGGCTTTCTCGCATGAAGGAGAGTAGCCCGCTGATCTGAAGTGCCCCAGGCAACAACAGTAGAAAGCGTACTGACCCTCCTAACTCTGCTGTTTCAGAGGTACCATTTCAGAAGGTACCAGCCTGATAAAAGCTTTGTTTGCTATGACCCAACCTATAAATTATCTTCTGCTTCACCTGCTCTCTTAAAAGCCTAAGTATTATTTTTCAACCAATTATTTCTCAAATGCATAATCATTAGAAATGTCAGTAAAATAATAACTCAAGGGTGCTTCCTGTTAAATTTGTTAATAACCACATCCTCTGCTAATAAACACCTAGGCCTTTGGCCTCAAGTTTATTTAGCCCAGGATATGGGTATTATTACCTCATTAAGAGGAAACACCCTCAAGATATTATTTAAGTATCTCCAGAAGGAAAAACAGCTGAGTGAAAAGGATGTATAGGCCAGCTGTTTAAAATTTGCTGGGTAAGGTTACTTTATAGGTAAGTCTTCAAAAATTAGATTTACATTACATAAAGAAATACTTCTTTCTTACATTATAGCATGCAGTTACTTGTGTGAGCTGAAGGCAGGGAGAGTTAAGGAAAAAACATTAATTAAATTTCCTAGGCCCTGAGCATTTAGCAATACGATGATAATTATTTGCTTTGATATTCTCCACCTTTGCTGTTATGCTGGGAAACTTTGCAGACACTTTACTTTGCTTTTCTTCTTCAAAAAAGGCAGCTTTTAAATGAAACATGCTGAAGCTGTTTCTATAGCATTGTCCCTTCAGTTCACATGCTTAAATCTCAGCATGTGGGTAACTTTTTGTAGAATCCACAGCTGGGATATTAAGCATTATTGTATCCTTTTGAATAGAAACCAAATTAAAATAAAATCTTAGGTATGTTTACCAGACCAATTTATATCTTTAAATAGCGCAACTTCATTTTCTATAACCTCTACATAGACATACTGGGTTTTTTAAAAGTATCTTTTTGTTTACATATTTTTTCCTTTTCCTTTTTTTCATTAATTATGAAAAAGTAACTATGTTAGGCAATTATAAGAACAATAAGTCTTAGCATTAGATATTCTCACCAAGAACAAAAATGTTCTATGTATATTTCAATGCACATTGATTTAAAGTTTTACATAGCAATACTTCAGTGGAATCAGACTGAACAGATGTTGTCACTTCACAACTCATGTTTTGAAAAAAATAGGATGCTGACTGCAATACTCAGCACTACATGCAAGAAAAAATCCAAAATTTGCAATGTGAACTCCTCTTTTAGTGAAATAAGAACTTGAGAGTCACAACTGGAAAGATGTTATGAAACAATATTAGTTCAAAGGGAATTGTATATGCAGGATAAATTAATTCAAGGCAAAAGCACATTTTAAAAATACAGTAGTAATGACCAGGATCAAATCAGTGACTAAAAGAGGCTGGTTTCCCTGCTTTATGCTCTTGCTTACAACATGGAAAGTCAAACCCAGCCTCCCACAATGTCCTCACTGACAAACTGATGAAGCGCAGACTAGATAAGTGACACAGATGGACTGAAAAGTGATTGAACTGCTGGGCCCAACGGGTTGTCACCAGTAGCACAACATCCAGTCAGAGGCCAGTCACCAGCAGAGATAAGACACCACAAAGATTTTATACTTTTTTACAAATATTAAGTATTACAGTAATTATGTCCAATACTTGAATCATCCACAGACAAAGATCAATTCTGTACTAGAACCAAAGGCATCACTGAGGACTTCTGGCAACCATTTTGTCATATTTGCCATGTACAGTAACTCCACAAAAGTTTCACTCAATAAGCAACAGCAAGACCCATTTGGTGCTCACAAAACTACTGCCCCTCCACTCTCAACTGCAGCTCCCTCACAAGTCCTGAACCGGAATATTCTTCCCAGTTCCTCATCAAGCATTTGGAAAACAGCTATAGTATGTGTTACAAGGGCACAGTTTCCATCTGTCACATCATTGACAAAATCATGGAAACTTTACCTTTGTTTTGGTGAAGGTCTGGGGATGATTTTTACTACAGATCAGAATAACATGAAGCTAATGGATCAAGATGGTTTTGCAACTATTATTTTACATATGTTCAAGGTCCTACAAAAAAGAATCCAACTTGAAAAAAAAATACAGATTGACACCCAAAAATCATCTTGTTGTCAAAGACTTCTACATCATTAAGGATAAATTTCCCTGAAATTCCTGCAAGTTTCCTGTGAATTTCCCTACAATTCTTACTGAAGCTATTTAAAGAATGAAAACAGATGTCTTAGTACAACTCATTCATCAGTAAACCCAAACAATTTTCCTTTCTGATTTTAAACATAAGAGGATTAAAAATATTCCACAAATACAGAGCTTTTGCTTTCTCTGCTCCTTTTCTAGCAGAGGCTCTGACACAAACATAAACATAACCACCAAAATCTAAGTTCAAATCTATTCCTATTTAAATAAAAAATACTACTAGTTTTTAGAAAGTTTGGCCTTACTGAGCTTCAGCTACTTAACTTGCCATGCAGGATCAATGTTCTAATGTAACCACTGCCTTCCCCCCCCTCCATTGCTGAGCCTTCTGCCAGCTTTTCAGGGTTATTTTGTAGGCAGCTGTCACAGAAAAGGCAAATGGATATACTTCTAAAAGAAAAGCTATTGTGTTTTAGACCTCATAAAGTTTCCAATTTGAAAAAGGAAAAATGGAATTTTATGGTATTAATCTTTTTCACACTGGCACATTAAAAAATGTAACATAGAAGCAGAGGGAAGACTTGGGAACAGCTCCCATGGAATTTGGAGAACCCAGCAGCATCAGAGAGGAGAACTATCAGGAAAGGGCAGCAAGAAAAAAGAGAGAAAATAAAGCTGGTTAATGTGGCCAAAAAGCTCTCTGGAAGGGACAGGTCACCATGCCTGCCCAACTTAGGAAAGGACTAGGAGCTGATGGCTGTCCTGGCACACGAGAAAATCTCACCTAACTAGCCATGGAGGAGGAGGGTGACAGAGGATGTGCAGAGCCAGCCAAAAAAAGCTAGTTTTGCAAAAGCAGCTACGGAGAGAGGAACAACTGGCAACCCTTTGACCTCTGAGCTCTTTCTGCTCTTACAGTTCAGTGTTTATGGCATTAAGAGTATTGACAGCAGCTTTCACAGGCCACATCACCATCTTCCTAAATATCTTTCTCCAGAGCCACACAGCCAAGTTTTGTAAACAGTGACTCCATTATCCATGGATAGAATATGACCACAAGCAAAGAGGATTCAGGAAAAACTCACTTTAAACCACAGGTCTTGCATAAATGCAAGTGGTGAACAGAAGGAAAATATCATTTTGAAAAGAGTGCAGAGATGTGGTGTGGAGAATGTCTGCATCCACCAAAACAGAAACTTTTTGTGTAGCACTTGCCTCTTCAGCACCTGCCTTAATTTCTCCCTTACACTGCAAAAAGGAGATTGCTGGGGACAAAATGATTTTGTTTTGACTTTAATGCCTTAACTGTGTACTAATACATATAAAATAATTTCGATTCTTCTTTTTTTTAATCAAACAATTTTTGCACACATAAGGTTTAGGGTCGCTTGATCTCACTGTTAGTTTTCCAAATGCTGGAAAATATTACTAGTTCTATCAAAAAAGAAGGCCTCTAATGTAGTATCCATGTAATAATATAGGATGCTGTGAAATGATGCAAACTCTGAGTCTTTTGTAAAAAAACAGGATTAAAATGAATTTAGCAGGCAGCTGCTGCTAAATCGTGCACAAGCACTGCTTTTATTTTCTGAAACCATAAATATTTTTTATTTCTGCAAACTTCATTTGGAGAGTGCTATGATATTACCTGATTTGAATTTTACACAGATGTCAGCATAGGCTCTCATGGTAGGATTACCCCTTAAAGATAGTGAAGACTATATCAGGCAAGATCATCTGCTTGCAAAAGGTGGCTTTGGGGGAGATCTTAAGACATCCTTTCTCTCCTACAGAGACAGGACTATTACAAGGGACATCTGCTCTGTGTATGTAACACTGTGGCATATGACTGTTCTGCTTATTGCAGTAGTTTACTAGTTATTTAAATAATTTTACTAAATTAATTATAATTTAAAAATTTATTGAAGATACTTCAGCATTTCTGAAGATGTTTCAATGCAAAGCAGATAACAGAGGATCTGCCTGTCATAAGTACACATGCAGTAATAGGCACATACATCAGCCTCAGATCAGAAATCAGCATTTTCTGTAAATAAGTATTTTTTGCTTTTGTTTTCAGTTTCTGAATGTGTTGTGATTCAACAGAAATTAAGTCACACAATGCAAGGGGAAGCCCAAACAATTCTCTTTATTGACTGTCAATTTTCTGCCAGAGGATGTTGTTACTGTTGCAGACTAACTTGGATGCAACTGCTTCACACACAGAGCTATCATATACTTCATATATGCACACATATTGAAAAAAACAAAACACCAAACCAAAAGGAAAACAACAGAGGGATAAAAGGGAAGTGGCATCATCTTCAAAGAAAACAAGTTGGAAAACGAGTAAAAGCCTTCAAAACCAGAAGAGAGAAAAGCATCTGAGTGCACCAAAATTCTGAACTCAGAAATTCGTAAGACAGACCTAAGTGAGCCCCAGAGGACAAGCTTTATCTCCAAGTTCCTCAAAATTGACTTTCTGTCTGCCACTCCTTTCTCTTTGGGGCTTCATAATTTCCTGTATTCGAGTCAAAGAAGCAGCGTTTTTTAATTATTATTATTATTTTCAATATAAAATATTTTATTTTTTTAAATCTCACTATAAAACAACAGGCAAAATACAGATAATCCTGTAGGCAGAAAGAGCCACATCCTGGCTCTCCTTCTACACCTTCATCATTGCTGACTAGACCCTCAGTTCCCAAACTGTGGAACAAGGCATCAGCCAGCACAAGAAGCATTAGGGGAATCTAACTCTGAAGTTAGACTTTTAGATAATGAGCTGATGCTTTCCGCCTCGAAAAACTGGAAAACAGAAAAAACAGCTCCTCCCTTCTGTTTCCCTGCATGTCCATGTTGTGAATGTGTATGCTAAAAGAGTTCAGCTTTTCTTGCACCCTCAGTGCATTGACCTCTCAGCTGAGCAGCAGCAATGGACCTCATGTCTGTTTAGGAGTCGGCTGAAGGTGGTGGGTTTGCTTCCTGCACTCCTCTCCTTGCTTGAGCGGCACCCACCTCCGGCAGCCTCTCAGTCAACATACCAGAGCCCTGAAGGAATGGCATGTTTGTAAACTAAACAGGAAAGAGGAATAAGCCAGACACTTACACCACCTGACAGATGCGTTTCTCAAGCACCCAAGTTCATTTAAGGCTTTATCATGGCATGTGTTGACCCAAAATCAATTAAAAAATGAATAAGTAAATAAAGGGAGGAGGAAAGATACAAAGGAAGAAAATAAGGAGAGAGAAGGAGAGAACTGGTGTCATGCTCAACATGTTTTGCACCCTGTAGAAAGGAATTAAGTGACTCAAGCTCCCCACCCCCTTCTCCCTTTATGTCTGGAAGTGAGCCCTTCTGAAATACTATAGCTACTGGCAGCACAGCAACACATAATAACATGGTAGCAACACATAAAACTGTCAGTCTTCAATGGAAATAGATGGTTAGGCTGAGGGGGTAAACAGACTAAATCAATTTGAACATGCATGTTAAGGACTGTGAAAGGGCAGAGTTTAGTGCTGCTAAGCTGGAAAACATTTGTCTCTGTCTCGTTGTATTTCCCTGCCATTCAGCAGCATCCACCCACAGGCCTCTCACTTGGCTCCAGTCAGACTCCACGGCTGATTAATGGCAGCTGGAGGTGTCCAGTAATTTCCTCACCTAATAATAAACTACAACCCAAAGCAGGGTTCCCCTCGGGCCCACATTTAACATAACTCTACTTACTACCAGGAGAAAGCCAATTACCGTGTGTCTGCTCACGTCTGAGAGATAACGCATGTTTAAGTGGCTTTGAGAGGTTACTTGGTTGACTTTGGGCTCATCATCTTTGCCTGTGGCAGGGTAAACAAAGCTCAGACAGCATCTGCATCACTCACACTGGGATCATAAGGAGGGAAAAAAATAAATAAATAAATATGTGCCATCCTTGCAATGGCAAAAGAGTCTCCTCTAACAAATCTTGACAGTATGACCTTAAAAACAGAAGGACTTACTTTCTCTCATCCTAATCCCTGGTTCACCAACACAAACAATTATGATTTCAGTGGCTGGGGCTTAAACAATCAGTCTGGCTCAGCACTGACTACCCAAGGGTGCCCAATAAAACATTTTATATGAAGACACATCCTCAACAAGAACTTTACCAGATTTTGTTAGCAATTAAAGCAAAGCCTTGTTACTGAAAGACTTGCATGGATTTGTGTATTCAGTATCAAGACTACAAAGAGGGTATTGTTTACATGGGATATCATATTAACTACACAGTATTACCTCTGCGTTAATAACTATACTCATTTAATAATCAATCATTTACATATCATGAGACTTTTTAAAAAATGTTACTTAGGTGAGTAACATCTCAATTTCTTACTGTTACTTCAGCATATAAACGACAGAGATTTGGCTGTAGATAATTGGTAGTAGTATTCAGAGCAGGAAATAATCTATCAATCCTTTAATTGACAGCAGTTTAACATATAAAAATGCATGCAAAACACCAGATTATTCCTGGAAGACCCCCTTGTAGCCCAGACCTCCACGCACCAGTATTATGAATTTTCCAGTACTTCATTCCACAGTTCCTTTTTCCCAGGAGACAACTGTAAAGTTCTGTATGTAAAAATGCTAGTAATGTCAAACGTGATACGTATTTATCTATACAGCACACCACCTTTAACATAAACAAGACTAATGCCACTGATCACAACATCAGAGATTTCTAATGAGCACATTTACACAGATGTAAATATATGAAATAAATAATATGCAATTAGACATACTAAAAAAATACTGGAAAAGCATTCAGTTTATGCTGTCCAGCAAAAAGAAGGAAAGAAGGCTGAGTATTCCAGTTTCTTTGTGAATGGGCTGTCACAATCAATGCAGATGCCAACATTTTTGCAGTAGTACTTCCTCACTATAGGATGTCCTCGATGCCAAAAAGGAAGCAAATCATAGTCCATGCTGCTTGAGAGGTCCTATTAATACCTGCAATTCATAATCTCTTTCAAATTTTGAAAAGCAAAAAATGCATGTATGTGCACATGAATGTGCTTCTCCACAGGAACAAATCTTATTAACATGTGGACACTGAAGAAAGATTGTCAGACACACAGACTATTGCTGACAATGTCTGGTCACACAAGCAACTGTTGGCACTAGGGGATTAAAAGGTAATATAATGGTTTCTTCAAAAGTCTTACGACAGCTTGGAAGAAAACTGATTTTCCAGACATCTGTGCAAATTGATTTTCCATTCTCTTCAAAGGTTTTTCCCTATACCTCCCCTATCTTCCCTCCTTGAGGAACAGATAATCAGAAAGAAATTCAAAACTATTCTGGATATTGTTTTTTTGCTATCCCTTGTATAAAGAGAGATAATGTCATTTCTGCCACAGATGTCACTACATATAACTTGGCAGTATGCTAGAAACTGGGTAAGAAAAAACAGTAAACAAGGAAACAAATGCAGACACAAAAGGCAATATATAAGGAATTTATATTATCCATCATGTTAGAGCTAAGCTGCCTACACATTAGTGATTATAGGACTACAGTGGAAACTGCCTTTCACAGTCATTAAATTCAGTTTAGAACCACAAGTTTCTTAAATTCAAGGCCATTTGACAGATGATCTCTTGCAAAGACACACACACACAAGCTTCTTTTCTAAGAGTATCCCAATCTTCCTGACTAATGAAGAGCCTTTCACCCATGTTGGAGAGCAGAAGGGAGATACAGAGACAAGTACAATATATTCCCAAATTTTGCCTCAGGAGGATAGCAATTTGCTTACATTTTGTCTCAAGACCAAGTAATCATGACAGTTTTATATTATGCAGTTAAATGGCTTCCTGACAGAAATTAAAATAGCCCCACTTTTAGAAGTTACAAAAGCAATCACATCTAATTAGCATCAACCATGCGATAACTTAATCTGATGAGCACTTTGACATTGTCAACAACACAGAATTATTATGGCTTGCTATGAGTGCTTACTGTATTATGTTTTGTATTAAAGATTAATACATATTTTTCTCTGTATATTAGTTATACCTACAACATATATTTAAAATAAATGTTTTGCTTTCTTCATGTGGGAGAAATAGTAACACACTCTGTGTTTTTCTTTCAATATTAAACAAAATACAAATGAATCTGTTCTGTAAATGGATGCATCAGAGGCATATCCAGAGAGCATCTAAAGCTGCCCAGGACAAGGCTACTTAGTGTTTTGCAGAAGTGAGTTTGTAGATGCCCCTTTTGCAGTTCCCTACCTGCATTGCTTATCAGTCAGTCAAAGCACTTCTAGGTAGGCAGCTCTACTCAACATTAAATACTGATCCATAAAGCATCAGTTCAAGGGTCAAGAATTTATCAGCTTCCAACACTCTTCTGGCCTGCATCGTTCCCCAGACCAAGAACAGGCTCTTCAGTCCTCAGGGGTAACAGAGTCAGGGGAAAATTTAAGTAGGTGCCTTAGTTCTCCACCAAAAGAAAAACATAAATAAGCCCTTTCCCTGTGCTATAACTACAGCAGAAGGCAAGACCCTTGTTCTCTGGTGTGGGTGACTGTAATTCACATGACACAGTCTTAGGTAACTACATCAGTTGTCTTAGACCCTCCCTTCAGGTCAATGAAGAGAGAAAATAACTTTTACTAAGTGATTCCCCTCACCTGTTTTAGACATTGATTTTAGTGCCAGCCACCCTGTGGAATCAGCTGTCCTATAGTAGAAGTCTTTGTATGTCCCCATTTACTACAAAAGGGACTGAGAACAGAAGTCCAAAGATGTAGAGATGTGCACCTGGTCAAGTTTTTCCTTTCCAGCGAACCACATCAGCAAACCAAGTGATCCCACCCCACTCCTGGACCCCTGCCTTACCTTGCTGTGTCATCTTTAACCATATCTCATATCTTGCTCATGAAAAAATTAATTATTTTCATTCCATCTCATGTTGCTGTGTCACCTTGGTGCTGGTGGTTGGCTCATTTCTATTCTTAGGATTCTCAGACTAATTTCCCAGCTCAGTTTCAGAAGGTGAAGTGTTTGCATGTATGTCAGAGCATGTTCTGTTCTTTTGATTGGGGAATTTTGTTTGGAAATACAGAATTTCTTCCTCCTGACAATTTTTGAAACTATTACCATGCGTTTGCATTTTTTTCAGTATACATGAGCTTATGAGATCACAGGCCTGTGGTGTGCTTTGTGGTCAGTAGTAGTCAGCCAATCAAAAAGACAAAAGATTACAGATAAAATGGGCTTTGTAAAGAATATCTAGCAATCCAATGGTCTACGAGGTAATAGAGAGAGCACAAAATGGGGCAGAGCTCAAGAACTGTCCTTCACAGTGACTATTGAATCTCAGATATAAACACCGATATTATTTCATTTTTTTTAAAAATTATAAAGGCTGTCCTTTTATTTTATAGATGGTAGATCTTAAGGAAATGGTTGGAACACATGAGAAAAAACGGTATATTTTGTTGTGAAGATAAATGAGCCATTTTACACATTTTCTGTCAAGATACATACCAGTGAAAGTATTCAGAAAAAATCTGCTATGTTAGCAGAAAAAAGGGAGGAAAAAAATACTAAACTCAACTTTTTCCCACAAAGCTTCCAGTGATTTTTTTTCTTTTACTGCCAGTAATATTTATGCAACTAAAATACTCCCAAATGCAAAACTTAGCAGTGAAAGTTCTGACCTGTTAATCTTGCATAGACTGTGGCAGCTCTACATCAGCTGAACTACACATAAAATTCAAATCTGATTTACTTTTCTCTCCAACTTCGCCTTTTCCTGATTTTGTAAAATACCACATTCTTATGAATTTACTTAATTAAGTCAGATCACAGGTCCTGTGTGACTGTGCACAGTAAAAACCTCAGATCTAACTACTACCATCCCCATTTACTTTGGAGGACAGGAGCATGCAATGATTACTTGCAGTCAGACAACAGTGACCTTCTCTTACAGTATCAATCAGCACATAAGTGAAACCAAAATTAAGCACGATCATATCTGTAGCCTGTTTCATAGGTCATCTAAGTCCTTTCTATGAACATGAAAGACTTGATGGGGAGAGTAGTATCTTCTATTATACCAGTTGCTATGTTGGTAAAAAAAAAAACACCTTGCAAGCACAAAAGCCCTTCTTAAGATCATGTGACATTTTCTCCAAATACTTCAATCAGACTAATAAAATCTGCTTCTCCCTTCTAATCTTTCATCCCCAATATGCTTTAAACATCATAACTGTAACAAAGCTGCACTTTTCTGTCTATCTTCTGTCTCCTTCTTCCATATCCAATGAAATATAAGTTGCAAGTCTTGCAAAAAATGGTTGTAAAGCTACCTTTGTATCCACATTCAAATCCCTTCTGAAACAACTCATTTGCCATGAGGACTGCTAAAAACAAAGATTGCTGACATGCTGTGACAGCTGGTCTGCCTCTCCCTGTATTTCGATTGCCGGTTACAAAAAGCCTGCAGAAACTCTTCTTTCATTATTCGTTTTTCTGGTTTTGCATCTAGCCCAACAAGCCTTTGGTTCATGACCTAGGTTCCTAAGCAATACAATAAAACAAATAAATAATATTAATAAAGGTAGTCTGTACGTGGGCTGTGCAGTCTCTGTGTGGACTATAACATAAATTATTTGGATTAATTTTTTTTAAGGACAAAAATTTTCAGTTTAAATTAAACATCTCTTTGCCCTAATCCTGGATGTTTCCAAAAGGAGGTATTAGTATAACTTTGAAAGACAATGACACAACAATAAAATTAATTCCCTTTGTGGGGGGTGGTATTAACCCCCCTTGCAGTGCAGTCCTTTCTTCTTCAGGTTGCACGTACAGACACTTTTCAAGAAAATTTTTCCCTACTCCATTTACAGCAGAAAAGTACATGCATTATTCTGGAGGTTTTTCCCTGCAACACAGCCATTTGTTTCAGACTCTATCTAATGCTCACCAACGCCAACCAGAATATTTGATCAACTCGAATAAGCAGAGAGTTCTTCAACAACTTTAATGGAATTACTGAAGAAGAGATCTTCAGTTTTAAATGGAGATTTCTTTTCACTATGGAGATCTGAGAAGCGCTAAAATCTTGGCATGAAGTTGAATCTGCCTCAGAGACGAATGCAGGCTTACATTTGTTAATTTTATGTACTGAGGCTCTGGTTTACAAGTCTGCTTTTGAACCCAGGCATCTTGCAAAGCTGGACTGTGCTCACAAGGGGCCGGGCTCTGTAATGACCTCCCTGACTCCTTCAAACGCATCTCCGAAAGCCGTAACACTGCTCCTTCTGTGCCAAGATTATGTGTTCCCATACTACAGAAGGAACGAACAAAGTCCAAAAGAAAAAGGAAAGCTGTTCTCCTGTCAGAGCCTCGGCTTATCTCAGCAGCTGCCTATTTTTAACTCGATTGCAAACGATATCTGTGATCAAAGGGCCAGAACCCCTGGAGGAGCTTAGGCGAACAGTGTGGTGGCCGCAATTCTTCCTGATGATTTGTAAGCAGGAAAGGACTTTTGACATGAAAGACAGCTTAAACAGCACAAGAATAGCAATAAACCAGCTGTAAAATGCTTAACATTGCCCTTGAACTAATGCAAATTGTTCCAAACAATTTTCTTTTCTTTTCCTTTCTACTTTTTTTTTCCTTTTTGCAGTCTCTGGGTGCCCTGCTGGGACATTTAAACAGTCACATGCTCCCCATACAAAAGCCTATATAAGTGAGGAAATACAGTGTACTAATGTGTTTAGAATAAGGGAACCAAACAACGTCCACAATTAAGATATGCTGCCTTCCTTTCTTTTGTTTGAGAAAGTGTTCATTAATGACAAACTTGTTTTGGATACTGACTGAGCTTCCAGACAGAAATGTTGAAGGGTAATTTATTAGCTTAAAATACTCAATTAAGCTATTGAAGAGACAGATAACAAAGTAAGGAAAAACTCAATATTCTGAAAGAAAATTAGTTGGGTCACTGAATATTTTAGATGTTTAGAAAATGACAGTATTTACTTTCTGAACTCCAGCAGTATTAAAGAACAGCAATGATACATGTTGATAGAAATCATGTTTCAAGGGCATGCTCTCTACTATAATTGCCCCCTCCCCCGAAATTATACAAGAGACTTAAAGAATCTTTTAATGTCACCTTTAAAAACATTCTCCTTTTTTTTCTTCACATGGATCTAAAGTAGATTTTTCATTTCAAGCAATGACACATTCCCTTATCACCAGCAATTAGTCATATTTTTTTAAAGTTCCAATATGGAATAAAATCTAACCTCATAGTAATTAGAGATAGGAAAGACCAATGAGATCATCAGTTGAGTTTCCAAAAAATGTTGAATACTGGGATAGCTCTGTAAGACAGATTATATCAGCTCTTAGAAAAACATCAGTAATTAGAAGTTAGTTGGTTGGTGTGCATGTGAGTGCTTACTAAATTAAAATTTTCAGGTAGATCTCTTCTCTTGTTTCTACTGCTTGTGGCCTTTAAACATCACTTTTCTTTTTCCAGCCTCAAAACCCCACTGTTCCTCAGGTCATTGTACAAAAAATTCTTAAGAAGTGAAGAAACATATTTACTAAAAACAGTATTTCAAAGAGCACTTAGGTATGTGTTTAAGTCAGGTGGAAGAAAGCAGAATTTAAACAGAAGTTTAAAGTCAAAGCATGCCCAAGTCTACAGTCCTAACTGAGGGAGGGTGGAGGGCTCTTTGTAAGGTTAGCAAAGACTGTGCAAATGGCCAAAGAGAAATCAGAAATAAAATAACCAAGAAAAATTATAAATAAACATTTTATTTTAGCTGCAGTTAAAAATCCATTTGAAGGCCTTAAAGTATGTTTAAAGTCCAGAAAATTTTACATCCTATGTTGTATTCATAACTTTATACTCTATTTTAATTCACAGGACAACTGGGCACAAAAAAGTCCACAGCCATAGGCACTTTCACAATCCCTGAACATTAGGCTTCTATTTCCCTAACTCCTGTTATTCACCAAATTAACTTCAGAACAGTATGGTAAGAAACACCATTATTTGCACACTACAGGTGAGGAGCATGAAGAGAGAGCCATGCATCCATGGTCTTAAATATATGAGGTTTCTGACCAGCCTAGGAAGTGACCTCAGGAACCCATATCCTAGTATATCCAGCCATATTTCTTCCGACTTCATCCTCTGGGGATTTCTCTTAACAATGACAGGATATGAGCTCTTGCTAAATCTGTACTGTGTGGGAACCTCTTCAGCTCTTATTTCTGGTGATGCTGTAACCAGTCACTAAGTACACTAAGCACATGGGTCTTGGAATTGTTTAAACTAGGGTTGTTTGAGGTCCTGTGTGCAACCACAAAGTAAAGCGTTTAAAACGTTTTCAGTTCTTAAATATGATGTCAATGAAATATAGTTGGTTAAGACTCACATTAGAATTTCTTTATTTCATATTACCTCATACTCAGTAAAAACCCTCTATTGTTCTATTTTATGTAAATTTTCAATGACTTAAGAAAAGCTGCAAGTATTTTACTGACTTTGTTTTCTTGTTTCCCATCTTTCTTTTTCATGGGTACATTATGAAATAACTATTAAATTTTCAAAGTTTTACAGCACCTCACCCAATGAGCAGTGAAAAATAACTGCCCAGCTTTGTCTCTGTTTTTCTTAAGACTAATTTTTTCAAGTGTTAGAGGTTAATCACACTTATTTCATCCATTTCGTGGATCTAATAAAAGCAGTGGGGCATAACATTCTGTAAAACCAGGCAATAGAGGAAATAACACTAATGTTAACCTCTAACATAAATGTAGTAGTAATTACCCTGCTCTACTTTTAAAACTAATACCTTTTGTAGTCTCCCAAGTGGCATGGAAAAAAACCTCCTAATGTTCTAGGCTGCCACCAGTTTCCCAGATCCAGAGAAATCTATGTTATACCTTCCTTTTTGCCCCACATTGCTCAGCAACAAAGATGTCACACTGAGGATTGCCACACTATTGCAGAAAGAGCAATAGAAAGAGCAGTCCCTGGTAGTTACCTTTAATGTATGTATTTAAAATGCAGAGACTTTCTGCCAGAAGAGAACATTTTGCCTGCTTCTCCTCTGTCTGAGATTTGAACAGGCAAATTTGAGCTGAGTGTATTAAAAGGCAAATTATCTACTCCAAATTAATTCATAATGGCACAAGTATTCTGCTTTGTCCCAGTACTATTTTTTTAATAAACGATTCTTAAAAGTGTCTTTTATAGCTTTCAAGATAATCCTGCAAGTGTGTATGAATACTGTTAGTCACCTGAAAGTCTCCACTGACCTGAATGGGACAGCCCCTGTCTGTGTGTGTTGATACTACGTGTGGAAATCAGAATTTCACAACTATTCACAAATCTGTTCTCAGCATTAATTTCAATTTCCAGGTGTCTTCATGTAGGATAGGAAAGAATATGACACTCGGAGATCCAAGTCATTACTTAATCCCTTCTAATCTAAAAAACGTCCTCACCTAATCATGCTAATGACATTCATTTTATAATAGATACTTCTCAATAAAAGCATTTGGTATTCTCAGCCATCACTTGGTGAACTCAGGGGTAAACATATATGCACCTCTACGTATATAGGTTGCTTAACCAGATCTGGCTGGATGGTCACACTCAAAGAGTGGGGATCAACGGCTCAATGTCCAGATGGAGACCTGTGATGAGTGTCTTCCCCAAGGATCAGTCTGCGGACTGGTGCTGTTTAACATCTTTGTCGGTGACATGGACGGTGGCATTGAGTGCACCCTCAGCAAGTCTGCTGATGACACCACAGCCTGTGGTAAGGTCGACATACTGGAGGGAAAGGGTGCCATTCAGAGGTTCCTTGACAGGCTTGAGAAGTGGGCTTGTGCAAACTGCATGAAGTTCAACTAGGCCAAGTGCAAGGTCCTGCACCTGGACAGGGGCAATCCTAAGCACAAATACAGGCTGGGTGGAGAACAGATCACAAACAGTCTGGAGGACAAGGACTTGGGAGTGATGGTGGATGAGAAGCTCAACATGAGCCAGAAATGTGCACTTGTAGCCCAGAAGTCCAACTGTGTCCTGGGCTGCATCAAAACAAGTGTGGTCAGCAGGGCCAGGGAGGTGATTCTCCCCCTTTACTCGGCTCTTGTGAGACCCCACCTGGAGTACTGTGTCCAGTTCTGGAGCTCCCAACATAAGACACAGAACTCATGGAGAAAGTCCAGAGAAGGGCCACAAAGATGATCCGAGGGCTGGAGCACCTCTGCTAGGAGGACAGACTGAGAGAGTTGGAGCTGTTGAGCCTGGAGAATAGAAGGCTCCAAGGAGACCTCATAGTGGTTTTCCAGTGCCTGAAGGGGACCTACAGGAAAGCTGGGGATGGACTTTTTACTAGGGCTTGTAGTGAGAGGACAAGGGGTAATGGATCAAAACTGGAAGATGGTAGATTTAGGTTAGACATTAGGAGGAAATTCTTGAGTGTGAGGGAGATGAGACACTTGAACAGGTTTCCCAGGGAAGTTGTGGAAGCCCCATCCCTGAAAGTGTTCAAGACCACGTTGGATGAGGCCCTGAGCAACCTGATCTAGTGGGAGGTGTCCCCACCCATGCAGGAGGGCTGGAAGTACATGATCTTTCATGTCCCTTCCAACTCAAACTATTCTATGATTCTATGCTTCTATTAGGTCCAAACATAGACCATGATGCTTCAGTAGATAGGAAACAAAGGTTTTATGGATATGGGAAGGAAAGAACTGGAAATCAGACTACCATTTTAAGGACAAATGGCTTATCAGGTTGTTGCAACTAAAACCTAACCATTTAGAAAGGAACAGGAGAGAGGAGGCCAAAATAGGGCTGTGTCTAGGAGGTGATTCAACCAGGTTTACTAAGAAGATAGTGCTCAACTGTGAGAGAGGGCCTCATGACTAAAGCTGTGGTCCTATGCAAGAGTGACTGCAGGGTCATAGCTGCATGTCAGCAAAAGGGGCAATAGAAACAGTCAGAAGGGCCTTCTGGAATCTGTTCTGTTGTATAAACATAAGCATTTACAACCACTTTATATCCTCACCTGGCTTCCAGCTTTCTCTCCATAAGACCACAGATCTCCCATACCCCAACCCAACAGGAACATCTCAAGTTAAAAAGCCTCACATATCACCATTCAGCACCTGAATAGAGCCCAAACTATGTCACTATAACTATTTGCATGCTTCTTTGTTTTATTGCCCTCTCTACTACTGGAGTTTCCTGAAAACTCAGAAGATATTATTTGCAATTATACTGTTGGAGCTTTCTGGGGCCCACCTAGAGCTCTAGGCCACAACTGTAAATAAATGCTCTCTTATCCCTCTCTCAGGGTCTGAATGATTATATAATGCTTCAATTTGGTTAAATAAAAAGTGATATGCTGCAACTACATACGTTACTGCAATTCTCCAGAACAGTTACTGTACTGTATTTCACTTTCTTCAAAATCCCTCTTACTGCCTCTTAGGGCTATCAGACAATTGGGAGTTCTGCCAAGTACTTACTTGATGGATACAACCTAATGACTGATGAGGATGATCAACAATGTTGCAGGATATTCTTACTGAGAACAGGTATCTTCTTACTATCCTAATATATACATTAACTAGTAGAAACAGAAAAAGTTGAGTGATAGTGATTATAACCATCTTGGGAAAGAGTTTTGAAGACAGTGTTTCAAGGACTACTTGTTCAAGCAAATTAAAGGAAAAACATACAATGAGAGAAAACAAAAGTAACACAGATAGAGGGAAACTTCTGCAAAAAGACTAAAACTTGAAATGGAAAATGAGAATGAAAGAGATTCTGAGTTTCATACCCAACTTCCCTGAGTGACTGAATATACAGCATAAAGTCAAAATGGAGAAACCTGCATATCTGTGAGCTACCTGTTATGGAAGGAGACTGAGACTGTTTGCTGTGCTGCCACTCTAATACTCTTCAGACACATTGCATTCACTAAATTCTTTTCTAATAAGGCAAGACAGCAGAGTTCTTTTCTCTTGACATTTATGAAGCCTGCAAAGTGGAAACAATCAGTACTTTGTCAACACCTGACATTTAGCCTGACCTTTTTTTCATAATTATATTAGAAGGCTAGACTAGACCCCAGAACATTTGGAAAGCAGCTGGATTTATAAACAGTAAAATATACTTAAGTCGCTATGCTCAACTGAAGCAGTTCAGAGTGGATTCCTCAAAATTTAGCAGATATTCACAAAATAGCAGCATTGTAAGGTAACTTTTTCAGGAAATAGACCCAAGGACCATGCATAAAATATAAATACAAATGTAATATTTCCATCAGCATCCTCACAGACTGACTTTCCTACCTGACCCAGAATCATAAAGGAAAAGCACAGTTTTCTGAAAGCTTTGCAGAAAATCCTCAAGATCTTTTCAGGATGGTACATCTCTCTCACATAATACTCAGATAAACTACACTAGAGAAAAAAAATCATTTAGTGTGACTGATTTTATGATATTCACCTAGGCATTTTAATTACTTCATAACTGCATCATATTTGGAGGTCTCCTGCAAGACATATTCAAGTGGAAATGTGATGTCCAATAGCTATACTATATACAGGAACTGATTACATATGTCTGCAGAGGAACAACAATTCACATCTTCATTGTTCTAATGATGTTGGACATGTTTGGACACACCAATGCAGATATCATACCTCTCTACCTCATAGACTTTCACTGTCTTCCAAAAGCATAACTGCAGTCTGATTAACTCAGTCCTTTACGTCATTACCATTGACTTTGCCAATAACTATGGCTGTGGAATCACAGCTTTCAAGAGTTTCCTTGTTGATCCAGGAGGTCCTCTGCTACCCCATTAAAAAAGCATAGCCTGGAAGGAAGGAAGGAAGGAAGGAAGAGAAAGGTGACCTGTATTGGAATTCTTGGTTTCTTCGCAAAGTGTAGGAAGAGCAATGCCCCAGAGAAGTATTTGAACAAAACAATCATTCTGATGCAAGAAAAACAGTATTATTGTAGTCGAGCAGCTATGAAAGAAGGTATTCTGCTGTACCTGCTGTGAACAAGGCCCCTGCTTTAATTATGTCTGAAGCTTGGTGGCAAATATCCAATCCCCAAGTGAAGGGAAAAAAGGAACCAGTATTTTTTTCCATTCATTTAGTTGGCTGATTATTCTGAGTCTTTGGCACTTTGACCTTTTGTTCTTTATGAATGTGCCTGGGTATACCTATAGGGTCAGCTTAGACTGACTAAGAGCAGTTAAATCTGGCTTTGTACAGAGCTTTAAACACTCCACAATGCCCAGTGTCTGTCTCCTACCCTCAGTTTACTCCTGCATGGAGAGACCTCAGTCCTACCAATTGGTGTGAGCTGGGAACTATGTGTATATTACAAAAGCAGAGGCTTTTCTTCATGACAAAACATAAGTACAAGCATTGCTAGCTGCTGTGAGACCTGCTGCCTATGTGACAGCAGTGCTGGCTAGTGACTGATTCAGAGATGGACTTTGCCAGACAGCCATGATAATAAAAGTTGAGAGGACTCTGACAGATACCAGTATGAAATCCTTGGCCTGTGCACAACAACACTGACTTGTGCTTCTATCCAGAAGGATTCTACAGCCAGCTTTTGGGGATGATGTCTCATAAATGACATCAGAAAGCATGACAGAGAGAGGAAAAAGAAAAAAGAGAGGGAAAGAAAAATTCAGACAAGATGCTTTAGAAGACATTATTTCAAAAGGCTAATTGCACCGAAGAATGTTGATCCTAAAGATCAACTGCACGTTATATAGAATCATAGAATGTTTAGAGTTGGAAGGAACCTTATAGATCATCGAGTTCCAACTCCCCTGCATGAACAAGGACACTTCCCACTAGATCAGGTTGCCCAGAGCCCCATCCAACCTGGGCTTGAATGCCCCCAGGGATGGACCCTCCACAACTTCTCTGGGCAACCTGTTCCAGTGTCTCACTACCCTCACACTAAAGAATTTCCTTCTGATCTCTAACTTAAATCTCTCCTCCTGCAGTTTCAACCATTACCCCTTGTCCTATCACTATGTGCTCTTGTAAAAAGCCCCTCCCTAGATTTTCTGTAGGCCCCCTTCAGGTACTGGAAAGCCACTATGACGTCCCCCTGGAACCTTCTCTTCTTCAGGCTGAACAACTGCAACTCCCTCAGCCTTTCATCATAAGAGAGGTGCTCCAGCCCTTGGATCATTTTTGTGGCCCTCCTCTGGACACGCTGCAGCAGGTCTATGTCTTTCATGTGTTGGGGGCTCCAGAGCTGGACACAATATTCCAGGTGAGGTCTTGCCAGGGCAGAGTAGAGGGGCAGAATCACCTCTCTTGATCTGCTGGCCACACTTCTTTTGATACAGCCCAGGATGCGGCTGGCCCTCTGGGCTGCAATTGCACAGTGGTGGCTCATGTCCAGCTTTGGATCCACTAGTACCCCCAGGTCTTTTTCCACAGGGCTGCTCTCTACCATGTCTTCCCCCAGCCTGTATTGATGTCTCTGGTTGCCTGAGCCCAGGTGCAGGACCCTGCACTTGGCCTGGTTGAACCTCATGAGCTTCACTTGGGCCCACTTCTCCAGCTTGTCCAGGTCCCTCTGGATGGCATCCCATCCCTCTGGCATATTGACTTCACCGCCCAGCTTGGTGTCATCAGCAAACTTGCTGAGGGTACTCTCAAAGCCACTGTCAATATCACTGATGAAGATATTAAACAATACAGGTCCCAGTATGGACCCCTGAGGGACACCACTTGTCACTGTTCTCCATCTGGACACCAAGCCATTGACCACTACCCTCTGGGTGTGACCATTCAGCCAGTTCCTAATCCACTGAACAGTCCACCCATCAAACCCATATCTCTCCAATTTAGAGAGAAGGATGCAGTGAGGGACCGTGTCAAAGGCCTTGCAGAAATCCAGAGAGATGACATCCACTGCTTTTCCCTTGTCAACAGATGTTTGTTATATTGTTCAAACACAATTAAAACTCTCCTAATTGAAGCTGAAAGGAGACACTCTGGCAAACCCTATCAAAGTGATTCGAATATATGACCACAGGAAAGCACAGACCATTTTTGCTCCAGATGTTAGTCTCTCTCTTTCTGTTGGATACACAGGAAACCTGGGAAACAAAGTTTCTAAATCAGCATCTGATTCCTGTGACTAAATTAGCCCATACTAAGAACCCGTGAACACTGCCCTTGAAGTTGTTTTAAGTACAATCTATTAGGTAGGAGTTCCATTATTCTCGTGTCCACAAAAGACAAATTACCAGGTATCCTAAAACCTAAGCAGTACAAGTGCTAAGCATAAGCCTTTTCAGAAGGCTTTTTTTCCAGGCCTGTCTTTGAACAACTGCACTTGTGATCCCCAATCTAAAACCAGAATGATTTAATGATTCCTACCATTCTTGTAACACCAATTATGAACACGGTGATCATTCCTCTTTCCCTTTTTATCTGTTCTCCTTCCATTTGTGTTTCTCCCCTGCCTGTTACAATCTCCAGGTATTTCAACCTCCTTTATGTCCAGTACATCCAGAGGACCTGGATGTTTCCACTCAAGTATTCAGAGTAAAGCTGAGCAGTTGCAGCAATTCCAGTACTATTGACTAGATGCAATTTAGTTTTGCCTAACCCTTATTCTGATAAGAGCTTCACAAATACATAAACACATTATTACCTTAGTATGCAGCAATACACTTCCAAAAAGCAACCATTTGGTGGGAGGAACCCATTACCTTACAAGCTGATGAACCACAGATACAATAATTTACATAAAAATGTAAGCCAAATGACTCAATTTCTCAGTCACTCAGATAAAAGAATCACAGAATCATCATGGTTGCAAAGGACCCTTGAGATCATTAGACTGTTCAAAACTTTCTAGGAAGCAGAGGTGCAAGTTGACATACAATCCTGTGGCTGGTTAGTGACATGACTAGTCAATATTCTGTAGCAAGAAAAAGGGAATGCTAAGCTTGATTCATAAGCACTATGAACAACAGCTATATAATTCATAATGAAGGGCAGATCTGTAAGAGGCACTGGTAAAATAATTTTTCTCCATAGTAAATTTAGGACCATGAACTAGTTAAACCAAAAAATAAGGTTAACAAAGCTGACAAGTGGTACTTAGTGTAGAGATCAAGATTTAGATTAAGATGGATGAAAAGGATAAATATGGTCCTGGATAATCCTCTACAGAAAAATTCTGAAATCTCCAGGCAAGTAACGATGACCCAGCCTCTGCTGTGCGCCCTGTCCAAAGGACACTAGTGCCATGCCCAGTCTTGTCAGAAAGGGGGTTTGAATCATTCTGTGCTTCAGCTTTGAATAATGAGGACATTTTATACTCAACAATTCAGGAAAATAATCTTAATTTTAAACTGTTTATAATTTTAAAATTAGTTATTTAAAATTAAATTGTTGGCATTCAATCTGTGGAAAAATGTCTCAGCGCTGGGTTTTCGTCTATCCTGTAAATCTGTCTTCATCTATCCTGCAGTAAAACCAGATAATTACAGCTGTCACTCATTCAGGAAGGTGGTACAAGATCTATTATAAAACTCTCTCCTCAGAGGCCAATGCATATTGCCTCCTATTCCAATCTGCTGTGGGTTTTTCTGGTGCATGGTCTATGGGCAGATGTTCCCAGAGAATTACTGTCTTTATTTAAACAAACTGCAATATAAAAAACAAAATATTTGTTAAGGTAAGTAATGATGAAAAAAAGCCACAAGTTTTTCTACATCTGTTTTTGTTACAAGTGGTAACCAGGGAGATGAAAATATCCGCAGTCCTTGGTTCTGCTACTCATAACAGTGTGCTTCTGCTTTATACACTGAATGGTTTCATTTGATTTTTTTAAGAGACTGAAAATAAACACAATCTCTATGCATAGTTTCCTCTGTTTTCAGGAACTATGACCTTTGACTCCTGTAAATCTGTTTAAAGCTAATGTCTAAAGATCTGTTGTTCCAAGGATGTACAAAATATACCTAAGATTTATGTTACAATAAATCTTTTCTGGGCTTTTCTTTGTCAATTTCAATTTCATTTACCAAAGCCAGTAACCAAAACAGCTGCACATCCTCTGGAAGCTATCTAATGAGTTGTTTGTTTTTTTATTACAAACAATAATTTGTTTGTATCTCCTATTAATTTTGAAGGCAGGTGAAGACATAAGGATTTACTGTCACCCTCATACACATGTACAGCAGCACTACAAATGTGAGTTATTATTATAAAAACTCACATAATGACATGATAGGCATTCACCTCTAAAAACAACCCCATTAAAATAATCCAGATATGAAGTGCAGGCTATTACATATAGCACTTGAAAATTATGCTTTCTCCCTCTTGAAAACCACAGGAAATGCTACAATATCACCCTTTTCAGACTCAGTTTTTGAAAATGTCTTGATCTCCTTATTGTGCCCTTAAACCGATACCCCTACTTCCACCAGCCCTAGTCTAACACTGACTTAAACTTTTTTTTTAATACATATTCTTTTCCACAAGAACTATTTCAATGATCTGACCAAGTTTTAAGCTTGTGAAAAAAAGCCTGATGATCATTAAGAATTGGTAGCAGATGTTTGGTTTCAGACACACTACTTCATGCTATATGACAATGTGATGAGAAAAATTACTTACTTCCAGAAACAAGTATTCTGAGAAGCACACAGTAGGTCAGAAGAAACTATCACAAAATACTTCTGTCCATGTCTACTTCCAGAGCAAGAGCTACTAGTCCATCCAAAATCACCTATGGCAAGCTGAGCTACCTAGCACAAGATCCAGTCTACACAGCTAAAGCATAATGCATGGCAAGAAGCGTTGGTTAGAGTGACCTACCTGGTTATTCAGACATATATACACTATTGCTGCAAACCAGCTCATTTCCCAAAGAAAAAATTAAGCTAAACTGACTGTGAAGAAAACGAGCAAAGTAAAAAATAAATGAATCAAACTATTAAGGAAAGTTTACCATATGGGAAAAGGCAAAAAAACCATATCTGAAGAAAGGCAGTAACTTGATAAAGCCACCAGCCGGGTCAAAATTAAGACAGCAATGGAGGAAAAACATTACAGTGCATAGCTCATGGAAAAACAGCAGACTGTGATCCATAAAAACTGGGAGTTGTGCAGTGCAGAACACTGTCAAAGAAAGTTTAAAACTGAATTATGGCAGCTTTAAGGATAATAAGTGGGTTTTAATGAATCAGTAACAAAAAATCCTAGTGCTGAGATCAGGGTCCACTATACTTAAGAAGGCTTAAGATGTTTATGTCAAGGCAGAAACAGCAGAAGCCTCACAGGCAAAAAAATAAAATAAAAATATTGCTGGATGAAGTTCCTAAATTCATAAGTTCATGGTCAAGTAAGATGCTAAGTGGTATCAACTAGCTATAAACACTTTAAAAACAATTGACCAAGGTTACAGGCACAGATTCCTAGAGAACCTGGGTGACTACATATCCGGTCTGATGAAGTTAATTTTTAATAAATCTTTTAAGAATAGGGAAATTCAAGAAGACTGGAAGAATGCTAATGATTTGCCAGTACCCACAAAGGGCAAGCTGGATGACCCAGGTAATTACAGGCTGGTTAGTGTGACATCTATTTTAGGCAAAATAATGGAAAACCAATATGGGATTGAATTGATAAAGAACTGAAGAATAGGGACATAATTACTGCCAGTCAGCATGTTTTTATGGAAAGTAGATCTTGTTAAATATAACCTATGCCATTCAATCTTTTAAGGAGATAATATATTCAATTAATGGAAACAACTGCACAGATGTAATAATCTTAGACTTCAATAAGACATGCACTTCTGATTGTTTAGCACTATCCAATATCAATGAGATACACATCAATGGACTAAGACACAATTTAAATTACTTTCTCAATGAGGAAAATTCACTGAATGGATGTTTCCTACCCGGGGCCCTGACAACTTGGTATTAGGTCCAATGCAGTTCAACACTTTCATAGTAATCCTTACTGACCTGCATTGTGGGGCTTGCACAGAGGCACATATACAGGTCACTATAGACCTATACAGTGAGAGACTATGTCTTTAAAAGCAGCAAGAGAAAGGAATCTAAGTGTCAGAGTACACAGGTAATTTAAATTAAACTTGGTCTTTGACAAGTGTAAATAAATAAACCTAAGACATATAAACAGACAAGTATTGAATAAAAGAGTGTTAACCTCTAAACTAGAACTGAGGAAACCACTAAGGAATATTTGCTCACAGTTTTGACATTCGCTTTCTAAAGAGAAGATGGGAAAACTGGAATTATTAAGGTGGAAACCTATAAATATGAGGGCTTGAGAAATTTCTTACAGAGATGAGATACTTAAAGGTCTCATTTTGTTAATTTTAGCTGAGAATACTTGAGAAGCACCATGGTGTGTAACTACCCTCATGAAGAGAAAATACAGACACTGAACAATTCTTAAACTTTGCAAAGAACTGCATTTCAAGATGAAACAGCTGGAAAACAAAACTGGACATATTTAAATTGAAATAAAGTATTTTAAACTAATTATTTACTCCTGGATAAAAAATTAAAAAAAATTAATATATTCTCCACCTCTGCATATCTTCAAATCAAAATCGGCACTTTTCCAGAAGGCACACTTTTATCAAACATAAATAATAGGGTTCAAAAATCAGTTAACTAGTCAGAAGTTTATGTCAGATAATCTTACAGTCCTTCCTGTGTTAAGCTATGTAAGCCTATAAATTGACCAAAATGTTTTCCAGGCTAGTTAGAGTCGGGCAAAATATGCAAAAGATGTACATATTGGGTATGAATCTCAGAAGGCTGGCTCAGCTCTGCATCACTGAGGTAAACAAAATGCCACCAATGGCCCTTTCCTAATGACTGGCAGGTGAAAAGTTCCTTCTGTGTTATTCCTCAGAGACTTTTGGTCTCACCCCAATTTCCCTTCCTCTCAGTAATATTTGTGCCCTGCATCCCATTTTGCTACGTCAGAATTTAATTCTATGTTTAGATTCAACTTTTCCTTGATTCACATTGGACAGGCACTAGACTCACTAAAGCCAATTATCTGTTTAAGAAAAAGAAAAAGGAGTTTGTAAATAGGAGTTCATTGTCTCTGATTAAGGTGTAGCCTCCTTTCCTTCACAAGATACCTTTTCCAGGCAGTTCCTGTGTTCTCTTCTGTAAAGGGGATTTATTTAGCTGGGCAGATGGCTGTGCTAGTTCCCACCACAGGCTTCCCAGAAGAACCTGCAGGAGTTACTGCTGAACAGGTTAGCACCATAGGAATGTCCAGACACCACCTACCACAAGTGAAGGGGAGAAGCTTCAAGGAAGATTGAGTCTACAAGCAGTAAATAAGAAGAAGATAGGCATTTTAAACTAAAAAAATCCCTAAGACATTTACAGTACCATCTCACAATGTATTAATGAGGATATTTCCAGCCTTCCACCATAATGTATTTTGTTTATCGTCAGGAGACAGATGTTTTCTAGACATTCAGGAAGGCATCATTCCTGCCTTATGGGTCTATCTGTTTCAGAGCAGATGGACAAAATGGAATAACAAAAAGGGTTATTCTGAAGTGCAAGTCACAAATGAACCAAGAACTTTTAAAAGGCTAGACTATAAACATACAAGGCAAGAGTCTTACAAACTAAATCAGGCAGACTGCTCTGTTCAGCAGGGACAGAATGAGAAAAAAAAAAAAGGATGGTGATAATATGAGAAGCAGATGGATTTGGGAATATCAGAAGAGCAGATGGGGAGGACTGGGAACAGGAAGTTTGTTGTGGGAGGACAGCTAAGGAGAGCAAGCTGTTCTTACACACAATGCTGTGAAAGTGGTGGCAATCTGCTTCAACCTGATGCAGTACCAGATGAGGAGCCAGCAGAGATAACACGAAAGAGGGAGGCAACGTGATTGAGATGATAGGTTAGGAAGAAGCTCAACAGATGCATTCCATATTCACTTGGAAGGGTCCTGCTTATTTTTGGAATGCCAAAGTAGCAGATGTCACAACAGCCTGGGACATGTAAAAGTGGACTCCGTGGGTCTATGTGGATTTCAAAAAAAATCAGTTGGCTCACAGTACTAGTATTGCTCATTGTTAGATTTGGGGACAGATGTTTAATTGATCAAAATCAGAGGAACTATATGAATTTCAATGGAGCTATAGCAGCTTATGATTACTGCCAGGTTTAAACCTGTTTGTCATTAACAACAATGCATCAACAAATAGCCCATTTTGCATATTTGCAGCACTGAAGAACTACTATTTTTACACTGAAAAAGTTATTTTCTTTTTAAAATTAGTTACATTAGATGATGTTTCCTGCTTTTCACAATTCTGCTGCTGCCACTGATAGCCATTTCCACTGGCTCTAGCTTGGTAAATATTTTAACTTTTATCAAGTGTTATGTTATTCTCAGTATATGGCTCACAAACTTGTTGCTTAAGTTTATATGGCATGCATTAATCAATTGGAGATTGACATATGAGTTTGATTTAGGTTAAAAAATATGAACCAGAACAGAGGATGAAGAATTCAATTTATAACCACTAAAACTGCAAGGAAAATACAACCGAGAACAATGTTGGCATTCCTCAAAATAGCAGATATATGTGTGGTTGTGGTTAGGAGAGGGAGGGCAAAGGGGAGGATTTTCCAAAGTAATGGAATAGAAATTTTACAGTGGTTTGTTTGGCTCTTCTATTCATAGAGTTTGTCAACTCCCTAAATAAAGTAAGTACAAAAGACCATTTGCATTTTAAAAAGTAGGTTTTTTGCCTGAGGATCACAATTCATTTTATTGAGAAAATGAGCAAATAATTAGGTACAAAACACAGCTGAAAGATAAAAATTCATACTAGCAGAACATCTTCAAATTGTAAGGCTACACCATATGACCTTCCAAGAGGCCTTGAGCCTTGCCAAAAGATTTCAAAATCTGAATGTTCTCTCCTTTCTTTAATCTTGGATTCTTTCTTCAAGTCTCTGCATTAATAGGGTAAATTCTGCTTTATTTAAAGTCTTTCTTAAGAGAAGCTTTTACTAAATGCTACTAACTGAAATGTCTACAAAACCGACCTACCTCAGGTCTTCATACACACACTCAAACTAGAGACATATATGTGGGAAAGAGCAAATTCTCACCATGTCCAGCAGTAATTTCTAAAAACAAAATAGAGACCAGAAATAAGGAGATGGTTGCCTAATTAATGGAGCTTTTTTTTGTTTACTCCATAACTATTGCACAGGGAGTTTTGTTCTTTCCTCATATGTCCTCCACTTTCCTTGACTGATGGTAAGATCTTATTCTGTATCTATATATTGTACAAACATATAATCCAGAAAATAGTGAATATGCAACAACCTAGAGGTTGTTCTTTGCCTCCTTCCTTATCTTTCACTATTGGCAGTGTAACCAGAAACCATGCAATCTTTTCCTCCCTTTTACTGGTATTTTTAATTCCATTTCCTTCTCTAAATTTTTTCTCCAGTCTACTACTGCTTTCTTTCCTCTCAGTACACAAATTACAGCCAAAGTTTGTCTTTTTGACTCATCAGTTTGACCATATCAGTCTTCATTTTCAAAGCCCTTTCTAATAATTGGTTGCAAACTTAAATTCAAGTTCCCTGTCATCACTTTCCAAGTTCTATGCTACTATCCCTTGACTACCTCTCCTTGACAAGCTTTGTGTGACCATCCACACTTGCTGATGTTCAATCTTGCCTAGTGGTCTTTCAGTCACTCACAAATCACCTCTACTATATGTTTCTCAAGCCTCTTTGATAAAATAAGCTCCTGAAGCCATATGCATGATTCTTCCCCTGTTGATATTTTATGCCCCCTGAAAAACTCACCACTCCCATGCTGCTTACAATTCATTGAGATGACTTGTATATACATTAAAAAGTTTTAAAAGCCTTTTTTTTTAATGTTAATCCCCTATTAAATTTCTGGTATTTTGCAGGACCTTAGCAAATATGTTTCAGATGCATGAAGTCTGGAATAGGCTCTACAGAATCGCTAATAAAGTCAAAATAAAGAACATCATATTCCACACACATATATAAATATTGCTGGCAACTATGATTATTATGAAAGTGTTCAGTTATAATCCTACTGGTAAACTCATAGCTTCTTAAGCCTGGAAAGCACCATTAGTTCATCTATTTATTAATTCTACCATTAGATCATCTAGTATGACTTCCTGTCATTGAATTTCACTTCAGAATCCTACCTCAAGCTCTCTAGAGGCCAAACAGTGCACCAAAGGCCTTAAATCAGGGAGACATCAATACAGCACCATTTCCTGAGGCTCCTGAAATAGCAGACAGTCGATTAGATGTGCTTAAATTATCTTCTAAGAAAATATATGCTGTGAAGACCAGTGACTGCCATTCTTTCTCAATCTTTGCTGATCCCAGCCTTTCCAAAAGCTTTACCAGTTGGTGGTTATGACCTTTGGCTTGTAAGGAAGAGGTGCTTCACAGGTATAGAGGGACTAGACTTGCAACGAGAATCAGAGAAAATATGTATTTTTCTCTACAGGAATTCCTCTCTGCTTCTCATTTCTCTACCAAGTAACCCAACTTATCTCTGCTCTGCTTTTCAATAAGCTCAGTAACAGAAGATAAATAACGTAACATTTTCAGATCTCATACAGTCATAATATTTATTTAGGTCTAAAACCTAGGCAAATGAATGCCTTCACTCCCAAAAATGTAGTATGGATTACTTACCAAATACACAGTCAAACAGAAGGGCTAAAAAGGCTCTTTTAAAACATACGGTTCATTTTGAAAGAGAAGCATGTTGTTTATTACATGGATGAGGATCAGTACTCATTTTTAAGACATATGAAATAAACAAAGGTTTACTGGTGAGCAACAGCAGCTCCAGTCAGGAAATGTCTTAAAATATTAATAACTACATACACCTAGAGGAAGATACAATAGTGCATCTGTTCAAGCCATTATAAAGTCATAGAAATACATTTGTATTGGACACTTACAGTTTCCTGCTTGTCTTCTTCTTGTTCCCCATTGATCTCATAATGCGTTGGCATTGCTGAGCAAGCTCTTGGGAAGTTCAACCAAATACAGTTTCAGAAGCTAAAAAGAACAAATAGAATGTGACTCAGCTTGTAGTAATAGCATTAAACAAAACAAGAAAAATACCTACTGAAAGAATTGTTCTTCTATGGAAATCCTGGCCATGCTCTTCTTTGGTTCTAAGGAAGAATGTCAGTATGGAAGTAGCTGCTAGAGGAAACATTTAATGCTCGTGAGTGTGGCTTTGTAAGAGATCTAGAATGTCCTGGCTAATAAAAGTCTCAGTTCTAATGAAATACATCAGGATGGCAGCATTGTAATGGTTTAATTTTATAATCTGCATATAAACTTAAAGCACTGCAGTAGACTTACTCTGATTTACCAACGTCCATCCATTTAAGCATCTCAATTTGATCAAGTTAGGAAAACAAAACCCTGCGTGCTGCATTAATTTTTATCATACAGCTTAGGAGTCTTAACAGCCACAGTTTCTAAATACTGCACATGACAGTGTACCTGAACAGATCTCTGATACCAGTGATGCCCTTCTCTCAGTTGGTGGGAAATCAGACTGTTTAAAGAGTGGGAAAGTGAGTTGTTCAATCTTTTGTGGGGAGAAGACTGTAAGGGGAAGAAGCTGCCAGGAAAAGAGGAAGAGAGATTATGGATGTGCCCATGTGTGTGCTGAACATGGAGCAGGCTGTAGCTTGTATGTTGATTTCCTGGGGTACAGAACTGTTACGATAAGGTGATTTTTTCACCCTCTTACAGGTGACATGCAGTACCTCCTGCCACACTTGCATCTGCTTTGCTGAATACATATCTGAACAGATAATACAGCATTAACTATGTTCATTCAACAGGAGCTTTAACATAATTCACTAAGGAAATATTCAATAGAATTGTACATGATGGAACAGTATACAAATGAGACATTCTTAATAGTCTTAGCATTTTGGAGCTAGGACAGCACTCTAGACATGAAAGATGTGACTAGGTTCTAAAATTAAGAAGTAAAACCAGCAAGGCTGTTAAAAAATAACAGTTTGGGGCATGTTTAAGGCCCAGCAGCTAGGGACACATGGCAACTACTATGCAACTTGTTCAGTTTCCTTCTCCAAGCTCTAGCTTCCCCATCAGACAAGACCTGAAATATTACCATCTCCTTCCTTTTCTCACATTTTACAAACAGTCAGCAACAACAAAGAATTCCCAGAAATTCCATTCCTGTAGAACCCACAAAGGCAAGAGATTATGCTGGGAAATAATAGCCACTGAGACAAAACGGCTTCTTCAAATAAGCTATGTCAGGTCTATTTCAAACATATTCAGAATTGGCAACCCACCTCTTCCTAGACTCTGTTCCAAACCCATGAACTGGGAATTATTCTTGACTTTATGCTTACTTGCAATTTTGGCATCTTGATAGATACATGATGAATTTTTTTTCTGTTCTTTCTCATTAATTGTTGACTCATATTACTTGAATTTTTGCTACAGCACTTACATTTCCAGAATAGTCATACCCTAAGAATCTTTGCAGAAGTCACCTTTTCCTACATCTTCCCAAAGGTTTGGGCCAAGAACTGCCACCAATTGCCTCCTTCCCCACTCCATTTGTTTCACATCCTTTGACTTTTCTTCTTAGTAGAGCATTCTTACAAGCATCGTTGGGACACAGTGATTCTGCACACTAGAAATGTTAAATTGATAGTCTGAAAATAGTCCATTAGTGTTTTGCACCATCACTTGCCCATTTTTATGCAGATTTTCTGAGATAAATGGGGGCAAGGTTCTGCATGTCCTAAATGCCACGTTAAATTGAAAGATAACAATAAGGAACACCACATCTAGAATGTTGTATCTGGTAAAGTGCAAATTTCATTTCTTGATCACTTTCCTCAGTCTCATGCAATGCAAGGTGGCCAGTTTTTTAAGCTTTACTAGATATAATCAGTCAGGACATGCTCTGCATATTTTTATTCTTATGTTGTACTCCATCCAGTTACAATAAATAAATTTGTTGCTATCATCATCCAACACTGGTAGCATTTCAAATGTCTTCTGCAGCAGCTTGTTGTAAAGACATTCAGGCACTAGCTTTCCCTGGGACCTTACATCAGAAAGCAGCCTCTGTGAAGTGTCAGTGGATGTGTTCATAACAACCATACCTTGCACACTCTCCCCTAAGAATGAAAAGCTAACAGTTCTGCATACTGTGATAGGGCAGATGATAGCTTTTTCAGACATAGTTTCACAGATTCTGGAAGGGTCTCTGACTAATCTGAGGCCACTACTGCAACATAGATTATCAGATTTATATTCCCTTCTTTGCTTTGTCTTTCTTTTTTTTAAGATCCGTTTTTTCAGGTAAATAATAGGCATCAGATGTTACCCATAAAAATCTCATGAGAACAAAATGCATACAGGTTTTAGGACATTATAAGCAATGAACCGTGAAAAGGCCTAGCGGCAGGCAGAAGAGGGATTAAGGAAGAAGTTGGCATTGTCCAACTGTGGGATAAACTGTGTCTTGCACCGCAAAGATCGTGCAGCTAGATAGTTAACGTCCATTAACATTCACTCTGCTCAAAAAATACATGCTTTGGGAGATGAGAACATTGACTGCTGGAAAAATGCATACTTTGAAGGGTGAGGACATTGACTTCCTTTTTATATTTGTGATTCTAATTATACTGTCCTGATTTCAAATTAAAGACACAATGGCTTTTGCTCTCCCATTATGTAATTATAGATTTCTGTAAACATTCTTTCCTTTGTTGGTTTGCTCTGTGCATGGATTTTTTTTAAAATGCATAAAGCAATCAAAAGAAATTCTGAAATCAAAACAAAGAGAAAACAAATGGCGCCTCAGATATTCCCTTAAAAAATAGCTCTGTGCATCATCCTCAGGCACTTCTGTCATCTGTTGCTATAATAACCACTTTGATTACACGAACAGTCACCAAACTGTGCTTGGCTGACTATAGGGCACTTCCCAGCAGCTAAATCAATAGCTCTGAAGTACTGCTCGTTTCCAACTCAGTACCAGATTTTGTCCTATCATATCAACAGCCCCGCAGCCAAGAAACTGAGCTTTCTTGCACATGGTCTCCATGGTGTTTATGTGTTTCTTCCCCAAACAGACAGATGCAGATTAAGCAATGCATGTCAATCTCATTATGAGACTGTGAAATGTGCAGAAAGTTTGTTAGACACTCATGCAATCATACACATTGTGAACATCCTGTTTATTTGGCCTCTCCTCTGATGATTGGCTGTGGTGTTTCAGCACATTACTGACAGCTGGGAATTGCTCCAATGGAACATGCTTTTCCTATGACAAAGATCCAGAGAGCAGCAGTAACATGTGTCCGCCCATTATTTCAGCCATACCAAAAAGAAAAAAAAAATTACAAAAAAAATTAAATTCGCAGCACAGTCCCTCCAAATGAATAGCACATTGGACATCTGAGCTGTGCTGCAGCACCACTAGACAGGCCCTCAATGACCTTTGGAGGCCATCTGAGATAATAAATCCTCAGACCCCCAGTTCCGGAATGCTTTGGGCAAGGTCAGGATGGCAAATTTCCCACTTCCACAATATCAGATGTTACGGTAATTCCTTTTAGCTAATGTGTAAGAGCAAAGGAATGTCTTCAAACCTCATCTAGGCCCTGTGGAATCTGTTGAAAATGCATGACAGCTGCGGGCTTTGGCTGGGGTCTGCCTGTGAATATATGAGAATTGGAAACCTTTCAGACAAGGAAAGGAGGGAATGACTGTACATTGAATGTGTACCACTGGTTTGCTGGCCTCCCTTCCCAGCCCCATTTCACACCACATAGCCGTGTCACAGCTCTACGGTCATGGTTGTCCTGCATTCTTTACAACTGAATGTCATGGGTGACATACAGCACACAAAACTACAGATGTGCCTGTGCATACACCTACACACACCATGGAAAAATGAGGGGGGAGGAAAAAGAAAGATGTAAGGCCTGAGAAGGAAATTGAGTAGCTCATCCATTATTTTTTTTTATAAAATGATAAGGAGCAAAGAAGTAAGCAACTAAGCATTAGATTGCTGAATGATGTGTCTGGATGCCCAAGGTGGGAAGGAATCCCACATGGATACTCCTCCTGTTACCTGTTCTCCAGAACCCAGGTGAGAGACCAGATCATGCAAAAGACCATGGCCCCCTCCCACACCCTTAAGTTTAAGAAAAAGATCATGGCCTCTTACAGACCTATTTTCACATCACTAAGCAAAAAGGTTCAAGACCAGCTAACATGTTTATCCTCTTTGCAGTCTTGTGCTTTCCAAGGGATTTATAGTCTTGACTTCTCTGACTTGGTCCTCAGTGACTAGGTCTGCAGCGTGGGTGGGAAACTCGACTTGCTATGTGCATAAATTACCAAGATACAGGCAAAGAAGGATCAGAACAATTGCCTTAGAGAGCTACCTCCACTATACACAGCTTTTTCACTTTGTAGTTAACAGCCCAGACTAACACAAGCCTTTGACTCTTCTTGAATTACTTCAACAGAACAAGAAAGCTCCTAGCACAAGGGGCTTCTTCCAATAACATCAGTATTCCACGCAATGTTTCATAAGCTTTATTATATTGCATGCTGTCATGAAGCCACCTGCATATACAGTATGTCCAGCTTTTACACTGAAAAATTGCAAGAACCTGCTTTATGTGCAATAATAGCCACTACAAATTGTTATTACTGCTAGTATAAAATGAAGCAAAAGAACAGATCCAGCAATATCTGGATACAATGCACCTGATGGTGAGAGACTTGGAGCAAGTGCTTTTCCCATATTCCAAAAGGGGACTTGTGTTAAAAAAAAAAAACCAAAAAACAAAAAACAAAAAACATTGAAAGGACTGGTTAGAGAACTTGAAAACAGACCTCAATATATATGTGGAATTGTCATACCTGAGATGCAGCAAAGAGAGAAGAGGAATTAGGAAATCAGAAATATGTTGATTATAAAGACTAAAGACAAGACACTCCTTGCTTCTTACAAGCAGTTGAAAAGCACAGCAAGCCTCAATTTATCAGCCAAAGACTGGTAACAGGATGTACCCATCTTTGGTAACATCAAAATATATTGAAAACCTTTTTCCATTTTTGTCAAAGGGAGGTGGGCTGGAGGGGTTATAATTTGTCCTGTATTTTCATGGGAGGAGACAAAACAGTTTCATGACCATTTTCAAGTAAAGGCAGTTGAAAGGACTGATATAAGCAGAAAGACATATAAAAAAACAAAGCTTTATCTGCTTCAGAATGCAGAGTCTGAATTAGAGAGCTGTAGCTCCTTTGTTCTACCATGTATCTTACAAAATCTAAATACTTACACATATCTACACAAGATGCATATTAAATGAAGGAAAGTGGAATTATCAGCCACGGAAAAGCAGAATCGTATATGATACTGCAAAACATTTCAATCTCCCTTTGTAGAGGCTTATAACCAATATCTATAGGTTTTATCTGTTCACATTTATGGAGGTCTGGACCTGCAAAGGTGTAACTATCCTTATTCTTGTACTGATCACTGTGTTCAGTATCACCTCAATTAACTCTGCCTTCTAGTAGTATACTGGATTTGTGCTCAGCATAGGCAGAAGGACGCTCTCCACTGGATGATTATTAAAATTTTCTATTTCACCTTTACTTCTTCTTTAATCCAAATATGCCTGAAGTTCATTTTGCACTAAGGAAATTTACATAAGTGAGCATTACCAGTCTTCTTTGTTTCTTTCCTCTGGTCATGACTGTCTTTCAGACAAATGAACTGAATCCATTCTTTATTAATCTGTCATTCCTCAGGTGAAGATGCCTGTTCTCCACCCAGTGCTACCTTGGATAATCCCTGACCCCCATGCAAAACAGGCTTAAGATGTAGTTTTAATTTGAGTGTAAGGGATAGGGTAAGATGCAGTGCTGGAAAACACAGTTTTTTTCTATCCAAGCATACAAAAAATAACACAGTACCATGTTGTCTTGAACAACAGGCATCATTATAAATCAGGTACTCCTTTATGGTAGATAAACCATACTTCCAGACTTTGTATTCATAACTATACACTTGGAGTTCCTGGAGTTGGAGTCTGTATCCTGAAAGTTGGCCCATAGCACTGTGACCAGACCACGGAGTAGTCTCTTGGACTATACTTCAGACATGAGTTAGACTCACTGTGGCAACATCGGGTCACGCCTGAAAGTCAGTTCACAAACCAGCGTCATTGCACAGGTAAGGGAGTTAAGAGGAGACTCCTTTGTTTTAGCATTAGGAAAGGGTTTTGTGAAAGACATTGCACAGAGCACTTGGTTGAAAACACTGGGTAACATTAGCGACATGAGAGTGAATGGAAATACAGTACACCAGGAAAGGAGATACATGACACATTGGTGTGAGACTTTGCTCAGTCATGCTTCACCACTGTCTCTTCCCTTCCTAGCACATCTGGTTCAAAGGGAGGACAAAGACAAGCCATCCGGTCTCTTATCTGACTTTGTTAGTTTCTATTTCTTTAGATGAGTACTGTAAAGTGACATGATTTCATGTACAAATTGCTTACATATTGATTTTGCCAGCAAATGTGTAGTCAGGGAGCCACACATAGTCTTTCTCAGTCTATTTGCAGATATTCTTCTTTTCACTGTGCACAGAAAGTGGACCAGATCATCAAGCTGGAAGATCCTTATCACTCAATCCAGATGGAATTCTCTCTGGAAAGAAAGCCAGATGGGTGGCTCTGAACCCATAGAGAAGATATAACAATCATAGGTCACTGAATAGAAGAATTCCTTTAATTCAGTCATCAATATGTCTAACACATGTGCCAAGGGAACATCAGGGACAGGATGCATTTTGCAATTGCTATAAGCAACATGAATAGACCACACTGATCTGATTTTCTGAAACACCAATATTTCAGAGCTGTTATGATGTTAAAAAAAAACAAAGACTAATTGTTCATTTTTTGTGCCTGTGGATACAAAAATCCTCCAATCATTACCCCAGGAGAAAGAAACCAGAAGTGGTACAGCACCAAGCATTTGAAGTTCCAATTGCTTTTCATAGTTTTCCCAGGAATAAATATACAAGCAGACCAGGTTTTGCCTTACCAAGATGAAGCTCTTTGTATACAACCCTTATAAAATATTACAGCAGCCTAAAAAATGAACCAGAACATTACAGTAATACCACCGTAATGGTTGGTGACATTAATGCAGTACCACATTGTTTTTAAGAAAATGGGCATAAGAGTACACTAAACCAAGTACAATTCTCTTTTCAGTGTAGAAAACTAGCCACACCTTATTAATAGACAAATTCTCCACAGATAATATCAGTCTGTCTACTGCATTCGACATGGTTAGTAATCCTGACTCTGCTTAATTGAGAGTTTTACCCATGATTTCAGAGGGATTTTACCTACTGCCCCTGCTTTTATGCAAACTTCCTGACCCCTGGTAAAGTGCATTGAAGAGCCTAAAGCAAAGGAAGAGCTCCATTCTGAACATACCATCACGCTTCAAAAACAGTCTATCTCAAAAATTACAGCTACTGGAAGCCTTCTTTTCAGAAGTCTGAGGACATGCTTTTTTTTTCCATACTAAATTGTCAGCCAGACCCTCCCACAGTCACAGCTGATTTGCTTCCACATTCAAGAAATTTCAACAGAGCTTAATCAATTCAGCAAAAGAAAAGTTGCATTAAAAATACATGGAATTCATGAGGATAAACTTTCTTTGTAGAACCTTATCCAATAGCAGGGGATTTTTGTGTGATCAGTGGATCTTTCAATTATGTCACTTGGGTAGATTCAAGGCTTTAAAACAACACTAGAAATGTAGAGGAAATCCACCTATTTAGCTTTTTCTTAGGGGAATTCACCTAGATTTACATCACTGTCAATAAGATCAGAATTTTGCCCGTGGCTTAGATTATGTCATTTTGCAATGTGCTGATGACACTATTCCAGAGCATTCACTCTCAAGAACATGTCAAATGATATATCCCACTACCCTCTGCTTTTTTAAATAATGATGAGCAAAAGTCAGCCTGCTATTCATTCATTATGTAACAAAGGCAATTATTAAATAAAAACCCAACAAAACAGCCAAAAACCCTATCAATTTCAAATTATATAAGGCCCATATGGAAATACACTTTCAACCTTAATGCCAGAGAAGTTGTAAAGTGCTTTGACCATGGCAGCCATTCTCCTCTCAGGATTATTTTCCAGCACTAGTCTACACAGATTTTAAAGGTAAAGAGAGAATCAAATCCTCAGCTAAGAAATGCTTATTGAATTTCAGGCAATAACAATATTCAAGAAATTTCTTCTGCCATGATGGCTTCCAAGCTTTTTTGGTATTCCTCTTCTAGTTTGTACTTAGATAGAAAAAAAATATATTTAAAATCCCTTTAATCCATAAGTAGAAAGAACTTGTGGAAGTCTTTCCAAACTTTAATTGTATAAATAATCGTGATTCCAAAGTGCATGTAATAATTAAAGTACCATGTTCCACTTCAGGAAAATCCTTTTTTTTCATATTGGACGTTACCCTTGGTTACACAGAGTGGGAGAACATTTCTGCTTTCTGTTACACATGCTTTTCATTTGGTATCTAAATGTGATACTGCCACATGATATGTAAGCAAAACAGCAAGTGGGTGGAAAAAACGGTTAGAAGACTAAGATTTAAATTTTTGAAGCCTTTTCATAGCACAAGTACCACTTTTAATCAGTTTATCCCATCTTCTACCTGAGAAGATTATCTTGTTCTGTCAGGTTCCAAGACCTGTCCATGCACCCAAGCACAGCTCTGAGAGCACCCTGCACAGGCAGCCCCACTTCCCTTTAGATCTTTCCCCCAGCCCAAGAACTCCATCCACTGATTAATCCTTTCATTTCCCTAAAATGACATGGGAGAATAAAGGACTTGATACTGGCTGCCAAGTCAACCCCAGAGACAAATCCTCTGTCAGCTTCACTCAGCTATCAAGGAGTAAGTGTGAGCAGTCTCCCCAGTATACTTGAGACACTTCATTCTATGTTGTTCTTCACACTCAATTCTACAGTCTAGCCAGTATCACACAGAGTGATTTTACCCATTAGGCACATTTAATTAAAACAAAGTAGTCAAACATAAGAGTCTCTTTCTTTTCGCTTCACCTGACAGACCAAGTACAAGGAAGCTTGACTGAGTTAGCCCCAAGGAACTATCTCAAGATTTTAAAATACATCCTTCATTTCGTTGTTTTTAAATTACTGTCTTGCTTGGTAATCCTTGTAATACCAATAAAAAATGCACATTGTTGCTCTATAGGTCAAGCATACCAAGATCATCTCTCTCTGCTCACCTGTGGTATGACATAGAGAGTGGCACCGGGCCAAGAGGCACACGCCTAGCACGACCTCCTCACCCAGATCGCAGCATCTCTTGATACAAGTTTTGCTAAGAGCGAATTCTCGCTTCCATTCACTTGAGCTCAGAAATATTTGACTGAAGACTGAGGTAAATTCTAGTAATGGATTTTTCTATTACTTGTTGCACTGCATTGGCTTAATCTTAAATCTAGGCACGAGTACCAATAACATGTATACATTCTTGTCTACACTGATCTAGCTGTACACCTGACTTGACAAAACTCTTCACATAATCTACTACTTTTTTCAGTAGAAAGAGATATATAAAGCAAGCAAAACTTGCATGACACTGTATTGCAAGCTTTCCTGTTAAAACACACAATAACTGGGGGTGTAAACAACTGGAGGCTCATAAACGAATATTTCAAAATATAGCCTGGAAAATACAAAAATCCAGAACAACAGCAATAGAATATCTGCTGCCATCCCAAAAAAAACATGGGAGCAAGATTTGCAAAAAATTGCCTGCAATTTGCAAAAGGCAAATTTCCTTAGGTAAAAGTACTTACTATTCAGCATGGCTTAGGTTTCCAGTAAGATGTGCTCTTGAGAGCTGCTTTTATAATCATTCCTGTCTCAGAGAGAAATATAGTATTTCCAACAAATCCATATCAGCAAAATGACATTGTCCACAAAGTTCGACTGACTTGGCCGGCTGTAATCTGCATATGCACTGATTCCAATTGGATTGTGTCTTTTGGCCCTCCTCCATTTGCAGGGGACACAAATGAGAAAGTTTTTGTTGTATACTAACGTTTGTCTGAGCACCATGAAGCAATAACCCATGGGAGCCCCAGAAGATATAATGAGGCAAAGTCAAGTGATAAACCAAAGTTTTCATTGGATTACTGCGAATCTATACTCCACCAAAACTGACTTTGAGCTTTTCATCTTGCCACAGTGATTCCATAAATACAGCATAAATAATGTTCGCTATTAATCCTCTCTACTACATAGTCCTGCATCCTGACTCAGGAACTAGTGCACTGAGCCCAAAATGCAAGTCTCTAAGGCTGGGCTGTACTTCTCGGCTATCTTACCAGTTAGTTTGTACTAGCTAATCTCAGGGTAGGAAGGAACCAAGCTCTGTGGATTCATTCTCTTGGAACTAGAGTTTTGTGAAATATGAAGGAAAAATCATCCTCCCAAGATCAGGCTGTATGAATTCTTTTTATATCCTTAATGGTGGGATAGAAAGTCAATAGCATGTACTCATCTTTTCCTTTTCTTGACAGAGCATGACGTACTGTTACTCACAGTTCAACTGAAATTTGGTTTAATCCTTTCTTCCTCTCCTTCATGGCACATGGGATGTTCAGATAAAATACTATTATGAAATCACAGACCCAAAAACATGGCAACCCTAGCTAACAAAACTTGGCTTGTGGTGTGCTTTTTTTTTCTGCTATGTTACCATCTTTTAGTCATAAGATCGTCATAATTTCAGAAGAAAAAAATTAACCCAACAGTTATTCATGCAGCCTTGTAACAGGTGAAATCAATTATTAAATTCCTCTTAACTCCAGAGCAAGTAAAGGATCAGACTTCAATAAGTTCTGCTGTGTCTGGTTTGAGATTAGGAGACACCTAAGGCTTCAGCATAACATCATGATATTGTAAGGGACTTCAACCGGGCCAAGTAGAAACAGGGAACAATGAATCTTTTTTCTCAGGACTAGCATCCTTCAGTATGCCATACCTAAAGTCCTCTTAGAAAAGCAAACGGTACTTGAAAAGATTCAAAATAGAGCTACCTTATAGTGCTATATCCAAGATAATTTTATGTTAGAAGGGCAAGGCTGCTGAGAAGAGATAACATTCTTTATTGTTCCAGATATTATCAGTGGAAAAAGTAAGGCAATAAACAACAGAAACATTTCAGCTATATCACTAGCCTGGACAGAAGCTGCCCTCACACTCCTTAGCCTGTTCAGGAGCAGAGGGACAGTTCATTGTGCTGCACACTCACAACCACAGAGGTCTTTTTGGCGACTCACTAACTCAGTGGGCAGAATAATTCATTCATGGTCCTTCTCCTGCGCAAATTGGGCAATAATCACCATCTGCTTTTCTGTAATGTTTTTACAGAAGAACTTATCAGAGAGGCTGAAAGTATGCACATATCTAGGTGTTTATTCACCTAATTCGAGACAGATAGTAAGGGCTGGAATTCCCTCTTAAGCAAGATCACAGTAGTATTTTGACATACTTCATTCTTCAGTCTTAATAAAATAAAGAAAAAAAACCTAAACAAATGAAAACACACACACCCCTCCAAAAAAAACCAAAAAACAACCACAAAAAAAAGCAAACAACCACCTTTAGAACAGCATCTCTGTCTGGTCTTCATTTTTCAGCTCCAAACAGGACATTTCAAGGAGAACAGCAAAACCATGACCAGATAAAATAAATGAACCCCATACAGTTGGTGGCGTTTCATTTTAATGACAGCAAAGCTGTCACTAGATTCTCTTCTCTGAGACTCAGGAAACCTTGTTAAACTATACATTTGCTAAATACAGCTAAAAGCTAAAGGTGAGAAAGATCCACTGAACTGCTACCCGCATCCACACTCTGTGTGTTGGGATGTGTTTTAATTACTGATGGTGGTAAATGGTGGAAAAGTACAAGTTTTGGTCTTTTCCTTGGGTATTTACTCTTTAACAAGCAACAGTCTAGCATTATCTTCATACAATAGCCCTTTCAAATTTATTGAGGATGAAACCAACATGCCACAAAAGAAATTTAGAGGTTTCTACATAAATTAACTTATTAAATATAGAAAAAAAAAAAGTAAGATTTTATACCAGGTTTTAAAATTAGAGCCTATATCAGGAATAAGAGATTCATTCAGTTGTAGGAAGGTTCAGACACTCTACCTAAAGAGTATCAAATCCAAAGGCTTTTCTTACATATGTTCACAATGGTACAGCACTTATTTCACAGCATTATAGGCAAGTCATCTTCTCAGTTACCAGGGATAGAGGGAGTTTGTGGGTTTGGCATGCAGCCAAACAGGATATGAACTCCAACGCAACAACAGGCAAATAACAGTGGCATTCTCCTCACAAAATCCTTTAGTTTGTGTAGCTAGACCTCATAGCCCCAGAGACTCCCAATGCTTTCGCATAGGCTTTTGGAGTTAATAAGATACTTCTAGTTTGATGAGTCTGCAGACAAAAAAAAAAACCAAACCAAAGAAACAAAAAGATGAAAAAGTGTCCCCACACAGGCTCAGCTCCTGTCTCAGATGTATCATTATAGATCCCAAAACAGGACCAATGTAGTCAGCACTCAGAAAGGCCGCTCACTGCTGATACTCTAGTTCACAGGCAATGCTGTAGTTAATTGTGCATGAAAAAAAATCCCACAAAACTAGACAATACTAAAAACACTGATCAAATAAAAAGTCCATTTCAACCAGAAAAAGGGCTTTAGGAAAAAAATACAAGGCTGATCCATAACCAAATACTTACTACAGTAGAGAACTGGAGAGAGTACAGCTGGTCCTGAGCATGCATACCCTATTATGCTCCCAGCTAAAGAAATTATAATCCATTTGCACGCACAGACCATGAACTCTCCAGATAGAGTTCAAACCTTGGGCTTTCAAACATACCATCACAAGGCCTCCAGATCCCAACTAAAGAAGTAACAGGTTTAAATGTGAGAAGCGGCAGGCTGTAATCAGAGGACCAACTGCTACAGTAATCACACTCACAACAAGAGCATATTACTCTTATTCTAAAATGTTGTCTTAGATTAACAAACAAAATGAATGCTGTCCTTCTCTTACTGGGTATTCACTACAACAAGCATATACTACAAATAAATTCACCTATCTACTGAAAGAACAACAGGTGAGGTCTAAAGGGTTCAGTTTTATTTCATTTTTGTGTTGCATTACACTCACATTTCAAATCTGCAATGCGCAACAACCTCTCAAAGCAAAAGCCATTTGGAGTCAAAGAACTGATACTGCAAATTAATCAAACCAAGGATGTGCATCTGTGCCAGCAGGATGTAGTAGTCCTTTACTCAGTGATACATCTCCTTTGCCTCCCCCTGCCCCAGATTTTAGTAGTATCAGATCAACACAAATTGTTTTGAATCAAGAGGAAAAAAGTGAGCAAGGACATGAAAGAACTGAAGGATACAGCTCCCATCAGATCAGTTTCCCTTTCCAAGTATATTGCACCAGAATCCAGCCACCACATCAGCCCAGATGCTGGCTTCTTTGAGAAAGACATCATACAAAACTGAACAACTCCACAGAGCTACTGGATTAGGGAACGTAATGTTTCAGAACTCAGATTCTCTTTTCTGTCCAGAAAAGTATGTGCAAATATGATGTGATAGGAAAGCCTGAATTTATACATTCATTTCAGATTCTGTAACATAGTTTCATGTGAGCAGCTGTATGCAAAATAACTTAATAAGAATCCAAATCGTTATTCAAAAAGGAATTTTTTAATAGAGATGGGAAGAAAAAAATCCAGATTGGTTTTAATGTTATGAATTTTCAATGGCCAGGATGTTAATCTGAAAATATAAAATCTAGAAATTCCTAAAAGTGCAGATCCTACTCCTGCTGATTTGTGCTTGCATTTTAGGATTGCATTAAGATGTTTTTTGTCCTCAGTGATGGACACATTTCTCTGTATCAACAGAGAACACACATTGCAAAAAGTAGGGAAGAAATGTACCTACTGCCTAGGTATTAAGGTACTCATGAGACTTTAAAATCTTTCCATATCAGAAATATGGAGGTCAAGTACTGCATTTTCACTACAGAAGCTGAGAAAGCCAGAAGACTTGCCTGACTCTCCCTTACACAATGAATATCACTGATACACCTACATAAACTTCTTAAGCAGAACAGTCTGGCAGGAAATAGCCTGTGAGTTAAATTACACAGTCACACCATTGCAGGTGCTGAGACTACCCTGAAACCAGCACAGCTTTAAACCAAAGCCTTGGCTTTGCACATTCCATATGGCAACAGCACTACCAGAATACTACATCCATATTTTCGTTGCTTCCTTTTTGAGGAAATTGGATGTACAGTGGAAAGAACAGTGGATGTACAACAGAAAAATAACTAAGACATCCCATATGACATTGTTACTGAAGGCCAGGTCATTCATCTGCAGCCAAAGCAGGAGAATGTCAAAAGACGTGATGTTCGGTTGCTGTTTGGATGCTTGCCCTGCTTACCAAATGTGCTTAAAAGGCACTTAAGAAGAATACAGGAGCACTACTCTTGGCCTTTCTGCATTCTGTCTCAGCCAGAAACAGAGCTACAAAGGGAGCCAACAGAAAGCATATACAGGCATTTCACTACCTCCCAATTTTGTCTAAAGACCCGTTACAAATTCAGTGGCTAAAGGTGTGGGCTAGCCATCATGTCTACTCCATGTGATTTATTTATCCTCATTGTGGGATGAAGGACTCACTAACTAGTTCACATCACAGGCATCACTGCAAGTATCCCACTGGAATCAAACATTTCATCTCATCAAAACCTGCCTGGAGAGACCAGTAGAGAAATGCAACAGAAGTACAACAGGAGAACAGTTTCTTAGAAGAGTAGCATTTTTTTGTTTGCCTTTTATTAGAACGCTTAAGCATTTCCAGCTCTTCAGGGAGTTAGTCCAGCTCTTCAGGGAGTTAGTAGATAGGACCCCATGGGAAACGGCCCTCAGGGACAAGGGAGCAGAAGAGAGCTGGCAGATCTTTAAGGATGTTTTCCATAGGGCACAAGAAGTCTCAATCCCCAGGTGTAGGAAATCAGGAAACAAAGGCAAGAGACCAGCATGGCTGACTTGAGACCTGCTGGTCAAACTAAAAGACAAGATGGACCTACACAAGATGTGGAAGAAGGGGCAGGTTTCCTGGGAAGATTAAAGGGACACTGCCCGGTTATGTAGGGACAAGGTCAGGAAGGCCAAGGTGCAGCTAGAACTGAACTTGGCAAGGGATTTAAAGAATAACAAAAAGGGCTTCTATAGGTACATAAACCAGAAAAGGAAGGTTAAAGAAAGCATACCCCCCATGACAAGCAACAGTGGTAAATTGGTAACAACAGATGAGGAGAAGGCTGAGGTTCTCAATTACTTTTGCCTCAGTATTCATTAGCAGCCCCTCTCCTTACAGCTCTCAAGCTGATGGCCCACAAGATGGAGACCACAGAGACAAAGTTCCCCCCCCTTTAAGTGAGGACATGGCTTGAGACCACCTGAGGAACCTGAAGATATAAAAGTCCATGGGACCTGATGAGATGCATCCAGAGTGCTGAGGTAATTGGCGGATGTAGTTGCCAAGACACTCTCCATGATATTTGAAAAGTCATGGCAGTTAGGTGAAGTCCCCAGTGACTGGAAGAAAGGGCATGTCACACCCATCTTTAAAATTGGTAGAAAGGATGACCCTGGGAACTACCAGCCTGTCAGCCTCACCTCTGTGCCTGGGAAGATCACAGAACAGATCCTCCTAAAAGAAATGCTAAGGCACATGGAGGACAGGAAGGTGATTCAAGACAGCCAGCATGGCTTTACCAGGGGCAAATCCTGCCTGACCAACCTAGTGGCTTTCTACAATGGTGTAACTACATCAGTCAACAAGGGAAAAGCAGTGGATGTCATCTCTCTGGATTTCTGCAAGGCCTTTGACACGGTTCCTCACTGCATCCTTCTCTCTAAATTGGAGAGATATGGGTTTGATGGGTGGACTGTTCAGTGGACTAGGCTGAATGGTCACATCCAGAGGGCAGTGGTCAATAGCTTGGTGTCCAGATGGAGAACAGTGACAAGTGGTGTCCCTCAGGGGTCCATACTGGGACCTGTATTGTTTAATATCTTCATCAGTGATATTGACAGTGGCTTTGAGAGCACCCTCAGCAAGTTTGCTGATGACACCAAGCTGGGCGGTGAAGTCAATATGCCAGAGGGATGGGATGCCATCCAGAGGGACCTGGAGAAGCTGGAGAAGTGGGCCCAAGTGAAGCTCATGAGGTTCAACCAGGCCAAGTGCAGGGTCCTGCACCTGGGCTCAGGCAACCAGAGACATCAATACAGGCTGGGGGAAGACATGGTAGAGAGCAGCCCTGTGGAAAAAGACCTGGGGGTACTAGTGGATCCAAAGCTGGACATGAGCCACCACTGTGCAACTGCAGCCCAGAGGGCCAGCCGCATCCTGGGCTACCTCAAAAGAAGTGTGGCCAGCAGATCAAGAGAGGTGATTCTGCCCCTCTACTCTGCCCTGGTGAGACCAGCTCTGGAGCCCCCAACACAAGAAAGACATAGACCTGCTGCAGCGTGTCCAGAGGAGGGCCACAAAAATGATCCAAGGGCTGGAGCACCTCTCTTATGATGAAAGGCTGAGGGAGTTGGGGTTGTTCAGCCTGAAGAAGAGAAGGTTCCAGGGGGACGTCATAGTGGCTTTCCAGTACCTGAAGGGGGCCTACAGAAAATCTAGGGAGGGGCTTTTTACAAGAGCACATAGTGATAGGACAAGGGGTAATGGTTGAAACTGAAGGAGGAAAGATTTAGGTTAGAGATCAGTAGGAAATTCTTCAGTGTGAGGGTAGTGAGACACTGGAACAGGTTGCCCAGAGTAGTTGTGGAGGGTCCATCCCTGGGGGTGTTCAAGCCCAGGTTGGATGGGGCTCTGAGCAGCCTGGTCTAGTGGGAGGTGTTCCTGCTCATGCAGGGGAGTTTGAATTCGATGATCTATAAGGTCCCTTCCAACTCTAACCATTCTATGATTCTATGGTCTACAAATGCTACACTGTCCCTTCTTCATTTAATTTCCCTTTATTCCCATTGACCGGTAGAAAACATCTCACCTATTTTAACAAAAGTCTTAGGACAATAAGGTTGATATCCAGAATGGGATAGGAATTGTCTGCCAGAAAACAAATGCCTGCCATGAGGTGCCCTAAAATGCTGTACTTTATTCAGAGAACTTCAGAGTGACTAAAGTTCATTATTAGCAAACATGTTAATAAATGTGTTGTGTTTCTTTTCTGCAAAGCATACATAAACCAAAATACAAAGATCCCAGAGAATAATAAAACAGAGTGCTTCAATAAAGGCAGCCTTTTTCCTCATGAAGGGCTGATGCAGAACCTCTGTCTTCAAAATAATCGAGCTGCAATATATCCACTCAGTTTTCAGCTTTGATTAGCTTTCTTTGACACCGAGCCACTCTACTGCATGATCCTTTTGGTTGTTAAACTTTTGGTAATAAAAGAACCATCCATCAGCTGCTGGGAGAGCTATCAGGAAGCAAGTTTCTAATCCCCACTCTTGTATCACAGGCGTTTTCTGGAACACCTGCACTGGCAGTTTCAGAAAAACTACTGGGCAAAGGCATGAAGCTTCAAGGGGGTACAGACCAAACCAGATAAATAGCAGCAGTGGCAAAGCCACAGGAATTTGTGTGTGTGTGTGCACACGTGTGTATGTCTATTTGAGTACTCTAGACAAATTTGTTCAGGGATCAATATGGTTTTGTGGGTACAGACTTTTCGCCATGCTACCCCGCTGTTTTCCTGGCTTTTGATAACAGATGATAATTGGATACACTACCCTAGAGTAGGAAGCACATAATATGAGAAAGCTGCTGTTAATTCAACACACAGGTCTTTCCCTGAGCTGGGGGACCAATGTTTATGAGCCTCATTACAGAAGACCAGGGGTTGCAATTTGGCACCAGCTTTGGAGATTTTATCATCCGATACTAGTCTTCGTAGGAACAAAACTAAAACCTTGTGAATGCTTATGCAAAATACAGACTTTAGCAAAAGAGTCATTTGTTTTTCCCTTTATTCTTTTTTTAGTGTGAACCTTAGCTTTTCGAAAAATAAAAGTGAGAATTTTTGCCTACAGCCAAGGATAAGAGAGGCCCAGGTTTGACTCTGTTCAAAGCTGAAGCTTCCATCAATATCACTGTTGGAAAAAGAAAACACTTGAGAGTCTCTCTTCCCCATACCCACAGACCATCTACAAAAACACCTTAATGTACCAGCGAATCTGTTTAGGTGGTTTCATACTGTAGAAAAAAAAACAATAGGCAAATTCCCTATAAAACAACCTGAATGAGAAACATTAAATAAGATCCACATACTGGAAAAGGAGGGCCAAAACTGGTCCCCCTCACACATGTTGTTACCCTTTTCGTCTGGGCAGAAGCAAAATTCAAGATGAGATGGGCTGCTTCCAGGAGGAGCAAGAAATGGCAATGAAGCCAAGTACCTTTTAGGCAATCCTGTATAATTACAAAGAATGAACACAGTTCTGCTTTCCTGCAGAAACATTGTGTCAGTTTTTTTAGACATTTTTTTTTCAGTCTTGATAATTGGTAGGTAGCAGACTTCTAGATGTTTCTGTTCATGCCTCTCTATGACAGGCTCCTGAAATATCAGGCAGACTAAGTACTCTTCTGTAAAACTTACATAAAGGAAAGTGTGCTTCTCTACTGAAAAGACTGCAGCCACTTAGCACAAAGCCTAAGGAGACTTAGGTATTTGGTTGGTATTTTGGGTTCCCCTTGTCAGTTGCAAGAAACAGATCTCAGGTCAGGTGAATGAAGTGGTTTATAAGTGCCTATAGAGGAAAGGTAGACTAAATTTCAGTGAGATAAAGCTTACTTTTTTAATTTCTTTCTTTCTCTTCTGTGACTCAGCCAAAGATGAGACACTATTCCTTCCTTTGGGGATGCTCCCACCAAACAGTGATGCTGTTAGACTAAGATTCTTTGTGTCCCTGTCAAAAATGGGTTACTGTAGAGAACAGAAAGTGAATTATGTCTGCAAAACAACCAAAAAATCTTTGACGCACAGCAATAGCCTGGGATTTCAAATTTCCAGGATATAGCAAAGCTTCTGGAGAGAATCGTCTGACTGTCATATGAGGATCATATAGGTTGATATGTTGTTTGACTGTAGTCATTATGTGTAGTACAATCTACGTCCCACAAGGGTTAGTTTATATTTTGGCTTTTATGGGAAACAGTTAAGTGAAAATCGAGAGGAATATTAAAATATGTACAACAACATACCAGGAGAAAAAAATACCTGACTTCAGGGAAGTTAGAAAACTGATAAAATTCAGTTATAGTATAAATAGTACAAATAAATACACTATATACATCTAGGCACAGTGTTGGGCTTCAACTCTTTCACGAGTTAATTACAGAAATCGAGTCTTCTGCAGAAATGGGCATTTCCTCTCTCCCCAATTACACATGTATTTGTCAGTACCTCCAGAGTTGCCATTCCTGATAAGAGTATGAGTTGAGCTGACATACTCTATTGTTCACACACAAAGCAAAGTGACAGCCAAACACCACCAGAGAAAAGGAAAATAAATGAACAAAAGTTGTAACAAATAAGGAAAAATAGGAGCTAAGATTAAAGATAAGGACTTGTTTTTTGCCATCTGCCCTGTGACACCTTATTCCAACACATAAGAAGCCATCACACTACCAACTCATCTACTGTCTCATGTTGGGAAACACAGCTGTTCTTCACCTCCAATTTTCCACAAAGATGACTCTGTCATGACATTTTTCATATGCCAGAGGTTTTCTGTTTGCTTATATTTTAATAGCAAGAGTGTTCTTCCCTGGACTATTCTTTATAACTGAAAAACCTTTTATGCAAGTACATTTTGTGTTTGTGTAGACACGTGCTGTCAACTTAGGAGTCTATACTGTGAGTTACTTTGACACACTAGACAGTTCCAGGTGGTTATTTTGGGTCCATCAGAGGGGTGCACCACAGGAGCCAACTCCGCTTCACACAGTATTCCTGGCAGAAGGATAACCAACTCATGTGCTGCACCAAGCACAAGGGTACACAGCTCCCAACAAAAAATTCCACAAGGCAGCTCAGAAAGGTTAAATGCTGCAGTGCTAAAATGGGCAGTGGCTTGTAGCTTTCAAGGATCCAGGTACCATGCACAAGATTTCACAAGTTCCTCTCAGAGCAAAGAGAAATTTGGCTTCCAGTGCTAAATGCATTTGGACTTTGGAAGAAACACATGGTCTGGGTTTGCATGAAAACTGGAGTGAAACTTGGGTTCTGCTGCAGACAATTGGACTTTTCAAGTTTATGTTCTTGGAGCTGAAGTTGTGCTTAATAGACACAAATATTACTAGCTAATAATTAATAATAGAGTTTCTTTTCTCAGCTAGAGGGAAAACAAAACTAAACAAAACCACAAATAGATTACTTATAAGACTTGCAGCAGATGAAACAAAGAAAATCACAGCCATAATTTCTTTCACTGCAGTAAAGTGCACTTCTGCTTTAAGATTGGGGTAGAGGAGTACAAAATCAGCAAAGTCAGACATATACTTACAACTTCAGCATTAACTAGATTACCTGCTTTTTCTAGGATGTATTTATCAATGTGAATTAAGTTTCACAATCTCCTATATTTGGAAAGAGAGAGAGAGCAGGTACAGAAATTGTTTTTGACAATTACTTGTTGCCTACATGAGAACAAAAACTGGAGTGTGTCATTACTCAGAAGAGATTAACTAATTAAAAGAAGGAGGGACTGTACAATTAAAAACAGATTAATTATAATTCATTAGCTATTTTGGCACTGCAGCCCCATGTGTTGCATGCTCTATCTTGCATCCTCTGTTTTGCAATTTACATACTCAATTTTGATATCATCATGGTGAGAGTCAAAGGATGCCATTGTATGTTCCTTTACAACTTTTATTAGCTGGCAAGCATTGTTCAATCTTTCAAGAAATGCTGATATTTTTAGTTTTAAGTTTTCTTGCAGGAACTGTCACAAGATAAACAAGGCAGCTTGTTCTCTGCTTTAGTATATGTAACTAGAATTAATTCTTGAAATAAAATCATTCCATTGGCATTGCTGTTCTTTCCTAGGCTGATAGAAAACAAGGATGAGGGAGAACATCTTGTATGCTCTTTGACTATCCCGGTCACACAACTGGTAAACGCAGCCTTAAGTAAACTAAGAACATACCCAGACTCCACATCACTGATTTCTCATCCAGCGGGAAACCAGCTTGCATGACCAGGAACATCTGCTACCGCTCAGCCTCAGGATGATAAAACTTACATAAGAGACTATCTTATATTGTCAACAATTCTGTTTTTCTTTCATTGTTCAGGTACTGGCTATCACTAAATAATTATGAAGGGATTTTCACAAAGAGCAGGAATGTAACCCCTTTGCTGCATATATAGATTTATATATGGATATATAGATCTCCTCCCTTCTATGATAACTCTGATTCTTTGAGTATAATTGCATTTTATTCACAAAGACATAAGATAAAAATCACCCATCCCTGGCTGCTGCTTCCACAGATACGAAGAGACTGGATTCTCAGGAACTGGAATGTTGCTTTGGAGAGTTACACACTGCACAGGCACTTCCAGCATTTGGGGTGTGTTACTTAATGCTTTCACACTGGATTAAAGGCCAGCAGAAAAACACTGTGTTCAGGCCTTAGTACAGCTGAGTTGAAAATCCATCAAAAGAGGATATAAACCTTCTTTACTATGGTTGCAGGACTGAGTTAATAATTTCAATGCTACAAGAACAGTATTTGCAATACAGTGAACCTTGCATCTAGACTTTTTGCCATTCCATTTATTATTATTCTACTTTAAACATGAAACTCCAGAGAAAGAAGAGAGATCAAGCTCATTTCAACATAGGCTTTCTGATTCCACCTACATTATCTTTGTCACGTATATCAAAGATATACAGATAATGCATACAGCAAAATGTACTCCTGAAACACACCTAATGCATTCCTCCCATTAACAGGTGGTTCAGTCCTTGGAACCAGATAAAATAGTACAGCATTAACATCAGCTCCTCAGGATGTATTTTTCCCTTTCCAGGTCCACCACTACTATGATGACTACTTGCTAATATAGAGACAGCTTCTGTCTATAAACTACTGAGAGTAATCCAGACGCAGCATATCTGAATTTCCCTCACACACATAAACACTAGAAGCACAGAACCTGGCACGTTTTCTCCATTAAGTAGGTGACATGAATGGGCACATCGCATTTGATTAAGTGAGACAACAAAACGTACAGATTTTGCAGCTAATGGTGAATGCCACAAGCAAAATAGAGGTATTCTCTGTTGTACCCTAAGAACATTTCCTGAGTGTGTTCTTTCAAAAGGAAAAAAATAATTATTTCATTTATGTACATCATTTTTGCTAGACAGCCATGGTCACAACCTAATCACGTGAACCTCATGAATCACATTTCCCCTCTGGAACAAAATACATTTCTTTGCTCATATTGCTTCAGCTGCCCTTTTTTACCTGAGTGCTCTACCTTCATTTCCTGCTTAACACTACATCATTTAGGAGCTCAAAGTGCTTAAGAACGCTTCATTGACACTCGCAGCATCCTTCTGCTTTATTGTACCCCTACTAGTGCTGATGTGTAAAATCAGATAGTACACATAAACCAGTTGCCTGGCATCTTGTTGAAAATCATCCTCCCACTGTGAGTCCTGCTCTGCAATAAAGAGAAACTGCAACAATAGAATACTGTATTCCAGATCTTTTCAACACACGACAGAGCAGGGACAGTCAGAAAGCAATCAGAAATAGATTCTGGATTATTTTCCATCCTTCTTCTTTGTCTCCACTTCTAATGATTTTTAAGATATTTCTAGCATCTTACAAAACAAGAGATTGCTTTTGCTTCTCTTTAGCTCCCTGCAAACGATGACATGTGAGGAGTGCTCTGCATCTCGGAGCCTTCCCTGCCGCTTGCTTCCCCTTCCCTGCTGCTCTCAGCTGTTTCCACTCTTTGCCTCCAGTCTCTGGTTTCAGCTTCCATGGCATGCTTTATTTTTTAACAGAGCAGGAGTTGTACGTGTTAAGCATAAGAAACAGCAGCCCATTAACTGAGAACCAAAATGGTTACAGGGAGCCAAAACAAAAGGCAATAGCATAGTTAAGCCATCCCAGGTTTAAAGTGTTACAGAAGGAGGTAAAGAAAGGCTTTTCCAGGGACATGGTTTTTCTATCAGAAATTAGCCAAAACTTTCTGGAAATTTTGCACATTTCAACAAAGAACTCCAATCAGGATGAAATGAAAGAGATGCCTAGCAAATAGTTACTTCCCCAATATGGAGTGCTTCAGCAGGAAAGAGGCAATCTAGGAAAACACTCAGCACAGTGTTTAGTGCATGCTCCTGAGGTGGAGCACCTTCTCCATTAGGAAAGGAATCACTTTGAAGCCAGATTCTTCCTCGGTATAGTGACTCAACCAGAGGACAGACTGACTACTCAGGAAAGTCTTGTTCTGCCTTTTGAACAAACAAAAAATGTTTTTTAAGTAAATCTCATTTTCACCCCGATATGGATATCTCCATGACAAAAAAAATCTGTTTGGGTGGATCACTGCTTCTGTGACTTCCCTCTTTTACTGAAAGCTGAAGGTTTCACTGAATCCTAGTAATGCAAAGACTTCAGTTTGACTCTTCATGAAGTGTGAATGGCCAGATGACATCAGCATGTAAGTGAGCTTTATCTCATCACACTTCGCTTTATCCTTTCCTCCCTATGAGGTAGCAGTGTTCTATGCAATTCTCATGCAGCAGGGAGTCTGCCAGCTGTGTAGACACTGAGAAATTCCAGCGGGAATATCCTGTGGCTGGCTGTCCTCCCCATCGTCCGCTTTAAATCCTTCCGGTTCTGGTGTCAGTTTAATGCATTGATCTTGTTCAAAAACAAAAACTTAATCAAGCTCCAAACCTCTAACAGACTAAAAATTAGGGAAGACTCCTCTGTACTTCAGAGAATTTAAAGCCCAAGGACTTCAAGTGTTAAGATTCACAAGAGATTTAACTAGCCCTAGAAAAACTGTTAAGAAGAATTAACAAGATGAAGCCAGTACGGTCATCTTACAAAATAATCTAAAATTTATTCAGGATCACTAAACATAAAAAGGTGCAAAATCCATCCCAGGATGTATCACTAGATCTTTGTCCTGGTAATAGTTTTTCCTAGATGTCACTACTGGCAACTGCTGGAAACAGTGTAGTGGACTACAAAGACCTGAGGTCTGAACTACTCTGGCAATTGTGTTAGATGCTATTTGAAACTGCGTTTGAACCCATGTGCATGAGATAAAAATCATACTTTCTTTACTAACATACAGTGAGTTATGAAAAACAAGATCTCACTATCATAGAGTGTCTCATGGTATTTGCACACATAAATATGTTACAAGAATAGAAATATTTTAGTTATATATATGTGTGTGAATATATATAGCCTTAGTTTTTTAATTCAGGAATGATTTCAGAACAAAACTAATTAAGATCTACAAAACTTTTTTTTTTTTTTTAATGAGCCAATTAAAATATCAAAGTTTCAGCATCTGGGACAAAAAATCAGTGCTCCCTTTTTTTCTGCAAGTCTGTCTGGAATCAGGAGTGTTGACTCAATAAATGCTATTCAAGGAAAAAAAAATTAAAAATCAGTATTCTTCAAAGATAACTGATGGATTGATGACTGATCAGTCAATATGCAACGTGCTCTGTGTGACATTTGAAAAACTATTTCAAAATTTCATTTTAACACATACTCCACTAGTAATGAAAAATGTGCTGTCACTGATAAGTGGCCTTACCAGAAGAGTTTGTGGTGAAAAGGCTTTGAAAGAAGGAAATGGAAGGGGTACGGCCTTTCATTACATTAGGTAAATCTATTTGACCACAGAGAGGTTGAGACTCTGCTGCTGAGGTTACAAGCTAAACAGGCCATCAACTTAATTAATGTATGACTTTTCAACCGAGGGCACATTTTAGCTACACCCAACGATCAATGTAATTCCTTTACAAGGTTAACCCTCTGCCACCAGAGCTGAATTTGGCAGATAGCCCGCAAGCAGAACAGCACCAGTTGTGAGCGTCTCCAAAACCACCTTAGGGGAGCAGCCAGTTCTCAGGCTTCTGGCAGCCAGCTGCAGCCAGCTGCAGGCTGGGGATATGCAGCCCTGAGTCTGGCTGGGAGCAACGTGCCAGATGACCCCCTTCTCTCAAAAACATGGTGGAAACAACTGCCACTCCACTGCCTCAAAAGACTTCCTCCCCTCCCCTACCACCAGAGAAAAAGGTGGCCAAATCTTTGTGATTAACAAAAAAATGTTTCCTAGTAAGTACATCCTGTACAGTGACAAGTACGTGATCCCATTCTTCAATTCTGCCTTAAAATCCCGTCCTTCTGCCTGACAGCTCCTGTCCTGCATACAAGCCCAATATTTTGGATTCCTGGTTGTGATGTTGTCACAGGGATCTCAAACCTGGAAACTGTTCCTCACGCAATAAGTTTTGTCCTGAAACTTGAAACCCAGTGAAACTTCCCCATCACCTCCTTCCCTCCCTCCCTCCAGCCTAAGAGCTCTCGCCAGCTTTGCAGCTTTTGCCAAGTTTCAGGAGCATTTGAGTACACCTGGGTTGAGCCACAGAAGCCAAGGAAGGATGTGTAGATGTTGATGGAAATTACACAAAGCAAAAACCAAGCCCTTCAAGAGGTTTCATGTCACCTCTGCTGCGCTCCTGGGCTGCTGCAGCTAATATGTACCTGCCCACATTGTACAAATAGTGCTTTCAAAACTACATTTTGGGCCACTTTTTACCAGAGGCACAACAAAAACATGCCTGTCTTTCTTTGCTTGCAAGTAGTTTCATTAAACTGAAATTTTTGATAGGAAGGACAAGAGCACCACTGAAATAGAACCCCCTCTACAGTGTAAGGCATTTGCATTTTCTGGCTCACACACCAAGGACTTTGTCTGAACAGGGGGATTAACTGAAACAAGTCACCGTTACCTTGTGCCTCTCTTCTCCCTCTGGAACCCCCTGGATCAGGGGCCCACAGCAGAGTCTGAGTGTCCTGGGTCTAACCCTTTAATTTCCTGTCTGACTCCACCTCAAAATACTGCAACTTGCATTAAACCTATAGATTATGCTTAGCCTAGAAATTTTTTTTCTTTTTTTTAAGCAAGATATTCATGTTTTGTAGGCATTGAGTGACAGAGGCCCAAACTCAGATTAAAAAGGGAACTCTCTAAAGAGGAATTACACTTTAGATGAAAAACATAGCCAAGGTGTGGGTGCTCAGGTTCCTTCTCACAGACACGCTCTCTTTCAGAACAAGTCACATGTCCCAAGAGGAACAAAGGAGCTACACAAGCTTAAACAAGAGAGGAAATCCTGTGTAAAGAACATAATTTTCTCATGTTGCTACTAATTTATTAAATAATTACTGTTAGATGTATGTTATCCCTACAACATTGAACATGAACACTAGGATTATTTCTTATCTTTCCTCTTACACAGTATTTAAAAACTAAAGAAAAAAGGTGAAACGATTTTCAATTTATACCCACCTACTCCATTGCCAGCTGAGCTTCAGCAACCAACATCATGTAGTTTCCTTCTCTAAGAATAAAGCTGGGATTTTTCACAGTCCACTTAGTTTTGTTTTGTTTTCACACCAGCAATTGATTCCACAGAAGTAAACAATTGACCATCAATCACCACTTCACACTTTGGGCAGGGAGAGCAGTTCAGACCCATTGCTTCCTTTACCTTTGGTCCTTCACACTCTTCCTTCTACACCACATGTCTTCACTTACCCTCCCGACAGCATTATGTTCACGTTTATCTCTTTCTCCCCTCAGGTTTGCTACCTACGTTTTCTATAGCACCAGAGAGGGACACTGTTTTCACTATGGGGTCCCACACAGCCACAGCACAAATGTTCAGCCTGCCAAGCAACAAGTCGATGTAGGACAGGTCCCCAACAAAAGCCTCACAGACAAAATACAGAATTTTAGTACACCTCTGACTCATATCCATACTGTAACTCCTAGTTCCTTGGTCTCCTTGCACAGCTATGTCTGCTTTAGCTTCCTGTCTGTGAAAAATGGTGATGGGACCTTTGTGCCTGAGGAGTGATGCCCACAACCAGTGCAACACCAGAACAACTGATAACAACAGAAGCAGAGCTGGGGTTAGCTCTACTGCCGATTATAGTTTTTGAGGAATTCCTGGCTTAATCCCATTTCCTTTACAAGCACGTTTGCATGCATCCCTTTCTCTCTGCATCACCAAGATTGGCTTGGTCTAGGAAAGACAGGTAATAAATGCAATCCCACTGGGAGCCAGAGCTCGCTTTCTTTTCAACATAATAAGAATGGGTCAGACAAAGCATCCTGATTTACTCAGGTGGAGGGATTTTTCAGAGAGGAATGGGAAAGAAGTGGGTGCGGTGGCTTATGCTAATTATCATCTATTTATTTTGGGAGATAAGCTACTTATACATGGTATGTTTGGTTTGGATTAACTTGGGCAGACACAGAATGACTGTCCACAGTTTGACCTTGACATGAGTAACTGGCCTCTGGCAGGGAGGGGGCACACTGACAGAAACTGCCTGAAGAAAGGGATCAGTCACAAACCAACTGCTGCAGAAGTTGCTGTGGGCAACAGATCGGGGCTGGGAAACACTGGCTGAAAATGGCAGAGAGCAGGGGGAAAAATACAAACCGTGGGTGGAAAAAACGGGATAGCAGGGAAGCGGGGTTGATCGGGGGTACAGACACCTCCTGTTAATATAATTTGGTTTAGAATGACAATGTTTGTACCGAGCTGAACTCGAGGACAGGAAAAGGCAGACAATAGCAGAGCACTGCTGCATTGTTCGCCCCATGTGCTCTGTTCTTTTCCCTTGGCTTACCCAGCTGATCATTGTGTAACCCATCAACTGGGCTAATTTTCAACCTGTCCAGGATATTCTCAATTATGTATTCTTCATAGAATGTCATGGTTTATTTTTAAAAGGTCGGGAATATTTCCTGTGATTAATGTCTGGATTAGTGGTTGTTTTACAGGGCATATAGACTTGGGTAACAAATCTTAATCCCAACTGAAAGGGCAGTTCAACACGAGCAAGCTTTTAATTTAAGTATCTTAACAAAGGGTTTATATATTCTTCCCCTTCCTTACAAGTCTTCAGAGGAAAAATACAGCAATGGCAGATGAAGTGGGGCATGAAACACATTGTTTTGTGTTCTGGGAAGGTCTGCTTAAAAAACGAGCAGATTTCAAAATGACAAAACAATTTTTCCTGGCAAGTTTGGTATCAGGCTTTGTTTTGCTAAACCTGATTATGTACTTTGGCTGCTCAGCACAAGCATATGTTCCAAACCAATTTAGTCCCTGCTCAGAATGAGTCTCCTTATTTGTCCAACAGCTTCAGAAATCATTTTTTCATGCTGACTTTGAGTGACCGTTTAGCATACACTGCAAAGGTATTCCAGGGACAACAGACCTCCACAGCAACTGAAGGTCCAATTCAAGGCTTTTTTTTTTCTTTTTTACTCTTCTAGTCAAGCTGTTTTAATAAAGTTATTCTGTTTGTTTTTAAACCTGCTAGGCACAGTACACACGCTCCAAGGGAAGAAATGTCAGTCAGGGACTACACTGATTATATGGTGAAATATCACAGACATGGACAAAAGGGAAAATAAAAAAACAAAGTCAGCCCTCATTTCCCTTCATTGGTACAACATGAAAGTCTTCATGTGTGCAAAACTCAGAATTAAAGATGGAAAAGATGCCCAGATCTGTGTAGTCTCTCTCATATCCTCTTGCAAGATATTCGTTCTTCTGTTTAAGACCCTTCCAGTGATCTGTTCTGTTCAGTTTCAAAATCCTGAATGAGAAGATTTCTATGTTGTCTAGAGGGCTGGACCAGAGGGGAAGGCTGATGCACAGATCTCAACAGCAAGAACCTCCCCTTCACATTTAGCAGACAACTTTTTCAGATTCAGGACATTCTCATATTGACAAAACTACTAAAATCCTGTCAAATAATGCTGTACTTTTTGCAAACACCCCTCCACCAGCACTAAATACTGCCCCCTCACTGGTAATCATACATTTCCCATGTAGTAAATATTTACTGGACATCCTCTTTCACTGCTCCTGAAAGAAATCTGCAAGAACACAACAGAGTCATATTTGATACCAGAGTAATGCATCTAAATATGGGGATCTGAGAAAACAAACAAAAAAACACTAATAGCCACCAAAACTGTCACCTAGTTTGGACTAGAGGTGAGGGAAACCAGTCTCTCTAGGTCAGTGAAATAGTACTAGAGGAACTGGGTCTCCCCATGACTAGAAAAGTACAGTTTGCCAAACTGCTTAGTTAGCCACCTCTGCTGTACTCTCTTGGCCATGGTGAACACATTTGTCACCTTAGGAAAACCCAGGCTGGGCACATTACTGGAGGCTTAAGACTCACAGCTCAGCTAGAGACCCCTTCCCTGGCAATTTCATTGTCACAGCAGCGTCACAACTAGGCCTTATCAATGGGTTGGACAGGCCACCCAAGATAAGCCATAATAGGCAGGCAGAAGCAGTGCATACCAATGCTTTTAGCTAAGCATGGTGACAGTGAGCAAACAAACTGTATTGAGCATTTTGGCCAGTGCTAATATGACTTGGCTAATATAAGAGATTAACCTCTCTCTGCTTCAAATCACCCTTCCTACAAATGAAAATAAGTCTACCAACTTGGCATACCTCAAGCAAAAACTTTAAGCAATAATGATTGTTGACAGATTGGCACTATAATGTATCACACTCTGCTTTTCCTCACTCAGCGGGAATGACAGATATTTCGGAGTTTCTGATTGTCTTTCACTCTCATGGAGCAGAGAGGACAGGCAGCCCTTGCTCCCTTCGCTTTCAGACACCTCAGGTCTGTTTCTGGAAGGAAAGACTCAGGTTTCCAGCTCCATTGATTCCCATGGCAGGTGTATTGAAGGTTCTCTTAAAAAAATTTTACTAAAAATCTTTGCCAGGATGCTGAGAAGTCTTCCTACAATGGAAGGGGAGGGATGCAATGATCTGCCATGCAAAACAAGAAAACTTCCCTCCTTAACTTCTTGTATCAAATTATCTGTGGATACAGGAAGAAGAAAATGCAAAACATGTCCTACTGTCCTCAGCTCTACAAATCTGGCCCCATCCATCTCTTGAAGAGCAATCTTCAGAGATTTAGGGAAAAGCCATGCAGTTTACATGGGTCTTCTGCAAGAGGAAAATCACTCGACCTATTTTTATGAAAGCTACTTAGTGAGCTTGGTCACATTTACATTCCTCTCTTCCTTCCAGAGCCACATAAGACAGTCAAGAGATCAGAACAAGCAGTCTACAGTAACGATCTACAGCAGCAGCACCTACACACGACTTTGTAGGAGATTACAGGTTTGATTAATATTTCCAGGCCTCCCCCCATTAACCACAGTACCTTCTGCCTCCAGGTACTGAGCTGAGGGGAACAGGCCAGTCATACTGACAAACAGTTTCTCAGATATGACAGGTTTCCGCTGCTCGTGCATGAACTCACTCCAGGATCTCCTTGTAATGTAATCAGGCTGAAATAAACTCTTTCACTCTGAAGTAATGGATTGTGTTTCTGCAGGCTCAGGAAGGAGAGGCCTGGAACAGATAATCTTTTGTTGCTATCATGGCAATCCCACCCAGGGCACCCTCTGGGGACATGACAGAGCTTTGCACTCAATCAGCTTCTGGTTTACAGACTCTGGGTGGTCGGCCACACAGCACCTACTGCAAAGTACTCAGACTTTCTTCTGGTCCAGGGAAATCCATCCCTGGGCTGCATTTTCTCCCAGAAGACAGCACTTGTCTAGTCCAAGGCCAAACTGATCTTCTTCTCTAGAGAGAGACTATCAAAGGCAGGAGAACTAATGGGCTCTTAACTGCCCGTTAGGTTCAACAAGATTGCACTCATAGCTCAAAGTAATGGTGTTTCCTCCTGTCTCAGCAAACTGCAAGTAACCATGACTCACAGCCCTCCCCTAGTTTTCTCAAGTCCATTGACAGGACAGCACAAAAGCCAACTTAATGACTTTTGTCTCTTAAGACATCAGCAAAGAGGAGATATCCATCCTCCCAACAGACAAGCTGTGCAATATCCCACAAAGAACCAGTGCCCACCTAATTGACACACACTCTGCCCCACTCTCCTGATGATATCAGAGATTTGGGTTAGATATTAGGAAGAAATTCTTCACCCTGAGAGTAGTGAGGCACTTTTTTACAGGCAGATTTTGAATGCCCTCTCTCTAGAAGTGTTAAAGGCCAGGTTGGATGGGGCTTGGAGTAACCTGGTCTAGTGGGAGGTGTCCCTGCCCATGCAATGGGGTTGGATCTAGATTATCTTTAGGGTCCCTTCCAACTCAAACCATTCTATGATTCTATGATCTTCCAGAATGAGTTTGAATCTCCGAAGTCACTTCCAGTTCCAGCTCTAAACAAACCTCTAACACCAGACAACAAAAGTGAACTACAAATAATACACCTTTTTGGTGCTTGCCTCTTAACATCTTTTGTTACATCTACGTACTCCAGAACTACTGTTGTCACCAAGAATATCCGCTGTTAAGTGCTCACAATGTGGTTACACTGATTGGAAGAAGACTACCTCAACAGCCTGTTGCTTGGTCAGTTGAGTTTCACCACTTTCCTTCTTTCATCATCTCCATAAGTATTTTGAGGAAAACATCTCGGTCACCACCTTGTGCAACAGATCTTAAAGATTGCTAAGAAAAATCCTGACTTTCATGTAGGGTGGATACCTTCTCACCAGACCGATCTGAAAAATGAAGCTAGCATGTGGAGCAACTACGTTGATGTACTGGCTAAAATCAATGTAGTGGAAATCAGAACAGCAGAAGAAAATCAAGGGTGGGAGCGATTGCTTGAATGGCTCCATTGTAAAAAGGGTCATTCTGGAATCTTTGGGCTGGAAAGCCCACACGGCAAAACAGCTTCAGTCCAAAATGTTCATGCAGAGCATCGATGACAGCTTTCTAATGCAGGTAGTGGAGGAACCAACAAGGAGAGGTGCACTGCTGGACCTTGTATTAAAGAATAAAGAAGGTCTGGTTGGGGACATTAAGGCTGGGAATAGCCTTGGCGACAGTGACCACGACATGGTGGAGTTTAGTATTTTACAAGAAAGAAGCAGGGCAATAAGTAGGATTACAACCCTGGACTTCTGTAGGGCTAACTTTGGACTCTTCAAAGATCTACTTGCAGGAATCCCATGGGCTAAGACACTGGAAGGAAAGGGAGCCCAGGAAAGCTGGTCAATTTTTAAATACCACTGCCTCCAAGCCCAAGATAGGTGCATTCCTTCGAGCAAAAAATTGGGTAAAGGTGGTAAATGACCTGCATGGATAAGCAAGGATCTTCTGAAGAAACTCTCGGGAAGAGAGAAATTGACAGTTTGTGGAAGAAAGGACTTGTCGCTTGGGAGAACTATAGGGACGTTGTCAGGATATGTAGGAAGGCAACAAGAGAGGCCAAAGCCCTCTTAGAACTTAAACTGGCAAAGGAAGTAAAAGAGAACAAGAAGAGCTTCTTCAAATATATCAGTAGTAAAAGGAAGAACAGGGAAAATGTGGGCTCACTGCTGAATGAGGTGGCAGCCCTGATAACAGGGGATGCAGAGAAGGCAGAGTTGATTAATACCTTCTTTGCTTCAGTCTTTACTAAGACCAGCCCTCATGAACTTCAGATCCTGGATATAGGAGAGGAAGCCTGGAGGAGGAGAGAAGACTCTCCACTAGTCAATGAAGAGTAGGTCAGAGATCAGTTATGCAAATTGAATGTACACAAGTCCATGGGCCCTGATGAGATGCACCCAAGAGTGTTGAGAGAGCTGGCTGATATTATTGCCCTACCACACTCCATCATTTTTGAAAGATTCTGGCAAACAGGAGAGGTGCCTGAGGACTGGAGGAAAGCCAATGTCATTCCAGCTTTCACAAAGGGCAAGAAGGAAGACCCAGGATATTACAGACCAGTCAGCCTCACCTCCATCCCTGGAAAAACGATGGAGCGGCTCATTCTGAAGGTCATCTCAATGCACATGGAAGAGAAGAAGGTTATCAGGAGTAGTCAGCATGGATTTACCAAGGGAAAATCATGTTTGATTAATCTGATAGCCTTCTATGATGTTGTGACTAAATTGATAGATGCAGGGAGACTAGTGGATGTAGTCTACCTCGACCTTAGCAAGGCTTTTGACACAGTCTCCCATAACATCCTCGTGAGCAGGTTCAACATATGTGGGATACAGGAATGGACAGTGAGATGGATTAAGAACTGGCTAAACAACAGAGCCCAAAGAGTGGTGATCAATGGTGCAGAGTCCAGCTGGAGACCTGTAACTAGTGGAGTCCCTCAGGGATCAATGCTGGGTACAGTCCTGTTCAATATATTTATCAATGACCTTGATGACAGGACAGAGTGTATTCTCAGCAAATTTGCAGATGACACAAAGTTGGGAGGGTTGGCTGATTCACCTGAAGGCTGTGCAGCCATTCAACAGGATTTGGACAGGCTGGAGAGCTGGGTAAGGAGGAATAAAATGGGCTTCAACGAGAGCAAATGCAGAATCCTGCACCTGGGAAGGAACAACAAAATGTACCAACACAGGTTAGGAGGTGATCTGCTAGAGAGCATCTCCATGGAGAAGGACCTTGTAGGGCTGGGCATCAAGAAGACTGGAACAACCTCTTTTCACTTGTGCCCAATGACAGGACAAGGGGTAATGGATTCAAAGTCCAGCACAGGAAGTTCCACCTCAACATGAAGAAGAACTTTACTGTGAGGGTTACAGAGCACTGGAACAGGCTCCCCAGAGAGGTTGTGGAGTCTCCTTCTCTGGAAACTTTCAAGAACTGTCTGGATACCTTTCTGAGTGATCTGCCCTAGTTTTTGGTCCTGCTTTGGCAGGGGGGTTGGACTCGATGGTCTTCAGAGGTCCCTCCCAACCCCTGACATTCTGTGGTTCTGTGATACAGACATAGAACCATTCAACCACATGCCCTATAAACTTAAGCATTAGCATTTATACTCTGCTTGCTATAATGCTTTTGCTCAGGTGCTAACAACATCATGCTTTCTTTTTATTCTGATAAACCTATTTCTTCTGGAATGTTGCTACCGATTTAAGATGTTAGGGCATACTTCATAGGCAATTGTGATAGAGTTATAAGTTAGTTGCTTCCTCAAAAACAATTGGGTTTAGCCAGAAAAATTGAAGAGTGCTCCCATAAGGTGCAAGACACTGTCCACCTGAATATATGTGAGAAGGCATTCACCAGGTCTCCTAGACCAGGACTAAAAATTTTAGCTCGAACAAGTGCATAGACAAGAAACTCACCAAACTGTGGAAGGGCTGCTTATGTGGATGGACAAGATGAGGTTGCACAATCTAGCAATAATTTTCCATTTTCTACTGCTGCAGCACTCAGGCACAATGCTCCCTTGTTAAACACAATTCTGCTCTATACCAAACACATATTTGGTTCTAACTATTTGTTTTTAAGCTATTCCAGGAAACAAGCCATCTTGCCTGTTTCTTCCATCTTCCCACCTACCTCCCTCCATCCCCTGGAAAGATGCCTTTTAATTCTGACCCTCCACGTATCTCCAAGCTAATCCATGAACAACTGCACTGAGGGGTAAAAAGCATGACAGTTCTGCTTGGGGCCTAGGGAGGTGAGTCTTGCAGAGGCCCTTTTGTTGTTCCCCAGGTAGGATGTTTAGCTCTCCATCCATGCAGCCCGAATTCCTTTCTCACCACACCCAAGGTCATTTTAATGAAAATTCCTAAGCCCATGCCAGGGGGATAGAATTGCTCCTAATCCTTCAGCAACACGTCATTTGATCTGTGGGCCCACTGGGGTTATTATTCTCTGTCTGCAGAGCACAGCAAAGCAGACAGGAGTAGAAAAATGGCAACCACTGCAGGAGATCCACTTCCGTTTCCCAGCCTTTCTTTCAGATTGCCTTTTTTCCCTTTTCTTTTTTTTTGCCTCCAGAGCGCATTCACCACCTGCCAGTTTTCAGGGGATAATGCCATGTTTTAAGTCACCCTCTGCCATTCCCTAGAAGCTGCACACGTTTTTAATGAAATTAATGAGGAAGTTTGATTTTAAAGGCAGATTGTTTCCTCTGGTTTGCATTCTGAAAAGAACTGCATGTCTGTGTGGTCCATGCCTTACAGTACTGTACTGATGTTTTACATCTGTGCTCAAGCAATGCTTTAGCATCATGAAAAAACAACACAAACAAAATTAAAGCAAAATAACATTTTTGGCAGGATACAGAAGAGGGAAAAAGAGCTAGTGAATCCAGTATAACTTTTTTCCCCTGGACTTCTTCCCACGCCAACACAGGGGTCTGTGTTTTATAGAAAGCTTTTGGTGGGTAAGGTAAGGTTTAATTCTTCTCCTCTAGTTGCCTCCCCGTGGCATATCTGAGCAGTGATTCCCTTTCTCATCATTTCGAGATCTGGAAATTGACTGGATCCTTGCCTTAGGATGCCCCAGGCCTCACTCAAATCTGCCTGCCTTTTCTCATTAGCACTACTTGCTTCCCTGGCACAGAGATTTCAGAGCTTTCTACTGCTGCCAAGTAAGATGCATGCTTATAAATTAGCAAATTTCCTCACCAGTATTTAAGTATTGGTAGGGCTGAGCTCAGAAGCTATTTCCTACTTGCTCATCTCTTCCCAAAACACAAACATTTCCAGTGTTACCTACAAGGGAGCAGGACAAGGAATTTCCTCCTATAAAACAGCGAAGCAATCACAGTCTTGCAAAAAGGCTGCAACTGCTGTAACACTACAAAATACGTGTCTCCAAGGTTTGCAATGAAATCAACACAGTTCTTGTCTACTATCTTTCACTAGCAGATCTCAGAGTTGGGCATAGCAGAGAGGAGCATTGCTGTCTCCAAGGACAGACAGTAGCAGGAGAAAGAGAGCTGTTTGGCCAAGGTCACAGGACATCCAACAGCTGAGACAGCAACACAAAGGAAAACTTTCAATCCAGGCCAGGAATGTGTCCCAGCTTGCTCTAGATCTGATCTGGAAAATAAGGGACCAGTGCCCCAAAGCATCTCCTCTTCCAAGCAGCTGCCTAACTCACATTACTATCAAATGAGGGGTAAGCACCACTATTTCATCTTTCTGAATCCTTTAATTTTCTTAGCTGCAGTCAGCTAACAGTGGATTGGCTCCACTACATACTGCTAAAGAAGCATTGCTCCTAAAAGTTATAAAAACACAGCTACTAATGGTACTTTGGCCCATGCCCTAGAAAGCAGCACATTCCAGCCAAGAAACTATGCTACTCCAATTGCTCTCCTCAGTGCAAATCCCATAACTTGAACGTTACCATTGCACAACTAAGCCAGTCCCTTGTGCCACCCCCATTCCTAACACTTGTTAATCTGCAGAGGGACAGGTTCAATTACATTGAATTTTATGTTATTAGTTTTCCTAAAAAATTTATACCTGCCCAGGATACTGGCAAACTGGTGACCTCATCAACAGAAAAGAGAAGTTAGAACTGCTTATACTATCAGCCAGACTATTGCATTGTTACCCAGGCCTGGGAAATTAGAGGTTTTTTTCCTAGAATTTTACAAAACAGTTAAGAATTGTTAAAAACTGAGATTGCTTCACAATATAATTACAGTATTTTCCCAGATACAAAAGAGCTGCCAAAAAACTCCCTCTGAAAGTCATTGATACAAATGGAAGAGAGGCAAGACACCACACCAAAATATGGTTTTTTTATAAACACCTTAATTTTTTAATATATAAAAAAGTAAAATCTACTCATTTCTACCAAAAATGGGGGAGTAGGGGTGTGTAGAAATCAGTAGCTATATGAATGCCCAAATGCTGTCACATCCTTTGCCCACACATGGGGCACACCATGCATATTATCACTCATTCTCTCTCTTTAGTTTCATTCACTAATAGCTTTTCCAAACAACTATTAGCCTGTAAATCATTCTTATTTTATATGATCTACTTTGCCATTAGCTATAAAGAAACAGTGAATATGGCCATATCTACTGATCAACTGATATAGAGCCAGGGATGATGTAACTGCACTTGCTCTGCCAATCCACTTTCTTCCAGCCTGACCGGCCATATTTCTATTATTCTAAGCCTGGGCCCAATCAGAGACAGTTCTTTGTGCCAAACAATTAGGTAATCACACACACACAGAAAATTTCATTTAAAAAAAAAAAAAGTTAAAAGAATTCATCAGAATTTAGTACAGCAAAGAAAGAAGAAAAAAGGAGGGAAAATAATGGACAGAGGAAGGATGTAATTGAGAATGATAATGTAAAGAAGAGGTAGATTTATTTTTTTAACTTATTTTACTTAACTTTTTGGTGTTGTTGTTGGGGCAGTCTAGCTTGTATTATCCTGTAGTCGTTGATAGGTGACTGATTGATTGATCACAACTCAGCTTGTCAATGACCAGCATTATAAAGGTTGATGTATCCCCTGTGGAGGAACTGTGCAGACAGACTTGACTGATGGATTAAGTATAGCAGAGTCCCACACTAGTCTGAATTGTAGAAGTTAATGTGCACCACGCAGGGGTCCTCCTGATTGATAGGATGTTTGACTGGTTGGAGCCCAGTCCCACAAGGATCACAATTCTGGGGGTTTATGGTACACTGAATTCCTCAACCTGACACAAAGCTGGGCTTCAGTTCACATGCCTCTCTTACATGCTAATTCAAGAAGGTTAACTCACAACAGGTGAGGATTGCTGCAGCTTTCTCTTAAGTAATTAATGTGGTACCTACCTTGTGGATGGCTGCACAGTTTTGAAGACAATGTCCTGCTAATATGACATGCAACATCACTGTTCTCAAAGGTGCATTTTAAAATCACTCCAGACAACTTGGAGTAGTCAACCCTTTTCTCAAATCATGCTGTCTTTAGGGACTGATTCTTTCTATAGAAGAGCAAGTCCTTGAGCTTTCAAAACTGCATTGTCTCAGCATAAAACCTTTTGAAAAGGTTTAGGTTTAGCCACCTTTAGGGTGGCTAATACTGTCAGCTCTATGCCTTTCTGCCCTACTGCATTCATACCAAAATGAAATGTGAAACTGTAGTAGTAAGAAATGACTGGGTCTACACACTGACTACTTATTCTCCCACGGTATGCTGAAAAGTATAAGTAAATTCTACACAATTGGTAAAATTATAATGTGGAAGAAATTTTCAAAATTATCTGAAACACAGGATCTGTAGCAGGAAAACATGTTTTAGAGCATGGGAGGCTTTGGGGTTTTGTTAGGGGTCCAAAAAATTTTGGGTCCATTAAATCTCATTATTTACTGCTGCAACTGTTGTTAGGACAGGTGATGATTTCTATCTTATTGGAACCTTTTCGGTATCCTTCAGTTTTAATATGTGATTTTCTATGCATTCAGTCAAGAACAACTAGAACCTTGTTCCTTTTCACTAATTTCCCCATCAATTAGTGTTATTTTAACAAATTATGCAAATGATATATTTACTCAAATTGGTGGTAGGTAAATTTACCTGCTAAGATAACTGTCTGTATGTCATCTTCCTTTGGTGCTTGGTTTTCTTGGTGAAAGGAAAGAGTTCTGAGGCGCCATGAAGTGTGAGAGTTTAAATATTGTGCAGGTGAAAGTACAGAGCCTAGAAGACTTTATCTTTTTACCTCCCAGCTAACATGAACTGAATCCCATGAAAAGTCTCTGTGCTACGTTTGCTGATGTGCGTGATGTATTTTGTATTCAGATCTTTCAAAATCCCAAAGGGCAGAAAAATTATATGGGGCAGTACTGCCCATTATTGGTGAAGAAATAGCAGAAACCAAACAGAGATATTGCATGTGTATAGTGCGAGTATTGCCAGAATCCCTTCAAAATAAGAAAGAAATAAACAGCAGTCACAGGCCTTATGCAGAACAGAAAATTCAGGCTGAAACTAGAGCTAAACCTTATTAGCTGCCGAGTTTACCCAGAGTCCCAGTGACCTTGCTGCTGGTGGGACCACTGATGAGGGAACAGGAGGAAAACCCCACCTGGATTTTTTAAGGCCATTCCATTACATCCTTCAAAAAGCCAGACAAAATCCAGAAGAATGGCAGGTTGGAAACCACAGCCGTTCCCCCATGGGGTAACATGTTCTACTTGGCAAAGGAACGACAGCTGCACAAGCAGTAAAGGGAATGGCACTGCTACAAAGGAGCAAAGCACCTCAGGCCATTTTGAAGAACAGACTGTGTGAGATCCTTGGATGAGCTGCACGAAGAAGCAATGGCAACATCTGCCTGTCACCTGATAAAATAGACAACTTGCAGTTGGTAATGGAAATTAGCCGGAGATCCAAGAAAAAGTAAAAAGAACTAACACATAGATCCACAGCAACAGGCAGCCTCCTTTCCTCTGAGGCAGGAGACCGTACCCAGGACCACAGGGAGGCAGAGCCTGGCAGGAGGAGAAGTCCTCATGGGAAGCACCAAGAAGGAAGCTCATGCCTAGAGCAAGAACACCAGGTGTGGTAGGAGCGCATGTAACCAGGTCTGCCTCCAGTTCTGGTTTATTACAGGAACAAAGTCCCGTTATGCCACTACCCAGCTCACAACATACAAGAGAACATCACCTGCCCTAACCACCCCTAGGATGTTTCCCATGCCAATACTTTTTGCACAGATCTTTTAAATTAGGCAGAAGCAGCCCTTTACCACATGTAGTGATTTTCCCTGTTGGGGGAATTCCTCCCTGGACAGAGAAGAGATTTCTGCCTGGCTGTTTGCTGCTACAGAGGCCCCAACTAGGTTGCGGGGACAGAATTTAATGATGAACAGGGCTCAAGATTTTGTGGATTCATTACAGATATTTTCAGTTTTACCTCAGTATAATATGTCCTATGAGGAGGAGCTGAGGGAACTGGGATTGTTTAGTTTGAAGAAGAGGAGGCTGAGGGGAGACCACATTGCTCTCTACAGCTACCTGAAAGGAGGTTGTAGGGAACTGGGAGTTGGCCTCTTCTCTCAAGTGAATAATGACAGGACAAGAGGAAATGGCCTGAAGTTGCACCAGGGGATGTTTAGACTAGATATTTGAAAGAATTTATTTACCAAAAGAGTGGTTGGACACTGGACTGGAACAGGCTGCCCAAGGAGGTGGTGGAGCCACCATCCCTGGAAATATTTAAAAGAATCATAGAATCATAGAATCCTAGGGGTTGGAAGGGACCTCGAAAGATCATCTAGTCCAACCCCCCTGGCCAGGCAGGGTCACCTAGAGCACATCACACAGGAACTTGTCCAGGCGGGTTTTGAATGTCTCCGGCGAAGGAGACTCCACAACCTTTCTGGGCAGCCTGTTCCAGTGCTCTGTCACTCTCACAGTAAAGAAGTTCTTTACATGGAACCTCCTATGCTCCAGTTGCACCCATTGCCCAAAAGACACTATAATCTCTGGAGACCACAATCATGACACAAGTAACTTAAAAATTTAAGTGGTAGATAAGATATCCAACTGAAGCCATCACATCTCAGCTGTTAAATGGACCTGCACAAAAGTAATGAGAAACCACACATTTGCTGCAGGAGAAGTAGCCCATGGTGACCAGTGACAGAGCAATGGGTAATGGTCACATACTGGTACTCAGGAGATTTAACCTGAATATGAGAAAATACTTTACTCTGAGGGTAACAGAACACTGGAACAGGCTGCCCAGGAAGGTTGTGGAGATATTCAAAACCCAACTAGACATCTTCCTGTGTGACCTGCTCTAGGGGATCCTGATCTAGCAGGGGGTTTGGAGTAGATGATCTCCAGAGGTCCCTTCCAACCCCCACCATTCTGTGATTCTGTGTAACCTATTCGTAGTGTGTACAGGTGTCATTATAGCCTCTGAGTTGCAATACATCTCTGAGTTAAAAATACAAGACCAGTAAACTTTAGTGATATTCTAGAACCCTGCATCTTTCATCATTTTAATGAGTGAGGGAGGGCATTCCTCTTCTTTTGTCAGGAGCAGAGGTAGGAACTTAAAGAAAAGAACAACCCAAAAGAACACCGATGGGAAGACTTGTACCTCGATCAAGAAATGCAGTTTCTGCTACTATAAAGATACATATTTCTGCTTTATTAGAAATTCAGACACAAACTTCAGTAACATGAGGTGAGTGGAAAATTCTAACTTAGATGTTTCCATTGACTCTTACATGTGAAACACAAAAAGGTAAAGACTTCATGAGGGGAAATGAATCAGGGTGCTAACTTACTTGCTTTTGCCATGGAAAGATACACATATTTCAAGTTCTGATGTTTGGAAAAATAAGGATTTATTGTGAAGTTATGGGCCTCTGAAACCAATAATTACTGTCACTGACAATCATGATTTATGTAACCTCACTAAAATGGTTTAGAAGCATGAATGTTTAGGACCTTCCACGGTTTAAAATGGAGGAAAATACATATTTAAGTATTAGAGCCTTTACAGCAATAGCAAAACCTTGTCTTTCATTTTGCAAGACAGTTATTCTGGAAACAGTTACATCTTTATGGCCAAAAGGTAACATAACAACCTTACTTTAATTTTGTCCTTGTACTGTTCTAGTATGTGTTATGCAGGAGCACTTCCTGGATGTGGAAAAAACTGTGGGCAGTTCATACATTATTTGTACAGAGGAAATGTGACAGAATCGATCAAACTGATGTATGACGACTTTGCCATGAGTCAGATACATTTTTACATCCATGCTTGTATTCCATTCCTCCCACTGGTATGAAAAAAAAATTAAAATCTTCTCCATTTGTGTATGGAAATAGGCATTAGTTCTACCTTTGACTCATACCTTGCTTTCATGACTCCTTCCAGCTGAACTGTTTGAAGGTGCACACAACAAACCTAATTGCAAAGATTCCCTTTGCCAGAGTGGCTTTGTCCAACAGTTACCCAACATACTCTGCATCATTCCCTTGCTAGAGATACTACTTTTCCCTCCTACACAATAATGTTCTCCTATCAGGCTTTGTTTTTGTAGTTGCATTATCTTCTTTACTGGAAAATACGATATAGCATGAAGAACTCCCTTGTTTCACATACTCCTAGATGGTCCTGGCACAACCAGAGCTTTTGTTTCCCCAAGAATATTTTGAACTCTTCTCTTTCCCAGTCAATGTGGTTCTCATGCAAACTCTAGCAGTTGCAGGTCTAAATGAATATATGCTTCCTCTCAGCTAACATGCCATATATTCCAGAAAAACTGCATTCTCCAAATTGTGAGTTAAATACAAGCAAGTGGTCTGGCTACCCAGAAGAGCATGAAAAGCTCGGTTCTCCATCTTCTGCCCAGCTCTGAGACAGGACTTGAATATACATCTCTAGAAGGTGTCCGATTCTAAAATCTGTTTCATCTCCTATTATCCTTCTACTTTGTACAAATAACACCAACATTCAATGGGTACCAAAATGCTGCATGAATACCTCAATGGTGATACTCATCTTAATTACTCTCCCCCTTTAGCCTAATCCTGTATCTTTTTCCTGAGCATCTCTTACTACGTTTTTCAGAAAGTTATTTTACTTGTAGATGGATTCACCCAGATCTCAGTATCAAGTTGATAAGAAGGCTGGATACCTGACTTAGAGCTGTGGATTCCGTGGGGTAGCATGACACCCAAAATCTGGGCTGTTCCACTGCCTCTGTCTGCCTGTGCTGTAGCTCAATTTCCTCCCTGCCCGGCTCCCCCCTTGCCCTTTTCTAGCAGAGAAGGCATGACCTGTAATATACTTCCAGGAAGAAAATAAGTGAAATTAATGGTTGCAACTGGCATTTTTGTTTAACTACAGTCCCATAAACGCAAAAGGGCTATTTCAGCAACTGGTATATAGTTGGAAACCAAGGCTTTCTTTCACAAATGCCAAACAAAAAATTAAAAAAGCTTTTATGCTTGCTGAAAAGAATATCAAAACAATATTGTAAAAATAAAAAAGAATGCCTTTCCACATCTTCTGACATTGTTTAATGAGTGGTTTTATACTGACTATGTTTAGTGAAGGGGGCTTCTGTGAATGGCATTTGAAAAGAATGTAGCTAAGAGCTGGGTGGGGTGTGGGTGGCCTCCCTGAAGATATTTTCCTTCTCTATCCACAGCACTACTCTGTGATCTTCTTTCCTGTAACTTAATCACTAAACCAACATCAGAGACTCCTCCCACACTACCCCAATGCATCACAGGGTTGACCCTTCCAGAAGATGTTACCAGCCAAATGACATTTTTCCCTCTTCATGTTCATTTCCAGTAGAATCAAGGGGGTGGGGACATCTGCACTTAAACTGGTAAAATCAGGCTTTTAGCCTATTTTGCAAATAGGTGCCACTGGAAATTTCCATGCTGGGGCTTCTTTGTTTTATTTTTTCAAAAGGAAGTGCTTGAGAGAAGGTAAGTAAGGAAGAGTTCTGTTCAGTTAGCCAAATAAACACTGAAGAAAAATTACAGAACCTGAGGGACAGAAAATGGGAATTGATTTGAGGATATGACACTTCTACTTTTTTTCACACCTTCTTCTTGCATGCGACAAAAGCTAACTTAATGGAGATCAAAAGTTATGGTCATCTGCTGGCTCTTCAATAACTGGTTTGAAATTAAGCTAAGTGCTTGACTACAGTCACCCTTGGACACTTCTACATAACTAAAAGTCACCACTTTAATTCAGTCAAATAGCAATCACACCAATGGTTTTACCAGAAAGATTAAGGACCAGCTAGCCTTCAACATTGGACTCCTGATAGCTGCAGTCCTTCTCACAATGCTGATGGAGCAGCAGGAAGCATTTGCTTCCCTAGTGCCCACACTATGTCTGTCCTACGGCTAAGTTTCACACACCAAAAAGAAGCACAGACATCATGCCTCCACCTACCTTCTGCTACAATTGCTCTCTTGCTTTCCTGTACTCATCATTCCATGTCTTCTCCATTCTTATTACTATCTATGTTTCCAGAGTGGCACTAGTGCAAGAGCTGCTACAAGTTTTCCCTTTGCAAGGAAAGACCTTACAAGCCACTATTTCCCAGCTACTGTACTGGAAGGACAAGTTGAACGTATTTAGTCCTTTTCAGCTCGCTCAAGAAAGAGAGCATTTTTCAGTGTTTCAGGATCAGGACTGGGCTTTTGAGGTGAATCTCTCAATTTTCCCTACTTGACTGCACTTTGGTTTGTATTGCAACACTGTCTCCAGGCATGCAAGCTGGTTCCTTTTGGAGGAAAGTAAAGAGAGATGCTCCATGTATACACCTAAGTGTTTCACTTGCTAACAAACACTCATTTCATAAGACCTGACTAGAACTAGCCGACAGCACATGAAATTGATTCAAGGAAGATGAAACCAAACTGGAACATCCACTGCAGGAATGCACCTAACACAATCCACAAATAGTGGGCACTCACTGCCGACTAGAGCTAGTCCAAGGTGAATCCCCCTACAATGTGTAGCTTGTGTAACTGTCTGCATCCCAGGCACCATTTCAGTTTACACGTGCTCCTACCAGAACACATGACACACTCAGGTTCCGTGGCACAGGGCAGTATCTGATCTCTCTAGCCCTGCTTTAGAAGATCCATGAAGTAGGACACTGTAAAAGTTTACTTGAAAGTGACTCCTCTCTGCTTCTGTCTCTAACCAGCTAAGCACTCTGGCCTGATTTTAAAATTGTCATTTTACAATGCTCAATTACTAGCCAAAGAAATGAGCAAGGGTAAAGCTGAGAATAGGCTTAGCTCCCCTTGGCAATTGTGAAGAGCCATACATCACAAGTAACAGCCAGAACATTACATCACCATCCCAACATTTGTTGATGCAGGCTCTGACAACCTCTTCGAGTCCCTGTTTTCCCCTGTGTCATTATACTTGAGTCTACTTTCCCTTTAAGCTATGGGGAGCACTTTTTGGCTAGATTCAGTTGGCACACGCTTCAGGTCAGGTGAGATGAGTGGGAAGGGAAAATACCTACTTTGAGAATCATACTAGTAGAGGTCTAACAGCCCAGCGCTCTCAAGGTTTGGGTGGCTGTGCAAGTATGAACTGGCAAAAATGAACTTATCAGAAGTTCTCAAGCACTTATGCTATCATGTGGCAAATGAATGGGGAATTTGCAGATCTAAATGGTAACTCCTTAAGTATGCAAATAGGGAACAAAGATAATGAAAACTGAAGACTGCTATATAAGCTCTGGCCAAAGACCCATCATGTGCAATGTTACATCTATGACAGTAATCAGTAACATATATTAATAGTAAAATGAGAGAACTGGAAAAGTAACGGTACTTTCCTGGTATCCTCTCCCAGCCCTAGACAAGCTACAGCTCAGGGTCCTCAAGCCAGAAACAAAATATTGGGTTTTTTCCTCCCATTAATTTGTTAAATCGGTGGGTCTTTTTGAACTGATATTGCAAAAGGTCATACACTGCAATTGGCAAAAATTAGAAATAATCCCTCAAGTCCTGACTTGTTCTCACACTGTCTTTCCTTACCTTGGAATATTTTACTATGCCCCCAAAAAGAAATAAAAAGACAAACGAATTAGGTATTGTTCGTTCATTTGTGGTTCATAACCAACAAAGGGAAGCATATAAAAAGGTGTTTTGTCTTCAGGGTCATATACTTCTTCACTGTTCATTTAACCACCAAATAACATTTCCACACCTTAGGCTTCATATTATTAACATAAGATAGTTATTGAGCCTATAACTGCAGATTTTGTTCTAGTGGTTGGCTAGGTATATTGTGTTTCATTAGCTTAACAATTTGGGATTTTAACTTTGACCTCCATAAGCAAGTCATGGGTGCCCAGATCCTATAAAAAAAAATGTTTGGATATTTCAGCAAATAGATTTCCAATATGGATTTTAAATTAGTCTGTGTGATCTCCCTGTCCAAACATATATTCTGGATCCCATTTTCTGGTACTCACAAGAGTAAGCATGGTTCTACTGATGCAAAGTCCTTGGGGGTTCTGGCTCAAATAAGGATTTTTTTTCCTCCATTTCTAGGATTCCCCTTTTTCTAGGGTTCCTTCCTGGAAAGATAAGTTTTTCCTTGGAATTTGGTAAGGAAGTTAGAAGAGAAAAAGAACAATGAAAAAAGAGCAGAGCAATAGGGAAGGCAGCCAACAGACTTGGTAATAATGAATAGAGTTGGGTAATTATTCAGTTATTTTTCCAGAGAGTATTCATTTTCCCCAGAATGGCAAAAATAATTCAGGCTATCCAAAAACCATGTGACCAACTTGTTTCTGAATTCCAGACTGCCACAGACCTTGGTTCCGCAGATTGTCTCCCACTGAAGTAATATCAAAGAAAACCAGAGCTTAAGAGCAGCCTAGAAACAAGCACACTCACTCTTGGAGAAACAGGGTAACAACCTGCACCAGTCTGGTAGAGGAGTCGTCACGCTTGGACCTCCCATGGTTCAGGCAAATGATCCAAACCCCTCCACAGTCACAGTGCAACTCTTATGAATCCAGCCCTTTACTTCACTTTCAAGTGCCCAAAGCACTTGTGTGGGGGGAAAGGAGAAGGGGAAGACTGGCATACACATTTCAGATAAAAGAGGGAGAGCAGAGTATTCAGCTGCTTGCTCCAGCTCCACACAGAACAATGTGACAGCTACAAATATTAAGCCCCCACATTCTGAATTCTTGCACAGAGGTCAGCTGCATCTCCTCAAAATATCTGCCAAACTTTAATCTTCATCTACTCATCATGAATGTACAGTAAGTGCTCAGAACAACAGTTGCCAGGTAAAACATTTCCATTTTGTGGAAGATCTTGAAGTCTGGTTTCATTCTGATTAGAAACTAAAATATCCATAAAAAGAAATTCTAGGGACAAAAAAAGTTTAACTCAAAACACTGTTTTGTGGTTTCTTTTTCCCTTACTGCCTAGACACCACAAAGTACAGATTCCACATTTCAAAAGTATGCTGAAATTACTATAGCAAAATTTTCCCTCCTAATAATAATAAAAAGGCACTTCAGCCTTCCACTTCTTCTTCAGAACACTTCAATGGAAACAGTTTCACAACCTGCCTCCATTTCACTGAAATGAAATTTTCTACAAGAACCCACATGATCCTAAAAGGGAAAACAAGTGAAAAAGAGCATGTAAGCTGTATTTCTAAGCCACAAAGCCACCTGTCAGTAACAGTAGGATCTACTGAGGAAAGTCGTTTGCTGAATATTCTGGCAACCTTTCTACGGCACAGACAGGGAACACAGCCCTTTATAGCTGCTGTGTATGCAGAGAAAGTATGTGGTTATTCCATAGACCTTAGCTAAACAGAAGCACCAGTGGGGATGGAAAAAGACAGCAAATGCTTGGGGCAAAGACAAAATGATCTCTACACAATCACTTTCCACAATTGTTTTAGCAAATGTGTGATGGTAGGAAAGGAAATTTTTAACTAAATATTTTAAGGTAGTAGCCAAAGTTGAATTAAAGCATTCACCTCAAAATAAGGACTTTGAGTTATGCTTAGATAATCAAGACAAGGATAAGATATCATAGGACTCAGAGCCATAGATTTCATAGCCTCAAATCTTGGAACTCAGACCTTTCGACCTGAGGAGACACTGATGATTTCTTGAACAACATGTATTGTAAAGATTATTCTTCTAGATCACTTGCTAGATAGTTTTGAAAAATACATGTGCAAGAGCTGTAAATCATTCATAGCTCATATTCTGAATCATAATTTTCCTCTCCTGAACAATTTGTTCACCAAACATTACTTTAACTCCATACCTAAGAAAACAACAGTTAGAATGACAATAAAAGAGGGAGAGGAAGAGTAGAACAAATATTCTCTGACTAGAAACTGCCAAATTATATCCAAGGCAACTATGCAAGGTATTGAACTATATTTGTGAGTAATTCCACCCACTGAACTCCTTCACAGGCAGACTCACTATTTCTGAAGGAAGTCTGTACTTTATGCATTTTCCTAAAAATAATAGGAAAGAAAGCAGGATTTTTTTCTAATCACAGGGCTATTGGGTGAGATTTGAGATTAGCCACACTTAATGAACAAAGGACATAAGAGTATCAAAGCAAGGTATCTGCAAGAACACACTACTGTGGTAAGACTCGTACCATTTATATCAGGTTTGTGTTCAACCCAAGCATCTCATCTCTGCTCATGTATGTAACAGGTCAATTGTTCAGATAATCCTTAGCACCCTTTGCCATCTAGTCCTGAAGTCACTAATCTAAGCCTCTCCAGGCAGAGTGGCTCTATAGATGTTACTTCTTACAAAGCCTTGTACACTGAAGATGTGGCTCTTATGGGGCTCAACCAGGCTGAATAGATTTCCTGGAACCCAAGAAAAAATGACACTACACAGACAAATCTGTTCATCAATGGACCTTGGAGGAATCCCAGATGGAAAGACATCAGGAAGACCCGAGTATAAGGGGGAAATTTCAAGTTTTCCTACACTGATCAGTTTGCCACAGATCCAAGTGAGCATGGCATTTCAGCTATGGCGTTTAATCATTACATAGTAGAACTTGTCACTAAATGGTTTATGGTCATACTAAAACGGAAAACTATTTTTTTCCAGGAAACTCAGTCACATTCACATCTGTGTAACTGTTCCACTCCCAACCCAACAGCTCTTGTTTTGTACAGTATTTTTCCATATACACAGTTGCTATACACTGGTGACTGCTATTTGACCAGAGAGAAGAGCAGAGTCCTGTGCTTAATGTCAGTCAAAAAATTTGCAAAGCCAAGCAGTTAACCTAGCCTGTTAACCTGCAGCCTGTTGCTACAGTTCTTGTAACTCATTAGGAAAGTCCATCTGCATATGCCATAGTGGCCATAGATCCGTGCTTGCTGTGGTGTCAGCTTGAGCCACAGTGTTACCTCCTATTGGAGACCCACACTCTGTGAGAACTATTGCTCCCTTTCCCTGATAGTTTCCATAAGGAGATGCTAACTCACTTCCCTACTTCCCTATTTTTACTACTTCTCCCCACACACACACACCCCGATGGCCCTATGGCATAGAGACTACTACTATTAGCTGACATGAAATGGCCAAATTTGAGACTTGAGTTAGTCTGAGTGAAGTAAACAGAAACTGCACATGTTCCAAATCATACTCAGAAAGATGGAAAATATAAGCACCACCTTTGTTAGCTCTGAACTGACAAAAACTCCTTTCTCCTCTTATCTGTATAGGCTTTCTCTCGGGAAAGAAAACCCACCACAAAAGGGCAGCCACTGATGCAGAGCAGTTATTGGCAGTGAACCAATCTGAGAGAATCACACACGGTCCCATGGAGAAGCTGGTTGATCATTCTGCAAACACTGTCCACAGACAAGTGAGAACCACCCCTGCCTTTCTTTCATATGACAAATGATAATGATGGCATTAGGAACTACACCCCAAAGGAGTTAGCACTATCCTTCTATGAAAACACAATTTGTACGATTTTTCTTTAAGAGGGAAAAACATCAGGATAACTTATGAAATGAAAATTGGTTCTTCCTCCTCTCTAAGAACACCTTTTTGGAAAAAGAGGACTTTTACCTGCACAGATGAATTACGTTCTTTCCTAAATCCAAGTTCTTGTTTTCCCCCCAAAGCGCATCAGACACTTCTCTTGTGACTCCCAGCCCCCTGAAACCTCCAATCGTTTGTTGCACGGACACCAGCATTCAGATTGGCTTTAAAAATAAATATAGAATTGAATTTTGAAAACAATATATGATCTTTTTACATAAAAGATTAAAACCAGAAAAAGCTCAAGTTGCAGTAGCAATAGAAACAAATATCACACCGGTTCTTCTCGTATCTTTCTCTGTTTGCAAGCTGCATGCCACCATGCCTCCTCACCTGGCTGCCCTTACTCAAGCAGATCTCTTAGGCTTGTATCAAGACTACAGAATTCTCTTCATACAAGTTCCTTTAAAAATGTGAATTTTGCTTAATTGGAGCTTGGCCACATCCTAAAATTGCTGCAAACTCTGAAGCTGGGTACAGTGGATAGCAGCATAGTCTGTGTGATTAGACTGATACCAATACTACCAGAGTGATTTTTTCCCTGCATCATTTATCCCATAGTTAATAACTGAATTCTCTATGTTCAGATAGTTTTTTGCAGAAGCCTCTTCTGCTGCAAGCCCCTTTTCCTCAGAAAGTGCCCTGAACTTTCATGAGTCATATGCCCATTAGAAAAAGAAAATTGAGTTCAAAGCTGTAGAAAAGCAAGTGTCATGTCAAGAGCAAGAATTTGTAGCAGATACTGTAACCTAACTGGTTTATTTATCAGTATCAACTGCAACTGCTAGTCTTGGAGAAATCATTATTGAAATTCCAGCACTGCATGAACAACATGCTGCAACTTGTTTCCTAGCATGGTTTATCACTAATTAATTCTTACAAGAAATCCAACATACTTCTGTGCAGAATTGGAGTATTTTTAGTTCCTAGACTCAGAATTTAAGGTTCCAGAAGCAAAGTGAGAGTGTTTGGGTGTCTGCAGGGAAAATAGCCTTTTCCATTTTTGCAAAGACAGAAAATCACCATGAGTGGAACATCTGTATCTCCCGTTTCACAAGCGGCTGGCACAAAGAAAATCAGTAAAGTTTTTCATTTAGCTTGACAGAAACATTTCTGATGTTAGTAATTCACTTTTACTGATCACAAAATGAGCCACAATATGCCTTTAATTCACAACTGGAACTCAGAAATGAAATAGCGAGAATTTAAACACCTTCACTTTAATTTTTCTGACAAGGAATGTTTTAGACCATTACATAGAATAGTTTGGGTTGAAAGGCACCTCAGAGATCATCTAGTTCCATCCCCCCTGCATGGGCAGGGACACCTTCCACTGGACCAGGTTGCAGATGCTCCCAAGAAGGAGCATGTCTGCAACAGCATTTTTCCTCTCAATAACTGACACTCTTTGAGAAATACAAAAAAAGAAAAAGAGAATGAAAATTAAAACTGGGGATAGACAGTATCCTGGAGGGGAAGTGAGAACAAAAACATGCAGGCTTATGCAGCCAGACATCTGCAAAGCTGAAGGTTTCACAAAGAAAAAAAAGCCTCTACTGTTCCTGAATCAATGACTTCCCATTTACAAACTAGCTGTATAGAATTCAAAATGGCTCTCAAGGAATTCATGCCAACCATGAGGTCTGTTTTCTCTGCTATATTTCCCCCCTCCTCTTTCTTTCACAGTCAAAAGGATGTAAGTATTTATCAGTCCTGTACCCCTGCCAGCATACACTGGAACGAGTCAAAGGGACCTGGCAGTGAATCACAGGGATTTGTGTTGCTAATAAATACAGCAGGCCCCGTCTATTGTTGATTAATTTTGACTGAAATCTAAACACCAAACACTCTTCTGAATTGCTTTGGCACCCATTAGTTTGATGTGTTTATTAGACAAGCCTGTATTCTTTCAAGTTTATTAACAACAGATTAGAATATCTGCAAACAAATATAGGAGTTTTATTATTTAAAGGTGTGGGCATCATACACTAATATTTTTAGGGTTTGACAATAAATAAAAACAAAAATCCCTTATCAAATTATACTTACAGTGAAAAAAAAATAGTTAATAGTGCAGAGTGGCACAGTGCCAATCCTTAACTTAATGAGAAGTTTCAGCTCAGAAGATGCAGAATGACACCTTTGGAGTAGCACAAAGACTAAGAGTAAATTAGAAAAAACACAAAAACAAACTTTGGAGGAACCACAGAAATGGCATTAGTTCACAGGGGATTCATAGTAAATAGAAAGGGGTTGGTACTTTTGTAGTATATTTTTACAGCTAAAGAAATTCCTTGAAACCCGGCATTGAGTTGCAGAAGATTTTGCTTGCCAAATCAACGTAAAAGTATTCCAGCAGAGCTCAGCAAAGCCATCAAATTTCACTATTACACTTTGCAATTTTTTCCCAAAGATTTTATGCCTTGCAAACAGGTGTTTACTGGCCTGAAGCATCCGGTAACAACTAAACAAACTGTTAGCAAAACATTTATTTGATAGTTAAACCTTATAAACTCTTTGGTACCACTCTGCTGACAAACCTTATAAACTCTTTGGTACCACTTTGCTGACAGTTTCCTTTGGTCTCCACGGTCTGCTCTCTCCTCTATGCTTCATTTGCAGAACCCAAACCGCAGCAGAAGCTAAGAGAGATGTTATTTCCTAACTAAACTGGCAACTGTTCTTGCACTAGAAGTGACTGGCCAACATCTCCTGAGCTATCTGGGAGCTGGGCTTCAGTGAGACCTGCTGGATAACTTAGGAAATGAGACAGTAGGGATGCTGCCACAAATATCATCAAGTTGCCTTAGTTAATAATTACATGCTCAACCTCACCCTGGCCTGAAATGGAGCTGAGTAAGCCCAGCAAAACAGTGTCTTCCCCTGCCTATGACACACTCCTTGAGTTCTCTGAATACAATATGGAGGAAGTACAATCGTGGCATCCAGCTTGCAGGCTTAGAAAGGTTAGCAATATTCCACTGCACAGAAAAAAATTATTGCTTTTCCAAGCCTGGAGTTTCTTATAGTTTTATGACCTCTTGATACCGCATTCCTCTGCTTCCAAGCTACAAAGCCAAGGAAGGGGAGCTACCTAGCTAGGTTTGGTAAAATTGTGGCAGGTTGCACAGCCTCTGGTGGCTATATCACATTTCTAGGATTATCTACAGGCATTCTCAAAACAAAGTATGACAAACTGAAGAACCTCTCTGCTAAAGTCAGAGACAAAAGATTTGACTAGCATGCAAGTGGTCACCGCAGAAGAAAAACAGGTAAATATTCATCACTTTTCTCCTTACTCTATCTGTTCAAGAGTCTAAACAATAATAAAAGGTAATTTCCTTTAATCTCCTGCCAGAGATAAAAAATAGGTTTTCATCTACTCTTATTTTAATTCACAGACCAATAGGATATATCAATATGCTTTTTGTTTCTGTCATAAGTTTGAGTTTATTTATTTCTCTTCAGACATTCACAAGCCTTTGAGTTTAGATGCCAATAAATTAAAGTGCATCATTATTACTTAGATGGATGACAACACTTAATTATCCTCCTCGATTTCTCATATGGCATTTTAACCCAATCAAGGATCAAACCAAGGACAGTTCAAAAGGATTAAAACACAGCCTTCTTTGTTTGATGCATTGAAGTCAAATAATGATTTCTGCCTCAAGGGAAGTATGATTCATAACCATTAGCTGGCAATATTTTAAAACACATACTATTAGAGTTTGCATCGTAAAGTCTACTGTCTGTGCAACCCTAACAAACTAGACTCCAAAGATGCAATTGCTGTTGCTGGAGATACTTCCACAGCAGCTCTGCGTGAGGTGCTGGGAAAACTGCAGGAGCCGAGGGTTCAAACTTGGCCCTGAGAGAGACTCCAGAACTAGAATTCTACATCAACACTCTCCATAATTGAAGAGAGATTCGTATTTAAATGGTGACAATCTCACCTCGTGTTTTCAATAGCATAATAATACATCTTTTGTCCTTTTCTTTTACCTAGGTCACTGTACATCAGACACGTGCTTGCACTGAGCAGGCTATGTTACCTAAGTCTCAGGTTACTTTAATTAATTTAAAACTCAATAAGAAGTAATTTTAAAAAAATAAAAAATAAATCACTGTTTTCCAAGAACAGCAATCTTTTGCTTCTAATAGAAAATTTAATTGTTCTGACAATAGTTTTATTATAAATTTCTGAATATCCTAATAAATAATCCTCAATAAACAGTGATGAAATGTTTGAAATAGTCAAGTAGTCAAATAACTTTTCATTTAATAGAATCTTTCAAGCATTATTTCAGTGTGCTATATTGTCATAACAATATTACAATGTCTGTTATTTGACCATAAACTCATTTAAGGGGAAAAGTCACACTGATCTTACCCAGGATTATTTGTTTTCATTGTAGATTCAAATCTTATAATTTATTAACCTAAAGATGAAGGGTACCTAATTGAAACTTTATGGGGTTTGAGGGCTTGTTTTATTTATAGTTTCCAAAAGATTTGGAAATATTTTGGCAGAGTATCTTCCTGTTGTTTTGAAGAACCTGTCTTCACAAGAAAGATGCAAATGTCATTACAGACAAAAGCTCATAGCAGGGCTTTGCATTAGAGGCTTATTTGTTAGGGGTTTTTGCCACCATCTCCACTCTGGCTCTTTGTGCAAATCATTCTGTGTGTTCCGATTTAAGCAGGTTGAACACAACCACTCATCCAATTTTTCTGAAGTTATCATACTATATTCTGCTATCAGAGCCTATGAGTGCCATGAAGCCTGTTGAATTGCACTGGAAAATAATCTTTTGCACATTTTCACTGGCAGATGAAAGACAACCTACCAAGTAAAGTTTGCTATGCTTTAGGTAAATGTATTCAAATAGTTGTAAATCTAGTCTTAAGGTTTAGCAACTCTCACTGATCTCAACTGAAGTATTCTTGCTACTCTTTTTCTGTATAAGTTCAACATATTTACATCCTGTAAGACAAGCCCCCCGCATAATCAGTGGTCAATGTCTTTATTTCTACACAAGCTGGTAGTATTTTCAACTCAAGCCCACAGCAAAACTCCCCAGAAATATTTTTAAAATCCTGCAGACTACACCAGGCAGTGGTAACACACCTGCTGTACTGACACCATAAGTTTTCACATTTACATATGAGAAACAGGCAGGAAGATATTACCAAGTCACTGAATTGAATTTGAAAGTCACGTTCCTGGAAACAAAAGGAAAGAATTCATCTCGGTGCTTTAAAACTTTGCAAAACTCTCACTATCAAACATGACTGTTACAGCGACTCTTGAAGACATCCAAAGCGTTCAGCAATATTATACCACAGTTGCATTGCTAGTTGCCCCCATTCTTCTTTGGGTTTATCAGTATGATTGTTCAAATAGAACTGCACATTTCTCCCAGCCTCATACAGAATAGCCTACGTATTTATGTCTATTAAGGTGTCTTACCAAACACATTGAGCAGGCTGGTTAACCACCAGTCTCTAAAAGACCCTCTGACCAATGCCATGAATTAAAAACAGGATGCCTTTCCAAACCCAAAGCATTCCTTTGCACTAGATTTTTAGTCCTAAATAGTCTGCATACATTTAGTTGGCCAAAAGTTTTACTGCCTCTAAATGTTAGGCAAAGCAGATATAACTTCTTCAGACAATTCACAACACAATTCAGTGCACCAGAATTCATTAAAAAACGGTCCCAGTGACTTGAAGGACAAAGTCTTTAAAAATACGTCTGCTCAAGTTCTTTTGTTCAGCTGTGTTTCAGGATCTGTTACAAAGTCAGGAGGAAGCAATATATTAAAAGCCAAGCATCTCAGCAGGTTTTTCAAGGAATTTCCAAACCTGGTATCTTGTGTTGAACTATCTTCCTTTCCCAGCTGCACCATGCAAACACAGAGCCACCTCTTCGCTAAAGCCAATACATTCACAGAAAGAAGGAGGATCAATAGCCAAGTCAGCATGTGAATAATGTATTTTTAAATATGACAAAATACTTATGAGAAGATAGTTGAAAATCTATTGCGTGATGGTGGGGAGCAGGGTCAGGTTACAAATGAAGGATTTTGATTGCTCAAGAAGCCAAACTGACTTGATTATAACAGTAGTTTGGTTGAATGTTGTTATGGGTACTAAGTTATGCTAACAAAAAAACACTGCAAGGTGCAAATTATATGTCCCTGGTCAGTGGGATCGTATTACCACTGAGCTAACGGATTTTCTTTTTTTAAAAATGTGTTTCTGCCATAGAAAAGACTCAAATATACCTCATTTTAACTTGTAGAAGTTAATATTCCTAAGCCATACTTTCAGTCTAGGGGTCAAGACAGCCTCAAACTTAAAAGCAAACCAGTTAAAGTCACCATTATTGCCTTGTTTTGAGCTAGCATTATGAAAATATTCATTTTTCTAAATCCTTGCCTAGCCTGCTGACTACTTAGAGCATTGCTTTCACTTTCCTCATAGCAAAATCAGTGAAGATCCCAGACTAACCTTGAACAATAGGTTTCTAGCCCCCTCTCTGTAATAGATGAGATACATACCAGTGGAACTTATGTTAAGCTTAAGACAGTGCTACAAAACAGAAGAATTCTCACTCCCTTATGGCTTTAAAGGGCAATTTTTATATTTTTCTTCTGTGCAGGCTAAATTGGCCTGCACAGCACTAATTCTGAAGGAGGCTAACACTGCTAATGAAAGATTTTCCAAATAGCACAAAGGAAGCATTTAATTACATTTGGGCCTGTTGAGCCCAAAGCCTAGTAAAACAAGTCAAAAGTGAGCTGAGAATCATAAACCAGCATCTGCGTTTCACTCCAATTCCCTGAGTGAGATGGGGAATTTGCATAACATTTTAATGTAGAGTAAAACTGCAACTCTTCAGGTTAAGTTCTTTCAGCCACACACTAATGAGGCAAACACCTTACAGCCAACCCTACTAATGATCCTATGTAAAAATTTAAATAGGGATAGGATTAGATGGGAAATTCCTCTTTTGCATGGTGAATTTGGAAGATCTAAAAAGATCTGCAGTGCCTGCAAAGGCACTGACATTACAGCCCAGATATAAGAAATACTGAGTTCATTATACCACTGAGATGGCTACTGTGGTGCTTCATTCAATGCCTGGGTTATAAATGCTAATTTTAGACTCTTGTCTCCGAGGACATTTTATATGCCACTTGGTTCTTACTTACGTGTCTCCTAAGGTTGTATTTCACCACACAGTCCTTTCTCAGACTACTATGTTAATATGTCTGTTTACTAAAACCAACAAATGCTCAATAAAGCTCCAACATCATGTGTTGCTAAGCCACCTGACAGAAATTTGTAGTTACAGAAAAGGTATTTACAACATCCAGTTTTCTCATGGTAACTGGTGGGAAGTAACTCACTTAACTTACTTATTTGGGGGTCCATTCACAAAACTATCCCAGTTTTTGTTCGTTTACTGAAACTAACAAGTATTTTGCAGAAATCAGTTTTAAAATTGACAAATGTAATTTTTTTCTACTTCCTTTTAAACCAACAAGATATCATTACTTTTAATTTCTACCTTTAAAAATCTTTCCCAGAGTCATGAACTGGGACACAGTTAAATTATGTCAAGTACGTTTTATTTGTGGCTTCCTTGCTCAAAGGAGGGTTTGAAGGTCACCTTCCCAAATCTGCCTTGATGTATACCTATCCAAAGAATTTGAGGATTTGGTAGGTTTAAAATTTACCAGGGGTACTTTTCCCTTGAAAATGGGATTAAATAGGAAATTATGCCCAATCATACATTAACCTAGGGGTCTCCATTTCTTGTACAGTCAGTGGAGAAAAATTTCTCCAAAACATGACTGAATAGCTTCCTGTGTTTACAGGTAGACTGCTATTTCCCATAACCTCACAAACTCTGAGAACAAATTTTTACCTCGTTGTGTTCCAGCTGACCACTGATTCTTTTTCAGTGCTGAATTCATTATTTCATACTGTCTTAAGTACAAGAATTCTCAGCTTAAAATTAATAGACGGCTCTTTTGCTATCTAGGCAATACTCTGTTCATATTCTCCCATGGTGGTGTTGCCCTGAGGAATTCCTTTGGGGCTAATAGTTTGATTGTCAACCCTCTTCTCCAGGTTATATAAGCACTACAAATTCTTGCAACATAAGATGATCCATTGCTGTTCACCTACCTCTTTCTCCAAATACCAGGCATTATCTTGCCTAGGTTATCAGAACTGGCACAGTTCCACAGGCTGTTCTGCACACTGTAACTGAGTTTTACATGCCTTTCTCAGGTATCAGCACTTTTGTATCATGGATTTTCTGTCAAGTCCTGCCACATTTCTATTGCTTTCTCTAGGTTTAAAACTTCACATGTTCCTTACCAGGAAACTTATGTTCCAGAATCCAGTCTTGCCATTTATCAGACATTCACTTAACCTCCCAAACTAGAAATATTGGCTTTTGAGCTTGAAAGCATTTAACGGCTTAGGAGAGCCTTACTCTCTTTTTGTGCTGTCACTACTCTTCAGAATGCTACAACAGTGTTTGGGTTGGCCTCCTTTGCCTAACGTTAACAGAAAGCTGTTCAGGTATTGCAGCAGAACTGCCTTATTGTCAGTGGCCATTACTTGAGACACAGACTGAACCATTACGTACGCTTCACTTGCCATCTATATAACCAAAGCATTCAGCAGTGGTAGATGAGCTAACTGTTCAGTTCTTTGAGAATATTATCTTCAGCCATCGCATTCTCACCACTGTGTATTTGTTCAGCAATCACTCAAAGCTTTTGACAGAAGCCTCTACCACCTGTGCTCTATAGCCAGTGCTGCTACTTAGTGCGGTTACTCACACAACACAGCAGCTGCCTTCTACTAGAATCTCTCAATAGCTCTGCCCATCAAGTTTCTTTCAGATAACCATCACCTCTGATCTTTAAAAAGAACCACAGTCATGTCCAGTATTCAAATTAAACCTGAATAGCTCCCTAGTGGTACAGAGAAGGAATAAAAGATAGTAAAGACATTTTATTAAAACTGTTTCTGTAATACACATACTGCCTCTACTGATTTCTTCAATAAAACATCATCGTTTCATACCATTAGATTTTCATATACAGTAGAGAGAACCTCTGCAACGCCCAATTGCAATGCCACAAAAGAAGCCTCAGAATGGCTTAAAAGTGGTGGCAAAATCTGACTGTTTCAAGCCTTTAGTTGCAAGTCCTAAATATCTTGCCTTTATAGCTATGAAAATTAGTTTCAGGACTTGAGAATGATTGCTCTAAGTTCTGTACAAAACAAAATACAAATACTCTTCCCAGTGTAGATTATTTTAAGGCAATTAAAAAAAAAAAATCAACTCCAAAAACCCCACACCCTCACTGTAGGATTATTTCAAAGAAGAGTTAATCAAATAGCTCAAGCTCTCAAGGTCTCTCCCAGAGCAGCACAGAACTTAATTTATTGGGAGATAAGGGAATAAAGACTTTGGTTCAGATCTAAACACTAGAACAAAGGGAGTCATTGGCAAACCTGACATTTGAATCTATTTCTGTTCACCAACCAGCTCCCTCTAATGAACATTTCCAACATGGTGTCACACTATTGGGAGGGTACAGTTTACTGCCTGACTGCAGGGGGATGAAGGCAGTAAACAACAAAAGCAAGGCACAAAACAACAAGCCCCCTGCAGGGACTGACATATGTATTCATATTTAATGACTTCAGCTACACTTACATACCCAGCAAGTTCACAAAGAACCAGTACAGAAAATGCTTTACTATGCAAGTACAGTTCTCATTTTAAAATTAAAGTTTTTATCACTGCCATTTTCTGCCTTTAAAAACAGTCAGGGTAGTAGTGCATAATGGCACCTCAGTCTGGAAGAAAAAAAGGAAAACTTGGAATTTCATCCAGTAGTGATCTATAATTTATAAGGTCTCCCTCAGTGTCTAATCCTCTGAGTAATGACATTTAGAAAGTCACAGTTCAATAAAAAAGGGAAGCTGAGGCTATATCACAAATGTACCTCACAAGCTGTCAAACTTCAGACCTCTGTATTTCAATTAATCACAATCCATCATATACATTGGAAAAGGTATTTCAGACTCATATCAGTCACCATAATTAATTTAAAGAATTAGAGTCATGACAGGCAATATAATTAAAAAAGGCAGGTTTAAAAAGAGCTGGGGAAAGTTGTTGTGTTTGGGTTTGGGGTTTTTTGGTATTTTTTTTAACAATGTCATCTTCCAGTAACTTTCCTGTTTCATCCTATTCCATCTCAGCCTCGGAGGTTACAGACTCTGCTTCAAAGAATTTCTTGGCACTCTCATAGTCATAAAACAAATATTCTATAACTTCCAAGATCAAACACACTTTGGCGGGATGCAAAATAGCTACCTCTGCTCCAGTTGGGGCAGACACGCTTGTAAAGTATTCAAGTTTTGCCTTTGCACCTGAGCAGCACATGATACATCCTGAAATATGCAGGTCTTCATTATGCTTGCCTTTCAAAGAGATTCCTCATCCTTCCCTACAACTAGAGCTAGTAGCTATTTGAATGTGCTTTTCCAAAATCAATGAAACATGTCACGGGATCCATAAGAAATTGTTGTACTTCTGAAACTACCAAGATCTCTCCATTTTAGTATTGTAAACATTGCTTTTTATACAAGTTCCACTCTCAATAGGCAGAAACTGTCTGCTAAGGATTATGTTCCAAGATTGCTTAAGTCTTTGAAGGAATGACTTCTTATTTTGGAAGAATCTTTTAGATTTAGGAAAGAACAACATATGCTGATCTGTGGTATGGAGCAAGGGGACAAGAATGATACCAGCACAATAAAAACCAGAGATGAAAAAAGCCCGTATACCCTCAAGTACAAATGTTCCCTCCCCTCATTTGCTCAGTAAACACTGGAGAGAAGTTTAAAGGTGAAAGGTGGTTAGAAGCCTTATTATAGCTAAAAGAAAATACGAAGATTGGAGGGGGGAAAAAAGCAAAACACATAGGGTTTTCCAGCAATTGAAGCCATTTATGTCCCAAGAGTCCTTCTTACAGACATGTTTACATTTAAAAGACACACAAGCAAGCTTCAAGATGAAACAGCATGATTAGCAGACGTACTCCTGAAGGACTAGATTCCCTGCTTTGGAGGATTTCTAAGCCATTCTGCATTAGTTTCTTTTCTCTACTGCCACCTACGTCTGGGCCAAGTAAGTGGTAAACACAGTGTGGGTAACACAGCCGCAGAGCGCTCCTCCCGCTCCCGCCCTCCTCCCTTCAGTCATGCAAGGACAGACATCCCAAGTTCCCTTTAAGCCAATATAAATCTTCCCTCCTCTCATTAAGGCAGCTTCGCAGCTGCTTTGTACTACATAGAGCAAAGACTAAGCACCTCACTGCCTTCTGCTGTGAATGCAGTCCCCCATTCACACATTACTCAGTAATGCAGACCAGCCGTGCATCAAGCCTGTGATGGCACTTCTGAGATGACATGTACAGAAGGGGACTGCACCCCAACCTGCAAAACTATTCCAAAACAGTTATCTTCAACAGCTTAGTCTGAACTGCCAATGCGCTTGACAGCAGCAGAAGGAATCATTGTGGGGGGAATGGACTATGCATATAATTAGTCAAGCCATTCAAAAAGTTTTCATCAGAAAACTGCTTCAGTGGAATGCACACGTACTGCAATACCATTAACTCCTCTGAGCCTTTTAACAGAAACCAAATAAACTGAGTTACCTCCCCCGTTAGCTGCTAAATTCCTCTAGTTCTCTGGCTATACCCATGGTAGGTTCCCAAATTCACTGGGCAAGGTACGGTCTTAATATTTAGTATTTTAAAAAATATTAAATACACACATGTTAATTACCAAATAAAATTATCAATATTTAATGCAATAAGTCTAAATATTTAGACTATTAGAGTAGCTTGACCTTTGAAAAGCATAATACTTCAATTTTGTAATATAAACTGAAATCAGAAGCATCAAAGCTAAACACTTTTAATGAAGTATTTTGTATTTACACACTCAGATGTGTGTGTATATGTACACACACATATACACATCTCCACTAGTTCTTCCAAAATACAAATTCAGAACATTTTTCTATAGAGAATATTGACTGAGAACAGACATATTTTTCAAGTTTCCAAACTACCACAAAACTCAACCACTGGCTCCCAGCGCGGTTCCGGCAGTAACAAGCTCTATGGAAAAAAGCAAGAAGAAAATTAACAAGTTCATATTCAAAGCCGGGCTTGAAAAACATACAGCAAATGAGTCACAGGCCATGTTTTGAATGAAAAAATTGAAAACACAATATAGAATTCAGTAAACACTGTTGTCAATGATGTAGGAATTAAGGAATTTGTAGGAAAACAGTATGGGCTAAAAATGCTGGCATTTTTTAAGAAAGTAAAACGTTCAAATGTTCTTTAAATACTATTTGTAAGAATGCAGACTCAGACAGAGAAATAAACTGATGCTATACTGACACTTTACTCCCTGGCTTCTAGCACTTTCCAACACAATTAAAAACTATGCAACTATAGCATCTAAACACATATCAAGACAACAAAGTGCAATTTGGTACAGATCATTAACCTGACTTTACAGTTTGGAAAATGGATATACAGAGGTGAAGCAACTTGCCTAAGTTCAAACAAACCGAGCAAGAGAAAAAACATCCAGTTGTCCTGACATGGGGGACCCTAAGTGGGATTTACAGTTTTGCCACTTATTTAGCACATAAATGTTAAAATTCTATTTTTCCCCAACAGCTACTTATTCATTTACTTACACACTGTACTAATATAGAGCCTTTATAGATCAGAAGGATCTTAAGGTTAGCCAAAGGGAAAGCCAACAACTTTAGTAATAATCAGACAGCACTAGATGAGGAGACAGAACAAGACAGAGTTGGATAGGCATGAGGCCTCAGCACTCAGGTGACCTCTCTCTCTTACAGAACTTTCAAGCTTCCTTCAGAGATCATTGACAGGGACAAGGAGGCAAAATCATAAGGTGATTTTAAAATTAAAAAAAAAAAAACAAACACCTGCTTTCCATGTGCAAATATTACTATCTGTCTTTATAGCAGACCAAAGGGGGTCTGTTGTACTGGGCACCAACCAAACATGACAGTCTTTTTTCCTTGAAGAGCTTACAACCCAAGTAGACCTGAGAGTCAGCAACCAGGGGAGGTCAAGAACATTGTTCAACCTGCCAGCAGCTCACAGGACCTGAGGATCACAGTCTTAACCTTTTCTCTGAAGGTGAGCAATACCTTGCCCATGCACAGAAAAGCCATTCTCCTACTTATTTTATCTAATGGCACAGTTCTGCACAGAAGGCCTTTGAAAGCCCAGGAGCACAGAGCTGCTCATCCTTGGCCTTCTTCACCCCTTCTCACTGCAATCACTCAGAGAGCTGCATTAGAGTGATACCCTTCATATTTGGTGATGTAGTACAATAAATCACACTACTCAGTCTCCTCAGCAGTCTACATTTCCCCATAGCCTCACACTTTCCAGGAGCTACTGAAGCTCCAAAGAGGCAACTGGCATTTCAACGACAGAATATTGAAAAGGTCAAGGCTGCACGGCACAATGCAGCCATTCATGGGGCACACCAGCTACCAAAAGGCCATTCCTGCTTTCTGATGACAAAGGCCACAGAGCACAACAGGAAAACAAACCAGCATAATCACATGCTTTCATAAACTAGAAGGCTTTGATTTCCTTCATGAATCATGAGGTAGGAAAGATCACCAAATTCATTCAAATGTGGCTTCTTCAGCTTCCAACACTCATCACTGCTTGCTGTGCTTCACAGGCCTGTAGCATCACACCTGTTAGCACAGACCATGCTCACCAGTAGCCAGGTGGCCCTGGAGTAGGTATGTATGCTACCCTGCTACAAACTTTAGCCTAGTTTCTCCTATTGAAGCTCTTCAAGTACAAAGTGACACCAATATAACCTCTTGCCTAGAGAAAAGATCATAAAGTCGTGTGAGATCTTGTGGCAGAAATGCAATAATGGAATTTATTATTTTTTTTTAGTACAAGCCTCAACCAAGACAGTTCATGGTCAGGACTAAACCTACTAGACTTTACAAATTTCCTGATGTTGATAAACTTGACCAAAATCAGCAAATGGCCACGAAGATGGTGAAAGGGCTGGAAAGCACGGCAGACATAGAGTCTGAGGGAAAGGGGCTTGCTGTTTAGCCTGGAAAAGGCTGTGAGGAAAGATACCAGCAGCTTGCCTATGTGTAAGAGATTACACAGAAGACAGAGACAAGGCAGAACAATACACCATGCTCATAAACTCTACCAGGAGAGGTTCCAACTAGATAATCAGAAAAAAAAAAACAACAACAACACCACAACACACTATAAAACTAATCAGTTTGCCCAGTGAGGCTATGGAAACTGCCTTTGAAGGATTTCAAGATCCAACTAGCAAGAGGCTGGGCTGGATATCCTCCTAAAATGCCAGATTATGAATCTACACTACTTGCTACTTCTCATCTTTCAGCAGTATCCTGATCCTAAAGTGCTACACAAGCAACAACCCTGACCTTACAAGCATCCCCAGTGGACTGCACTAAAGTCAGTGTGCTTCCTGGCTGATGATTAGTCACTGAACCAACAGAATTGAGACAAGACCTAGAAATAGTAAAAGGAGGGATCATTCCACCTGCATTGAGTATTAGTCTCTGGGTATTGAAGAGTAAGTGGAGAGTATTACTTTTCAATTGAAATTTCCAATGGACACTTAGAAAGTCACCAAAATTGGATTTAGCTAGGTTGTATGACAAAATACGCATGCAGATCAAGTCTGTCACTATCTTCTTCTCCCACAGTCTGCATGCATCACTTCCATCTCTCACAAAATGAACTGAAAACTAGATTTTTATAGTCACGCATACTCAAGGCACGCAACAATAATTCCCCATTCAACTCACTTCTTTCTTTACCAGTTCTTCCTCCTCATTGTTTAAAAGCATCCATGCATATGCATTTCCTACCACCTCCTTCCCCCACTACAAACTATTCACCTTTTCTCATTTCTTTTGGTAGCAGCCTGTTTTCTGACCAACTGACAGACACAAAATTGTCTCTGTAATTCCCTCTGCCTTAACCATTCTCTACTTACTCTTCAGCTATGTAATTTCTTCCCTTGCCTGCCCCTTTTGAGTTCTCTTGCCTCCTGTTGCTCATCTTGGATGTCTTCACATTTTTTTCAGTATATGCAACCTTCTTTTTCCATTGTTTTGGAATTTAGACCATTTAGCATTGGCAGTTATTTAACTCTTGCAAAACCTTTAGAAAGACAGGTCTTGCAAAAGACAATAAACATGGCAAAGCAGTATTTTATTTTGGAGCATTACTCAGTGGGTACATTTAATATTATTTGCAGCTGTTGTATTTGCAAGCTGAGGCAGGTGAGGTGGAGGTAAAAGATTAATGCTCCCTCCATCAATAGGAAAAGAAGGACCCTGATTTCTATATTTTGTGGGACCGCCATAAAACATGATGGTAACGGGAGGACAAAATCTATTACCTTTCCTTTATTTGACCAAGCCTGACTCCTTACTACACCACATGTACAACCATGCTAGATTTATAGAAGCAGAGACTTGGTAATAGAAGATTTGGTGCAGATGGTAAAAGCTGTGCTGTTTGCTCAGGCAGGAAGCCTGGAGAAAAAGGCAATGACGCCACTGCATCTTCGCTGCTGTTATCCACACAAATTCATGCAGACTGCAAGCCAACTGCCACCGAGACACTGCCTCCATCCATATGCTTTCAAAACCTATAGAGCCCAGAGGTGCAAAACAGGTCTCCTGAATCTCACTCTACAGGCTTCTTATTTAAGGAAAAATAAACAAACAAAACAAAACAAAATATTTTGTTTCGCTTAGAGTTTTCTGTTGTCTTGAGTTTTGAGCTATGTAGTTTGTGACTAACCTAAATTTTAGTCTGCAAACAGGCATCGTTATATGTGGTTCAAGCATTATCATTTTTCAAAAGATTAAATATAAGTGAAATTGAGATGATGGAAGAAAATCAATAGAAGAGTATCTGAGGTAGACTGGGTTCAACTGAGAAGGTCCAGTCCAGATTTAAAACTGAAGATAAATTGCATTTGGAATCAAAACCAATAATTATTTTCTTTTTGCCACCTTTTGATGATATTCACTGCCAAATGTTTTTTATTAAGTGGCATTTTTCTTGCTGTGTGTAAATCATAGTAAATCTGTAAGGCTGGAGCTGTTTAAGAGTCCATAAGCTATGGATGCAATTGCTCTGGACAGTCTCTTTATTGAAAAAGTGGAACAGAAAGGGGGCTTTATCTCATCAAAGATCATTGGCTTGGAACATAGACAAAGTCTTGCAGAGTAGTGGGTTGCACATACTTAAGAGTTCATGTGCTCTGAGTACCAGTATTACATCTCCCTGTGCTAAACCCCCCTATGCAGGGGGAGTGGAACTAGATGATCTTTAAGGTCCCTTCCAACCCAAACCATTCTATGAGTCTATACATCAAGTTCTTCTGATACGATTTCTAAAACTCCATCAAGAATACATGGAATATTTTCTCAGCTTGGTTTGCAAAACTAAGAGAGAAGAGGAAAGAAAGTTTGTGAACCAACATGATGTTTGTCATTCTAAAGTCCAGTTTTTCAACACATGAAGACCTGGAAGTGCACATACACCCTTCCAAGCTTAATCTCTCTGCTTACTTTTTGAGAGAGAGATGGAGTTTTTCTGAAGTTTAGAAAAAGGTCCGGTCCATCTGGTCAATTATTACAATCTTGAACACTAAGCCTCCTCCATACATCCCCAGCTAGCCATTCTGGTGCATAGCTTTGCTTCCTAAGACTCCACATATCTTCACCCAAGACTGCTGAAAGTGTGGGATCATCAGCATCCTTTCCAGGAGATATTTCTTGTTTCTGACTTTTCATCCAAGGTCTTACCAGTCTGTTTGTAACATCACTAACAATCCTTTAGGAATGGCCAACAGTAGGCTAGGACTTCAGGGAAAGAAGTTTCAGTAGAACAGGGTGAGGAGGTAAAGTTTGTACTTTCATGCAGATTTCTTCATTAAAATCTAAAATGAGAAGAAATTTTAAAACTACATATAAAATTATTTCAGTTTAAGCTGAATTACTTGCCAATAATTTTCATACACACCGATTTCCTTCAGAAGAGTGCAACTGTATGCTCTCAGGCCTCTGCCAGCTAAGTCTTCCATACCATTAACTGGGATGAGAAATCACTTCTGGTTTTTTGCATTTTATACTTAAAGTTTGGTGCTCTTTTGAACTAAACAAAACACAAAACTAAAATTTGCCTTGCATTTTTATTCTAGTCTGTATTGAGATTATTAGGATAATAACAAAAATTCTGTAAAGAATCAAAACTGCTATGTGACCCTTACTACATGAGTTTCTCTAAGCATGTGCTGAAACCAGAAAACAAAAAGCCTCAGCTTGCTTTTGTTTTGTTTCTTTTATTAAATCTGTTTCCAAATACCTTGCAAATTTAAACTATTAAACACAACCATGAAAAGACAATCACAGTATGAGAGAGGTAATTGGGGTTGACATTTTCACAGTTGAGTGTATTTAGAGCTCAGCTGTCCCTACAACTAGACATACAGTTTCCAGTAATGCATAGCACTGCCCAATCTCAAGAAATCTTTAGAAGACTTCAGTGTATTTGCACTCTGTGAAAAACTGCACTAGGTCGCTGAGGTTCTTCAATATGAAGAGACGATAGCAGGGAAATAAGTTTTTAAAATGGTATAGCTGGACAGACACCAAAGCAAGATTATTTTTTTATTATTATTTTTATTTTTGTTCAAATGCAGAATGGCAGCCAGTTTAGACTTCTGGCTTTAGCAAGTGAGATGTACAATTTTTTCATACCTTGTATATAATTTATTTTCTTTAGAACTACATTTGAAGTCTGAAACAAAAAGATTGCTTCAGGCTGATATATTTCAGTTCATGTGTCATAGTTCCATAGATGAAGAATGTGGTTTTGTCCCCATAGTCAAGTTTATATTTAATATATAACTCAGTTCAACATGATGTTTACCTGTTTATTTCCATATTTCACATCCTCACTGACGTGGCTTTGTAAAACAGACCTGTTAAATTCTCTCCTCACCCTTAACCTGCACTTGCAAACTACATGTACTGCATAAAAACCTTCTAAATAAGGCCAGAGCGAATTCAGTAGAAAGATCCGTGACCGATTAGAATGCTTTTTATTTCCCTTGGCTTATGTGAATAGTAAAATAAGAGAAACAAACAGAAAAGATAACTGTGCTCTGTTAAAAGATAATCCCTTCATATAATAATTGTCTAGCAAGGTTGAGCACCACAGCAGGCAAAAATCCAGTTAGCATTCAGTAATTATGTTCCCATTTATAAGAATTATGCTCTGACATAGGTTCAAGTCTTTTAGAAATGCTCCTATTCCCCAAGGCTTCAGCTATATTTATAATGCAGTATCCCATACTATTTTCCTGGCGTTATGGCAACAAGGAATACAATATTTAGAGAGCTATCAAGTTCTGACTTGTTCTTGCAACAGCCTTGCATCACCCCCTCCTATTAAAACAGAGCAGGATGGGTGTGCGTGTGAGAAGGTGCTCACCCTCCTGTGTGCCTCTCTGCCTAGGGATGCACGTCTATCAAGTCTGCAAAAACAACAGGCGCAGAAATGGCACAAAAGGAGGATGGAGGAAGGGGACCAACAAAACTGTATTTGTTTCTTCTTGAAATCTCATGGCTAGAGGCACTTAATCATAGTATAGATTAGACTGTGCTGACTCACTTAAAATAAGAACCTGAAATTCAAGAAAGCTCACTTCCTTCCTCCTTTTTTTTTTTTTTTTTGCTTTAATTATAGAGTGAGGCTAGATTCACAAGGTCATTGAAAGCTACAGAAATGTTTCCTTCTACCTCAATAACTGGGAGACCCCTGTGCAAGTTTCCATGTCTTTACACGATCCTTCTACACATCAGTGAATACAGCAAGCTTAAGACCCACCCAACCAGGTTGCATGTCCCTGTCAAATATGTTTTTATCTAAATGGCCATTCAGCTCTTGTGCTGACTTGTGATTTCTAGCACACTCACTTTGTACCAACCAGCAGGTCAGGATCTGCATTCACTCACATGGCCAGTGACTTCTCTGTGCTACTGAGCCACTGTCAAGAGATCAATGCTCATTACTCTGTATGAAGCCTCACCAATCAATATTGCTGCCACCAAGAAGTGAAGCAGGAGAGATTGCACCAGGAGTTTGGTTTTTACCTCCTCAGTCTCTAGCTTCAAGCAGTTAGTTCACAGGATTTCTTGAGTGAGTTTACGGAACAATGGGGAAAAAAAAAAAAACACAAAACACTGTCATGGTGCCAGGGACCTTCCAGACTTATCAGAGAAGAGAGACTTTAGAAATAAGTTGAAGAAACACAGCTCTGAGTACTTAGGCAAGGAGAAAATAATTACCAGATACAAAACTAGCAGTGAAGAAGGAGACTGGGTCATCAAAGACAAGCAGAGGGGATGAAGTCAGATTTCCTGGTTGCCCAGCTTGTCTTGCAGAACAGACCATATCCTCAGCCTTGAGCTCTCAAACAGAGCAGAGTACTTTTTCACACAGCCACTGTCCTGGTCAGAAGATGGTGAGATTTTATTCTCTCACTCAGGCTAACTTCTGGAAGTAATTACTAATAGATGAAACCGAAGTTCATCTGAGCTGGTAACTACTTCACTGAAAGTTCACCAAAATTAGTAACTGTTGTGCGTCTTGAAACTTGATAAAGATTCTCTGAAGATTTGGCTTCCACAACCATGCTGCTTAGTTACAGCCACATCAGCAATTCCACAGATTGATTGCCATGCTGCCATTTCGTTAAACCTACTAAAAGTGGGAGAGGGAGGAAGTTATCTTCTTTTTGTATCATGCACATATGTGCAGATGTCAAAGTAAGTCACTGTGCTATACCAGTACTTAATATAGAGGAGGAACAGAACAAAGCAGGATAATCAGGACTATCTCCTGCTCACATCCTATGCCACTGTTAAATGTTCACACTGCCTCAATCTCCAGCAAAAATAAGCTGTTCAACCTTTGTAGGCAAAGGAAATCAATGTAATTTAGTCTAAGTCCAAACTTCTATTTTGCCTAGTAACGTATCCAATTTTCTTTGCTTCTGAACTCCAAATTGCGAAACTGTTCTGTAAGCTGCTGTTCATTCTCATAATTTAAAAGATTAAAACAACAATTCTTATTTTAAAATACATCTCACTCCTTGATGTTGTTTTATGATAACTACATTTTTTGTTATTAAAAAGAACAATTACTTATTTGACAGATCATGGAATATGAACCACAAATACCAATCTTTTGAAGGCACCTTTTACTTCACACACCACCTTCCCTTTTGGTTGTCTGTTCCTAAAAAAAAAATCACATGTAAGAAACAAGCTAGATATTCTACCCATATTGTGTAATCTGAAAATACAGAGAAGTATATATACTGAGGCAAACAACTTCATAATAAAAAAACCTGTTCTGTTTGTGACTCCATCAGCAGTCTGTGGAGTATGAATACTTCATGGCATTTACATAGCAGATTTGTAGTCACACTGGTCCCTCTTGAACACCAGCTTCTACTGCCCATCTCTTTTCTCCTTGGTCCAGGGAACCTGTCCCAAGGGCTCTGTGCTTGCCATATCTGCCACAGCATTCAGGGGGAAGGACAGCCTAGTACCACTTCTTCACTGCTGACATAAATCACCCAGATGAAGTGGGGAGGACTAAACAGTTCCACTCCAGTGACTGTTGTCAGACATTTCTTCCCTTCAACTACCTGCTCTAAAGAGAAAAAACAGTGGGTGGGCAAAAAAAAAATTGAGAGTGAACATGAGAGTGAATGTGAGTCAAGAGGGTCAATCTTAATTCCAGTGTAACAAGGCTTATGCACTATTCCTTCTTCAAAAGGGACCACTGACCTCAAGAGGCCTGTATAAGCCTCCATATAAAATATATTATCTAATACAGTGAATATCTATAGCATGGTAAGATATTTCTTCAGTAAGGAGACTCAGAATACTAAATGCCTGCACACTTCTTCAGAACCTTAAGAATTTTTCCTGGATAATCATAAGCCAAACTTCAGAATATATTTTTCAAAACACTTTGCTCATACCTCAAAGAGAGACTGGATAAGTAGCGCTCATCTGGATCTGAGTACAACCAGATACACTCCAAGTGCCAATTGCACAGTAAACTTGATAATAAATCTAGCCCAAGAGCGTAAGAACTACATACAAGAAGTAAGACTTCTTCCCTTAAGAAGTGGATGGTAAGCACATGGAACTTTTCTAAAACCACTAAGCACCACCACAGTCTGCAGACCTGAACAGAGCTCTTCAGGATTACACTCCTCTGCTTTCACCCAACGGAATTCCTTTAAATTACCCTCTACTTGTTTTAATTTTGTTTAATTTTATTTTTTTTCTACATCCAGCTTGTATAAAAGACTCATCACTCTCTTGTGGCTCTGTTACGTGTAAGCAGACCTTGTTGTCCACAAGGAAGTTGTATCTGAGAATAGCCCAACACGGTCTTTTTGTACCTTTTAAGATTTGCATCACGGAAGGAAATGTTGGCTTATGTCCAGGTCCATGATTTACTGTAACCTTCCAAAGGAACATCCAGTTGACTAGAGCAATTTATTAATCATGCCAAAAACAAAGGCAGGCAATATTTCTGGCATGTTCTTTTTCCAAAGGCCCAAGAATAATAAGACAGATCACGCCTCTGTTTGCTATTTCTACATTCAGAACCTTAGCAGCTGCGTTCAGTTCTCTTAAACTTATTTAAAGTCAGACATTTTTGATATGGCTCACTGATGTGCCAGCAAATGAAACCTCATCACCGAAAGGAAATTGTTATTACCCTCCCAGACAAAAAGAAATGCAATTACACTTGGTCATACAAGCCTTATTGTACGCACCTTATTGAATACAGAAAGCACTTTAACTTCTACAGAACCAAACCTGAAGACTTCAAATACTAAGAAAATTACCTCTTTAAAAAACAGAACAGAATACATGGAAATATTCACCAATGCAGTACACAGACACATATGAGCAACATGAAATGGACAGCAACATGAAAAGGAGAAATCTAGCTTTTACTCCCAAATAACTAAGCAGGGTTTGCTGGTCTATGGTTTCTGATCAGCATGGAGAGTTGTGTCAGCTGACATGAAAAACTGTTAATTTCTCTTCACCTTTTATTTGACATTTCCCTCCTCCTCCCTTACATCTCATCAAGCAACTCTTGATAACTTTCTCTTCATACCTAGATTCTCTGAATCTGATCCTCACACAGAATCGTCCACTTTCCAAAAGTGTTTTCTCTGCAGTAGCCATGAAAACAGGAATAGGAAGTGGAAAACACTCAAACGGGTTATTTTCATTTCTAAAGTAAGTGTGCCAAAGAACTGAAATCAGTAGAGAGATATAACTAAGAACTACAGTGTCTTTATATTATCTCCACAGTAAAATTTCACTTTCATTAGCTGACCATATCAACAATCTGTACAAAAGCACCATTGAAACAGCTGGATTAATCTGTGGGACAAAGCTAAGCACATTTCAAGTCCATATTCCTACGTGAACTGAAAATTCTGAGCTGAAAAAAAAAAACACTTGGAGCTTAGTATTTGTCAAAAGAATCGCTGATTTATTTTTTTTCTGGAATTTGCACTCCATCACTGCTCCAAAACTCTAACTGCAAAGTTCCAGCAGGTGGATAAATCATTGTTTTTAGACATACAGAGCTCAGAAATGTGGAAATAAGCCCAAAATGCAAAATATAGAATAAAAATTTTTAAAGGAAAAAAAAATTTAAAAACAAAAAGAGAGCGCACAGAAGTCATGCTTGGTTAGCAGAGTATTTTGGATGCGGGATGTGCAGCTTTATCTCACTGTGAATACAAACCTCAACATCTGGCTCTCAGAGTAAATGCAAATTTGGTAGCAGATGTTTGCAAGAATCACAAGGGACAGACTGTTTTTGTAGTTAGAAGTGCAATAAGGCAAGTTGTTCACTTTGCCACATTTTTGTCACGCTTCCATTTTGAGCCATCACCCTTCTCCCTCTTGTCTGTCAGCCTTGGACAGGAAAAGCCATTTGGCAATGGCTTACAGAATTAAACCTTCCAAGTTCCTACTCTTTCCATACCTTCTCTACTTTCAATACGGAGACTACAGATGATAGCCAAGGCCACCTTGCATATTTTGCACATGCAGGCACAACTCTGATGTGAACATGGAGATTGAATCTCCATATCCATGGGCTACATGGCATTTTGCCCTTCCATTTTGCTCTGATGTTTGCTTCTAACCCTGCACAGTGTCCCTGAGAAGGCCACAAACCTCTAACACACCTTAACACCACCCAGCACCCACAAAATGGAGAGCTGCTAAAGCCTGATCAATAATCCCTTCTCTATCCCCCATCCCAGCATATAAACCATTCAAAGTTACATTTTCCATCTCACCCTCTGTGTTAATATTACTTCCCTTCCTCTTCTGAAATACAGCTTTTGGAGAAACAGCCCCTAAAATCAAAATTCAAGCTAATAATGCAACTTTCTTTCAGCCTCAAGCCTCCTTTCTTTAATGCATATCTATCTGTTCTAAATTAAAGAGACAGCACATCTACCACACACTTAACTCCAGACAAGAAAAAGTTTGATTTCACAGAGAATAAGCAGACAAAGTGCTTGTCTGAATTTTAGGAGCCTGATTATACCCAATTCTCACATCTAACTCTAACCTGAAAGAAGGGAAAAAGTACATTTCATGCTTATTGTCTCACCTCACACATTTCAGTCTTTAATGAAGTTTTTGACAAAGGAATCAAAGGATGCTAGATACTAGTCAGTCCTAGTAAATCAGGACACATACACCCTCCCCCTTTTTTTTTTCTTTTGGTTAATTTTTGAAAAGGAGCCTAGCTTCATACATAAACAAGCAAACCCATTTGCAAAACTTTCTATACCAAATGGGCTAAGCACTCTTTGCAAATCTAGCCCTTTGTTTCCGTTGTAACACTGGCCTTTGCTTCTTCATTTATTAGGGAGCTTTTTTGCTTAATTTTACATGCTAGCACCTCAAAGTCCAGTCCAGCACCACTGCAGATAGCCATAACTTTCAGCCAGTATAAAAGCCTGAGCTCCATTTGAATTCATAACCTCCAGGCAAATGACTTCATACGCTTTACCAATCCCAGAAGCCATTGGTCCCCCACTTGGCAGTCTCTTGTTGGAGCTCCCTGCCCTGCGGCTCTCACACAGCTGTTGTATTCATAGTCTTGGAACAAAACAGAATTTCTGCTTCTTCTGTGATTACTCCTAATTTTCTGTTCCTAGTTGATAGGCCTCCTAACATTTACAGACACCATGATTCAGTTGGCTTCAGCAATGTCCTAGACACGTATGGTAATAGATAGTAAACCTTCCAGAAATTAACAAAGAACAGTCAGATTTACGACTGCCCCTTTCAGCTGTAATTAGAAATGAGCTCAGCTTAGAAGACTCTTATTGTTGTGGAAACATGCACGGAACTCTGGATTTCAGATCTTGCCATGCTATCTCTACAGTTCCTCTCCAAAAGCTGAGAGCCAAGCAGTTGCAATTGTGGGCAATTTCGGATTCAGACCCCCAAATCTATAACTTCAATTACTTGATTTGGGCCAGTTAGGCTCGTATGCAAACAGGCAAATAGTCCTTTCAAGTTAAGAAAATACTATATAAATGCCCAACAGTATTTCCCAAGACAAGGATGCTGTCCCAATGCTCATTAAGACAAGCAATAAGGAAGCACCATTTAATTCCTGGTACTTTTAATAATAAAGCCATATCGACTCAACAGCTACACCCTAACATGCTTTGAGACAAAACCAAGACCACCCCCACTTCATTCCCTTTGTTTTTTGAAGGTGCAGAGGATTATCCTATCACCACAGGCACTCTGAGCTTCTCAGAAACAGCAGACAAAACATCTCACAGGCCAAGGCCTCAACACCCTTTCCTTCAGCAGGAGGACGATGAAGCTGCGAGTTCCCCAATAAAATGACCTGAGGCACATCCTGGAGCAGTACCTATTTTATGCAGGAGAGGGCAGCGACGTACACATGCACACACTCGGCAACTACATTGACATGCATTTGGACACACTTCGTTTGAGCATGTGACTCCTGGAGGTTCAGATGCTACTCATGATCTCGCAATTAAATCAAAGGCAATCCCACTATGGCATACGGTGATCTCATCATGACAACTCCAAATGAGGGCAGGTAGTTTGATGCTAAATGAGAAGTATCAAATACATGGGGTTGAAAAACAATTGTAAAAAGGTACAGGGTAGGCTGGTGGGAGAAAGAGATCTAGCTTGGGAGAAAGCAGAGATCCACAGCAACTTGCCACTTCTTTAAGAGCTGATGATTCAAATTTTTATTTAAACATAGGCACCCACAAACATAAGAGAAGGGAAAACGAAGGAGACTCCTAAAGTGTCCAAAGCCAAAATCTGCAAGCCATTTTGTCACTGGTTTCAGTAGGATTTAGGCATTTAAACACCAGTATGTATGTATCAGTCTGTAGCACATTTCAATAGCAAGTTAGTGACACTTGGAAAACCTGAAAAGACTTGCTCCAAAAACTGTGTTTACTCAACTTTCTCAAATATCTTTACTTAAACTTTGGAAAACATTCTGACTTCTTCCCATTGCAGTAGTTCCCAAAGATATTTATTTGGATTATAAATTTCTTTTCCTTTTTATATGGAGCTCAGAGAGCAAACTTCAAGATGAAAATGATACTCCTTAATATAAAATACCAGAAATTACCAAGCACGATTTAAAGTGGACTACTTCAAAAAAGGAAGGAATAAAGATGAGCTAAATCCAAGCAAATGCTCTCCATGCATCTCTGATGCGTCCAGTACAAGCCCCACCAAGATATGCTTAATACATACCTTACAATAACTAATAGCTATCTACAGACATTAATTTAATAACATGTTGATATTCAGCCAGTTTATAGGGGAACCCTCACAAGTACTCTGAGAAGCCCAGTGCATCCCAACAAAAGTCTTAATGGTGAAGCTTCCCAGCTGGGGGGAGGGCAGGAAAACCTAGTACCCAGGAGTGCTCATCCCACTGCTAGAATGAATGCAGGCCTTGGGACAAAGCCGTAAATGCCCTGTGAGGCAACGCTCACACAGCACAAGATGAGCTCCTCTCACCAGTCAGAAATTAGTATACAGACTTGAAAACAAAATACAAATCCATACTCTCCTGTCTAAAAGGAGCCACAGCAAAAGAAAGGAAGATCATCTAGTCAGGTACAAAAAGGAATACAGTAACTTTGCCTAATTTATGTCTCTCCAGAAACAAGAAGCCACTAGCTTGCTTACAATGTCAGCAAGTCCCCAGTCCTGTAACTATAGAGCAGGCTGTAGCCAGCCAAAAGTAGTTGAAGTTGCTCTGAATCAAGTCTAGAGGACTGGGTACCATCTACATATACAAGCCTCTACCATCATCAAAAGCCCTGAAATGAGCAACCCTGGAGTCTGCACCCTTCCTTCAGGGATGCTCGGTATTCCCTTCTTCACTACAGCTCAATCTCACTTCGCTCCACAAACCACCCACCCCTTAGAAACACCCCACAGCACTAAAGATGCCATTGCAATTTCTAGGGCAAGTGTCCCTTGGCTAAAGGCCTGGGAGGAAGGAGCTGCTGCTCCAGCAGTTTTTTTGGAGCAGAGGGTGATCTGTGGATGGGACATTTGTTTGCAAACAGGTGCAGAGTGCCTGCCCATCACCCTCAGGCATAATAAAAGCCACCAATACTTTATCAGCATGATCTGACAAAGAGGCAAAACATCTGGCACCTCCAGCAGCAGCACCTGGGAGAGGTAACCAGGGAGCTGAGCACCAGGTACTCACTCACTCTGTATTGCTAATGCTGGATTCTATGACTGTGCATTATATTCACATGGCTTGTACATCTGCATCAAGCTGAATGGCATAAAACTAAGTGAATATTTCAGGTAATGTCAACAGTCTACCCCTTTAAAACAAAAAGCAACAAACAAAAAAACCCCAACAACAACAAATAAAAGGATACAATGAAAGAGCAGCTCAAACATGCAAAGAGTACACAAAAAGATCTCTATTTCAGTTACTGAACTGCGGTAACTAGAGCTGTATCAACAGTACCTCTTAGTGGCCACAGTAATCTGCTACCAAATAGAGAGAAGAAGAAAAAAATAAAAAAAAAATTTAAAAAGGAAGGAAAAAAAAGTAATGAGTGGAAATATAAGTGAGCTGGAGGCAGGGGGTAAGGGGGAAGGCAAAAGTAGAAGGACCTGGTCCCATACCTGGAATAATATTGGAGACACTGTTTCAAAGAGAATGTTTTTTTCCCCAGATATTGCACAACCTACGTTCTGCATGCCACATGCATACACGTCCCACAAGTCCTGCTAGCGAAATTCTTCCCAGCCTTCAAGACTCATATTTAATATGTTTAAAAGTATAGAACCCATTAGAAACATTTCAAATATGCAAAGTAAGGTCCAAACCAAGGTAAACAATCTTCATATTTCTTTCCATGTGGGCTGCGGAAGGGGCAAATGGGGAATAGGCTACATATATTCACTTACAGTGTATCCAGATACCTAAAAATAATAAAGCATAAAGTTATATTTGACATCCCTGTGCTTTACTTCTGCAAGATGTGAAGGATTGTCAGAGAGCTAGATGCTTGATTTGTGTCTAGAAAAAGGTGGAATCTGAGGACAAAGGAGGCACTCGAAGACTGGCTGTAGGAAACACTTGTCTTTGCCCTGTCTGGGGCATCAGTTACCAGATCATGGAGCACAAGGCATGACCTTCAGAATACACTGCTAAGGCAAAGTTTGTAAGCATAAGGGATAAAGAAGACACAGGCTATTTTGGGGAGATAATGACTGTACTCTACATTACAATTAAAGTAACTAAGGGGAAACAGCAAGAACGCTAAGTAACATCTTCCCAGATGTAGCCACACAAATGCTGGAAGATAGAGAATGAAAATGAAGCTTGCTGCCACCCTCCACCTCAGCAAGACAACCCAGGGATACCATTCACTGAGGGGAATAGTATCATGTAACATCTTTCACCCTTGGTAAGTTTAACATTCATTCAATTTAATATAGAAATAAGCAAGTGGACCACTGGCTAAGTTTAAACTAGTGTCTATTTGGCGTACAGAGTGTTCAAATGTCTTCTACCTAGCATTTAGCTGCAAGCTGGGGTGCTAAATTTCCTCTGACTCTACCTCATGCCTGTAAATCTTCCAGCCAGTCATTAACTGCCTGGTAAAGGACTGGCACCTCATATATTGTCACTTAATTATGTTATGCTACATTGGGCTTCCTAGGAGGCACTCATTTAGCACAAAAACACCTCTAAAGAAAACCATGCAGACAGACTGCCCAAACCAGAGACTATGAAGAATGCTGCTGACAGGGGAATAGAAATGACAACTAAAACAGCCTTTGGAACGGAAGGAGAAACCGTAGCAACAGGGAAAAAGAAACCAAGCATGGACATTTGAACCATCAGATAAACAGCAGCTGACAGGACATTTTAGATCTGGAAGGAGGGGGCAGAGGAGGAGGAGGAGAAGTGCACCAAAGTGGAAATAGAAAATTACCCTCCTGAATGAACGAGATGTGTTTGGAATGAGTCACAGGGGAAGGCGAGTGCAAACATCAGCAAGTCGAGAAGCTGACTGCGTGGTACCTTGCTCCTGAACCCCGTCTTCAGAAACGAGACACGGCTGAATAAATACAATGAGAAAAGCAGCCTGTTCTCAGCTCCTACCTTTGCAATGATGAAAGGAAAATGCTTTTGGGACACAGTCCCACAAGCCCAAGGAAGGTATCACCACTGCTGACTTCAACATAGGTGAAGGACGTTCAGCAGCTCAGAATTGTCCTTCCTGCTTCTCACCCCAAAGGAGAGAGACAGACAAAGAGATGCTTCTGTCTTTCCTGCTATGGACGGAAAAATAACCCTGCTCTTGTACAACACACACTGCCTTCAGAACCTATTGCCAAAAAAATCCAGATCAGCAAAACTGAGCATAAAATAACCATAACAGTGAGGGATATAGAACAACACAAACTCTGCCACGTGGCAATAACACACATGCACGCACACACAGTTTCTTCAGTCACCAGAGCCACCATGGATGCTGCTAGGGATGCAGCATTTAAAAGAAGTCTACAGGAAGGCAGGACTGGATCTTTTGCTACTCCACAACTGATAAGGATTTGGAGCATTTAAGATGACAAATGGCTACAGCAGAAGATTTACTCCCCTCCCTGGCTAAACTTCTTTTACCCTCCCATCTGTAAACATCAGCATTTCACTCAGTCTCAGTGACATCTACCTGGCTGGAAACCTGTGCAGTTAAAAGGACAGCTGCAGCTGCTGTGCTTGGCAACTTTATACTTAAGTCTGCTGTCATTCAGCTACATCAAGTCATTGGACAATGTCAGGAATTATGTGCAAATTGCCAGTGAGAACAGCAGTCAAGTAGGCTCTTATTTCTCCTCAATACAGAATTTTCACGTGATATTACCAAATTTAGGATGGTCCAAATCTAGTGAGAATTTAGGTTCAGAACCTAAGCTGCATGCACACATATCCCTAATTTGATTGAAAAAAAAAGTCACTATTTTTTCCCCCATTTGTCATTGATGAATTGATACTTTGCACTTGTAGAGAAAACCCACTTCCTGCGAAAACACAAATAATATGGCAGCGAGTGAGAAACTGGTTTTGCTTCATATCTTGCTTTGTTTCTCCTGCCAAAGACTGCTCAGGAAAAGCATCCTTTGAATCCATGGATGGTAAGGGATCAGGGACACTGTTTGTCTATAGAAGACTGTAACATTTACTATAAAATCACTGCAGATAAAGAGCCTTCCCAATACTGAATATATTTGCTGAATAACTTCAGGTTTCTACCTGTGCAGTTAAACAGGCCCTGTTAGACACACAACTGCCTTATGTGCTACTGAAATAATTACTACAGGCTGCACTTAAAGGATTTCTAAAACAAGAAGCAGCATTGGCATGTATTCCTCCAAGCTGGAGAAAATAAGTTAATTGAAATTTATCCTTACCCTTTCCTTATCTTCACATCACTTTGCCAGCAAAGGTCAATTACATGCTCACAAACAACCAGCTCATAGAATCTGCAATATTAGCGAAACCTTAGTCACCAGTTCCGGCTGCCTACAAGTGTAAAAAGAAGCAGCGCTGCAAGCCTGTGTCAGGAGCTGGTCAGGAAATTATACCCCCACTTCCCTGCCCACACAAAAGCATTTTGGGAAAATGAACAATTTCCAATTTAATTGGAGTTTCCAGTTTACATACAGAGTTAAATTTTGTTTATTTTTGGCAACTAAAACTTTCTCAGTTCAGTAAGCTTTTAGTGTTTTTGGAGACAGGCTAGAAATTCAACCCAAGTGGAAAGTTTTCCTTTAAGTTTTTCATTTCATCAGAAGTTTATTTCTCCCATTCCACAGACTTTTGACCAAATTAACCAACCAGCCTCACAGGAGAAGTCCCTTTCAACACACAGGACTTCTACCTTCTTACTCAATTATTGCACACTCAGTTCACACTGTACTTCCCACATCCAAAAATCAAAACTCTGAATGTTTATCCTGGCCTTTTTTTCCTAGTATTATTTGCAAAGGTTGAAATCAATTTGTAAAGCTTACTCTAAACTAGTGCAAATATGTTTTGAAACATTCATTGTAAATGTCATCAAACAATGCTGATATCAACATTTTGGACAGCTTTTTACATGTACTAACAGTGCACAAAATCTGAGAAGATTAGCATCTCACTGCAAAACTGAAGGCAGATGACAAGGCTTCAAATAAATTACAGCAGCATAAATCTGTACTCTTTTCAGGTCACTGAGATCTGTGGACACACCTGAGGGCTGTCTTCTTTGTTTTTTTAACAGGGAAAGAAAAAAGAATCTGCACAAGTGCTGCATACAGGAACTTCCAAACTTTTGAATAGTTCCAATTCCAATAGGTGAATAAAAATATAGCATTCAAACACAGCAATTGCCAGACAGACCTTCTGTCTATCAGGAGATATGATAATATTATAGGGAGATACAATAACATTAAAGGGGACAGAAAAGTTCTTTAGCATCTGCTAGTTGCCAAACATAGCTGTCCAAGACTGAGCTAAATTGGAATCTATATGTTTTAAAATTTTAAAATATAAGCTATCTGATCTCCTCAGTTGAACTTTGATCTCTATTTTGCTAGCAACCCCCAGCCTACAAACCTCCATCAAAATTACCAAACTGAAAAAGGGAATATGACAAGGTAATAAAAACAGAGCAAGAAACTATGCAGATAGATGCTCTCACTATTCCCCAACACTGCAGTTCATTTTCCTGGATCCCCGTTCTCCTTTCATACCTCAATGTCTAAGCCACCCTAAACTGTAATCAAGAGTGTTAGAGGTAGCCAAACCTGTTGGCCCAGAAACTTCACAACAGAATGGGATCTTTAGACCATACATGTGTTGGGCAGGGACTCAGTGCTAGCTGGCCAAGTTCTCAGTGGTCAAATTCCACCAACTCTCATGAAGCTACACCATTGATTATTTCACCTAGCAAAAGAGGTTTCCACCTCTGACTCCCCAAGGTTGCTTTCTGACTTATCTCTGCCATTTCCGGGCAGGTCATCTCAAAACAAATGAACAAGACCAAAAAGCGACTACAGTGGCAAAACCAGCTCCAATCTACAAACTAAGATGTAACCCTCCTGGGAAGGGTGAGAACTGCAATGCTGGAGCCACGGGCATTCTACAGAGTCCAGCTACAGGAAAACCAAGTAGGCAGCTCGGGGGGCCACAGTCTGACAAGCTCTTAGGCACTTTGTCAGAGGTGTCAGAGGATAAGTGCATGTGTGCCCCCTGCTTTATCAGACATGCACCACACCCCAGCAGCCACATAAACAGCAGTGATCTTCCAGCAAGCACACCCAATAGTTTCTCCCAGAGGTTTTCTCTGCTATTTTTTACAGGCCACCCTGGGGACTCTAGCATGAAACATAATACCTTGCTTTGTAGTACTGTGTTTGGACCTGCAGAATTAGTCTTGTTCCTGAATGAAATGAAAACAAAGGAGAGAATATTTTTATGTTCTTTGCTGCTTCCTTAACCATGCTTTAAGACTCACCTTTTAGTAGAAAATTTCCACTTGGGGAAAATCCAGACCTTGTTTCTATGGAAAGATAAGGACTGTGATGTTAAATGGTGTGAAAATAAATCATCTTCCACGGTGTTTCTCATAAAGTCTCACCATGTCTGTTAGAAGACCAAATAATACCCATGGAAAATAACTGAACATAAGTATTGGTTGTGATGGATACACATAAAACAGATGATTCCATTTTTTTAGAGGGCAAAGATATATTTAAAAGACATTTAACACTTGCATGCCAAATTATATTTTTGTAAACTACTGTTTTATTAAATAAGTTCAGGTTATCCCAATAGGGAAAAAAATCATAATTATTTCTGTTTTTCCAAACGGTAAATATTTCCAGCCTGTAGGTCATTAAGGTGCTCATTATATACAGATTGCTTTTCAAATGCCATAGCTAAGCCACATGTGCTGTACTTTATCTTTGTACTTTGGTATTTAACAGAAAGCTGCAGTTTTCTATATGGGATCACATCTTATCAATCTATGTTGAAAAATATACACCGTGTGTTTGGCATAAAACTAGCCAGGTAATCACTTAACTAATTGCATCATATTCCAGAATGTTCCTGTATCATAGTGCCTATGGATATCAAAGATATCAATGGATATCAATGGATATCAAAGATATCCATTACCCCTAACCATGGTTTAGTCCAAGTCTCCTTATCACAGCATCCATACTTAGAGTGAGAAGAGATTTATTAGCTATTTCCAAAAGGGTTGCTCTATCATAATGCCTATTCAAGCACACCAAGTGGATAATACATTTAATGTTACCACTCATGAAACATCCTGCCTTATCCCAGTAACTCAAGACTCTCAGGGACAAAGGGAAAGGGGGAGAGCCCTTAGATCTTTATTTAACGTTATGGTAGACAAATCTTGTTATAATAGGAAACTTGCAATCCTAAATGAGCCTTTGATAGAAACAATATTTCACTGTACATTCTGAAAACGCTGTAATAAAAAGCAATTTCCACTTTCCAAAAGACACAGTGGATATGAATTATAACTAAGTACTGAAGACTATTAAATCCTGTCTTTGATATATTCTAGAGAGCAGAGCACTTTAAGTTAAGTAAAAGCAAGTTTATAGTGGATTTATTTTGCTCACTTGATCATAGCATCTAGCTCCGCTTGGAGACAAGATGCATTTGGAACACAAATTAACCAAGAAAACAAGAACAGGAATATTTTAGTGTAATAACAGAGTAATTAGATTGTATTCTCCTAGAAATCCAGTTGGTACTTAGATGATGGAGATTTCTTCTGGGCATATATTCAGAGGTCTTAGGATAAACATGCTAACCAAGTTTTTTTTAATCTGTTTGAAGAGCCTTTCAGTTTTGCCATAAAAACAAAAATAATAATCATCTTGTGGCAATATTCCCATTTGTTCATAGCCAGCTGAGGGCTGTTTTTTCTAGTAAAAAAATAATCTCACATTGAGTAGAACATAAGCGATTGTACAAAAGTATAATCACATGAAAGCAGAAATGCCTCTGTGCTCAGGTTCAGAATGAACCTCTGGGGGAGACCAAGTGCAGATGATGTAAACCTCATTGCCTAGGGTTTACATTCCCACATTACTACATTAAGCACAAGTGAAAACAAACTTGCACTATCAATTCAGCATCATGAATTTCCAAGGGTGGATCAATCCCCAAGGTCCTCCTCAGCCTTTGCATCACAAACTATATGAAACAATGAGCCAAAGTGGATTATGGAACCATCCAGCTAGAACCACGTGACTGGAAAATACTGTTTCATCTAAGTTCTTGCCAAATCCCAGACTGACATGTACCCAAGGGGCTAGGTCAGTTAGCACAGACTTAGTAAACTACGTGGAGACATCATCATGACCATGAAATTATTCATCAGAAACCACCAAGACCACATTTAAACAATCACCACCATGATTAGACACCATGGTGGAATCTGGACAAACAGAATTTTAACTTGGATAAGCAGATATTCCGGCTCTGGTTCTGTCCTTACCTACTTCTCTGATATCAAGTGTCATACCTTGCCTTGTACCTCAAGACTCCAAGTAAAGTTGTAAACCTAACCTAGGAATCAATTTTTCCTTTGCTAAGAGAAATTTCAGAACATATATTTGCATACAGTTGGGCAGAATACAGTCCAGACAGGAGAGATTTCTAAACCACTGACACCACAGGTCACCTTCAGCACTGAAGTTACAAAAGTTCTGTGCCCAAGCACAAAGTTTCTGGCATCTGTGTATTACCACCAGGCTTCTTGCAAAACAAATCCCACCCCCTTTGCCTGTTTGAGGGAGCAGGCCAAAGCATTTTCATTCCAGTCTTCCCAAAAAATTGTCATGGCTAAAATAGGCATCCAAAAATTGAAACTTTTATCCCGAAGTATGAAATGTCTGGCAAAATTACAAAAAGTTGTGCATGGTATTATAATAGAAAACTTTGGGAGTTACCAACCTCACCTATAACATCTACTATAGATAGTGACTTTGACTGAACTTAATCTTTACATGCTGGTTCTCCTGGGAGGTGCCATGGCTGTATCCAGTATTTTTAGGCTGCTAGCACACTGTATCTCCACAGCATCCCCTACAACAAGATGTATGCTAAGCCATAGCTGAGACCTACAGCCAGGAAACAGCCATGGAAAAAGCTTTCTTTTCCCACCATCCCTTTTCAAACCATTGACTGTTGGCTTGAATTTATTTGTCAGAGGAATGCAAATGCTGGTTAACTACTGGAAGGGACTGACCAAGGAGAATGTGTAATCTCCATCAGTGGAGTGTCTTCAGAACAGATCAAAAGTTAGAAAAAATCTGGTATAGCTGAGTCTGCTTTGGGGGAAGGAGCAACCCAGGGTACTTGCTGGAATATCAAAGCTTCCAGCCATGATTGCTCTAAGTCCAGGATATGCAACAAAAAGCAGAAAAAACTGTTCTTGCATTAAGTTTGTTGAAATAGGGCTGCTTGAAATGTTCATGTCAAAATCAAAACCAAGCTGAACTTCTCTAGTTTAAAGCTCTGCTCCATAGCCAAATAGAAATGTAAGCCTATCTCGTGTGAATGAATTCTGAATTATTTGAGCTTCCTTACAGATTTACAAGGAAAATTAGGCACTCCTGTGCAAAAACTAAGAATATTTTTTAACATTTCAAAGAACAAAAAACTTTACTTCTGAAACTTGAAAATAGTCTTTGAGTTTTTTGGTTCTTTTTACCACCTCATGACAAAAAAATCTTCTCAATTTTGCATTTTCAGCCGTATTTTCTGCAGTTTGCATGGCTGACAAGTCTAGAAGAAATCTTCAAATACATCAAGCTCAAAATAGAATTTTGGAGAAGGTCATTTTTATATGGAAGCCATCAAATCACAGAGAAGGTTTTTTCAACCTGTTGTCATCCAAGGCTTGTATTTTAAGCAACTTCTCCAAGAGCAACATTGGTTGTGTTTGCAATTCATCTGTCCAGTGAGCAGTTTTAAACTTAAAGAAATGGCAGTGGGGAAAACGGAAGAGGCCAGAAGACAAAACTACAAATACATTTAAAACAGAGATTCTATAGGCCTGAGACAGGTCAGTTTTGCATGCATGTATTTGAAATTTAAAGGAAGTCTTCCTTACAAGGCAAAACCACCAGCAATGTGAATTATATTACTCCAACTTCCTCCAGTTTGGCAGGGTGGTAAGAACTCTGTGGAAGGCAACCACTGTGGTTTGACTCTCACTGATAATAGCCGACCCTCCCTCCACCCCCTGAAAAGTCAGCACTCTAAAAATAAGGAGAGAGCAAAAGGAGAGCCATTTCCTTGCCAACACCGGTAGCTGGGAGGCCTGGAATGATGCCACTAGATACCCTGCTATTTATTGCCCATTTCCACCCCATAGGAAGCTTGGGGAAGTAGTTGCCAAAAGAAAAAATGAGAGAGAAAAAAACAACCTTCCTGTTTGGCTTAACATTTGACAGGACAAAGTCAGATAATTCTAGCTCTGCATTTTGCACGTTCTTGCCCACAGTTCTTTTCCCCCAGAGGCTTCTTCTAAAAACAAACAAGGATTTTTATACATCAATGCTTTCAAAGCAAACACAGGAAGTATCTTCTCCAGTCTCCTACACATACCTTCCTCTATTTTGCATGTTGCTTCACTCTCTCTTCACTGGGCACTTTCTTTCTCAACAACATAAAACCAGGAGTGTCAAAATATATGCACCCGTTAATTCAATTTCCTTCAGAAATTACTGTTTTGTCAATACCAAAACATTTTGCAAGTCAGTCATGATTTTAACAAATTGTCTCAAATCAGAGATGGGACTCTGGGGGAAAGGAAGGAGAGAGAGAGGGGAAAAAAACAATTTCTGAAGATTCATTAAGGTTGTCTTCTTTCCAATTCAGAGACAATTCAAGCTAGTCTCCCGCTAGGACACTGCTTTCAGGACAACACTACCTGTCCAACGAAGGTCATACCTGCTAGGCTAGAAGGGCACCTCAGCATGTCCTCCTGAAGATGTTCCACTTTATTTAAATTAAATGTTATTGAGGACCAAGACAGACTGTTTCCTGGTGGAGCTAAGCTAGTCATCTAACTCAGGGTCTCCAAAGTCTGCTCTGTTGAGGAGTTACGGCTTAAAAACTACATCAGAAATGACAATAAAATAGAAAAATTTTAAAGGCTGAGATCAGGTGAATGCCTGAAGACCTATTTTTAAAATGTCTCCTCCAAATTGAAGCTAGCTAGAAAATAGTCCAGTATTTCTTCCCTCATGTGAAAGGCATTTAACTCACTTCCAACTTCATCAACAATATGCACAGAAGCCTAGTATGTGGGTGAGGAGAACATCAAAATGTGTAGTTCTGAAGTGGACAGATTTTCTTTCCTTAGTTCTACATCCACTGAAACTTATAAAAACTTAATCCAAGTACATAGATACTTCTAGGTCAATCAAAACAACACTCATTTAGGCTTTTGATGAATAAATAAACCACTTGCCAATTAAAAAAAAAAATCCTCAGCTGAGAAGGAAGGGAGACAACCAGCTCTCCAGCCTCCCCTGCAAGCCTGAGTCAGTCCTAATGTTCCCAGAATCTGGAATAGTCCCATGGCTGCTATACCCTCCTTCATTCTTAATTGCCACATAACCCAAGTCGTAAAAATGTTTCATTTCTACGGCAAGGCACACCCTCTGACAAGTATTTACCTTAGGGAACACAGTAGCCAGCCCTTTCATGTCAGCATTAATCCTTCCTGAGCTGCTGTGGCTGAGCAGCATGGACATCCCAGCCTTGTGTCAGAGACCTAGGCAAGCTCCAAGCTCTCTGCCCTGGCCTCCTGACACAGCCTGGCTCCAATGCAGAGGAAGCCCAGGCAACAACACAGAAGGGTAACTACCCAATTTCTCCAGCCAGGTCACCAGTCTAAGTGAGCAGGACTGGGCAGACCAGATCCAGCCTGACCCACAGCCTATAAACATCCTTCAGTACAATAGGGACTGCATATGGTGGGAACATGTGGAAATACATCATTAGGACAGGGTGGGAACTTTGTTTCCTGTCCTGGTAATATTTTTAAGGATTACAACAATAAATTCTTCTGCACCAGGACACAAAAGAGGAGACAGATCGAGAGGCGTCTCTCTCTCTCCCCACCCCTTAGGAAAAGAGGCATCCACACAGGACAGCCAAAAGCCCAGTAGTCATAGCTCATAACAGTGAAGAAACAGGAACCTGAGAATCAAGACCTCATGTTTGGCAGACACATCTCCTGCATTCCCAGGAAAAGCTTTACCCTCCAGGGTATTGGCTATTCTGAGCTCTCTCTCCTCTGGCTTTGCACAGGAACTCAGTGCCAGATCACAGAAATTTTTCCACGCGAAAGTTTCATCCAAAGTGACAAGTTTCCATGCAAAGTTCTGATGAAAAAATGTTCTCTTGGAAAATTCCTAGCAAGCTCTAATCTTCACATTAAATCATGGCCACGGATTTACAGCACTTCACTCCACACATGCTGACTGGAGCCTAGTAAAACTGTACTGAGCTCTGGTTCCTCCTCCACCCCTCCTTCGGGACATGTAAAGTCTTGCATCCTCTGGGTCCTATATAATCTCCTGGTCAAAAAAATGCAGTTTGGGGGTTTTTGGGTGGTTTGGTTTTGGTTTTTTTGTGTGAATCAAACTCCTATTATTTGTCAGAAGCAATGCATCCAGGCCTGAGTCTTTGTAACTTTCCCTTTTGTATTCACCTAGTCATACCAAGGGTTCATCTCAGATGTCCTTCCTGAATAGTGTGGCAAAGACTTTACAAGAATGGAAGGTTCTCTCTTACTTGCAAAGGGTTACAAACAACTGAAAATTCTTCAGTTGCTCCCTGCTGTTTCAGAAGAGCAGTGCCATCTTCTAAATAAACAGAGACAGTTGAAAACAGCAATGAATCTCCCTCCAATGCAGTGCACAATATCATTGGAACTAGTTCTGTGAATTCAAATATTTGAATTACAATTCTCAAATTTAATAGAATTTCTGCCTGCATAGAAATTAAGTTATTTTCTTGTGGCAGCTTTCAATATCAAGTAGAAATGACACTTTTCTTTCCTGAGCAGTAAATATCAGAAGGCAACCTAGCCACCCACACTTTAGTTTTTTAGGAGGATGCTCTCCTGCTCTTTCCGAAGCTTACAGCCTTGCCATTCACAGCCCCATTACTTCCCTATTTCAAAGGACAGCACCGAGGACTCAGCACAAAGCTATCTCTGCTTACATGTCACCCATATTACAAATTCTAGATCCATGTTAAATTTGGACTGAAGTATAACACAATTGTCATACCGGCAACAAGGAAGTTATGATGAACAATGATTTCTGCATGGCAATAGACAAAGAACAGACACCGATAACTAAGCTGGCTTGAATTATCTCATATTTTATGTAGGTCAAGTGCAAGTACATGGACAGTCCCCCTGGAGCAAGTGATGTGCAGTAATGTTGATATTCCACAGCAATTCATTGTTGTGCTAAGCCCTTACACTTGTAGCTATTGATCAGTTAAGACAAGTGTTGATCTGACCTTGACATGAAGTAGCCAAAGGAAGTGTGAACCCTCAGTCCCTGAGCAGTGATTTATTCCTGTATTTCTTTCAGGTATTAAAACCAGAATTATAATTTTGAAATACATCTCTCAACAATCATCATACATGCGAAACAATAGCCTACCTAGGATGGAAATACATATGGGAGCCATTTGAGTATGTCATACAGCCAACTACACTAGCTCTACTCTTTCTTTAAACAATCAAGGCTTGTGACGCCAAAGCTGCAATCCAAATTCTCTCATGCTACTAAATTCTGAGAAATCCGTGTCAGTAAAGAAAGAGCTACTACAATATGCATTTTATAGATGTATATGGTGGTTGCAAGTGCATTATGATGCTTCCAGTTTCTGTGCAGTAGAACAGAATAAGGCAAAGAAAAAATAATGTTTTCCTTTAAAGCTCTTTTCCTTATACTGTCAAAAATCAACTACTTTGCCATCTTATCCTCCCTAGCTGATAGGGCTCTGCACTTGTACAGTGTTTGTACTTGCTCTGCTTAGAATTCAATTTCCTCTGGTGAGCTGCATGCAGGCAAATATTGCCAATGGCACTAATGTATATTTGTTCTTCTTGAATTGCATACAGAAATATTGTTGCTATGCCGTGAGCACAAAACAATCCAGAAGTCACCTGACATCCTCCATCAAACATTTAGGAGTCATCAAACTTAATTTCCCCTTTGTGCCATAAAACGCCAAGAGGAAGCTTTAATAGATTGTATTATGTAACGGTTCTATAAAAATAGCAGGCCAGTGCTGGAGCACTTCCTTCCTGAGGCCCAATAACCTATGCTGAAAGGATACACACTCGTTTCCCTGGCAACCATGAGAGATGACACTAGGGGGAAAACAGCAACAAAAGGACCATTTTTCGCTTAGTAAAATAAGGTCTGGCTGCAAGCTTGTGATACAGTGAATACAGAGTGCCTGACAGAGAGGGAACCAGTTAATAATTCTGCTCAGGTCCCAGTGACCTTGCAAGGCTGTTAAAGCACTTCATTTATTTTTTTTCTGCCTATTAAAAAATAATACCACAACAGAAAACTCATCAAGTATTACAGTTTTAATAATTTTTTATTTAAAAAAAAAAAAAAAAAAAGACAAATAACCCCAAAAGTTGAGGCAGGACTGTGTTAGGGATTCATCTGCCCTGCTAGCATTTCCACAAGACATTCTCTTTCTTCCTTCCACTTGCACAGATCACAGGATTTTCACATTTCATTTCACAAGACTCCTTTCCCCTTACAAGCTTGCCATGCTTAGTACTCCATTGCCCAGCAGACAGCTGTTTTCAAGACGTGGCCTTTGCAAGTAACCAAAAAAACAAACTCCCTCCCCAAAAAACTCATGATGATACAACACTATACTAAGGACACGACCCAGTGGGCCAGAATACTTAACAACAAGGTCGTGTCTCTCTTGCCTTATTCAGCCCTTCCACAGCCCCCATAGTCCCAGGGGGAGCCAGAAAGAAAAGTGACAAAAATGGTTTTTGTTTCAGTCTGGCTATCAGGGCTGGTAGGTTCCTTGTGGCATAACCACATGAGCTTATTCTTGTCACCTTCAGCTTTCCCCAGCCAGTTTTTAACCCTTGCTTGTTGCATCAGCTCCTGCTGATGCAGTTACCACACTAACAAATTGCTTTCTTCACTGCCTCTTGGAAACCTCTGGCACATTTGGGTATTATAAAGTGCAAAAACAGCAGTGGCACTGAGCAAACATGCATGTTTCTGAGAAGAGGAAGAAAAAAATAAAAAGAGAAAAAAATCAGTTTTTTCTCTACAATCTGGAAAGATTTTCACCCTTTTTCACCCTCATTTTCACGTTTTATGAAAAACTCCCTTCCTTATTCTTGTCAGTCAATAACAGGGAAGGAAATGTTTTTGAACAGGAAATATAGTGGTACATAACTCTCCTGCTGAGCAACTCCACTATTCTGAAGTGATCCTGGGTTCCTCACGCAAGTGAGAGAAATATCACACATACTGCAGAAGAGGAAACCAAAGAACAGAAAGACTAGGTGATATGTCCACAATACCTCATTACTTTATAGCAGCAGAAAAAAGGAATGTAATCCAAAGCCAAATCAATTGCCACCCCTCAGCAGTATCTCTAGCACAGATGTATCTCACAGGCAAGAAATAAAAGCACAGGCTACAGCCATGAAGGTGCCTCTGAATCTGTCCATCACTTTCCCCCTCAGCTGTAACAAAGCTTCTCTTGTGTTTTCAAAGTAAAGCTTTGCATCCTAATGTGATAAACATTGCAATTGTTTGCACAAGATTTCACATGTGCAAAACACTATTTCTCTTGGCATCACCCCTCACACCAAATATCTATTTTGCAAAAGAAGAATTAAAAGGTGCATTATCACAACATATGTAGTCTACTCACAGAACCTTTCATTTAAAACCTCAAAAACTGGGTAACAACATGTTAAAGGTAACAAGAATTTCACCTTCCTTTCAAATCAATAGTCTGACCAAGAAGGCACTTACTCAGGACAAGCAACATGGAAGAGCATGTAACAGCACAATTTGGTTTTGTTCTAGATTCGGTTTGGGAATTTCATGTTGCTACTTGTTGGATGGTTTGCTGGGGGAGGGGGGTTGTTTTGTTTTTAAAGGCACATGAATTTCTATCACCATCCCACATCACTCAGACACTCACACTTTAATATGTAACACATTGCTAAAAATAATACTACTGATGAATCCAAAGTAAAAGCAAATCCAAGTTCCATACAGATAGTCTCTAACCTACCAATAACACTATAAGGTTACAATATTTTCTGAGCAGTGCAAAGGGTGAATTAAAAAACCCTCTGTAGCTAAACCAACAAAAGTTAACTCATTTTTAGCTTTTTTTTTTTTAAGTAACAAAATCCTCTGTGGCAACCTCCATCTCTCTATGTCCAGTTTTCCAATATATTTGCAGCAGATGATTTTAAACAATATATAGAGACTCCTCCTGCAAAATAATATTACCGTGTTTTTTTCCAGTGGTTTCACAAGTCTATAGAGAGAGGTGATGTTTCAGTCAGGAGCCATCCCTATTACAGAAACAAACATAGTAAATGATCTTTCTTTATGGTGCTATAGATTCTACCAATCTGCTTTTAACATATGCTGAACACTTTTCACTACATCAGTTTAAAAGGCAAATTAGCTTCCCTGTAATTATGTGGCTTAATATCAGGAGAACAGCAGAATCTGGGGCACAGACTTTCAGACAACATATTAAAACAAGCTCCTGGCCACTTGTGATTGCAAAAAACCTAGGGCAGTTTTGAAAGAGGCATTAGGTTTTTTAACCCAGGTATCTTGGCTGAAATACCATTTCTGGTCATTATAATTCACTTGTTTAAAAGTACACCTTCAGTCTTCAAGTGGATATTTGGATACTCCTCTTCATTTCCTTTTGGAAGTGAAACAGTGTTTGCTGTGGCTGTATTTCAGTGGGAGATTAAGTCACTCCTATGTGTTACCTACTTCACAGGATCATGCACATTCCTCTAGACCTGTTCACACTGGGTGAAATTCTCCCCTATGCTGAAGGCCAGCACAAGGCCAAGGCATTGCATAAGTATTTAAGGGATTAAGTGGGATTTGTGGGGTGTGTAGGCACTGCCACAGGATAAATTTCCTTCAAGAATTATTTAATTCTGACACACTGACCCTTTCAAACACATACATGAGGCCTTTATGTAGTGTCCAGTTTAGATGGAAACTGGCAGGAAACAAATGCTTCCACCACCCTCAAGGAAGTTTCATACACGCATTCTTATACACGATTTCTGCCCCATGCAGCACTGGGAACAGGTCACTGGGGTATTTGTGCAATGCTCTGTGGCCCCCTGTCCTACGGTTAGCTCTGACACAAGCCTCCGCAATAAAGTAGCAATGAACCATAAAGACAGCTGTCCCAGAAAGTTCAACTCCATTAAATCCAACTGCCCAGGCCAACAGGAGATTCCCCAGCCTACTACAGTTTGGAGCTTCTGAACTGCTCAGAAGCAGCAGCAACGTCAAGGCAACCTAGCTCAGAGTCCAAAGAACTGAAGAGCCCAGCTCGGTGCCACAGCAGTGCCATGTGCTGAGCTGGTTCAGCTGCACAGTTGGCATGTACAGAGCTAGATGGGGTAGTCTCTTATGTGTTTAACAGCTCCTGCTCCTTCCTATGTTCTCTAGCTGGGAGCTGCCAGCCAAACAGCCAGATTTGCTGACTTTGTTGCAGGCTTCATTAACTCGGACAGAAAACCCTCTATCTATCAGCAATGCTTCACTCACTGCTAATCGAGTGGCTACTAACAGTGCCCACTCATAGTCCCAATAGGGTGCCAGCTCAGATGCTACTTACTTGCAGCCCAGTTACTTCACACCTATGTTAATGAAGCACCCAAGTAGGCAGTATATGTTAGGATCTCAAAAGGTAATATGAGTTCACTGGGCATTTCCATTTCCGAGATACAGCAAGCAGCACAGAAATAATTAAACTAGCTATAAATGCCTCAGAAATATAAGCCTCACAGGACGACAGACTGTTCATTTGGTAAAAGATCAGAACCTAATACCATTTGAATTTTAGGTCTGAAAGCAAACAATAAATCTGCTTCAAAATATCTTAATATCATAAAGGTAAATTCACAGTGAGAGATTTAACCCTACAAAATTACCTCCAATCTATACATGACTACACAAATACAGGGAACATGCAAGGGTACTGAAGCAGACAGGAAGGGGAGCGGGGGGAGACAGACATTTGAAAACGTGCCGAGGCTTGTTAATATTGCCAATTAGAGCATGCTAAGCTTACAGTCACTAGTGACTACATACTACCCTGGCCATACATGGCTAGAAGCAGGCTGTTAACATTTTACCAGGATGCTGGGGCCATGGTGTTACCTTATTGGCTGGGGCAACCTATACAAGTACCTTGGCTTTAGGCTGCACCCACTCAGTAAACGGGAAGAATGGGTTCAACATATACGAACATGGCACTCTTGGAAAACGACACTAACAAATTACTACACCATCTGTCCAGCTAGGAGTTAGGTCTGGATTGCAACAACTAGGCTAGTAACAGTCCTGGGAACAGGGATAGAAACTAAAGACAAATACTTTGTATTCTCAAATTAGTAATTTTCCCAGCTATGTGACTATATAAATTTTATGCTTTGACCTTTTTGACCACATGAGAAAGAATAGGAGCCCCACAGGCAGCTGAAAACTTTGATATTTTTAAGTTTCAGAGACAATAAGCTTTAAAAATAAAGCATGTCTGGATCAGGCCCTTCAGTTATGTATCCTGATCCTTCTATGGTTATCAGGTCTTACCTGTTTAAAGCAGGTGCCCATATGGTAATATTTTCTATTTTCAAGACAGAGGTTATAAATGAAAGCATAAGAGCTACCATGCTGCCTCAGAAAAAAGCATCTATCCTAACAGTCTGTCCCCTAATGGTAGTAGAGAGCAGATACCTAGGAAAGAGCAGAAGAACTGGGTGAGCACATACCTCCCTGGCAGTCTCCCAGCAGCCAACCATTTGAGGATCAGAGACTTCCTGTGCCAGACTTCTTTTTATCTATTTAGTCACCCTCAATTAATTTCTCTTTCATGAACCTGTCCAGTTGACCTTTGTACCCATAAAGCACACTATCTGGTTGCTTTAAGTGGATAGACAGGTATCCGTGGTATGCGAGTCAGCAGCATTTCACTGCTACTGAAGGGAGGAAACTACAAACCAAGAACTCTTGCAAGACTGCATGCTTAACAGCTCATGATTTCACCACCACCACCAGCCCCCCACCACCATGCAGGCTACGTGATGGAATCAACAAGTAACAAAGGAGCTTGTAAGGCAGGCTAAAGCTGCACATATAGATGCTACTCAGTTCATAGGGACATGGCATGGGAGCATGAAACCAACTCAGGATTCAAGTCTTCTTAACCAGATAGCTAAATTCAGCTTCTGATGTATCTTGAAGCAAGCAGAAGTTTGCAGGTGCATCCCTATTTAAAGTGCTAGAAAGGAGACTTTGCAAATACAACAGAGGATAACATAGATAAATTGTTTTCATAGCTCCAAATCCATGAAGGGGAAACCAATAACTGAAACCATCAAATGACCATTTTCAATTAGTTTCTCATTTAGACACTTCGTTGTAGGAACACATTAAACAAAGACAGAGAAAGAAATGAGACAGCACTTGAGAAATGAGGCTTCAGACAAACTAACATGATTTTTTAACCCAAAATTCCACTGATTTTCATTGCAGCAAGAAAGAACTTGTAAGAATATAAATAAATCCACAAGAAGCATCAAAGCAAAAGTTACTAACTCCTGGTACTTCTGAAAGATCTATCCACAATCCTCCTTACTGTTGTGTCAGCAGGAACTGCAACACTTAAGTCCTACTGAAGCATCAAAAATAGCCTCTAGGTGGGATTGAAGTGAATGAAGGACAGTAACAATGTAGACCCCTTGCACAAGAGGGAATTCTGCCATCTGTGCTCACACAAACCAGTAAGCATTGCATCTGTTCAATGAATCATCTTCTCTTACTGTGTGCAGTAGGCAAACAAGGTACCTTTCCCTCTGGAGGCTTTTCCATGGTGTATACAGGAGTATAACTGGAGTATACAGATCACCTGAGCTAGTCTTCATATAACAAAGAATTACTATCCCTGTCTTACAATCTCAAAATTAAGCGGAGAAGGTGGAACTTGAAGACATAGAAAGCCCCTTTAAAAAACATCTTGAAAGACATCTGAATGGAAGCCCAGTCTTTTGAAGACAGAAGGACAGAAAGATTCTTGAAGACCTCTATTTTATTCACACTGCATTGAGCAACTTTGACGTTAAACCAGAAATAGATAATCCAGGTCTCAGAACAACTAGATTATTAGAGAAAAAACAAGTCATAGATATTTAAGGAGACCCTAACACACACAGGCACAGACTGAGAATAAAACCCTGGCAAATCACCTAGCGTCTTCCATCTCTCCCTGAAAACAGGGAGAGAACTCACTTGCTGCCTGCAAAAGGCCAGAGAGAGAAAGGTCACTATCTCACCCTTGGTCTGCACCAATGCACACGCTTCATTCTTGGTTAGTGCTGTCTCTGATTTACACACTCCAGAGACTCCTCGAAGGAATCCTGCCTGAGCCAGCCCAAGCTCTGTAAGGATTCCCACAGCATGTAAATCCAGGAAAAGCATCCCCTTTCATGCCTCCAAGAGCCATGGACAAATCTTCTCCATGCAGACCCACAGCTTAGGAATTCACACTCTCTAAAAATAGAATTCCTTATGCCTGCAAGCATATCTTGCCAACACACACTAGTTTCTGTCATTGGAAGTGTTGAAGAGCCTGCTACTTACAAGGTACCACCCTGAATCTCCCCTGAAATAGGCAGAGAAGGAAAAAAACAAACACAAAAACACACAACAAAAAGACAGAATACAACTTCTCATCTTGATTTTTTTTCCGCAGTAAGTATTCAGTTTGTAGCAAATATTTTGTTTTTCACAAGTGCTCCAATAACATCTCCTATGCACAGAAACAGTTCCTGTGCTGCTTACACAGGTCACACTCAGGTAATAGCTGTTTTACATATGGTCCTTCACTCTCATGAATACAGCTCTGCTCAAAACTGCTGTTTAAGAGTGGAGACTGATGCACTAAGCAGCACACTCAACACACCATGCAGCTCTCCTTCAAGGGAACACCAGCTTTACACACACTGAGGTCTCAAGCAGTTCCACAGACAAACCTACAGTGGTCTTCCAGGGCAGCTTGTGACAACAAAGATTTATGGATTGAGCGCATCACCAGATTCTTTAGTGTGGCAAAGATTAAGACAAAATAGTTGCATTTTAAAAACTGTTGTAATAAAAACCATTAACTAAAAATAATGGGTTTTAAACTAAGCTTTTCACTTATGTTTTCAGATAATTAAGATTTTCTGAGTTTGGTTTTCAAATGTTCTTTCTTCCATTTTTGACTCCATGATCCTCTCTTCTTCACAGAAGGAAGAAGAGAAGAGAAAAATTCCCAGTGTCACATTATCTTTCTAAATCAAACAAACCAAAAAGAGATTATACTGGGGAATGGGGGGGGAAACATGTAAAATTAAATCCTATGTAAAACCTATGTGTCCAGCACTGAGAACTGAGTCTACCTAAAATACAAAAAGAGCTCCATGTTCCCAGCTGCTCCTAAGTATAAGCTGTAGTATGATGCTCTGTAGATCCTGTGCTGTTAGCTGTTATTGCCATCATGCAACTTCTGCAGGGAAGTTAATTCTGTTTCCGAGCCACATCTTCAGGCCTTTTTTTGCATGTTTGCTGTTATGCAGCCAGCACATCAATGCAAGCATTTGGAATAAAGCCTTGGGCACAAGCCACATTTGTTGTTGAACAATCAAAGCCAATGCTAAAAAAATAATTGATCATGCTTCAAGGTTTAAAACAACTGTCCTTTTTGGCCAAAGAAACACCCATATCTTCATTGTGGCCTCTCATTTGGATAGATACCTGGCAAGAAATACCACTGTTGTCTGAAGCACTGATAAAGGCTTAGAGCAGCTAGGAGACAAGATAAGCTATTGGGCTGACCTAGCAAATCATAGCCTTTGTTCATCGTGTTTCCTGGGGATTTGAAACAGCTCTTCCCATTCTCTCTAAAACCAGCTAAATAGAGTGATGGTTTTAGAGCTTTTCAAGTAACAAGAGCAGGAGGAAAGGCAAGCCTATAGTAATACGCTTTAACAAGGGTACTATCAGCTGACATAGGAACCCATATATTGGCTTATTGAGCAGATTCCTCCAACACAAAGTAATAATAGGTTGCTACTTCACATGCTACTCTAGTGAAGCTTTAGTACTTCCTATACCCATGTTCCAAATTTAAAAAAAAAAAAAAAAACAAAACACCCACAACAGGGCAAAAAAAAAAACCCAACACCATCCTGAAAAGGCCAAACTGGAAGACAGGATTGGTGGGAAGAAACTAGATTTTAAGCTCTAACCCTATAATGACTCTTACATGATTTCAAGTGTTTGGTAAGTATCTGATACTACATGACGATTTTCAAGTACAACACTGAAAAAAGGCAACAATAATGTTGCATGTTGCACAGGACAAACACTCTGTGCAATCAGAGAATAAAAAGAGCTGGCACAGAGCACAACCACCATCTCCATGGCATCTGTTCTTATTGGTCTTACAGCATCAGAAAAAAGTGGTGCTACACAAGCCTTCAGAAGTGAAAATGGAGTAATCAAGTTGTAACATAAAAAAAAAAAATGTGCACTTTTTCTTCCCACTCTCACCGTCTCAGATGAACAGAACACACATAGGGTTTGTGGTTAGGGTAAAAGTAAACACATTACTGAATTTCTCTGAGACTGTTCTGGAAGTTTATATTGTAAGAGTAAAGTAAAATTTTATGCACCTGATTATGAACATCACACACCTCGAAGTAAATACGGCTATTCTGATTTGAGACTATCTGGGAGAGAAAATGTTCAACAACCATAGGAAAACATTTATTTGACATGGTATGTATTGTAAATGAACCCTAAATACTATCAGCTTACTTGCACGATTCTTACTTGCAGAAACAGCCCTCATCTTTAGTTTAAGTTCAGCACTTGTCTGAATAAATGTTGCATGCTCCAATGCAGCGAAACAGAGAAAAATTAATAGAATCATAGAATGGCTAGGGTTGGAAGGGACCTAAAAGATCATCTAGTTCCAACCCTCCTGCATGGGCAGGGACACCTCCCACTAGACCAGGTTGCTTAAGGCCTCATCCAGTCTGGCCTTGAACACCTCCAGGGAGGCTATAAAGCTGCTATAAAATTAGTGCTTTATTCCATGACACTCTACAGTTGGATAAGGAATCATCTCTATGATGTTTCTGGGAGTTCCTCTGTGCAATTCAGTAGGTTTATCAAATATTTTTAGTTATCTTTTCATAGTCATAAAAGCAGAAAAGAAAATACAGAGAAAACAATATAAAAACTACATCTAAAATACAGAAATCTGAAGTTATTAATTTATTTTGGACAAAACACATACACATACAAGAGATGGTAAAATGCCTTTCAGAATGAGTAAAAAATAATTTCACTCTAGACAAAAAAAATTGTGTGTTTTGGGACTTCGTGGGGTTTTTTTCCTTGTAAGGCTCAAAAAATAATTATCCTCACTGTGAAGAATATTTCACAACTGCAGATCAGTCAAGCAGACAAATATGTACGTTATGTCCACCATGATTTAAGGTAGCTTCTACCAGAATATAATACCAGCAAATGATGTCCCAGATTTCAAGGTGACTAGGTTTGAACCCCATCAGTGTATGGCTGGTCTGTTCCCAAGAAAACACAAAATCTCACTTTCAGAGTTTGTCCACGGACAAGTTTGAATGAAGACAAAGGAAACAGCCCCATACAGTGTATTTGCCTACTTTTAAATGTCTTAAACCAAAAGGGATCCCAGCAATTATTCTAGGAAATGGGTATTTTCCCCAAGAACATTTGTTGGTTTAAACAAAATTGATGTGCTCTGAGATTCAAGTAAACTGAAAACCTCAGAACTATTCTCAGGTCAAAACCATCAGAACCAAAGGAAAATGGCTAATTTCACATAGTTTTGATACTGAATCATATGGTAAAGCTAGGCTCATGCAGTAGTTTTTAGGACAACATGTTTACCCAAAACTGGATACACAAAACCTGCAAGGAGTTCACCCACAAGTGCATTTTAAAAGAGTTCATTCTTGGCACAGATGGGGACAACTCCCTTCAGCTTGAATGGAAAACTCACCTGTTTATGCCAGGACTAACTCTGGTTTCCAGCATCTGCAAACATAAGGCAGAGGACCTGCTTCCCCACAGCCGACAGAAGTTTTACACTTTTCTAAGTGATAGGGAAAAATACTGAAAGAGGGTGGAAAACACACCTAATCAATGCATGGCTCAGGGGCTGGTGCCACCATCAAAACTTTGGGTTCTTCAATCACGGGGAAGTTTTTATGGCACCAGGTCTGCAAGTGACAGATGGAATACATCTGTATCCAAGGGGGAAAAGGATTCTTGCAGAGGAGCTGGCAGGGCTCATTGAAAGGGCTTTAAACTAGGCTCAAAGGGGGATATGGGTAAAACCAGGCTCACTAGAGGTGAGCCTAAGGATGGTCTTCTGTCTGCCATCCCACTTGAGGTGGGAAATGGAGATAGATACGATAAAAAAAACAGAGCTCTCTAACAGGTTGCTAACCAGGGAAGTGGCTGGGAATCGTCAGATAGCAAAAGTGAAAATTAATTGCTTGACTCCCTACTTATTGCCCTGCTTCTTCCTTGTAAAATACTAAACTCCACCATGTCGTGGTCACTGTCACCAAGGCTATTCCCAGCCTTAATGTCCCCAACCAGACCTTCTTTATTCATTAATACAAGGTCCAGCAGTGCACCTCTCCTCGTTGGTTCCTCCACTACCTGCATTAGAAAGCTGTCATCGATGCTCTGCAAGAACATTTTGGACTGAACCTGTTTTGCTGTGTGGACTTTCCAGCAATATCAGGGTGACTTCAATCACTAAGGATTGTGACCTAGAGGCCAAAGCCCTCTTAGAACTTAAACTGGCAAAGGAAGTAAAAGAGAACAAAAAGAGCTTCTTCAAATATATCAGTAGTAACGGGAAGAACAGGGAAAATGTGGGCTCACTGCTGAATGAGGTGGGAGCCCTGATAACAGAGGATGCAGAGAAGGCAGAGTTCATTAATACCTTCTTTGCTTCAGTCTTTACTAAGACCAGCCCTCATGAACTTCAGATCCTGGTTATAGGAGAGGAAGCCTGGAGGAGGAGGGAAGACTCTCCACTAGTCAATGAAGAGTGGGTCAGAGATCAGTTATGCAAATTGAATGTACACAAGTCCATGGGCCCTGATGAGATGCACCCAAGAGTGTTGAGAGAGCTGGCTGATGTTATCGCCCTACCACTCTCCATCGTTTTTGAAAGATTCTGGCAAACAGGAGAGGTGCCTGAAGACTGGAGGAAAGCCAGTGTCATTCAAGTCTTCAAAAAGGGCAAGAAGGAAGACCCAGGAAATTACGGACCAGTCAGCCTCACCTCCATCCCTGGAAAAATGCTGGAGCGGCTCATTCTGAAGGTCATCTCAATGCACATGGAAGACAAGAAGGCTATCAGGAGTAGCCAGCATGGATTTACCAAGTGGAAATCATGTTTGATTAATCTGATAGCCTTCTATGATGTTGTGACTAAATGGATAGATGCAGGGAGACCAGTGGATGTAGTCTACCTCGACCTTAGCAAGGCTTTTGACACAGTTTCCCATAACATCCTCGTGAGCAGGCTCAACATATGTGGGATACAGGGATGGACAGTGAGATGGATTAAGAACTGGCTAAACAATAGAGCCCAAAGAGTGGTGATCAATGGTGCAGAGTCCAGCTGGAGACCTCTAACTAGTGGAGTCCCTCAGGGATCAGTGCTGGGTACAGTCCTGTTCAATATCTTTATCAATGACCTTGATGACAGAACAGAGAATCTTCTCAGCAAATTTGCAGATGACACAAAGCTGGGAGGGTTGGCTGATTCACCTGAAGGCTGTGCAGCCATTCAACAGGATTTGGACAGGCTGGAGAGCTGGGCTAGGAGGAATAAAATTAGGATCAACAAGAGCAAATGCGGAGTCCTGAACCTGGGAAGGAACAACAAAATGTACCAATACAGGTTAGGAGGTGATCTGCTAGAGAGCAGCTCTGTGGAGAAGGACCTTGGAGTCCTGGCAGACAACAAGTTATCCATGGGACAACAATGTGCTCTCGTGGCCAAGAAGGCCAATGGTATCTTGGGGTGCATTAGGAGAAGTGTGTCCAGCAGATCAAGGGAGGTTCTCCTCCTGCTCTACTCAGCCCTGGTGAGACCTTACTTGGAGTACTGTGTCCAGTTTTGGGCTCCACAGTTCAAGAGGAACAGGGATCTACTTGAGAGAGTCCAACGGAGGGCTACGAGGATGATTAAGGGACTGGAACACCTGCCTCATGAGGAAAGGCTAAGAGACCTGGGACTTTCCAGTCTAGAGAGGAGAACACTGACGAGGGATCAAATTAATGTCTATAAATACATGAGGGCTGGGCATCAAGAAGGTGGGAACAGCCTCTTTTCACTTGTGCCCAGTGGTAGCACAAGAGGCAATGGATTCAAACTCGAGCACAGGAAGTTCCACCTCAACATGAGGAAGAACTTCTTTACTGTGAGGGTTACAGAGCACTGGAACAGGCTCCCCAGAGAGGTTGTGGAGTCTCCTTCTCTGGAAACTTTCAAGAACTGTCTGGATGCCTTTCTGAGTGATCTGCCCTAGTTTTTGGTCCTGCTCTGGCAATGGGGTTGGACTCGATGATCTTCAGAGGTCCCTTCCAACCCCTAACATTCTGTGATTCTGTAAGTTCACTCTTTTTTATGAGGTACAGAGCATCAAAACAGCAGTCAATCAGGATGTGGACTAGTCTGTTTTCAGAGATATGCAGTACACAGCAGACACTGTGCCACATTTAAGCAATAAAGAGCATTGATTCTGTCCATCGTAAGGACTTGTTTGGAATTATAAAGACATATGGTATTTTTAGAGGCTGAAACAAACATACTGACTCACACTCACCACTGCCAATTGAGAATAAGGCACATTTACTGATGTAACAAATGTTCCACTTCAATCCACTTCCCCATCAAACCTCAATGTTTTATTTTAGCTGCAAAAAGGTTTATTAAAACCCTGCAGCCACATGATAATTCTCTCAACTAAGAAATGCAATGCAAGGCTTTAAAAAAACCAGCAGATCTATGAAGTCCATCTCCTTTTGAAAATCACTGTAAGCTGTATTCAGCATTCTACCAAGTTAATGTTTTATGGTGCTGTTTAAATGAAAAGAACAAGTTGTTTCTCCGATTTTTTTTTTTTTTTTTTTTTTTACACATCCAAAATCAGGAAATGTCTCCATGTAAAACTTCAGGCAAGTTACTAAACACTTTGTGGATTCATCTCGCTGTCCTTAACTGGCAGATAGATGAGTCGTATTTGTACTACAACAGCATCTTCACCTTCTCCCCCACAAGCTCAGGTTTTCTATTGCGTAAGATTCAGACACAGCTGACAAACATATAGACGCTTACCTACACGTTTCTTTAAGAACTTGAAGTTTAAATCCTAGCACTTACATTTTGCAGAGTCTTTTAACTTGATAGAGGATGATGAACATGTATTTATCACTTGGTTGCAAAGATACCTCTTAGACATAGAGGAGGTAAGGATATCTTTGCAAGAAGTTTCCTAAGCTGGGGTCTTCAGTTTTCTCTAAATATTTACCACGCCAAGCAAAACGCAGCTGAGTGAGTGAGTGACACACCGCTTTTCTCCTAGATTACAGCAAACAAAAAGCACAGGAAAAATTTATACTGTGGTGATTCATATGCATATTTTGACTAGTGGAAGCTCTGCCACAGAATGGAAAGAAAGATTAATTTAGTTGGTTTATCCCTTCCTTCAACTTCCACCGAGACTAAAACAGTGCCTCCTTACAAAGCCTGCCCACATCCTGGCTCCCCTCCAGAGAGGTCTGGTGTATGCAGGCCATGTATCAGACAGCACTTTGTCCTGGCCAGGATGTGGTCTGCCTTTGTAACAAGGCCTATGCAAATGGCTGCCCATGAGCCCTTGCAGCCAACTGTGGCAAATACCACTTGTTCCTTCACTAGACATAAATGAACTGTAACTACCTCAAAGCAGAACAAACAATATAAGAAAAGAAGGCAAAACATCCAGATTTAACCAGATTAATGATAACGGCTCTCCTGAGGAAAGACTCCCTGAAGAGGAGAATTCAGGGAGTTATTAGCAGCCATTAACCATGTTCCTAGTTTGTGACGTACCATGCAGTGAAAAGTACAAGTCTATGACTTCCCTCATAAAAGTATTTGAGAGGATTATTAGCTTCGCAGAAGACAGATTAGTCACAGTGCAAACTGCCATCCTAAATGTTTCATATTTGTTTTGTATCCCCAACATCCTGCTAAAAATAAAACCAACAGAAAAAAATATCTGTGCTGGGCTTACAAACAAATGCACAGCTGAACTGCCAAAAAGGCCACCATTCCTCTGCTGCACTAAATATTTATTACTCATCTTGAACCCTTATTTCTGCCACTTCACTTAAGCCTGGAATACACAACTTCAGAATTACTGTTTCTTACCACAAACTGCTATTGCACCATTTGTATTAAAAGACAGGAAAACAACAAACAGCAAGGAATTCCTGGAGTTTTTTCTCAGACTTTCTTACCTTAGTCCAGCCAACATGTTGTAAATGCATGATCTGGGGCAGGAGGGACCAAATTTATGCTGTGTCTAGTTTCCAGAGATGCAGGACTCCATTTCTGAAAGCAGAGAGATTAGGGTGACTGAAATCTGAAGTACGGATACTGCACTAGAAGAATGGGTGCTGACAGCAAGCTCTTAACTCATCAGCAGATGTAGATACTGTCGACTGCATTCAAACTAGGTCACAGAGTCAAAAACCCATGAAAGCAGCAAGAAACAAGGAGCAGCCAGACTAGCCTCTCTCATGATCAACAGGAGATATCCACCTCTATCCACATACGGACTCTATCATCTTAACTAGAGAAAATGTCGTTTCAGGGGACTATTGGATCCACATATATCACATTTGGATGGTGTCAGACTTGGAAGAAATTAAAGGAAAGTTGTGTCCAATCCTGTACAGCTGACATGGAAATAACACTCCTCTCAGAAAAACATTGAGCTGTTCAGCAACTTCAGCATTGGGACCCAAGTGTTAAAGGCCACAGCCCCTCCACTTTCTTCACAGATCTCAGGCCCAGGACAAATTATGAAGAAATTAGGAAGTAGAATAGTTAAGTATGCTGGGCCCACCATATTTGTAGCATCCTCAGGTAAACAGTCTCACATGCCATCCTGACTTCATCATAGAAAAGATTCAAGGCCACTTTCACTAGGCTTTTGCACTAAACCAAGTATCAGCAGGCTGATATTGCTACTTCTCATATACCAAGCAATACAACAGGAACTAATAACTTTGGGCCATTCCAGAAGAAGTTTCTGCTGCCTGCAACTCTTGTTAAACCACAAGCTTTTCAGGGAATACTGTCAGCAAAATCTCCCAACATCAAAGATCAGTTAAGAAACCCAGTGCCAAAGTGTTAACCAGATTTGACCCTCTGGTCAGCTATTCACTTTTTTTGGGAAAACTCATCTTCCATAACTTTTTAAATGGAGATTCACTGGCAGCCAGGCAAAAACAGTTTGTAAACTGCATCCAAACAATGCTGACAAGATCCACCAGCATCAGCAGGTGCTTAGCAGCACACAGCTCCCTATTCCTGTTTTAGGAAAGTGCTTCTCTCACCAAGAGATCTAGGGCACAGCAATGGGGAGACCTTTCTCTTCAGGCTTCTCTGAGCACTGTCTCCCAGTGCTCAGTACAGAAGGGGCTCACCAACTCTCCTGACCTTCACTTAATGTTCGGTCAATGATTTGGTATCTTTTTAAGTACCAAGCACTCGTCGCTTGCACTGCTGTTAACAGACAAGTTACAGCTGAGGGTGAAGTCAGGAGCAGATACAGCAAAGGCTAATGTTATTCCAGGGAACTCAGAATCAGTGCATTAGGACCTGTTGTGACAGGACATCCAGCCAAATCTCTTTTTCTTTTTAAGCTCAGTTATTATCAACACTAGGGTTATGTGATGTACCAGAACAACCTTACAAAAAAATTAGCTTTAGGTTTATAAATCTTACTTATGCACTTATAAAACACCTGCACCTGTCTGAAAATATTTCATTCTGACAATAACACTTTTCTGTGTTATCTCAGTCTCCAGCCACTTATTTCTTTTGTTGCTTCACATTCCGTTTCAAAATTTTTTCTCTCCTCAGAGCACCACCCTTTTCCCCAGCCAGCTTCATTCTGCTCCTAATGGAGACAGGGTTAAATTTACAAAGTGTTTTTATCCTAATTACAAGCTTTTCAGCTAGTACCTTGGTCTTAGCCTCAGCAGGAAATGATATGCAAAATATACTTTCATGCATCTGACAGTACCCAAAACTACCGGTCATATAAATTCTGCCAATTTACTCTAATTGAAGCTAAGCAGTGTCGTGTGTGCTTAAATGGTCAATCTGTCTTGAAGTAATTATACCTGAAGGCAGGAATACATCAGAGTTTCCTTCTCTTGGAATTAAACTCAGATGGGCAACTGAGAAACATTCAAGGGACATTTGTTGATGATTAAATCTAAATCACATCTCCTTTCAGTGTTCTTACCAAGTACAAGCTGCTGCATGGATGCTGATAGATTTGTGGAGGAAGGAGGCAGATGGTACAAGGCATTTGTTAACATTGCACTGCCTACAAAAGACACTCTCTTACACCCAGTGTTGCAGACGCTTATGCACCAAACCAATGCATTAGGGAGTCAAAATGAGACTCTGTGAGACAATGTAGTATATCCTATTGCGTGTTCACTAGTAAGATTTCATGGAATTCCTAGTGTTTTACTCTATGTGCAAAGTAACCACTGCATCTGTTGAAGATCTCTTTAATTCACCTTTATGATCAACCTTGATAATACAAATAATAAAAAGCCCTCTTCCAAATCATATGTTAAGTTCAGAGGTCACTCGCTCACCTTTTGGAAGCTCTCATAAAATCTTTGCATTTTATTTTGGCTGGTGGGGTCAGCTGAGTATAGGAACCATCAGACTATAAACAACTTCTTCATGGGAAATTCCTCTTTTAAAGGGACATCCTACACAGAAAAACACCTGGACAACCTTATGTTTTGATGTAAGCAAATATGGGAGAAGAGCCATCAGGCAGAGTTCCAATGGGCAGGAGAATATTGAAGTCCCACCTTCCACACTGTCAGAAGACATTTCTCATGTCGTGATGGTCTTTTAGAGAAGACCAAAGATGACTTCTAGAAATTGTCAACAACATTGATTCAGTCAGGAAAAATGATAAGGTTGCATTGCTCTATCCAACTCCTCCTTCCCACTCTAATGCACAGGGCAAGAAGCATAGAAGGCAGAGAGAGAATAAGAAAAATCATTAACCACTAACCACACAACTGTATTTTCTGTGCCACTCAAGAGCACATAATTCCAAATTCCCACCACCCCTGAGACAGTGCTCAAAGACTGTTAGTCAGAAGGATGCTTTCTTTGGCCCTCTAAGAGCTGACAAATTGAGCTTTATATCTCTGGAATCTAACAAGCCCATCCTGTCACACAGGAAGATGATTATGAATGACAATGCAATGAGTAACTTCTTAAACAGCCAAAAAAAAATCTGATTTGAATATTCTGCTTAGATTCTCATCCTCTGCTGGTTCACTGACATGGTGCTAAGGTTCCTGAAAGGAGAAGGACATTCTAGTAGAAGACAGTCTACTTTAGCAGGGACCAAATTTGCTGTCATTCAAGGAGATAATATTACCAAAATCTGAAAGCTTATATAGACAAATAGTTAAGAGATGAACTTCAGTCCAGGTTCAGCCTTCAAGAAAATAATTTGAAAGATGCAATAAACTATAAAAGGAAAATCCAAAATACCTGTGCAGCTCTTATTTGTAAGTTATCCACTATTTGTCCATCCTCAAAACAAACTAAGAAAACCCAACAGCTTTCTGTCAAGCTTACACTTACACTCCTTTTACAACAAAAGGTGAAACTCTGTGCCCTCCCACTCTCCCATTAATAATCTTCCCCATTTTAGTACAAACATGGTTTTATTTTAGTTAGATTAAAATATTTAGTGGGATACCCCTCTAGGAGTCAGTATTCTTTATTCTTTTATTACAACAAAATCTGGCTCTACTCATCACAACAGGTCAGCTTGTTCTTTCCCTCTGAACCTGGCCCTTGCCAAAACACTGAAAATGGATGTCAGAAGGGAAGACAAAAACAAAGAACACAGTTGTCCAACATCAGAGTAGACAAAGCAGGACCAGCTGCTTTTTGAAGGTATTTTGTTGTTGTGACTCTCAGAGTCCCCAAGACTGCATTTTCCATTCTACTCTCACTGTGGAGTATTGGTTGCAAGTAGTAATTGTAAAGATAGACACTGGGGCAGGAACAACTGTCTACCATGAAATCAGCTGAGCCAGTAACTTCACTTCATTTTATCTTTCCTAAGGGCTATTGGATGTTAGTCATTTCAGGTCACTAGCAGGAGTTGGTAGGTGTCTGCATGAGCAGTGAGTGGTGTTAGGACACTAAACTTATCTCTTGAAAAACAGAATAAACTAACTTTTACCATTAAAGTTGATTCCAATAGTCTAATCCAAGTGTAATGTTTCTCAGTCACAGCTGTCTTGCCCTTTAAAAAAACAAAAGGAAAAAAAGCCAAGTAAATATTCTTTATGGAGACAAATATTTAAGATTCCCTTCCTTCCCTCTAGCAGCAGTAATGTATGTATCTTCATCTTTTGGACTTTTTCCAAAGTGCTTAACTTTGGAATTCACATATTATGCCTGCCACAGCAAGCATCTCTTTAGACTAACGCTCCTCTCCTATGTTGGTCTACATTCTGTCACTCCTCGTTTTCCCCAGAGCCCACAGTAATGAGTGGACAGCTTCTTTGCAGTAATTGTGGTCTGTCAAAAAAACAAAGGAGAGGAAGTGTGTATCATTTGGCTGTCTACTTAATTTTAGTGTAACAATTCCATTTTTAGGTACACTGAGTCTATAATAGAATGGGCATATCCGAGTTTAGCACACAAAGCTCTAAAGAAGACTGCTACTTTACAAAACCACAGCACAGAATAGCAATTGTTTCTAGCACAGTAGCCACAGTGATTGAGAGATGCCCAAAGTAACTTGTTTTTTAAAGGAGAAACTTCAGTGTGCGGTGGTAAGCTCTGAAACCACCGATATAAATGGATTAGGTCATGAGCACAGCAAACAATAGTTCCATTACTTTGGCTTAGGTCTGTTTTCACAAAGCTAGAGAGTACTTAAAAAAATCTCCTTGCTCTTTCCAATATCACTGGAGGGCTGGGTCAGGAAAGAGATACTTTCTGGAAGTGTACACCAGCATATGCGAATATTATCAAGCCTTTGCTTTGTTGTCAGGCTATTCTTACTTTCCTTCTAATGCTACACGAATGTTTGACTGCTGTTTCCAGTCCACATAACAGCTATGTTATTGGAGGTTCCAGTCTGTTGTTTTTCTTCGAAGCTAAGCTTCAGTCTTGGTTAATGTTTGCCCAGAAATATGTAATTGCGGACTTCCTCCTCATAAACCGTTCCAGAGCGCAGGCTGCCATCCTTCCATGCTATTATTATCTGTGTGCCTGCAGGCTAGAGCAGGGTGTGCTCTCACATTTGAGAGGATAGATAACCCTTTCCTTGCAGGAAAGGCACTGACTGCCTTTGATTGCTGCAGCTGCTACTAAAGCAGACTACCAAGAAGTTTCACCGGTGTCATTCTCTGCCCCTAGATTACAGAATAAAAATAGGTTTTAGCACAGGCCTAGTAGGTCTCAAATAGATCTAAGGAAAGCTGAGAATAAAACGGGCCTTTCAAGCCACCTAAAAAGTCATAGCCACTGCATGTACTTATTTGTGTTTCTTAGTCCTCTCTTTTGTGTGATTGTCCACACACTTAAAAAGTTAGAGTGAAAAAAAACAAATGGAAAAACAAACAACAAACCCTCATATTGTTGAATATTCTCACCTACAGAAGGAAAGAGAAAATCTGAAGTAACATTTGTATAAAGCTCAGATTATCAAATAGACAGCAGTATAGTAATTAAACATCAAAAACCTCTTCTGGAAAAGCAAAGCAACCAACAAACAACACTTTATCGGGGGGGATGGGGGGGGGGGGGATAGGTATTCAAGTCAATACAGTGCCAGAAGTGCAGTATCAGCAAGGATAGCAAAGCCCCTGGCATTACCAGAAAGGTAAGTAATTTTTAGAATTTACAGTGGTGAATATACCCCAATTAAGAGAGTCCAATTCACTTTGAGCTGCTGAAAACATCTTTTAAATCTGTCCTCTCCCAGGAATTGCCCACATCTTTCAGAGATAACACTGAGAATTCATGGCATAATCTTTGCAACATTATGCAAAATGACCAGAAGGTTTGCAATAAAACAAACTCAATAAACTTAAGAAATAAAACAAATGAAATCTCTTCAGATACTTTGCAGGTAACAGGTCTTCTAAGGTCTTGCCCAGATGCCTGCTGGCGAAAGCTTGGCATGCTTTCCAGCCTTCACATTCCCTCTTTGCCCTCAAACCATCCAGATCTGGGACCTGTTGGAGTGTGTTAAGGGTCATATCCAGACTGTTCACCTAGACTGTCTCTAAGCAGAAACAAGGGGAAAGTGGTAGACAGTTTGAGCCCCGAGTCTCACCCTAGTACAGTTCAAGGTATGCTTGGCACATGCACCTAGTCCCAGGAACTGGGAGGACCTCCTGGGTCAAGGTGTAATCTAAGAGGTTCACAGCTCTTAAACAAGCAGATCACACTTAAGATGGATCAGGCAGAACTCGCAGACTAAACAAAATAAACCTGTGTCCAGCTCCTCTGCTCAGAGAGATTGGTGACTATCTGGAGTGCAATGAACTACAGCTGTACCTCAGGTGGAGGAACAGTACAACAAAAAGCCTTCACTTCCTTCCAAATTAAAATTCTTTTACAACAGCTGGAAAAAGTTTAGGCATCACTTAAACCAAAAAGTATCTTTCTTTCTGACAACAGCTGTCTTTGAAGCATTGATGTTTTCAGTAACTTTCAGATGCCTCTTCTTCCTGAGCTTACTGCAAATTACGTGACAGTTTAGAAAAGGGCTGTGTTCCACATAAAAATTATATACAGGATAAATATATTCTAACACAGAACAGAAATGTACTGACAGCTTAGAAAACTTTGGACAGACTTATAGCTAAAAGGTTATTTTTGGAAGGGAAGAAGGATTAAGCAAGTCTCAGGATAACAATCCAGAGTTCTATAGATATTCAGGTTAGACTCTCTCATTCAGGACATTTCTCTTAGAGAAATTACTGAAGAACTAAGAGTTTATTCTCAAACTATTTATAATTTGCTATGCAAGAAAAGTCCTAGTCCAGCTGAAAGCAAAAAGGCTGCTGTGCACACATACAATGGAAATTATATTCCGAAGCAGTAGTAGCCTTACAAGACTGACAAATCCTACAGCAATGAAATATTGCCAGTTCAGCCATCCACGTGTTATTACTGCCCGCCCTAAGACACCAGGGTCCCAGGATACCTTTGGGTTTAACTGCAGTCTCTCTTCAGTGCTGTTGTGTCACAGGGGGAAAAAACCAACTGCACACACAATTCCTGAGCTGTTACTCAGGTACTACTAAACTGGCTTGTCTTAGTTGCTTGATTTGAAATAATGTTTCTGTTTTCAATTAATAACTTTAATTTTAGAGGTGCCTTTTTGTGAAATGAAGAACTAATGCAAAACTCTTAATCATGTTACAGGGATCTCATATTAGGTGATACTGGAGCCTCAGACAACTAATACTAGACAAAGTAGACTCCACTGAGTAGTTCCTGAAAGAGATTTACAGCCCCATCTTACTGACAGCATCATCACAAACTAAGTCACAGCGAAAGGCTGTATCTAGACAGTTTTTTCAAAGTTTACAAAACTGTAGTATCTTCAATTCCATTTCATTAAATAGATAGTATTTATTTTCATGCCTTCCCAGACATCAGTCAATTCTCTTAACATCTGAGGAAGATCATCCTCATAGACTTGGAAAGCTTTACTTTGAAAGCTTAGCTTATTTAATTTCTTAGCTTAGTTTCTAGCACTAAAACATACGGATAAGAAAATATGTTTATATTAGGACATGTCTGCAGAAAATTATCCATGAATTTACCAATTAAATTAACAAAAAATGACATGAAATCGTACTTCTGATCCTAAACCATTCTAAGCCACTGCTTACCTACACGTAAGCATTCACACATTCATGACCCCATATACACACAAGCTCAAATTAGCTAGCACAGCTTTGCTGTCTTCATTGGGCCAAAGAGCAAAACTTTGCAGCCACCTCTTTTAGAGGAAATCCCCTGGGATATTCAATAACTACCTGAAAGAGATGTAAATGCAACAGCAAGGAAGCATTTGGAGAAGCAGAACTATTGTTTATCACAAAGCTTTTTGTAACTTTCCAGTAATTTACAAATATCAAAGAACAATGCCATAAATGAAGCATTAAAGACATCTCCATTAGAATGTTGAAAACCATTCTAAATAGCCCCCTCTAAACAAAAACATTTAGTTTAGCAAAATACTCAAAAAGGTCAATAGGAGTTCACTTCAGTAAGGAGAAGTAAAAACTAGAAGATGAGCTACAGGATTGGGCTGCTGGCATATAGCAATAACAAAATTAAAAAAATAACTAGTGAGATAATTTTTGAGCATGAATTCAAACAAATCCAGCTTGTTGCTGGAAGGCTGTTCAGCTCCTTAAGATTTGTCCTTGAATTCCTGTTGAAATCAATCCATAAAAATCATATTAAAGGATTAGGCATCAAACATTTGTGTGATGATGTGCATAAGAAATTCTCCACTCACAGACTGCTGACCTTACATTCTTAAGAGGATCTTTTGCTCCATAATAAATTGCTCACTGTCAACAGTAATTCCTGTGGTCCGTGCATCTGTTGACAAAGTCTGAACAGAAAGGTTTTCCACAGGTAAAACTTTAAAGTGCTGTGCATGTACAGGGGCTTTGTACAAAGCACAAGCATTTTGGTGAACAGTAAAGTACTGATATTGATAGTCATGCTACAAGTGTACTATGAAACAAATTGACACTACACATTTCCTTCAGAGGACTGATAGTACACACACTAGCTTCAGGAACTAAACAGATATTCTGCCATATTTATGCTTCTCTTACCATCCATATTCCTTAGGCACAGAGACACACTTGTAACCACAAGTATGCAGAACAACCCATAAGCATACAAGAGAGCGCTTATATTACATCAACAATCCTTGATGATAATTAATACATTTACTCTGAACACATTTTTATAAATATGTCTGCAATACTGAGTTCACAAAGCACTGAAAACATCCCTGTGCATAATCCATGCGTAAGCATAACACTGAAGGACCGTGAAGTTTTGACTTATGATGCAAAACTCTCAGCTTTGACAGCACTGGTGCTATTCTGGTCTGCACTTAATGCATACCTGTATATGTTCAAGGTGTACAGTTTAGCCCTTTTTGCCTGTCAAAATGACATGCCCAACATAAGCCACTTGTGTTAACAGGGATCTAAAAGCAAAGAGACATCATAGAGTCCGAGGAGAAACACTTTCTCTCTACAGTGGACTGACCAATTCCCAGTAGTGTAAGTCCAGGGAAGAAAAGGATAAAACGCTGCCCCACAACTGCTCTGTAGGTTGCAGCTACTCTGACAGATAAGGAACAAATCAAATTTGATCTCTGCAAATGGGACTACACTCTCTGCCCTCTATCTCTCAAATCATGCAGTGTTACTGCTGTTCTGGCTGGACTGAAATCCATGCAGAAATACATGGGACAGGAAGGTCTGCTGTGGTCCCTCTGTCAGCATCTTCAGCAGGGACAAGGTGTCTTCTGTATTTTATCTTCCCTGGTCCCTCTGTCTGCTTAAAATAAAACAGAAAAACACCAAAAAACAACAAAACAACCCAAAACACTAAAAAACCCCTGTACTCTGATTTCTGTTTACTGGCATCTTCAGATGTTTCTTTGCTTGCAGAATTTTCATTACTTCACATGAAAGCTCTTTGCAGATATCGATCACTTTGCATTGTCATTCACTTACATTCTGCCTGTTTTTCATCTATATGCACTCAGATACAGAAGTTGCACCAATTTAATTAGAACTGATTGACTTTTTGTCTTGTTGACAAAATTAAGTGATTTGTGTGACGGTTAACTTCACCCAAATGGCCAACCTGAAATTCTATCTCCAGTCCTCCATAGATTAATTCCTAGCAAGGCCCTAGTGAAAAATTCCTGCACAACAGTAATTAAATGTACTGCAAAAAGACGGAAACAAACAAATAAGGAAAATAATAACACTTCATATCTTTAGGTAAAATGAGTGCTGGTGGCTTCCCCAGCTCCACAGCTTGCCCTGCTACCCCTCATCTCTCAATCCCAAAAGCCTCTTTTACTTTTCATAGAACAGTTTACATTGGAAAGGACCCCTGGAGTCATCTAGTCCAACTCCCAGCTCCAAGCAGGTCCAGTTAGATCAGATTGCTCAGGGAATTTCCAGGAAATTAGAGATTCAGTATTAAAGCACTGGGAAAACCATGAAACAAGGGAATCACATAGAAAAGTAATTAAAGTTAACACATGGAACTTGAAGAGAGGCCCTGAGTTTGATTACAGTCCCTAGCCTCACACATCCTCCATGTTCCACAGATCCCACTCCTACTTCAGAACACAGATGCTGAAACTCAGAGCTTTATATTCTACACATAGAATTAAGAAATTAGGGGAAAGATAACAATCATAAGACAGCTGTTATTCAAGATAGCTGTTTTTAACCTGAAAGTAAAGAGATCAGGTCCTGACCTGATGCAAACCAGTGCTTACTAGCTAACACCAACTGGCAAACTGCCTCACAATTTGATTTTGTCAGGGAAATAAATGCTTTCTCAGTAAGAAATTCATGCATCTTCTACTGCAATGCAAGAGACAAGTGGATTATACCAGACAGAGCCTGGTTTATACTGAATTATTGCTAGCACATATATTTGACTCTTACTCAAAAACAAAGGACAGAGTGCAGGGTAACAAGCGGTCAGTCATGTCTGACATGCACACTGTTTCCACAGAATTACTCATCTCTGTGAGGTCTGACATGCATTAAAGGATTTTTCCTAATTCACGCACAGATGTCTTTTAAAAAAATGGCAACTACCCCTATGACTAAGTAGCTACTTCATAGGTATTTTGACATAAGTGCTTATGGAGTTTCCAATAATGCCACCTTCAAAACAAAAACTACGTATTTCCTCTCCCTTCATTTGTTTTTCAGGAAACCACATTTTCAGGCTTCCTGTAGCTGACACAGCCTGGGTAAGTCAGATTCTGTTGTATCACAGCCCACAGCATGTGGCAGAGTTTAGGCTTCCCACATTGATGCACCACAATGAATCAGGTGAGAAAGTCAGACTAGAAAATGAAGAGGAGCTTTGATTTGTTTCAGTTTTTTCCTTCCTGGCATGACCTACAGTTAAACAAACTGGCTGCCAAGGGAAATGGGAAAGGGATGCTCTGAGCTTAACTGTGTGGTTAGTACATTACATCTTTCTAGGAGTTAATACAGAAAGCTGAATCCAAGATATGGATTTGGGCATATTTCCATCTCTCTGGTAACACTAACTGCCTTCAAGCCCTGACCTAGCTAATCCTAATCTTGCACGTCTCTAGGTTTTCATCAGCAGATAAATTCAGCATTTGAGTCCTAAGACACAAATTTTCTCAGCTCCTATTTTCTCCTGGTGGGATTTTCAGGCTAACTTTTCTTCTGCCTACTGCACTTGTGAGCCTTGCTCCAGAAAACACACTGGCTTTGGTCACAAGAGAAGATCTATCCCCAGAAAACCTTTTTCTGAAAGTCTTCTTTGCAGCAGGCAGGTAGAGCAGGCACCCCCAGCATAGCCAACAGCTGTATTCATACAGATTTCCTATCCCAAAAGGCTGATGATAGGGGAAGTCTAAACAGCAGGACAAGAGAAGAAAGAAGCTGCGAAACGTTTGTATCCCAAAATATCAATTGGAGCCAGGACTCGGCATCCCCTGCCAGGCAGCAAAGTGTCCTAGATACCAGGCTAGAGACTCCTATCTCTTTTTAGCTTCCCAAATGCTTGATTACTTAAGAACAGTAGAATAATTCCAAAAGAACAAACCAAAGGCAACTCACTCCCCAACAGTCTTTAGGTGAAGATACTACAGGCCAACACAACCCATGTCCCTCAGTCACACTGATAACTCTTCAATTTGATCTGTTCATCCTACCTTAACAGCCAGAGTCTCTTCATTACTATGCAAATGCAACTCTAAATTATTTTATTGCAAATCATTTTAGCAGAAACATCTGACTAATAGATTCCTCCCATTATTAGAAACAGCTTGAGATCATGAACTAATCATTATCCCAGGGTGTTGAAGGGGGAGACAGCAAATCTAATCAAGTCTCCAAAGAACTTAATCACCTGGAATCCCAATTTACAATTAAAAGCTTTGAGAATCATCTCCTGACAACCATTTTTCTACCTCTCAAGCAATAGCAATATATCACATTATACACATACACAAATTATTGTTTCACTCCTCCACAGATTTATACATTCATCAACAGTTTTCTCCCTAGGAGTGATGAATGAGGGAGACAATTCAGAATCCTTTTACATTTACAGTTTGATGCTCACACACTGTGAACGCGTGCCTTGTTCACACAAGAGTGTTAGATAATAAAGGGGGTTGTGACAAAAGGATTATAGCCAGACATCACTAAGTTAGCTTCATTTACGTGCCTACCCCATTCTTATTAATTGCTTTAGTCTAAGAGTCATGTCAGAGTTTCTGAGGTCAGTGCTGTTCCAATGCTCAGATCCTGCACTTGGAATGGATGCTCTCCACCTGGTCATTAATTGCTGTCCCTACTGGTTAACAGCACTACTTATATCTGGGCCTTGTCTTCCAACACACTGATAGAGTTGTTTCATTTCTTTTTGTATCTTTGTATTTGCCAAAAAGTCACCCATGCAAGTTAAGGCTTTCGCTACACCCATATAGCTATTAAATGGGCTATACTCAGTGCTCTGCACTTTTCACTAACGTGTACATTCCAGAACAAATAAATTTCCTTCACTAAGAATCCTTTGGTTCCATACATTAAAAAAAATAATTACACTCCTTATAAAATCCAGAGCATTAAGGGCAAAAGCAATGCAAGGAAAAATAAGCTTTTCTTCTGTTTGTGTGGCTCTCTGCTGCATAAAGCCAGGATGCTTGACAGGACCTGGAGAGAAACACTGTTGTGGCACACAAAGCAATTCAGCTTCCAGACTAGTTTAGTCCTGCTTGGTTCTACCCTGTTGTGTTCATGGATTCCTACAAAGTGGAAGACTCAAAACTTCTTTGTGCAGATACTCAGGCTAGACTGACACACAGAGAGAAGACAGAAAAGTGCTCTGCTCTTGCCCTCAATTCAGACAGCCGCTCTCCCTGCTCTTACCTTTGCTCCTTGCTTCCCCACATACTTCTCCAAAGTAATTGCTGGTATATATAGCAGAATTTTGTTTAAACCTTTCTAACACCAGGGCTGTTAGAACAATTCATGCAGCAAAATTACTAAGCCTATACTCTTCATGAGGAGACAGGATAAATTCTTGCTTTGCTGTGTGATTTATTTAAAAGGTAACATGGGCAGACATTCTACACAAAGACACTTCAAAAAACTAATAGTGCAACATTAAACAAACATGGCAAAGCACACATCATCTTATAAGGACTTGGTCCTGTACCTTTTTACACCCATGTGCCACTGGCCTCAATCTGATCGCCCCTAGCATAATCGTGGGCATTACAGTTTGCCATGCAGGATATGCTTCAAAATTCCAGAATTAGCTTGAAACACTACAGCTTCATTTCCTTCAGCACATGAAATATTAGCAGACAAGCTGCTCTTAGCACTGAATAAAATGCATAAGGCACTTGGCTTTTGTTAACAATGCTTATTTTGGATATGCAACTCAAGCAATGGTTTGGATCTAAACTCACAGTAATCCTCAGTACAAAACTAGGCTTTAAAAAGTTACTGAAGTCCAGATGCTAAAATAAAGCCTTTAGGAACAGCCCTGATTAGCTGGTGGGGTGTTAGTGCTCTGTCCTTGGAATAGCTTGGCAAGAAATTGTCGGAATTCTTCCCTCCTCTTTCCTGGGGGGAGTGGACGCGTAACAGCTCCCAAAAGGATGACACTCCCTTCGTTTCGCCTTCTTGGCTCCCTGCGGGGAATGGGTCTGGATTTGCTATGCAGGACAGCAAGGAGAAGGGGAGATGTAATCTTTGCCCTTCACTAGACATGGACACAATCTGAGCTCAAATTATTCACTCGAAACACTGCCACAAAGGAACAACTTGAATTTTTGCTGCATTATAAGGCTTGTGCAAATAGCTCTTATTGATGTGCGTGGGGCCTTCAGTCCTCTGTAACGCCAAAGATTTGAGAGGACTCTCAAACATATGTCCCCAACTTCCACTACAAAATCACTTTTTTTAGAGATAAAGCATATCAGCACATCCAGGCAGAAATCCACATGTGCAAATAACCAAAAAGGATAATGAAAAACCCTGAAAAACTACCTGACTTGTGAATTGTAGGGTTGGAAAGGGTGGGGGTGTAATAGCTTTTTGTTGAACAAGTTAGGAACTTCTCCTCTCCTTCTGCCCCGACGTCACAGACTTTCAACATCCCATGATGGGTGGTATAATCTTTTTATTTTGGCATCCACTGCTTTAGATAATGGATCTTGAAGTATGGTTTACCCAAAGCTTTGGCATTGGCAGCTATAACCTCAGAATGGAGATTATGAACTTAAAGCACATGACAAGGAGCACTTGGACAGCTTTATCTTGTTCTGACACCACACAGACAAAGCCTGACAGTACTGGTCTTTGCAGGCTAATCAGTACAACCTTTGGCTGAAGTCCACAGGCATTTGCTCATACAAGCAACTTTACGTGGTTACACACCATGGGCTACACATTGGAGTCCTTTGATTACAGCGCTGCATTCACTTCCCCACCGTGCGTCTCACAAAGGATTCAGCAGAACTAGAAAAGATCAGAGAAAAAGGCAATGTGGAAAGTAACAGGTAGGGGACAACTTCTGGACAAGAAGAAATTAATTAAATTAAGACACACCAGCTGGCTAGGAGAGGACAGAATCGACATCTAGAAAATAAAGACAGGAATGATGTGGTAAAGAATTGAATTATTTACTGTAACTCATAAAGGAAGCCAGGGAGCCTATTTTTAAACTGACAGCAACTGAGAAACTAAGGGAAGTGCTTTTTCATATAACAATTGCAGAGTGGAACTCAGTGCCCACAGAGGCTGGCCAAGGCAAAGAAGCTCATAGGCCCAGTGGAGATCAGAGGAATGAATGATTAATACATCCAGCAGCAGCTACCACCACAATGGTCTGGATGCAAACCTCAGACTAGGAAGCTGCTATGCAACTCTCTGTCAGAAGCTGACAAGATACAGCAGGGGAAGGATCACTTCAAATATAGACTCCTTTCCTCAGGCCTTTTCCCAATCCCTCCCTCACTGGCCTCTGCTGGAGACAGCAGACTTGGTCACAATAAGCTTTGATCTAATCTAGTGTGACAGTTGCTCTGTTCTCATAAATTTCACTATTTGAGTAAGACTCGTGCTGAACTTTACAGAACATGGAATCATTTTTAATGTTTACTGTTACAGTAAGCAACAGGACACATTCCTTCTTTCACAATTTCTTGTTTTCTACAGACAAACTCGAAGTACAAAAGCAACTCCCTCCGTACAATTCACATTCAAGCAAATATTAGAGAGACAAAGGATGCCTCTTGAGTATTATTCTGGATTCACATATCAACAGTGAAGACAAAGGACTATATTGAAAATTTCCTATGTGATCTAGTGAGTCCTGCATCCTCCACAATACAGTTCAGTTGCACTTCCAGTGTAGTAACCCATTACAGATCCTCAGTGTAAAATCTTTGGTGCTTCTCTTGGCCAGGATGCTACCTAGCAACCCAACTGCACAAAGTTCTCTGCAATCCTCCAGGTTTATGAGGAGTTATTTCATTTGAAAGTGCAGCATGCTCCTTTTGTTTACCTGCTGTTTGGCCTCATGATGCAACCTGACATTCTTCAATCACTTCACAGTGCTTGTAACATAGCCAGAGGCTTTGTTACCCACGGGGGAGACTGTGGTTTCAACAAATTGTGCAGCAAGCCTTTGGTGAATTATTCTCACACACACACACAAAAAAAAAAAAAGAAAAAACATCACAGACCAGGTTGCAGGTTTCTCCCTTCCACTCCACTCACATCCTTCTGGCCAAAAATCATAACAAGAGAGAGGCCAACACACTGCAGCTAGTTAAAGAGGAGGCTGAGCACCCAGCAGTGGAACACAGCTGCCTGCCACATGACAAACACCCTGGTACCAGTGATGCACTATGCTCATGGGCAAATTAATTGCCACTGTAGATCATCTTGTGATTATTCACTACTCAGTGTTTTCTCCCACTGCCCCTCTAGAGATTTTTTAACTACACATCGGAAAAAAGGCACTAATCATGAATAATGCAATTCCAATTACAGTATATGAAACATTCATCTCAAAAATATGTTCTCACTGTTTCCTTCAGCCTGCTGTTTAGGCAGTCCCATGTATGTCACCATAGTGCACACACTGTAGTGGATATGAAGTGATCAGCACAAGTATAAGGATCAGAATTAACTCCAAATTCCTCTGTCTAAAAGGAACTGTTTAGTTTAATGATTAAAACCTCATGAGTGCTTGGATTGTGTGAACACCTGTCAGCGCACTCTGAAAGAAAAGGCATTCGCTTGCTTATTTATTTGAAAACTCTAGCTAAATACTCGTCAAAGGAATTTTATTTGGTTTTCAAAACAGAGGTGAGATGACAGTTTCAGCCAAAAAAATGAAGCTCCAGTACAAATCAGCACATACAGTTTCAGTACTTAGCTTTTCCTCATGTAAGCATTCACTTTCCTGTAGGGGTGTAGCTAGAACTGAGGACCGCACCTCTAAATTTCCTACTGCTCTGCTTCTGGAGGTAGCTGTACTAATACCCTTACATCCCTGCACATCTAGGCAGTCTGCATACTTAAGCTGCAAAAAAAAAGGGAATTAGGATTTTAAACATTTAAGGCTGCTCTCATAATCTCAGCTCTGCCCTTAACGTGCACATTTGCATCACTTTTTCCATAAATGTAGATTATTCAGTAATAAAAATAGTGTTCACCGAAAGCCCATTCAACTCTTTGAGAGTCACATCCAGGCAACCTTCCACCTAAAGCTCATTTTGTCTCTGGATCCATTTTTCAAAAACGTCAAGAGCTTTTTTCAAACAGGGAAAAGAGTTGATTTCCTCAACTCTCTCCAACATTAGTACCCCTGCTTACAAAATAAATAAGTTGTGACATGGCAGAGACCAAGCCAGGAAAATATCAGCCCAAAAGAGACAAGTTTTGGAAAGCTGAAAACAAAGGATTACAATAGGAATGCTTATATAATCTTAATTACAGAGGATGCTTCTTCCATAACCACAATGGCATATAACTGCATAAGTTAGAACAGTAGCTATCCTACTGGCTGCTCCCTGTGCTTAGCTCCCTCTTACCACAGTTACCAGGGCAAAAGAAATTCATTTGCATCCCCTCTCCCAAAAATGAAAAGGTTAACTGTAACTCTAAGGGGAGATGAAAGTGTTATCACTACTACAGAAGGATATCAATCTAAATAACCCTCACACTCAGTAAATCAATAGGATTTTTCTGGTTGCATAAGAAAAGCCGCACAATGTTTGCATAGGGAAACAATCAATATGAATGTCATCCAAATACGGAACTGACAACAGCAGGGAATGTGATCTAAGGGAGGAGATGGGGGGAGGGAAGGGGGCTACAGAAGAGGGGAAAAGAATGCATTGAAGGTGTTGGACTTAGGAAAACTCTTCCAAGTTTTAGTGCCTCAGCAACCTCCATTCATATCTTGAGAAATGTCAGAAATCAGGAAATATTACTTCGGGTTGCATGCTTCTGTCCTGGCCTATCAAACATGCAGAGTAGTAACAGCAAATTACTGGAAACTGCACTTTGAACTTAGCCACTGGCAAGGATCCCAGTCAAACAGAAATGTAAAAGTTCCTTTCCTCCATGGGGCCTCTTGTATGGGGGTGTCCCCATAGACATTCAATAGCTGGTTGCAACAGGTTGGAATGAGGCCCTGAGCCAGAAAAACAAGCCCTGACCAGTATTATTTCCTACTGCCTATGTTGTTTATTAAAAAGATATTTTGGCACATCACTCCCAGCTTTGTTGGGCTATATTAGAGGATCGAGGCCCATCGAGGAAAAACTGGCACCCTTTTCACAAACTGTTTACTCCTTTTCTTCCAGCATTCCGCCTCGTGCTTCCCTGTATGCATGACTATAGGTGTAACAAAGATATATTTAAAGAAGAATTAGAAACAGTCAGACCGGTTGCTAAGCAAAGATTCTGTATTTCCTGCAAATAGAGAAGTAATTAGCCTCTAAAACCTATCAATATTTCAAGCACAGACAGAAGAAACAACATCTTTCTATGCACCAGACTTTCACAACATGGTGTTAAAAAAAAAACATCCTGCAACAAAGTGTTCAGGAACAGTATGTTAATGTTATTAACAACCTCGAGAGTGCCCAGTGAGTGCAGAGAGGCATTGTAGATTTCCCCCTTCCGGAGGTGATGTGATCAAAAGATTGGCCTATTTACAGTTGGTTATATTTCTGTCTAAGAAAACCCAATTTGCACAAGCAAACAAACTAGCTCATTATAAAACTAAGGGGTCAGCCTGAGTCAGATAAACTCGAAAGTCAGACAGCTGAAGAAACAACTTGTATTTAAGCCACAGCACAGGTGATCCTAGGAGGAAATGGCAAATCCCCATAGAGCCACAGCTTCCACATTGGGCAACAGCAAGCACAAGGAATGGAGGTGTGGGGGGAGAGCCTTTTGCAGTTGTCTAAAGGGATGCAGCTCACCTCACATTTACTCAGAAACAACAGATCCAGCTTCACACTGGAAGCAGAAAAAAAAGGCAAAGAGAAAAATCAAGCATTATAGTCACTGTGCAGCAAGCCAGATGGTATTGCTCATACCTCATCATGCTTCTTGGCCCTACAAATCATAATGTGTAATCAGTTTCTTGCACTTTTCAGAGACACCAATATTTCTTCTTATTCACTCTCCTCCAGGAAAAACAAACAAACAAGCAAACCCCACAACAACCACAAACAAGCAAGCCCTGCTCTGCTTTTGGAGATTTGAAATCAAAAGGAAAAAAAAAGGAAACAAGGTAAGAAAAGGACCATATGAAGAATCACAGCATTTGCCAGGTATTCAGTTTCTCCATTTACATTTGTACCTTGGTCTTTTTGCCCCTCTCCCTCCTCGTAATTGACAACAACTTCTGCCCTACACATACTCCTCCACATACTTGCATCTAATCACTCCTCTATGTATACAAGCCTAGTAAGGAACACACTATCAGTCAGGTCTGTAGCTGCTGAGAACAGGTTCCATTTTTCCCTTATTGATGAAAGGAAAGAACCTGACCACAACAGAACCAGTGAACAGGAATGATTAAAAAAAAAAAAAAAAAAAAAAAAGCCAAAATATCTTACCAAGCATATGGAAAATATTTTTTTCCAGTAAGTTTAAATATAACATTCCTGGTGGCCAATCAATAATGTTTTGTCCATCTTATAAAAATTATATGCATTTCATTTTCAAAAAAGAAACAAACTTGTATATGAAAATAATACACTGAACTTCACAGATGTTTCTCTAGATGTTCCAGATCAATAAATCCTGCTTCCAGTGAGACTTGCAAAGACACATATCCAGACCTTATGAAAACAGTGTTTATGACAACTTCAGCCTGTTATTGAATATCATAAGGACAGCACCATTTATGCTGTACACATTTATGCTATTTTTTTTTCTTTTTTTTTCTTTTTGTCCCCTACTTGGGGTTACAATGTAGGTTGCTACAAGAGAGATTTACCCCATTGCACTGTCTTCCATGGAAACCTAATAATCAATGTTTAACATAACATTTGCCACAACACCTCAGTGGGAAAGAAGTGCTTTATTGTATATGAACATGTGCTTTAATCACAGTAAAAAAAAAAAAATCTTTCTTCTGCATTTGCAAACTCAACACATGGAAAAAATATAACATTAGAACTACCACAGATGTTTCTGTAGAGAAAACATTGGACCCCCTGGTCTATGATACTAATGTTATTCCATGACACTGACTCAAACAAAACAACGTTATATATCAAAATAAGGTTAAATATTTTGTAAAGCCTGCACAGTAGAGGACTGAAAAGTTTAGACATTTCATAAAAAAATAAATAAAACGTTTGAGGCATTTACTGGTCTTGAAAGCAAGGAACATGCCACAGCTGGCAGTAACATGCCTTGTCTCAGGTGTTAGCTGTGCTAGCACCCAGTTTCCCTGATCTTTCTGAATACATTTGCTTCGAGTGCAAGGAGGAGCTCCAATTTTGAGCCTGCTTTTGTACCTGCCTGCAATCCAGAATCTTTGGTATGGTGTGCCATTATGGCATCTCATGGGCTTTTCATTTCACAGAGTGCTGGCTCATGCCTGAAGTTTTGCTCTTGATTTTCACATTACACACCAACAAATTGTATTTCATACTGAATTCTCAAGAAGGGCTCTAAGTAGTTAATGCTAGTTTGGGGCTTGCTTGTTTTGAAACTATACTAGTTGCTTGCATTAAATGATGTGGGTTTATTGACAACAAAGCTATAAAGAAAAAACTGAAAACTGAGCTATTCTCACAATGCTGAATTATGTATCTCATGAATCAGACCTGGGGCTGCAGGTGAGCAGAATAAGTAGAAGGAGTAAACAGGAGTTCAGTGAAACACAGTTTTACTAAAAAAGTTTTTAAAGTGTTACCCACCTTCTGCACTGCTTGGACTTCATGGATCACTGAATTTATTCCAAGGAGTAAGGTTAGATGTCAACACAAATTTCACTGTTTATAGCTCATTGCAACACACAGTAGTTGAGAAGTTACAGCTGACGTATCATCAAATGAGAAAATCCACTGAAATCAGGAGCAAGATTTGTTCTAGAGGATGAAAGAAGGAACAAATTACCATGAAAAAAAAGAAAAAAGGGAGTTAGGCCACTATCAGAAACTGTGTTATTAAACATTTTTCACTATTAATAATATCAGGGTACTGACTTGGCACTTTCATCATGGAGATTGTACTATGTGTAGCATGGAAGCACATAATTGATTTGGAGGTTTTTCTCCTCACTTTTCCCCCCTTTAAAAAAACTAAACTTCATGCTGAGGTTAAAAGGACAGAGCAGAATGGCTAAGCAATATTAAATCAAGGGCTTGATAGAAGTTGCTCTGTCATGACCTTCTTGCTATATTCTCCCCTCTGTCCAGCTCAGACTTGGGAGGATTCATTAATACCACCTTTGCTTTTCCTCCTTTTTATTTATAGCACTGGTTATTCTACTGCTGTATTTCAGATTATTTACCAGACTTAAGGTTTCCTTACCCACCACAACATTTCATTTCCTACCAGCAAAACTAGGTCTGACTCCATGTTAAAATGTGCCCATTGCGTGTGTACTCTTTCTATATATTTTTTTTTGTTCTGTTTAAGCACTATGCATACATCTCGCTTGTCCCCTAATTTCCTGAATATGATCCATATTTCCTCATTGAAGTCACATGGCAACACAGGCCTACACTACATCTACAACAGCATTGCTCTATCCTGTCAGAGGAATCAAGTTACCAGGAATGTTGATGGACTTCTAGAGGAGGAGTGGGTTAGGGGCAAAAGACAAATATGTTTAGCAAGATTTTTGCAGAGAACACGTTGCCCTGAGATGAACACTTTAGTAAGCAGCTGATTTTGTCTTTATAGAAAATGAAATTTAAAAAGGGGGGGAAAAGGTGTTTCTGTCTGAAAATTTCCAGTCCTTGAACACAATATATAGCAGTAGAGTTGATTGAGAATATCCCCAAAGCAAATATGGAAGATCCACCCTAAATGCTGGAAAATTGAACATGTAACAGCATGGACCATGTCACACGAGACTGCTGGCTTCCCAATTATTTCACTTTTCATGCAAGGTCAAGAGATCAAATTCTGTTCTTAGTTGCACTGGTAAGCAGATAATTAGCACTGTAATGCCACTGAGCATGCTAGGGCTAAACTCAGATCTATAAAGGGGAACAGGATAGATTGATTCCCTTTCAGAAGGAAACAGTCTCTTCTGCAGAAGCTGAGCAGGCTCTGTATGCAGGGAACCATGCCAAAAGGAATGGAACAAGAATACAGTCAACATGAAAAAATAACTAGGAGGTGGGTGAGGGATGTGGAGAATGTATAAAAATCACAGCTGATACCATTTCTCCCATACACTAATACCTTGAGGAGTTCAAAGGTTTTCCATGCCCATGGCATTTGGCAATTATAATTGCACAGTAAAATACCTAAGGTTAATGAGTAACCTCTAAAGGAAGTTACTTCACATAATGACAGCAATTTCTCTGAACTAAATGTTAATAATCAGGCCTGTAATACGGTGAGAAGGAAATAGTGGGCAATTGGCAAATGGAACTCTGTTACCTAGTAACAAGTCCTAGAGGTATGAGCCTAAAAAATTTGAGCAGGCAAAACATTTCCAGGCAGGCAGAGCAGCTTGACAAACAGAAAACATTTTGTAAAACCAGCAACTGTCCATGACATGGAAAAGTGGAAGCAGGTGCGGCAAATTATTTTGTTAACAGGCAGTCTGAGGTAGAATTAACTAATGGCAAAGTAAAGGGGAAACACTCTCATGTAATCAGCAGCAAGAGCAGGGCAACAAAGTTCATGGTACTCTGCACAAGCCATCAAGCAGCAGAATTTCAGCAGCACTGAAGATAAATGGGAATCCTGTTCCTTACACTTACATTGTTCATACTTAGCCCTCCTGCTCCTGTGCCCTTTTCCTGCCCACCAAGTGATAAGCAGAGCACCCTGACGTAACTCCGTAACTTTAGGCACAGGCTGTGCAAGCTGTGTTGCAGAGGTGCCAGTGAACCAGCAATGCTGCTGAGTCAGCGAAAACGCCCCTAGCTACCAGGTTCGAGAAACTGTTGCAGAAAGGGTTTCAACACCTTTGTTTATATGGGGTAACATGTGCTCTGCTCCTAGCCAGGGTTAATGCAGTTTGCGATGAGGAAGAGCATCACAATGATTGCGACACAGGATTTCCCAAGTGTTCTTTTATAGCAACAAACATACTGTCCAAGTTGTCATACAAATCCATCTCCTTTCAGTCACAGTTGAGGAAACCTCATATCCTCCTCATTGTCAGAAAATCCTTTTGACAGCTACAGGAACTGTGCAGAAAAAAAAAAAACACACAAAACTGTCAAACTTCTTTGTGCATTTTTTTGTGATAAGCAAATTGCAAGTTTTATCTGTAAAGCTGGACAAACCAGCTCTTCGCAGAACATTAGCAAATCCCATGTAAGCTACAACTGAAAGACACTTACTACAGCAGCCTTAACTCTCCCAAACCCAGCCCTTTCTTTGCTGATCTGCTCAAAAGTTTGTCCAGAACCATGAAAAGGCTTGGATTTGTATATTCGCTTATGACTCTTGATCAGTATCACTCATTCAAGTATCATGAGCAAACAACAGGATAGTGAAAGATGCCTCATCCAACCCTGCCTTATAACGTACAGAATGTTTTCTTCCAGAAGCAGCAAATTTTGCCTGTACTTATTAAAAAAGAAACCGTGTACCTTTGTAATAGTCTCGTTTTCAGCCCTTAAGTCACAGGCGTTTTTTCCTAATATTTCCTGGGAATTAAAGTCTGTCTGGAGTTACTTGCCAGGTTAATACACCTTTTTGTAACTCTTGCTGCCAGTGATAATCTCTAGAAAAATCTAAATCCTAATTGAAATTGTTCACTGATTTACAACTGAGTGGCCAGTTTGTTTGTTTGCTTGTTTCAATAAAATCTAATCAAAATTGGCCTCACCACATTTTCTTGGTGAAAGAAAATCCTGTTCCTGATTTTCTCCTTATCTTAAAAAACAAACAAGGAAATTTGATTTTAAGATATGATGTTAATGCAAAAGTAAATTTGGTTTTTGAAATTCACAAAGGCCAGGAAAATCACAGTTAACCTGCAAGCAAAACTGGCATTTTCATTTCATGATCACAATTCTGGATAATGTAAGACACAGCACCCCCTGGCTCCCCTCAATTTCACTTATTTCAGCAGAATTCCTTGCAAAAGGAAGTTTTATTTACTTGAAAGATAGATCATACCCTATTGTCTAAAGTTAGCAATAGGGCAGAGTGAAATATTTAAATAATCCTGATACCGAAACCTTGGGATCACTGAATTTCAAGTCCCTCTGTAAGAATAGTTCTTAGGTGGAAATAGTTGGTTAGCTTTCAAGTGTCATGCTTACCACATGTGCCCTTAAGCAAGCTGATCTAATTTCATTAGCTTGAAGTACTTCGATCAACCATGTCACCCCTTCCTCAACTTTGGAATCAGAGGAGAGCTAGATAGAAGTGGCCAAAGAAAACCATCCTCAGCAAAAGTCACATTAAAGCCTTTTTAAACCATCAGATCTAGTTGCAGACATACAAAGAAAAGAAGGAAGATCAAATTTAGCAGAACTCTATGTTCTAACTAGTTTCCACTATCAGAAAGAGAATACAGTCAACCATTTAACAGAGAAAGGACATGGAGCATTTGGAGCAAGTCTAGAGGACCACAGAGATGCTCAGAGGGCTGGAACACCTCTCCTATGAAGACAGGCTGAGTTGGAATTGTTTAGCCTGGAGAAGAGAAGGCTCCAGGGAAACCTTATAGCACCTTCCAGTACCTGAAGGGGCTACAGAAAAGGTGGGGAGGGACTTTTACTAGGGAATAGAGTGATAGGATGATAGGTAATGGCTTTAAACTGCAAGAAGGTAGATTTAGGTTAGACATTAGGAAGATATTCTTCACTGTGAGGGTGGTGAGACACTGGAACAGGTTGCCCAGGGAAGTTGTGGATGTCCCATCCCTGGAAGTTTTCAAGGGTAGGTTGGATAGGGCCTGGAGTAATCTGGTCTAATGGGGGGTGTCTCTACCCATGGCAGGAGGGTTTGCACTAGATGATCTTTGAGGTCCTTTCCAACCCAAACCATTCTATGATTTAGACACAACAGCATATCCATAAATCATGAAGCTATAGGCACAGCTACATGGATTGCTAAAAAGCATGGGCCAAGTTTTACAGTAGCACAGCAATGTTGCTTCTAACACTTGAGTAGGTTCACTTTGTTATTTTATCGTATGTCAACAAGCCATATCACATACACAAGCAGGATGTTATTTGGTGAACAAAAGGCACTAGCAACCAAAAGCACACAGGTAAAGCATCAGCTATAAAACCAGAGAATGATACATACAGAAATAATTACAGATTTGGCATTTGCTGTTGTTCAGATATCTGACTCCAGGAAAAGAGAAGCTGACTGCTTTCCAGGAACAGTCAAGTACCCACCTTCAGCCCCTTTATGGCACCCAAAACCAGCAACAATCAGAGCCACAAAGAGTGTTACAATTTGTTCTGATAGAAGCCAGTATTCAGCATTGCATGTTTTGGATATTTGCCTTCAAGGGAAGGCAAAGAAATGGGCAAGAATAAGGCAAGCCTCACATGGCCCATGAGCAAGGGGCATACTTCATGTGCCAGGGCCACATTGAGGCATCTGGCAGAAGGGCTAGACTGGCACAGGGGCAACTGAGCAATCAGAGACTGCCCCCATGAAAGGCGGCAAGACAGCAGGAGCTACTTAAGCCAACACCACTAGGTCATCCTGGGACACAGCCACATACGCAGCTTTGTTCCTTTCCATAATGGCCAGAGCAACGAAGCTCCTGTGGAGCTGCTGGCAAGGCCACGTGCAAGCCATTCCTGGAACGCAGGCTCTGAGGTGCGCAGTTTGTAGCCTGAGGCATCTGGCAACATCTCGACTCTGGCAGGCAGCTTCCAAGGTCAGAAAAGCTGGCTACCCCTGCCCTAGAGTCTCACCCAGGGCAAAATGAAGTAGCTGGGGGGCCCTGGCTGCAGATATTCTTTTTTTTTTTTTTTTATTTTCACCACAGTCAAATTCACAAGGGGCATAACCAATTCAAAAAAGGAATATGAGGTCGTTGATTTTATTCATTTTTTTAACAATGACAAAAGGCTACTGCTAAAAACCTTTCCTCAGACTAGTATGTGCTCTTAGAGGATTTCACCCTGGAGGCTGACAATAAAGATATTTCAAACAAATGACACTGGACTCATCAGCTGTACCTCAGCCTGATCCTTTGCATATACTGCCTTTGCAGTAGAAGACCTTTTATCAACAACCAATCTCAAGTGACTCATTTTACACTTGTGCTAAGGGAGATCAGAAGGAAGCCTCATGACTTATAATCCGTAGTTAAAACTGTACGAGCACAAAGACAAGTTAACTGACAAAATGAAAGTTAAATAAATACAGGTGCCTTGTGGTTGCTACTTGCTGATCTGGCAGCAGTTGTTAGTCATCTCATCAGAAGGCCCATCTGCAAGGATCTAAGAGTCAAAAGCTTTGATTGTCTGCCCTTTATGTTGTCTGGCTCCTCTTCACTCATTCTAAAGAGCAAATGGAGGCTTGGAGTAGTAACAGAAACCTATCCAAGCCATGCTGTTCTGCAGATGTTTAAAAGATAAACGCACAAACTGAGAAGGAGCTCACACAATACATGGCAAATGTTTTGATTAACTGTCCTAACTGGAAGTCATAGACTCTAGGCTCTCCTAGCGTGTGTTTTGGCTTTTAAGAAAGGAAGTTTGTAATGGGATTTTCTGCGAGTGTCTATCATCCTGAGATAGTTTCGAGTGAGGCTCAGCCCACTGCTCTGCCACAGAAGAAGGCTGCACTGTAGTGGAACTGATGTGATTGTGCTGCAGGGAGAAAGCGGGAATCAGATCCCTTTCAGGGAGGCAGCATGAGGACCAAGGGAAGCTGCATCTACCACTGGGCTGAAGTCATCTTCTGAGGAGCAGTTCCACAGTCACTCCACAGCTTCAAAGGAATTCCTCCTCCTTGCTTCAGTCTGCCCAGTGGCCTGGATACAAGGGTCAGGCTCTGGGTTTGGCCCTTTGGGACTTACAAGCAGAAAGAACCATGGGGACCAAGTGGAGCATGAGGCGGTACACGGGACTTTTTTCATAGGAGGCTGGGGGTTGGAGTTTTGCAGGAAGTCAAGCAACGTGATGGTTACTACTTCTCAGCCTTAAAATCCAGGACAATACCTGCTATACTGGATTTTGTGCCAAAAGAGAAAAAACAGCATCATGTCCATAAAATACCATCACAAGTCCAGCAGTGAAACCACCCCATCCAGTGAGTGGCTTGCACCAGGGAAAAAAATCCCATCCAAATGTGCAACTTAGATGCTTGCTGCTGAACTCATGTCTCTCAGATTTCCTGTACTGAACAATATAGGACAGGCATAAACTGACAGAAACCAAAAGAAATTCAAATTCAAGGCTGAAGCGCTTTCCTTACCTCATCCCATTGTACTTAGTTATTTCAGCACATAATTGCTAACATCCTTCATTGATCTGAAATTCCTGTGGATACAATAAGACCAGCCACGGATGGATGCTAGCCTTCACTCTGAGTTTACATGCCTTTGTTACAGCCCCGAGGCTCAAAATGTATAAAGCTTTCAAAGTGTCAGTGACCTAAATTCATCTCTGAAAGCCCCGGGTGCATTTCTGGACGCTCCTCACGATGCATACCGTCCGTTTCCTGCAACCACACCAAAAGCCTTAGGCTCCCCTGCACACAACTCCTCCTCTTCCTAGCCCTGTTTATTTGTCCTTTTTCCACTTACAGTCATAAAATCATTTCCTCTTCCTCCTGAGCTCCCCATTAGCTATGACTAACTGCCACAGGGCATCCCACTTTTCAACTCTGTGCAGCCCCATCTGAGGGGTTTGGTGTCAAGGCTTGGGGATAAATATGCACCGGAGCATAAAGGTTTTATTATTTTGAGAGTTAGGACAGATGTATAGGTGATTTTTTTAACTCCCAAGGTAAAAGGGAGCTATTGAGACTACCGTAACACACAAAAGCGTAATGTAAAAGTACTGTTATGCTAGAAAGAGGAACAAATTGGGAGATGCACATGAAATATTATATATATTGTTATATTTTATATAAATACATCAATATATTTTTATATATATGAATTTTTTTCATTAGTAAGGGGAAAGATTAAGCAGTAATAGATATTTCTTATGCCTTTAAAAAAGTATGAGCATTTTTTTTTATTTCAGTAATCCACTTTTTAAATGCTAACACAGTGCACATTATTTTAACTAACGTACAAAATACAGTCACAGAATTACGGAAACACAGTTGTCAGAGTTGGAAGAGACCTCTAGAGATCATCTAGTCCAACTCCCCTGCTAAAGCAGGATCCCCTAGAGCACATTACTCAGGACTGCATCCAGATGGGTTTTGAGTATCTCCAGAGAAGGGGACTCCACAGCCTCCCTGAGCAGCCTGTTCCAGTGCTCTGTCATCCTCACCATAAAAAAGTTTTTCCTCATATTTAAATGGAACTTCTTCTGTTCCAGCTTGTGCCTGTTGCACCTCATTCTGTCACTAGGAACTACTGAAAAGAGTCTGGCTCCATCTTCCTTGCACCCACCCTATAGATACTTATAGGCATTAATAAGTCCAAGAAGGCTTTCACAGTTATTTATAATGGCTCAGTAGAAATACATTCTCTACTTAGCCTGCGTTTGCAAATGTTAAGTCCCAACCCATATATTAGAAGTATACCACCCTCAAGGTAAGAAAAATATGTTAAGGTTTGCCTGTCATTTCCCAAAAACAGCTCAGAAGACATGGGTGAAAGCAGCACAAAAGTGACAGTCTGGGGTTTTTCTGAGAGAGCAGTAGGATATAAAAGAGAAAGGAAAAAAAGCTATGTGGAAACAGCAGTTCCTCCTTCCTTTATGCAGCATCAACACACGTTGTTGGAAGTCCTTAGTGGACAAATACATCCAAGTCTCTAGCAAATCTACAATCCAGTTAAGGTAAAGCTTAAACAGATTAAAATATCCAGTTTTCACAGACATCGTGAGATCCACATTTTCAATAGCTGCTCACCCTCTCCCTCCCTGGAATCAAGTCTTGGGTATTCTAAAAATGGCCCTCTAAACCTACATGTATCTAAACTGTGATGGTTCCTACAGTGAGCAAAAACACTGTAAAAACACATTTATTCCAGAACTAGTTTTTGTTATTTTAAGGTGACTTTTCAGTATCCACCTCAGCCTGCTTCTGGTTTTCAAACATTACTGACCAAGATACAAGAATCCCCTGCTAAACACAGCTTCACTAAAATTCCTATTTTATTTTCACACATCAGGACTTCTTTGGGGGGGGACACGGCTCAAACCCAAGCAGCCTCACAGGCACTCGGCAGCAGCTGGGAAACAGGTCACTCACTGCGAGTCGACTGACCCTGTTTCAGGCTGAATTGCAGGATGTGTCCCAACATTTGGGGCATCATCGGGTCTGTTTGCTGTCGGAGAGGTAAGGGTTATCAGCACAGCGGGAAGCGGAAATAACCTGAACCTGAGGTAATTCTGTGAGTATAGGAAATGCTCCAACAGGCCCAGCCGGTCTCTCCACACTCCTTTTTACAAGGCTCTGGCAAGGCAGGTATAAAACCTTCTCAACTTACCACAAAGAAAGAGAACCAAGCCCTCAGTCACATCACCCAGCTGGAAACATACAGGCAAGGCCCACGGCACCATCCTTCCCAGCCAGGGAGGCTCCCCACATCCCTGCAGCCCTCTCTGGCCTTCAGCCACCTCCACGGGACATTTGCACCTCGGGGGCAGGGGAGAAAAAGCTTCAACCAAGCACACAGGGCTTTTCACAGCAGCATGGAATTGCCTCTCAGTCCAGTCCCAGGGAAGCAGGCCGTTAAGAAAAGCCTACTTCCATATGTTTTAAACAAAGGGGTTCAGCACCATCTGGCCCTGTCTGAGGTACCTCAGGCACAGCAGGCTTGTGAGGCACCTCACGTGAGGGCAGGAAGAGGCTGCTGCTGCCAGCGCCCACCCGCCGCTTCCTGGCCCCTGCAGCCTTGAGGTGGGCAGAGAGGGGGGACACAAGGAGGCAACAGGCAGCGTTTATTGAGATGCAAACAGCACCGCAGCTGTCAGTGCCCGTAGCCATCGCCCTCCTTGTCAGCAGCTGCGGCTGCCCGCCCCCTCCACACAGCTGAGAGGGAAGGCAGGGAGGGAAAGGGGTGTCTGCAATAATGTCTTGAGGTGGAGTTAAGGCCTTCGCACATAACCTGGGCAATGGGTCACCAAAACACAGGCGACTGACTCAGTTTTCTGTTAGCTCAACACCCCATATCTTTACTATCATCATCACTTTCTAGTAACTGGGGACAAAAATATTTCTTCAAGGAGCTGAGAGGTACAGTGGCACACCTAGATTGTGCCAGGGCTCTATTCCCACCATATAAGGCACCAACCACATGGAAATGCTTTTCCTTCTGATTTCAGAGGACTTCTAAGCACAGAATTGTTTGGGTTGGAAGGGACCTTAAAGATAACCTAATCCCAACCCCTTGTGTGGGCAAGGACACCCCTCCCACTAGGCCAGGTTGTCCAGAGCCCCATCCAACCTGGCCTCAAACACTTCCAGCCACAGCTTCCCTAGGTAACCTGTGCCAGTGTCTCATCAGCCTCACACTAAAGAATTTCATCCTAATGTCTAACCTAAATCTCTCCTCTTCCAGTTTAAATCACATCAGACCACTGAATTTCACACAGATAAACTCTTGTGCCTGAAGTGTATATCTATATGTCTATGTAACATGAGACCTTATTGCCACAAAAGGAAATTTTAACATGAAAGCAAACAACCCTTAAAAAACCAAAAGGCAATTCAAACATCCAGGGATCATCCCTTCATGACACACGACTGACGTCACACATATCCACGCTGTGCTGCTGTCTGTTGTATTGGTTTATGTCCCCAGTGACTCACAACATCATTTCAATCTGATCAGCATGCCAGGAGCTGTTTTATGGGAGATGTCAATGATTTTCACCATCTTTCTTTCCTCTTTTCTGTTCTCCACCCTGCCCCAAAGAACCAACTTTCACACAAATCCCATTTTTTCAGGTCATTCTGAAGGAGTTTCTGTTTTGACAGTGTGTCACGCTTTTTCCTTCTTGCAAATTCTGTGGAAGCCCTGCCTAAGAAAGTGATATATGGCCAGAAGGAGACCCTCACCCTCAAACCTAATTAGAAGCCTTCACTGTTCAGCAGGGTTTCAAGAGGACAGAAGCCCGAGGCAGCAGGATGAGAACACAAACCATACCATGCTCAAACAGCTTTCTCATATTCATTCAGTGACCAAGATCCATCTGTTTATCATCAGCTGCAATACAGTCTGAGACAAAGTGCATTGTTAATAGGGTGTGTTTGAGAGAAAAGTCACAAGGAAGTACCCTAAACTAAGTGATTTCTGAAAGTAATAGCTACAGAGCACATACCACACAGTAGCACTTGCTCTAATGGATATTTTTCTTCAGTCATCGCTATTAACTGTGTGTTTTTGCTGGCAAGGTTTAAAAAAAAAAAAATCAGAAGGGGTGGCAAAGTACCTTCTCTAGTTAAAAGACACTAGTTCCTAACACAGTATTTCAAGGATTGTAAAATGTGATGCACAAAGCTGCAAAATAACAGTGATATTAAGAACAGAGAAAGCAAAAAACTGATTTCGAGAATTTACCTAATTCAATTAAAGATGCAATTTTTCTTCTAGAACTTCTAGAGGAGTACAGAGACTTTAGCCCCGTGCAAAGATTTCAAACCTCTTTTTCACCTTATAATTTTAGCAGGTAGTAAAAAGTGAAATAAGTATTTATGTAACTAAAACAACATAGATACATGCATACATACCCAAAAATTACTATGGAAAAGCTCATTAAAATATACTGAGGACCATGCATGCTTGAGGATTTGGAAAACCTTAATTCTGATTTTGATTCCTTTTCATTGTAAGGAAAACAGGGTTTGCCATACATTATTAGAGCAATAGTTCATTTTGTCCATAAGCTTGTCTCCAACAGTAATCCAGGACAGCATTTCAGAGTTGTTTTTTTTTAATGAAAAGCCATGTAAGAGGATGTCAGAGTCACCCCCAGGCTACTGGACTTCTATTGATTAGGTATGGTGGGGGCACTGTGCCACCTGGGACATGGGATGAAAAGCTGGACGCTAAAGAAACAGAAGCATGGTAACTGGGGGAGACTATGGAGTGCACAAAACTATCAAATCAGCAAGAGGCTTTTAGTCAGCTCTCCTTGAGGCATCTGTAATTCAAATCTGAGAGACATCTTGCAAGCAACACACCCTTTATTTTAAAACCAAAGGTTATAGGGCATTTTTTTTTTCCTGTTGCCCTTGTTTAAGCTTTCAGAAATTCTGCAGTGTTCTAGACTATCAAAGCATTCATTCATCATCTTGATTTCTTGCCCCTCCCATTGCAAATGCTATTCTACTGCCTTTTACTAACTTATGTACAGTCTGGAGGCAAATGGACACTCATAACTCAAACAAATTATTTCATCTGGTACCAGAGATTTTATATGTATGCTTATTTTATAAAAGTTTGTTCACTTCTTTGATAAAAGATAACTATAATAAAACCTATCAGTTTCCTTTTCTGTCCATTCCTACAAATGAAAGATGGCTTTGTTTGCTCATGGAAGTTTGAATATCTGAGTTTGGTGTCAAGATAGAAATAAAAGCTCAGACTGGGTCTTTTCCAACGGGACTGTCGCGGACCAAGATGGGTAAAGCCACGACTCACACCCCCTCCAAAGGCGACTGAGGGCTGAGGACCACTCCCCATCACACTCACAAACAATGCTCAAGAATCAACAGATTCCCTGTCCGCGACAGGGACCTAAACCCAGAAGAATTACACGAGTCTTATGATACCGCAAGGACTTGTATAACACTTGCTATGGCTGTGTAGTTATTACTAAGGATGACATGACAGTTTGCTCTATGGACCTCCTCTGTGTGTGTGAGGTGATCTACTAAGCAGGTTTAAGCTGCTATGTATTATTGATTGGAACAGACTACCCCAGCAAGAGAATCACTGTATTTCACAAATTCATGAAGTTTAAAGCTAAATGGAGATATTGTGTCACCTAGCTTTCCACAGTCTGTACAAGAGGCCACTTAACCACAGTTACCTCTTTGCTCACCCCTGCAGCTTGTGATTGGTTTAAACGTCCTCTTTCAAGTAGGCCAGCAGTCCTGAAATCAAGAGCTGGGGAATTTATCACTTTGCTTCATAGTTTATTATAGCAGTTATTAAACCTCACTGCTAAAGATACATGCCTAGCTTTGAGTTTTCAGGCATCATGTTCAGCCTCATGACTTATCTTGCTAAATTACACAGCCTTTTAGTACACATTTCCTCTTCACAAAGGTGTTTAAAGCACTGTAATCAAGTTGCTTCTCAATCCTCTTTGTGATAAGCTAAATAAATTGAATTCTCGGTATCTTTCTCCCCATGCAAAACTCAGTCCTTTAAACTAGCTCTCAAGCTTTCTGCACTTTTAAGTCTTTAAATGTCCTCTTAAAAGAACAGGTAGGCAGAGGGTATGCCATACTCCAGTGCCACTCTTGCTGCTGTATAACTAATGCATCAAGGATTACTTTAACACTTTTGTCCCTCTGAGCTCCAAATCCTTTCCCAGATGCGCTTTATGAGATACAGGTCCCATTCAGGGAGTCAAAATCTCAACTTTTTGCTAGGTGAGTAATTTCTCATGTAAGGTAGGGCACATTTTGTTTGAATGGGACCAATTCCTTAAGCTATCCATGTCACTCTGCAGGACAGCACTCCCTTTTTTGTTGCTTTTCTTTCACTTGTACACCCTTTGCACAAGCACTAAAGGAGGCCAAGGCTTACACCACGTGGGTTATATCTATAACCAGAGGAAAAAGCATATTCTGCAGCACGCCCAGGCATCAGTATCTCCACACTCCATCCTACATTGTCCATGCTGTGGCTGCCTTCTGGCCAGCACAACCAAGTTTCTCACCTGCACAAAACAAAGGACAGGTGAAGGAATGCAGAAGGACACAGGAAAGGGAAGTAGATGCCTAGCTACCACTTCAGCATGAGCTGAGAACATGGCTGGAATGTGTCCCTGAACCCAGCAGCTTGGCAGCACTGCTGGGCTCCAACTTTGATTGCAACCCCTGAACAGGGGCACACATGAATACCAAATAATCATCTCTTCTGCATTGGTACCAGCTAATCATCCCTTTCCTAAGTGACAAGAGCCCTTACAGTGCCTTAGGAAAACTGCATGACTGCTGCCTTCCCTCAGGTGAAGGGCTCCAGCATTAGCAGCAATGTAAAAAAAAGAAAAAAAAAAAGTATAAAGTGTCTGTGTTCATTCATGAAGGAGAGGAGACTGACCCTTGACTGACTAGCCAGTTATACTCACCAGGAGACAGAAACCTCTTTTTAGAAAAAGATGCAGAGAACAGGCTTAGCATCATTCTCCACAATCATTAGTACCTGCTTATTAGTCACAGTCCTCATTACAAGTGTGATGTGGAGGAACAGAAAAATGCTGCCTCACTCCAGCCAACATGTGCAGGCATGAATCTGGTCCAAGATTGATATATAAATCTTTTAAGGTTTCTATATCTTGTTTTCTAATGAACAGGAATCTTTCTAAGGAATCTTCTTGACATCCCCTGTAACAGTACAATACTCTGCAGACATGGCATTGCCAAGAAATGGGCTTTGAGCTCTATTGTGATGAGTTTTGCCCCAGATATAGAAAAATACAGCAAAATAGGCAGAGCAGTGTTCTGCTTCAGCAAGGTGACACAAGGAGGGGTAAACTATGCCTGATCTTGCGACAGACCTTATTCATGAGAGCAGGCTCATTAGCTTAATCAGGGTGTGTCACAGGAGGAAGCAGAAATAAAAGAAGCCAGGGCACTGTCAGTAAGTGTTGGTATCCCTTTGTGCTGAGGGGGGCGTAGAGAAAGGGGAGAAGGAGGTAAGCAGTAAGTCCCCTTGAACAGGGTTTAGGCAACAAAATGTTTGCCTCATACTCTCTTGGGCTGCATGTTCTGGCCTAAACTCCAAAGCAACAGTTGTAGCTAGGCAGAAACAAATCCCAGCTGCAGAAAAGAAAAAAGATAATTCCCACTTCATTTGGTGGAAGGCATTTAATTGGGACTTATTTTTAAACAGACCACCCTTTACATCCCATTGCAACAGTCTTGACACTTTTCCCTTCAGCTTCTACTTGAATTGCCACTGAAACCACCATTAAATAGCAATGTACTTCAGATTGAAGGAAATAATCTGATTTACTTTTTATTGCAGATGACTTTGGGAGGAAAAGCACATTCTGACAGCTGTTTCCATTTCATTGTGCTTTTCTGGTTTTGAAAGAGAAGACCATTTGTTTTCAATTTGTCTATAAATAATAGAGGAAAACACAGCTGAAGAGCCCAGTGTGATTTTTATAGAAAGTTCATTTTTAGAAATCTGATAAGCTTATAACCACATATGTTTGAAATCACAGCAATATAAAATACAGAAAGTTGAAAAAAACCTACTTGCCAAGCAATCTAATATTTATTTTATCAAGCACTTGACAGCATTTGTCAGATACTGTATGTTGGGAGCAATTTTGGACCTAGATTCTGAACGGGTGAAGAAGTATCTTGCAGATCTTCAACAAGGTATTGACCTAGAAGACACTCCGAGCCAGAGGACACTTAACACAAGTAGCCCCTGTACAATGAAAAGGTTTGCTTGCCTGGACAGAGTTCAGGCATGATAATATGCCAGGACAGACAGCTATTGCCTGCTAGCTTGAGGAACAAACAGAGACAGAATCTGCACTGGTAATCAGATACCTGCTACCAACTATCTGCTGCGACTTCAAGGACTGTTTCAGTTTCTCTGTCTGGAGAATGGAATTAACAGATTAGGACTTAACCCTGTAAGAAAAAAAACCTTATTTTCCCTAGATTGAGAGTCACCTCACAAACCAGGATCAGAATTAATTAGCTCATGTGTATCAAAATGAGTCATGAAGGCAATGGACTACACCTCAATTCTACTCAAACTGTTCTGATACAGATCAGACCTAGCAGATTACCAATGCCATCATTGACATCTGTTCCTCAGACCCTCAGCTAGTGTTACCAGTTAGTGCAGAGGTATATCTATTTTCAAATGCATGAGGAAGCCTAAAGAAGCCCTGATGATAGCCAGACCACAACAGCAAACCCCCTAAATAGTCCCCTTATTTCCTCAGAAAGACTGTGTCAAAAAAACACATGAGAAGGGGAAATATGCCACTATAGTAGCAAGAGAAAATTCCCCTACCTGGACTATTTTACCTGACCATTTAGGAGGATTTGTAATCTACAATGCTGGTCTATAGTACAGCAATCTAAAGAGACTGGAGCAAAAGGAAGAGGGGGACAGATAAGTATTTCAAATGTAGTAGTATGCCTTAGAATATTAATTTCTCTCTTCCCAGTCCTACTACCATAAAGATTGTTTATGATCCTAGTTTGTCCTGTATTTTCCTTAAATATAATCACTTTGTGTCACACCTGTGCCATTTAACTGATATATTAACCTTTTATTCGTAACACAGACTTAAAGAATACTTCTGATCTGACTTGAATTTTTAACCTGAGCACTTGAAGCCATTGGAAAAGGTGTTCTTGGAGAACGGCTGTTTTCAGCTTGCATCATAGCTTGTGAAAGCTACAGGAAGCCATTAATAACAGAGAGGGTTTATTACTGAGACTCTGGCTGCTACTTTGTAAGGCTTCCACAGAATCAGAAATCCAGCCTGTTTGTATCAGCCCAGTGCCTGGAAAAGACAGCATGCAGCCTGGAGAGGCTTCTAAATCTTGACAGGAGAGGCTGCACTTCCTATATAAGGAAGCAGGGTCTATGTTAAAGGAAATTTAAACTTACAGGAAGATTTGAGGTCATGAGCACACTTACCATCAGACCAGTTGGCTGGAGCCATCTGTTCAACGTGGGGAATATTCGTAAGAGCTCACAGGAATGACCAGGCAGCAAGAAGACAAGTTCACCAAGGGGCAAAAGACAGTACAGCAATCATCTGTCATTCTGTCAGTGTCAAATTCCTCCTGCAAGAGTAATGTGGAGTACAGAAAAGGCCAGAGGGGGTTATTAGGGAGCCTAAGGGGAAGAAAAATGGGACAGCAGCCACTGTCACTACTCAGTAGTGGGATAAGCCCTGCTTACATGTCTTTGAGAATTGGTTCATCTTCTCTTTCTGTCTCAGGCCATGGGAAGGCCTGACAAACTAACAAGTGATATACAAGGATTCCTACTAAAAAAAATAAAATAAAATACTGAAGTTTTAATGAGCTTGTGGCTGCCTAGTACACACACTTAAGGTGTCTCTTCTATCCCTATGGCCTGTCTAGTTGACAGTAAGGATTGCAGATTATATCACATCTAGACTTTGAGAGACAGGAGTGGAATTGCTGTGTCCAGTCTTCTCAGACTTTCCTCCAGGTGCTCTGCTGGCAGCAGGCTCTGCTGCTCCCCAGAGATGCGAGCAAAGCTCTTTACTGTAAAAAAGTTAGTAGACAGTAACTAGTCATTTAGAGAATATGTTCTGTTTTCAAATAAACACATGGAACAGGCTGCTTGATGAAACAAGCTTTTTTTCACAAAGGAAACTCTGCACTACTCTCAGTGGACTCAATCTTGATTGTGCTTGCTTTGACATCAGCTAAAGTAACTTCACTGAAACCCAAGGGGAGTATTTTAGCAAAGCTCATTAGGGCAGATGGTTACCTAAAGACCTCAGCTTTAGCCCCCCCAGTGATTTAGAAGCACTGAACTTAACTCCCCCCCCATAATCTTCATGTTTGTAATATATTGATTCACATTGCCCACACACACACCCAGGGAGGACATGACAGATTTGTTCCCATCATCTTTTACCACTCCTTAAGGAAAATATGTAACCAGCATCCCACCTGTCATGTATTGAGTCACCTCTCAGTTAAATACATTTCTTATTTGTATTTTTTCTATTCAACAGATAAACATGTTTCATTTGTCAGTACAGCTCACTTCCTGAGGAAAAGAGTTGAAGGTTATGCTCTAACTGAATGTTAATCACTCACCAAAACACTTGCTGTAAGACATGTGCTTATACTCTGTCCCTTGGAAGAGTAAAATACGCTGGGACCAATTTCATGAGACGCTACAGGGAGGGGGTCCTCTTAGACTGAAAAGGAACAGGAATAATTCAGTTGGCAGGGTGACCAGTTTTGTCATACATAGTTAACATCCTGCTGTCATGCAATGATTTAGGAGTGCTGGTTTTACATGCTACAGTTCGATTTAAACCATGTATCGAAAGCTCTTAACGAGTCACTGCACCAGGCTGCTGGGTTGCTACAGGAACAGGTCAACTCCATGTGGACCTAAATTGTTTGTACCATCCCACAGGCACCAGGTGTCCACCCTGCCCAGGAGGTGTAAACCAGGAGCAGGTTGATGCAGAGTCCAAGCCTCATCCTCGAGCAAAGCCAGCTGCACCATGCTGCCCATGCTCACCTCGGTAAGATGCTGCTATTCCCTTCCCCAAACCATTCATGCACCTCCTGTTGCTGCGAAGTATGAGTGACATGCAAAGATTTTGGCAACCAGCATGACCATGGAGTCTAACAACTCATGTTCTTGCACTAGGAGTTCCTACAGTGCACATTCATAATTATTATAGGACATATCTGGAGTGGTAAATTCCCAGTTTTACACAAGCTACTACTGAATTTTATTTACTGAAGTTATTCTGGGGTTTTTTTGTTTGTTTTTTTTTTCAAGAATCTTCATACACTAAGCCTCCTTCACACATTATGGGATATTATTTTCAATTAATACGTGGGCACAAAGTTTAGGGATTATAAATGGTTTATTTGCTAGTGCTCAGGGAGTAATCTGGCAGCAGAATTAGAAACAAGTCTGGCATTCGCACTATCTCAGCTTTGTGCTTTAATCAAACTTTATATAAGACCAAGGAGGCCCAGGAACTGGCCATACTATCTCTAATGTCAGGAACTGATTACAAAGGCACCAGCGGTTCTTGTTCTTGCCAATACAGCCCCAGTCTGATAGAAAATTATTTGGCTGAGGGCTGGTTCAGAAAGGAGCCATAAACTGATAATATCCACATTACTACAGGAACCAAGAACTTAATCTCTGATGGTTATTTCCCAATGTAAATATTTAAATAAGCTAATATCTAAAAAATAATAAAATCTAATTAGAGATAAGCAAGGTTATAAAAGTTCTCTCTCATATGTTGCAGGAAATTTTCTTTCCAAATCCCCTCAACATACAATGGGATTAAAAAGTCCCTATGATAGAAATAGACTTTGTAATCTAAGAGCAAGTTTCCTTTTTATACCTAGAAGTATTGCCTGTGGTGGGAAGTTGTCAACAGAGCCATTTAGTGGCAAAACAGGGTTGGTTTATTTTAGCTCTGTGTTCAAGGAACATTTGGATATTCTGTCAATATATTTGCACCTGCTTACAGCATCCACATTAATTTGCCACAAGGGAAAACTCCAAGTCATTCATCATGAAAAATGCATCTCTTAACCAATAATCCAAGTGGCACTATGAACACACACACATCTTTATTCTTGCTTTTTTTTTCCCCAACATGAGAACAAGTCTGTTTTTCTACCCTAGAATTTCCTAATCACCATTCCTCTATTCCAAAAGCAAGCAGTCACTATTATTCTGTCAAGTTTTTCCGTTATGTTTTTTAAATCCTCCAAAAACAACATGCCAAGAAAAACAAAAATACATAACAAAGCATTTTAGTCCCATAACTGGGGAGTAGAACTTGCAGTGAACCACAGCCAGGCAGGGCAGCCAGGCAAGAGCACCGGCCCCAGGTCTGCAGGCTGCCAGCTCCGTCATCTGAGAGCAGGGAGGAAGAGGAGGAGCAGAGGCTGCAGCAGGTGCGATGCTTCAATTCACAAGCGTAGTGACCCTCTGTGGGAGCATGGCAGGAATTTCAAATGGGATTAGCCACCCGGACAAGGGAAAGGTCATACTTGACATTTCCACTGGAAATTCTAATGCAAATAGACCTCTGATACTCGTGACATTTTTTTCAAACACATCTAACAGCCATACACATGTAAAAGGAAAATGATAAAATGTGATGACTAATTTATGTAAATCTCATAAAGGCAATAACACCAAGGGCTGACTACATAGAAACATTAGTCAGGCAAAGAGGCACAATATTGTTATATTCCCTTTTCATTTGCTACCATTTTAAACTGGTTTATTTTGATAGGGTTGTTAAGCTTTCAAAAAGTGCTCAGTGTTGTGCAAGCAGGCCACAGAGCCTTTGCTCTTATAGTGAGGAGAGCACAGTGACTTCCTGGCTTTATTTTGAATGTTTTTGATTGTTGCAGTGGGGGCAGGAGGTGATAGAGGCAGAGGGAGAACCTGAGATAGGAGCCTTAATTTGACATCGAGAAAACCAGTGATTTTTACAGCCTACCTCAGGCTTGAACTCTTACACTCTAAAATCCTTGCAGAATACCCACGGGAAAACATGAATTTTTTGAATGAGACCCCAGTGCAATTCCAGTCGGATACCTACAACTTGAAGATTACATGGAAAAAGGTAAAACAAAGCTTTTCTCACCTGAAGGAGCCTTAACAAAAGCACTGTTATCCTAGCTGCTTCCAAACATTGCAACATCGGCTCACGGTTACGGCTATTTCTACAATGTATCTTGATAAGCAAGTTTCCTGTCACAGTCGTCTTCTGTAGTCACCAAGTTAAACAGAACATAAATGCCTTGGTTAATCTACATAAAAAAGAAAATCAAAGGTATTAGGCTGAACAAGAACGAAAGGGGCAGATATTTCAGTCGTCATGCTCTCCTCGTCATTTTACAAAGAGAGTAAGCTGCACAGCAAACCATGTTGATCACGCTGTGGTATCTACAAGAGTCTCCCACTACGGTCAGAAAAATAAGTCAAAGCTAAATACAAAGTAAGTAGAGAAAAGGCAACACTGTCAGAGGTCTTATTCAAAGTTTTACTGTCAATACAACTAAGAGCAGATTTTGTCCCGCTTACTATCATCACCTGTTGTACTTCATTTATTCCTCCACTTTAGCATTCTTTCAAAGGGCAGTGCCTCATTTTCCCCAGCTAGGGGTGGGGAACACGTGTATTAAACTCCTTAAAGCTTGTTTATTTTTCTTAAGGCTAATTACCTGCCCGCAATGACTTAATTTTGTTTATTACAAGTTTTAAAATGACAAGTTCGTCTGAAACCGGAAAACAGTGATACTTTAGCAACAATAAAAAGCCACAATCCTGCAAGCACTTATGCATATGCTTCACGTTTTGCATGTAAATAGTCCCATTGACTAAATCCCAGTTCTTTGAAAGGGAAGAAAAGCCTGAAAGAGAACCATTGTTTTCGCAGGCAAACAGTGCTGGAGAAGAAAGGAACAAGTTAGGAATATCGAAAATTAACTCATTTCCCGTCTCCCACCACATGCACGCATATCCTGAAACTCGTGAAATTACTTCAAGTATCTAAAGTTTCTTCTATATGCAACCCAATTTTTCAGAGTCTTAATGCTTTAGTAATTTTCCAAGGCTATTTATTTAGGCAGATATAAGATGGAAAAAAAACAACACACCTTTAAAAGATTATTCATGACAAAACACTGTAAGCAAGAAAAGACCAGCTCTGATATTCAGCCTCCTTTTAATATTTTAAAAGAAATTAAATAATTCATCCCACACTTCTCTTAAGCTTCCCAGTTGTCTCCATCCCCCTTTCCTCCATGCTGGATAACCAGCTTCAGTTAAAGTCACTCTAGGCTAGAGCTGGCAGGGCTCCTCAAAACAGTATAGCTGCCATAACTGGTGACATTCCAATGGCATCAGGGCTGCGCCCAAATTACACCATGTCATGAGCCAGAAGTAGACTTGGACTTGGTAGGGACAAGCAGATGGTTAGCAACCCAGCCAGAGCATTTTCTGCCTGAGCACAAGAAACTTCCTAGGTGCTCTCTCTAGCCATGGAGGAGCAGCTCACAGCCTTGACCAGAAGCCCACCCCCTCAACAGAAGATGGGAAAGATCAAGCCACAGTCCAAGAGAAACCTACAGCTTGAGGCTACCCAGAGCCAGGTAGCACACAGTAAAAGCAATTCAACAGTCGGCCCTACATGGTAAAACCAGCAGCAAAGCTACAGCACTGGAGAAAGGAAAGCAAGTGTGTGCTAAGTATGACACCAAAGCAAAACACAGGTGGCCCCTGTGCACCATCAGGCATGAACTATGACTGTGCAACCAAGCACCAGCTTCTGTCAAGATAGATATTACTTTAAGAAGGATATAAGCCTTTATTTATACTTCAAGAATATTATAACCATTGATACTTTGAGAAAGATACGACCCTTGATTTAAGGCATGAAATGACCACTTGCTGATGTGGGTTAGGGCATGACTTCCTCTGTAATCCTGTTATCACAGACATTACAGGGAGAAGCTAGGTAAGACAGCCCACATTAAAGCCCACACTGCTGCGGTTAGCTGGGTGAAGTTTCAGCTGGCTTGCCTATCTCAGTACCACAACACTGCAGCCAGAAATGTTGACATACATTTAAGACCCTTCGTGTGTGGGCATATCAAGAGAGCCACAGGCTGCAGCCCAGCCTAGTGGCCCACAAGATGTAGTCAGTGGGTAAAAAGTTGTCACTATCTGTGGAAAAAATCTGAAAACATGCACAGAGAGCTGAAAACAACATTAACAGTCATGGGCATCTTATTGGCTAACAGTGGCAAAGACATCAGTAAGTGGAAAAAGCCATATATTACACAGGACGATGAGAACTAGATATACGACTTTGCCTCATACTGTGTTGTGTTTTTTCCACTTGATAAAAAGTCATGAGTTACTCTGAAGTTTCTTCTGCTATTATCAACTTCTTTCAAACCTGATTAACTATCATACTGCCATCATTGAACCCACATGAGAGATTTGACAGGTGGAAAGAATTAAAATAAATTTGCTTGCATGCATTTTCCTATAGCTGTTTTTCTTCAATTCTCATTAAAAATTATCCTGATCCTGCACAATTTAGAAACTATATAAATACTGTTTTGAGGTTCTTTCCAACCTAAAATACTTTACAATTTAAATTCCTTATAATGGCAATATGTTAGACATAGGTGAGAAGACAGAGAGCAGCAGTCATTACTCTCATTACAGCCAAAAGATATGGCTGGAGCACATGCAGAATGAATGACACTCTACAGCCTGTGCTAATCAAATGCTTTCTTGGAAACTCGAGAGCTACAGCCAATACAGCATCTGCATCTCAGCTGCACTCATGTTACCCCCAACATATCTCCCAATCAATGCAACTAAATCTAGACAGGAATTTTAAGGTTTCTTACCGTCCAAAGGGAACGTTTTAATGGATAAAATGGGTGCACAAGGGAAAATGTATGGAGTTCATTAAGAATCATAACCTAACTCTTCCTCACAGAGAAGTCCTACAACATCCAATGGTGGTGAAAACAACAGACTTGTTTAGCAGATCAGCCTGAGAGCACTCCTAAATTTTCTAGGCCTGGTGTTTTAGGGCTTGCTTCAGGACACTCAAATGAAAGATTACAGCATTTTTTATCCTGGTGTCACATGCCAAACACCAGCTCCTCCACCATCCAGACACTTTAGAATTAAAAATAAATGCACCAGAAACTTAAATCCCTATGTAGTCATACAATCACACACTGTAGTCCTTCTTTAGGATCTAACTTAATTCCAAATACTTCTGATTATTTCAACAGGACTGCTGGAAAGCCCATCTGTGCATGCATGCACCAAGTCTTATAGTCTCACTTTAATGCATCCTTCTGGAAAAGGATCATTTTAACAGATCCTTCTGGAAAAACTGAAGTGGGGAAGGGGAAAATAGTGCAGGGAGTGCTCATCTGTGGTCTGCTTGCACTTAAAAGTATTTGAACATGTAAGCTTGTATCAAACCATGCTGTCTGAAAGACTGTTTCATAGGGTCCACTACCACTCATAGGCTCATAGTTACAGCTTTTCCTTCATTTCCCAAGTGTCCTCACTTCACTTGCTAGTGACATGCCTTATTCAATGTCATTACCATCACTTGCTAACACATTTTTCTTTTCTTCTTACTTTGAAGCCTTGCTTTTGTGCCAAGATCTGAACATCACTACAGGCAGCAAGCAAGCACACTAAGTCACTTCCAACCCCTATTATCTCACTCCTAATAGACCTCTCTCAAACAGTTCCCTGACAACATTTTCTTCTAGCATTCTTGGATTGACACAGAGAGGACAGGAACTCCTCTCTCACACGTTAAAGATAACAGGCATTCTACCCACTCATCTCAGGAAACATGAAACACCTGGTTGAAAGTCTTCTCCTAAGAAATTAAAGCCAAGCTTGGCCAGACTTTCTTCATAACCCAGAGCCTAAACACCTTTGCTCTTTGAGCTGCCACACAGCCCTTCCTTTTTGCTTCTGAGCGTGCCTTACCCTGTGGCACCATGTGACACCAGAACAACGCCTGCATACACTTGATGCTTCAAGGCATATGCTGAAATCCTCCATCACCTACCAGCTTTCACATGGATGCTCAGCAACTTCTAGTCACGTATGCAGGACATAGAATCATAGAACAATCAACAACCAGTCTGATCTTATCCTTGGCCTTTAACATCTCAGTCAATCTAAAAATGTCCCAATATTTGTATATGAATATATATAAATGTAGTCAAGTCACTAGCAGATATATTTGCATTTTTTGTGCACATACACACATATGTGTGCAAGCTCAGCTATTGCCAACATTGCTAGTCAAACTTAGGCTCACTAACAAGCTACCACCTACAACAATCATTTCTACCAGACAAGAAAAATAGAAGGGAACTCCAGCAATACACAATTACATGCTGCACTTGGGGAACATTTGGAGTAGAGAGGAGGGGGGAAAAAAAGGAAAAAATAATCACCAAACAAAACCTACTCCAATTATCAACTACTCATCTTCATGAAGCTACTGTTCCCTGCAAAATCAGCATGAACTGCCTCATGCTTTCATGTTGAGAGCCCAAGCTACATTTTTCCCTGCTGAATAACAGGAAGGCAGCGTTAGGCGTGATCCACAAATCTTCAAATAAACCTGGTCATGCAGGTGCCTTGACAGAGGGCACTTGAGGGTTTATTTTAGAACTTAATAAATACATTGCTCTTAAGTGTTTTATTCTTGAATTGAACATTTTACACCCTCACAGTGCAATTAAATGCACAAAAGCAGCAAGATAACTCTTTTCCATGGGTCGTTTCGAAAGACAATGAAAACACATAGATGGTTCTTCTGTGGAGAGGTACATAGGACTGAAAACCTTCCTATCTAGAGTAACCACTAATACTTAGCAAGTAATTCTTTAACAGACTTTAAAGGGGAAAGTACAGTGAAACATAAGCAAACACACACATACAGAGAAAAGCCTCTAAGCTCGGGAATGGCAACACTATCATTGTTTGCACAAACTGTATTTAACCCACCTGACTGTATCACACACTGTACACGCATAGAACACACACACACTGCGAGTCTTGGATTGCAGGTGTATTTTTATGAGGTGTATTTTTCCCCCATAACATCTCTCCCTCATTTTTTATATATTTAGTGGGAAGGTGTTATTTTTTTCCCCGCACAGATGTTGCCCTACATTGAAGCCTTGCTACACACCACTCAAACCCCACTCCATAGTCAGAATGATTATTTACTTCGGCAGCTTTCCTGAGATGCTGTTCACCCAGTAACCACTTGCTTGCCATGCATATCATTAACCTGTTTTTAAAAACAGAGCATAAAGCTATTGGCTTTTGAGTAGCAAAATCCTGGCAGAAATCAGTTGTCCGTGTGAGTATCAGTGGACAGCCTAACAGAAACACATGGATCCCTCACCTTTCTCCCCACGTTCCTCCATCACATACATATTCCTTTTAACATAACAGATGATCATTGCAGCTTTAAGTGCCAGCTTTGAGGGGGTCTTTATTACCCCGAAGGATACCAGGGTGGAGAAGGGAGGCAGCCATGCTAAATACATCCATCAGATTTGGTGCTCAGTTTGAGATGCCTGGGAAGTGGCAAATGACACGCAGTGGAAAGACTCTCCAGCTACCTCTGTGGACTTCGGAGCCCTGCAGGCCAGCTCTCCAGGGCATCAGGGCAGGCACCCAAAAGAAATAAAGAGCACAAAATCATTTACTGCCTGCAAAAAGTAAAATTTAAGTGACTGGGGTTAGAAAACCCATTCAACTGTCCAGGGCAACAACCATTTACTTTAAGCAGAGTGTATCCCTTCTGTTTCTGCACCTACCTGCTGTCCTCAGCCATCCAAAGCACCCAGCCTGGGGAGACCCTTGGGGCAGACCCACTCCTTGCACCACCTGAGGCTGGAGACTCTCGACAAAAATAAAGCTGTGTGAGATGTAACCAAAAACACACGCCAACACACAAACCATGCAGAGGAAACCACAGCTCTCATCATTCCTAGCTTGCAAGGGCTGATCAAAAAGCCTTAATATCACAGAATCATTGAATGGTTTGGGTTAGAAAGGACCTTGAAGATCACCTAGATCCAACCCCCTGCATGGGCAGGGACACCTCCCACTAGACCAGGTTGCTCCAAGCCCCATCCAACCTGGCCTTGAACACTTCCGGGGGAGAGGGGGGCATCCACAACTTCCCTGGGCAACTTGTGCCAGTATCTCACCATCTGCATAGTGAAGAATTTCTTCTTAATGTCTAACCTAATTATTAACCAATTAATAAAAAATTTACTGCAAGCTTCTGTATGCAATTGTCTTTTACCAAAAAAAAAAAAAGTGGGAGGAGGGGGGTGGTCAGACAACGCATGTGGAATGGTGCAGGATTAGGAACATTATCTCACATGCTCGATCTAACAAAATAACCAATGCCATTACCTGCATTTCATTCCCAGTAAAGGACCTGGACTGCATTCAAGTCATGGAATCTAGGAGAAGGTGTCGTGGAGCGGTACCTACCCCAGCCCCCCACGATGGTGGCACCTTGTCAGGGCACCATCCCTCACCATGTCCACGTTTCCAGCAGCTACAGCCCAGCCAGCAAGGGAACCAAGCTCGCAAGCTGCCATCGTGACACAAGGCACATCCCGTTCACACCACAGACATTTGTGTCATTTCCCAGATGAAGGAGCAGCCTTGACAGAATTAAAAATCCACTGGTGAATCAGTGAGTCCAAGAAAGCTACTATTATGGTTTTATAATGTTCCTATTTAAGGGAGCAGTGTTGTGCACATCAGTAACAAAGGGATTGTGGTAACAAACAAATTATCCCCTGTAGAAACTTCCTACAAAACTGGGTAGTGACAGAACTGAGAAGAAAATCTCCATCAGTGTAAAAACATTTTAAAACAAAGAAATTAGAAAAACAAATACAAAAAAACACCAAACAGAAAAAGAAACAATAAGAACCTTGCAGAACAGTGATCTTTCTCCTTTAACTTCTACAGGACTGGAAACCATATGTATTCCTTTTTTTTTTTTTTTAAGTCAGACTGCTGAGGATTAAGTCATCTTGAACACATATTGAAAACCAGATCAAAAAACAAAAACCCCAACAACAAAACAACCCAACTTTCTTGATTATAGCTTTTGGATCACTGAATAACCTACAGGATAACAGCTTCTCTCCTGCTATTTCTAAGTCAGTCCAGATCAAGCTGAAGGGGAAAGGTGCATTTGCACATTGTTTGGTTTGGTTTTAGGCTAAAGCTCAAGGATAGTTTCTCCATTTATTCAGGAAAGAGATTTCCACCCTCCCAAATACATGCAGTACATTTTAGATTTAATAGAAAATACTATAACAGCATATTAGGAATACACCAAGTGAGGTATAAGGCACAATCAGTTCTGGGGTTTGGTTTTTAAGTTTCCTCAGAAACCCCCATTTTTCTCCTTACTGCATTTTACACAATTTCCTTAACCTTCCTTGAACACTGCCTCTTTTGTCTCTACAGGTAACTGGAAAGCTTTCTCCTAAAGCTATCAAAGCTGCTGTTTTGGAAAAGAGAGGTATCAGCCATTCCCTCCAGCGCCTGAGAGCATCTCCCCAGAAATAACTCTTCTGGCCACCCTGTCAGCGAAACACAGCAATGCAAAGCTCAACACCAGCTGGAGGGTTGTTTGGGGCAGGTTTTAGCTCACCTGCCTGCACAACCAGGCTTGAAAACCCTGTAGAAGAGAAACAAGGAGTAGTTTTGCTCCTCACCATCGATGAGTAGCCAACAGCTTGGAAAGGAGAACGCAGCAGTTTGCCTCAGCGTGCAAGATAAACATAAAAACCAAACCAAAACACAATTTGTTTTGCAGTTTATTAAAGGAAATATTTTCATATAATTAATCATGGTCCGCGAGGCTGCTTTACACAACGCTGTTCCTCCCTACCCCCCGCCATCCCGCATGAGGCCTTAGCTGGACTAAAATTTTGCAAAGCCTTGCATTGTTCTCCCTGACACCGGCTCAGCGAACACAAAAAAGCAACTGCCAGCTCAAAAGCAATCCGGTGATAGAGCCTGGTGCTATCTAATCAAGGGCAAAAGGTCACTTCCGAACAACTGGGCAATAAAAGATTATTTCCAGCCGCAGAACAGAAAGGCCCAGTGGTGGATGCTTGAAAGAGGGGGGTGGAAGGAGGGCAAAAGGGCTCCCGTCTGTGGGAGGAAGTGCATTGAATAAAGCCAGCAGACGGGAACCATCTGGCTTTGTGCGTGGTCTGTTCTTCAGAAGAGAGAGAAAGCCCCCTCAGTGGGGCCAATGACTCCATGCAATGATTCAAACTTCTCTTTTTTTTTTTCTTCTTTCTTTTTTTTTCCCTCAATTTAAAAGCAGCTTTCCCAAGCACCAAGAAATTGGAAAAGGAAACTTTCCCAACAGGCAGATGTGTCTTATAGAGTGCTAGCTGCAAGATGAAGCCCGTGTTTTAATTTGGTCATGATCGATGGCTCTTATCAGGGAGCAAGGCCTGTGGATAACCAGCCAGGGCTTTTTTTGTTTTTGTTGTTTTTAAAGATGGCTTCAGAAGAAACCTCCTAGGGACCAAGCACAGTCAAATTCCCAAACCACCCAATACACAGAGTTGGTTGCATTTTTAAACAACTAACAGCATTTTCAGCAGTATCACCTTTATTATGTAGACTTCACGCATTTCCCCCCTTCTTCTTGCTCTCCACTTGTTATATGGCCTCATTTGAATGAAAGCATGAAAATAAAAGGGCCAGATTACATTCAGTCCAGTTGCCATGGCCTGTGGGAGGGCAGAATTGCAAACACTTCAGTACAAATGGTACAATCCCTCCTCCCTCCCTTCACCCCTGCAGTTGTCCTACATGTCCTCACTTTCCCTCACTCCGCAGTTCCCACTGGAGGCCCTTGGCACTCGGCGGTGAGGAGCTGAGTCTATTCAAGCTCCCAGACACCTCCTCCGTTCACTAGTGAATTAACTTTAAGCATGCAAATCACACTAATCCAGAATTCACAGGAGAGGAAGTCAGGAGGGTTCCCAGTGCTCTGGGAAATATTTCTCCTTTTGGGAAGGGAAGGGGAGGGAGGGGGGTCATTGCACTCTTCTTTACAGCTCACTGCAGGTCACTCTGGCTCATCTCAAAGAAAGTTTAGTTCAGAGGCTCAGCTTGACATTCATTGGTTTCTAAATCTGAACCTCTCGAGCAATTGTCCCAGCAAGCCCAAGGATTGGGGCCTGAGCAAATAGCCACGGACTAATCCTGCTGTAGTAGGGGGGAAACGAAGCAGTTAAATGTCCAGTTTATCAACAGAAAACAACAACTGAGCCTTTGTCCTAACAGAGTGCATTAGGAAACCGTTTGGCAGGGCTCATCTGCATGAGAAACCAAGGCAGCTGGGAAACACCACATAAGTTTCAGAGAGATCCATGAGGACATCAGATAAGACAAATATTCCTTATGCTCTTTTTCTGTAATGTCTCCTTCAAACAGGGAGAAAAACTCAAAAATTCTGAATAAGTCTGACACAGCTTAGCACTTAAGGGGCTTTGTTAAAGAACAAAACAACAAAAAAACAAAAACAAAAAAAAAAGACACCACAAAAAAGCCCACAAAGCAAGAGTTAAAACTGAGAAACATGACACAGCAGGTCCTCTGCCATAGCCTACTTGCTACAGGACAGACAAAACCCACTACCAACAGCAATTCAACCAAATGGTCAAACCAAGGACTGCAACAGCTGCAGCATTTCTTCTCTCCATCTCTGCAAAGCCAAGGCACTCAACAAAAGACTAGATATCAAACAGATATGGAAATGTGGGATACAATTTGGAGACACAAAGCCAACAAAAGAAAACCAGAGAGTTGAACTGGACCACTCAAAAGTGGGTAAAAAAACCCCTGATGTCACTCCCCCTGCCCCTCACACATTTTTTTTCACTCAGTACTGATCTAGTCTCAGTTTTTTACCCAACCAAGGGTTTCTATTCAGTCACAGACATTTTTCCTCTAAGGATTTTTAGATACCCAGAAAGTGCTGGAAAATCACCAGCAAAGGACTTTCCCACAACGCTCCTTGTTTCCTCCAAAGCTGAGCAAAAAACCCCATTCTTTTGCTCAGAGCAAGGTATATAACCCATACAGCATACATGGAAACTGCATTCCACTCACTCTGCAAACCCAGTGGGAAAACAACTAAAAGTAGAAAAAACACCCAAATTTGAAGCAAGTGAGCCTCAGGTTAAGACTGCTGTTCCTTTAACAGCTACTTTCAACACTTAAGAAAGTGAAACCACTTATTGGAACACCAGAGATCTGTGCAAGGAGGAGAAGATACCTAAGAAAATGTGTCCCCAGAGAAGCCCATTTAGAGACAAGTCAAGGCCAGATGATGAGGTTATCATAAGGAAGATCACAGTCCCAAAATTCTAGGTTGCAATCTACAACAGGAACTTAACCCAGAGTTTTTAAAGAGAAGCAAATCTAGCCTTTCCTAGAGTGCCCAAAAAGAAAAATCCACCCAAAAGGTTGCTGCCATGGCCCACAACAGGACAATATTCACATCCCAGTCACAAAGGAGACAAACACTGCAGCAGGGGCAGTTTCTACTCCCACGTACCGTGACTGAAAACCTAGGGACCCACAGTTATTTTGGAGCTACAACAGAGGTCTTTGAGGCCAGAGCATGCCCCACTAGCCCTATGCTAAGCAGCCACTCTGGTTTCCACTTCACTTAGCATTAATTACAAGCCTCTTTCTTGGATAGTTTGGCAGCTTTGTGGTTCAAGGGGGAAAGAAAAAAATAAATCTCATCCTATTAAGTGTAGCCCAGTGCCCAAAAGACTCTGAAAGATAGGAAACCCTTCTCAGCATGAACAAACAGCAGAGTTGCACTTGAAAATACAGGTTTTAATTGCAAGTGGCATTTTCAAGCTACCCGGCTCCTGGGGCCACCTCGATGCAGGCAAGACTTACTGTCAGACAGTTAATACCCTCAAACAAACAGCTTCCCATTCCCAGCCACATAGAGGGCTTGCAAGGTTTTAAACATGCACCATTTGTATTACAAAAGCCACTCAAAGGCCCTGTCCTGGACAAGGCTCATCTCTAGTTAGGCACCCAGCAAAGAAAAAGGGTACCTTTGCTTGGTAAGTACCTCAGTTTGGCCTCTCTGGCAGACTCAAAACAAGCATTTTGCAGAGAGCAGGTACGATAATTCACATGCCAAAAACCTGTAGCTTTATCTCAGATCACAGGCTTATTACCAAGAGGCTTTCCAAAGTGCACACTACAGCATTCGGTATCACAGCAGAGACTCAGCAAACACATACCATGTGCTCCAGCAAAAGAAGAATGCAGCAGGACTCCAGAAGGCACAAAGTGAACATTGCACACCTCTCCTGTGACAAACTCCTGGGGTTTAAGGTTGAGTCTTCTAGCATGCCTAAAGAAGATCCAGCCAAACCACAGGCGCTCTCAGGAAAAACAAGACTGCTTTACTCCCCCACCTATAAGCAAAGGTTCTTGTCATGAAGGTCCCCTCAGCTGTGGTGAATTGACACCTGCAAATGTTGTGGAGTAACACAGATGCTCTCAAAGGACAGAAACGAGTCTGCCATGAGTGCCTCTGGTTGCTCAGAGCTTTCAGGGAATAATATTTTTCATTTTACTTTGAATGTACAGATTCTGGAGCATTAGTCTACCATGTTCTCAGTATCCTACTATGCTTAGCCAACAACTCACACATGCACTGCTCTGTCTTGCTGATTGGGGATCATTTAGGTTTGTGCCTGAGGGAAATATGTCCCAGTAATCTACTGTGCAGATCAGGCATGCAATCACTATTTCTTACATCCAGTTGTAAATCATAGGGTTTCCTGCCTAGCTCTAGGTAAGAATATAACCTCTAGGCTATGCACCAGCTGACAATATCAAGTCCTTTTGTTAAGGAAATGTTTGCAGATGAGTAAGAGCTTTCACCTGTTTTCCTTTGTCAGGTCACATCTCCTCTGTATGCCTTGACAGAGTTGAAGCTACTAGAGACAAGCAGCAGAAAGTATTTCTCTCTTAGAAACTCAGAGCTGAGACTCTTCAGACAAGAAATGCCATCAGGAATCTGGTGGAGGGTCACAGTTCTCTATTACCCAGGAGTACCATAGCAGGCATGAGAGGCAGGGCCAGGGACCCCAAATTGTTCCATCCCTTGTGGTAGAAGTGAGACAAGTCTAGAACCATACCCATCCAGCCAAGGAGTGGAAACCAGGGGCAAGTGTAATGCCACGGGGGCATCAAGAAAAGACCAAGGCAGGCATGAAGAAGAAAGATTCAAGTTGGTGACTGCAACCAGCAAGCCAGGTGAGCAGTTGGGGAATGGATGGCATCACAACATGCACTCCAGCAGTATTAGTAGGGTTGCCCTGTGCTGCAATGGCCCCACTGGCCTGAGCAGGGAAACCACAGGGCTGTCCCAGAGAGAACAAACACTGCCGAGCCAGCTGGTCAACAAGAAGCTGCCAATACTGGAACCACTCCTGCCTGCTGGTCCTTCCAAGAAGATCACAGACCTGGGGATCTGGACTCTGACAGGAAAAAAGAATCCTAAGACTATTTATCCTTCACAAAAACCTGCTGTCATCATGCTCCAGGACAGGACAAAACCAGCGATCAGAGACCACTCCAATGGCCTGGGAGAATTGCCACAGTCCACCCCGGCCTGATTTTAATTGTCAGCGAGTCCACATGGTCTTAACCTGACCTGGGCATGTGGACCATCTCCTGCATTTCCAGCACAGGAGGGCAAATGAGACAAAGCCACCTCCACCCAAAACGCTCCCTTTATAACCATATCCTGGAGAGATCTGGCTCATGTGGCTATCACTTGGGAAGTGCTTAACTCCACTTATGTTTGAGCCTCATATCCTTCATCTTCCCACCCTTTTTGTGCCCTGTGGCAGTCCTGCTGGGGAGACACAGCTTTAAAAGTAAGGTGATTGTCAAAGAAGGAGGTATGGACTATGTTGCACAAAATCCTCAGCCTTGCTCTGTGGAGTACAGCATGGTGAGATGGTGTGCTAAAGCAGGGAAGGATGGGAAAGAAAAACGAAATATTACCATTTATACAAAAATGCCAGGAAGAGTGTTAGCTGTAAATAACAGGAGACAAATCTCTAGTGTCTGCCGAAAACTTAAGGATATATAAGCCTTTAAAATGGTCACCTTTAAGACCATACTTTTTTTGCGCCCTTTGCATGCTTCCACTGTACTAATGACTCCAGAAAGCAGAATAAAAAAAATCTTTCATACAACTCAGTTATCTGTAATAACTTTGCAGTGTATTGTTGAAGTACATTACCAACACAGAGCAGTAACATCTCATAAAATACCCATTATGGTCAGAATTACATGTACTGTGTGGAAGCAGAGGTAGGAAGGATTTTTTGTTTGTTGTCCCTGAATAAGTTGAGATTTGAAGGCAGATCTTCCTGGCTTAGTCTTTGCATTCACACTGCTTATATACATAAAGTACAAGATCACAACATCACAAGGTTCCAGAAAAACATGACTGTGAAACAGATTCCACCACTGCTTATTATCAGACTAATGAGTGAGAGATCTCTCTATGAAAAGAAGACTTGGGGTCTGAGGGTCTGCTGACCTCCCTTCACACTTGCAGCTCAGCCTAGGCTCAAGCCAGCTTGGGGAATTTTAGCCCTTCTGACTCTGGTGTATCCTCATACAACCTTGTCCAACTCACCCCGTGTTTTGTTGCTGTCATTGCTTGCACTTCTTCTGTCTTTAGTCCTTACTCAGCCATGACTGGGTTTGCCTCTGTAGGATGCTTACCACTGTAGCTGCAGGCTCCCTCCAGCACGCCATGGGCATGAAACAGAAAACTCTGATACCATGTCTTGTAAGCCATCAAAAAGTGCCTTGTTTAAAACAGAGAGATCGGATGAGATAATTAGAAGTTGTAACTATGCTCTTTCTTTGACATACCACCTACTTATCTGGGAGGCGTTGCAAGAGGATATTGTAAAGGTTACGCAAAACCAAAACAAAGTTGTCAGACATTCCTCTGCCCATCATTTGTTTTGGCAAATTTACATCCTCTGAAAAGCATGATGGAGGCATCATTTTCTGCAGCAGAACATCCCATTGCGAGCAAGGCTGACGAACAAACCAGTCAGCCCAAATGGTCTGGGGAGTTTTTAGATGTAAGAGGGGGGGAAAATTGTTTTATACTGAGTGCATATGCAAATATCCCCACAGATCATGTCTGTGCCCACAGAATGCAAAAGCAGAAGGAAAGGGTGATCTACCATACAGCTTGTGTCATGGCAGATATGTATTTTACAGAAACACTCTTACCTGTGTGTGCTAAGTAAGAAGTGATAGCTGCAGTGAAAAGGCAAATAAGTATTAAACAAGGGGAAAACATTTTTCATCTCAGCAATTCTGAGTCAACTACTGTGCTGAGAAGTACTGATCAGCAGTATCATCCCCTGCCAGGAAAAGGTAGGAGAGTTGTCTGAAAGAAAATGAGTGCATTTATAACAGGAAAAAAAAAATGCCCCTTTCCCCTGTAGCAGAAATAAAAATGCAGTGAATGCCTATGGTGTTGAGTTCCACATGGACAAGAATTGGAAAAAAAAACCCAAGGGTTATGATTATGTTATCCTGATGGTCTTTCTTCAACACACAAAAAACATGAAATCTTTTTTTTTCTTATTGGTCTAATTACATTAAATGAAATGTCAAACGTTAATTTTAAGAGTATTAAGGTTTACAAAACTGCAAACTCCAAGTGTGTAGATAGAAAAAAAAAAAAAAGCATCTAAGTGATCCTCTTTATCACATGCCCCCAGTTGTTCCATTCCCAGCTCTTCTCTCAGTGGTGTGGCCCTTACACATCAGAGTCAATGCTTGGCTTTATGTTGACCATTTCAAATTATCCATAAAAGGCAAACCGGACTTACAAGGTCAATATTTTTTAAAGCCAGCAGCCTCTAGTTGGGTTCTGAAATCCATATGTAGAACTGAGTTAACTTGATTTTCAGAGATGTTGAGATTGCTTCATCCAGAGAACAAGGCCACATTTTAGGTAGCACTTATATATGGACTCATGAGCTTCACTGCAGGCTCCCATCACACAGGATCCATTAAGCTGAATTTGCAACTAAATCCAATGTACTTGTTTTTCTGTTCTACCTGGAGCTGTTGAACCTGCAAAGTGCTTTTTTATTCTCTCAGGTGTACAAACACAGGCTGGTTCATGTATCCTGCACACACACGCACACATTTCTGTGACAATGGAGCGTAAATCAGGAACTCCTGGATTATTTGGTATAAATTCCACTCTGAAAGAGGGAAGAAAATAAATAGGAGATGGGCACCCTCCTGCTTTGGCTGGTGTTTCCCTTACCTGTACTGGTGAGGCACAATCCTTGCCACATTTACTGGGCTGTGCTGAAAGTTAGTGTCTGCTATGTGTAGGTTGGAACCTTACAGAAGAATCTCTCAACTCTCAGGAGTGATCAGATACATTAGAATTCCTACAAGGTTTAGCAATGGGTATTAGTTACCTTTAAAGAAGGAGACCTGCAACGTCCTGGGCACCTTTGGACATCTGAGGGAGGCACATGACTTTCCGAGGGCAAGTAGATGGGGGTTGTGGAGTGACAGGTGATGGGCATATTCCTGGAAAGGACTCCAGCAGCATGGGGACCACAGAGGTATGGCAGCCTGATCTCTGCAGCTGCACACTGGTCACTGAGGGCCAGTTCTGCTTCCCCTCAGGAGAACAGAATCTAATAAACCTGAAAACCAAGTGCAGGCACACAGGAGGTGCTTACACTGCTAGAGGATGAAACACTGGATTTTAAGTGGACTGTTGTGGTCCCAAGCAGCTTGCATTTACAAATACAAATTACATTGTAATTATAAGTTACACATAAATACATCTAGTGTTACAGCAGCTCACATTTCCGTAATACATGGGTACAAGATTTAGGAGCAGTAGTAGCAAAAGCCAAAATAATTGAACCTCTGCTAAAATGTAGTTATCCAAAGAAAGGAAAAAAAAATTCATTTATATCTCCTGTATCTTCCTAAATTATCTACAAGGAGCTGGAGAAAGGAGGAAATAATCACACTCCCATAACAAAACTACCAGTGAGGCAATTTTACAGCTTGGCTCTAAGCCTCTGCTCAGAATGTCTCCCTCCTCTTTTTCAGAGCTCCTGATGAACATCAGCAGCAGAGAGCATGGCCATCCGTTCATCTACTCCTACTTCTGGAGAAGACTTGCACCCAAAGTGTTGCCACTCTGCCATCCTTTTGTCCTCTGGGATAGTTTCTATTGAAAGATATACAGTCTAAAAGATATCACTTGAGTTGTAGAAGTAAGAGGGGCAGCTACGTGAAGGAGGAGAAACAGAAGTAGGTCTCTGAGTCAGACAATTTTTCACAGTCTTGCAGATGGTGAGAACAAGAACCAAAAGGCATGTTTGCAGTTAAAGCTAATGAAATTCTACAAGCCTCATGGGAAACTCAGAAACACGGGCATAAAGTGCAGAATTGCTTCTTGTTTTCATTTCTTTTTTAAGACTTTGCTTACTTGTTCAAATGCACCTGGATGGAGTGCACGGACAGACTTTCCTCAGGTGCTGCTAGATCCAACTCTTTTTTTGGCTCGTAGCCCTAGATCCATGTCTGAAGTTTCAGTAACCACCTACAAAGCTGTGTCTTCAGGCAGAGAAGAAAGGAAGGAGAGCAGATGACTGCCACGGAGCCTGAGAGCACAATTAGCACAGAGAGGGAGCCCTGAAGAGCATGTGCTGCCTCCAGGAAGGGCATTGCATGACATTTCCCTGCCACCAGAGTCAAACAGAAGAAGTCTCATCCCCTCCTTTCGCTTGGGTACCCTGTGTGCTATAAACAGTTGCATCAGCATTACCAAGGGAGGCAGCAGCTTCTCAGACCAGCAGTCCCTTCACCAAACTGAGCCCTTGTTGGAGAAAGAGACAAACAAAACCAGAAGCTGCCTTGGGAGGGCAAATGTAGGAGATGATGAGCACAAGTATGGTTTGCTAACAGCTTCACCCAGAGCAAAAATTTGAGCAGTGCTACTTGTATTAGCCAGGATTTACTGAAGCAGGTTTTACCAGAGCAAGCTTTTCCATCTTTCCTCCAGTTTTTGCATGCATGAGGTTGGCAGATACAGGATGCAAGTGGTCATTTACACACTGTGTGTACAAATCTCCTAAATCTTCAAGAAGTTTCCACATATAAATCGAGGCCAAATAAACAGTTAGCTCTACATGCCCAAACAGACATTTCTGCAATCAACATGTCCAAAGATCCATTTTTATTTTTCCCCATTTCTTTTTTTAAAATTTGCCAGCATACTACCTCACAGCCTACAATGTGCAGACACGAAATTCACTTCTGAGGTCAGGTGACTCTTATTCTGATGTTCATCTTTTCCCTTCTACCTGTAAGCATCCCAATTTAGACGTTTTCTGTCTGTCCTAACTAATTTTTAGAGAAATACGAATAACCATGCAAGAGCAGCTTTTTTGCATCTTCTTCTTAGGTGCCCACAGCTGTCCATTAACAAGATAAGGTTAAACAACAGACACTTATATCTTTATGTGGTAAAACAAGCTTCTGTATTTAAGATAAACTTTACAGGACAGGTGGCTTCCTAGAACTGAATATACAGAAGGAAACATTTAACTACCCTGCATAAACGTCAACAAGGTATGAGAACCGTGCACCTAATAAAGGAGATAGAGGGTACAATAAAAAGGGGCCCTAAATCAAAGAGCAGGTTCACAACAGTAAACACTCACATACTGGGCTGATAGAAACGGGGCTTTGCTGCTCAGCCCTCAGCATTGCGAGCAACCCAGCAGCTCTTCTGGTCTGGTTTTTAAGTTTATTCACTTGGAGGTACATTTGACCCAGCACCAGCATCTTGCTGGGGTTATGTCTGGCACTGCATCCACCAGACTACTCGTACAGTGCCTATATTGGGAGGTGGGGGTGTACTGCCACCTTTATCAGCTTTTTTCTCTTTTTTTTTAGCAAAAAAAAAAAAAAAAAGAGAAAGAAAAAAAAAAGAAAAAAAAACCGCAGAGCAAACATTATCTATTGTTAATTACCTGTAAAGTAGGGCTTTTGCCACTTCCCCAGTTTCTAAGAGCTCTGAAGTGAAACCTGAAAGAAGCCACCCATTGTTTTCAATTGTGCAAGAGCCAGGAGCAAATAGGGCTCAAATTGCAGCTCTGAAAGGCAACAGGAAATTGGCAGCCCGGTAATCTGCTCCCAACTATTCAGAGTAACAAAGGCTACATTCCTCCTCAAGCAGTCACCATTAGAAACCCAAGGCTGATCTATTTAGTAAGGCCCACAGAATAAATCTGTGGAAATAAAGAGTTTTAATTAGAAGGCCATAGGATATGGCTCTAGTTTCTAGCCCTGCAAGTAACATGTATTATTTGGGCTCCTACCTATGTTCCCACATCCAAACGCTGACACTGCCATTTTCAGGTATTATTTAAATAAAAATAAAAATCCCTAAAACTAATAAAAGTGGAACTGTTCATTACAGATGGATCATAGAATAATTGACCCATTCTGGATGGAAAAGACTTTTTTTTTAAGATCACCGCTGCCAAATCCACCACTAAACCATGTCCCTAAGCACCACCTCTACAAGGCTTTGAAATACCTTTGATTTCTTATTTACATAATGTTAAATACCGTCCTTACAGTGTGCTGTATCAAGGACATTTTAAATAGATCCCTGTTAGGGTGACATATTTTTCCCCAAAAGAATATTCAGTTGGCTTCTAAACAATCACAGTCAAGTGCCTGCACTCACAATCTATGGTGTGCTCCAACATACACCTTAGAAACATTCTCCAGAAAGTGTTTCCGTTTCAGGCACAAAGAGGTTTTCCCAGCCATTCATCTCTCTATACAGACAAACAGTTTAGTAAATAAAACACCACACTGCTTGAAAGACCTCTGGTTGTGCTTCACAGCCGGACTCCACACATCCCTCCGTTTTCCCAGCAACAAAAGGGAAATACTTTCCTCAGAGCTGTTTTATCAGGCATAGTTGATTTAAAAGCATTTAAGTCCAAGTGCAAAATGCTTTGACCTACTCGTTAAGGAGGCATTGCAATTTTTGCCACCTGAACAGATAAAGTTATCCCAAACCCAGTGTGTTAGTTGTCAGCAGGCCCAGGAAATCAGATTACCATTTACAGGGGATGTTATCTGCACCTGGCAGCACTGACGGGTGACTTGGGAACTACCACGGCAAGTGCTCCTGTACAGGCCAAGAGATGGAAAGCAGGGAACCAAGCACACAGGCTCTAAAGCTCAAGATTTGAAAGCCCATACAAAAATCTCTATGGAGACTCCAGAAGGGCTTCCTGTGTGTTTACCACTTGCTCCCAGAGAGACCCTTTGACTATTTAATGCAGCAGAACTGATGCGTTTTCAACTGTAACAGTATTTCCTCACAGGCTCTTTCAGAACTCAAGCCTAGGCACCAGATACTGCCAAACTTCGGAAAGTTCATACCTAGATCTGAACTCTGGAGCAAAACAAAATCGTAAGATCCACCTATACTGTATTTACCACCCTGACTAACCGGGCTCATCCTCACCATGATTCAGAAGAGATACAGAACGCATACAAATCTACTAAATCAGCAAGTACCTCAGTAGTAGCACAGATGGCTCACGTACCCGTACCTTGTTTCATCCAGAAGAATTTAGCATGCTGTGTGAAAAATGAACAAGTGTACAATCATTCTCTAAAAAGGAGTAGGATGAAGGAGACTTGATTTTGATAAGAAATAAATGCTGCTGAAATTTTATTTTGAAGAGGGGCAGCTAGGAGACCTTGATATTAAAGAGAAGGAATCATGCAATCTCCCAATGTCCGGGTTGGAGGAAAGCCCCAGCACTTCCCCTTTCCTTCCAGGCAACTAGCTTATTCATTTTCATTTTTAAGTGTCCTTTTCTTAAAGTGCACACATCCAAAGGCACCAAATCGAACACCACACAAGAAATGATGCTTTGGAGAGGACCTTGACCAGACCAGCTAACTCCAACCTTTCCTCCTGCTTAAAGTGGGGAAGAGGAATCCTCACAGCACCGCAAGATTTATCAGATGGTTTGGAAGTTGAAGCTGAAGCATGCACCAGAAGACAGGCTATTTAATTTAAAATACCCATTAAGCAGTTAATCAGTTACGTAATTCCAGTTCAGGATATTCCTGCTACTTCCCCACAGTTACTTTATCATATAAACTAGGAACATCACAACGCTTATAAATGCCAGACATTCATAAGACAATGTGCTGGATTAGCCAACCCAATTAAGAAAAAAACAAAAAAGAAAACAAGGAAAAAAACCACTGCCACCAATATCGTCTCCATTCAGAACTGCTTGCAGCGTAAGTACGCTGTCGCCTGGCCAGTCACCGGTGTAAATCCATCAGCTTCATTCAGAAGAAATATTTGGTGGCATAAAACCAGTCATACCACAGCAGCGACCCTGAAGGGTCAGGCAGGATGCGAGTCCCATTGTGCTCCTTGCTGCACAAACACAATGAGGTTCAGCCCTTTGGGGTAGAGCCACTCTCAAACGTTTGTGCCTTTTGACAATGTGTCCCGTAGGATATTTGTTTTCAGACCCGCCGCACTGTACATGTATACAAAGGTTTACACAACAGGGTGTGCTTACAATGCAAGGGGAGGCATGGCTATCTGGCACACCTTTCTCAAAGGAATAAAACAAACGTATGTTTCTTTTCTTGAACAAACAAACAAACAAATTAAAAAATAAAAGAGCAATTCACAACAATTCCATTTTCAAGCTGAAGATGGTTAATTTTGAAATATGCATTCCCTTGGCAGCAGACTGTTTCTCTGCCTTGTACCTACGTCAGGGATGTTGAAAGATCCAGGTGAATTTCTGGTCCTTTTTTAAAGCTAAAATCCAAAGTTATTCTGTAAGATTAGGGTTCCCACCCCCATATACTTAAACCTAAGAAATAAGACAATGTGTGGTATGCAAGAAATCTGTCCTCTGTATTTATTAATAAGTAAATGGGGCTGTATCTCATCTCAAGACACCTTCACCAGGAGAAGCAGGAGTGGCAGCTGCAAGCATCATACTGGGAAAAACAACATCACTGCATCTTTTCATCACAAATATAAACTGAACAATCCAGGAATAATGCTGTGTTCTGTTTGTGTTGGCTTCTGATTGTGGCTGGTGTGTCCATATTCCTCTTTTAGCCTTCAACAGACACGGAGTTTGGATTTAACAGCCATAAAACACAGTATCTAACAGAATACACGTGTAGACATCGCATGGCTTTCCCAGTCAAGTTGAAGTGACAGCAAATCAGTACCAACACTGCTCCCTGTGTACATACAAAACAAATCTAATTTCTAGGCGCACACACATGTACATGGGCACAGAAAATGCAGCTGAAAAGTGTAATGTTCATCGCAAAGCTTGCAGGGATATGCACCTCCTGCAAGTGCTTGGTGAGGGCTTTTGTGCTGTGGTGGGCGGCAGGGACACGCACTGCAAGAGCTCTCAGCTTGCAGCAAGCCAGTATTCACAGCATAAGGTTGCACAGAAAGCCTGAGTAACTCTGTGCTGGGATTTTTAGATGCTGAGGTGGCACCAGGAAGCTGCAATGGCACCAGAAAGCTGCTCTGGGGGCTGTGCTTGCTGCCCAACTCACAGACCTCCCCTATCCCCCTGCAGGACAGTGGGGCATCAGTCCCATGTGCCAGTGACAACCCAAATCCATGCTCTAACATGGAAGCAGAACATGCTGAAGGAAACTTTCTGGGTAGCTTAGAAGTTTTTTTAATAGATCCTTCCAGTAAGTATAAAGCTTGTTAACTGAGGCCCCTATGGCTAGGTACCTAATGCCAAGGGTAGAAGCCATGCCTTGGCTACTCCCATCAATGAAAGAAAGGTGAAAACCAGCCACAGCCAGGAAATACAAATGGTTAAGAGCAACTTGCTCGCTGATGAAGGCAAATTGGAACAAGACCTATGCAACCCATGCAGTGTGTAAGGCTGGAAAATCCAGCTCTGTGAGAGCAGCACAAAATTTTATTCCAGGTTTTTTGAAGCACCACCATGACTGACACAAATGCTCCAGCTGGAAGAAAGCCAATAATTAATCAGGATTCCCTAGAATTTGGAGGTAATTTTAGCAGAAGAAATACAGAAGTATCAGTGAGTCCTGAACATTCCTCCAGGACAAAAATCCATTACTTCATATAAGTCCATTAGAACACTCCATCTAGCTCTTCTAATCCCTCTTAACAGATTGGCTTTATCACAGACAGAGGAGCTAATCCCCTCCCACCTGTCTTTATGATATGGAACCATGAACAAGAGCAAGTACTTCTCATTTTTTAAGCATTGGCCCCCCTTGGGTAACCCTCTCACCCACACTAGCATTAGTGTAACGAAGCTGCCTTTAGAGAAACACCCCAAGTCATTCTCACCCTAGCAATGTATTCCTCCAGCAGGGAACACAGAAATCTATTTACCATCTGTTTCCAAAATTCATCTCTCACCATGAGTTTCAAGACACTAAGCAAATCAAGACTTGAATTCCAGCTTGCTGGAGGGACTTCCCTTTTGCCTTCATCCCAGACCTTACGTGACACATTTCAGGGCTCTGCTGGGTATAAGCAGATGGCAGGCTTGGTCAAACCCATCACCAACCTATACAATTAGGTTAGTAGGTCAGCTGAACTTACTGCCTAATTACATTATCATTTTATACAGAGTTGTCATTATTTTTCAACAGAAGAGTTCAAAGCTATCTGGAAATGGCTGAGGAATAATTTTTATGATCTACATTGTAATGGACCTCTGACAGTCTGGCACTCTACAGCCATGGAGAAAGCAACCTGAACAAGTCACAGACAAATTTTCAGTTGAAGAACTGCAATCTGTACTTCAACCTCCTAATTGCCAGAAATCTCATCAGCCTTTAGCAAAAATACAGCATATCTAGATGGCCATTCCAGTTGTTATATTGTAGAAAGTAGAACAGATCATAACGACTGACAGCTTAAGCCATATTCAAAATAACTTTGTCTCTTCAAGCTGTGGAACTTACTTCATACATCTCTTAGCTTAATTTTTTTTTCAGCTAGAAAGACATTCATTTGCTCTCATGCAACCCTGTGTGGTTCCACACCACAAGATCTGTCTGCCTGAGGGAAGTCACAGTCTCACTTCCTTAACATAAGGCAATCACCCTGCCTTCCAGAGGACTTGAAAGTGAACTCAAAACATACTGATGTATACCAAGTACAAACGACACAGCATCTAACCCAAGAAAAAAAAATCCCACAACTATTATTCTCATTGCTTTAACACTGCCTTCTCCAGGTACCACCTGGCAATTAGAATACCCTTTAAGACACACAAAGAACTGTTATCTTCTCATTGCTGTGTAGGTCAAAGTCAAACTTTCCTCCTAAGGAGCCACAATCTGAAATTATTACCAAAGTTTAGTTAAGTGAACAGCAGTTAGTGTGATTAACTAGAGCATGGGGTTTGTTGACTTTTTTTAAAGACATCTGAAACAGTGCTGTGACATAGGTCATGATGGAAGATAATTAGTGAAAGACAGACCGCATGTTGGTCCTTTGGGATTTTTTCTTTTCTCCTAGGAATCAAACTCAACCCCCACATAAGTCACCTGGCTGGGGGAAAAAAAAAAAAAAAAAAGGAGAGACAAGAGGTGATCAGTGTAACATTTTTCTTGAGGAGGATTAACTAACACCCTTGAAGCAGGAAGAAACTTAACTCAACACAGTGCTGGATGCATCCAGTTGTGACAAGGCAGTTGGCTCAGTATTTTTGAGTGTCAGTGCACAGTCATAAAAATAGTCATATCTGACCACCAGTGACTGTTGGACAAAGATTTCATTGTCTCCCAAGGGCTGTTTGCAGCTGTCCCAGTTAGAGAATTATCAGTGGTAGGAAAGCAGTGCAAAGCAAGTCACCTGCTCCTCAGAAACATTCTTCTCTTGGCTTTGCTTCATCTCATGAAGAATATATGTTAGAAAGCAGGCTCTGTATAGATACGCTTCTGCCCCACCAGCCTCCCAGTCTGTGAATTCTGAGGTTGAGAGAGCAGGATTACCAACTGCATGCAGCAAAGCAACAGGTTTCCTAGAGGTAGCCAGATGATGGTTTCTCTTTATACCTCACAGAATTCATCAGTGCCATTTAATAAAGAATGCCACTTTTCAGTCAGCTCATTATACGACACCGGATCAGCTTTGATGGAGTTAATTACAAAAGCTGAGCTTATTCAAATCACCAATATATAGAACAGCTTGAATATGGCAATTCAGAGCAGCAGGACTTACAACACAAGATATGACACATTTGTCAAGTTATTACTGTGTTCTTAAAGTGGAGTTTCTCTAGAACTACTTACTCTCAATACCATGTGAAATTACATCCATTTAATAAACTTCTGACTTTGGAAGAATTGTGATGTTAGCCTTGACCCACATGAACAGAAGAATGAGGTTTCCCTATTCGCTCTCAATGAAAAGCTTTTTCCTTGAATATGTGTTAAATGGTCACAAGCAGCTGTGACACTCAGGTCACCCTTAAGAGCCTCTAACTTAAAGACAGAAGATAGATTCAGTTGTCATTGGGAAAATGCTCAGGAAAAGAACCAAACAAGCTGTAGACGTAGGCACAAATACCTCCCTCCCATATTTCAAAGCTAGCAAACTACAGCACCACAACCAGTATTTTTTTATCCTGCCTCTTGCTTTTTATTTATATTTGAGCTTGGTAGGTTCATTACTTCAGTTGATGTACAAGTTAGCCAGCCAAGAAGTTCTATATAGGAAAATTTAAAATAGGTTCACAAGTTAATTTGGTATTCTTGAGGAAAAACAAAAAAACAATGAAAAAAACCCAACCCTTGAAGTTATGGTTTCCTCCTCCACAACTGTTTTTTCCAAATGCTTTAGTAAATAAAAAGGGCCTGCACTTCTTGGCACTGTTAAGCACAACGTAGACATTCAATTGTATTAAATATCCCATAGCAGAAACTTACTTGATACATAGTAAGCAAACTTCAAATTAGGTAAACTAAACTAGAGCACAGACTAGTGGTTTTGAAGTATCAATACGAAGTTATTTGCTACCTGATAGACTGCAAGGAGGAGAAACCCAAACAATCCAGCAATACTGGTATATAGCTCAGCACCTGTTGTTGTAACAAAAGAACTCAAGAGCCATTTTCATTAATTAATATATTTTCTGCATTATAGTTAACATATGTACTTTCTTCGTGTCATCCTTATTTCGTTAAGTATTGATATTTTGTTATATTCAGACATGAGTACATTTTTTAAGTCTTTTGCAATAAATATCATAAAATAATAGAGATTCACATAATAAATATTCTTTACAATAAAAAAAGTTTTAACAGACTTTTGTCTTAAAAATAGTTGGGATTCAACTTTGTGTTTTATACATAAAATATACAAAAAAGGACCACAATTTGTGGCTAAGGCAATAAAACAGGGACAGAATAAAATTATAAAGTACAGAGCAGAGCTAAATTCACTTAACCAAAGGATCACAAAAACTGTAAGGATTCAAGAACGTTTAGGTGACTCAATGACACCCAAAGGCTGTTTGGATATATGAACACCACCAACTTTAATACCAACTGATACTGATAGACTATAAAAACAGGAGTAGGAGGGTGGAGTAAGCAATATCCTTCAAAGATTTGACAGCAAAAGAAACAAATGAGTATGTTGCAGCCATAATGTCTCCAATGTGAAGATCTACATCATGATACTGTAGCAAAAACTGAAGTTACACTGAAAATGTAAAAAAAAAAAAAAAAAGAGGAGGCAGGTTAATTCTCAGGACTGAGAATGTTCCACAAGTTAAGACAAAAAAGAGAAAGAGGGGAAAAAAATAGGCAAAAATAAAAAAATAAAAAAAAAAAAAAGCAGGCTGCTTATAAAAGAGTCAGGCCTTTCATTTGGTAAAGCCTTTATTTTACATCCCTCTCCAGAAAGAACACACACAGGAAGGTATTTCACAATCCAGCTCACTCATAGAAGTTATTCTTCCTTGGTACGTGGGGGGGGTAAGGAAAAACAAAAATAGAATTGCTGAGAACAAAAAAAATCTTTGGGAAGATATTCACAGAGCAAGAAGCTTCAAGAGCCCAGTGAGCCCTCACTGTCTCTTAAGGAGTGGTTCAGTTACAAACTCAAAAGATGCTGCCAAAGTGAGCGGCAGATGCAGGTACCAGGTCCACACTTACCAAAGAGCAGCAATGGCTACGTAAAATGCTCCACACTCAGCCAGGTCAGTAGGAAAGCAAAGATGCAAATGGAAGAACTTATGTGTTTAAAGTTGGGGAGACAGAAAGGAAAGCAAAAGAACAACCCCCACCCAGAATGGGCGGAGGGAGGTGGGGGAAGAAAAAAAAGAAGAAAATAATCAGCTACAACCTGAAAAACTGAAGTTGGAGGAAGTAAACCTCCCTCCAAAAATCATGAGGGCTTGCCCTGACCCCGGGAGGGGCAGCTCTCCAGTTTACAATAGACTGTGTTTGAGTTCTTGCATCTGCAACCTGGACGATTGATGCGGTCGTAACACCCTCGACAGAGTTTTAGGCATCCTTTTGCAGGAGGATAGCAGAGCAGGCAAGGCAGAAGCAAGGACATGGCTCCCATGCACAGGTACCTAGAACAGCAGTGTGACTGGGAACAGGAGCAGGGATTATCCGCATAAGAGTCCCCTTCATCATCGTTAGAACAGTGGTAGAAGATCCCTTTGACCAGGCACATGCAGGTGCCATATTCCACCATGCTCTCGGCCGAGCACAAGCACTGCCGGTTGCAGGCCAGGCAGGAGGGCAGCGCCCGCGGGGCCGTGCACTCTCCGCACTTGCACTTCCCACACTGTTCGCAGATAAACTTGTGCTGCGTCAAGTCCTCTTTCAAAGGACCCTTCAGGTCATCTACAATCAAAGACGACTGCTTGGGCTGCGTCCGGATTGTCCGGTCAGACCTGTGTCCGGAGCCCGGTCGGGATGGAGGTGACCTCCCCAGCAGCCCTTGCTCAGAGGATGCACTGCTGTTGCTCCCAGAGCTGGCCGCGCTCCCCGTGCTGGTCGATCTGCTCAAGACAGGAGCCCTCGTGTTATGCTGATGTGCCACGTGCCCCACATGGCTGGGTCTGTGTTCGTAATTATTATTCACATTAATTGGTATGATTTCGTGAGTCCTTTCATGCTTCTCTTGCCTCGGTGCTGTCCGCAGCCCGGATTTTTTCACCACAGATGGACCTTCAGTGTATTCGTTGCTGCCCCTGATCGCCTTGATCTGGTCCAGTGACAAGATGGTCGTTGGCTGGCTCTCTCTTTCATAGTCCAGCCGCTGCCGGCTGTCCAAGGAGGGCTGCTGAATCACCACCACTAGGGACCCACCGCTGCCATGTGGACTTTGGGGCTCCATCTGTAGTGATCTCTACTTCTGGCATTCAGTGGGAACCTGGCATGCATCTGAAATTCTAAAAGGGGAAGAAAAAGACAGAAGGTATAAATAAATATTGTGTGTACATATAGACACACATACAGAAGATCAAGGACGAATAAAGAATGGATACTTTTCGCGAACAGAAATGACATGGCAAGCCACAAATTGCTCGAGCCACCTGGTACTGATCTCTTTCAGCGGGGGATTACAACAACGCTGAGGATCTGGCCAAAGTCCAGTAGCAGGGAGAGTCTGGGTATGGCATCATAGATGAGGAATGCAAAGGAGACCCCATGCCATTAAAAAAAAATAATAAAAAATAAAATAAAATCCAGTGTTAACCTACATGCTTACTTGCCAAACCATGGAAAGTGCTTCTCACTTGTTATTTAACATCTGTCTAACTAGCAACAGCAACTCTGAATGCCCCAAAACTAAGTTGGAAACAGGCAAGAACACTACCATGTTCTCTGCACAGCAGAGTAAAGAACGTGCACAGCTCTCACTCTTCTGTCTGAATGTGCAGCATCAGAAAGCTCAACAGATTTGCTTGCTAGTGCATTTGGAAAGTTTCCTTTTTAAAGTGATGTATGAGCATTACAGATTCTCGAACTAAGTACTGTCAAGCAGCCAAGACATTTTCTATAAGAAAGTAACTCAGCATACAAATCTCATATGCTCCTTATAAAATCAAAGCAAGGGTGCCAGCAGCCCGTTTTCAAGTATTTTCTGACCACAGGCCAGGGTGCAAAAGAAAAAGAGGTAGAAAAGGCTAAGACAAACTAGGTGTTAGACAGAAAGTACCTAAGGATTCGTAAGAATGTTAAGAGCAGATGACAAAAAAATGCACAAGTATCTCAAAACACAAAGAACAAATCCATTTTCACCAGACAAACAGGTTAAAATCTTCTCAAATAAACACATTTTCTAATTTAGCTTTTAAATAAGTGTTACACATTTTCATTCCATTTCATTCTGCCTAGCTATCGACACAAAGATTACAACGCTGACTGAGAAAAATGCAGTGACAGTCCTGTAGCTCTATAAAAATTTCGACAAGCATCTCAACGCCTCTTTTATACTGAGAACCTAGAAAATTAACTGCTTTCCTTTACTGACAGCTGGGGCAAAAGTCCCCTTTCACTGCCCCCCCAAGATGTCATACCCGTTTAACTGGAAGAGGAGAAAGGCAAGTGCCATCAAGCATTTCCAAAACCTCATACAATAATCGGGAGATAGAGCTTGTCCTGCCTCCTTAGACCACAGCCGGCACTAAGCAGTTCCCCACACAAGAGAGAAAGGGACACGGCGGCATGGGAGCACAGGGATGGAGAAGAGCTGGAAAGGTTTCTTCCCACAAGGTAGTTGTGCATCTTTGTCAGAGCCACTAAACAGTAACAGACAACTTCTTCCAGCACGTAAATTCCTTGTGCTCTTCCAGCTAAGATTTCATTTTACATTTAATGTCACCTGCGGGGGCTTTAGGATCGCCAGATTAAGAGGAGAAAAAAAAAAAGGGCGGGGGGGGGGGCGGAAGGAAAAAAGAAAAAAAAAACCCAACAACAAGCCAAAAAACCCAACACCCAACACATTCACTTCTAATTCACCGCACATAACAAGCTGCCTTCTTCACAAGCACTGAATACAAATCCACAACAGAGCAAGGGTGAATGAATGTGAAAAGAGGAAGATTTACAGCTGTACCAACCAGGAGATGTGCTCCTCGGGGGATGAAAAATAATATCCCGAGAAAATGCGAAAGACATCCAGTGCCATCTTTGGGGGGAAAGTGCAACACCACCACGGCACACACAGACTGACACGACCAGCTGCCGACAAGGCAGAGAGCGGCACAGGCCAACACACCACCTCCACCCCCGTGCAAATAAGTTTCAAACTCGTTTCCCGCCCCCCCCGCAGCTAGTAAAATAATAAAATAACATACAGCAAAGACGGCGGGAGACCTCATGTTTCCGCAGCCAGGGCAGGCAGTGAATATCAGCGCTGCCTCACCACATCTCAGCAATCCCCCTCCTCCTTTTCCCCGCACCGCTCGGAAACGCCGCCAGCCTCCCCCCACCCCGCTCCACCTCCCCCCGGCTCCGCGGGCAGCCCCGGGCGGGCGGCGGCGCGGCGCCCTCTGCGCCCCGGGGCGCGGAGCGGCGCAGAGCACAGCACGGCGCTGACGGGGAGGAAGGAAGAGGAGGGGAAAGGAGGGGAAAAAAAAAAAAAAAAGTTATGAATGAAAACAAGGGCTTTTTTTTTTTTTTTTTCCTCTCCTCCCTCCCCCTTCTGCAGGGGAGGGCAGGGCCCGCGGTCGGCGCTGCCCCGGGAGGGCGGACTCCCCAGCATTTAAAGCGGCAGCGCCCAGTGACCGGCCCCTGCAGCGCTGGGGATTCCCCGCCGCCCAGCTTTGGGGGCCGCTGGCTGCCCCCAGCACCGCTCCTCGTCCGGCAACCACCAGCCCGGCGAAGGAGCCGCCTGCGAGAAGGCATTTGGGTGTGTTTTTTTTTAACGCTACGCTCGTTTTCAACCCACTGCGGTCCTCTCCACCCCCAAGCACCACATGAGCCCCCCCCCCAGCTCCCGCCGCGTCCCCGGTCCTGTCAGACCGTGGCTGCTCCTGCCCAAACCCGCCAAGTCAGCCCGAGGAAGCCCAACTTCAGCGGGCTTCTATATATATCTATATCTCTTTTTTTTTTGCAGGGGGGGAAGGGTGCCGGGGGGCCGCGGTATCCCTGGCCGGCACCTGCTCGCCGCTCCAGCTGCGGCCGTGCGAGCCAGCGGAGATGCACCGCCCTCGCCCCCCGGCTCAGTGTAAAACACGAGTCCCGTCGTGTCCCCCTCAACTTACTTCTTTCCAAGGAGTCACCACCACCAGCAATGGCAAATCCAGCGGGCGGAGGGCGGCAGCCCCGCAGGGCAGGGTGTCGAGGGGCTGCGGGCCCGGCTCCGCGCCCTCCCCAGCCCCGCGGGGTGGGAGCAAGCAGGACGGCTGCGCTCCTTGTCCCTGCAATGCCGATCTCCACGTCCTACTCGTCGGCGAAGGGAGGAAAATCCAGATGGGCTGCCTGCCGCAGCCCTCCTCCCTCGGAGCCCGGCATTCAGCCTCCCCCCAGCTCGCTCCTCCGCTGAGCCAGACCCCTCCGCGCCCGTGGGATGGCGGGGGAGAGAAAAAGCGCTTTCCTTCGGCCGCAAGTCTCCGAGTCTGGAGGTGACGCGAGAAACAAAATCAAGCCTCTTTGCTGCACACGTTTTATCGCGATCTAGCGTTACGGCAGCTGCAGACTGCTGCTGGAAGCGGGACCAGGCAGCACTGGCGAAGAAGAAGGTCTCCCAAGAAGAGGCGGGGAACGCGAGGCTCCTGCTCGGGTTGTTATTTCCCTTTGCAGTCCCGGGCGATCCCTCCAGGCTGAGGGGAGAGGGGATGAGTGCACGGCAGCGGTCCCGGGTCCGGCGCTCGACTTCACCGCATGGTCCTCGCCGCAAGTCCCTTCTGGCAAAGTGCAAACACAACCCCTAGTGCAAGAGATTTTTTTGTTTGGCTTTGGTTTATTTATTATTTTTTGTTTGTTTTAAAGGAATCACGAAGAGGCACTTGCTTTCAAGGCACATCTCAGCAAGTTGCAAATGAAGCGAGAGGCAGAGAGCGTAATGGCTCTGCGAGCTCTCTGCAAATTGCCATGTGCTTGCTGTTGCTGTTGGAGGCTGATTGACAGTCTCGGAGCACGGGCAGCACGTCAGGGAGAGAAACGGCACTACAAGGCGGCCCTGGACACACAAAAATCTTACACGAAAGTTTCGAAAACTTCCTCGGTATTCCGAGAGAATCGAACAGGCTCCGGCAGGCAAGTGAGACTCCCCGCGTTCGACCAGACAGACAATTACCAAACTGGAAGTTTGATAATTACCAGTAAATCGTGACTGGTAAATCTGGAAGCCGAGAGACCTGGCTCCTCTGCCCGCAGCGCCGCCGGGCAGCGGCTCCCGCGCCGATCCCGCCGAGCGCCCGGCGGAGAGAAGCGGGATGCAGCCCGGACAGCTCGTCTCCCGGCCGTACCTCCCTCACACCGCGCCGGCGAACCTCGCCCCAGCCGCCCCCCAGCTCGTTCGCCCTCCCCGTCGGCTGCGGGAAGCCTCTAGCTGCCCGTCCGCACCTGATCCGGCGGCGGCGGGGGGTAAGAGGGGGTTGGATGGGGTGCGGCGAGCACCGCCCAGGCTTACCGAAGAGGAAGGTGAGCGCCTGCTCCCCGAGGCACATTGGCGGCCCCGGCGCGGAGTCCAGCCCGGGCAGTGTAGGCAGCCCCGCTCCGCGCCGTCCCGCCGCAGTTCCAGAGTGACTCCGGCCCCGCTCCGCTGCCTTTCAGCCCGCAGCCCCCGCCCGCCGCCCGGCCGCGCCCCCGTGATGTCAATGTGTCACTGCGCGGCGACCCCGAAATCCCGGCATGGATTTCACTCACCGCCACCGCTCTCCCGGGAGCCGCCTCCCCTCGCAGGTCACGGGCCCGCCGGGACAAGCCGGGCGCCGGTGTCTGTGAGACGGAACCCGCCCCTCGCCGTCCCTCGGGTGGTGGCTCCCGGCCCCGCCACCCCGGTCCCGGCGACTGCGACTGGCCCGGGTCCCGGGGAAGCCCCCAACGGCCAGCAGGGGGCGCGCGGCGGGGCGGGAGGCCGGGGTGGGGTGGCTCGGGGGGAGGCACCGGGGCGGGAGGCAGCGCGGGAGGGGGCTCGCCTCGCTCCCGGGGGTGGTCGGTAAAGATTGCGGGGCTGAGAGGGTCCCTCGCACACGGGTTTAGGTGACAGCAGGGCCCACCCGCGGCGGGGCTGGGCGGGAACAGCATGTGAGGGCAGGGGCAGACAGGACTCGTGTGTGTGAGGTACAGGCTGATGGGAAAATGAACCTGTTCTCCAGCGCTCCTCTGATAACGTAACATGGAGATTTCTGGCGTCTTCCAAGCAGAGTCTAGCCTGACAGAATAGCTACTCATCTATACGGTGTCCAATTCTGGAGACCCCAACCCAAGAAGGTTGTGGAGCTGCTGGAGTGAGTCCACAGGAGGGCCACGAAGATGATCAGAGGGCTGCAGCACCTCTGCTATTGGAGACAGGCTGAGAGAGTTGGGGCTGTTCAGCCTCGAGAAGAGAAGGCTCTGGGGAGACCTTAGAGCACCTTCCAGTACCTGAAGGGGCTACAGGAAAGCAGGGGAGAGGCTTCATACAAGGGCATGAAGTGATAGGACAAGGGAAAATGGTTTCAAGATGAAAGAGGGGAGATTTAGATTAGATATTAGGAAGAAATTCTTTCTGGTGAGGGTGGTGAGACGCTGGCACAGGTTGCCCGGAGAAGCTGTGGCTGCCCCCTCCTTGGAAGTGTTTAAGGCCAGGTTGTATGGGACTTGGGAGCAACCTGGTCTCGTGGGAGGTGTCGCTGCCCATGCAGGGGGTTGGAACTAGATGATCTTTAGGGTCCCTTCCAACCCAACCCATTCTGTGATATTCATAAAGTGTTCCTGCTTCTTTTAGCCTATTAAAGAAGTAGCTGAGGACTTCAGAAAGCATTTACCCTGGTAATCCTTCCATTAGACAGGGAACAGCCCTTGTTACCACCTTACAGACAGTGCTGAAGCACCGAGCGGTTGTACACCTTACCCAGTTGTTTTTCTCTCCTGCATTTCCAGCTGAGACACTACCAGGTGCCATCCAAAGTTCATCACTGCATATCTGCCCTGGTGCTGAAGGGATGATGGTGATGCCTTTAAAGCCATAATTTTTATAGCCAAACACTATGTTTGATGTATGGTTGGTCGAGTTTTTTTGTTTGTTTGTTAGGTGTTTTTTTTTTGTGAGTGATTAAATTGTTTTAAAAGGCAACTAAAAGAATATGGAAAATTATGTGAAAATTAAAATTCTGAGAATTATTTCATAACAACATGCAATATATTGGAACAGTTGAGACTTCTAGTGCTTGGCAAAATGTTGCCGTAGCCCCAAGTTTATCCTGACACATTCTAACTGGCTTCTTACAATCTTTTTTCACAAAAATTATATTCTCCCACCTCAAAAAGTGGGAGAATTCTTTTCTTTGTCCCAAAGAAAAAAATCCCTATTAAGAACACATCAGGCTGCTCAGCAGGAACATTCATTCAAAAGCAAATAATCCCTACAAACAAGAACATACCAGAGCAAAGGTATTCTTCTGCAACATAATCTGTCCACCCAGATCACACTTATGGGTATAGTGCAATTATTTTTCATTAAACTTCACTAGGCTTGGGAAGAAAATACCCAAACTACTCTTCTTTCCTTTTCTTTTTTTTTTTTTTTTTTTTAATTTCCATCATTATACAAAAACTTTCCTTCAACCACATATTTCTCTATGACATAAAATCTTCATGCATTAAAGGTTATATACTGAATATCACTAATACTTCTAAGTTTGCAGTGAACAGACTGGTGATACAGAAAAACTATAAACACTGCCTCCCAATTACAGAGGTTCAAGTGACGAACAACAGCATAAAAATCTTTAGCATGGTCATAAAAATATCCCAATTCATCACTGATATTGCTAGGAGAATTAGAAAATGTGATTGCTCACCAAGAGCACTCTCAGACACAAAGTACAAAACCATTTTCAGTGAAATCCATCTGAAAACTTTAGAGCCTTTCACAGTTTAACAAAAATTCCTACCAAAGAACAAAAATGACTAAGAAAACAAACAAAAATTACTCCCGCAGAGTAGAGCTTAGTGGTGCAAATCTATCTTCTCCTGCCTTATTTTAGATTTCTTGCACAAAACCACTCTGCTGTGAATAGAGACAAACCCAAAGACACAGCATTTATGCGGGTGTGCTACATACAGGAATTCTTGTAGCAACATGGGCAGTGGGAGCCTTGGAAGCAGCAGCCACTGAGCTGCAGGTACACGATGGGAAATGGAGCCTTTTGGGTCATCGCATTGATCCTCGCGTTTAGCAACTGACTGTCTTCTCACAGAATTCCACATGTATCTCTCCTAGAATACTGCTGTAAGAACATTGCTTAACACCTTTTACATCTCTAAAGTGGGTACTACCTTAAAAATCTACACCAAGATTAAGAGCTTGATTTTAGAAATACAACACTGGGCTTAAATGGGTCAGTAAAATAACCAAGAATATTGGCAGCAGTTCACTGTCACTTGGCACCCAAACCAATGCTTCACTGAAACAAGGGACAACCTTACAGCTGTATCAGAAGGCTCTCCAGAGACTCAAGCAAATGTCTGCATGTCACGCAAGTAATCTCGTTAGATTTTTCTAGGAAATGATAGCAGGGGGAAGCTTTTGTTAGAAAAAGGAGCACTAAAACTGGGGAGAATAAATTGGCAACTTGGAAGAGGATTGACACACCTTGTGACTACATCCTGGCACAACCTTAATTTGAGGATTGACACACAAGACAGCAATCCGATGCAACCAAGTTATTTTCCATCCCCAAACTGCCGTCTAAAGGTGCCTGTCTCTCCCACTGACAGCAAAAGAAATCAAGAGTGACCAGCTCCCTAAGCCCAAAGTTAATCCTTCTGAAAAAATACCCAGAATTAGGTTCAAGACACTGAATGATGGCTGATGATACTCGTGATTCAATTCCCGTTTCCACTTTCACTTTGAGGATCACGTACTGCAGATAATCACCTTCTGCAGTCAAATGCTACTTCTCCCTCATGCAAACTTCAGCGCATGAGAAGACGTGTTGTACAGAACAAAAGCAGAGCCCGTCGTGGGGTTTTGTTTGTTTCATGTCTAGGTCACTTGACTGACCTTTCTAGGTGGTGAACTACACCTTTGTAAAGATGAAGTGGATAAACTGCGATCCTCCCACTACCAGTAACGAGTAACACTCTTTCTGTCTTGCATCCCACCTGGGAATACCATTGTATTTCCCCCTAAGCAGCATCCCCTAGCCCCTGCTAAGGCTCAGATCCCAGTCAAGAAGGAGGACCTGTACTCAGTCCCAGACACTGGCACTTCATTCCTCCCTCTAAGCAGTGCAAGGTGGCTTCGTCTGTGAAAACCAGTATCTATCAACCAGCACAGCATCATTTCAGACAGGAGAGGAGACAAACAGCCTGTACTTGAAGCATCTGATATTTACTGTTCCCACCACTCATCTTCTGTGGTGATAACTATCTTGAGCCAACATGGCTTTGAGGAAACTCAGCAAAGAAAGTGTTTACCTTTACCCAAGTTATTTGTCTGTTAATAACCAACCTTCACAGCTGTAATAACACTTCTAAAGTTATACAAGAATTCAAAAGCAATTAAAAAAAAAAACAACCACCAGACATTAGCATTTATAATAAAATTATAAACAAAATTGTTGCACATTCTTACAGTCTTACCTGGAGAATGTGTAAGTCACGTATTTCTGTCAATTTTTAACACTTAGACTAGTAGGCCTATATATTTTTAGAAAAACCAAACAAACCTAAAAATCCTACCATAGCTTTCAAACATTGCTGTAGTAGTAAGTGTTGTGGACAGTTTCTTGAAAACCACTGAAAATCTTGGTGGTCCTGGCTTCAGAGATTCATGAGATGAAATAGAGCTGTTAGGAAGAGCTGAAGTAAAAACCGTGGGTGCTGTGGTGAAGACAATACCCTGAAAGGTATCGTGACTCATTTGAGGGTAAGGAAGAGAAAGTGAAGGATGATGTGAGGGAGCATTTCCGATCACATGTTCTGCTAGACAGGTTGACCTTTACCTGAGATCAAAGGCACCAGTAGCAGGGGATTTCTTCAGCTTTGGTGCAAGGACTATTCTTAAAGTTCTCCGAAGAGGTGCAGCCATGTACAGCCAGTCCTCGCCGTCACCACACAGGCTGGGGAGAGGCACACAGGAAACCCTCAGCTGCAAATACAATCTTGACTTTTCTCTTTAGAAGATAACATCAGTTTTTCTTAGAGGCAGAAGAGACAGTAAAAGGCAGCAGCCAGGCAAACCTTTGAGAACAAAGGGACGAACCTCGGCGTGAACCTGCTTAGTGAACATTTGAAAGCTGAATCAAAGTATGCGGGAGCTGCTGCAGAGCTAGGGCTCTGGTCCATGCCCAAATTTGGCACAAATTAACAGGAAAGAAAATTCAAAGGTTTGTAGAGTAAGTTGAGAGTTTGAGAACATGCTTCCCCTCCTCCCCATCTATTGCACTGTGTCAGAGAAATGAGTGTTTTCCTCAGGTGTTCCTCTAGAGCACGGAGAGTGGCTAGAGACACAGGGTTGGGTGGTCAGGTCAGTGACACACACCAGATATTTCTAAATCACTGGAAGGTCAAATTTGGTAGATGGGGATTAGTGAGAAACACTGGGAGAGCTGCAACTTCGGTAGAATCTGTATGATTTTTTGCCTTCCCAAATGGTAGATTTTAATGTTATCTTGCTTTTGCTGTGAAGAACAGCAAAGGAACTTTTGCTGTCAGAAATTTAATTGAAGACAAATAACACTGAAGAAAAGCTGTAGGCAAGACAACACATCAGTAAAGGCACCTAACAAGAGGAAAAACTTCACTCTTCTAAGGGCAGGCCACAGCGTCTCTTCATTTTTCACTGCTCACTTGCCACATAGGCTACTGGTGCATTCACATTTCCCCTTCAGAGATTCACAGTTACTTGTTTTCTGATCAAGTTTATTTCTTCCTCTGAAAACTGTCTCTGTAGACTCCATGTTTAGCTGCTGTACTAATTGTCTGCACTTACCCAAGATAATCTACTAAGGTACTGGTGACACCTTGATTACTTTGTATTCCTTTAGCAAATTAGCTTCTACTGATTCATCTGCCTGTATAAACAACTTTGTGAAAAAAGGAAAATGGCCATTTTCGTTTTATTCCTTAATACAGGTAGTAATTTATTCACATCTATTGTAAATTACATTATCTGCAACTCATTGTTTCCTGTCTTAGCACTAATCAAACTGCCTTTTACAATCCTTTGAGACATGATTCCTTGCACAGCTATTAGAAGCAGCTCTGTTCCATTTCAGTTTTCACTGATAGCAGAGTATCACTCTATTGAACTACATTATCACAGATATGTACCTATCTATATCTCCTAGTCTTAACATCACTAAAAAGAAGGAAACAAGCGTCTATGAATCCAAGAAGAGGGCTCAGTGTTAAAAGCTCTTCTTTTTCTTGTCATTTTGGATTGTGCACATTTCAGCATGTCTCAGTCCTGACTCAGCTGACAGCAAAAAGCTTCATCACTGCAAAGCCACATTATAAAAGTATTAGTCAATTAGGAGAGCAATTGTTTGGGTGTCTCCTTCGACCTACCTCTTATTTGAAGGCCTGGTATCTGACCAGATGCTCAAGTCTTTCTATTAAGAATTTAGCAGGATTTTCATCCACAGATGAGCTCAAATGGCCACACAAACCCCTGCTCCCCAGGAGGAGCCATCCGTTTGAGCCTTAAACACCAAAGCCCAGTACTGTGGCCGAGGGGGCAAAACCAGAACGTGCTCAGTGGGGCAGTTCTTACTTCTCTCCTTCAAGACAGCTCCTTGCAACATGAATTGTATTTTTGAAAGGTGCCGGATTCCTGGATTATGGCATCAAATCTCAGGCTCCCCAGTTGTATTCAGCTGCATTTTTAGCATGAAGGTGAAATAAGAAAACCACAACATTAACGCAAAAACAATACTGATTCAGTGGGTGGGGGAAACCTGGGTAGTTTAATTTCTGCAACCATATGAGTTTAAGTGGGTTCGAATTTTTTTGAAGGCCAGTAAGCCTGTTTTTCCATTTTTCCTGCTTTCTTCTACAGCTGAACTACGTAACAAACAGGTAGAGCTACAAAGATTCTCTTGGCGGGATTAAGTACTGTAGGTCTAGCTGTGTAAGTCTGTGCTGAGAGCTGAGTGAAAGGAGGTGGCTGCTTTGATTATAGCTGATAAAAAACTAGCCAGAGGAAATCCACCATGACTGAGTAAGAGCATTTAGCTTCAAAAGCAACCGAGGAACAAACCTTTCCCATTTCTGTTTGAGAAGTGGCCACTCCCCGGGTGTGGACTGCATTATCAGAGGAAGAGGTAAAGCTCTCTGCTAATTTAAATACATGGCTCCGTGTATCTTTTTATTATCTAACCACTTGTGGTGACTCGGGTATTAGTACATCTCTAGGAATGCCTTCTATTCATCAGGTTGTGCAATCCATCACTGTCAGCTGAAGGAGGTCTCAGGAGCAGCGTTTCTAATTTGATTTGAAAATATACATGGAAACCTGAGCCTGCTCTTAGCAAGAAAGATGGGGTTGGCATAATGAACACAATCTCTTTTGTCCTTCTCAAGAACAGTATGTCAACAACTAAGTTTGGGTTCTCTCCACAGCTGTAACAGCTTCTGTAGAGAAGCAGTAACTTCATGTCTATGTCACGTTCTCGGTTCCGCTTTACCAATCCAAAGGCATTTCAATGAGATTTTAACGGACAACCTTCCATTCCCTGGAATGTAAGTGGGGAGGAAGCTTTTCCATAGGTCCCTTGAAAAAAAAGCTTGCACCCAGTGATAAACTTCTTCCCCTGAACCTTAAAATAGGTGTGTGATTCCAACTGGTGCTTATGAAAGGGCACATCTAGAGACCCAGTTCTCAAATTGCCTAATGCGTTGTCATTGCTTTCGGACCAGAAATTGGTTACAGGGAAACGAACACATCCCAGAATGTCTCTGTGGCAGAGCCGTGTGTATTTCTGGCTGCAGCATCATCCACTTCAATACGAAGTATTCACTGACTTTGATGTCTCATGGGAAGAAACAAAGCAGCTCCACACCTTTCTTTTTTATTGTTGAAAAGACATGGAAGAGACCTCTCACCACAGCTCTACAAGAGTACAGCAACATCACTGGTAGTTTGCTGCATCACAATAAAAAAAAAAAGATAAAATATAATTTTGCTATGAATCTGGTTTGTTGGGTTTTTTCCTTTTCCAATTTTCTGGGTCTTACTTCTCCAAAACATTCTGCCTTGCATTTGACAACTCCAGTATTAAGTGTCAAAGATCTCCCTTGCACGTTTGATACGGTTTGTTGTATGCTATGAGAGCTTGCTGGTCACATCTTGAAATTTGTTCTATATTAACAACTATCTAAGGGCTGAATTCTGTTCTTAGGGAAATCAAAGTTAATCTTGGTTTCCTTTGGGACTGATGAAGTCAGGAGACTTCTGTATTTTGGAGATATTTTGTGTGTTAGCTTTTTGTTCTAATTATATATCTAATATATCCATATGTTTTTTTTTATATATATATAAATAACAAATACTATCCCTCAAGAGTTTTTGGGTTGAAAAGGTCAGATTTCTCTCACCAAAAAGGACTGGGAAAACCCTTGCCAATGAAGAACAGAAAACACCCGTGGCAATGCCCGTACTGCCACATTATTGATGAAAAACCCTCTCGTTTCCATCAGGGTGGGAGACAGGCCATAGATGAGGCAGGAGCTGTGCTGCTCCAATTCAAGTCGAGCTGATAGGAAAGCTTGCCCTGCCTCTCCTGCTGGCTGGCACCCAGGGGAGCGTGTACAGACACACACTAACACGTTTATGTTATGACACCAAAAATTGTGTGTGTGTGTGTGTGTTGGGGGGTAGTCCCTCTTTCATGTTCCCTCAATAACCCTCCATTTTGAAACCACTACTGTGATTCTTGTTACTCGAGAAGCCGAAGAATTTCAATGTATAAAGGCCACATCTACTACTGATACTCTGAAGTACCTCAAAGCCTGATTGGAATCTTGTATTTATTGTTTCCCAAGTTCAGGAAACTGAGGTTGAGTTGTTTTGAAGGTTATGCAGAAACTGGATTTTCCCCCTAAAGTAGCACACTAACCGTCCAAACCACTGCTGAAATGCTACAGCAAGATGACATTTCTTGGACCATTGCTATAACACTGAAGTATTCACAAGGGAGGTGCTGTACTGTTGCCTACAGCTGTTTGCCTAGACTTACAGTGGGATAATCTGCTTCAAAAGAAGCATCTGAATAAAGATAAAAATGCTAAGTGTGCCCAGTCAAAAAATAAAATATGCATTGCCTTTTCCAGCACACCTACTGTGTGGGTTTCCACTGCTTTTTATGTTAGCTTAGGGGTGTGGACATCATTGCCTGACTGAATTCTGTGTTTGTAGTAATTTCCCATCCTGCTTTTTAAATAAAGAAAAAAAACCCAACAACAGTTCTCTCGTGAGTTCTAGTCTTCTATGCATGGAAGGCTAGAGAGATACCTCTGAGTATTCAAAAAGCTCTTCTTCAGCTTCAGCAGATATTGAGGTCAACTGCTCATCTGCTATTTATGTCCCTGCCTCTGAAAGTAAGGGAAATTGCTGTAATCACCAGTCTGATTTAAGCTCTGTAGAGGGCAATCATCAAAACTTAAACATCGATCACTTAGGACTTAAACACCACTCTGTTCTTACAGCAAACTAGCACTCCTTTTCAAATTCTCCAAATTCCCTACCTCCAGAAAATTTAAACAGACACCTATGATATTCTTATGAAGGTAAGACACAGTTTTCAGTATATTGCAACCGTGTTCTGAGCTGTTGTTGAAGGTTTTGTGCCAGACCCTCAGAAGTATTGTGGCTCATCTTTCATCACAAAGGCAGTGCAAAACATGGGAAGTGAATGGAAAACAACTTTTTTGGAGCTGGACTGGTGTCAATAATTACTTTTCAAAACTATTTACCATCCTTTTATAAACTTGCCACATGAAAAAACCACTTTGAGTAAATTACAAACACTCCTGTAGACTCATTAGCTCCCGTAGACTTAATTTTTCAGGGTGCCAACTGCTTTAAAGTGTAACAGCTCAGCTCATCTCAGGAAGACAGAGAAAGAATTAGTTGCTCAGAGACTTCTTCCTAAAGCAGGAATGGACGACTATTGTCTAACCCCCCTAGGCAGATCTGGAAAACATGGTCTTTTATTCTCTGCAGTGTTATTGAAACAATACAGTACTGCCTGAGCACCAAATGCTACCTAGATGTCAAATCAATTATATGGCAATTGACAATTTCAATCAGAACCTTATATATACACTGCTCACATGGCAGTATTGGCTGTAAAAGATAATTCTACTGACAGGTAGATGCAAAAAAAAAAAAAAAAAGGCTGAATAGTTAAAAAAACCCATCAAACTCAAACCCAGAATTCTTGTGAAAGTTTCCTACTAAAACATAGGAAATGTGATACTTAAAATAATACTAAAAACTGAGTCAGCCACCGAAACAGGTAAGAGAACTGAATTTTCAGCTTATTCCCACATAAATTGTAAGCTAGCAGAAAGTGCAGATTTTTTTCTGGTTGAAAGGAACAAATTAGTTTTCACCATGAAGGTTTTCCATCACAGCAGGAGATATCCACCCCTCCCCTGCCCCAAAGAGAAGAGAGATAGAAAGGAAGAACCATCTCAGGAAAACCAAAGAGGTGACTTGTTATAAGCAACCTGATCTAGTGGGAGGTGCCCCTGCCCATGCAGGGGGGTTGGAACTAGATGATCTTTAAGGTCCCTTCCAACCCAAACCATTCTATGTGCAGAGCACACCCAGAAAGCACATGTGGAAGATGGCACATCTGTGAGCAACAACTCAAAGAGAAAGATGAGGTAAACACGTCACTGAGGAGACACTGAGGAGGTCACAGAGAGCCATGAACCACGGAAATGTGCAGGTGGGTGTTAAATGATTGTGAGTTCATTTGTTAAGGGCGACTTACTACCTATTCCAAAGAACTGATAACAATATCTGACTAGGATTACCTACCATCTCCTACTACATTGGCTACTATGTCTTTGGTACCAATCAGGTAAAAAAATTGTATTTATAAATACTGGAGAAATGTTCAAGCATACAAAAAAACATGCAAAAAATCAATTTGTTTATGGGGAAAAGACAGCAACTTGTTATACAGACCACTGAATCTGGTACTCCTATCTTATAAAAGGAGCAATACCCAAAACAGGATATGGAAACCCAAGAAAGAACACTGGAAAGCCATTCCTTCACATTGGAGTAGGACTGGGAAATCAGAGTCGGGAACATATCAATAAAAGTATATTTAATCTCAAGTGCATTTGTGAGTCCCCTGTCAACTGATGTCAAGAACTTCTGGTGGTACACAGTTTCAAAATGCCATGCATCTTTCCATGTACCATTAGGTACTTGGATACCAGTATTTCTACTAGCTTGTACCTATAAAAATGCAAAGTAAATGTGAGAGATGTAGTAAATGTGAAACGCCGTTTATTTCAACTTTGGTCCTTGTGGACCAGCTAAACTAGCTAACCTGTTGATACTAAAGGTAGTTTAGACAGGAGATGGTTCATTGGCTCTGTTATAAACTTAAGCTTTGAACTAAAAGAAAAATGAAAAAATATTTTCTTAATTTATGTCATAAAAGATCACTTAATTTCAAGTGAAATCACAGTGCTATGAAGAAGGGGCAGACAAACTTCAGTAAAACATTTTAAAAAACATCAAGAAAACTGTATTTTAAAGGCAAGTTGAAGAATAGGCTCCAGAGCAAAGCATTCAAACAGCAGATTCCAGTCAGCACAGCATGTTTTCCTCTTCATCCTAGCCAAGGATGCAGATGCAGTGCTCCTGAAAAAGAGCCCACGTTTCCCACTGCTCTTTCTAGCTCCAGAAAAAAAATGATACTGGAGTTCCCAGTGCTGTGGCCTTCACTAATGTTAAATGCCTTTTTAATCTTGGTAATAATAAGCACAGCCTCACTGAGAAGTACAATTCATGGGCACCATGTTAGCTGTTTAAAGCCTGCTCAAAGCTCAAAGCTGCTCTACCAGGTATTGAAGCAGGCCATGGTACCAAGGCCAGAGCCACGATTTAGGAAACTATTACCATTCAGTGCTAACCTCCCCAGTGTGCTAGTTTAGCCAGCTCCCAACTCATTTCCTGATGAAGATTATTACCAAAAAGTGAACTTCAGAGGAAACCAAAAGCAAGGCCTACATGAAGTGTTCTGCAGTTGTAAGCAGGAGCCAATTCTTACAACATTTAATATGAACTCAGTGTTTTCAATGGAATCACAGAACCACAGAATCCTAGGATTGGAAGGGACCTCAAAAGATCATCTAGTCCAACCCCCATGCCAGGCAGGGTCACCTAGAGTACATCACACAGGAACACGTCCAGGTGGGTTTTGAATGTCTCCAGCAAAGGAGACTCTACAACCTCTCTAGGCAGCCTGTTCCAGTGCTCTGTTACTCTCACAGTAAAGAAGTTTTTTCTGATATTTACATGGAACCTCCTATGCTCCAGTTTGCACCCATTGCCCCTTGTCTTGTCACTGGACATCACTGAAAAAAGCCTGGCTCCATCATCCTGACACTCCCCCTTAACATATTTGTAAACTCTGATGAGGTCGCCCCTCAGTTTCCTCTTCTCCAAGCTAAAGAGGCCCAGCTCCCTCAGCCTTTCCTCATAAGGGAGATGTTCCACTCCCTTAATCATCTTTGTGGCTCTGTGCTGGACTCTTTCAAGCAGTTCCCTGTCCTTCTTGAACTGTGGGACCCAGAACTGGACACAATATTCCAGATGTGGCCTCACCAAGGCAGAATAGAGGGGGAGGAAAACCTCTCTTGACCTACTAACCACACCCTTTCTAATGCACCCCAGAATGCCATTGGCCTTCTTGGCCACAAGGGCACATTTCTGGCTTATGGTCATCCCCCTGTCCACCAGGACCCCCAGGTCCCTTTCTCCTACACTGCTCTCCAGCAGGTCAGCCCCCAACCTGTACTGGCACATGGGGTTGTTTTTCCCCAGATGCAAAACTCTACACTTGCCCTTGTTGAATTTCATCAAGTTTCTCCCCGCCCAACTCTCCAGGCTGTCCAGGTCTCTCTGAATGGCAGCACAGCCTTCTGGTGTGTCAGCCACTCCTGCCAGTTTAGTGTCATCAGCAAACTTGCTGAGGGCACACTCTGTTCCCTCATCCAGGTCGTTGATGAAAATATGGAACAGTACCGGTCCCAGCACCGACCCCTGAGGGACTCCACTAGTCACAGACCTCCAACTAGATTCTGTCCCATTGACAGTTGGATCATGCCCTGTTTTGCAAAACCAAACACAACAGAACTTTTTGCAATAGACTTTTTCACCATTTGCTTTCCCTGAGGAGAACTTCACATCTTTATCAGAAGCATGGTCTGGTCAGAAGCAAATAAAAGCAGAGAAGTAAAATCTCAGTCTCCTCACCCAGGGCTCTATGGCACAGCTATCCCACAGACTTCACCAGAAAGGATGCTTCAGCAAAAGCTGACAAATGTTGCTGTATTATATGTTTGTTTGATGAAATACGTCATGTTCCAAATCACTCTTGCATCATCAGTATTTTCAGCACAACTTGGTGCTCTGCTGAGCTGTGTAGAGGAAAGCAACCCTTTCTGGCAGGGAATGGGACAGAAGCAGGGTAACAATGCCAGGAGAGACAGAGAAAGCTGGAAAGGACAGAACAAAAGATGACAAAAGCTCAGCAGGAGGAGTAGATCGATACAATCAGGCATGTCTTTTGGCAGAAATGTGCTAAGAGCTTCTTCCACATTTCACAAAAGGGCCATGAATAATTCCTCTATTTTCAGCACCTTCCTCCCATATATCTAAAGACACCATGCTTCAAAACACTTTGCTCCAAGTAAATACAGTCTATGTATAAGGCAATGACTGAGCTCCTGGAAAAGAAGTAGCTCTGCAGTATGGTCCATGTTCTGTGTTATTAACAGTCATTACACTAATTGCTGTATCTGTAAGCTGTATAGCAAACGCAAACTGATAGGTACCATCTACGTGCCTGACAGGGCCATAAACACCCAAGGCTCTTCTCACAGCACTACTTATGAGATTAATACACCTAGAAACATTTCAGAGGGCCACTTGATGTCAAAAGTGAAATGTGATGGCCCTGGAAAGCCTGGGAGAGGGTGATGGAAATCACCTGCGTGGAGGGGGTGGCTTTGCAGAAAGACCTGGGAAGGAGTGAACCTCCCTCCAGTCCTGCTTCGAATGCTCCATCACAGACAGGCTTTGGTCAGGCTACATTCTAACTCCTTCTCTTACTGTTTCCCCACCCAGCTTCACACAAATTCTTACAAAGGTTATGTACAGACTTGTACAAAACGGAGACTGACACCAGCTCTTGGAGGATTTCCCAGAGCAACTTTAACGGAGATTATATAACATGTTAAATCTGTGCATTGGGGTTTTTTTTTTTATTTATTTTAATATAGATGTTATTATACTACTAGCTTATTCTTCCCAGCTTAACCCTCCAACCACCATTTCAAATAGTTAATTATGTTTTGCAGAGATTAAAAACCCAAGGTTATTACACACATTTTGTTTCCAGCCCTTACCTAGGGTGGGACAAACATGTTACAACTGCAGGGTCTTAGCAAGTCATAACAACCATTATTTTCCTTCCACACATGCCACTATCAAAGTCACAGAATCACAGAACCACAGACTGGTTTGGGTTGGAAGGGACCTTAAAGATCACCTAGATCCAACCCCCCTGCATGGGCAGAGACACCTCCCACTAGACCAGGTTGCTCCAAGCCCCATCCAACCTGGCCTTGAACACTTCCAGGGATGGGGCCTCCACAAATTCCCTAGGTAACCTGTTCTGTTGTCTCACCACCCTCATAGTGAAGAATTTCCTCTGAATGTCTAAGGGAAAGGAAGGGAAAGGAAGGGCAAGGAGGGGGAAGAACTGGGGGGGAACTTTAATTGATGCAACAGCAGAACTTTAGAGCGAGCATAGAACTTTACTTCTATACTCTCTATTCAAAGATCTCAAAGTCCTTTACAAAAGAGGGAGAAAGTCTCATGGGGGAGAAACATCTTCCAAAGGTGTCATAAGAAGAGCCAACTGGGGTAGTAGTTCAACTTTTGTGACTCCTAGCCTGAAAACCTTCCTACAAAATGGCAGTTTCTAGATGTGGGGGAAACCAGTAAAAAGCCCCCCAGCTTTCATTTAAAAAGAGCCTCAGTTTCAGAGAAAGAAAACATGTCCTACATGGCTCTTTTGTTTTATCCAGTAAAGAATAATTTTAACATCATGTGCAATTGGGAGGTATAATGCAGTTCTCAGGAGCTTAAGATATCAACGAGAATATAATTTTAGGTAAATTTCATGCACACAGATGTATTTTAACTCATGTCACCCCCAAAATCCGAGGAAGGAAATAACCAGGAAGCTGTAAAACAGCTCAAGACCAATATGGGGAGGACAGATATGAGGCTCACACCAAGCAGAGACCACTTGGAGGTGTTTGTGCAGGAGCAATGATCAAAGCCTCAGACATGTTGTTCTACTCCTGTGACTGCTCTTCACTGCAGTAGAGTCCTGGCTGCACCTGGATAACTGCAGCATGCTCAGTGTTCAGAAACATGGGTTTTTCCTTGTTTTTTTGGCCTAGAAGGCTTTCCACCAATTGGTGGACCAATTGGTGTATCTACTGTCCAGAGACCACTGAATGAAACTACTACAAAAATCATCGGAGTTGCTCCAGGGCACTGCAAGGTGCCTCAAAAGAGAAGTCAACTTGAACACATTTTGCTCACACTTCCAAGCTCTACAGGCTCCTTATTGACTTGGGAGCAAAGTTCAAAACATTGATAGTCCTGGTCTGCCCAGCTTTGTCTCAACTTACTGAACTTCTTCTGTGATCCCCCCCCCAAAGACAATAGGATAAATCCAGCTTAACATTTTAGGACACTCATAATACTGAAGATATTGACCATTCCCCAAAAATCAAGCTAAATCCAATCCTGACAGAACTGACTTCAAGATATAAAATACATCTTTGTGCAAAGCCACGTCCAATATGCTCTTCCAAATAAGCACTTTTCAAAACACACCCAAACAAACAGTCAACGACACTTTATTCTGAAGGAACCACCGGACAAAACCCAACTGTTTTTGTTGAATGTTCTTGACATTCCCACACTTTCAGTATAGATACCATGATAGTAGGTACCTGCAGTAACACAGAATTTTCTTTTTTAATTTAATCTGTAATAATTGCTTTTACAGGCTTAGGGCTTTTTCCTTTTGTACTTAGTGTAAAACTTGAGGACTGTGAAACAAAACAAGAAAACCTAAGGGCTACTAACAATCCTCCCTTCCAGCTGATGCTCAGTATGAGGCTTGATTTTGTCATCACACTGTGCGAGCTTCTTCCTGGGTGAACTGGAACAACATGATCTCAAACTAATTTGAAGTAGTCACCATGTCCATACCAGGATAGATGCTACACTGCTGGCAGGGAACAAAAGTGGGCATTCCAACAGCAAATGGTCTAAAAGCTTGTTTGGGCAGTGTAGCAGAGCAAACCAACAGTGATGGCCACCGAAATAGCCCAGGGCACTGTCCTGGTTCCTCCTGAGGTCACCTGGGCTTGGTGCAGTACAGAGAACACCAGTCCCACAATGCTATTCTCAGAGCCCTGCTCCAGCTCTGCCCCTGGAGACAGCACAGTGCAACATAGCTTCTCTCACCCAGGCTAGGGTAGGGCAGCACAAAATTTTTTTTAGAAGTGCTGTTCTGGGACCCTACTCTTCACATCATGCCATCCTTTCTGCCTCGCATCACCTCTCCCCCACCGCTCATCCTGTCTTGTGAAGTTTCCTCCACATAACTCACATCAGCTTCTTAGCATGTCCTTCTTCACAAGTCACACATCTTCCATCAGGTCCTCTCAGATGAAAAGCAAGCAAACTCACTTACATGAAAACCAGCAGTGAGGAACAAAATGGTCTGCTGAAGGTAAAAGATCCTTCTGATGGCTACAAATACTTCCAGAAAAATAAAACCTCTTTGAGCTTGTTATTGTTGCTGTGGGTTTTCCTTCTTCTCAATCTCATTGTTTGTCTTGTAGAGTTTAGAAATAAACAATGAGCAGACTTAGTAGAAAGGAAGAAACTTTCCACACATGCTTCCTACTCATTTATCTTCCTCCCCACTTTTTCTTATGATTTTTACTCCCTCACCTTTTCCTCTTCTTCTCATTCTAAAAAAGGGCAGAATTCCTCTCCTCCCTCTTGATACCACTACTTGATATTATTTTTCTGAAAAAATCAGAAGAAGAGAATATAGGTTTTAACTTTTTCTTTTAAAGTTTTTTTGCAACTGTGCTGAACTCTGCCAATGATACAATAATGAAATATTTCCAGGAGACAGAAAAAAATTAGCTGTAAAAACTCTCTGCCTCTGTGAGGCTTGCTGCCCTTCAGGAGGAGTTGCTCCAAAGGCTTCAGGGAGGTCTCACTTCCATACACAGCAAACACCCTGTTCTGCCTTTAATGCTGCTCCTGCAGTCATTATCTTTTGCATTTGTTATCTTTTCCAGACAACAAAGTCCATTTTGGAGGAGAGGGGGAAGATGTAAGAATTTCTTTTTCCTGGAAGAAAGAAACTGCAAGGGTGTTTTTCCTCCTGCACGGGAAACATCTATTGAGAGCAATGCAGAAGCCAGGGCTGGCCTAGAAGAAGTCTTTGATGTTAAAAAAACCCTAAGAAACCAGAACAAAAAACCCCAAATAAAGTATGAATCATAATGTCTGCCACTTTACATATATGTCTGAAAGAGTCAAGCTCCAGTAACACATCTGCTAATGCAGTGCCGATGGGGTTAATGACATCAGAGCCAGATTCCACTTTGTGCTTAGCAGTGAGACACTTCCTACAACACAGCCAGGGAGCTGGAGCCCTCCTTCAGCTCCCCATCACACCAAAATCAGCATCAATATAACACAAATCCGCCCCTACTCTGATTATTATCAGTAGTCCTTACTTTGTCTCCTTCCAACTCCATCAACCCCCCCCACCCTTCCACATGAAAATCAGCCAGTGTTTAATTTCAGGGTAATCTTCCTAATCCACATGTTTATTTTCACACATTTTCTCTATCTCCTCTCCCACCCTCCACCTCCCCAGCAAGGGTTCACAGGCACTTACCTTCTCACCCAGTGATCCCAAAATTCAGATCTCCAACAGCCAAGGAGGTACAGAGCAGCATTCCTAACATCTTCTTTTAAGTCACTTTAAGTCACTCAGGCAAGTGCAGGAAGGGGCCTAACAAAGCTGTATGCAGCCAATTGTGTTATCAAGGCACTTGGCACTACCAGCTGATCCTCGATTACTATTCATCCCTCAGGAAAATAAAATACCCTTTTGTAGTAAAAGTGTAACCGGTTGCTATGATGCATTACATATTAACAAAAGCAGCTTTTGACCAAAATTACAGATGATGAAAGCCTGGAAGTGGAATCAGACCAAGGTAACCAGTTGTTTCTACATGTTTCAGATAAAAAGCAGACAGTTTAACCAAGATTTTCACAGTACTGTGAAAGAAGAGTGCAGTAGGTTAGTTATGTCACACAGTTGTACATAAAACGGTAGAGTTTTGTAAAACTAACATTGAGACTAACATTTTCTGTTGTAGGGACCTTTCTGGTGTAGCATCCTAGCTATGTATCTGCCAGCACTGTAGTAACCTCAGTTTTCACAGGGTGTCTTTAACATTTTTGTGCTTTCCTTGAAATCCACTCAGAAGTTTTCAATATGCTTTCATATTTTCTTTTTTTTTCCCCTAATTTTATTTGCCTTTTAATGTTTTTGTTTGTTTGGTTTTTGTTTTGTTTTGGGTTTTTTTTTACTCTTATCAGAGAGCATATTCTCTGAAAGGCAGACTTTACTAGGTAGAAGGATAGAATTTACTGGCTTGGTAGAATAATCCCTACGTAGGTGGTGAGGAAGCATTCCAGAATATTACTGGATTGGTTTGTTTGCTAATCTATTTAAACACCCCTAGGCCTTAACACCCACAACTTGTGTGCTTTAGGGATCTTTCCTGTCCATGACTGCTCTCAATGTGATAGATCTGCAGGAAAGCTGCAGATGGAGACTTAAGGCAAGCTGACTAGTGGGACTCTCACCTGAAAAGATCTATATGGCTTTGGTGCACTCAGCAAATCCAGCTCTACCTTCCTCCCAAGCCTGTACAGAGCACATGCAACTCACTGCTACTTGCACCTTGCACCTCTGCATTAAACCCGGCTCTCAGTTAAGGCAGCAATCCAGGCACCAGGAAAACACTTCACATGGAATGCAAACAAGGCTGTACGAACACATTTCACATCCTTGGTTTGGGGAAAACTCGCTGACAGAGAAAGGAGGTAGCTTTAAACAGCATTAAGCAGAGCAGGCTTGATGTAAGCAGCTACCCCTGTGTGAAATCTGAAGCTCTTGCCAGCGGTGTGGAGGAAAGACATGACCTCATTATTCCATAGCCCAGATAATCCGTTCCTGGATAAAGTGAGAGCTGACAAGTGTTTCACCTTGAAGGTTATCAAAGCCCTTTCCACACTCTGCTGATGCGGAGGCATTTACTTTACCAAAGAGGGATGTGAAAACTCGTCTGTGTTAGTAAAGGAGATAAAAACATCATGGGGGGGGGTGGGGTGGATGGTGAAGTGGTTAAGAGCACACTGCCATGCCACAAGGACACAGAAATTGAGAGGAAGAGACCAAGGGCATTTCCAGAACCATTTTTGCAAACAGGAAAATATTTTTCTCAATATTTTGAGAGTTGCAGCTCTCAATTCCTTCCATCTACTTCTAGGCACTTCCTCAAAATAAGTGTCTAGCGGCCACTCTTGACATCAGCTACCCCCTTTAGCACCTCCAGAAAGGTAGTTCAGCTCTTGGCTGGGATAAATCACTGTCTGGACCATCTTCTAGTGTCTCTCCAAAGACTGCTGAGGGAACCATGAGTGATTCCACTCCCCTCATCTTTTAAGTTAGATGAATCCAAGCTTTACTGTCCTGGGTTTTACACAGGCATGTGCAGTCAACACGCTAGCCTCAAATTTTGTTGGAAGGATCCTTAATCTGTTTGAGCAACGGCTCCATGCTAGTTCAAGGGGAAAGAATGTCATCTGGTTGCCATTTTCTTCTCACAACACCTGCACTCTTGCTGGAGGCCTGCCACACAAACAGAGCCAGGCTCTTTCCCCCTCACTGGTCCGGTCCTTGGCGGACTAGTTAACAGAAGAAACACACATCTCCTTCTCCTATCAGGACTCTGGAGTCATTGGCTTTAAGTCTGCAGGGAAGAATGACACCATTTAAAAGATTTAACACACAAAGTATAAAGCCCTGGAGAAAATGCATGGCTGACTTTCCTACAGAAAAGATTAATAAATGAACAGGTAGCAGTTGGAGAAAGAGCAGACACAAACCCCAAGATTAGGAGTAGGTTTCCGCTGAAATATTTGTCTTCCAGATGTTACCTTGACATTCAAAACATAGCCAACTACAACTGTGATTCTGCATGCCTCTTGCACCTACTCCCTAGGAAAAGCTCATTATTAAGTTGCACTCATTAGATCACCTACAGTATTTTCTTTCATGTCAAAGGAAAAAAAACAGGCAGCAGGAAAAAAAAAGCGAGAGATTTTGAGGTCCATAGCAGATAAAAATTATTGCCATTCACTACAGCAATATCAACAACATTAAACACAAATATGGAAGGGTCACAAGGCAAAACCAGTTTTCCAAATGCAACTCTGTTATGGGTTAGCTTCACACTGACCAGGACCTCAAGATAGTGTTTGGAGCAGCTACAAAAGGCTTTACACAGGCCATCTGGCTCCTGTGCTCAGTGGCCAGCATGTCACTTTGGAGTAGCTGAAATGCACCGATGACGCCCCCTCCTTCATCCTGTCTCTCCTTACGTGCTGGCTTTGTCAGTGGTGGCCAAGCAATGGGCCTCCCCATCACACCTCACAAGCAGGTTGAGGCACAGGTTGGTTTGTACCCAGCTCCCACTCAAGCCGCTTCCCACACCCCTGACTGCGTTAGCACAGGAGCAATCCCAAGGCACCTAAGTGGGATGGAAGCATATTCAGTTTTGTCCCAATGGAGTGACCACAGGAAGCCAGGCAAGTTCTTTATGCCTGTTTTTTACTAACTCTTTCAGGGGCTTTTGCCAAGGTTTTGATAGTGGGTGCCTGCCTTCCAGGCACATGCATGACTCTCCATCTTCCACATACAATTCCTTCTAAGCTCTGTCCTAGCTAGCACTAGATATTGAGCTACCACAACCACTGGACATTTGCTTTCCTAGTACTGGAATTACTGTTTCACCCAGCCAGTCAATTGCTTTCTCTGGGGAGAGCCTGAAACAACCAAAAGCCTTAAGGGTCAGTCTTCTGCACAGCCCTGATACTTGCCTGATGCAATAAGGAGATAGTTCTGTGCATGAGCTTCTGTCCATCAGTTAACTTCTGCTTACATGTCTAAGTTTGATGAGTTTGAATAACCATCTTTGAAAATTATCTTTATTCTGTTCCCGGTGTTGGCCCTCGCACCTGAACTCAGTAAACCTTACGTTCTGTTCTCACTGAGAGACTGTAGGAAAATTATCCACAATAAGCTTCATTCTTTTTCCAGGATTAGGAGTTGTATATTGTACTTGCAGTGAAAAATCTGTTTTATGCATTAGGGAGAACACAGGACTGAACTTTTTTTCAAGTTAAGTGAAGATATTTTTGCATTTTGATCATAAATATTCTCCTGGTCATTTTTGGCAAACCTCTCACAAGACATTTTATGCCATTTTGCAAGACGTTGTTATTGGAGGAAAAAGTTAGACTTTGTATTTAAACAAAATGTGCCTGAAACATTGAAAAGCTGATTTAATGTTAGCAATTCTGCAACTCAAGCAGTATTTGGGCCAAAAACTGGCTTCAAAAGATGATAGCAGGCAGGAAAAAAGACTGTATTTCTAAAGAACGCAAAGAAATAAGCCTAGGAACCACTTCAGCAGTTAAAGAGAGGATGAGAGAGAGATGTTCTTCTCAGATGCCTTCTTTTCTGTTCACCGAGCCTCTACTGTTTCATTAAAATTAAATCTCATGGAAACATCCAAACAACAAGAAATGTGATTAACCCAGCAGAAGAAAGAATGTCTCTATCTTTGATTTACTCTGAAGAGTAGAGGTGTTCAGGCTTATATGGCCTCACACTGCAAGCAATTTGATTCCATGCCAAGGCACAATGTGTTCAGTAAGACACGCTGTGAAAAGTTCAGCCCTGAATTAAAAAACACTCATTTAAATGACAAGCAAACTCACAGGAGATACTTTTGAAGTGCTCTGTCCTACAGTGCCCTCATCAGTAAGTTCCAATGAGATGCTGAGAGTGCAAAAGCACTCACCGGACTGGATTATGAAAGGACTGTGTTGCTGATGTGCTTTGACCAAAACAGAATATTTTCTTATTTTCCAGAATTCTGATGAGGCTTCAAGTTGCTAGTCCATCATAGCAGCAATTTGTCATTAGGAACCAGAAGGGGAGTCATCATACCTTTCTTTAAATCTCAGTTTATCTGTGGCTTGGGATGGAGTAAAATTTTGAGTGGCATCAGACTAGCCAAACAGAAAATTTGGAAGCCCCGTAAACCTTCTAGGGACATCACAGATTTGCCAGAATTTAATTTTTTAAGGAGTATCTTTTTAAAAAATCAAGTTCCACAAACCCAATGATAAAAAGGGGAGTTTCCTACATTTACAATCACTTCAGGCATGTAGGTACGTATCAAGATATTTGGTACCAGGTGGATAAATGTGGTACTGTGCACAGGAGAGGATAAATGTTTGCAGGGATGGTTACTTCCCAAGGCACAAACTGCAGTTACGGGCTGGCATTCTCACCTAACAGCCCCAAAATTCAATGTGCAAAATTCCCTCTGATGGCAGCAGGAGTCCACGTCTAGAAAGGGCAGCCAGCTCCTACCAGCCTCTCTCTTGGTTTCTCAGTTCAGATTCACGTCCTGGTGCACGTTCCAAAGCAATCTGCGCAGTTCCCAAGGAATGGTGATCTAGTTTTGCTACTCATCTGGAGCACCACATAGTGTTGTTTTTAGTGTACAAAATGACAAACAGAATTTGTTAGTGGCAGTAAAAACTACATTGTCTCCTTCCTCCCTTCAGGAACACAGGTGGGAGGAAAGTGCCATGGGATAATGATACGGCATTTAATTTTTGGAAACATCAAAAGTGTAATGGTTACAATGAATGGTTCACAACCTGAGCTTCAAGTTGGAGTAGACAGAGTTTAGAAAAGGTGGATAAAGTTGTTTCAAAAGCAGTCTTGATCCCCAAGGCAGCTTTTCCAGTTTCTAATTTTCTTAATTCGCTCTATCTGTTGTACTATTAAAGAGTCAAACAACAGAAAAAAAGAAAAAACTGAACATACACCAGATAAAGAAAGTAAATGACCTGCTTTTCCTCATCTTCTAATCCTTTTTGGTGAAAGTAAAATGGCTAATTTTAGCAACAAGAGGTTAGAATAAAAGTATTAGAAAAGTCGTAATTTAAAATAGTAGATTATTGTTTAAAAACTACAAATTGTACGGAGTGGAACTAAGAGAGAAAAGCCATGTTCCAGGCCAAGAGACTACTTTTAAAATTTTCTATTGATAAGTTAAGATAGTAGAACTATCTCTTAGACCGATACACATACATTTCTCATAATATGATATAAATTCCCAAAGAATTATTATTCTCTCATGAACACATATATCATGACTGCAAGAAAGAAAATCTTCATAACCATCAACAAACAAATCCAAAAGATAACCTTACAAAACACCTGGAATTATATTTTCTGTTTATTCCAAACAGGAATAAAGTGAAAGCAGGATTTGACTAAAATTTTGACCTCCTACTTACCTGCAAAACACCAGGAAAACACAGAATTACCCACTGAAATTCAGGGTTTTGTCACCTTTTCTTAACAAAAGTCTCAGTTTCTCTACTGTGGGGAAAAATGCTAAAAATTAGTTTGCTTAACTACTTTTCATTCTGAGTGCAAGAGCAGAGAGCCCATAAGGACCTGTTGTTTCTGCAACAATATAAGGAGGAAATAAGTGGAAAAGATTTTCTTCTGTCCTTGAAGTATTTTGTGGTCATTTGTAGCAGTTTTTGCAAGGAGATTTTTCTTATTAGGATTCATTAGGATTTTAAGTGGCCAGCTTTAAATTACCAATCAACATTCCTACTTATTTTGATGGAAACAAACAAACCCCAACAAAAATCTTGTGCTGAGGCCTGGCAGCGGTTTCAGGTTAGCCAAGGGATGTACAATTTTATGGCACCTATTTCCCAGTATATGTAAAAAGGAGCTGTTTAAGACCAAAGATAAATGTTTTGCTGTAATCAATGATACCTTAGCCTTATCTCGGAAAGCTCTATGTTCGGCAAGCCTGTTTGGCAGCTTTTCTGGAGATCATAAATCAAAATATTCAGAACAATTTTCAGCATTTTTTTGTAGCGAGGCCACTCCCAGGTCTGCATCTTGCTGGGATGGTCCCTGGGATTAAACTGTGGCTGAGGCAGGACCAAATAAAGACAGTAATGACCTTTGTTGCTACTCTCTTTAAGGCCAAGAATCCACCAAAAATTCAGAATCTGATAATTATTTTTTTATATACACTCAGATAAACTGACGTAAACCAGCAAACTTTCTACCTCTCAAATGCAGATTATACCACAAAAGTGTAAAATAGAAAGTTTTGGACAGTATGTGTTACACTCTAAACTTCCAAATGGGCATTTCTTATGACATTCTGCACTTGAGTTAGCTTCAGACACTCCCATACAATACAAAATTCTTTAGTTCTTGACAGCTTTACAACAGAAATTTGCTATTCACACCCGTGAATGGGTGTGTGTATTAATTTGCCTTTCAAAGTGCATGCAGTCCACTTTGCTGCTGATAATCTGCATAAAACTTGATTAACGAATCAGGAATCCTTGGGGTCACGACAGTCAGTGCGTACCGAAAGTGCCGTCCCAGGATACATTTGGCATGTATGTCTTCCTGAAGAGCTAGAAGGGCTGCTTCTCTGCAGACTGCTGTTATCTGCAAAGACAATTAAAAAAAAAGGCCAAAAAAATGTAGCATTATTGTTATAAAATATATTACTTGAAAGGAAGAAAGCAAACACAGGAATATTAACATACTCCAAATGCCGGATACTCACAAGGACTGAGTTTCTCCAACTTTTTTTTAATAAATGAGGTTGTGGGTGATTAGGACATCCAAGAAGCAGGATATAGCTTAAAATTCAAACCCCAGTAACATTACATTTCATATTAAAGTATGCTGCAAATTAAGTTGATAATCATATTACCTTGTGTTAGACTCCCCACAACACCTGATAAATTAAAACCCCAGCAACCAACGATGCATTTTTTTTGCCCCCAAAGTGCAAGAGCAGATATTCCCAGGCTCTGCAGGCACTTTTCTTTCTCAGCTTTACACTGGGAAAGAACTAAAAACAATTAATTCAGAAAGGAGGGCTGGAAGGAGAAGGGTGTGTGGAAGGGGAGGAGGGTTAAGGTCTCATACCCTGCAATGTGTTTTTAAGCTCTCTGGACTTCAGACAGCGGAAACAGACTGATGCCAGTGTCACTCTAAAGACACATTACTGTGGTGAAAAGAGCTTGTGGAATGAAAAGAGATATTGTGATTTCCAGTGCAACAGGGAAAACAGTGATTGATATTGACTGCTCCCTTATATCTGTAAATGAAAGAGCCAGCTGAAACACATTTGTCCAGCTATTCAGCATATTTTCTCTGTTTGTTCACTTACTGAAAAGAGTTCCCCTGCTTATGCCGTGCTAATGGTTGCCAAAGCCGTTTAGTAGCTTTTTAGAGGATTTAGCAGCATGTTTAGGAAGCTTTCACAAGAAAACACACATGGATTTAGATGGCTTTGTCAAGTTACAACAATATTACTATTAGTGCTGTGCTGCTCTAATGAGCAGTGAAGCTAAACACTGCTGTTATGCATTTTAATGCTCTTCAGGACTTCACAGACAGTTGGACATGGAAGTGTAGCCGAGATTTAGTGCACCAGCTTCTTGCAGAGATAAGTAACACATCATCTAGAAAGTAACACAGGGATCTTGGTCCCACTGTTCAGGTTTCTCTCTCTAAGTAGACAGTATGACTACTTCCCTATCTCTAACACAAATATAAAGCTACTTGAAGAAAAAAAGAAATCGAAAACAGAAAACCAGATCAAGGTGCCCCCCATTATTGCCTAACAACAAATACAGGAATCTTGCAAAAGGGAGAAGACTGTTGATGGAAAAAGATCCCAAGCATCCTGGACTCCAAACATGTGTTGGTCTTTGAAGGAGGGGTCCATTTCCCCTTGATAAATACTGCACTAAGGGCAATTTTTCCACAAAATGAAGAGGAAGAAACCTTCTGGAGAGTTTCATGTGCAGTATTAAAAATCACAAACCACAGTACAGCAGGTTTTGACTATCCAGTTCTGCTCAGAGACCATCAAATTGAAATTATGAAGCAGGATATCACTACAGCCCAAGATGTTCACTTGTTAGGAGCTGCTATGAAGGACAAGCTGAAGAAAAGACTGTCAAGTTGGCAGACCCAAATAAGAAGGAACACCAGTCTTATTTCTTCCTGTTTCACCTGTACACTGATAAACTTAGGAGGAATTTGCCCACAAGTTGATAGTTCTGATGATGCTCTTACATTTCCTCTACATTCTGCCAAGAGTACTGTTAACAGTGATGATAATAACCTCCAAAGGATTTTTTGGTTTAATTTTATTCTTAAAGACTTAACTGTAAGTTCTGTGATACTAAAAATTACTAAACATGAGGAAACACCAGAAAACTACTACTTTTTTTTTTGTTTCCCCAGAGTATTTGAGCTGCTTTTAAGGGAATAGGAAAGCATTTTAAGGCATAAATTAGCATGCTCTCTTTTCCTGGCTGCACTCTGAATTTTTGTGGACTAAATATTTTAGATATTCTTGAGTAATAAACAGCAGGCATTACAGCACAGTGTTTAGAACTTGGGCCCTCGTGTCTGGTTGCAGAAGTCACATTATGTTGTTGCCATTCCTTGGCTAACCTGATGTATCAGGTTTCTGAGGTAAGAGATTTGACAAGGCAAGTTTGATTATTTTTCTTCGTTCAAGTATGCATACTTTTTTAAAAAAAAAGTCCTCACAAGCAATCAAGCATTCTCACTAGCTGGCAAAGCTAAATCACTCATGGAAAGCAAACACAAGTAGTAATATAGCCACAGTGAAATGAGAGTGAGTTCATCTGGTGAAATCAGCTGCATTATTGCCTAAGGTCTGCTGTTTTTCATAGATATTTCCTGTCATGTCATTAGGACATTTATTACTAGACAAAGCAACTGAAGGGTTTTTATATGTCATTTCTGCCTAGATTAAAAAAACAACATAGATTGGGTCAAGTGGACGAGAGGGAAGGCAGAAGAAGGGGTTAACCAACAACAAAGGAAGAAAACCAGCAGCTTTCCAGCAAGGCAGGGCTCCTTCCCAGGCTTAGCGGCACTCCAAAACCAGATCATCAGTTTTAAAACCTTGCAACAGACCTGTCCTTGATGATTTTGTCCAATTACCTTCTTAGATCACTTCTTTCGTCCTCCACAACATCATCCTGTAATGAGTGCTGCGGTCTAATCATGCATTGTATAAAAAAGCACCTTTGTTTGTCTTAAACTTGGCAATTTCAACAAGTGCCTCCTAGTTCCTGTGTTATGAGAACAGTGATTCATCTGTTGTTCCCCGTTCACCTTCCCCGTATCATAGATGATTCTACAGAGTTTTATCTCGTCCCCTCTCAGTCAAGTCTTTGCAAGCCAAAGAGCCCTCAGTGATTCAGACCCTGCTCCTGCAGAACTTGTCCACCCCTCAGCCCGCCTGCCATGTTTTCCTCTCCAGTTGTGCTCCATCCTCTGAAGCTGTGCACGGAGGGAGCCGTGCCACGGCACAGCCACGTCTCTGGGTTCCTTGCAGCTCCTTTCCTACTACTGCATTTGCCATCATATTAGCGCCAAGATGATTTTTTCCAGAAAATTACCCACACTGCCTCCAGTGTCTTTCCCTGAGTGACAGCATCTAATTTAGGTCATATACTTGTGAATTTGAAGCCTGCGTGATTTTTTTTCTCTTCATTGCATTTATCAGCATGACTATATTTATCAGCAGGCCTCTGCCTGCCTTTATAAATGAATGCCATGAACCAACATTACCTACCTGCCAGTTTTAAGACAATTCTTCATTATTTTCAAATACAAATCCAAGGGATCACCATTATTACCCTTTCAGTATTAAAAAACACACAGCAACAATAACAAAAAGTGCAGTCTTTTGGATCCCTGTACGTTTGTGAGAAACGGGAATAATGTCCTAGTCCTGTTCCAATGGCAACATTGCAGCTTGGTGTATTGAAGGACAAAATAGATATTCTTTACTGCATCTGAATATAGAGTGGCTTTCAGCATTGACTGTTAAAGCAGTAATGAAGACATAAGAGATTGTCAGAAACAGCAGCAATTAAATGGCAACACACCAGGCAGCAGGTAATTAAGCAATAACCACTGAGGTGTGGGGTGTTATTGCAGAGCTGAATAACCAGCCAGGTGTGGTTGAATATTGTTGAACCTATGAGTACCAGAATATACCGTAGTTTGATTATTAATATCATTATAAATGGAAGTTTAACAAACACAATTCTCATTTTCAATGGAATGAGAGCAAATTACTGACCTATGCATTAGGCTGCTGTCTTCTCTTACCATGGGAATAATTTTGAATTCATGTATTAAAAAGAGATTATACATTTTTAGAGGACTAATTTATCATCTGGGTGAGTGCTTTAAGGTAAGAAAATAAACAAGTAATTTAGAATCCTACTTCAAAGTCAAAAAGGCAACTGTATCAAGTTATCCTAGGAGGAAAGCAAAACTAAATTTTGCTATCTGAACCATACACACATGCTGATCAGTAATAAGCAAAGCCACACACAGGCTCACAGCTATGGTGCAAACAATGATGAGTCCCAAGAAGAAATGGATTTACACCTAGTCATCCCCTCCTTCCCCATTTCACTCCCAGCAACAATAAAATGCCTACTGCCAGTTACTGTTCCCTGAATAAGGAGCATTCAACATAACCCATCTTTCTCCTGAAACCAAGGGTGACACTGGCTGATTCAGCCTGGCCTATTCTCCCTCATTCTGGCATTAAGCACCAACTCTTTCCAGCGGACTGAAAGTCCTTTTCAGCTTCTTTGTATTTAAAGTGCTCTAAATAGCTTTAAAGAATCTTAAAGGAAAAAAAAAAAAAGAAGAAAAAAGAAACAAGCTTCTGTGCAAAAGCCTTAGGTATTTTCAGGAAAGTGGTTTTGTTAGCGCAGGGCCTGTTGGGAGCACCTGGGAATGTCGGGTTTAATTGGGCTGCAGCTGCTGTCGATTGTGCACGCAGTAACTGGCAGCCCCTGGCTGGCTGTACATTGTGTTTTCCTTTCTTTTCCTTTTTCCTTCCTTTTTAACTTGCTCGTCCACCCTGTCAGTTCAAGCTGTAAGGGATTGTGTGTAAGAGGGATTAGGAGCCTGGAAACAGAAGAGTACCCTGGGGGTCGTGAACAGGGCAAATTGTGGCGCTTCCCAGGTGAAAAATACCTGCAAGAGCCTGTGCGGGGCAGGTCTGTGAGGCAGCCTCCAAGGAACACGCTGCATGGGCTTGGGGAGTTTGCTTTCCTGCTCTCTTCAGGAGAGAGGAAAGGTTCACAGATGGCATTTTAAAAAGACATCAATAACTCCTGGGTCAGGATATCTGTTCCTCACTCAGGCAAATTCCTAATTCGTGTCAGGTACCTCCTCTCACCCCAAAGGTGTTCTAAAGAGACCACAATAACCCTATCCCCATAAAACCAGGGAAGTTGGAAAGCTTTCAGGACCCCGGGCCCTCTTCTGATTGAGGAAAGAGGTTGGCAAAGTAAGAAGAAAAATCAGGAGAAGATGCACTGTAGTCGGAGGGGCTAGAAGGGAGTAGCAGGGAAATGTTGCTGACTGTATCCTGAAATCAACATCAGCATCTCCACTCAGTGCAACTCCAGCAGGGCACAACTTTGAGTGACTTGTACACGGCTCAGTGCAGTGAGATGATATACTTCAGAGAGGTGAAAACCTCTAGGTTTTTGCCAACCCCTTCACTCCCCCCCCTGCAGCAAGTCACTCCTGCTCGAAGTGTAGGACCCTGAGGCCTTTCTTTCCCCATTCTCCTTCGTGCCAGCTCCCACCCCTCTCCTGTGCTGGCCCTTTCATTAACTGGCCCTTTCATTAACTGATTCAATGCACCAGACCACCAGAAAACTAATCCAGAAAAATTAAGGAAAACAAACAAAAAAAAGCCTTAGCTTGCCACTGGGGTACTGAGATGGGCTCACAGGGGGGATCCAACAAGCCCCAGTCGGCATGGGAGGGGTGGAGGGCACAGCAAGAGCTTCTTCCAGGAGTGGAGAGCTGCTGGGTCAGTTCATGAAATGTTGTGGTCACTTATCCTTTTTTAGCATCCTCACACCGTTTCCAATGTGGACAATGATCTGTCTGAGCTAGCTCAGGTATTGCAGCACTGTGTTGCCTGGGCTGGGGAATGCCATTTTTCCTTTAAAATGGGCTAAAATGAGAGATGCTTAACTGGTGAGAGGTGCAGTTCTTGATGTATTTTAAAAAGGCTTAAATTTAGTACTTCTCTTCTGCTCCAGCTTTCCTGTTTTGTGTATAGAACAGAAAAAAACAGGAATATACAAGATAAAATGCCTTTTTTTCCGCTTTTCTGAAATGAGACATTCTTACAGACAGTAAGAATTACTTACAGTCTTGTTCTGTTTAGGAGAAAAATTATTTCATAGTATTGGAAACGGTATCACCCTGTGATAAATTTTGATCTAATCTTTGAAAGACAAGGAATCACCCCTGTATGTATATCTCTTCACGCCACTCAGTTCTATGAGCTGTAGATTTAAATGGGGTGGATTATATGTTTGGGTATTTTGCAAATGGAAAATAATCTATTCTAATCAGAAAATGATAAAGTATATTAGCATAAGGCTTTCCATACAGGATCCATTCCTCAGATTCATGTGTGGTACCTACCACTGGTGCTTTGGAGTGAATTTACCTAATATATGATTGTCTCTCTGTAAAATTTTCCTAAGTGTGCAAGGCACTCACAGGCCACACAAGTGCCTCAGTGAGACAGAGGTTTCTTAGCTCTCTAACCAACTGTGTTTTAAAATGCTTTTAGTTTTCCTCAAGTTAAGGTGCATACATCTATATGGTTCTGTATTCACAAACATTGCCTTGGAACAGATGATCCTATTCGTATTGCAGCCATCCTCAGCAGTGATATCCTACAATCAAATATTATTTTAAAAAAAGAGGCTTCTTTCTTCCTCATTTATTAAAGAGACACTCAATATGAGTGGACATTGGTTAGCCTACTTTGAAGCAGGTCTGTAGAGATGAAGCAGCACCTTTGTAGTTCTTAAATAAAAAGGACAGGTCTTACGTGTATCTCGTCTCTCTGACCCAACAGGCTGAGCAAACAGCCTCTGTTATTCCTGATTTCTTTTATGAGAAGTTGTTATGGAAATGTAATTGAACAAAACCAGCTCCTTTAATGATGTCTGTAGGTGACCTTAGTTCAGAACAGACTGGTCCAAATCTTCATTATTTAATCTACAGTTTGCTTATTTCTGTAATTTTGCAGACTTACATGCACGTGACTATGCCTGTGGGTGGCCACAGCTTACCTGAGGTGCTGCACAGGGACGTAAAGTGGTCGTGCCACCTGAATACATCTGGTATGACTGGGAACGATGATTCCCACTCAGCTCTTCCCACGGTAGCCACAGCTGCCTTGGGGGGGCTGCAGCAGAAACCAAGGCCTCTTTCTGCTCCTCCTCCCAGCCTCAGCCAGGAGAGCCAGGCTTTGGATTTACTTTGTCTACCTGTGTTGCTGTGGTCAACCCGGTGCCACCGAGCCTGGTGTATTGACCAGGGCCTGAGCCAGACAACTGGCCAGTTGCTTCTGTGGGACAACAGCATCATGGCAACAATTAATGAGACAGCGTTGACCAAAAAATGCTGTGTTTAATTGCTCTTAGAGTACCAAGAAGTGAGCACAGGTTGTGCCTAGGCAGCAGACAGTATGACATGTATCAGTAGCTCTTATTATTCTATAAAGCTTAAACACGCCCAGAGACAAGAAGGGAAGGATGAGGTATGTAGCCAAAATTAAGCATATGTATCATAACTATAGCACATGATGACAGCTGAAGAGAATAAACCAGAGCCTTCCAGTGGTACAGGCTCGGTGTCATCACACATACCTCTGCTCATCCCGACATGTTCTAACAGAGTGAAGCTTTGACTCCATCTGCAAGCTTTCTTTTTTCTTTCCACTCTCTTAAAAAATATTACTAGATGTGGTATCCTTCCAAGCAATATATAAAACATGTAAATTCCAATTTAACTTTTGTAACTACAAGCCCAAAATGCAGCTATTTTCCAAAATGCACTCTGTCGATATGGCTCCCATCACTTTGGCAGAGACATGGCATAGCTACACCTTTCACAAAGGAATTCCGTAACAAAACGAGTTTTTACATGCTGGGACTAAATATTTTTAAACAGCACTCTCTGCCAACTTCAAGTTTCAGCTATATTTGTGCAACTAAAAAAAAAAAAAAAGAAAACACACACATGTTTCTATACAAGATTAAGCTGCATTTCTGGTTAACCTCAGAATTACTTGATTTTACATAAACATTTAATGAGAAATTTTAACTTCTTCCCTTCAATGAGGAAAAGGAAGCCAAGCCACTAGAAAAACAGAGCCTTTCTATATGTGTGTGTGTGTGTGCATGCACTCATTTTAATTAAAAGTAATTAACAGAATCCTGTGTTCTCACTCACAGTGTGCTGCTACTACACAGGACCTGCACACAGAGCCAATGCTAGTTTGCTGAATGCCGCTAGCGAGACAGACTGAATTATGCAACTAAAAATTTAAAACTTGAAGACTTGGAGGACATCATTAGCCATAGATGTCATGAGTTTCTCTCTAGAAAAGCAAAACAAAGAAAAACCTACCAAACAGATTTGGCAGCTTCTACCTTACAAGACCTATCACAGTGTAGGTGTTGAGCAGTTGTTGCGTTTGCTCGCTTTCTTTTCAGATGTTGAGGCAGACAGATAAGAGATTGGGTGATGCGTTCAGCATATTCTGTATTTCTTGCACTGAAAAATAACCCATGCCTTTGCTTCTCAAACCAGTAATTCCTTCCTCAAGTTTAACCTGGGAGAGTAGCAGAGGCCTTAGACTCCCTATCAAAACAAAGCTAATATAAGCGATTCTGCCAAAGGAATTGGGAGAAGTGCCCTCCCTTCCCTAAAAATATTTCTTTTTTCTCAATAGAGCACAGCCAGTCTAGAACTGTCTTTCAACTCCTTTCAGCTCCGGCAGCATTTCTATGACATTATATCACCATTTAAAGATTGGTAGAACCCTAAACTTTCGAATCCACCCAGCAAAAGGGAAAGAAAAAAAATCTTCTTTCATGCGTTTGTGTAAACTTTCCCATTCATCCTGTCTTTAGACCAATGGCAATTACTGGCTCTGATTTGGATCTTGCATAGCAGGTTAACAGCACCTGTATTTGTGGTTACCCGTGTAAGAGATATCATGACACAACATAGTAAAAGCAAACAAACTCAGTTAAAAATAATGGCCAGAAAGTCTAGCAAATCTTCTGGTGTCTTGGTGTTTCTATCAATCTAGCCAGAAAGCACACAAATCCTAGGATCATAAGAGAGATGTATACTCTCTGGGTCTCTGTATGGCTGTTTATTTACACATGCATACACATCCCGATTTGAGGCAGGGAGTGAAAAAAGACATTGGTTGTGTGGGGCCTTTAGATTGCAAGATGAATCATGTCCTTTATGGAAGCTCTCTCGATTTTTTATTTATTGGGTTCTGAGTTCCTGGAAGGTGTGAGATGTCTCCTGTGGAGTATCTATTTCCTTGGCAGAATGCTAAAGGAATTTCAGACTGTTTTTAAGTTTACTTCTTGGAGCTTCCCATGGTTGCTCATGTTTCCCAAGAAAGGGGAGAAAGGTTCCTGCAAGCCGGTATTCCAGGCAGATTATGGATGGGAGGACAATCAGACCAAGAAAGCAACAATGTTAGCCACAGCTAGCGGCCTCCATGCACCGTTAGTACTCCTCAAGGAGGAAGCAAAAAGGCTGGTAAAAAAACTGAGTAAGTTTTAATGCACATTTTTCTTGAGCAAGAGAAGTAACTATAGCAAGAAAAAAAAATGAATTGTATAAATATATGAAAGAAGAAAAGGGGTGTACCAACAACTATTTCAGTTAAGGATTTATGTAAAGGGTATATTTTGATGGAATATAAAGTCAATAAAATAGCAGTAAGACAGACATGACAGTGTGACCTGTGCGTCCCAAAAGTCAGCCTAAACTAGTGATGCACCAGCCACCACCTCTTTTTGACCGGTTCAAGTGCTAACCATCAGAAACCTAACCCAGTAACACAGAAAAGAGCACTTTTTGCTGGTTGAGCACCCTGAGCTGGCTCACTCAGGATGCAGGCAGGAAGGCAGGCAGAGGAGGAAGGCTCTGAAGGCAGGCAGAGGACAAGACTGCAGCAGAAAGTGGGTTTAAAGCACACTGAAGCTTAGAGACATACTGAACCCAAACAGCAATGCTTTCACTTGTGCAACTTCTTGAACTTGTCTACCAATTCAAAAGGCAATGCAAGGTGCAACTAATTAAGAGTATATGCCTGGTGTATATAGGGAGGCATTAACTGCTGCAGGTGGCTTTGCAAGTGGCCCTTTCAGGTGAGCAGCCCCCTATGTTTCCCACAAAGACCTTGGTGTTCTGACTTTACATCCCTCGCTCTACGGCTTTTAAGTTTTGCATGCTTTAAAAAAAAAACCACCAAACATGATTTTGAGTTACTCAGTTATAGAACAATTAATACAGTTCTACTGTCAATAACAGCATATTTGCTAACCACTTTTAGTGTCAAGAAAAACTTTGAACACGACATCTCAGGTGTATCCCTGTTGTGTCTACTGAATATACCCCAGAGGTAAATGTGACCCACTGCTTCTGGCCTGAAGCTCCCCAGGCCAGTGAATCACTTGGTGCGTATTTTGAGGGATTCACAGCACTACCCCAAAGTACTGGCTTCCTCACCAGTGGAGCAACTTGTCACCAGCATAGCTGGCCCCCATCACTTTGGGAACAAGCCAAAGAACAGAATGAGGCCCCATAAAGTAAAATGCTGAAATGTAAGAACCTGCAGTCAGAGCTGTCACCTACCTTCCATGAAAAGTTATCAGTGACCAGATTAATGAGGCATCTGCTTTTGCATCATTAATGTGAAAACTTCTCATTTGAGTGCCCTCCTGCAGCTGAGCAAACTGGATAACCTGATCTGCTACTCTGTGGATAACAGATCTAATTTAGCAAATTCCTCCATTTCTTCTCTTTCATACTTTTAAACCCCCCTCAGTTTGTGCCATGTTATTGTGAAAACCTCCTTGGTCTCTTGGGTTTTCTACCCCTCCTTTCTTGTCTAGGCAAGACAATGTAATGCAAACTTCCAGTGCTATGAAGACCTAGAAAATGGGTCATTTGCATTTCTCTTAACTTAACAAAGATGTTTTACATTCAAAATTTATCCTCAACATTTTTGCAAATAGGCACAAGAGGAAGCAGAGGAGCCACCCTTCCCTTTTCTCCAGGTTGTATGCAGCTTGCTTTTTAATGTTAACAGCACCTGAACTTCTAATTTACAGACTAGCACGATACACTAACAATTTAAGGCCAGAAATTTACTGAATTTATGCTTATTACCATTCAGCCATGAGAATCCCCCTGGAGCTCTGTGGCATTTGCTGTCCTTGGCCACAGCTTCTAGGTTCCACGTTCCCCACTTCAAGCCCTTGCCCTTGTGCTTACATCAAAGCAGAGCAGCTCTGGGCCCTCTGCACAGGAGGCACAAATCCACAGGCCCTGCAGAGAAGCACCCACCTTTTCCCAGCAGTGACAGAGGATGGTGAGAGTGCTCACGCCCATTAGGTAGGGCTTAACATTTGAAGAAGGCCCTCTGTAGACACTGATGCATACAGTAATGCTGTGTTCACAGTCACTGAGGTCACAGGTGTCTTCCACCTTTCCTGGCACCAGGAAGATTTGCCAGGATAGCAGAAAACATCATGGCAAAGGCTGAGATCAAGGGAGGAGGGAATGATGCTATAGGGGCCCTACAGGAAAGCTGGAGAGGGACTTTTCACAAGGGCATGTAGTGACAGGACAAGGGGGAAGTTTCAAACTGGAAAAGGGTGGATTTAGATTATCTATTAGGAACTAATTCTTTACTGTGAGGGTGGTGAGACACTGGAACAGGTTGCTCAGAGAATCTGTGGAGGCACCATCCCTGGAACTGTTCAAGGCCAGGTTGGATGGGGCTCTGAGCAACCTGTTCTTGTGGGAGGTGTCCCTGCCCATGCAGTGGGGCTGGAACTAGATGATCTTTAAGGTCTCTTCCAACCCAAACCATTATGTGATTCTATGATAGCTATAGCACAGCAGAGGATGCCACATGAGTGAGCTGTGAAATGTTGACTATAACAGGAAAAAAAAAACAAACCAAAAAGCCATTAAGAAATGTTAGTGCAACCAGCAACAGGACTGGCCTGTGCAACTGAAGTGCTCCCGAGGTGCCTTGTTTGAGAGACAGTTACAAACTGAAGTTACCGTAAGGTTTCCTGTAGCAATGTGCCTCTTGCTGTCTGGCTGGTTTGCCCACCAGAGCACACACTCTGCCATGGAAAAGATTCTGCTCCCACCCAGTTTCCACTGCTAGAGAAAGGAATAGTATCAGCTCTCTTTGTCCAAAAAACTACAAAGAGAAAGGAGGAAAGAAAGATGAAGGGAACAACTATTATGGAGAGCAACAGGAAAGAGACAGGACCCTTGGGCTGGAATGGCTTTTGGCAGAAAGGAAGATGGGGGAAATGAGAAAAAAACCAAAACAGTACTGTGGGTTGTACAGATACTAGCCAGCCCTCAAACCTATAGCCTGAAGAGTAAGTGAAGAGTAAGAACAAAAAGCAGTCTTAGCCTGTACTGTAAGCCTCTGTACAAGACATATGCAAGTGATAATGATCTCTGAGGTCCCTTCCAACCCTAGCCATTCTATGATTCTGATTCTAAGTCTGGATCTTCAAAATATCCAGAATTCTTCTTTGGGGGAAACTGGGTGAATACACAAGAAAAGCTCATCTGCTGCTCTTCCCTGCAGTGCTGTGGATGCACTGCTCTTAACAGAGCCTGCAGCACACGTATGCCTTCTCATCACTTTCTGTAAATATTTTGTTATGCTGAATTGTAGGGCCAAGTTATAAAACTGCACAACAAAGCACATCTGCTCCCCTCAGTGCCTTTCTAGTCTAACTAGCAGGCTCAGAAATCACCTAGCAGTCCACTTTGCATGGCACGGGAGTGTCAAGAAGGATGCTAAGGATGACAGCACCCAACAGCACGTGTCAAGTGGCCATGAATGGAAAAGACCAAAAATAAAGTACACCATAATTAGTGTGCAGTGCTGACACTGTCTTTAGTTCATGCTGCTCTGTCTTCCTAGCATAGGTTTCTTCACCTGGTATTGTACCCAGCTCCTTGTCAAGAGACTACTTCATAATATTTGCTCAGGAACTGCCTATGTGCATGAGAAAGCATGAGCTTTCCACTTTCTAGTGTATTACATTTACTCATTTTATCTTAGATGCACAGACACCAGGAACAGGACAGCGAGCGTTTTAGCCCCTCCCCAAACACAGTAAAAGAAGATCAAAACAATGAAGACATCACATACAGGATGTTACCACAGAAGCACTTGTTTCCATACTGAACCAAAATCCAAATGCTATTTTCTGTCCGCTTTGCAATTATTCAGTACCATAAAGATCAAGAGATGTTCGTAACGTTTCCTACTTGATATCAAGTTTAATACTTTTCATGGTATCTGGCAGACTTTGTGATATCAATCATTTGTGCTGTATGGTATGAGGAAGTTCTAAATGCATGAAATGTCACAGGGAAGCTGGATTTCATTGCTGCCTTTCATTTGCATGACACCACACAACTGTTACCTACCGCAGAATTCGGGCAGGTGCTTGTTTTAGCCAAAAGGGTCCATACGAGGTGCCTCATCTGGGTGCTCACAGGCTGCACAGCACAGCAGTCATTCAGAAAGCTTTGCTGATACCATAATGTGCATCTCCTACTTATCAAGGGTGGTAATGACTGCCAAATCAAATACCGTAACTCTGAGAGGCTTGATAAGGGGTGTAGAGTCACTGCAACATACCAGCACTGAAGTCTTCCCCCCACCCCCTGCCCCCATAACCACGTTGGGAACAGCAGCCACAGAGCCCTGAAACAAGGCAGGACTCACACTCTATGTCATTAAATACTATTTCACTAAATGGAAATCCACAAGTCAGTCATACTGTATCCATAAGCACATGTATGCCACGGGCCTCTCCCCTTCTGATATTTCCCTCCGCTGTGGATCATTCAAAACCCCACAGAAAACATATTCCAACTTCCATACTTTTTTTTTGTAAGAGGAGGACCTTCCACCCCTCCGTGGACACAGTATTAAAACCACAATGCCAAATATTATATGATGTCCTTTCCAGAGTTAATTTTTAATTTCCTGACTCTACTGCAAATTTTCAAATTATCTTGGCAGTCACTTCATGGCATGTGCAGAGCTAATTGCAGAAGTGAATGCAGAGTCAGCCCAAATGAAAACCTCTGGACTAACTGAAGAATTTCTGCAGAATTAGTTACTTGGTTGAATTAAGTTCCAGAGAGCACCACAGTCCAAGAAACTATTGCAAATGTCACACAAAGGATGAAAACCTTCCTTGTCTCAACCTGCTGTGCAGTAAGGGGAGGCAGGTGACTTCAACATGTCACTCAAAAACCCACTGATTTTCCATTTTCATTTTTTAATGCCACAATTCATAACCCACAGATGTTGTGCACAGCTATAAATCTTGGCACCCTCTCCACTATGAAAGAATTTCCCCTGGTATTCAATTTTCTTTGCTTTACCTTAAGTCACCCTAATCATGCTGACATCTACTATCGATGATTATATTAGCCCTAAAAGATCCTTAAACAAATGAAAAGGAGTGACTTCCACTCCTAAAGTTCTGCTTCCAATTTTCTAAAGGAAATTAAATAATGTATAAATCAAATGCTGGGCGCAGGCCCAGGCAGCTGAACATCGCTTTGTCCTTTCAAAGTGAAGAGGAAGTGTCTGCTACAGAAGGGACAAGCCAAAAGAAATAAAGCTTAACCTCAGCTCCATGTGAAAGTGATTTGGGATAATCGGGGGCATCTGCAAAGAGGTTAAAATGGGGACCACATACTAACAGGAGAACTTTACACGATGATCAAAAATACATCAAGAGCTGACCTTCACCTGGGGGAACTGCACAGCCCTGGCAGTCTGTTACACCTGAGCAGAGTACGAAGGGCAGGAGAAAGAAGAGATGAGCAGGAAGTCAGAAATCTATAGCTGGCATTTGTCGTGTCATGGTAATCTTATCAGGGTTTTGTTTTGGTTTTTTTTTTCAGTTTGCAAGATTTATAAATAAATACTGCCTGACAACCTTACAGCAAGTCAGCTATGCAGTAAATGTGCACGCTACTTCCAGTTCTCCTACTTAGAGTATTAAATCAGCCACCACGGGACTTCCTAATTTATGTACGATTGATGGACTGCTGATCCTTCTCTTTAACACAGTATATTACTAGAATGGAGGAAAAAAGAGTAAAAATGTGCAAGATATTTTCCTGGTATTATTTTCTAAGCCAGCAATTGCTTTAATTGCCACAAGGCATTTCTTAAAGCTATTGGGAACAGATGCATTTTGTAATACAATTTCTCTATCAAAAGATCCTGATCAAGTTTACATGGCTTCAGCAAGAGTTTACACTGACATTTTTGCACACAAAAGAGTGGGCTTGAAATCTCAGAGCAACACTAGAATTCATACTTAGGGTCAACATCACCCTATCTGAATAACTCAAACTTTGATAGAGACAAAAAGACATGACATTCAGCCGTTAATGCCACAACTATGTACACTCTTGGCTATTTACAAAATCTTCCCCTCCTCAACTTTAAGAGGTACAGAATATTTTAGATGCGATGCAGACAGCCCTTAAACTTAGACAGCAATAGAGTCTAGTCTTTACCCCTTCCTGAGAAACCAACAAAATTACTTCCAGCGCTGCCATTTTACAGTTGCTCGGTCTGCCACAACACTAACAGAATAGCTGGCAAAGCAGGGGTAGCCATGTAACAGTTACATATACATGGGAATTCAACAAACATCCTGCCTAGCTGTTGCTAACATGTCAGGAAATGCTTCATAGTTAAAAAAAAAAAAAAAGTAAATACCCAAACAAATATACTATCAATTTCTTTCCCTTTTGAAAAGTAGAGTCTGCATATACACTCTTACTTCGTAGAGTTATTTTAAGTACGTAATAAGTGCTGCTGCCATTTAAATCTCAGGATACAAATTCATCTGAACATTAAGTACACTTGATTCAGAAGAACCAATGGATTTACTGCGTTCACAGACTTGTAATTTGCCAACAAGTATCAGTATATTTCATGAGAGCTATGAAAGGTTAGAACATGCTTCAGGAGTGCTATTTTAGTATAAAGAGGCAATTCAACCAGCTGTCAGGAGATGAGAGATTCTCCTCTCCATCTCCCTGCTCCCTCTCTCCCGACAGACCCCCTGTGAATGAAGCATTAGCCCATGCTAAGGCTGTGTTTAAAAAAGCAAACCAAGCAAAGGAACCAGGGGGCTTTAGCAGGACCACAGGGCTTTACACAAACACTACTAGAATAAATGCCTCTGTAAAGACCTCCAAGTTTCACATCACTTTGTCTCTGCAGGTTACCAAATAGCAATAACAAGAAGAAAAAAACAAACCATGAAGAAGGATGGGAAGAAGTAGGAAGTTTTCAAAGAATGTGGTTGTTTGCCATCCTTGTATTTAAACAAAACCAGACACACAGTATGTTACTCACACATGAAAAGAGCAGAGGCAAAAAACGGAAGGAGTGACTTCTCTCTTTCCCTCTCTCCTCGTTTCAAGAAAGCATCCCTGAAAGCACACAGGCATCTGCTTTGGGTTCCCCTGACGTCAGTGAACAAGACTGAAGTCAAGCACATGCTTAAATACACTCCAAAACATTTATCTGCTTTTAATAATTGGAAGATAAATGGAAGCTATAAATCAATGAGCAGAATTTGTTCAATCAACAAACAAGATTTTTTTAAACTTTAAGGTGATGGTACTTACTGGTTCTGCAAAACTTTGGACCCAGTAAACCCCATTATTAGAACTAGACACAGTTTCTAATGCAGGATTCAATCAATTAATTTATGAATGCTAAAATATGTGCGCTGGTAACAGACAGGAGTTGTGAGTACTACCAGTGTGTCACATTTCTTTGTGCTTTATATCTTAAACATGGCATTAACATTAAATAGTTAAACTAGTTACAGCTAGGTCATTATGTGCAAAGCACCTATCAGAAGTAGTGGTATCCTGGCTTCCCAAACTCCCATGTGGCATGTATTTAACATAAAGATCTTCTACCAACTACTGGCCTTCATTTTCACAGTCACCAGCACCTTCTGTTCCCAAGGTATCAATTGTCTGCATTTTGTATCCAACACAGAACAGGGGTTTCCATCCAGAGGTGCAACCCAAGCAGAGAGCAGGCAATAAAACAGTCACTAATGATTTCTACCTATTTTTTAAAATATCAATGTCTCCAGCAAATGGAAAATAGGAAGAAATGTGAAGGCCTGGTCCCTGGTACAAGGCTACTCATCCTCATTAGATATTTCCTCTAAGGCACGAAATTTTTCTCAGGCAGTGTACAGCTGGTGCTCTTGGAGAGGTTGGGAGAGGGCTAAGAAATATGGGCTCTTCTGCTGGAGCGCGGGAGACATTACAAACCAGGGACCTTGGCAGGGTTTCGGCAAAAGTCACTTTAAACAGGAGTCAGCCATTTGACTATCCCTTTTCCAAGGGACTGAATGGAGGTTTAGAGGTTTTGGGTCTGCCACAGATGTTATTTTTCACCGCCTAGCAATCTCTGGTGACACCTGGGACAGCTTGTCTTCCTGGAATCAGTCTTCATTCACATCCTGAACCTTATGGACTATTATTAGCTCCCTGGAACAGACTCCAGTTTGCTCAATCCTCTATAGCAATGTCCATGCATGCATTTCATCCTTATACAGGTACTCATTCCTATTTCAAAATTTATCATCTGCCTACTGGAAATAACAAGACCTGCAACAATCCACGTTGACTTCAAGTTTGTTACTGTCTGCCATAACCATTTATTATTTAAGCACAGGATAGATATTGCCTCTAATGTCTCTGACATTAGAGAAGCCTGACCCAGCTGAACAGGCATCCATATGTACTTAAAACAGGCACAAATGAATGCAGGGGGCATGCAGGGCCAGTGTGTGCCAGCCTGAGGTGCCCACCTCCAGCAGCTCCAGGACTCTCCTTTGCCCAGAGCTGGCCTCTGCACGTGGGTTCCCACCTCTCCTGTTCCACCCACAGGTAGCAGAGGGTGACAGCAGCTGCTGGGATACCTGGCACATTAGGAACTGGTCCCAGGGACTGTCATGGGGATTGCTGTAGTGGGATCTAATTGCCCAGTAACAGGTAGGATCAGGTCCTCAATTAGCAAATCCCAGCTTTCATTAGGTTTTTTAGTTCTCAGGCCAGTTTATCTGCTGGCATAACTCCCCTGCAGGTTTTGCCAGAAAAGACTTCGGCCTAATGATTTCAGATTTATTTGTGTAGCATCATATTTGCATGGCTTTGGAAAGACTATTTGTATATCCCTCTATAGACCTTGCAGAAGCAAGTATCAACTCTGAAGAAGATTTAGACTATGCAACTATTCTTTCCGGATAAAAAAAAAAAGAGAGCAGCTTAGACCACCGGCAAAAAATCCAGAATGAAAATGTTTAATAAATATGGAAAGTTAATGCTCTCCTGTATATTGCTTTGTGAGTTATTAGCACCTAAATATTCTCCATGGTTGAAAGTGTATTAATGAGCTGGAAGACAAAGCGATCTAATCAGAAGAGATCAGCAGTAATTTATCCTGCAGAAGATTTACATGCAGCAGCCATGTGTGTTTGTTTATGATCTCTACATCTGGTAATGAGTTTTTGACATGATGGAAAGCTGCGGTAGAATAATACACTCTGTTCCTCACACTGACTAATTAATGCTCTACTTAATCTGGAAAAAGGCACATTAAAAATAAACACTAATTTTCAGCAGACCATAAAGAACAGGTAACAACTGAATCACATAGCATAGGCCTAAAAACTGGTGTAGCAGCCTCACAAGCACTAAAAAGGTGAGTTTTAACTCCTAGAGTACCACATGAAGAGCGTGTGCACACATCTACTTCTCCAACTCCGTATAGTACATTAATGTTTCCCTTTTTTTCTGCAAGAGAAGTGTAAGCATATGTTTTCTCCTTGCAGCAGTTTTCCTTTTGCACCGCTTCAAGAGCGACAGACCTTAGATACCTGCAGAGATGATCAAAGCCTGAGTTGCAATCTGTTGGAATGACAAAAAACTGGTAAGAGATGGCAGAGCTAAAATATTCCCCATCATTCACACAGCGGGTGTTAAACTGTGGTTTGCATTCCCAAGTTACCTACAGAAACACTGTGGGCCATCCCCCTCGATCTCCTCACAACGGATAAAATAAGCACTAAATCATAATTTCCACAAGTGACATTGACAGGAAAAGCAGCCAGTGCAAAGACAGTGAGACGTTGGATGCCCACCTAAAAAAAAAAAGAAGACTGGAGAGACAAGTGTTCAGCTGGTCCTCTGCCTGCAGGGCTGGTGGCTGGGGGGAGCACAGGGGGAGCTTGGTGTCCTCAGCTTCCACTGAAGTAATTCCATTGCTTTTAGTCACTTCACCAAGACCTTGTCTCCACAGGATGTTATGCTGGAGCAGCTACTGCATTTACATTCACACCCTCTCTCATTCCAGGATAACTTCCTCACATTGACGTGCCCTTAGAAGTACAAGAAAGAGCATTCGTCTGTGGCTGCGTCTAGCCCTAGGCCGAAGTCTCACGAGGTAACAGAGAATAGAGATTTGGCTTTATCTTATAAACTGTGCTAATACATATCACCACCCTTTGGACTGAAACCAACTTCTTCTCTCTCATCTCCCAGTCATTTCCCACATAAAGTGTGTATTTGCTCTAGCCCACGAAAGAAGGCAAGGATGTTAGGAAAATCAAGGGATTGCAGGGCATGGAAAGCCTGCGTGAGCTGCATCCAAGAGCAAATTTCCCAGCTTAAGATATTGGAGCTATGAACTGGTCCCTTTCAGTGACTGAGAAATTACCACGGTGGGTAAAAGAAAAACCACTTAGGCTACAAGTACTGAGGAGAGTATTATATATATAATATATATAATAATATATAATCATATATAATATATTATAATATATAATATAAAATATATAATATAATATAATATATATTATATTATATACAATACTGCAGAGCTTTGGGACTGATACCTCAGCTGGAATTAAAGGTAAGTCAGGTGAAACAGCTAAACACAGAGCAAACAAATGAGTAGAAGTTGAAGCTTTTAATGTCTATTGAAGTGACGTCAAAATATGGCTTCTCCTGCCAAGCACAACCCCTGCCTTCCCACTTGTACAGCCAGTGTACAAAGTTTGTAACTCAGGCGTTCTTGTGTGTTCTTTAGCTGCAATGGAAAATGCTTTTTGGCTGCCCTCACAGCTCAGAGCCCTAAGCATACCCCACAGAGACCATCTGCAATGTCCCTGTCTCCCTGGTTCAGATGTCCCGACGCGAGCAGCAAGGACCAAGTAGAGAACCACACACCTGACGGGGACATTCTGGCAGACATGCTCTGTGAGGGACAACCCAGTAAAGTTGATAATGACAGGAAGGGTAAGTTGCCAAAATGGAACCAAAAATTCCCTAAAAAACACTTGGTTTCATGAGCAGAGTGTGCAGGCTGGTCTGCAGAGAAGTGCCAGCCTCTGCTGCAGCACGAAGCACAAGCAAGCAAATGGCATGGCATGCCACTTCTGGAGGGGACCAGTTTTCTCTGCACTTCCATCAATGCTTTTCTGATAAAGACTTTAATTATGTTTTTTGTTGGTGCCTGTGGGTTCCTAGGTCTGCACAGTATCTTTGTCCCACTTACTCTAATTCTGAGAAAAAGCAAGTCAGAGCTTCAGACCACGTTGGGCTGCAGTTTTAGTCCTGCAGAATCCGCACTTGCCTGCTGCTTCTCTTTCCTCAATTCTTCTCTACTGGATTTACTATTTACTTACAGACCATATGGGAAACATGTCGGGAAAGCACGCATCCGGGTTCACGTTCAGAATAAATACTTTTTATGACTATTACCATGACCTGCAGCAATAGACTAGATTAGTCACCCACAACTATGCATAATCATACAATCATTTAAATACATTTCCAAAACAGAATACGTTTTAAGATACAAATCAACTAAATATTCCTCTATAGGTTTTCTAACACCCATCTCCTACAATTTTACCATTTCCATTTCATTGTGTGATAGAACACATTATCTTTCAAGCATGGAGTCAATATCAATACAAGAGCATAAACATATGGGTCCCTGTGAAAGTGCAGCCTATTAGTGCTACATGGTCTGCTCTATTTACTTAATAGAAGAACAATGAGGTGCAGTAGGAAAAGAGCTGAAAATGGATGCTGAAGTAAAATTGCAATCTATCAACATGTGCAAAAAAAACCAACCCACGTTCTTTTTTATTCTCTGCCTGTTCCAGAAAACCATCTCCATCTAATTTTGACTCATCCAAAAGCAGAACTGTAAAAGCTTTCTGCTGAACAGAGAATAGAATACTTCCCAAGCAGAATATATCATTTAATCCAAACTCAGATAAAGAAAGGGTCAAATTCAGCCTTCCCCATTACACTTAGAAGGAAAATTGAAAGGAAATCTTGAAAAAGTAATTTTTAATTGAAATACTTAAAAAACCTTTTCAAGCTGAAACATTCTAAATACTATTTCCAACGTGAAAAATTCAGTCAGTGACAGAAAACTAAACAGATGATTCAATTTAGTGTTTCTAAATATTGTTTTACCAGAAAAGTGTCTACAGCAAAATTTATAAAACTAAAAGTAAGAACAGCATTTTTTTTCTATGTAAGCAATAAGACAGCTATGTTCTGTACTCTCTCTTATTCAATATTTTTTTCTTTTTTATTTTTTTAATTTGTCACCAGCCTCTGGGTTGAAGAAAAATCTGATGTGTTCCTTTTGCTTTGGGAAATGGTTCTGGCAATCTTTTAAGTGTTATTGCATATGCAACTACCAGGAGTGAAGAATGCTCATAGCTCTCCCCTGCCTCCCCTACCTACCCCGTCCACCCTGCAGAACCCAGCAAGCTCATCTGCTGCAGGACATTTGCAGAACATCTCAATGGGCCAAACTGACTGATTGCATCAAGTTACAAGACTTAACCAGAACACATGGAAATCTTCCTTTCGCTGAAATCATACACAAAAGATGAAAAAAATACAGAGATTTCATAAGGTAACTTGACTTTTTATAGCCCTTTTTTTTTTTTTTTAATGAAAGGGAGATCGGGTGCTACTTCTACAGGCAAATGTTGGAATACTACTGCAAACTTCTAAAAGGGGGTTTGTTTTTCTTCTTTTTAAGAAATGCTTTCCCCATATGTTCCTGAGATGGTGTGCGAAGGACTGTAAAGTCTTTCCATCTCACCACAGCTTTGCAGTTCAGCAAAGCACTCAAGCAAATGCTCAGCTGTGACCACCTGAGTAAGTCTCGTCCTGGTCAGCATGCAGGATCCTGAAGGTGGAGGGACTTGCCTTCATTTTTGAAGGAAAGCACATGGTGAACAGCCTTTCTGAACCCAGGCCCTTCAGCACGCTCGCTGTCAGGCGCACGCGAGCCCGTGGTCTCGACCGCACGGCGCAGAAAGCTGAGCTGTTCCTGGAAGAGCCAGGGATCGATCCCTGCTGGCCGGCTGCCTCCTCTGCCAGCTCCATTTGAACTTGGAAAAAAGGAGATCTGGAAAATTATTTAAAACTGCAAATTTCCTTTCAACAGGTTTTCTTGTTGTTCTGCTTGTTTTGGGGGCAAAAGGCTGGAGCAGAAAGAGTCATTACATGGTAAAAAGCAAAAAAACACATTTTCATGTGTGATTACTTATATTAATATGTATCATTTTACATACATAGTACATCTACATATGGAACCTATTATTATTGAGGAAATGTTTTTTTAATGAGGAAGACCGAACAATACTTAAGAGAGAAAATGTTCAAACCAATGTTAATTTGCAGCAGAAGTAAAAAACTATTTTAATAAAAACCAGTAAAAAGACTGGTCTTTGTATCCAGGATCAGCCCAAATCTGTGTTTACACCTTGAGAACAGGATTCCACTTGCATGGCTTTTCCAAGCTTTGCAAACCTTCTAAGCTGAAATTTAAACTCTGCGTCTGTCAAGTAGTTTTAAGAGCAAGACCACTACTTCAGCTCTACAGAGAACCAGAGATAGCTCATTGTATTTCTGTTTTCCAGATCCATGGAAGCATTTTTACTTCCTCCACGTTTTTTACAGAGCCATGCCTGCCCTCCTTTCCTAGCCCCCAAACTCATCAAAAAATAAGTTTAAAAAAAAATAATTAAAAATTAGGTAATACAATCACTTCTGTATAAATTTAACTAACTATATTCTCAATTGCTGAGCACTGCTCCTTCTCCCTCTCCTTGCATGCTGGGTTTAATTAAACTTTCCTTCAATGTTGCATATGAATTAAGGAGAAACAAACAATAACAAACCCTCACTATTTTCAAACGAAAAAAATCTGGCGCTGAAAAGTCCTGGCAGGCTTAAACATTAGTACAATAAAACTGCTGGATTTTAAATGGTAAAAATAAAGTGACTCAAAGCGCTCTGTTTTAATAAGGAGAGACTCTCAAGAAAGACCTTTCACTGGAGGAAAGGGACACTTTCTTTCAGGAATCCTCTCAGAACCAAGCAGGAATTATTAGTAGCACATATAAACCTCAAAATAGACTCTCTCTGTTATCATAATGCAAATATTAATGTGTATTTGCTATTCCTGCCAAATGTTATCAGTGTTGTTCCGACTCACAGGAACAACCTGTTCTGTGCAGATCCTGACTGGGCTAGGACTGGACTAGGTTTATCATTTTAACACCAGTAATGTTGTTTTTGTTCACTTCGAGAAACCACAGCATGAGCAATGATGATGGCAAGAGGATACCCATGGGTCTCTGCACTGGCTCTTTAGGAAAGGCCTTAGGAGCCCCAGGACTGTGGGATCAGCAGAGCAGCTCCTGTGGCCCAGGGTTCTCACCATCCCCAGTAAATTACCCTCTTTATTTACTCATGTAAAACCAGCAGTTTTAAACACTTATTTTTAATACATTGAACTACTTCTGCTGTACTAATTTTTTAATTTTTTGTTTGTTTGTTTTAAAATTAGCAACTGTCTAAGCTTCCTTGCTGTGCTTTCCAAGCCCCTCTTTCAATGGCAATGGGAGTGAAACCAGCACAAGCCACTCCATACTGCCTTGATGCAACCTACTGGTAACATCCCACAGGAGCCAGGTACCCAAAGAAATGCATATCCTGGGAAAGACACAATTTGTTTTAATTCTCCATGTGTATTTTGACTGCAGAACCAGTCCTACTTCGTATATGGCAAGAAAGAAGGCAAATTAATTTCTTCTGTTACTTAGGTGGCATATCAATACTACCAAACACAACACCAAATACCTTCCAAGTTTTACATGACAACAGATGTTAAATTAGAAATGTCACACAAGCATAATTTCAGGCTTTGAAATATGGCTTATTTCTTACCAAATACCATGTGTCAAATGATTTATCAAATTTACAAGAAAGAAGAAACTAATGACACAATCCAACCTATCTCCCAGCAAGTCCAGGACTGTTTCCAATGAAGTGCAGACATGGTAGAAGAGAGATTTAGTACCACCGTTTCTTAATGCTGTGTTTTATAATTCAGCAAGCCTGCCTATCAGGCTCCACATGGTACTGTTACCAAGCACGACACACTCACCTGGGTTTCCACCACCTGCCCAACGCAGTGGGTCACTCGCTGCCTGCATGCCTTTGATGCTGTGTCTCCACAGCCAATCTCTACAGATGGACATATTTTGAAAGAACTAACCGGATGGTAATAATCTCATGAGGGCAAGGGAAAAGTAAAAGTTTGGTGCTTAAAAAGATGTGACAAGAGTGGCAGATTTGTTTTAAGAAGTCAGGCTGATCTTTGACATGCCTACAGTAGCACTGAGGCCACACTGAGTTGTACTCAACATGCCGATTAAAAGGAGAGGGATTCATCTAGCCACTGTTCCTCACAAACGCGTATAGCCACATCTCAGATTAGAAATCTGTAAAAAGCAATGCTGAAAGACCTGGAAACATTTACAATAACTTTTCTGGGGAATAAATGAAACAGAACATATGCCCACTCTTTGAATAGGCAAGGGGTTTTCTTGGTCATGGAAAAATCATTTTGCTTTATCAAAATCCAATTGTACAAAACAGCATTGGGTACTTCATGCATCAGGTGGTCTGACAGAAATGAACTCTTAGGAAATGACAGGCAATTAAGTGACAGCAATAGAATATGGCTGCAAAAATACATCTTACCTTGAAAATTAAAAATAAATAAATAAAAGCTTGATACATCTGTTTTTTTCTGCTAAGTACTAAAATACATTAAAAATTAGAAAACATTTTAATCCTTAGGAATTAAAGAAATAATCCTTGGATTTAGCAAGCTCAAACATGTATTTGATTCTAAGTGCATTAAATAATTCCATTGGTTACAGGGAGTTTTTTATGCACATGAAAATCTTTAAAATGCTGAAGGGTAACAATCTAAACTTTGACTGGGCTAGAAAAGAGAAGTTAATAGTCTGGCTTTGGTTGAAGTGATAAAGGTGATGAAATTCAGCTGAAGAGTTAAATTCAGATTTCACACTTTCTCAGACTTCGAAACTTGGGCAGACCAATTTCTAATTACCCATTAAGAAACAAGTATGTCCCTTGGTGTGACACATACATGAAAGTAATGAGAAATATGTTCATGGCAGATACAATTGTTTCAGATTTGTAAGCACAAATTGTGGACTGTTTTTTAGTTCCTTGAAAGGGTCCATTGATTAGGACTGTGCTATCTCTTTGCACTTTCATGACAAAGAAAACATGAGCAGTAACACACTTCCATAGATTTAACACTAAGACTTTAAAGAGCCAAAAAGAGATCTTTTTTGTTCATGTTCATTATTAACTCCTACTTCTCTAGGTTTCATGTACAAACTAGACAGCTTAGAACAGAAACCTTACAAGTTATTTATGAAATCTACTGCCCATGCAAAATTGAAGGAAGCTGACTACTGCAATACACATCTAGTCAACTGGAACCCAGATAAAGAAAACATTTTTTGGCTTGCAAAGTGTAGGATTACCTGGTTTTAAAATACCATGCCTGGCTTTTGCTGCTTCACCTTTAACAGTAAATTCATTGCATGAGCTAGTGGATGTTGACTTCAGAGGAGGAGCTGATAGACTTGCTTTCAACACAGCAAAGACAGACCTGTGTATAATTAAGTGCTAAAAGTAACATGAACATTTATAGTGCAATGTATGTAGTACATCTTGTCACCTAAATATGAATTTCTGAAAATCCTAAATCTTAGAAAAATAATTAAGTGTATGCTAAAAGTCTCTACTATGCCTTCACAACCAAGAAAGGAGACATCCATACACACCCACACATTTTCAAAGGGTAACAAGTAGGACAAAACCCAAATCAGCACCGTGTTACCATATAAGCAGGTCAAATGAATGTAATGATAATATTACCTGAGTGACAATATTAGCCATTAATTTTTTAAAAATCTCTAACAAGAGTTGAAATCCCATCACATGAGAGAGCCTTTTGGACTATTTATATATCATCCTGAGTTAACTGAACTGAACGGTAAAAACAGAAAACTATCCTAAAATAATGAAAGAAAAATACCTCTGCTTGGGACTCACATTTATCAATATAAAATAGCTATTTTTGCCATTGTTTGAAGTAAGGGAAGTAATTAAAGTACACAAAACCATTCTGATACCACCGCCCTGTTTCCTGCACATTAGTAACAAACTGCTCCCCCCCCCAGCTCCATATGTGCTGTTCATTAACTCTGCAATAAACATCTTACCTCCATATCACACATGCAAGAGCACTTCTAAACTGGGAAGTTGGGCAACAGCTTTGCTTTATGCAAAAACAGCCAAGTCCAGTCAGGAAACAGATTAATTTGAAAGCCTTAATTAATGACTGAACATTTATACAGCCAAGATTTATGAGTTACAAGGAAGTAAGTCCAAAGCATAACACTCCCTCCTGCATGCAAGCTCCCTTATTAATGGTAAACAATTAGCCTGGGGTAAGATACTGTCTAAATTCTCAAGTTTACCTTCTTCCTCCAACTTCCAAGTATCAATAGAAAGAGAAACAAATTGAATGGGTTTTTTTTTCCCCGTCTCTTTTTCTCCTGCTCTTCCATAAATATTGTTATTAATAAACACAGATTAATGAAGACTTCCTTTAAAAATAAATAAATAAATGAGTTTCAAAATATATATTTTTTAAGCTGACAAGTGAAAAACCATACAAAAAGAAGAGGAAAGGAAAGAACAGAATACTTTCTGGATGGACATATTTATAGGAATGATTTTCTGTATATTTTTAAAGCAAATCATAAGAGAAAAGATATGTCTTCAGAGATACATATAAACTCATTCAATATATATATAATCACATGCAAAAAACTCTCTTAAAATCCCAGGTTTTTCTTCCTTGAGCTTACTTCACTGAATTCACAAATACTGTTGTAAATTTAGTAACAATGAATGTTAGAAATGAAGAGTAAGCTTTCACCTTTAACATTTTGACTATATTACACTTCTGAAGATAACTGACATCTTCTGATGAGGGCTTATTGTCTGAATATTCAACCAAGACTGCCAACTTGTCTTTGGAAGTCCTCAGGCCTTAAACTAGAAAAGTCAAAATCAAGAAAAGTTTTGTTCTCTCTTGTTTATACCAAATTACCAAACACATTCTGTTGCCTGCATATCTTGTTTCGCTAACTCAGGACTGCAGATTGTTTCTCCCTCTCGTTTACAGGACATGTAAATACACAAAAATTACCCCAGAAATAGCAAGATCCCATCAAGTGGTAACACGCCTGAACCGGAGAGCCCTCAAGGAGCCCGTGTCCCTGCAGTCACACTGCAGGCCCTCCCTGGCAAGGGAAGTCCCCAGACCTCCTCTCTCCAGGTCCAAAGCCGCAACTGCCACTCACAGAGGTAACAAGAGATTCAACCAGCATGCAGCTTTTGGGTTTGGGTTGGTGGGGTTATTTTGGCTTGTTTGTGGCAGTGCTGAACATCCAAAGCCCCATCATTTCCTGTCATGAAAAAATCCCCAACAACTTGTCCTCCAAGCTTCTTCTCTTTGGTCCTTCATTCTTGGCTGAATGACAAAAAACAAGGGAGAGTGGCTGCCAAGAGAGAATGGCCAGGAAGAGTTTTCCTGACATGAACTCCCAAATACTTGGATACATCCCACTGCTGCAGACACCCACAGAGTCTAATCTATGAGCAGTGTACACTTTTTCCCCCCTTTTCATCACTTTCTCATCAAACGGGAGCCCACTGGGAAAAAGACAAAGTTGGTTTATCCCAGTAAAAAGTACAGTAAGACCAAAATATACAAGAGAAAACAGAAGACAGATTGCTGCTCTCCCCCTCCTTTCCCTCCAATGGTGTGCTTCACTGTGCAATGTTAAGAATAATAGTAATAGTCTAGTTTTATCACAAATTTACTTTGTTTGCTAGGAAATGAAGTACCAGACACTACAAAGCCAATCTCTGTAAGACGTCAATTACTCTAAAACCATCACTAACCCACCCTGCTCCCCTAAACAAGAAACTAAACCATCAAACAAAATCCAAAGCAGCTCTATTAAACTGGGCACAACACTCTTAGTTCTCCTCCCCTGACAATGGGGATGTCAAGACCAATTAGCAATTGGAGTAATCTTGGGTTGTGCTCTGTTTTCTTCCACTGCAAGTGGTCAACCCAGATCTGATGGCTCACTTCTATACACGCAATGCTGTGGACAAATTACAGAAGACTGAAACCTGAAAGCTTTTTTTTTTTCTACCCGGCTCTCCTTGATGTTTTTATTATTCAAAGCCAGAAAATCAGAAGCTTAAGGTGAGAACTAGGTGATAGTTTGAAAAAGTTTAATTAAAAAGCAAAACAGTCCATGGAATTGCTTCTAACATAGCTAATAATTTGCTGCTAAGTTATTATTGTTCTGTTTCCATCTGCCAATAACCATTTAATCCTTTTGCCAAAGGCAATCTAAAGTTTTATGCATTTCCATATGTATTTAAGGGAAAGCGCAGAAGGTAAATTGGAAATAACAACTTCCAATTTCTGATATAAAAAAACCTGAGCTGCAGCAGTACACGCACCCATCAGTTTTTCAGTAGTGCTAAGAAACATGACTTGACAGCTTGTACTCCAGGCAAAGCTTTGAATGTTAAGACCAATGTTTTGTGCCAATATGAAATTTGTTGTTAAGATTCAAATGCAAAACAGAAAGCCAGATAGCTACCCTTAAAGTGCCTTCTTCAATGGGCTTGCAGTTCTCCTCAAAAACACCCAGTGTTAAGGCATGCTGTGAAAACAGAACTTACATGGCAAAAATGGAAATTTCCCTGCTTGACAACATAGGCTTGGCTGCAAATATTTGAAAACCAGGACACCCTGTTACCACATTCAGCATCGGTGACCGTTTTTCTTAATTACTAACAACTTCGCAAACTGTTTCAGAATTAGTGCTGAGCAGCTTAATCTCACCACAAAGCCTCCAACTCCAACAATGTTACAGCTAAAGTTTGTGGGTAAAAAAAAAAAGAAAGCAGAACAAAAGCGGATATTTCAACTATTCTTTCCCAAAAAAAGCTCACATACAAAAATAGAATTACATGTAATCAAAACCCCTTTGAAATGAATACAGCAGAGTGCATTTTCAAACTCAAATAACTTAATGAGATGACAACAGCTGTGTGAGCTTGCAGCTTATACACAGTTTTAGGAATGGGAGGTATTAAAACAGATGACAATTAAAATGTTAAGAAAACAAACAACCTCTCCAAACACTTTATCAGTAATAAGCATCCCTCCCAAATAAACACAAATTAAATATTACTTCTATTATAGGAGAAAACAATGGAAGCAGAATTGTTGGTGCATGTTCTATACAAATGTAGCTTTAATAGTGACTTATAGTTTGAAATTCAGTACATTTATTTTAAAGATATTCACAGTCTAATGGCACTCTTAATGATTTTATTAGATATTATTTCATTATTCATAGTTAGGTTCAAAATTCTTGCAACAGAAACAATTACTTCACTAATGACTGCCAAAGGCAAACATCCTATTTTATAAGTACACAAAGACACCAATACGTGTTCAAATATTTTAATTCACACACACACTCACACATCTCCAATCTTTGCAGTTCAGTGAAGTGTAAACAGCTAGTGCTGTCCTTACAATACATGTTCTTCATTCACAGCAACAATACTCAGGTAGATAATAAGCTTCTATACCTGGGCTCTATTATTCCTCTGCCATTCATTAATATTTCTTCCACCTTGACAGCAATTTAATTGGCACTGTACCAGAAGCACAAGTAGGTCAGCACAAGGTGTTCCTCTCTATGGCTTCACCTGGTATAAACATTCTATCTGAGTTAGCCTTCAGGTACTACATTTAAATATTCCTAGTGCCAATTAAGATCATAATCAGAACTATTTTGGATATCATTGTCCAAGTACTACCCTTGTTTTTGGAGGACTGATGCTGTTAAGGATGGAAAGGAAATATTCCTGCAGAAGCTGGAAGCCCTCTGCAGCAATCCTGGCCAAGCTCATGCTCAAGATTATGCCTCAGTGCTAACTCTGTGGGAAGCCCCCTTAAAACCTGCAGCATATCCAAGAGGAAAATGTATATACATGTAAAGAAAGGTAAATTGAACACTGAGGTTTGATGGTCAGACATTGCATACTACTAAAAGTAATCAGAACAGTGATTGACCTGGACGAGGGGACAGAGTGTATCCTCAGCAAGTTCACTGATGATACCAAACTGGGAGGGGTGGCTGACACTCCAGAGGGCTGTGCTGCCATTCAGCGTGACCTGGACAGGATGGAGAGCTGGGCAGAGAAGAACCTAATGAGGTTCAACAAGGGCAAGTGTAGGATACTGCACCTGGGGAGGAAGAATGCCAGGCACCAATATAGGTTAGGGGTGGACCTACAGGAAAGCAGTTCTGAGGAAAAGGGTCTAGGAGTCCTGATAGATAGTAAATTATCCATGAGCCAGCAATGTGCCCTTGTCACCAAGAAGGCCAATGGAATCCTGGGGTGCATAAGGAAGAGTGTGGCCAGTAGGTCGAGAGAGGTCATTCTTCCCCTCTACTCTGCCCTGGTGAGACCACCCCTGGAATCCAGTTCTGGGCTCCCCAGTTCAAGAGAGGCAGGGAACTATGAGAGAGAGTCCAGTGGAGGGTGATGAAGATGATTAGGGGACTGGAACACCTGTCTTATGAGGAAGGCTGGGAGAGCTGGGACTTTTTAGTCTGAAGAAGAGAAGGCTGAGGGGAGACCTCATTAATGCCTATAAGGATCTATAGGGTGAGAGCAAGGAAGATGGAGCCAGACTCTTTTCAGTAGTTCCCAGTGACAAGGACGAGGGGCAACGGGCACAAGCTGGAACAGAGGAAGTTCCATTTAAATGTGAGGAAAAAACTTTTTATGGTGAGGATGACAGAGCACTGGAACAGGCTGCTCAGGGAGGCTGTGGAGTCCCCTTCTCTGGAGATACTCAAAACCCATCTGGATGCAGTCCTGAGTAATGTGCTCTAGGGGATCCTGCTTTAGCAGGGGAGTCGGACTAGATAATCTCTAGAGGTCCCTTCCAAATCTGACAATTCCGTGATTCCACGATTCCATAACAGGCACTTAAGCCAGTCAGACACTAATATTAAGAGCTTGAGAAATAGCAATGGATATATAAGAATATTTACATTTTTCCCCTATTTATGAAAAAAGTGGATACAAATCAGTGGTGTCATGGAAAATGAACCAAAAAAACTCTGGACATGTATTTTGCTAATGTACTAAGACATATTCAGTATTTACAGCAACTTGTATAGGTTGAGGATCTGGCCCTGAACTTGGTGTATAACAGTCAGGATCAGGAGTTAATTCTCTATGAAGTGCGATGACTTTTGGTGACCTACTCTAATTTGTATGCTTTGTCTTAAAAGTTTAAGACTGGAGTTGAGTCAAATTCAAAGCAGCAAACCCACTTCTAACCACATACCCCATGACACATCATAACTTAGAAGATCAAGTGCCAGCACTACAGGTTTATATCAGAAAAACAGGCCAGTGTGAAGAAAAAGTACTCAATTTTTTTCCTTTTTTTTTTTTCCTTTTTCTTTTTTTTAACTTAAAATCAAATTCTGCCACTCTGAACTGACACAAGCATTTGTATTACATAAATTAAAATACTTAAAAAGGCAGAAATAAACCAACATTTTCAATACCTTCCTGATCATTGGAAATGCAGTTTTTACCCATTTGTGATTAGTGGTATACTGAAAGAATGAATTAAATTAAAAGTTGCTAGAAATAACTCACAGGCAAAAAATAAAACTAAACTAAAACAATAGCAGTAGCCTAAAGAGACATATTTTTTCCTTCAGGAATGAATTCCCATCTGCTTTTAAAAAGCAACATGTTTTTCCATTGCTGGGAATTACAGCCAAAAGCAGGACAATAAAGCAGCAGAGCCACAGGCAAAAGCATAGGGCAAGTGAAGCTGGCTGACTGAGTATCAGTCCAGGTCCCCCTTTTATAAGCCTGCATTTTGGTGGCAGCTGAACAGTCCCCTGCTGTGCTGGCAACACACTCCCTTTTGCCACTCTCAACAGTGGGGAGCTCCTGGTAACTGCCCCGCATGCAAGGTGGCATGGAAGAGGGATGGCAAGGGCAGGGGAGGGAGGCACACAGCATCGTCAGCACTGCCGGTAACCGCAGGCGTCTCCCCTGGCCTCGGCTCCTTTGGTGAAACTCCAGCTGTTTCATAAAAGCCTGTGGGAAGGGAGCAGCCCCGGCGGCAGCAGATTGCTTACCCCTGGCACAAGTGATGCTACTATTGCAGGTTCTTCCTCCCAACAGGCACACAACAAGAAACAACCCTTCAAAGGCACAGGGGGGGGCAAAAGCAAACACAAGTGCTCATTTACAGAACCTGGGTGGAAGATGCCATTAAAATAGTTAATGAAGACACAGAAAGGAAGAAAAAAAAGTATTGAAATTAGATGTAAGGTTCCTGCACCCTACCTGTTTCAGCATTTAAGGAATCAAAACAGTCAGCTCTTTGGGCTGCATGGAGGAAGAAAATCTCGAGTTTGAGAAGCAAGCTAAATTTCATACCTCAACACTGTTTGGTGCTAACTTAGGGGGCTCATTCAAATTCCCTCTGGCATTTTCCCCAAGTTCCTCTGAGGATCACTGTTCCTTGAATTACTTAGGAAGCAGCTTCAACTGTATCCTCCTGAGCTGTTAATGGGTCTGACCTTTTCGGAAATACTCATGTCCCTTCAGCCAGATGCATTAAATCTCCTCTGCTTGATTAAACTATTAGCAAATCATTATCTCACTGAAGGATAAAGTGTTCTTTCCCAGATGAGCTAGCCATGCATAAATTTCAGTGCAAACACTCTCCTGTATACCAAACCTTATGTTTTGCATCACCATGTTAATTGCCAACCACGCTTTATATAGGGTGATTGCGTAGAGTACTTATTTGGTCTCAGCTGAGCTGTGATCAAAATCGGTCCACTTGGGGCAACAAACCCCCTGCTCCATCTCTGAAAAGTGTGCCAGGGGAACCAGCCCTTTCTCAACAGACTAAAAAGGAGAGCGGGGAGAGGCAGCATAATGCCACAAACTCTTGTGGTTCGGCACCACCATGCTGATGAGTGATTACCCAGACGCTCGTGCTGCCCTTGTTCCCAATCTGCCCAAGCACATCCTGCACGTACCAGGTTCTTGCGAGACCAACAGTAAGCAAAATCCCATGGGAAGTCCTGTGTAGTTAGTTATTTCCTTTCCGGTGATTCATCTCGTTTATCCCAAACACTGACATTCAGAAAACATTCCCAATGCCAGGTATTTCCTCACCTTCCAGCCACCTGTGCCAAACACATCCTCAGCA